>JAXCHO010000007.1:10557500-12015000 GCA_036630365.1 Acanthiza pusilla
CCACGAGTGTGCCAGAGGCCCCGCGAGGGAAGCCAGTTGCGAGCTGCAGGGATATCCAGGTTCAGTGCATGCACCCCGGCAGCAAAAAAATTGATGTTCTGCTGGCGCTGCGAAAAGATGCACTGTTCCCCGTATCCGATCCGATTCACCTTCCTGGTGCGGTTAACAGATGCAGTGCTCATCCTCCTCACATCCCGCACACGGTCCCGGGGAGAAAGATCGCACTGAATCGCTCTTCCTCCAGAAGCAGAAAAGTAACGAGAAAAGAGGCTAGTATTGAAATACCACCCAAATACCTTCGTAGCATACACTGCCTTTTATTCTGGCCGGCGAAACAGTTCCTGAGTTTTAAATCTGATTTCCTAATTAGGAAGCCTCGCTAAATGCTTTATTTCGTGTAGCGGTTACGGTGTAGATTTGCTTGGGAAGAGCAGGGGAGATCTTGAGGCAACGAAATGGATTCAAATCCAAGCAGCAGCCCCTGCCCTTCTGCGGACGCTATGCCGCGGGTAGATGAACGCTTGCAGTAAATTTGTTTTCCCCCAGCCAAAATGCTTTTTCGTTTTGGTTTTTTTCCCCCCAGCAATATATTACATTTGGATTCAAGGTTCTCGCTGCCACATGGGGATATATCCGTGTTTCAGCAAGACACCCCTCCACGTCCGGAGAGGCAGAACATTACAAGTCCTCCGCACCAGACACCATTTAGGTTTCAAGCAACCTGGCTCGCCCTGAATTTCACGGTCCTATCTATAGCCATCGTTTACGTTTAGGTGGCTGTCTTGGCGCGGGATGCAGGAGAGGCAGCGGACCCCATGGGGCAGATGCCGACCGCGGCTCTCCGGCTCTGAGGCGCGATCCCGCGGGGACGCGGCCGCAACCCGATTCCGCGCAGTAGTTCTGAGCAGCTCTTGGTCCCGGGCACCTCCTACTCCGGGCAGCGCTTCACGGCTGCACAACTTTGAAAAAACTTTGATCTCACCCCCCGCCACACCTGGCGGCGCTGGGCCACATGCTGTGGCAGCCAGGCACCGTGCCGCCGAACAGTGTCCCGTGGGCTTTCGAGGCGGGGCCGAGGCAGAGCCCGCAGATACCTCCTAGACCCCGCTCATCCCTCAGCCCTGACTGCCTTCGGGGTGTGAGCCGTGCGGCGGCAGGGGCGTGGGTGCCAACAGCCGCGGTTCCGGGCCGCTAGGGAACGAACCCCTTCGGCTCGGCACGGGCATCGCCGCCGCCCCGACGGCAGGGCAGCAGCCCCCCCCGGTTCCCTCCCTCCCTCGCTTCCTCCCTCCCTCTCTTCCTCTCTCTTTCTCTCCCTCCATTCCCCTGTCGGCGCCAGGGAAGGAGGGTGGCGGTGGGGGCGGGCGGGGGGCGGGGGCGGGCTGAGGGGCTCTGGGCTCAGCGGGGCGGCGCGGGCAGCGGCAGTGTCGCTCCGGCCGGCGGCAGCGCTCTGCCCGCCGGTGCCACCGCGGCGGGCGGTGCCTCTCCCCGCCGGCCTGGGGTCGGAGCCGCGCCCCCCGCAGAGCCCGCGGGCAGAGCCTCCCGCCTCCCCTCCTCCATCGTCCCGGCCTCCGCCCGCCCTCGCTGAGGCCTTCTCCGCCCCGGAGCCGGCTGGGCTCCTCCCGCGGGCATGAACGGCTATGGCTCCCCGTACCTCTACATGGGCGGCCCGGTGTCGCAGCCACCGCGGGCTCCGCTGCAGCGGACGCCGAAGTGCGCCCGGTGCCGGAACCACGGCGTGCTGTCCTGGCTGAAGGGCCACAAGCGCTACTGCCGCTTCAAGGACTGCACCTGCGAGAAGTGCATCCTCATCATCGAGAGGCAGCGGGTGATGGCCGCGCAGGTGGCGCTCCGCCGGCAGCAGGCCAACGAAAGCCTGGAGAGCCTCCTTCCGGACTCCCTGCGCTCCCTCCCCGGGCCGCCGGGCAACGCCGAGCCCCCCACCCCGCCGCCGGGGCCGTCGCCCTGCGCCGCGCCGCCGCGGGCCCCCGCCGAACTGGCTGCCGCCGCCGCCCTGCGCTGGGCCGCCGAGCCGCCTGCCGCGCTCCCGGGGCCGCTCCCCAAGGCAGGTGAGGCCGGGCCGGGCACCGCGGTACCGGGGCAGGAGGGAAAGGGAGGGCCGGGTTGCCGGCGGTCGGGTCTCGGGGGAGGGGTCCGGAACGAGGAAAGGCGAAGGCTTTCCCTTTCACCCGACGGGCTTCGTGGGAAGGGAATGGACAGGAGTTCTGTCGGGTGCACTTTGTCGCTCCTAAAAAGCAAGGAGCCGCACAGTGACCGGCCCGCTCCCAACCAGGATCGCGTCCACCGAAATTGGCGAAGGGGGCCAGCGAACGTCACCGCTGCCACCCTGCTCCCCGACGTGCGGCTCCTGGGCCCGTTCCCCAGGCCGGCGAGGAACGGGCCACATCTCTTTCTGCCGCTCCCGATCCCGCTCCGGGGCTGAAGCTTCCCAGCTTCTCGCACCCCGGGCATTGGGCAGCGGCACCTCGTCCAGGACAAAATCTACACAGGGAGTCTCGGATCAAAAGCGGCGCCAGGAGCCGGAAGGGTTCTGCAGGCTATGATGACTGGGGAAAGTGGGGTGATGGCAGGGAATGAGCGGGGCAGCCCCGTCCTCCTGCGCAGGCCTGTCCCTTCGGGTCGCGTCCGGGGCGGCTTGCGACAGGTCGGGGATGCTGAAACCACCGCCTGCAATGGGCACCTTGCGAGTGCGACCTATCGGTAATATGCATTTCTGGGGGCAAAACCAACGTTCCGGAACCGTTGTCCCGTTCCGTCCATTGTCTGAGCGGGAGCTGATGGTCTTCCACTATCGGGATGCTCGGCGGGCAGACCGCTGCCAGCCCAGCGTGCTCCGCTGACAAGTGTGACAAAATTTTACGCGGTGCCCCAGGAGGGGAGCGGCGAGCCCTGGGCTCCCGCAGCGCGGGCCCGTGTGCGCTGTAGAGCCAGTCTGGCCCCGGAGGCGTCCGCCACGGCCCCGGCATGGGGCTCTACTCCTCCAGCGCCGGAGCAGACACAGAGCGGGCCCGAGGCGGCGGCACGGCCGAGTCCCACAGTGTGGAGAGGATGCCGGTGGTTTGGGACCTACTTCCCCTTTTCCGGCCCTTGGCACCGCTTTCCTATCCACCGGCACACCCGTCCACCGCATCTCGGCCCGGTTCCTCTGGCCACACCATAGGGCCGGGTTTGGGGATATTTGCCCAAGTTTCCGACTGGTCGGACCCTCTCCGCTCTCTACACCCTCGGCGGCGCTTGGCCGGGGCCTCCTCCCTGCGTGGAGGTGGCGGCGGGGTAAGGCCGAGGAGGTGGGCAGAGAAGGGGGAAAAACCTGCCTTGGCTTCTTCGAGAAAATGGAAGTTCCTATCCGCCAGCACGATATAAATCTGTCGGAGAGGAACGATATTAACTTGCACACTCAACTTTCCTTCCTCCTGATATATGAACTTCCCGGTTTAAAAGATTACAGTAATCACGGGAGGAGAGTGTAAATCGAATCTGATAGCAATAACTTTTGGCGAAGGTCAGGCTCAAGTGAAATGTTACCAAGCAACAGGCATTTTGTTTGCAAAATACAATCATAGTGTATTGATGAGAAATTCTTCCTTGCCAGCCAGTCAGCACTTTCTGATAACAGCTTTACGGAGAGAGCAAACAAACAAACAAACAAACAACAAAACATAGTGGAGATCTCCATAAATCAAGGCCCTCGGCGCTGCGCCTGCCCCTGTCCTCCCCCGCGGTGTGGCCGGGCTGGGGGTACCGGGGAACCCCGGGACCACCGGGAAGCCTTTCTGGTTACACAGACCCGCATGGTCCCCGGTCTCTGATTGGCACAGGCGGTTTTTACCCCACTTTTTATCAACATGAGGATACATGAGAGCAAAGCAGAAAATGGTGTCCTTACGGGTTCCTCCTGCCACCTGCCACCAGACGCTGTTTAACTACACATCTTCTTTATTTCCGACTATCCCGCGTGCTCTGAGCGGCAGGGCTTGCTCTTTCCTCTCTCCCCATTAACTGCATTAAAATCGTCATAAAAGCAGAGGATGAACCTCCTATCCACCCGGTTTCTAAAACACACACATCCCTGCTTCCGCCTCAAAGACGTTGTTCTCATGAAAAGTTTCTTCACTGAAGAGGGGATATTTCCCCTTGTATGGTAAAATCAGATCCTGATTTTATTCCTACCACAATCGTCCATTTCGGTGGGATGGTTGTGAAGTTCTGTTCTAGAAACTACTCCTGTTGCATCTGCCTCTGCTAACCTGAAGTGGCTCTGCCTCCTGATAACTGTGCTCATGAACTTTCCTTGCCCACATGAGTGCGTGTTACATTTCTCTTCGTAGTAGTTATCAAGACTTGTAAACAATAAAATGCTATATTCGGCCGTCTGATATTTGTAGAGGCAGCTTCTTAATGCAGCACAGCCGTCTCTGTGTTAGTCTGAGGACAGTGATTAGTCTCCTATAGAGTATTTAGACCTTAGAATATAGGGAAGAAAGTCTGAAATGAAAGTAATAAACACAAAACAAAACCAAAACCCCAACAACCCGAATCAAACTAACAAACACCCCACTCCTCCAAACAGATAGCAAAAGTTTAAAAATCAAACCCATCAACCAAAAAATTAACTCAAAGCAAACAAAAAAGCCCCCACCAAAAGGTAGCCTTAACTTTTTGTGCATTTGTGCTAGTTCTTGTATCAGTCTTTCCTAATAATACGAATAAGGAAAACAGCAGGTACTTTTGAGATACAAGGAAACCTGTCTTGTGAAAAGAGTGGTCCTAGCAATCAAAGGAAAAGCTGTTATATCAGGGAGCCAAGCGGTGGGAATATCGAGGAAGCAAATTTGTTTCCAAAATATTAAACCAAGTTTTCCGGACAAGTTATTAATTTGAGGAGAACAGGTTTTCTCTCTCATGTATTTTACTTTTATTTGGCTCCTTTATACCATTTGACTCAGGATTCTTAGTGTATAAATGATCAAGAAGAATTGATGTAAATATTGTGCCAAATTCATATCAGCTTTATTTATTAAATGATATTTTACTGTAAATGCATGTACAGTTCTCCCACTGTTCTGTTTCAAGTGTATATGTAATTGCACTGCATCTCTGTAGATCTGGGTTGATATCTGTCTCTGCATGCATATTATTACTCCCCATCTTTTATATCAGTAAGAAAACACTTTCCCTAGTTTTCACAGGAATGATAAACTGGTTACTGGATACTTAAATGCAGGCATTTGAAACCCCAAAACACACACACACACACAGAGAAAAAACAAAACACTCCTCCCTCCAAAAAAAACAAAACCAAAACCCAGTCCTCAGAACCACACAAACAACCCCCCCAAAACAAAACCAAAAACTCCTACAGAAACGCGAAACAAAACCCACCAAAAAAATTTAAAAAAGGCAATCAACCAAATATCACCACCAACAAAAATACAGCAAAAAATCTCAAACCTCACACAGAACTAAATACAGCACCCAAATCCCACAAACGTAAAAAATAATTTGAAGACGAGATTTCTTTCTTGAAGGCTAGAATATCTTAATGTGAAACTGACGAGTTATGAAAAAAGCAAGGCTTTGGTGATGAGCAGTAGGTTGTACGTTTTAAATACAAAATTGTTTTTGTACCTGAAAATACAAACATTTGCAATTAATACATGCATGCAATATTCCTGCAGTTCAGTGCCCACATAGGGACATTTACAATGTATCTTCATAAACTTTTGTTTTTTTGACGATGGCTATTTTGTATCTTCAGAAATTTTTATTTATTTGACAATGACTATTCCGAGACAATTTTAAACAAACGAAAATCCCGCTCGCGGCGGTTCCCGTGAAGGGCTGGGGACAGCCCCCGGAGCGCGCCTGGTCCTCCCGAGCCCTCAGCGTAGCGGGGAAGCGGTGTTTCGATAGGGGAAAGGCAGCTAAAACACAGCCTGGCAGCCAGGGAAGCACCGGGAGCCTGCCGGGTGAGCGGCCAGCTGCCGTGCGACAGACTCCAGCCCCGGTGTGACACCGCGCACCGCCCCAGCCTGGGCACGGAGCCGCCTGACACCGGCAGCCAGAAATGCTCTCAGAAAGACAGACGGAAAAATACAGCAGCCTCCGTGCTCAACGTTAGCCAACAGAGGGTAATTCTCCATGTGTTAATAGCAGCACTTGGATTTAAATCACCGAAATCTCGCTTTCCCGGTCTGCCCCCGTGAGTCTAACAGCCCGGTGAGATGCGCCGCTGTGACCTGAGCTGTACGAGGAGATTGTCCCTGTGCAAAAGATAAGAGTCGGCATCTGTGCGGTGTCCTGATGAAAAAGATGAAAAATTCAGTGGGATGAGTTTTCAGAATTTCAAGTTTCAGAATTTCAGAATTTGTTGAAAAATTTTTAGGCAAACCTCATAAGGATATTTTTAAGGGTACAGAAAATTAAGCAAATACGAAATATCTTGAAAATAACATTTTGTAAGGATCAACAAATATATTAGAAATATCTTAACTGATCTGGGGGTGTTTGTTTGTTTGTGGTTTTTTAAATAAACATGTATTTTCTCCCCAGTGGTATATATTCTCATGCCATAAAGATACACTGTAAATGTGAGCATGAGGTATTTCTGGAATACGTTCTCCTTGCATTCAGTCCATTCGGTAATATTGGTCACCACAGTACAATCTGTTTATGTGGAAATTAGGGTTATCATCTCCCTTAACAGCATCTCTAACTCTGTCAAGACAGGGACAAGGTAGTAAGACATCCTCAGACTGCCCGCTAAGACTTCAATGTATAAATTATCCATTCACCAAGATTTGTAATAAATGCAAAGTGAAGGGATTGGAAGGGAAAGGTAGCATGAGTCTCATGCTTTCTCAAATAATGGATGAGCTATGCCAATGTCTTAGCACCTCCTCAAAAGGATACCTGTGCCAGTTTGCTATCGGCAGACAATCCCTGCATTCTGCTTTGGCTGCTAGGGCAAGATTGACTGTATGAGAAAGAGGAAACCTACGTGGCCTTCTCTGTAATATAGCACATGCAGAGTTACTGCTTGTCTTCTTCAGTCACTGGACAGAGAGCATGACCAACGTAAAAACCAGTTCCCAAAATGAGTTATCCTGCTAAAAGACAACAGTGAAATCTTTGTAATAGCATCTGTATTCCCCAGCTACACACTAGCCTTCCACAGATCAAATTAGCAGCATCCCACAGCTCTTTAGGATGGCCCATCATTTCTGCCAGGTACAGCCATCCTCATGAGGAGAACCTTCCTTTGCCATGCTCACACTGTCAGGCTGTGCTCTGCTAGGATCTCATCTTTATTTATAGCTCCCATTGTAGTGTGTGTAGTGGCTTCTCGCTCAGCTCAGGCTTGCTCAGACCCCAACTTCTTTCTTTCTGGTAAGTAAATTACATTAATAGTCCTTTTTCCACACTGATCTGTTAAATGCTAAACTTAGCCCACTAATGGATGAGGAGATGCCCAGCCTGTTCCTGGGGTGAGAGAAAGGCAGGAGGTTGTGAGCAGTGAGGCTCAGGTGTTTGCACATCTCTAACTTGTTCTGCCTCAGTTGGGTGGGGGTGATCATCAGCACATTTTAGGAACCTTTTCTTGCTTCTGACAGCTACTTTATCTAGTTGGGGTGTTTACCAGGGGCTTGGAAAACCAAGCAAACAGTTCCATTGGTTTTTGTAGACAATCTTTCACATTTGTGTGTTCAAAAAGCACTACCCTGTGCAGTTAAAGTAGGCTCTGTCAGCCGCACCTTGGACTATGGTCCTCTCAACATGCATTGATGCTTCCCAAGAATATCATCACTGTGCTCTATGAGGAAAGCCGGCAGAAGTGTGGTCTTGGGAAATAACCATGAACAATCTCAAGCAAGCATATTGACCCTCTTTTGCATAAGCAAGGTTTCTTGCCTTCTTCTTGCTGAGAAGCTGTCTTATTTCAAAGAATTTCATACTTTGGTTGGGCATTACCAAAGAGTTTTGAGTGTCCATCTGGAGATGCCAAGGTCAATGGGCTTGTTTTGAGCTCCAGGATCAGGTCTCATCCTGCTTAGTTTAGCACACAGAAAGCAAGATACCTGGAAAAATTGCTAAGAGAGGTTGTAGGGTCCCCATCCCTGGACTTATTTAAAACTCATCTGAGCAAGGCCATGAGCAACCTGCTCTTTGTCTAAGGCTGCTCCTGCTTTGAAGAGGATGTTCGACTAAATGGCTTCCAGAGGTCCTCCCCAAACCAGATTTTTCTAGAGTATGTGTGTGAATGGGACAAGGCACCTGCCATGCTTAAGGGTTTAGAGGAAAAACCTGTGATTCTTGCTGTGGGAGGAACCAATTTCTATGGGAGGAACCAGTTTCTTCAGAGCCAGAACTGGAATACACTGATTTATTTGAAAACTTTTTAAACCTTCAACCCGTGGTGATAATGGAGTGGTTCCACCAATGCTATTGGAGCTGAAGAGGGAATTTTCATTTCCTAAGTGCCTTCTTCAGACTCAGACAATGAGACGGTGCTGGTGAGGAATTATGATGTGGAAATACTGAAGTTTCTCTGGGAAAGCTTGCACTTGGGTGGTGTGTTGCTGCCTTGTGAACAGTGAGAAAAAATTGATACAGCATGTTCGATGCAGCAGAAAAATGACTACAGCTTCTTTGCTTGCACATGGGAGAATGAGACAAAGTATGCCTAGATCAGGTCACATTATCCTTTTGCAGTTTTATTCTTGTGAGATGTTGCAAAGATACCTTAATTTTTGCAGCATGTCTGAAAAAACCCACTTTTTCCCTCTTAAGATCCTGGTCTATTCACTTTAAGAAGACAGCATCCTCAAATTTCTGTGAAAGCTTTTGGCTTCAGTTTTTTGTTAACTTCTCTGACTTCTCTTTGCAGACGTGAATGAGGAGCGGTTGGGTGATGCGAGTGGAGCAGACAATGCCGAGACCTACAGTGACAAAGACACAGACCAAAGGAGTTCCCCAGATATGACTAAAGCCAAAAGTTGTTTCAACCGTGAAAGCCCTGAAATTGTCTCAGTGGATGAGGTTGGTTTTGCAGTTCAGAAAAATGGTGGGAGCACAGAGAACCGTCCAGAGAGCCCCAAATACCACCCAGAGCAGAACCACCTTCTGATAGAGGGTCCTTCTGGGACAGTTTCTTTACCATTCAGTTTGAAAGCAAACAGGCCCCCACTTGAAGTCTTGAAAAAGATCTTCCCTAACCAAAAGCCAACTGTGCTAGAGTTGATCCTGAAGGGGTGTGGTGGTGATCTGGTGAGTGCTGTAGAGGTTCTCCTGTCCAGCCGGTCTTCAGTGGCTGGTGGAGACAGACCTCCCGCAGAATCTGATGGTCTTGTTTTGCCTTCCAATGGGCATATTTTTGAACACACACTGAGTTCCTATCCAATTTCTTCTTCCAAGTGGTCTGTGGGCTCAGCATTTAGGGTTCCTGACACCCTGAGGTTCTCTGCTGATTCCAGTAATGTCATGCCAAATCCTCTGGCTGTACCTTTGCAGCACCCTTTCCCTCAACCACCACGCTACCCGCTGATGCTGAGGAACACTTTGGCAAGAAACCAGTCCAGCCCATTCCTGCCCAATGATGTCACCCTGTGGAACACCATGACACTGCAGCAGCAGTACCAATTGCGGTCCCAGTACGTCAGTCCTTTCTCTAGCAACTCAGCCAGCGTTTTCCGAAGTTCACCTGTCCTTCCTTCCCGCTCGTCAGAAGATCCTAGGATCTCAATTCCTGATGATGGGTGTCCTATTGTGTCTAAGCAACCAATTTACACAGAAGATGAATATGAGGAAAGGTCTGATTCTTCAGACTCGAGAATACTCAACACATCTTCTTAGACTGACATTTGACATGTGACAGCTAAGCGATACTCACAGTGCAGCTGAACTACTGGCCCCTAACAGGAGGGACACTTATTCTACGAAACTATTGCAATTGTATTAAAAAATGACTTTGCTTGGTATTGTACTATAGCAATAAAGACATAACTTATTTAATTTCTTGCACTTCACTGGATAATGCCAAATAGCAATACTCTGGCTTTAGTGCTGAGTGTGTGTTACAAAGGAAGACTTTATGGCTACCAGTTATGGGACTCCAGAAGACTCATAATGGAAACAGAAGCCCAAGGTCTACTTTGTTCCTTAACTCAGAAAAATGGGGATGTTAAACTAGAATACTTGAATGCTGTTTTATAAGAGAGAACTCCTCAGGACATAAGAAATCAAGCAAACATAGTTCAATTGCAAATGGACTAAAACAAGGACCTTATAATCTTATGCCAGTGATCATTCTTGCAGTGAAAGAAAAGGCAGAAGAAAGAAATACACACATGCAACTAACATGTGCTGCTTCTGTGCCGTTTGAGCTTGGACACATTTCAGAGAAATATTATTAAGAGTTATTCTTTTCCCATGGCTAAGTCGAAATATGTAATGTCAGTGTAAAACCAATTACAGCTGTGAATTGCATGAAGTGTATTGTGAAATGAACACCAGATTAAGCATTGTCAGGTTAATGTAGCATGCTAAGGACTCTAGAAAAATAAACTAAGATGATGATCTTGGTTTATGTCATTTATGCTGGGCAAATAACACTCTGAAGATAGAGAGCTGATTAGTCCTCAGCCAGGGTTAAAATGTCCAGCTCTATCAACTGCAGTCAGGGGAAGCCTCTTTTTTCAAGTCCAGGTTTTGCTTCCCTGCCTTGTAGCTTGCGACTGAGATTAGGCAAAGTCATCAGCAAAGCTGAGGTCTCTTATATTTCTACTGCAGACACTTCTAAGCTCACCTAAGTAAAGCAGAGCTTGCTACAATCACAGAAAGCAGAAAATAAAAGGCTCTCCCAATGCTTCAGAAGTGTCTTTTTTTCCTATACTGTAGAAGTAGGAAAAAAAAAAGGAAATAGGATGTAATAGCAGGCATTTCTTTAAAATAATGCCAAATGGCAACTTCCCTAAATCTAGAAAAGTAATGGTTTGAACAATTTATTGCATGATTGCATGCATTGATTACACTGCATATCTTATGTGTGTCTGAGTAACATTAGGAATTGCTTCTGATGAGGAATGCCACTAAGTTTAATGTCCACTTAGAAGTTTGTTAAGGTTTTAGTGTCATTTTTTCAACTGTTCACAAGTGACTGCATATGCTTGACAATTGACTTTTACAAAACACACCTCTGAAGGCAGACGAAATGACTCTCTGATCTTTTAGGTGTATGGATTAGTCCCACACCTCAAAAAAAGCTGAGGTCACCCTGTGAAGCAGATGGGCTTTAAAACTGTTATATAGATGTATCAGGCATGTTATCTGGTGTCATTGTGGATGCGAATGCCTGTGTTCTCATTTGGCATTTCATGTTCTGTAACTCTTGTGCACACCGTGAATCTTTCATTTCATAAAGATACTGAATACGCACAAAAAGGAGAATAAAATAATGACTTTATTTTCCTTAGGGGATAAACGATACCTTTTCTTGCATAACTTTCCAACCTGTTCAAAAAAGCATTTTACTGGATATGCCACAGAACAAAGACATAAAAGCAGGTGAAGGAAGGAAAAAAAATTCCTTTGTGGAAATGTAAATGTGCAAGCATCTGGAGTTTTCCAAACTGCAGAGTTTCAGTTGTGTGCTGACAGATTTGCCTGCATTCACATGGCGCTTGTAAACAAATTCTTCTTATAGCCACTTCAGAAAGAAAAGTAGTATGTGAAATGGATCTTGTAAACAGAAAAGCAGGAGGTAGTGAAATACTGTGCTCCAACACCATAGAGAAATTGAGTGTCAAAGGCTAGATAAGAGCAGACAGGCCCAGGAGCTCTAGTTTTGAGCAGATTTCTTTCCTGCAGAAACCTTAGGCATCCCTGTACCCCAATGAAATCTCAATGGAGTTTTTTGTTTGTTTTGCTTGTTTGTTTGTGTTTGTTTTGCTACAAAGGTTGAATCACCCGCAGCAGAAAGACCATACAGTGGTTCCCTCAACAGCTCATACCCTCGATGGTCTGCAGGTTTTCAGAGAACAGAATTGTGGCATCCTGGAAGTGGGACACATCTTTCAAAGAAAGGTGACCCTTGGCTAGCATGGAATGAACTATTATCACACTTGTGGTGAAAAATGCAGATTTGACAGTATGATTTTTCTAATTTTATCTCTTGAGAGAAGTGGTTTTCTGAAAAAGGAAACAAGTAAAAATAATCATTGACTGTGATGTTATAAAATAACTTCTCACTCGATTGACCAATACTTTTTTTCCTTAAATAAAGCAAACATATCTCTGTTCAAAATAAGAAATGCAAAATTTTGTGTTGAACAATATTTTTTGTTTGGCCACACAATATTTTAGCTACCTAGATTAATTTTTCCCAAAAATGTGTATTGGCCTGCAGTGATACATTTGAGAAATTGCTTTGTTTATCCAGTTGTATTGTCCAGGCTGGCACTACAGGCAGATACAATTTTTAAGGATCTCTTGGCACGCTGGCAGGAACGTTTTCCTGCTCACACAGTGTTGGCACCTGTGGGCCACCCCCGAGCTGGCGGTCCCCACGGTGGCTCGGGCCGTGCGCTCCCCGCGGTCGGTGACAGCCGTGTCCCGAGCCGCGGAGCGCCCGCGGCGGCGCAGCATCCGCGATTCCCGCGGTGCCGGGCCGGGAGCAGCGCCCGAACTGGCGTTTCCCAGCTCCATCTTGTGGCAAACGAGGGTATCTCCTTGCCGGAACGAGTAATCTGTGCTGAGGAAGAGCGGACGTAGGGATGGGGAGGGTTGAAGCAGGAGCGTTGATGCTCAGGAGCCCCCGAGGAAAAGACGTTCAAGCGTCAAGTAAGGTGGCTTGAGCCTGGGGAGGTCTCTGCTGGATCTCAGAATCCAGCGGGTTTTTGCGGGTTCTTAAAGGTTTCTTTTGAGATCTTTTTTGGGTACAAGAGCAGCTGTGGCTTTCTTAAAGTAAGAGACCTTCAGCCCGGTGCCCTCAGGACGGTTCCTGGTCCTGTCTGAGCAGCTGCTCAGGAGCCTCTTCAGGGTGCCCCAGGACTGCTTTTTCTCTTGTCACAGAGGTGATTTCACTGTCAACTCTCTGGGCAATGCCACAGGAATCTCTCTCTGCTCATGGCCCTGTGTGCCCAGGTCTCAGGCCCACCATACACACCAGTGGGCTCTGCAGAGGTGGCTGCTCCCCCAGAGGCACATTGCCAAATCCCTGCTAGCTGCTCTCTGGCTGTGACAAGGGGGCTAAGGCCAACAGTGAATGATAACCAAAATAAATTCTCCCACAAAAGAATGCCATGGAGAGCCCTAATGTGATGCTCACCTGCTCTGGTATCTCACACTCCTGTAGATAAGGGAATAGTCAGTGACCAGCAGGGGTAAGCACAGCACAATGAGGATGATCTGTGCCAAACTATCCCTTGCCTTGTCCTTGCTGGTGTTGTGCTGCTTCCCTGGGGGTCCCCGACTTGTCCTTCTTATGGGTCTCATGGGCCACCTCTGCAATATTTGTTGTATGCTCGGTGAACAGGCTCACCTCACATTTGTGCTGACATCTTTGAAAAATGACTTTGATTCTCTCAGTATACTGTTTCAGTGATTCATTCTTTATGTGCATTTACTCAGTGGACATGAGTGGGGAAATAAGATTGATGCTAAATTTATATGTTAATTTTAATATTGAAGCTATCCTGTATTTGAAGAATAAGATCAATTCTTCAATTTCATTTCTTACATGATATTGCATATTGTCATTACTGGAAAATAAAATTATTTCTGAATGCATACTATCTAAACTTCAATTTTAGTGGACATTTAACTCTGATGCATCATTCTTCTCTCTTCCCTATAAAAACTAACTTAATACAGTATTTAACATTCTCACACTAGTCTGCCACCGGAAGATAACAAAAACAAGCCTTTTTTCCCTAAATGGTATTTCATTAATGTGCTTCCTGCAACATTTCTGCACTGTCACGGATTTCGTGCATGACTCAGTGTTGCATGCATGCTACAACAGGAATCTTGCTTAATAGTTGTGTCCCTCACCAGAGATAAATGTCATTAATTTTTGGATTAGCAGCAGTGCTTGAGAGCCATAGCCACAGCTATTCACCAAGCCTGCCAGTATGGCAGCTGGACCCTGACCTGACACGGAGGATCCAACCCTTAGATTACCCATAGGAAGCAGATCATGTAGAGGATGGATAGAGAATTGCATGCATAGAAAGATTCGGCCTGTGCAGAGGGAGATGTGCTTCAAAGAGACATGCTGCCTGAGACCAGGCTCTCCTGAAGCTGCAACAGAAAGAAAATATTTACAGCAGCTTAGGAGTGTGGCTTGCTACTTTATTTCTTTGCAAGCTCTACATCCTTGCTCAGCCCTAAAACCTGAGAAGGATTTTTCCTGCTCCACAAGATAAAGAGAATTGCTACAATGATTTAATTGTTTTTATCTGAAAAGTCTCCACAAGTTTAAGTGCTCTGTGAATAAGAGAGTAGAACATAGTGTTTACCAGAGCATGTACGGTAAGATTTTGTTTCTAATTTTTTCTCTCTGAGAGAGAGGCTATGGATTTTCAGTGGCTGAACTGTGACTGCCTTCAGCAAGAGAGTTCCCCTGAAAACCTCAGGATTATCCTGACATAGTCCTGAGCAAACAACTGTCATAAAATGGCTAAAAGTTGTGAGCCCTAAGGTAGACATTTCTTGGGTTCTTTCCTCCTTCCTCTTCAGAAATTTATGGACTTCATACATTCCAACTTTCTCCTCTGTAACACCTAGATAAAACCAGAAATCTTGTGATAAAATGGTATTAATTGCCCCTTTTCTCCCCCTAAAGGCAGTGAATACATGAGTCAGCAAAATGTTGAGGAACAGTAAGAAAGCAGAATTTAAGAATATATGAAATACATTCAATGAAATATATTCATTCTTCCAGGACTTGTGTGGCTCGGGGAGGTGTAGAGGCTCACAAGGAGCTGGTCTCCTGCTCTCTCTGGGGAAGGTGAGCACACTCTGGCACTTTGGCCAGTGGTAGGATTGCAGCTTGGGGGCTGTGAGTAGCTATTTACCCCCCTCAGGAGTGAGTAAATATCATAGGAGAAAGGCAGTGCAAAGCGAACAGTGTGGCAGCAGCATGATCGGGAAGGTGCTTGTGGTAACTGATGGAAGCTTTTGTGCTTTGTGGCATCCAGCAAAGCTCAAACCCACTTTTGGAAACATCTTTCTTTGGAGCCTAGTCCCTCTGCACATTACTGATATTCCTTCTTGCCATGGTGAGTATAATTTGGGAAGAGTGAAAGATGAAATTTACCATATAGAGAAAAATATAAAGGAGACACTGAAATACTCAGAAATACAAAGAGATATACTTCTGTGCCACTCATCAAATCTAGATTTTCTTATCACATAGAAGGGCTAAATGACTCCTGTGACAAGGGATGCAGAAGCAATCCTGACAGGCCATTGCACCTGAGGGAGCGCTGTGATAAAAGTGTAGGTTTCTCTGCCTCTGCATATTAATCTCTTGACTCACTCTCTAGGAACAGGCTTCTGGAGGATGCTCACAGCTGTTCACGTTACACAGCCAGCAGCTTCCCTGGGAACAGGAATCAGTTGGTTCTCACCTTGAATGTGCCTTTTTCCCTAGTAAAATAAGGACAATGCTTAATGTCTGGTACAGTTACATATTCTATGCATGAAAAAGCAACACATTCTCAGAGAAACATTCCTAAACTACAGAAGATTATTCCACATGGCTCCATCCTTACTGTAAAACTCTTTTCAGGAGACTTTAATACCCTTCATAGATTTTACCCAACTCACAGCCCAGTTATTACATTTTAGACTGTGTGGCTTAGTCACTAGTACAGTTATGGTCAGCTATATGTAAGTTATGAATTTTCCTCCTTGCTCTTTCTCTTGTAAATTTTTTTTCCTAATAATTTGCAGAAATAAAAACAAAAGGAACATTTGGCCACATGTATTTTCCTTCTTTTATCTCCATTGCCAAATAATTAATTTTCAGGAAAAGAGTGGTATGAGGGAGAAGTTAATTTATTTTGAATTTTTCTCAAAAATATAACAAACCAAAAGTGGTAAGTTTTCTAAAGCTCCAAAGGGAAGACAGCATTAGCTCCACTTACCCACACATATCTCCTTCTGCTATTCTCACCTATGTTGGTGAACACAGTGCAGGCATCAATCACTACTGCCCTTTGTAAACAAATGGGAATTGGGCTGGATTTAGGGTTGCTTTGCAGAACTTTGAAACACATGAGGAGGGAAGGAGAAAGGGAGGGAGGGAAAGGATAATTTCTGACCTTCAATGGCTTCTGGGGAGTGGGTCTTTCCCAGGCCCAAGCCTGAGCTATCAGAGTTTATGCCCACATTGCTGTTGCCTTGAAAAGGGAACAGAGCAATCTATACCAGAGCCAGGAGTTGAAAAGAGCTGGTCTCCCTGTGCTGTGCTCATGCCTCCCTCCTCTCCCAGAAAGTTCACCACATGAGGTTTTAGCAGACTTGCATGGTGTATGTATATGAAAAGCTATGACTAATCTCTAGGTGATTTGTTTATTTTCTAACATAGAAAAACTCAAGCAAACACTCTGCTTGTTGAATTATTTTTTGGCATTCGTTTATTTCCTGATTTGGCCATCACTGCTCACGGTTGTTTTAACAATTTATCATTTTTTTCTGTTCTCTTGTTCTGGCAATAGGAGAAATAAGTGTGGTGGTGGGTGTGGTGAGAGGCAGTACAATCAATCAGCACCGTCCTGCTTGTAGTGGCTCTACTCTGACTCCTCACCTCCTTTGCAGCACCACTCCTCCAGTGGTTTTGCGCACTTTCTGAGGCCTGAAAGTGCAGTTAGTTACTGTGACCTTGTTTTAATTCATCTGCAGGGGACTAAAATTGCTGCCTGAAAGAACTCAAATTGCTATTTTTTTCACCAGTAGCCCAAATAATCACTGGTGCTGAAGAACTGGTGACTGCAGTCCTTCAGCCCGGGGTTCCCTTCTCCTGCTTAAGTTGGAACGGTACAAGTTCAGGCAAAATGTGAACTGTGTGTATAGGATACTTGAGAGTTCCTCTGGAAATAGGTTATATTTTTCTCTTCCAAATGTCTAGGATTGCAACTGTGTTTGAATTCATCCCTGAGCTGAGATTAGAGCAGCGAAAGTCAGTTGCAAATGACTGTAACATATATTACTCAGACCATGTAACACAGATTATTACAACAAATACCTGAAGTAAATGCTGTATTGCACAGCGTGACCTTGACATCAAAGCATGGTCTTCACGTGAAACAAGGCGGTCTGGCTTTATTTCAGCCAAGCACTGGGTGGACTTGGAAGGGCTAAGAAGTGGTAACTAATTTGGGATGGGAAGAAGAAGAGAGGTCGGTTCCGTGACGCTGCCCTCCTTCCCTCTAGCCGACGGCCCCACCTAGTGACAGCGCGGTCACAGCGCGGACGCGGGCCACCAGCCCCGCCCCGACGGGCGCACCCCAGCCAGGAATGGCCCTGCTGCTCTGGGGCCCTGTGGCCGAGTGGTGTTATGGCCAGACGATGTTATGACCGGATGATGTTGTGGCCGGATGGCTTATGGCTGGGTGATGATGTTATGGCTGGGTAATGACGCTATGCCCACATGATGGCCAGGTGATGTTATGGCCACATGACATTATGGCTGGATGAGGTTGTGGCCGGATGATGTTATAGCTGGGTGGCATTTTAATAAAGAGGGATGGGTCTGTCCCTCCCTAATTCTGCGTGGCTCTGGCAGCTTGGCCAGGGGTTGACTCGAGGTCTGCTTTGGGGGTTAGCTCAGTGTGGAGACGACTGGGTGGCAGGGCAGAGGTCACCAGAACTCCCTCTCTCTTGGACGTATTTTCTCAAACCTGAAGGCAAGACTCAGGCCCCATGGCAGGCACTGGCTTCTCTGCACCCTCTGCCCACTCCCGAGCAGCATAGAGCTCCCATGGTGTAGTGGGAGAGCCGACATGTTCCTGTTTGCCTTGCGCACATCTGCATGCACACAAACAGCTTCTCTTAGGACTCCTCTCTCACAAAACTCGAAGATGTCAAAGACTATTTGACGGTGGATGTGGGGCCAACAAATAAAGGAGGAATTCTTGAGATAGCCTGTCATGGTTTAACGCCAGCTGTCAATTAAGTAGCATGCAGGTGCTTGCTCAGCCTTCCAGACAGGAAGGAGAACTGGGTAAAAAAGTGAACCTTTAGTGTTGAGATAAGAACAGTTCAAAAATTCAAACTAAACTGAACTAAAATATAGTACTACCACTGCTAACAATAATAACTGTAATGAGAAGGAGAGGGGGAGAGAGGTATAAAACTGAAGAGAAAAAGTAGTGCATGGTACAGTTGCTCACCCCCCACTGACCAATACCCAGCCTGTACCCCCAGCAGTGACCAGCTCCTCCTCCACAACTGCCCCCCATTTATATACTGAGCATGAAGTAGTTCTGCACTATAGAATATCCCCTTTATCAGTTTGGGTCCCCTGTGCCAGCTATGCTCCCTCCCATATTCTTGTGTCCCTGCTTGTTGGCGGAGCATAGGAGTCTGAAAAGTTCCTTACTTACCCTCAGCACTACTGAGCAATAACTAAAAGGTAAGAGTGTTACCATTATTCTCATACGAAATCCAAACCAGAGCACTGTACCAGGTCCTGAGAAGAAAATTACCCCAGCTGAAACTAGGACAAATCCATATGGTTCATCTAGTGTATCAAGGTTTCAAGATACTTGATATTGCCTTTCTCCTTTATCATTTGAGAGACTTATTCTTTTCCTCAGTATGTAACCAAAATGTTACATTTTTCTTGCTGCTAGGCAGCTGAACAATATCAGTGGGTTAAAGTTAATCAGTGTCTGGCCAGTCCAGAAATGTCTGGTGATGTCAATGTATATGTGGGTGATGTGTCTGTCCTTTTAACTGAGGTTGTTTGTGCTGGACCACTAGCTGCTATCTTCCTTTTGATATGAATATGTAAACCTTTTCCCGGTTACCTCTGTCTTGGACATCTCAAGCCTCTTATTTTGCTACTTATTATCTTGATCTCTCTTGGTTATAGACCCTACTAGATTATTTCAGCGTGCTGTATCAGAAGATGAGCTGTAAGTCTGCCTGGAAAGTAGGACTAATGCCAGATGCAGCAGTTTGTTTCACATTCTCAAATGACAAACATTTTGTAGTCAAAACAAAGTGCCCGTGGTAATGCCTATTGTATCTACTGAAAGCAAAATTTACCTAGGCTGCCTTTCCCTTTATGCTAAACAGTGCTACTATGTCCATGAAGCAGTCCTCCTGACAGGCTTGAATTTCATCCCCTTTTCCTTAAAAATATCCTAACTGCCTTGCTAATTGACAATGCCAAGGTCTTCATTCTGAATGAGGGACAGGTTTGTGGGTTTGATTTGCTGGTGGGACGTTTCCTGGTTCGTGAAATACTACTTTTTCTGTTTTGTTTTCTATATATAGGCAAGGTGCCTGCTTAGAAAAGCCAACCTCCCAACTTGCTGTTTCTGATAGCACAGCTGAATACTTTAGTATGAAACAGTAAGTCCCACCCTCTGTATAAACTAGATTTAATGTTTAGAAATATGTATGTATTAATGCAAGTTTTATAAACCCAGATTAGGCACTGCTCCTCTTTGATGTGGACTTTTGATGTGAGGTGTGCCTGTGCTTAAATATCATGCTGAATGTTGTTTGTGCAGGAGCAAATGGAGTCATGTTATTCACAAGTTAGAATACAACCAGGACCTTGGGCTTTGGCATACCCAGTGCATTCTGCTGGTAAAAATGAACCAGCAGGCAAAGGAAATATTCCCAGTGGAAGATAAGTAGTTACAGATTTGGACTAAAGCTCTCAGAAAAGAAATAGCCAGGAGCTCCATCATCCTTTCTCCCTCCAAAATTTTAGCCTCTACTGAAGTAGAATGTAAGAAAATTGTGTGTCTTTCAGCAATAGAGAGTCCAGAGGAGGCCACCAAGATGATTAGTGATGGAGCACTTCTGTGAGGAAAACCTGATAGAATTTGGGTTATTCAGCCTGGAAGAGAGAAAGGTACAGGGTGACCTAATTGCTGACTTCCAGTACCTGAAGGGACCCTACAGGAAAGATGGAGCGAGACTTTTCACAAGAGTGTGTAGTGACAGGACAAGGGGGAATGGATTCAAACCGAAAGAAAGTAGGCTTAGATTAAATATTACGAAAAATTATCTACTGTGAGGGAGGTGAAGCAGTGGAACAGGTTACCCAGGGAAGTTGCGGGTGCCCTATCCCTGGAAGTGTTCAAGGCCAGGTTGGACGGGGCTCTGGGCAACCCGGGGTAGTGAAAATTGTCCCTGTCCACGGCAGAGGGGTTGGAATTACATGATCTTCAAAGTCCCCTTTCACCCCAAACTATTCTGTGATTCTATGGCTCTATATACTGTACTTTTAACTATCTCTGTGTCTGGAATGCGTGTAGGGATTGGCCTGTCAGGAGGCGGGGAGCTGTGGAAACTGCAGGTCATCAGCATTTCTTGTACATCTCTCTCTAGCTAAACCCTTCACTTCAACAGCACTTGAATTTCCCCATTGTGATCACTGTTCTGCTAATTCCTATTGTAACTCCAGATGCTGGGAAAAAAATGGGGATTTGGCCTGGTCAGTAACTATCCTGCAATATGGGAAGAATATGCGTTGGACCATATTTCCTGCATTGAGGCAATTAATATCAGGCACTTCAACAAATCTTTAGTGTTGGGAGAGAGGGCAGTAATGTCTAATAATTTTCATCTTATTTGCTCTGGCTCTTGTGCTTTACGCTTAGGAATAGGCAGTACTAGACACTCACAGTGGTGTGCTCTGCCCTCGCTGCCTTTGTGAACCTTTTTTTGTGTGGAAGTTCAGGCCACAAGTGCTTTGTGAGACAGTTTCTGTGGCAAAGCTGGTTGCCTGTCTCCAATGTGAAAGATATTGGAAAGTAGTTAGTTGTGTAAATAGATTCATTTCCCAAACTCATATTGGGTTCTTTCTTGGTAGAGTCGACCAGTGCTTTTTTAAAAATTTTATTTGCATAGAGATACCTTGCTCTGGTTTGCTTCGAGTTTGAATAGGATCTTCATCTTACTTAATGACTGCTTTGCTTTATGTTTGCGTCATTCTGAGGTCTTTGGCTGACCCAGAGACCCATCAAGGGTATGTTTAATAAAATAGCATTTCATTACAGTGAAGTGAGTTCACTATGTAACACTTTTCAATGGTGCACATAAAATGAAGACTAAACCAAGGATAGTAATACCTTGGATGTGGCCTCAAGTGAATTTCCTTATGGACTTCACTGCTGAGTGGTGTTTTCTGATTTTCCCATTAACAATAACACTTTTTGGAACATATTCTCTTTCTCATTCAGTAGTGATATTGAGCTAAAATACAACACAGAGTGAAGTTTATGTTACCAAAACTCTTTCCTTGAGATGAGTGTCAGTAGGTTTATATAGTTGTAGGGATTTTGAGGAGAACTCTAGTGTAGATTGTTTTACCACAAGAAGCTTTTCTCAGAATTCTCCTTCATGCTGCCTAAAGTATCTGTGTTCACACAAAATAAATCCCCTCACCTGTGAGTGAAAGACTTTCTTCATAAAATGTGGCCTGTTCTCAAGCTGTCTTTCCTGTGCCCTGGTTCCTGACTTGTGACTTCCCTATAATAAAGCTGCTGCTTTATAATGCTCAAGGTACCTCAAAAGGATAGTCCTGTGTTTATGACTGAGCATGGTTTGCATCGGTAAAAGTTCTGATTCTTCGTCATGGGCAACTGAAAATAAAACAATAGAAAATGTAATAAACAGATGTTCTGCTTGCCACAACAGTTCCCAAGTGCTGCAGTATTTATATCCCAGAACTGTCCCTTTCTTCATGATCAAGGCTCTTGTTTTATTAGAGATGTGCCAAGGCATAAAGCCCATTTCAGCCTCTTTAGCTGTGTCTGTTACCTTTACATGTGAGAAGCAGGAAATGACTACAGAACACAACATCCTGCAAAGGATTATGATTGAACTTGCCTGCTTTTGCTTTGGTATTGCTTGGAGGCTGCTGTAAAGATTTAGGATTGCAGTGTGCAAGGTTCAATGCAGAATGCAAGTTATTAAGTTTGCACTCCTAATATTAAAGAGCTAAAGGATCATTTGCCCAACTGCAAGAATGGCTTTGCCTGAGAGCAAGCTGTGAGAGGTGATCGTTGTCCTCCTGATTTTGATCATTCTTGTCTGATGTACTAAGAGGTGGCAAAGTGATCTGCAGTGCTCCAGTGCCTTGCCACATGCTGATCTGGCTTCTCTGTAACAATAACAAATTGGTCATTTATACCAGCACATCTGGCTTGTCCTTGGTGTGTTATTTATTGCTCAGATGCTGACATGGTCTGAAAGCTGAATGGTAGACAAGTTATGATGACGTACGGTATGCTGTAGGATGTGACACAGACCTGAAAAATATCCCTTTAGATGCTGTTGTTTTTTGCTTATTTTGAATTGCTCTTTGCTTTGTAGTTGTGAATAGCAGCACTGCCAACACTCCTTTTATTCACTAAAAAAAAAAAAAAAAACAGAGGAGTCCTTAGAGTTTGTTTGCACCAGAACATGGTTAAAATAATGTACTGAAATATTAATATATTGAAAATGTTTTTGTGCCCATCAAGATACAGAGTGGCTACCTTTAGCTTTCAAGTTAAAGTAGCTTTTCTTTTGACTGCTGGTAAGACAAGATCAGCAAGATTGTGCCAGTTTCACATGGTAATTGTAAATATGCTGATCTCACTAGGCCATGTATTCTAATCTGTAGACAATTGAACATAGGGAAAAGTGGCTTTGTCTATAGATTAGAATATGTGGTCAGGAAGATGTAAACAAAGAATATAAATATTTAACTTAAATTCTTTCAGTCAGATTACACAGACATAACTGACTATAAAATCATGGTCTGTAGAGTGAAAATAATTCAATGACCACCTAGAAGTGGTTTTGATGCTTCTTTTCTGATTGTAATAATCCACTTGGGTTCACACTTCAGGATTTTGCAGCATATATGCTTTAATACAAAATACCAACTCAGCTTACAACTACTACTTTTAGCAGGCTTGGCTGCACAAGTCATTGGTTTCTAGCTACTGTCAGTCATGACAAGAAACAAATGAGAAATACCAGGCCAGCCTCAGGTCCATGGTTGGAGCCCACTCTGCTAATTATTAATTGCTATCCACTCTAACTGGAATGATGAAGGGTAATCCTGTGCATACATTCAGAACACAATGTTGTTTTAGGACATTTGCCAAAATCAGCCCTGTAGAATGGCTGCAAAATTAGTAGCTACTGACTGATTTGCTAGAAGGTGAAGATGTCTCTTTTTTTTTTTTTTTTAATTTTAAGTTTATGTTGCCATACTTGCAGATTTCTGTGATGGAATTTTTAATATTAATACTAAGAAAACAAATATTAGCCTGTCAGTCCAGGTTTGAGGTGAGGGATATTGGGATGGGGAATAAAGGTATATACAAGCAAGACAGCTGTTCCTCAGACTCCAGAGGCTGCCAGGTAATGAGAAAGAAAGAGTGCATGAAAAGAGGAAATAGAACTGCTGTTGTCTTCTAGAGGTCCAAGTGCTTCTTTGGAAGAATTATGTGGGACAGGTGACTTTCTCCCACACTACTGAAGGGCAGGAAGCTTCACAGAATTTCTCCAGGGAGGCACATCATCAGGGAACAGAGCTGAGGTTTTTATGCCATTTGGTGCATAGAAGGATAATTTTGTTTGATTTGGCTATGGAAAAATTGTATTCAGCATCTCTCACCTTGGCTCTTCGAGAAGGTCTGAGGCACTTTTGTAATTTCATCCCCTCCATGCTGATTTGCACTTCCAGAATGCAGAGAGGAAAGTTTTCTTGCTGGCTGGTATACTGCTATGGTGGCATTTCTTGGGGAGAGAGGGTTGTCAGGGCCAGGGGAAGGAAACAGCCCTGTCTATTCCTCTGCCCCGTCTTCTGCAGAGGAATTGCACTGAGAGGTGTGTCTCACGCACCTCTCACCAAACTCCTGACTCCTATCTTCTCTACCAGGTAAGCCATGGAGAGAAAATGTCTGCTTGTCCAGGCTGGTGCTTCTCCATCTCCCACTCCCTTGAGAGGTGCTTTGGAGAAACCTTTGATGTGGGGTTCCCAGTGTGACCCTGGGCTGGGCTGGAGCATCCTCCGGCAGGACCTGAATGTCGGGCGGGTGTTCCCCACAGCCCCTATCAGGAATGAATTAGAATGTTTCATTCTTGTAAGTGATACTTTTTAAAGTAAACATCCCTGGGTTTCTGTGATGTGTAACTAATGGAGTGCTAAACTCTCGGGGCTGGTTTAAGACTCAGAAAATACATGTGTTGCCAATCCATCATGTTCCTAATACTAATTAACATAGCAGGGACACAATAAAGCCCCAGAACCTGCGCACATTACCCAGCTCACATTACCACTCTGTAACAGTCTCTCTATTGACCTAACAAAAGTACACATTGGAAAAACGAGACGCCGTCTTTTCTGACTCAGCTAGACCTATTCAGCCAAAGAAGAGAGCTGAGCACTCTCATTTATTATTGTGCGTTATTATTCTGGTATATCATGGAACAGAGTTCTCAAATAATGTACAATGACTTTTCTACCTTTGCTAGTATCTCAGTGTGTTACCTGCTGGTAGGCAGGCAGCCCAAACACAGACAGAGCAGCCGCTGACTTGTGATGTCCTTGTGTTGGGGGCAAATTCTGCTCCTGCACAAATGAAAAGAAGACCTTATTTTGTGATTTACATCCATGTTATTTGCAGTTCCGTTGCAATGAAAATCTTACTGTTCTTAAACCTTTACTAATATGATTGTCCCAAGCTTAATGTAGTTCCTCAACAGAAAAGTCAGGGGAAAAAAAGTAAAAATTTGATTAAAATTCATTCTTGACTAGATGAACATTTTTTCCTAGGTCCCAGGCACTTTTTTTCTTGTACTGAATGGTAGTCACATCCCTGCAATCCCTTGCAATGTGCTCCTTTTAATGTATGGTAATTCCATTGATTTTAAGAGATGCATGATGTATAGCCAAAGATAAGCTGGAAGGAATCTGGACAGCAAGAGATTATCACATTCATATTGCAGTTATCCCTAAATGGATGCAGTCTGGCTTTGCGGAAGTTGTGGGCAAGCTGCCGTTTACTTCCACAATTTCATGGTTAGGATTTTGTGGTGCCTCTGTCTGAACTCAGTAGAGTTTGCTCACCAGTACTCGAGGCTAAGGTGTATCTCCTGCTGTTGCACATCATTTGGTGGGCTGATTATAGATAGCATTAGTTTAATCATTATGGCATGAAAATCTGGTATGTTGTTGGAGTGATGACAAGTTTTGCAAATACACCGCTACAAACAACTTGGGCCTTGGGCACATTCTCACGTGTTCTTACTTCTTGGTAAAAATTTAGATGATTTTTTTTTTCCTGAACTAGTTATTTGTGTGTGTCTTGCTATCATAAATGTATTTGAAAGAGTTTTCTCATCACTACTTAGAAAAGAGAGCTAGTATTTTATAGTTATATATCCCCCAAACTGTGTATCATCTGGACTCTAGTTCGTGGTTAAACCAGCTGGTATCAACTGGATGGACATTCTGGCTGACCTGCTGTGTTTCTGTGCTCTTGTCCAGCAGAGGATGGAAAATGTCCCCTACAGACCAGGAAAGTGTCCCCATAAGCAAATATCCTTCAGGTGGGAGTCACAGAGGAGATGGAGATGTGCAGAACAAAGTCAGAAAGCAGTTCTGCCCCAGCCCTGCGGGACAGCAGCTCCTCTCACCTCCTTTTTGAGCTGAATAGTCAAAGAAAAACAGGCAAGAAACTCTCAAAGCCCAGTGTTTTGTGGATCATACTGCCAGTGAGTTGGTCATGCAGTGCAGGCAGAATCTCTGAACAGCATGTTGTCTTCTCTTTTAAGGCAAAATTAATTAAATACGAACTTTACCCAATTTCCCCTGCAGCTGGCACAGGAGGTTTTCTGTTGACTTCAGCAGAGCTGGTTAATGACCATTACTCCTAGAATTGGTTAATTTTATGCACTGAGTGGTTTGACACTTTGCATAGTTGATATGATCTTGGATGTCCAGAGACCATGAATTACCTAAGTGTCACAGATACTAAATCATGAAGTAGATGACAGTGTCCTCTCTATGTCATATGATCTTAGTGAACTTTGTGGGATAGTCTTTTTTATTATTGCCAGTAATCATAAGTGCTGAAAAAATACCATAAGTAAAATAGCATTTTAGAGTACAATGCATCTAATGTTCTTAATATATATATACACATCTGCAATATGTTAAACTCAGAGTTATGCCCATTTAATCTCGAGGATTTCAATGGGGTGTCTGTACGGAATGAAGGGAGAAGTTTGATCCCAGAATACTCCATGGCTGCACCTTTCAGGAAGATTTTATGCCTTAGATTTTCACCTAGATATGTGTTTATGATAAAAAACACAGTGCTTATTAAATAAATATTTATAATAAATTCCATGCTACCAATGGTCTGTCTACTGTAGGAATAATTTAATGTACTGCTTGCTTTCTCTTTGATGATTTCAGAAAATGGTGCATCCAGATAAATCTGACATGTGGGCATGTTTTGAGCCGCAGCCTTAAATGCCTGGTAAGGGTGCTCTCTGCCTAGACATGACCAGGATCTATTCCAAGAATCAAATTAAAGCCTGTCAATGAGCAGGTGCCCTTGCGAGAGGAAATAAATTTGAAGCAGTTACAGCTCCTGTGTTCCTCCTCACAGATATAAGTCAGAACAAGAATGAATACTGCAGTTCAGCTCCCTTCTGCCAAGGGAGCCAATTCTGCCAGTTGTCAATGGGACAATTCACAGTATCAGGAAGACCTCTGCCTAGAAAGAGTGTGTGCAAAGCCACTTCTTAATGCTGCAACCAAGAGTGCACCAAAAACAGGGCAAGAGAAGCAGCAGGTCTTAAATGTTCCTTAGCAGGTGGGTGCTGTGTACATCTGGGGCACCAGCTTCTCCTCCTGTGGTGGTAATACCACCCCTTCAGAAGGTGACATTAGTGTCATCTCTCCATTTGTATTGACTCTGGGAAGAGCCAGAGGTCCCAATGATGGCAGCTGAGACAAAGGTTGGAAGGAGTCATATTCGTCCCCTCTCTAAAATTCGTGGTAGGAATGTTGTTCAGACCAAGAGCAGCATATTGAAAAATTTTTCCAGTCTGTTTGGGGTACTTAAAACACCTGCAATGAAGGAGTTCTCCTTCCAGAGTCATAAAGACAGGCATTTCTATCGCTGTCCTCTGTGTGCTTTCTGATTCTCCCAGATTATCGCCGTGCTGTTTCTGAATCTAACCTCAAACAGATAAACAGAAGATGTGCAGAAGTACCAGCCAAAATAGAAGAAAATAAAAAAAAGATGAAAACCAGGAAGAAAATAAAAAATAATTTTAAAAGCTCTATGATTTTATTTCTATAGTAGCAGAAATATCTTCCACCTCAAACCCCACCTAAAATCTTGTGGAAGGGGACACTGCACCCATAAATGCTGCCTGGCTTGTTTGATCTGATATATTGCCAGATTTTGATGCTGTTTTTCATGGTGACTGCTACCTCAGGTCATCCTATTAATTTCAGTAGGGCTGCTCAGAGACTGCAATGCTACAATCTGGCTAGCTGCAGTTATAGGACTGAACTTTTACTGCTAAGCACAGCATGGCCTACCCAACTTATTTGATTTAGCAGGTGTCTTATTGGCATTTAAAATATTTTGCATATGATTATAATGCATCCTGAGGGAAGAAAAACCAAACAAAATGGCACAAACCAGTTTATTAGTATGACTTCTTGCTGTTCTGTTAAAATATAGCAATCAAAAAGACAATTTATGTTGCAGAGACTTGACCTTTACTTTCCAGGACTGTAAAATAAAACCCCAACCCCCACACTTTCTGCATCTGGTTGACATTTGAATAAAACTGCCAGAGTGCAAACAAATTTTGGGACAACATCTCCAACAAACTCTGCATTGACTCTAAAAATATTCTTGGCTAAGTTACTTTTTAAGGCCATATGTTGAAAAAAAAAAAACCCCAAAACTTCACTAGAATTTATTGCAACAAGCGATTTGCCAAACTACTTAAGACATTTGGGAAGATTATAGTGAAGTACATTAGTTGCTGACTTGACAATTTGCTGTACTCACTGCTTGCATAGTGGATTCTTGATATTCATGCTGAGAGCCGATCCAACTTTCTAGTACATTTCAGTAAGAGACCTGCCAAATGTCTACTGGCTTATTAAATGTTGGCAAACCAAAGGTCAGCGTTGTTTATGAGCCACAGCAAAGCTGCTATGAATGGCACACAAACCTTCCTCGTGCCTTTTTCCTTTTTTTAATTCAAAATTTTAGAACAGGATGCTAGGGATGGGTTTGGACTGTTTTTGGCTTAGAGTCTCTCTAGGTCAGCCCTCATGTCCCCTGGCCACACGTCTGGAGGCTGCAGAAGAGGCAGTTCAATTTCACTGTGAAGTGTTTATTTTTGCTTCTTCAAATGACCACCAGGACTTTTTGGTCCCGTTTGCAGAGGCGTGGGCCAAGTTGTGCCCCCTTGGTACATCCCCAGTGAGCAGGCAGAGCCTCCAGCCACAGAGGGCAAAACTGCCCTTCCTCTACAGTTCATTCCTCTTCCTTCCTGTGAGCTCAGCTGCTAGGCTGAGAAAGAGTGTAAATGGGAAATTCTGTTGCACCCTGTGCCCAATTCAAAGCTGTCTATGTCCATAAGAATCCTTTCATTGATGACTCTGGACTTCCTGTCAGTTTTTCACTAACTGTGACAGAAGTGGAAGCTCTGCTCTATTCACCCAAACTGCTTTTGATATCATTCCAGTTTAGTAGGACAGGAGATTATCCTGGTACGATAACCAAGTCTTCCTATAAAGAGGCTAACCCTTGCCCTCCTTGCCAAAGCAAACATTCTTACAAAGGCAGTGGTATCACTGTCACATTCAATAAAATTTTCTTTTATATCATGCTATAGTGAATACATTACCTCAGTATTTCTTACCTCCTTATAACATGTATTTATTGTATTTATATGACTGTCATATAAGAATAACAGAAAATTCCTCCTTTGACTCTGTACCTGCAAATATGTTTGGCAGCAATATATTTAAAAAGTAAACCATTAAATGCTCGTTTAAAACAGAACATTAAAAAAAAAAACCCAGACCCCAAAAAACTCCGAACCTAAACAAAAAAAAAACTTGCTCGTTTAAAATGTTCTAAGGTGCAATCAGTTCAGAAATGTCTATGTCGTGAATAAAAATCTTATCCAGGTTTACTTTACTGCTAGGGTTTACTTAAGTGCTACTTACAAGACACAGTGGGGGTCTAACATATATGTAAAAATCCACATTTTAATGTACGGAAACTGCAAAAGAAATTACAGTTTGTACTGATTGGAAAATACGGGAAAAAGGTGATATATTGGGGTCTTTTTTCTTATTTAAAAGAAATCCTCTTTCCTTTCCCCCTCCCCTACTTCCCGCAGTTGCGCTCACCCTCGAAATGTCAGTATCTTCGCTGTAGCACATTTGCGGTGACTCGGGGAGGAGAGCTTTCGGTCCGGGCCCGATCCTGGGCTGGATCCGGACGCGCACCGCGCAGGCAGGGCGGGAGCTTCACTCGGGCACCGGGACCCGGGGAGGGCAAGGAAGGGGTCGGCGGGCGGGGCGCAGGCAGGGCAATTTGTTTCACATTAAACGGTAACATCTCTGACCCAACAAGCGGCTGGGATCGCCCGCGTTTGTCATTGCAATCTGCCCTCGACGGTGCGGAGAGAGGGCAGGATCAAAGCATTCCTCCGGGTAAATTGCGCCCGGAGCTGCCGTTTGGTTAGCCTGCCCTAACCTCGCTAATAAATTTCCCCGGAGGAAGGGAGGGCTGGGGAGGCCAGGGGCGGGGGACTGCGGCACTTGCACCTGCACCTGCCCACAGAGCCATGATGCAAAGCAGGGCCTAGCGCTGGGCGCCCCGGGGCCCTCGCCTTAGGACGTGGCAAGAGCGCAGCCCTTACAGTGACCAGGGGCTGCTCCTCAGCCCCTCGGGAAAGGGCGCTGCTGCAAGGGACACAGCCCCCGCCGCCGCCTGCGACCCCTGAGGACCCATCCCCGGCCCCCTTCGGCGTCTGGCACATCCCCACCCCGCCTTGGGCAGCGCGGCTCCCGAGGGGACCGCGTGGCAACGCACGGGGTGGTCGGAGGCAAGGGCGACGGTGCTCGGCGGAGGCTCTGAAGGAGCCCCGGAGCCCCTCAGCAGCCCCGGCTGCTGGTCTCGGCCCCGGGCACCGGGACGCGCAGGCACCACGGCTGACGCGCCGGCGGGGCGCTGAGCTTGGGAGCGCTATGCGGGGCAGGTGGATGCACAGCTGCACATCGCGGACTTCAAAGCCTCCCCTCGCGTGGAAATCAGCGCCTTTCCCAGCACGGCACGGCGCCACATCTGCCCATGTCAGCTCACACCGGGCACGGCTGACACCGCGGCCCAAAACGGAGGACTGAACGGGAGCGGAGGTCCCAAGAGGGTGGGAGTGGCAGTGCCGGAGATCGCTTTCAGCCTTCTCCCGCGGGTGCGTCCCGGCAGAGGCACCTCTTCTTCCAGGCGGGAGAGAGAGGTGTGGCTGGAGGGGAGCTCAAAAGAGCTGCGGAGCCTAGCGCAAACAACGGGAGCAGAAGAAAGTCATACAAACAAGCTTTAAAATCGTGGCTGGGTTTCACAGCTCCCTGTGGATAAAGTAAACAGGAGGCGAACTGTTTTGTAATTTACTCCAGCGGACCGCAGAATCGTACTTTGTAATTTGGTGTCGGTTTACAGACAAAGGCGACTTCTGTTTCCTAACCTAGCAGGTCCTTTGTCATGCTTGTGCCTTTTAAGAGGGACCCCAAGGGGGAAAGTGGAATTCCTTGGGTATTTGCCTTTTAGTCATGCTTGTAAGTCAAACAGTAGCCGGGCTCTCTTTTGAGATGAATAATAATACCTGCCGTCGGGGGATGCGTTTCCTTCTCCCCGCTCACCCGGCGGTGCGGCCCAAGGAGGACAAACCTCCCTGGGGACAAATCCTCCCTCCTCCCTCACGGGTGCCCGCAGCCCGCGGGGCGAAGGGAAGGGCTGGTGCCCTGTCCGGGCTGCAGCGGAGCTGGGAGCTCCGGGCGCCAGGCCCGCTCCGCGTCACGGAGCTGCCTGCCTGAGCTGCCCGCCTGCGCCACTAGCCCGCTTGTCCCCGTCCCGAAAGGCTGCAAGAGCAGGGTTTTTCCGTGCCAAACCGGTGGCCGGCAGCTGGTCCGTGTGCTTACCGTGAGTGGATGCCCATGTTTATTATATACATGAATTTTGTCAGTATTTGTTATACACACGCACTTCTCAGGGAAAAAGCAAAATATTTTGTCTTTTCAAGAAGCTAGTTTCGGCCATATGTTCTGCATATCGTTAGATTTCGATCAGTACACACTGGTGGGAAACTAATGTTCTCCCGCATGCCGTCATTATTTTATTTTTTTCCTGGGCAAAATCCGTTTAAAATGACCAGTTTTTCCCCTGCCCGGTGCTGAACGCGGCTGTGGTGTATTCTGCCTATTTCTGCCTTTTGGGAATTGCCATTTTCAGCGGTAGAAGCACGAGCGCTAGCCTCTCAGTGGCACGACTGAGACTTTGTGGGTCACAGTTTCGATCACTCTCTGATTCGGGAAACGAAGGACACTACCCAGCTCCCAGAGAGCAGCGTCCGTCAGGGAGGGCGGGAAGAAAGTTACTTAATAGCTCAGTGGTCGGTGGAAAATGCTCCCACTGAAAGGAAGGAGTGCTAAAAAATAAACGAGTGTTTCCCCTCGCCTTAATTCCCAAAATGAAAAGATTTCGCCGCATTTTCAGACTCGGGAAAAAAGGCCATTGCCACGCGTACCTTCCACTCGCGGGTCAAGCAACGGCAACGACCGCAAACGAAAAACGCAGTGGCTTTTTGCGGCTCTTAAACCCGCGCCCCCGGTCCGCTCCTCGGGAGGGGGATGCCGCTCGCCTGCGGAGCGCGTCTCTTAGCTGTCACCACCACGAGTGCTACTTTTTCTCCCTCTCTTTCCTCTCCCTCCTTTTTCTCTCCAGAATGAACGCTCACCCCCGCATCGCCCGCTCCCGTGTCCGCCCCGCGCCCGCCCGCACCCACGAGCGGCGGCCGGCACACGCGCGGGGGGCGGGGCTTCGGCCGCGCGGGCCAATGGGCGCGGCGGCCGCGAGGCGGGCGGCCAATGGGCGGCGCGGGCGGCGGCGGCGGGCGCTGATATCGCGGCGGGGCGGCGGCGGCGGGCGCTGCTCCTCGGCGGGCGCGGCGGGCGCAGCTCGGTGCCATCCCCGGCGCGGACAGCGCGTCCCACAGCCGCGCACCGCACGGGCCCAACACGCAGCTTTCCCCGCGACGGCGCAGCGTCCCGGCTGTCGGGGAGCCTGTCCAGCCGAAGGTGCGGGGATCAAGCGTCCCTTGTCTCCGGCCGGTCTTGGGCAGCGGCGCCTTGTGAGCTGCGGGAAGCCGGAGGGCTGCCTGCTTCCTGCACCACCTGCCTTTGGTAAGTGCAGTGTGCAGGAGCAAGGACGAGGAGCAAGGGGAGGTCGTGTGGGAGCAGGTGGGGATCTGAAGATGCAGCTTCCGCAGAGAGCTCTAGGAGCCCATGCTAGCCCTGGTTGCTGGAGGGGACAGTGGTGATGTGTGAAGTCCAGCTGTCCTCTGCCTGTCTCCCAAGTCTGAACGCAGCTGGCAGGAGGGTTTTCAGGATCCTGCAATAAGCGGGACCCTGCGGAGACCTGACAGACTCGCAGCGCTGCAGCGCTGGTCATGGCCCTGGGACGGTTCCTCCCGCATCCTTCGTTGCATGAGACGAGCTCCTGCCTGCGGCGGGCGATCACAATTCCCCGCAAGCCGGGGCGGGAGGGAGGTGGGGAGGTGTCCTTCGTGGCTAAACTGAGCCCCGGTTGGGTCGTGCGCTAGAGACACGACCTGACGGTAAGGGGGAAGACGACAACCCAGGCGGGCTTTGCCGTGATTTCCGACGGGGGCGCATCTCGGCGGGGCTGCAGGCGGGCAACTCGGAAGCCGGGCGTGCTCCGGCTGCCGTTCCGCCGCGGGGGCGGGAGGCCTGACCCCTCTCTTGCAGCTGCGCCGACGAGGAGCCATGGCTGAAGAACGCGCCGCCGCCGACTGGGAAATCGACGTGGAGAGCCTGGAAGGGGAGCCGGACGAGGCACCCGGCGCGCCGCGGGGCAGCACCGGCCCGGAGGAGGAAGAGGAGGAGGAGGAAGGCGAGGAGGCGGCGGCGGCTCCGCGGCGGGGCGAGCCGCGGAAGCTGAGCCGCACGCCCAAGTGCGCCCGGTGCCGCAACCACGGCGTGGTGTCGTGCCTGAAGGGACACAAGCGGTTCTGCCGCTGGCGCGACTGCCAGTGCGCCAACTGCCTGCTGGTGGTGGAGCGGCAGCGCGTCATGGCCGCCCAGGTGGCGCTCCGACGGCAGCAGGCCACCGAGGTGAGGGGGGACGGGACGGGACGCGACCCGGCGGGACGGGACGGGCGGCCCCGGTCTGACGGCGCCGTCCGATCGCTCTCTTAGGACAAGAAGGGGCTGACGGGGAAGCAGGCAAGTCTGGAGCGCAAAGCCGTCTACCAGAGGCACGTCCGAACGCCCAGCCTCTTGGCCAAGAGCATCCTGGAAGGTAAGCGCATCGCCTGTCCCGCCACGGCTGCCCGCTGCCCTGGGGCACCGCTGGCAGCGGGGAAGTCGCGCTCTGCCCCAGGAAGATCCGAACCGCCCGTCCGAGGCGCGTCTGCTCAGGGACGCGTGTGGAGTGCAGCGTCATGTCCCGAAACAGGCGCTAAAGCGCGCCCCGCTGCCCGCGCCGGGCGACCGAGCCTCCTGCCCTTCGAGGCTGGAATCGATGTGGCAGAATTTCAATTCCTTTCCCCCTCCGCTCAAAATAATGACTAAAATGCTAGCAACGGCAGTTTGAAATTTGAGAGTTACTGTTACAAGCTGGCAGTCTTTTTACATGGCTACCCAGCAGCGTTTTTCAGCGCAGGGTAATTTATTTGCAGGGTAATTTATTCGCGGGTATTTTTATCAGCAAACGAGTACATCAGCTAGTTTTTCCTTTTTATCTGAACGCCTAACACATCAGTACCGTTTATGACATTATCAATAATACGAGCTGCATAATAAGGTGCTCAATCTTTTCACTGTCTAAAATATTCGCTGTGGAAGAATGACATTTTGAAGATGGGTATTTTAGTGAAAGGGTGTATTTTGTTCTCCACTCCCTTTTGGGATTGTGCACATGTTTATTCCTATGTCTATTGTAATTACTTTCCAAAGTGTATCCCTATAAATCATTACACTTCTCAATTCTAGCTTTTTTTTCTGAAACAGAAAGCTCTTTTCTTTGCCTATGCTTAATTAATATTTGGTCCTTTTGGAAACCTCTAATTTACATCTACAGTTCACTCTTTTGAAAACTCATCTGTATTCTTTCCTCTAATTTATCTTAACTGTCTTTTTCTTTTCTCCTAGTTCTCCTTGGGATTTTCTACCATCTCTAGCAATGTGTACATAGTGATTCATCTTTAGAAAATAGAAAAGACACCAGCTGTAGATATAGATACCTTCTTTGGAAAAGGGGAAGCAAGTGTGAGAGAAATGGGGGTGAAAACAGGTTCTCCTGACTCATGTAAGTAGTTCCATTAATTCAATGGAATTACTTGTCTAGGTAGAGCAAATGGAATTGGACCCTATCTGTTATATTAAATTAAACCAGGTAGCTTGGTAATTGAATAACTGGAAACTCGATTTCTATGTTTTATTTTATTGAAGTTCTAGTTCAGAAGAAATAAAATACTTGTATGCTTTCCATATGTGTTAAAAGTGAAAGGCTATCTCTCTTCTTAAGCCTCATGATGGAATACCAGTCATAACACACAGCAGGTCTTTGTCTTTTTGTTTTTTTCTCACGCCTCGATTTGTTTGCTTGGAACTGCTTTTTTAAAAAGTTACTAATCAGCTAGCTTTGAAGCATACTACGTATGTCAAAAAAGCAGGGCTTGCTCATCTGCGCTGAGGAACTGAATGTGTCTGATTGCTAAGCCTCTGTGTCATGGTGACTTCTGTAGGAGCTGATGGTGACCAGGGTCTGTGGCAAGTGCTCGGTGGTTAGCTGGACTGGCTCACAGAGCTGTTGTACAAACACATCTTTAATATTTCTCTTGAATGGCTTCATTCCTAATGCAGCTTTGTTGTTTTAGGTTATCGTCCTATTCCAACAGACCCTTACCTGGGAGGGAATTCACCCTTGCCACCTCCTGTAAGTGACAGGATGAGAAAGAGACGGGCTTTTGCCGATAAAGAGTTGGAGAACATTATGCTAGAGAGAGAGTATAAAGAGAGAGAGATGATGGAAGCTACACAAGCAGCTGCCCTTTTTCTCCCTAACCGTATGGTGCGTGGAGCTGAATACAATTCATATAAAACAGCCTACAACAATACTCAAGCTGATAATCCAAACAAGGAATTTTCCAATTTTTTACCAACCTGCCTTGATCTAACGATGCAGTATTCAGGACCTAGCAATATGGAACTAATTTCTTCAAATGTCAGTGTAGCTACTACCTACAGGCAGTATCCCCTGCCTTCTAGGTTCTTAATGTGGCCAAAATGTGGCCCCATTAGCGATGCTCTCCTCTACCAGCAATGCCTGTTAAATGCTACTGCTGTCCAAGCTCTCAAACCTGGGGCAGGTTGGGATGCCAAGGTCTCACAAAGTCAGGACTGTCCAAACACTGAGCATGACGTAATTTCTCCAAAACTGGAAAATTCATTTGTTCTGACTCACACGCGAGACGTTCAGCAGTCACGTAATGAGATACTGTGCCTTCATCAGGAAGCTCGTGAGAGGTCAGCTTTCTCTCCTCCTAAAAGGACTTTCTCCCAGATTTCTGATAAGGGTTCTCTGTCTCCTCAGGAACAGGCATTAAGCAAGATCAGCAAAAACAGTACCAAACTCCCTGCACCTCTCAAGTACAGTGCATTTCAGACACTGTTCCATCAGACATTTCCTGACACTCCAACAGCAGAGTTAAGAATGTCATTTGTGAAGGAGACTTTTGAAGATGCTTCTAAGAAATACAGAGAGTGTGCTGTTAAAGAGAACCAAAAATACAAGTTTACTGTAGACAAATGTGCAAAAGACTTCTTTGGGGCCAAACAGGCCACAACAAAACTTACAGCAACTGAGCCACTGTCATTTTCAGTTGAATCCATCCTTAAACGACCTTCTTCTGCAGTTACAAATGTCTCTGAATGAATAAATTTTACCTTCAGAGTAGAGAGTTTCTAAGCTTTGCCTTCTGCAGAATTACTCCTGCCTGCCTTATCTCTTAAAAGATTTTTAAAGGGGAATTTCTGCAGTAAATGGTAATACTTTCTTTTATTTCAAAATGATGTACATAAATATGCATGTTTTTTGGAAAACAAATTTAGTTTTTTAAAATTGAAACCACATGTACAGACTGTAAATTGTTGTTATTTTAAGCACCACTTCAAACGATTCAATAAAATGAATTTACTTACAGCCATAGACTGATCTCTCTCTTGTCTCCAGCATCTCGCAGGCAAGTATACTCTACTTTCAAAATACACTTTTTATTTTATCTGCCATTATTAATGTAGTTACTACTCACTTAGGTTGCTGGGTTAAGCAGTCATTTCTGCTTTGAATCTCCAGTAATTATGAGAAGTGGTAACAGCAGTGCATGTAGGCTAGTGTGAATTCACAAGACTTTGAATAAAAAGTCTTGTGAATTCACACTAGCCTGCATGCACTTAAGTGAGGTTTGGATCAGATTCTGCGTGCCTTTCTTACTCTGAAGGGAGAGCCCATGCTAGCATAAAAGACTAGTCTATTCCACGCATCTCTATAAAAGCTTCTGTTACCAAAGCAGGAGAGTTACTAGGCTGGTTTTAAGGGGAATGCCTCTTGTGAGCTTTTGAATAAAAAGCCAACATTTTTTGAAGTTCAGTTTTTGCATAAAAAGTCTGCTTTTAAAAATCAGTTTTAAATTTTTTTTAGTGTTCAATCACTTTACTTTGAATTTCCACCCCCTCAAATACTTTCCTCTGAGAACATTTCACTTTTGACCAGCAAGTGCCTGAGATTCTTGTTTTGTAGTAATTGAAATAACCTTCAGGCTGTAAAAACGATGCACAGAATCATCACTGTTAATGAGAAATCAAGTAATGGTCTCTCAGTTTTATAATCCCATGTCTGTGTGCAGGGATGACAGAAATAAAGGAGAACAACCAATATAATTTAGCTGAGAATTGAAATGGCCTCAGGATTGTAGAAAAAGGGATTGTCAGAACTTATTATGACAAAGCTTGAAGCTTTCTAAATTAGTGACTTTAAATTTTCTCTGTATGTCGCTGCTAGCACATCTAGTGCTAACAGGTAATCCCTTGGTTGCTTTCCTTTAACATTTTATCCTGCAGACAGTGCTCATCCCATTGAAAGGATTTGACGTTGGTTCTTAATTTTCATGGTTTTCTAGGGACAATTTCTGTTTGGTACTTGTGACCAGAATATTTTCAAATTTTATTACACTCCCTGCACAGGTTAAATGCTTATTTTTCCTGTGAATTCCTGATTCGGTAACTAAGTAATGTAAGTGTTTAGTGTTTCTGTTGGGAGCGGTGTTCCAGAATAGCAGGACCCTTTCTGTGTATGGGAGGAGTCATCTGTCCTGAGTGCTTTTCTAAGCCATGTTGATAAAACAACAGATATGTTGGAGAAAACACATTTTACACAATGTGTAATTTTTCATATGACACATCTTACAAAGCATATAAAAATTTTATATAAGGAATGTAAAAAACTTGCTGTAATTTTAAAGCATCTTGGGCACTCTCTAAAGCTCCACTTTTCAAAAGAATTCATGCCAATATTTTCCTAGTGAAAAATAGGTTTCAAATACAGTGAGATTCTTTTTCCAAAGTCTGTCCTTTATCCAGTTGCCATTAGAGGGAGTTTTAACTTACTTGAGCTGAATCTGCTTGTTAATCTCTTTAGCAGTCAGACAAAGTTAAGCAGCTTTTACCCTGAATAAATGGAGAGAAATTCTTCATAATTCATATTTGTTTGCTTTCACCACTGCTTCCTTCTTTGGCTTAGTTGAACATTAAATGTTAACAAGGGACTTTAATTTAAGAAGGGATTCCTTTGTTTTTAAAAATATGATTTGTTTTGTTTTTTGAGCTGCTGGTATAAACTAGGATCACAGATGAAAGAAAGTTCAACAATCTATGTACTGAACCAATATCAGATACTGGAATTAGTCCTGTGTAAATATTTTTTTTTTCCTGACAGTGTGTGCATCTAACATTGTTCAAATTTATATCTGAAATATTTTTCCAGGAAATCACTTGTCTTAATTCACCCCCTAATAAAAAAGACCAGAAAACCAAAGCCCTCTGACAGGCTGGTAGCTCTTGAACTTTTTAAGACAAAATTTGAACTAAAAAAATTTAAGCATTTGTGTACACACACACACACACACACACACACACACACACACACACACACACACACACACACACACGTATGTGTATATTGATATTTATATAAACACACACATGTCATGGTTTAACCCCAGCTGGCAAGTAAGTCCCAGGCAGCTGCTCAGTCTCTCCCCCACCCTCTCCACGGTGAAGAGAACCAGGAAAAAAAAAAGTAAAACCCATGGGTTGAGATAAGAACAGTTTAATAATACAATAAAATACAGTAACTGTAACAAGAAAAACAACTATTTTGTAATAGTTGTAATGTCATAGTAATGAAAAGGAGAGAGACAGAGGAATAAAACTGAAGTGTAACAAGTGCTGCACAATACAGCTGCTTACCACCCACTGACCAATGCCCAGCCTGTCCTCCAGCAAAAATCAGCTACTGGGCATGACCTTCTGTAGTGTGACATGGCCCTTTGTCAGTTTGGCTCAGTTCCCATGCACCCTTGTGGATTCTGGCGAGCCTGCCCAATGCCAGAGCATGAGACATTGAAAGGTCCTTGATTCAGGGTCAAGAACTACTGAGCAGAAACTAAAAGATTGGTGTGGTATCAACATTATTCTCATACTAAAATCAAAACAGAGCACTGTACCAGCTACTGAGAAGAAAAGTAACTCTATTCCCCCAGCCAAACCCAGGACAACACAGTCTTATTTATAACATATGCATGTCCCAGACTTTCTACTCAAATCACAGTCATCAGAAGAGGAGTGATATTTCTATTATTATTTGAAAAAAGCTGAATAGAAACTTGGACAAATTGTTTGCTTTGATAACAAGCAAGTGTCACTGGAGTCAGCATTTGGCCACCCTTTCTTACTGTCACTTGCTCATGTCTTGCTTCGGTTCAGTTACATCACCCTGTGCTTCGTTTCCTTTTCTTTCATAGACTCTGGGCCTACTTCTCATTCATTTTGAAAGCTTGTTGCATCCAGACTTTTTTTCCTTTCCTTTATTAGAAATGTGCATAAAGTCTATTACTCATCGAGAGGATGATTAGTAGCTTGAACAAGAGAACATATTCTCAGACAGCATGTGATTTTCCTCACACAGGTTTGCAGTGGTTGTATGGCACTCTTTCTTCTTTAAGCCATAAATTTCTCCAGAGCAGAAATAGTCAATTGTCTGCATCTGCTGGTGCAGCTGTGCAAACTCATGGAAAAGAGGAGAAGCCATTGCTCTTAAACTGTCTAGTGCCTACTGCAAGCCACTGTCTTGCTGACAGTACATCAGCTGTTAAAATATCTTATGCTCCCTTATTCTCTCTGCTTCTTAAATACAATTTCTGTGGCATTTTTTGGGTGTGTGGATACCTGTGTCTTCTGTAGAGTGCACCTTGTTTGAGTACTAGATTCACATTTGTGCTTTAGCTATGGGTGTCAGGTTGCGTTTCTCTTCTGAGCCCCTTCTGACCACAGGTTTTTCATGTGATGGTGGAACATGCCTCTTGAGAAGTTCAACTTTTGGGGTTTGTACAGGAGGCCAAGAACCACTGCTGGCTGAGGAGCACAAAATAATTGTGGAAAGTAGTATGAAGAACAATTATTCACTAGGTCTGCAAAACAGCATGCCTGGATGATGGTATAGTCAGAGACAACCAACAACTTGTTGGAAGTATGGGCCCTCCATATGCATGCTGAGACAAAAATTTTTATAGCTGCATAGAGGTATAAATGTAGACAACTAGAGGAACTCAGAGTTAATAGCCCCCAAACAGTGCCTGGCTTATTGCCTGGCTTTATTCCCCTGGCCCAGGGCAAAGGAACAGCTTTCTATCCCGGTATCTTTTATGTAAGAGCAATACCTAAATATACTGAATTCTGGAGCTTAATTCCAAATTTCGGAAGTGGGCCCCTGCAAGGGGATGATAGTACCCTTCCTTGGCAAGGAAAACACTTAACCTCAGTGTTGGTGGTGCAGATGTTAGGCTGCCCCAGGGAGGCAGAGGTGAAGCAGCAACCTTTGGCAGTGCTTTGGCAGGAGTGGGCTCAGTTGGAGAAGAGGTGGATTATTGGCAGCTGCTGCAGTGACAGTGCTTGTCCCTCATAAAACCTGAGTACATGAAAAGAGATGCAGGCTGTGGGACGTAGGGGGAGAGTCCCTGCTCAATAAGGTGGTTTGCTAACTTTCTCTTAGGTCCTGGCATCTTAGAGGTGACTGCACATGCACCGGTATCTCACACAAAATCCACCTTAAAATTATCCTGTGACTTAGATGTCTTTGAAGTAGCAAGTTGAGATGCTGGGCTTGAGGAATATCAAGGCAAGATGACTGGATAACCAGACATCAGTCACCCAGCTGATGTCAAGGCTCAAAAATTGTGAAACCAGCTGGAATGTCTTTACATTCTGGCCTGAGAATAAGATAGCCCTGTGCTGTCTGTCTGTCCTGCTATGACAAAGACCAGAGAGGTTTCATAGTCTGAGCTCCTAATTTTCTTGGGGTCATAAAAGCAAGTCACCTTTTTGGCCAACTGTGAAGGAACAAGTCCTTGTCTAGCTAACAGCTCTGGAGCCTAAACATTAACCAGATCCCAGCTGTTATTGTTCTGGAATTAGAGAATCTGACACTGGCTCAATTTCTTCAATTTGGGGATAAAACAGGGAGGTATATTCTCATTTTAATTTGACAGCTTGTCAGCATGACCAAGCATTTCAGTTTCTGTACCAAGCACTTCCCATTCAGCTGACCTTGATGTGAAAGCAAGCACCAAGGTCATTGCCCATGATGTGTGAGATCCTCACTGTATCACTGAGTTTCTCCTCTGAATTTCTGGCAGCTGAACAGCATAAAGTACACATAATGCCTGCTTTAACTCAGATAGTAGGTCCACTGAAACCTAGACAAACTGTGGCTTATGTAAGAAGGCCTGCTGGGAAAGCATGTGTGGGCAGGTGGAAACCAGTGACAGGAATGTCAGTGTGACTGGAGAGACAGGAATCAGTTGATGTTTTATGGGAGGAAGCATCCCTCTTGATAAATAAAATTTCCACATTTACCAATAGAAAAAAAAGGAGTGGTTCCTCATATTCAGTTATGTTGAGATATGATGTTGGAAGAATTGGAAGAATGAAAATTTACATTGGAAAAGGGAAATGGCCCTTTCCCCATTTTTATAAATAATAATTTCCACCTAAGGAAAAGCAAAAAACTGCCTAGGCAAGCCTACTGATATGTACACCAACAGGAGCCCAGTAAGATATGCACTGATCCATGCAAGATGGAATCTAGAAATAATTTTACCAGAGATTCAGAGGTTTTAGGAAGGTTACATTTTACAGCCTCACTGTCTGGCTGACAGCCTCTGCATCTATACCTTACTGCATTTGCTCAAATCTGGGCTTAAACTAGTTACTAGATTTTTTTACTCATTCCTTGTCATTTCAGTTGGGTAGAAAACAGGTACATTGAACTAGTGCCGTGTGTACTATACAGTTTTTTATTTATGTCACAAGAGCTAATAGTGGAACCCATGACACCCTTCCTGGTTTTCATCTACCTGTAGAATCTCCTCCATGAGTTGACCATGACCAGTCTCCACTTTTAAAAAGTCAGACAGAAGACATGGTTGAACTGTCCACCTGCACAGCTGGCTTGCTTCTGGGTTGTGAAAATCACACCAGGAGTTGGTCTTCTGTGGGAAGATGCTGTAAGTAGTCATAGAATTGTTGGAACATAGATTTAGAAAGACCAGAACTATGTATACAGAGAGAAAAATAAAATCTTAGTGTAAACTATGTATAGGTAAATCCAACACCTTTCAGAAAATTTTAGAAAGCAGCAACATGTGTGAATGGAGAACTGAAAAAAAATTGTCAGAAGGTCTTAATAAGTGTCTTGGAGATGAGAAATGTACAGGAGTCTTACACTTTATCCCACGTGCAAAACCACATTTTACCTAATCTTTCATTTAATTAAGAAACTTTATTACACTTATTATCATTTCAACTGCTCTTATCCTGTAAAGCAGTACTACTTCCTCTAATATAGCCTCAAATACATTTAGTCATTGGAACTTAGTGCTGTGTGATAGAACCCTAGGGCAGGACTGTGGTGGCATGGAGGCTGGATGACAGCTCTGGAGCCCAGTGCCACTCCTGCCCAGAGCAGGTTGCTCAGGGCTACATTCATATTGGATCGAAGATATCTTTAAGGATGGAAACTCCACATCCCTGGGCAGCCTGTTCCAGTGTTTGAGCTCCTGCATAAGAGAAAAGATTTTTTGGTTTGGGTGAAATGTCCTGTGTAGCAGGGTGTGCCTGTTGTCTCTACTCCTGTCCTGGAATTTTGGTCCTGGACAGAATTACAAAATCTGTCTTCTTTGCTCCCACTATATGTATACAGTGATAAGGTTGCCTGAGCCTTCTTTTCTTTAGGTTGGACAGGCACATTTCTATCATCCTTTCCTGATATGAGAGATTATCCAGTGCCTTAACAATCTTCAAGGCACCTTTGCTGAGCGCATTCCAGTGTGTTCTTTTATATTGATGAATGCAGCCCTGAACACAGTACTCCAGATGTGTCTCACAGGGCTGAGGAGAGAGGAGGGATCAGTTCCCTGCATGAGCTGGCAACACTGCCAAAATGCAGACCAGGATGCTCTTGGACATGCTTTCCAACGAGCACACTGCTGCCTTGTGGTCAACTCAGCGTCCACCAGGTCACCCTGACTCAGGACATGTCATGAAGGACTTGCATTTCCCAATACTTCTGTCATTTTCACTAGAATTAAATTAATTCTCCTTAAATCATTGCACACTAGACTCACGATGAGGATTGATTCTTGCAAGAGCAAGAGAAAACTAATCCCTGTGACTTTAATACTGCAAGGTCTGAAAAGAATATAAAAACCGGAATAGTTGTGAAATTCTAAAAGCATATAATCAACTATACTGCACACCTAAATGGACCTGAGATGTTTAAAATGATGCTAAAGCTTCATCCTGGGCTCAAGATGAAGTAGTTGAGTTAGAGCACCACTGAAAAGCTTTATGCTAGGAAGTTCCCTCAGCTTCAAATACAATGTCCACCCTATCTCTCACTGTGTCTTTCCATATTATTCTTTTATAAATGGATGGAGAAAACAGGAGTTGTAGTTTAAAATTATTTCCATTCTTTCTCTGGCAAACTGGTCTAGGATTTGAGTTCAGGAAAACAGGGCTCTGCATTGAAATTGCTTTGCCATCAATCTAGGATGAGCACAGAGAGATATGATAGCTTGGTCACTTTGGAAACTGTCTCTGTATGGTACAAAGGTAGTGGAGAAAACCAGAACAAAACTGACAAGAGGGACTTTCCCTAGTGGCTGGTGGGTGACCCTGCCAGGCTTTCCTGGCCTTTGAGTAAGTGGGGAGTGGCAATAGGGCCCTGCTAGTGGTCCAGCACCTGCACACTTCTCTCAGTGCCTGCCCAGCTGGGCAGCGAGAGCACAGTCACAACCTGAGTGCCAGCCTGGATGCAGGGGGACAGCCAGCTGCTGCCACAGCCAGAGCATGGGTGGCAGCCACTTTTGGAGCATGCTGATGAATTTTTTTCAGTCAAAAAGCTTTAGTTTTTTCAGACACTGGATTATCCCCTCCATGCACAACCACTTGCTTGCAAAGCTGCTGTGTCCTGAGTGAGCAACAAGTCTGGACTAACAACTTGCAGATGTAACAGTGAGGGAGCACGCTCTGCTGGATATGGAGGCTTTAGTCAGAGACTCCACAATGCAAAGAAGTGAGAGGAAAACGTTTTTGGGATAAAACTCTTCTTCAGTCCATTAAGTTAACCGCTCAGAATTAGAGGAGAGCAGCTCAGAGATTTCGAACTAAGAAAAATTGTGAGTAAAGCCATGGCAGTGAGCATAATTTGTAATAATTTAACCTCAAAGCCATGGTGGTGTAGCTAACCATAAAGGCGTTTGTGTCTAACAGAGGATATGAACAGCAGGTTATGCTGAGTGCATGATCTTCAGTAATTTATGGCAACCAGTAACAAGTCCAGGCTTACAGAAAGGAAAGCATACATATGCTAACAACGGGGTCCTTGTAGCAGTGTCTTAATTCAGCTTCTGGTGTTACTCCCAAGCAGTGTGCTCAGAGGTGTCTTGTTTGTGGGAGCAAGGTGGGAAGGGGAAGGTGGAACCCCTGCAATGCAGTAATAAAAGACAGCTAATCTTTGCACTCCGCTACCTCTTACAGCTCACTGCACAGCAGCTCACACTTCAGCACTAAAGCACACAATTGGTTGACATGGCTTAATACCATTCCAGCAGACACACAAGAAGAGGAAGATCGGCAAGTGTTTCCTTAGCTGATTTTGCTTTTGGCACTCACTTTGACACCTGCAAATGCAAATCAAGCCTTTTGGCATTGGTTGAAGCCAGGGTCCCAGCGGAAGGCTGGCTTTGAGTTGGGCTCTCTGTAACACAGCTCATGAAACTAGGGTTCCCTCCTACCTTTTTTCCTCTTGGCATGGAGACATCTGTGTGGTGTATCTTCTTCATCCAACACAACATATGTGTGGAACTTGTTGAATTTGCTGTCCTTGAGAATGCTGCTGTCTGCAAATGAACTGAAATAGTTTCCAAAGGGAACTAAAAGTAAAGTAGATGTAAAACATTTTGAGAAACTGTGTTAAAACCACATTTGTTCTCATGTGTTTTCCTGTCCTCCCATCCAGTTAATCTGAGGTACCTTCCTAAACTACTTCCCTTCCTGTCACACATGATATTTCCTTCTGTCTAGGACATACCAGTGACGACTCCAACATAAATGTTTGGTTCATTGCTTCTCTTTAGGATTGGCAGCAGTTGAGTACTGGCACTACTTGTTCTTGGGCTCCTGTGCTGCAAAACAGCCTGCTCCAGAGTGACTTGTAAAGACTTTCTGCAAAGCCACCAGGTCAGCATGCTTGTGCAGAAGCTGCAAAACAAACAAGGAATAATAACATATCTCCTACAGCTGCAAAATACCACATGTGGATGAGGATAATCCCTTCATTAGTTTCTGAACACAAGGTCCTACCAGAGAGTATCATAAAACCATGTGATGTCCCTGAACGCTGGATTTTTCACTTGGGCATATGAAGAAACTGAAAAATGTGTAAAATGAAAATCACATGTACTCCAAAGCAGCTCCATAGTGCTGGAAGCTGGTAACATCTGAAAGTGAGTAGGCAAAACTGACACATAAAGATGTGCTCTGAGCCAATTTACAGCAAAGGGCAAAGATCATACTGCATCTGAGTCAAAACAGGGTAGGTACTACTCCCTAGTGACTGTACATCCGAAGAGTCTCTTGTGTACTGATTATAGCAGAAAATGTATGGAATATATTACAATTGTGAATGTTCCTCTGACACATTATTTCAGAAAACACCAGGAAAGTAGGATAAAATATAGGGCTCGGTCTTTCAACCTGCATTCATAATTGTCCCAATTTCCATTGCTGTAAAAGATGAAGCAGAGATATTTATCTTCACATAACCACTTGTTAGCAGACCTTAGTATTCTAACATCATAAAGGTTTTCAGCAGAAGCATTTCCAAGGTTTTCTGAAACACTGTGCTTTCCAGTGCTTGCTTGGACTTAACAGCTGAATCCAGAAGGTAGATCTCCAAAATGCTTGTATGGTGCGTTCTGCAGTTGTTTATTGTATTGCTTAAATGGAAATGGTTATCTTCAAACTGTTGTGCCATTGGTTTGTTCAAGAGCTTCCAAATGTGGCTTAAATCTTCTAAGAAAAAAAAATACTAAGTCCTATGTCTGATATTTTATTAAGCAGCTGATCTGATTAATTCCCTCCTGCATTTATTCTGAACCGCTGCCTCCTTGATGTTGTTTTATATGGAGGAAATATGTTCTTGTGTTAAGCAAATACAGCTACAGTGTTTGGGAGATTAAAACCACGAGGCAAAAAGCTGAGATACATGCACAATCTTGGACTTGAAGTTCAGAGAAAATGAAGGCCATCTGCTGTACCATCCACGGCATCTTACTGTGAAAAATATCTGTGAAAAGAAGATACCGTGAATAGTGGGACTGATGTTCGGACTGAAAATAAGGCCAGAAATCCTGTGTTCAGTAAATCCAGGTGACAGTACCTGCATGTAAGGCAAAGTCAGCTAACTTCTGCCAAGCCATCATTAGAGAACACGATATTGGAAATATCCACCTGTTAAATTCTTCTAGAGTTTAAATTGATGAACAAAATGTGTCATTGGTGTGGAAACAATCATATTTGCCAGCACTGTTTGGCAACTCCTCACTTTGACAGGAGACTGGTGACTATTTAGACTGAGTGGAAAGCAAATACAGCTCCTAAGAAAAGGGCAGAACAATTCTGAAGGAGCTGACAGTGGTCTCCTTTGGTCTCATCCAGCTGAATAGTTCAAATTCATGGACCCAGGAGACAGGGAGAAACTAGTATGATAATACATGGAAGCATCAAAGTGTGCTGCATTTCCTTAAGAAAAGCTTTTACCCAAGAGGATGGTTGCATCTTAGAAAGCCATCCAGGGTCAACATCTGATGCTTTATTGCTAGTCATTCCAGATCTGGGTAGATTGTGTAAAACTTGGTTTAGATGGCAAAGAGATGGCTTCCATATTTCAGCCCTGTTTTCAAAGTCAGCAGCGGGACAACATCCTGTGCAAGCAGGATTCCTGTCTCTGCTTCAGACAACTCCATGGAGCTGGTCCTTTGTCTTTTTGCCATGGGGAGTTTGGAAAAAAGGCAAAAGCTTCCAGAAATCTGGATCAATGTATGGGGGTATGAAATGACCTGAGCGCTCAGTTTGGTTCCCACCAAAGCTGCTGGTGAAACCTCTCTCCAACCCTCACCTGCAAGGCTGGAGAAGAGCACTCCACAAACAAGGACAATTTGACAGGGTAGTGCTCTGGTGTCAGAAGCCTTGATGCCATAAAACTTTCACCCAAGGCCTAGTAAATGCACTGGCTTCTGGGTGTGCCAAGGAAAGGGTGAATCTGTGAATTCAGGCTAGCAGCCTGATGTGGTACTTCCTCCTGCTGGGAATGGGCATCCTCACCTCTCTCTATATGGATCACTGTACTAACAGTGTGACGCAAGACCCTCACAGTTCACCCAGCACATATACAAATTTCCAGAGCACTGATATTATTCCTAGGCAGCATGGTGTGCTCTGTCTTGCCTAAGAGGAGAGACGTTCCTCTGCTTTGGGAAAGCTTGTTCACCATTTTGGTCTCTTGTCTACAGCCTCCTACTGAGTGTAGAGACACCTTGCTGAGATTGACGGGCTTCAGTGATAAACACTCGGTATCCCTTTATTGCTGTGACAACTTGAAGTACTTCATAAGGACAGTAGGAAGTTCCAGCCCATGAGAAGGTTCTCCAGCAGTCTGAGGGGAGAGAGAGCAGGGACTTTTAGGTGGCTTATTGGGACAGCAGGGTGAAGAAGGCTCTAGAACAGATCCCTCACCCTAAGCTGTTCTCAGTTGGTGGCAGGAATGCCTCACCAGAGGCTTCAGTGGGGTGTGGAGGTTGGTCTTACAGTCTGCCCAGCACCACACCAACGGGCAGAGACATATCCAGACACCCAACAGAGACATTTCAACTCTCTTTTCTCACTGAAAACCCACACCCTCCGTGGCAAAGTAACCTTAACCAAATAAAATACAAACAAGCTTCCACGTGCTGTAATCGCTAGACACATTCCCTCTCAAAAGGGACACGTACATGAAAAGAGTGAAGGACAAGCCAGGGATAAGAAAAGAGACATGTAAAATCACTTTAGCATGTGGCTGCTAACACCAAAATCCTCAGCACTTATTTCAGGATGCTTGGTGGTGTAGTTTGGCCTTCAAATGCTTTGCAGAGTTAGCAGAGTCCAACCAGGCCCCTGATAAGAAGCATGGCTTGGAGCTGAGTGGAACGTGGGCAGTGCTCAGTGAAATTTCTTCAGGACTCACCTTAAAAGCAGAAAGCTGAATAGTGAACCGCGAATGAACTTTGACTGAAATGTTTACTTGAGTGCAATCAAGTGACTGGAATAATAATAATAATAATCATCACCTTTACTGTTGCAATATAACTGCAGTGAAAGCTGGCTAGATACTCTCAAAGCTTCTTGGAAGGACTTCCTTATAATTTACACCCCATAGCTGAAATACAGATCCTGATGCACTCATACCATACATCTGTTCTCCTGACTTTTTAACCATAGAGTGCTAGTTTATTGCTGAGCTTAAGGATAAAAGAAGCAAGAAATGAAAGTAAAAAAAAAAGTTTCCTCTCCACTAAGTACATTCAGATGTCAGCCTCCAAAAGCTGATGTTTCATTGTTTCATTCCCAGATTATTTTACCTTCCCACTTACAAGGCAGTGTTGTTATCAAATAGTTTTATCACAAAAGTCTCGGGTTTTAGAATGGGGAAATGTTATTTGAAGATATTATCAATAAAGTAAATTAAAATTATCTGTAGTGTATCAGCATGTCAAAACTTCCAAAAGAACAGATTTGTGAAATAACTGTTATTGAGTTTAACATCAGTCCTTGCTTTGATGAAAGTTTTCAAGAATGTCCAGGTTGGAGCTGGGAAATCCAGCAGTCATTCATGCTACACATTAACATACACCTGCTCTAAAGAAATATTTCTATTATCATTTGTTGTCTAGAAGGAAATGTAGCTGGCCACAAGACAGCATTCAGAGTTTGTGCCATCCCACAGAGTGAAAGAGAATAAACTTTACAAGAGCTCCCAAGAAAACAATTTACATTTCCATATCTATCTTCGGCAAGGGTCCTTGCTAGCAGGGTGTAGGGGCTTCCCACTTTTTATGTTCCCACCCCAGAAGTTTTTCAAATATGGCATTTACCTGTACCCACAACAGATCTGCACCATAAAAGAGCACACAAGTACTTAAGTCTTGTTGGGCAACATCTCATTGAAAGTGATAGTGTTAACCTTCCTCCAATGGCTTAGTTTAGCCAAAAGAGCATTTCAGCTAAATCCAACCTCCTTCTACCAGTCTCAGAGACAGACATGATTTTAATGTATTTTGCATTTTTCCAACACCTTGCAGTTTCTTCTGATTCTGCAGGCAGTCTGAAAGCATTTGACTTCTGTGGAGAGCTTGAACATCTCAGCAGAAGTCTTGTGGTCTCATGGAAGACTTATTGTGATAACAAGAAGGGTGTATAGATGTTTATGTTTAAAGCTAAATTTGAAAATCCTGGATATTGATTTGTGGGCTCTTTTTTAGTATACAGAGCATCTCCTTTCTGCTCTCAGCTCCCGACTCATTTTCCTGAATGTTTTTTCTCCTTGGATACAGAAATTGCTGAAGCCACTTTCTTTTCTATAGCCTCCTACATTTCTTGGAAGCGACTGACAAGACAAATCCCACTTCTGTGCTCCACTTTGTACAGCTCTGGTAGCCTTAACAGAGGAAGGTAAACTCTGCAAGTTCTTTATTACAGACTTACATACAGAAATAGGTTAGTTGCTCAAAACATAACAACCAAAGTATAGAGATGGGGCTAGAGACTGCTCAAATGTCTTGTGCCCACAAGTAACTCTTCAGGGCTCTTGAGGGAGGTGGTGCCACAGGTGGTCTTCTGGGTGAAAGACCGGGAGGTGTTTAAAAGCACTTCTAAGAAAGCTGTGTGCACACATACTCCATCAAGGCATGAAGGGTAGCCTCACACTTCCCTGTGTGAGCTGGCCAGCAGTAAGTGAGTAGAAAATAAACTCTCTAAAAAGACTAGAGAGTCACAAATGAAATGTCTGTGCCAAGAATTTAGCTTTTAGATGCCCATTAGCACAAGCGTCAGGCTGTGGGCTGTGATTACTTGTGTCATTTCTCCCATGGTATACACAAACTGTGCTTTGTGGCTAGATAGCTTCAGGGAAAAAGTTAAACAGGTCTGAAGTGTAGCAAACCTTTAAGCTAAGCTGAAGGGGTGACACAGCTAGGAGAGCATCCATGGTGCTTTACCCTATTACTGCTAAGATAAGGAGTTATATGTAAACTCCTCATGGCCTCTCCTTTGACATCTCCCTGGTCTTGAAAGTCTCTTCTGAACGTTTTCAGAGACTGTCTAAGCCTGCTGCTTCCCTCTTCAACCTGAAATATTCTCAGGTTCCTTGCTAGAGGCAAGCAACTTCCCAGGTCCCTCTCCTTGAAACAAATAATGTGGTGATTCTCTTTAGAGTGATCAGCAGCAAGCTAGGCAAAGGAATGGACATACAAGCTGTAATCTGGACTTGCAGTTGGCACCTGTGGATATGGCCCTGGCAGCTAATAAATCACAGCAGGGTTGATGAGCCTCTGATTTTTCTGCATTCTGCAGGCAGCAGGCACCAGAGCAGAATCTGTGTCTCAGGTGCTCACACTGCCTTGGCTGACAGAACAGGGAAATGTCAAGCAGCCAGAGATGGGGCGTGCACAGCTGACCTCTCAGGCAACCTTGAAACCGCCCGTACAACACCAGGCTAATGCTGCTGGTCAATGAGACAGAGGAAGGAGCACAACTACCTTCGCAAGAGCTGTCTTTCCTGACAGTTTAGATGGTCTCAAGAAATTGCTTTGACAGCAGTTGATGAGGAGTTCCTTGTCCCTGAGCACTTTCTCTGCCAGAACATGGTTGAGGAACCTTGTATTCCCTTCATGGCTACTACCATAAAATTTCTGTCCTTTTACGTGAGCTCCTAGCACAAGGGCTTCTGTGCTGCAGCAAAAGATGCTCCTCTGCATCCCTGTATGCTGTCTATAGGCTTCTTGACTAATTCTCCCTAACAACTCTTTGTATTTCCTCCTGTGATGTATGCAGTCAGCATCCTTTAGATGCAAACCATTGTTAAAGTCGGAGACTAAGACTGGACCTAGCAACACCTAAGTTCCATCAGCAGTTTAGAATGTAAGGGGGTCCGCTCTGAACTTCGTGACTCAGTGGATGGGTCTCCATAACCCTTTTGTGTCTCTGGTGTAAATCATTCTGAATTTATTCTAATTCAATGTGCCTTTGTAAGTTTCATCCACGTTGTAAGTAACAGAATGGACCTTGCCATCAAACTTTGATAAGTTGCATTTTTGTAAATTCATATTAAAACCATTTTTGCTACTGACTCTGACAGTGATTCCCCAAGTGACCTAACCTAGTCCTTTGTGACACTCCTGGTAAGGTATTTACTCACTCAAAAGCTGCTTCTTCCTCAACTCAACAAGTTGTGCTCAACTGAGCTGCAACCAAGCCTTAAGACCATCTTATTCCTTGACATATACTTTCTTCCATTTGGTACCATTACTCTCCTTCAAGTTTGACAATGTATATCTTTTATAATTAAGGCTGTAGGACTTGACTTTATTGTGTTATCATCCTACTGTGAGCTTTTCATGCTAGATATGAGTGAGCCTCCCATATATCACAAGTAATCTGACTTTAGCAAATAGAGTGGATGGGCATGGGTCAAGAAGACACACAAAGGCATGATTTTCAGGCTGGCACTGCTAGCTCTGCATCTGTTTCTTGTGTTCTTGCCCAGAGACTTTGCCCTTACCCTTTACAGCTGCAGTTGTGTGCCAGGAGGTCACACTCTGGATGGACTGGTCTGTGTGAGCACTGCAGACACATTCCCGGCCCGATGGCATTCACATGGCTGCTTAAAACTCATGTTCTATGCAGGGGCACAGTTATTACATGTGTAGAGCCAGCTCACAGCCCACACCCCTTTCTCTACAGTGGTGTTTTCTCACGGTGATTAATACGGCAATCAGCTTTGCTTGCTGTTGTAATGAAGCTCAAATTTGTGACCAGACAGGCTGCTTCCCTCTGGTGCTAACTGAGAGCTGAAGGCATAGCCACCTGAATCTTATGATGATCTTTGGCCAGGTCTTAAATTTTTTTTTGTTATTGCCATCCAATACAACGCCTGTATTATGAATAATGATGCCCCGATTGTGGGGACATCGACTTGAAAGACAATAATTAAATAACTGCAAATGAAGTCATCCTTTAATGTGCACAAATACAAACACTGCAAAAATTGACGGCTTTTCTTTCAAACATAAGTAGCTCTTTTAGGTGATGATCCACCCTCAGAAGCATTGCTTTCTCTGCATTCACTCGCCATTTGTGGATTCATAAATCAACAAATAATTCTCAGCAACCGTGGACAGGCAGAATAGTGGTTTCCTCTCTTACGTTCCTTTTGGAGACACTGTCCAAATCTGATTTTTCTTCACCAAGTTCATGTGTTGTCAGTCTAACATCAAGCATGAATTAGGGCTGACTCCTTATCACCCGTGCAGCCCAAATCAGAGACTCGGGTCCTTTTCGCTGCAGCTCCCGGCTGCTTGGGATGGATGTGACCTGGCTGCAGGGCAGCTCTCGGACCTTCTGTCCTCGCTGCTCTCCTCCGCTGGCTGCAGAGCGGTACTGCCTGCATCCCTGCTCCGACCCTCTGCTTGCACCCTCCTGAAGCATCCACCAGCAGCCTGCCGCGGCCCCGTTTCTCCCAGCGCCCACTAGATGACGCCTCTGATTTTAACAGGAGCTCTAACCGTAAGAGTGGAAGATTTCACAGCTTCGCTCGTAATTTTCCACATTCTACGTATGTGTGTGTGTGATGCAAAGAAAATTCGAGATCAAGTAAGACAGGAAAACATCTTCCCTGGTGTATATCTTCAAGAACTCTGAGGGGACTCAGAAATGTATTTTGTACTTTGACACCCTCTCTCTTGCTTGTGGAATACCAGACTGCAAAATAACAAATATTTATTTGTTAAATAACCCACTGCAAATACAATACTGTAGACATGTGCAACCTGAGACCAAACTCAAAAAGAATACTAAAAACCAGCAACAGTGTCAGCAAACAGGTACATTACTGGTACTCTGTGTTGTGGTGTATACCTTGTGGATATATACAGAAATAAAGGAAAGGGACAATGGAGTTATCAGTCACCAAAGTCCTCTAGCTGCTGCTATGCTTCAGAAATGCCTGCAGCAAAGTCAATGCCCTAGTTAAAGAGTAGCAAAGGACACTCCTTTTTACCTACCTGCCTGTTTAGCATAACTACATTTGAGTCTATAAAATCAACTCAGGATTTTATTTTAAAGTTACACAGTGCAGTTAAGACTCATGTTAAATGCAGACCATAAAAAGAGATTGAGTAGTTATTGTTACTAGTTACAACAAGTTCATTTATTTAAATTATCTTGATTGGTTTATAACAGGCAATTACAACTTCTTCCTCTAGCAGCAGGTGCTCCCGCTTCATTTTGTTGTTTCTGTTCTGCAAGTGATGTTGCAAATGTGGGTGGGGAAAACTAAAGATCTTATACAGCAACATGTTCCTATCCTTGGACAATACAGCCTTCAGTTTGCCAAAGGCTGAGGGTGAAATCCTGTCACTTGAAACTTGAAGTGTGTGCTGGCTATGGGAGGCCTCTGCAGTGAGAAACACAGCACAAATGGAGTGTGGCTGTTTGCTCTACCAGACCTGGGCCAGCCCCTGCAGTGCTTCAAAAAGAGCACACAGAGAGGAAATGTGGGTTCAAATCAGGAGGAAGTAAGCAATCATGATGTTAGATACAATAAGCAGTTACATATACCATCATGTCAAAGACATTTTCTGAAAGATATTTCTTTCAAATATATTAGGAGAAACTGAAACTGTTTACAGATTGACCTTCCATGGCTTTTGTTTTGTAACCCTGGGACTATTGAGACTGCCAAGTGATTCCTGCCTCGATTTCTCTGTCAATTCTCCTGAGAACTTCAGAGATGTCAGTTAGGACCACTCTTGGCCAGTAATTGACGGAACAATGGTGCTGTTTCATTACCTAGATATATTTTCTTTTTTGTATGTGTGAACCATGTTAAAAATGCCTAGAGAGTTTTAGATTAACCCAGTCCCACCCTCCATGCTACCAATTATTGCTACTAATCAGCACTTCTATTGCTGTTTACAACCTCTTCTGTAATGCACAAAACTGTTTCTTAATGCAAAAACAGTAACAAGCAGGCAAATGGCCCTACATCTCTCCAAACGGCAAAAATGCTCAGGACTTCCTTGTGCATTAGAAAGAAGTAAGAATGGGCATACATCCAGCATTTTTCCCCTTCCACAGATGCATCCGAGCAGCTCAGGTCACTGTATCACTTTATACCTTCTGAGTACCGTAAAATATCACAATACCCTTGCATTCACAGTGTAGGCAGGCTCTGACTTGTCACTCCTCAGATCTGTCTGAAAAACTTCCCTTCTAAACAGTGCTGTGCACCTTTCTCTGCAAAAAGGCCTCAATGATTCCAGGGATTCATAAAGGGGAGGAGATGTCTAGACTATGGTCTGAATTGCTTTTCTTTCCCCTTAGCTGGGGAGAAAATGGATAGAAATGAATGCGATGTGTTAACCTCCCCTCCTTGTGCTCACTGTCCTGGAACATGACATGGGCAAAGTAACATTCCAGTCTGCAGTTGTTAAAACATGCTGTCTAGTTCATTGCTTGACACGGCTTGCTTTCTTTGGTTAAACAAGACCTACAAACAAGCCTGCTAGACATGATTTTCCCCATAATTAATTTTTTTTGCATTCTTCTGTGATAGCATTTGAAGTATTTTTGCCTCTGGCTAAAGAGACAAGTTGAATTTCTTGGTCTCAAGGTGGTGTCTAGAATACAGCTAGATAGTAATTAAACTCTTTAAAATTTTGAATTCAGTAATGTAACACAGGAAGTGAGTTGCATAGACATTCTTTTGCTTCCAGTTCAGGGCCTGAGCACCCCATGGCCACGTGCAGCCCACAGGTGATATGGAGAAGCACTCTCTTTGCTTGCCAGGCATGAGAGATGTGAGTGCTGAGTTGGGTGTGAGGTGGAACAGGAGCTGAATGGCAACTCTGCTTTGGGTCAGTTATTTGTCTTCTCTTTGCAAAGCATGAGCAAGCCTGAGCATGAAAATCCTGGTAAGGTTGCTGCACACAGGCCAGAGATGGTGCATGAACTCTCTGCCAAAAAGCTCTTCATGGGGCTGTGGTGTGACTCCACAGTTTTTTTAATGCAGAAAATGGTGTTTTGTTAAACTGGGCTTCTCTGAAAAAAGAATCAGACCCAAGATGAAACAACAGTGAGTTCTCATAGTCATTTTTGTGACAAGTTGTTATGGAAAGGATTTCTGCTGTGAAGTGCCATGAAAATGACTTATTCTTTGTCTTCCTTCTTTCTGGGGCAGTCACACTTTTACTGACGTGCTTGGTGATTTAAATTTCCACAAGAAACATGCTGTTCCTCTTCAGTAGGCCTGTTCATAGCACATAGGTCTAGTAAATCCCAAACGTGTAACATTAACCGGTAAATTTGAGAGCCCAGCCTGGAAGCACTGATTAGGAGAATTCACACCTGAATGTTCCTCAGACTATTTTTCAGATCATGCCCACAAAGCTTATTGGTGCTCTCTTTCCAATTTCACTGCATTTGTGTCCATTCTCTCATTGTACCTAGAAAGAAAAATAGGCAGAATGCTTTTCATTTGTGTTGAATATGTTCTTATATGCTTAAGCTCTTTGAAATCAACATGAGCATTTGTACTCAAATGTGCTGTTCAGCACAGATAAGGAACACAGAATAAGGCAAGTAAGATGAACGGCAGTGCTTGTGGCATATCCACTGCCTTCTGCAACGCCATTCAATCATAAAGTATTTAAAGAGGCTCTAAAAACATTAGTTTGGTCAGAAATGTTGAACACGTCCCACACAATACTTTGAAACAAATATTATTTGTAAGAGAATGGTAAAAGCAGCCCTGTAATGCACAGCAACCTGGATGGGGCAGAGCCTTCCCACGTCTGCTGCAAAGAACTTCTCTGTCTCTCTTTTTGGTCATTGTCAAGCCTCAAGACTCTACCTGTGCTTCACAAAGAGAAACTTTCTTAATGTTTACACAGGTGGGCTAGGCAAGGGGGTGTGAAGGCATTTGGCAGCCATGCAAAAAGCTGATGTGAAACTATGAGAACATGTACATTTCTAGGGTTGAGTTATTTAAAATACACATTTTTGAAAGTGCAGTGAATTGAATTCCACACTTGCAAAAGATAAATATAATGCCAACACAACAGATCAGAGACTGCAGTCTGGTATTCATTGCCTGAACACAACTCAGAGTGGCTCTTTAAACCTTCCCACAGCATCTGCAGCCACTGTACCTCCACCATGGTCTGGAAGGATTACTTGTGGAGGGCGAGAGCTTAGCTCATTTCCTCTGCCCTTGCAGGCTTTGGTCTTTCTGTTGAGGCTGCTGCTAATGTGATAGCCTGAGCAGCTGGTGTGTAATGGGAATATTCTTGAGGAATTCAAATTGGGGACTTAGATACGGAGGGACTGCATCCCCTGCAGGAATTATTAGAGTTGCAGTGGTAGGAACTGAATTTTGAGGGTTTTCTCTGAAAAGAAAAAGGAGAACCGCAACATGGAGGCAGGGAGGGAAGTACGGAACCTCATGGCCTTGAATCTCCCAGGCTGCAGTGCTGGTGGGTCAAGGTGAGCGGCAGCAGAGGCCCAGTTATGGTGGCCCAGTGGAGCAGAAGTGGATGCAAGTTCATGCAAACCTGGGCAAAAAGCAATGCTTGGTGAGACTTCCTATCCCCCAGGATCAGGGGTAGACACAGCAAGGGTTAATAATCACCATCTCCCACACTCAGGACATTTTTGTGCTTTCTGTGTGTTCCCCCATTCACGCATAAAGCAAAACACAGGGAAGAAGGCAGACAGAGGGAAAACCAGCCAGAGAGAAGGTGGCTGAGGTGGAGATTTGCTTCTCAGAGTGAAGAGCTAAATTCATGGACCTTGTTCCTGGAGCTGCACGTGGCCCAGGGAGCCATTTCATGGCTGTTCTACTGTGTCTCCTTCTTTGGCACAGATGGACATGCAGTGAGCACTAGCTCTGCTGGTGAGGCACAGGGCTGATGCTCTCTGTGCAGTAAGAGTTTTGCTGAGGTACTTCAGGTGTTTTCATGGGTTGGGCATCTAATGGAACACTGATTACCTTCATGTGTGAACTACATACAGACTGGGCTCAGCCCCACCAAAGCTCACAAGGGCTCTGGAGAGAGACACTTTTCCTGCCTGCCCTAGTTTTGGGTCCCTGTGGATTTCAGTGCCTTGGGATCAGTCCTAGGGATTGAGGTGAGGGCATCCCTGGTCCCAGTTCAGTGGTGAGTAATGATGCCGATTGCAGCACCCTCTGCTGCCCTGCCATGGGTTGGATATGTCCTTCCTCCACAAGATGTGATCATCACTGAGCTCCCTGATTGAAGCAAACAGGCTGACAAAGGAAGTCTAATTGAGCCATCCAAAGTCACTGGACCAATCCATCTCAGGGTCCTGGTTTAGGGCTGAAGATTTCCTGGCCCCCTGTTCTGTGTTCCAGCTGCAAAGATGCATTAAGTAAGGATCATCATCCCCTCAAGATGCAGGTGTGGAGTGGCAGCAATTAGAGTTCATCACCCACCCCCCCCCCCCCACCAAAATTACCTTTGTTTTGAATTTTCTGTACCTGTTTAAGCTCAGATTCACAAAAACTTTCAAACCTCCTCTTCCTGCATTTCCCCAAGCTGTTGTGGTGCAACACATACTTCTTGGGGAGGATGCTGAGGTATTTTAGCTCATGACTAGCATGAAAAAATTTACTTTCTATGCAGAGCATCCCGAGAGAATAACCCAGTTTCTGGCCAGTCCCTCCCAGCATTGTTTGCCCCCTGAGATGGGTGGGCAGGCGAGTGGGAATCTCCTGTGGCATCCTGGTGCCGGTGCCCCTGCCAGCAGGGAAGCCAGCAGCTGGGGACCAGGGCTGGGGCTGCCTCGGCTGTGCCCTCTGTGGTGTTTGCAGCAGGCACTCGTTAACCGTGTTTGGGCTGCTTAGTGTCAGGCCCTTTATTGTGCTAGTTCTGCTACCTTTATAGGCTGTGCTACTTAAGCTAACAAAAAGTTTGTAAGGGAATAGGATATGAAACACATAAATAAAAGTATCAGGTATCCCTAAAACATGTGTGGATTAAGCTGGTGAAAAGGTGAAATTTCTCTTCCCCATGAGTTAATGTCTATTTTTCTTGGAAACTGTACTTTGAGGGCTGCCCCCCTTTTTGCTCAAGTGATAAAAGATACGTTTTCTTATCTGAATGCAATGACATTTTAAAAGGCTTCCTTTGTTGTTTCTAAACCTCCATGTCAACAGTTATACCTCTTATACAATTTTCTTCATATTTACTTAATATAACTCTACATTGTGTTGATATAAAACTAGACAGCATACCTTTAACTTCTCAATACTTTTGTTGGACGAAAATCTTTACAATGCCAGACTAATCTTTCAGGACTGACAGCATATTGGCATGGCATGACAATTTAAATCCACGTTGGAATACGTTTATCCATCACCTGGCATTATGATACTTTTTTTTTTTCCTTCTGGCTTCTAGACGCTGTAACTTTTGTTTCAAGCTGAGTGTTTTTAAAGGTCAGGTGTCTCACTTCTAACTCTTCCTTACAAAAGAGTTTTGAAACTGTTTATTCATAGATATCAGGAAGGTATTCTCAAATGAAACAAGAAAAACCCTTTGGACATAACTTTTGTTTTTCGAGCCTTTGTTAGGTAATTTCTTTGTTAATAATTTACTTGTGAATTTCAACAGAAAAGTTTAGTCTATGGCTGCAAGGATGAAAAATTCAATGCTTACTTTCTAGTAAATACAAAAGGAACTACTTTTTCAGAAAAAGAATTATGAAGATTAGCTATTTTGGGGGTGAAAGGGAGGGAGACATCCTGATGTGGGAAGAAAAACTAAATCAAAATTTCTCCAAAACCCATTTTTCTCAGTAGTAACCATCAGCAGAAATTATATCTGCAATTCTGCACAACTATACTTGAGAATCTCAACCCTGATAGTGAGATACTTCCTACATTTATTAGAAGACAACAGACACATGACCTGCTTGGTTTAATTTAAAACTTGTTAAGAAAATGCCACACTTTCCGCTCTTCTGAGGCCATTTGAATACAGGGTTTGCTAATTGGATCTACCCATCAGTTTAAAACTCCCCCTTAGGATGCTTATAATGATCCACTGCCTGGCTGTCCTTGTCATGAGCAGCAGAGTGAATAAGCTGTGGTCAGAAAGGAACAATTCATTCAGCTGTGACTAAATGGAGCAGGAGGAGCAACCAGGGGTGGTAATGAATGTGATGTGGAAGATGCAGAAGGAAAATTCTGCATGGATGCCAGACTTCATTGAAGAGCTGACTCACCCTTTGTTCTCTACTTCTCCTGTGTCCTCTCTCAGCTCCTGGAAAACGAGCAGGCATACTGAGACCCTGTTACTTTAGCTTGTGGCAGAGCAAAGCTAGGAATTTGCTTTTTTGTTTCCCCTCACTATGAAGACTTAAGGTGCTGGGAAACAACTCTGGCACTTCCTTTGAAGAAGCAAGTCAGGTAAAAATTACCACCAAGAAGAATTTTCCCCAGAAGCTATGGATTTATGATCACACAGAGAAGAATATGGGCTGAAAATTCTTAAAATGGAGAATGTTATGGAGCTATCAACAAGGGTGAATACTGAAAGAAAAATTAAAAGGAGAATACAGTCTTTCCTTTACAATAGTATAAAGGAAGAAAGGGGAAAAATACAGCTGTTCAGGAAAGGTTATTAGATGAATTCCCATGCCATGAGCTGTCTAAAGATGAAGTCAGAGTGTTATTAGGATTTGTTTTGACAATAGATAGTATGAACTTTACTCACCAAAGTAATAATGGAAAACAATTTGTGTGTGTCACTTTTGCTTGTACATTTTCAGAGGTAAGTTCCTGCTGGATTAGTCTGCACTATGATTTCTGTTATCACTGTTGGCTGAAAGCAAACCAAAGTGAAGTTATAATGTTGCTATTTACAGCCAACCTGGAAAAACACTACCAAAAGCAGCTAATCCTGGGTTTAAGTGTCCAGTTAAAGCCTACATGCGAACTGAACCACAGATAGAAAAAAACACCTCCATCTGTGCTATACTTCAGAGCGGTAGTCCTTGACCTTGAACTCTTTTAACTGAGAAATTAATTTAGTACAGTTCAATGTCTTTAATGCCTCAACAGGTGACATCCTTACTTTGGGCTTAAGATATTCTGAGTACTAATCTTGCAAGTAGCCCAGGGAGCTCAATTATACAAGTTTATATGATCTGTGATTATTCAATGAATGATATTTTAGAGGAAAAAAAATTCTAGTCATGTGAACAGAAAAAATAAGCAAATGTTTCTACTTTCTCATTGACAATGAACCTGGAAAAGAACAGGAAAGGGTGCATATAGTCAGAGAAGGAAAAGGCCCAGAGAGAAAGGGAAAAGAGAGCAGAGATGTCTTAACATGATTTCAGATGTCATTAAAAAAATCCTCTGGAAGTAAACTGTTCCAAAGCAGTGATGTGCAAACATCACAGCTGGAGATTGGAAGGACCTCTCAGGACACTGGGACCACGTCCCTGAAGAGTCACAGCTATGATTTAGGATGTATCAGACATGCAGCCAGAGGTTAATTAGCAGCGAATAGCTCTCTGCAGCCATACGAAGAAACCACTGCAGCCAATGTCTGCTGAACTTAACAGTGTTCACTGTTGCAAGAGCGACCTGAGCAACCTCAGCCTTCCTGGCTTGTCAGCTTTGAAGGGTGTTTAACAGGTCATTCATTGCAGCGGTGGATTAGTGGAGGATGAAAAATGTATCATTTCAGTTCTCTCCCAGCAACAGGCAGCTGATGCCATAGCATGTTAAACATGTTTATTCAAGCAAGCTCCATTCCTTTTACTTTTGCTGAATAAGTGCAAGTTCACCTCTGAGATATATAAATGTTGCTGGTGCACTGACTGCTGAAAAAGAAATATGTATTGTTGTCTGAGATTGAATGGCTGTTTAACACAGTGGTGAAAACAGAGAGCTGTGGAAAAGGTCTTAGAGGTAATGGATTTTCAGGAGCCATTCTTGAGTTCTCCTTTCTAGCTGGTCATGTTACACAGGGAGTGACATTTACATTAGCAATCAGCAAAGTGACCACCCATCTAAAACCTTATTCACCTGGGATCGCTCAGACGGCGCACCCAGGTATTCAGTGGGAGCCTTGACTTGCTGTGAGGCTTTTCATCACTCATTACGAATGGGTTTGGAAGGTGGGAGGTTATGTGATTTCTCTGTGTGTTACGCTAAAGCAGGCTGTGGCTAACTCAGTGCCGTGGCTGCAAACAGGAAACTAACTCACTGCACCACTTGGACTCAGTGAGGACACAGGCTATTCCAGGTCTGGCAAAGACAGCTTGTTCACTGTCCTCCTCTTACTTTTGCACAATTTGGGCTATGGTTGTGGTTTCAGAGTGGTATAATGATGATTTTCATCCAAGATGCAATATTTATTCATACCTTCCTCAGAATTTGCTCCAAAATACATCTCAGAAAGCAAATATGTTTTCTGCAAGCAGTTTTAATATGTTACAGACTATTACAAAACTGTTAATCCCAAAATCCCAAGTAATTTGTGGATGATTCTTTACAACCACTTTTATTTATTCACCCATTTCCAGTTCAGTCTGCAATTCTCTTTATCAACAGTGACTTTGCAGAAATTGAAGTTAACTCCGTTGATGCAGTACGCATCATGTGTAGGCCACTGGAAATACAACTTCAGGCACCTTTTCAGTGCCTGTTGACTATGTCAAGGTCACATGGATCTCCTGGAAATTATACCTCAGACACACCATATCTGTATAAAGTACCTGGATGACCATTTATTTGTGTATTGCTAACAGAAAATACAATAACTATTTTTGCAGTTTGGAAAATCTCCCTGGAGATGTGTATATTAACAATAGTTTCAATTGTTAATTGCATTTTATATTGCATTTTATAGCAAGGAACAGGCATAGTGACAGAATATTTGGAGACAGTTCCTGTGATGACACTGACACTTTAACCTTTTCTGCCTCAATGGTGTTGATGAAACATTAAGATGGTGGTGATGAGACTGAGAACTATGCTTTTTGTAGTCTGATGTCACTGGGATTGCATTGCTTGTCCTTTCATTTCGAAAGGGTAAGAAAAAGGCCCACCAAGACTATGATTTATTCTGCCTATGCTTGCTAATAAGAAGAAAAGCCCTTGATAGTGAGGCAACTTCTTGTGCATGTGAAAATTTGGATTCCCATGTCCCCATAAGAATGAAAACCACTCAGAAACTGCAGACTGGTACCCAGCATCAAATGAATTACATTTCTGGTAAAAGTCACAACCTTCAGTGGCATGATAGGGAAGACCTTGATAACTGTGCGCCAATATTTTCAAGACTCACTACACTAATTAGCTGCAATAATACATGCCTTGGAACTTTTGCCAGGTATCTTGGTTCCACCCAGGACAGGGTTGATTTTTGCAGCATCCAGAAGGAACATGTTTAGCACTCAGGGATTTGCCTCCACCATGTCACATCAGTGCCAGGGACAGTGGAAGGGAGTCTATTCCAAGGAGAAGAGTTTCCTTCTGCTTAGGTAAGCATGATGGGAGGAGCGGTGGGGTAATGCTGGTTCTAAGCTGGAGGGAGCAGTTGGATGGCATGGCTGTGGTCAGGCTCTGCATGTTGAGTTCTGCAGTGAGCATTTTTGCAAGACAAATCAAAGAGAGAATCACTCTCTCTTTCATACACTTTATTATCCTTACTGCTGTTGTTAGTGTTCATTCTCTTATCTCATTGCTACTTCCATTAAATTGTTCTTGTCTAGACCCATTTGCCTTTTGTGCCTCCTCTTCTCTATCCCACTGCAGGAGGAGGCGGAGGAGGAAGGGGGGTGAGTGAGAAGCAGAATGGTTTGGAGAGTCTCAGGAGGAGCACTAAATTGGAGAGTGCCATTTCTAAACCACGATACCCAGCTTTGTCTGAGCTGTGGTCATGCTGCTGACAGCCTCCTTCCAGAAGGTGTGCAGGAGAGCTGATGCCCTGGACTGACCCCCGAGCAAAGAAGAGGGAAAGGGAGGAAGAGCAAGGAGCTGTGCGGCTTTGACAGTGGGCATTGTGACAACATGCCAGGCATGCTCCAGACAGGTTATCCTGTCAGCTCTGGAACACGGACAAGAAGTGGACAACATCCATCAGCAGCAGTGAGGAACTCCACTTCTTGTCAGCTAGTTTCCTGAGCAGAAAGAAAAGCAAATGTCCTCTTGAAGGGAATTAATGGCTTTCCTTACTTGGCATCCCTTCAGACCCCAAACCTTCCATATAACTTCTCTGGAAGCAGACCATGTGACAACACAGACTATGCCAATGAAAGCCAAATCCCACCCTTAAGCAGAGACTTTGCTCCCTGACGGCAGTAGTGCCAGCACCTTCATGGAGCCCATAGCGACAACCTCATGCTGTGTACTGGCTCTGGGCCACACACGGATGTAATAATGAAGGGCATTAGCATCAATTTCTGAGGTAAAATTCTGTTTAAGTAGGTCACCTCTTTAAATAATTACTATTTTAATTTTGTTTAATTTCTAATTTCTCCATAGCTTGAAATGGCCCAGGTTTCTTTTCCTTTTTTTTTGGGTAGATGCTCTTTTGTTCTGCCCAAACACTTCATTTTGCAAGAAAAAGAAGGCCTGATCAAACCTGTCTTCATAGATATCTGACTCACTTCTGTTGGGCTCTTTCCACTTTGGGAAAAGGCTTCAAAACCTTTATGGACACTGTAGACATGAAAAGAGCAGGTGAGGTGTTTAATCTGAGAGACAGCTTCCTTGCAGGGCAGCAAGGTGGGGAGGAAGAGTCTGTGTGTTTAAGGAAGACCAGAGAAGGAAAATTGACACACTGAAAGTGATATTTGCATGCTGAATTTCCTTCAAAACTAAAGAATTGGGTAACTTTCTGTTGTAACTGTTTAAATATTTGAATTCTTCAAGGCTTTTGGTGTTCAGACATGGAGTAGGAACAATAGAGAAGAGGAAATAACATTATTAAATGTTTTTCTCAGACTTTGATGCTGTGACAGAAAAGCTCATAAATGATCTGTGGTCCATTGAACCTTTTCCAATACTACTTGTAACTTTTAATGACTATGAAGTGTACTCCATAGGCTTCAAAATGAAAATTGCTGAAAAGAAAATTCTTTTATTTGGAAGGGAAAGAAAGTCATAATTCCACAGGGAGTCTCAATAAACTGAAGTGAGACCATAGAAAGGGAAGATTGTACAACTGTTTGTAGAGCTGAATGTATATTATTTTTCTCAGAGGTATTGACTTTTTCCCCAGCCTGGAATAGCTTAATTTTTAGAACATTAGTATAAAATATGCACAAATTTATACCTTCACTAAAGATCTCTTTCCATATAAAGTCTGTAAAAACAAAAAAAAGGAGTATTTAGTACTTAATTACTCAATATTAATATTTGACAGTTATCTTTTAGAAGTGGCATTCAGATAAATAGGGAATATATTACATGTAGAGTCTCCATGGCAGAGAAAATGGTTGAAGGCCATACTGAGTAGACTTTTCTGATGATAAGTGATTAAGTCATTCCATCTAAAAGATTTCTTGACCTTGGCTCTGGACACGATACCATAAGAAGTCATTGCTTACCTGCAGGGCTTTTTTCCCCCTCTACTCTTGCACTGAAGCAGAACCTTGTCAATGTATGATTTTGCATCATTAGCAGGAGTGTTTGGTTTCCGGAGACATAACAGAGAAGAGTGCAGTCGGTGGGAGGGCAGGGGATGAGTGGTGAAGGCAAGGCATGGCTTCCATGGGATTTGTTGAAACGAAAGCAAGCAAGAGAAAGAGAGCTTACTCTACCTGGCAGAGTCATGTGTTTTGGTTTCTGCCCAATCACCTGGTGATCATGTCTCTTTATTACTCCTTTGAGATCAAATTGTACTTGGCATGTCACTGAGAGTGTATGGATGCAGGTTCTGCTTGATAGTAAGTGTTACAGATGTGTCTGACATCTGTCCCTCTCAAGGCTGACATTTTTTGCTTGCATAAATTCCCATCACTCTTTTAAAGGAAAAATATTTTATCCCTCTGACCTCAAAGCCTGGCCTTTAAAATGGCTCCTCAGCCATTGTTAGTGCTGCTCTTTTTTTTCTCCTAGGTCTGCTTCTAATTTTCAATATTTCACTTGTGAGTGCCCACTCAAGGACATGATCCAATCAGAACTTCAAGAAGTTACCACCCTCTCTGCTGAGACGCTGCAATGTCCATGGACCTGTGTCTCGTTTGCCCCCCTTGCAATCTAATTGGACGTAACCTACACAGCTTCCACTGCTTCATTCTTGTGATTTGATATTCCACCACAGGCAGCATCTTCCTCATATCCTTCAACTCCTTTTACCTCATCTAGCAATATGCCAGGGTGATCCAGAAAACAAGCAGTCACAACACTCCTTGAATTTCTCTCCTTTTCCATGCTGGTGTATGTAGTTACAGTTTCAAGACTTAATTTCCAAAAGACACATATTTCATAATGGTATACATTGTAGCAGGGTAAACACTGTCAAAAATCCCTTCTATCTTGTGGTATTCAACTGCTAAATTATTTGGCTTTACCCATGCCAAATTTATTTGTTTCCATATGAATTTTTCCTTCTCAGGGATATTCTTCTCATCAAATTTTATTGTCACGTGTCGGTGTGGAGAAAACTGTATCCGTAAATACTCACTGAAAAGGAATTTTCAATGGCTGAGAAACACTTACGTGAGTTGTAGGTGCTGGATCATTCAACTCATAAGTGTTAGATCCCCAGGAGTGTTTGCCTGGCACCTCGTAGGTTTCAAGGGAAGGCAGTGTTTGTGAAAGAGCTCAGAGCCTGTCATTTAGTTCCTTGATACTTCGAATAGTGAATGCCAGCACCATCCTGAAGAGCAAAAAGATTGTCAGGCTACGAGACCTGCAAGCCATCTTATATCTCAAATTGTTTCTGCTCTAGTCAAATCCAAAGGGTAAGAAAAGGCATGAGAGAACTCCTTGAACTTGTGGTAACTCCTGCTAGTATCCAGCTGTGCCACTTTTAAGTGTTTATTTTGTGCTATGTGCTTTACTCCCTGGAAGCTTGTCAAATGGCAAAGTGGGATCTTTGCTTTCCAGGATAAGTATTTTTTGGGTGATAAAATTAAGCACTGTCACTCACTTCTCTTCCAGACCATTAATATAAGGAACAGATTTTCCAAGATAGAATTTTGATGGTAAGCTACTTTGTCCATAGTCTAAAAAAAAAAAAAAAAAAAAGAAAATTACAAGTTTAAAAGTTTAAAAGCTTGGGATTTTGCTTAGGAAATGTGTAAGAATGAAAGCCCTTCAAAAACATTAAAGCAAAACCTAATGCAACTGTATGATGCTTTATTTGAGAAATGGTTTTCTCTTTTTTTACTTTGAAACCACAGCCTAGTTCTCTTCCATGACCCATTTTTTTGTGATGTAAAGATGCTATACTGCTTCATGCATGAGCGTTCCTGACACTGTAGCTAACATCTAGGGTATTGGCTTGGAGTTGCTCTGCCATAATTGATTTATTGCCTTGGGTGAGAAACCACATGGAACAGCCTCCAAGCATAATTATGACCAATTGCACCTGCACTCCTCAAAGCAAATGCTACCAAAATCTCGACTCAGCATAATTCTACTCTCTGTGGTCCCTCAAAAGAATAAATCACTGAACAACTCCATGGAAAGAATTTTATTTCTTAGAGGAAATCAACCTTTTTCATAAACTGCTCTGCAGCTCAGGGAAATATGGGAGCCAAGAAATTAAGGAGGCCATGTGAGGCGGTGGGCTTGAGCTGTGCTATTTGATTTGTCTCACTGTGGTCACACCTCAGTTGCTCAGAGGAGCCTTTGGAAGTGTAACAGGACCCATCATTGTGGTGTAAAATCTATCGTGTTGAAGCAGAGAAGATATATCAAAAGGTATTTTTTCCTCTACTTCTAAAAAAATTGTTTTAAGAAATGTTTTGAATTACAAGGCAACAAATTTTGTTTCCTAGCCTAAATCTGTATCGTTATGTGCCTTTTGGGACAGTGGTAGTTACATTTTCAAAGGATATTTTTGTAAATTCAAAATGTAGCTTATATTTTCTTGTATTTGATTGCAAAATTCACTGTGCTGTTTTCTTAAATTGCTTTGAAAGCAAATAAGAAGGACATATTGCAGTTAAACACTATTTGTAAAAGATGTAATTACAAATTGTTTTAAAATATTTCCTGGGGAAAATGTCTTTCCAGTGAAACTCGATTTCTCCTCAAAATTCTTGTTATCTTGAAGAAAAAGAGGCATAATCTCCTTCCAAAATACCTTCCCCCCCCCCCCCCCCCCCCCCAATTTTTGGTACCTGGACGAATTTCTTTTTGAAAAAGATGAAAATACTGAAAAAAACCCAGGCAGATGTAATTTTTGATAGGTTTTTTTTTGTGGATGGGGGGGGGAATGTAAGGAAAAATAGTTTCATGAACAGCTGTGTTTCTTACAGACTTACCATAATAAATCAGCATTTGTCAGTAATCAAAGAAAAGAATATATCAGGTATCAAACATATCCCAATTTCAAGCTTGCATGGGATTATTATAAGCAACAGCATGCAAAAATATAGCCAAAATGTATTAAAATACCTGAGGCCGTTTCTTAAGTGAAAAGTAAACTCTACCCTTCTCTTTGCAGATTGCTTTTCACTCTTGGCCAAGGCAAACTCATAAAAGTGTTGTTTGGCTGTTCTGGTTGCACCTTCAGATGGTGTGCACAGACCCAGGGCTCCTCAGGCCAGGGAGAGCACTGGAGATGCTTGAGTGGAAATTCATGGAGCATAGAAGCACAGAACAGAGGATGGCCCAAGCTTGGCCCAGCCAGTGTGCAGTGCTGTGCTCACTCGGCTCAGGAAGGCTGTGCCTCCTTGGTCTGTATTTTCCTTGCTTTCCTTGCCTCTCCGGAGACCTGCAACAGCTTTTGCCTGCCCCAACACACTGCAAGCTCTCTCCATCTGCTGCAGTGCTTCACCTGTGTTTTGCTCCCAACAATTGCCTATGTGTCAGTAAAGATGCCTGGACATGTTGTTCCGAATTTTCAGGTGGATATTGCCATGTGGTGCAGTTTTCACTCAGAAAATGATAATGCTTTTGCTTTAGTTTTTCTGACATCTTGCATCATCCTTCTGAGCCACACCTACATTTCTGCTGGCACATTCAGCATATAGGTGTATCACAAGGATTTTATGCTGGCTGCACAAAATAAAGATATGTATAAATTAGAGACTCAGCTTTTCCAGCAGAAAATGTGGTAACACCCCCCATACCCGCCTAAATGATGCAATAGCTCTTTCTTAAGTAGACTCACAAAGAGGGAACCTATTCATCCTGGAGTTAATTTTAGCTACATCAGCTAAGATAAAAAGATAATTTTTTCTTCTGAAATCTCTCTTAATCTCTTCTGATTTGCTGGTGGAGTCCTGTTGTTGTTCGTTTGTTTTCTGTAAAGTTTGGAAAGAAGGTAAAGAGAAAATCAGTGATTTCAAGAATCAGTTTCGGATGTGAGTGCCCTTTGTGGCCATGGAAAGCCTGGGCAATGTTTGACATAGTGAATTCTATGTTTTGTTGTACTGGCTGCATGAGGGCTGACTTTATCTGCTACAGAGAAAGAGTTCAGGTTTAACCTAACAGTTCTCTCAAGTATGAACCTAACACCTGATGATTCTAATCTGAGGTCTCAGAAGTAGTTTTGCTGGAGTCTTTACACAGCTTAGAAAGGAATGCCTAAAGTTAATACATTTTTGGATCTGAGTGACAAATTTTATGCACCTGATGCGTTGTGTTTCCTCTCATCTATTGTTCCTCTATGTCTAAAAATGTCTATATGACTCAACAAGCAAAGACTTACTCTCTTGTGATAATCATAGAATCGTAGAATGGCTTGGATTGGAAAGGGTCTTACAGAGATCCACCCCCTCTCATGGGGTGGGCATGAGCAAGAACATCTTTCACTCGACCAGATTGCTCAGAGCCCCATCTAGAAAAAGAACGTTGTCATGAATTGCTGCTGGAAAACCATTCAGCAGCCTGGCATTGTCCTTTTCTTCCACAAGTAATCCCTGTCAGAGGTGTAATACCAGATTGTTATCCTTGTGAGGCAACCATGGTAGGGCCCAGTTGGCAGTGGTCCACTGCACAGCCCAGGAGAAAAACCTCCAAAATAATTTCCCATAAACTCCAGCTGAACCTAGTAAAATATGGGCCACTCTGCATCCTGCAGTAAATGAATGTGACCTCCATTTATCTTCCATATTATAAATATTTTCTGTGGTTTAAGGCATTCATTGCTTCCTTTTGCTGTCAAGGAAATGAAGGAAATACATTTCAGTAGCACTTTACAGAATGTACTTACCTTCAGTCATTGCTGTAAATATGCAGTGATCATATTTTCCCTGTGCAAAATAAATCAGAATGTTTTGCCAGTTAGCTCACTCAAGTCTCAGCTGAAGTTATGACTGGTGTCAGTTTTTCCATTGTTAGTAAACTTCTTTGCTACATCACATTTTTAATGCATTTGACTATTTCACAGTTAATGAAGTGTTGGAATAAAATCAAGGTCTGCTGCGTATCATTTTTCATGTTTTGTTTAGAACAGCATGGCTCCCATAAATAATAGTGGGATTTGTAGGGTACCCCACCTCTGCAGTTCCTAAAGTCCTGAACAGACAAATGAAGCAGGATTAGAGGTGTCAGTCATTGGCATATAATGACAAAATAAAAAAATGAAACATGATTGCATGGCACCTAGGGAGAACAAGAAGAAAAATAATAAGTAAAGACCAGAGAACCAGCATGTGGGACATAGCTTAAAAGTCAAGCATAGCTAGGAGGAGGTCTTTAAGATTGGAAGGGGGTAAAAGAAGACCAAAGAAAGGCATGAGCATGCCAAGTAGTCTGTTGCAGCAGAAACAAGACTAGCTGCAACTCTCAGGCTCTGCACAGGTGTGTAGATGCAAGCACACTAACCCACATATTCTGGGGATTAATTTGCTAGGATGATGCTGAGAAACAAGCCATTACAATACCAGGGCCTCATTAGGACTACTTAGCAAATGTATAGCCATTAGTGGTACCTGTGACTTTCAAAGCCAAGGCTGATGCCAAAGGCAAGCGCTAATATCTCTGGCTAGCTGGCCTTGAGGTTGCTTGCCAGCTGTTAATCCTTTACAGCCCCCAAGATTCAGGGGTTGCTTGCAGACTTGGGTCTTGGGAGGATCTCTGGTTTCAGGTCTCCGACTGACAGGGGGATGCCAATGCCCAGCCTTGCTGTGGCTGCTGGCTCAGCAGTTATTGGTGCATTGGGTCCTTGCAAAAAAAGCACAGGAGCTCTCTCAGAGGCTGCTGGCTCAACCCTCACCAGTGGTTAAAACAGATCAAAACAGGAGGCAGTGCCTGGGAGCTCTGGTGTGTGTGTATGGCCTGACAGTCACCGTGCCAGTGGATTGTGCTAGGGTGGGATTTGGGACATGGAAAGAAATGAATACTACAGATGCCTGTGTACTTGAGGTCTATTTGATTGTGCTCATACAAATGAGGAGACGTGTGAGAATTGTGGGAAGGATGTATCCTTCTGCCTCTTCTCACTCACTCTCCTCTGTCTTGTGGGTGCTACATCTCCACTGATGGTTTTGCCATGTCAGCCAGGCCCGTGTGACCATATGGTAGTCTGCATATGGCCTAAATTTCTGCTGGGTTTTGGTTTCCTTTTTTGCTTTTACTCATTCTGTCTACCTTTTTGTCTTTGCTCTCTCTTTTGAGTCTGTCATTGTCCCTTTCTCCTTCTAAGAACAACATTTCACCCTCCTCTCTTTCTTTTCTGCCTTGTCACAGCTTTCTTTCAGCATCCTAGTGACACAAATCCTTTTCTCAGTCTATGCTTTCACTTTTCTACCACCAGAAAATGTCACCCATGCAACACCTTATTGCTTCCCCATTCTATCTGGCTGTGGGTGCTGATGTGCAGAGTTTTCCTTGCATGGTTGCTCCCTTCCATGATCCCCACAGGGCACGGGTGGCATCTCTACCCCTGCTCATGCAGCCAGCTGCGCTGCAAAAAGCCTGGGCAGGAGTTCCTAACCTGTTCTGCTTTCTTGGCTCCCCTGCCATGGTGAGCACTGCTGTGCGGAAGTACAAAGCCTGCGGTGACAGTGACTGCTGTGGTAAGGGAGTGGCTGGAGAAAAAACACCCAGGTGAAAACTGCTCCCTTAATCACATTGCTGCAGTGAAGCCTTGAACCAGAATATACATGGTGAACTGACTAATTTGAATGCAACTGGTTTAAGTGGGTTTAGATTTCAACCAAAAATATTCGCTCAGCCTTGGCCACAATCCTTTATACTGTGTCTGAGAGTTTATGGAAACACAAAGTTAATTGCTTGTGTGTTTCCAGAACTTCTATGGTATTCAATTTAAGATAACACATGAGGAAGTGTGTTTGCAGTTGAACTTGAGTTCTTTTTTACCTCCTCAGTTTATAGTACACAAATGTTATTTTTACAACAAATTCTTCCTGGTCACTGCACAATAACTGACAGATCTGATCCAGACTGAACACAGAGCTTGCTCCTCTCAACATCTGTCACTCTCCTGGCTGTCACACTGTGGTGATGGCCTTGCTGGTTGCAGTGTAACTGTTCTAAGGCAAAGCAGAAGACTTTGCTGTCCAGGGCGACTGCTTTGACATCATTATCAGTAACACATAGTTGCATATGCAACTGCAGTTGCAGGAAAAACCTGTCCATAACTGATCAAAATAGAGAGACTTAGGTGCTAGCAAATTTTGGAACAACTGTACAGAATGCTCTTTGATTTAAATACAATGAGTCTACAAAAGTGACAGCCTTGATTTGCCTCTCTGAGCTAATAATATCAGTGTTGCCAAGACCATGGTGTGTTTTTGACTGCTTTAAAAAGACACCATATCAATGATGAAAGTGAATACTGTGACAGGGTTGGTAAGTTGTGTAGTGACAATAACCCCAACCAACCTTCCAAACTTGGAAACAGAAGAGAAAAAGAAGCAAGAGTTGTGGCTGATCTTAAAAAAAAGGAGATAAAATGAGATGAACTTAGGTCAATCTAATTATTTGATGAAATCTGGCCTGAGACTGTCAGACTGTAGGACTGCCTAGAAGGAGTGAACAGGACCACCTTAGAGGTGGGGCATCTGTGAAAAGTAAATGCAAACTATCTAATATGAATTACTTGTTTGAACTTAGTTGTTACACAAGTAACACCTAAGATGTCAGGCGATGTGCATTAGCTTGCCTTTATCTGTGTTTCTTCACAAGAAGGATCAGGCTTTTTTAATCCACAGGTTTTCCAAGGAGATGATGAGATCTCTGTTACTGGAGATACAAGAAACTCTGTAGGGCCAAGCAATCTTCACTTCAAAGTTGGCCCTACTTTGAGCACAGTAGCAGACCAGAAACATCCAGGGTCCCATCCAATCTATATCATTCCATGTCTCTACTTATTGGCCCTACCTACCTTCTGATGTAAGGTTTCAAGAATAAAAAGAACAAAATCCAAATGAATCCACATTAAAAATAACATTGGGCTTTTCTTAGAATTATTGTTTAGTGTGTTGAACTATTTATTTATTTCAGCTGTGGAAAATTTCAATGCACAGTTATGTCTGGCTTTTAGCACACTGAAATTCTGTACTAAAAAATAAAAACTATGAATTAGCAGGTTTGTAAATTATGTAAGAATTCATACATACAGATGAAATTGTTTATTGTTGGTATTGATTATCTGTTTTAAAACAGATAAAGAGGCAAATAGCACAGTAATATAAAAGGATTGGTTCTTCCCCTTTCCATTGGTGTAAAGAGCAGAAAAACAGCAGCTGAGTTTACGCAAGCAGTACCTCTCTCTGTGCAGTACCTTAAAAATCTGGAAGGAGTGTCTTCAACCAGGAGAGCAAAAGGAGGCATTAGGTTTTTTAATGGTACAACCCCTAGAGCATACCTTGACAATCACTTTCTTGCCCTTTGCACAGAAGATATTGAAGGCCAAGGAACCTTCTCACAGAGATCTGTAACAATGTTTAGCTAGTTTATTGTTAGTGAGAGGAATTGACTCTTGCTTTTTCAATCTCTGCTGTGGGTCTTCTAAAGCCTTCTGATGCAAAAGAATTCTAACATTCTTTTGTTTTCCTCCTGTAAATATGCTAAAGGAATCCAAATGTCTCAAGCCCTGTATTTTCCAAACTTTCCTTAAACATAGTCCTTGAGGAATAAGTACCTGCTGTGTGAAGGAAAATTTAAAATGTCTTCAAACTTTTGAGGTTGCTGTTTGAGTATTTCTTTTAACCTGTTCATCTGCAGTTACCTCCCCTCCCTTAATATGCCTGACCAACAACAGTTTTCAGTAATGCTGGTTAATCACTCATTAAAACACCAAGCTTCCCAAAACAGAGACAGTTTAGCTTAAAAAATATCCCATATAAGCCTTCAGTTCTATCTTGAATCTCTTCTGTTTTGTCCATCATCCTCTTCTACAGGCTGGATCCAAATGATATTGCTTGGGATGGGTGCAGTTCTCATTACAGTCTTTTCACTCCTGGTTTCTCCATTTCCCTGTCAAGCTCATGAACATGTGTATTTGCTGCCTGTGGGGTGTTATAAATCCCCCCCTGAGCAGAACCAGAAAGTAGCTCAGCTCTATTGTTTCGTAGGGAGTTACAAAGCTCACATTAAGAGCATGTACTCGTCTTAAAGAGGTCAACGGCAAGTCGTGACTGCTGATGGTATTGGAAAGAGCAGATAAAATGCATGTTGTGTTATGAAGAAGACAAACAGCAAGCATAATGCAAGTGAAGACAGATAGCCTTTCCTTCACTGAAATATCTATTACCTCTGGACAGACTACTTAAGAAAACTCTAAATCTAACCTATGGTCTCATATTACCTTTAAAAGGAAAAATAAACTCTGCAAAGTAACATAAAACATTCTCTAATCAAAACTATTTTATCACAGTCAAACAATTCAAAGTGGTTAACAAAAGCTTTTCATTTCACTTAATGATGACAAGCAGAAAGTACAGGTTTGCTCTTGGAAGGGTAGAAGGTAACTAACAAAAACCACAGGTGACAAAGGAAGTTTGTCAGACCCAAACTGGGAATTGTTTTATGTACTGTTCCAAGCAGAACCTTAATCATTTGACTCATCGGTTAGCCCTGAGGCCTGTTTTGCCCAAGCATATTTTCCGATACATGTTTAAAGTCAGAATTTTGTTTAACTTTTAACCTCAACACAAGCAATCTGCACTACAACTGTTACAGCAAGTACCTGAAGAGATCTCTGGAGACTGGTTGCCCTCAGTGGGAACAGCATTCTCTATTTTCTGTCATGTATAATAAAGAAAGAGAAGAAGCCAAGAAAATGCAGCATTCAGCCTTTAGTCTGTCTTCTACATAGTCTGTCTTGTTAAGCACTTCCTCTGAAGGGAGTTTTCATGTTACTATATGTATTATCTTCTGCCTCCTCTTTCAGGAAGCTGTCCATCATAACAGCCTTTTGACACATTCATTTGAGATAGTAAAATTTACTACAATATCCATGGCCCTCTAACCTCATTAGCATTTTATCTGTGCTCTTTACATCTGATGTCATCGGTCAACTAATGCAAAATGTTCCAAGGCCATATTACTTTCTGCACACTCACCACTCCCTCGCCTTATTTATTTGTGAGTTAATTTATTTCCCCTATATTTAAACTTTCTGTGCAGGAGACATGGGTGATGTAATGGGTGCTAGTTTTGTGATGACAGCAGGTTGTCATCACAAAGTGCTTTTTCTGCACCTGTGGTTTCATGACAGCCTATCCTAGTAGATTCTGGTTTCTTATCAGCTGGGGTTCTGCTGAGTGTGTTTCACAATGGTGTTTGTCTCTCCATCCTACAAGCTGATGGTTAGGATTTAGCACAGGGGGCAGGGAATTAATTTGTAATGTCACATTAAGACACAGTGATCAATCTGTGTGCCAGATTGTAGTGCCATGATTTATGTATTTACACTGATAGTCCTGCATAATTTGCTCTTGAAAGGATCTCCAGGCTTTACTTCTGGGAAGACTTCAGCTCATTTTCACAATCTTCTTTGGTTCTGAGTATTTGTCTGTCTCTGTGTGTGTCTTGGTTTTGGCCAGAACAGACTTAATTTTTCCACATTATCTGTGAGGGGGTGGGGCCTGGAGCCATGTCGGAGCATCTGCCTTGTTATTCTATACCACACACATCACTGCCGGGGGAGGAACTGAGGGACTCTCACTTTGGAGAAGAAGATGGGCGTGGTTTCTGGTTATGAGTAAATGTGGTGGGTGTAGTGTCCATCCACCACTGTCCGTTGTCTCAGGTTGGTGATGCAAATCACCCTCTCCTTTGTACACTGCTGTTATTACTATTGTTGCTGTTACTGGGCATTAACCAATAATGAGCTACGGCTTTGCAATATGCATGAGTTAATTATATTGTCTATAAAAAGCATAATTGTATAATCAATAAACGAGCTTTGCCGACCTCATGTGAGAGTGCATTGTCTCCCTCCGACGTGCCCCCTAGTGGCAACATTTTGTGTCTTGGAATGGCGAGGTAGGGGAATGGTTTGTGGTGTTCTTTTCAGTGGATGTACTAAATTGGGGAATCCTGTTACTAAACTCATCAGTCTGATATTTCTTCTGCTGTATTTTGGCCCTTAAATGTCTGCAGTATGGTAAAAATGGAATGTGGATTGAGCCTTTCTCTGGTAACCTGCACAAACTGTCTCCAGGTAAAAGATGCCTGCCTCATCTTCACTCCTGCAATGCTGAGTGGTTCCATGCCTTCTGTCTGTGACCAGCGTAGGTTGTTGTCACTGGCCAGCAGGTCCATTTTTAGTCTGTGCAGAGAACCAATTTTCAGTTTGATGTGTTCTTGTGGAAGTCTGAATAACATGACTTAAGGGCTTTTATCCAGAATGTTGCTTATTTATCTTCTATTTAGGGATACTACCCTGTATGGTTTTTTGTCTCTGCAAGTATGATATACTTGTGAACCACACAAAAAATCCTCTAGTATCCACCTATTCCAATAAAATGTAAGGTGATAGAACTGCATATTTGCAAATATTTGCCTCATACAAATTTGTCCTCAGATTTTTTCCATCCCACCATTTATATCCTTTGTCATTTATTTTTACACTTTGCCATTTATTTATACATTTCCTTCTGCAGAGTTACACAGACCCATTCCCTTTGTGATTTCTGCTCTTCTCTGTACTGTTATTCTTGCAGATTGCAGGAGTGCCAGCTTTGCCTAGACTTAGCAATTGGGTTTAAGTGATATAAACTCTCTAGTCTGTTCCAGAGTTCCTTGCTGCATGCAGACAAAGCTGCTGAAGCACTGTTCTTGGAACAGCTGTATCCTTTGTTCTTCTTCCAGAAGAAGAGCTGTGTTCTGTGAAATTTGCTTGTTGCAGAAGTCAGTCATTTTTACGCAGTTTGGTAATGCACAGGCCTATCATTTTGTCAGAAACTTGACTATAACTCTTGAAAAGTAATCTCTTGAAAACAGCATTCTTCTGTGTTAAAAATATGTCCAGATCTCTTCTAGGAAGTAATTGATTCTTCTAGCTGGCTGCTGATGAAAAGTGCTGTTGCAGCGTATGTGATGGCCTGTGTATGTTATGGTTAGGACTCAGACTGCTCTGTTTTTGGATTTCACTCTCACTGAGGCACGCAGTCATTTTGCAGCTGTTTTGGTGCAACCTGAAGAACGTGCAGCTGCTGAATACATTGTATTTCATGTCCAAGAGCTGGTGTGATTATTGTTTTAAATTTTGGATTTTTTTCCCCTCAGTGCTCTCAGTTTCGAATTTCATGTACCAGTAATAATGAACCTGTTCTAAACTCCATGTCCAGTCCTGAGTGTAGACAAAGAGAGCAATCTCAGTGTATGACATACTTCTTTGCCCCTTGTACGCTGTCCTTTGCAATCTTGAAAACTATGTTTTGGGATTCCTGGCTATTACTTTTCATACATCTGATTGTAAGATTTCAAAGTGATGTAATGATGGCCAAAACCAGTCCCAACTAAAACAAACTCAAAAACAACTGTTAAAGAGGCAGTTATGGAAAACACAGTTTTTCAGGTCTCGATCAGCAGCACCAACACTGTTCACAATCTGAACAGAAATGGTTTTGGTTACACCTCCCTAGTTTTCAATGAACAGGCGTCAGTGCCCACGCAGAGTCAGCAGTAATTGGTGGGACTGAGGCAACCACAGGAGGGACAGGATTAATACAGGGCTCAGAGTTATGCTCTTCCCCATGCAGCTGATTCAGTGAGCCCCAGATGAAGGTCCAAGGTAGGGCCAGCACCAACAGAAAGGCACCATGATTCCTGCTTTGAAAGCACGTGGTTTCCAGCACTGCTAATCCACTGCCAGCCACTACACCCAAATTAATAACACTAGTGAAGCTGTTTCGGTGAAGTCAGATATTCACTCCATTTCTGACAACACTTTCCATCAGTAGTCTGAGAAAATCTCATCAGATTTCTTAATGCTGAGATTAAGTTCTGCTTACGAGTTAAAAGGCTTTTTAAAAAGTTATGTTGAGCATTATTCTGTGCTGCCATAAAGGAACAAATATTTAAATATGTTTTCTGTAATTCTTTAGGTTTTAATCAAGAAAATGGGATGATTTTTCTCATCAATGAAGTCTACTCTACAGACTCCTGCAGTCCAAACAGGATAGTTCTATGACAAAACCCCAGACTAGACTGGGGTTCTTGTGACAGGTATTCATACTACATTTTAGAGATTATCATTGCTTTGCCAGAACTTGCAGTTTGCTTGCAAAGTTTCCTGAAGACTTAAATGCCAAAGTTGCTACAATGACTTCTCAGGAGACCTGATTACCATCCCAGACCGCTCAGCTCAGATGTTCCTGCCCTTCACCCACTGAAGATTAACTCTTTCCACTGAGAAGCAGCCTAAGACATGTGAAGGTGCTGAATCCATGCCACGTTTTGTTTTCTTACTGACTTGTCTGGGAGCAGACACAGAACTGGAATCCAGAGGAACGGCAAAGGTGGAGGCAACTGAACTCATTGAAAAGGCAGCTGACTAAAATATATTACACTGACCCATTAGAAAATTATTTTGGCAGCTGAGTTGTTGCCTGCTCTTTCTTCTGAAAACCTTTGCTTCCATCACACACAATAGACTGAATAGCTACCTGTTGTCAGATTTCAGCCAGTTCAGGGATTAGCGTAAAGCTGGATCAGGAACCCGGTTATAATTCCCTGAATTACGCTTCTCAGTAGACAATCCTGATGCTCCAGTCACTGTCTGGGACTGCTATGAAATGTGTCAGCCAAGGAGAACAGTTTAAAGTGTCTCCTGACCTCACTCCTATCATTGCATTTACATCAACACAGGGACAGGGCAGAGGAATGCCCCCTTGAGGGGCTCTCACAGAGGATTAGAGGCTGCCCCATCTTTCAGAAGCTGCTTCTCAGAAACCATTTCACCTGAAAATATGATGTTAGTATCATAGCTAACAAATAATTATTTAGCTAACAAATAATTCAAGAACACTTCAAGGGTGTTCACCTGTGCCTGAAGGGAGTGACTGATGGTGGAGAGCAGAGAAGAGAAGAAAAAAGGGATACAGATTTTCTAGCTTTCCTGTCAGAAATGATGGATGCTGTAAGAACGTATTGCCTTTCATTGCACACACGTTTCTGACGGTTCTGTTTTTTGTTGCTGAGTGCGCTGAAAAGTGAAATCTTGTGTGTAACTCTAAAAGCTGCTTTTTTTCTCAGTGCTGCCTTCATTTTGTCAGCAGGCATGGGTCTACTGCTCAGGAAACAGGACCTGATTATTTTTTTTCTCTGGAAGAAACTGCATGCAGTTTTGGTGGTTATGACAGCAGGGGGACTAAGTGCATTTGCCAGAGTCAAACAAAAAAAGTGTCTAAGGACTGATTCTAGGCTGCAAAGATTATCTGTGAAAGGAGTCCTCTCTCCAGTCTTGAAAGTGACATTGTCCCAGGTGAAGGACAGCAAGCACACTGGAAACCAAAACCATGTTTTAAAAAAATTTGTAATTTATTTTCGCAGTAGAAGTGATATTTAAAATTTGGGAGATATTTATCTTAGATTCTGATTTCTTTTTCAGATATTTTCATGCATACACTAAAAAGCCAACTATTTTTGAAGGCAAACACCTCCATAAGAGGTAGGAGAAGAGTATATGAAGCTATTATCTTGTCCCAGTGTTAAATGGGATAACTTCTTGGCATTCTGGTAAAGAAGAGTTGACAAAGAACTGTTGTGCGGCATATTGTTTTGTGGGACTGAATCTAATATTCTGAAATGTGAGGTTATGGTTTTTGTGGTGATGGGAATCTGGATGAGGAAACCATTCTTTCTTCAGTGAGATCATATTCCCTTGTTCCTCATATACCTCACACAGGAGATATGTGGGCAAATAAATTGCTACTTGTAGAAGTGCATTTTTCGATCAAGGCTTCTGCTTTCCTGAGTTTGGACAGGTATATTTTGTTGTATTATAGCTAAATATAAAACATTGTGCAAAGAAAATTTACCACTGTTCCTACTACTTTATGGTGTCTCTCACAAATCCTATGCTGTCTACATAGAAACAGCTAGAAATACAATTGTAATTAAAAATAAGATGTAAAATATTGCTTGACTATGAATAAAGTATCAGGTCAGTTGTATTTCATCTGTGGCCAGAGTAAGACTCCTTTGGGATTACTCCAGTCCTCAAAATACAAATTTCCGATCCTATTCAAGGCATCTTACTAGATTCCTTGTTAAATGGAGAGATTGAATTTCATTGGGATTCTCAGTCTACTCTGACCTTTTTAAGTAAACCATAATAAAAAGCACAAGAAGAATCTGACACCATAACGGTATGCCATATTTGGGCCAGCAGGTGATATTCTTTGATATTTGTGGCGACCATCAATCAGTCATTTCTCTGCATTGTATAAGTCAGCATCAGAGACGTTAGAAAAATCAAAATTATTTCAAATTCTCTCAAATATTTGTAGAATTTTCCGTTTTTAAATTTATTTTTCCCCCATCAACACAGAATAATTATTTTATTTCAAAGATCAAAGACTGATACCCTATGTGGGTCTGCCACAAACACCTACATCTCCTTAAACTATTAAATATTTATTTGCTTTCATTCAAATGCCAGACATAATGAGAGATTCTTCCAGACTTTGATGGCTGTGGAAGATGTTAATGATAATCATATCTCTTCCAGATTATGACTAGGTTTCCATACGACATGATTTCATAGGTTTATTTTAGGTTCTGTCCTGCTTGTCCTGGAATCTGTTATACTTTTGGCATGGATTTTAATAAAAGCAAAACTGGTCATTCTTTGTATTTCATGACAAGACTGAAACAAAAAGCATATCTGAAAGCAGAGACCAAAGCATTTAATGGTAAATGATAGCAGATTCACCACCAGGTTAGACACTTGAAATATGGCAGTCCACTTTGAAAAGTTACAAAACCCATTGCCTGCCATTATTCTCTGCAGAGGATCTATTGCATCTGTCTGTCAGTTCACATGTAACTTGAATCTCTTGACACAAGGAAAAGGTAAAATAAAACGCTGTGTAAAAATCACTGTGGACTTGCAACGTACCCAAATATGATACCCTAGTTCAAAGAATGGTGTTTGAACCAGACTACTGTTACTGACAAACATGTTATTAATGTTCAGCCATCAAATGCTTTTGATTAAAGAGAGAAATCCTGTAGCACTAGAGAAAAGTGTTTCACTTTTTTCCTCCCTTATGCTATAGTGGAAGTACTTAAAGAAAAGTAAACTGGTTTTTATTTAAAAAAAAAAAGATTAATTGCAGCTGCACTATATTTTATCCTCTTTGGAAATCAAGAAAAAAGAGAAACCGACTTGACTTGATAGCATTTCACCTATAAATGACACAGAAAAATACTCCTTAGCTACAGGAGCTAAGTGAACAATATATAATACTACATGAAGCATTGCACTGAAAATCCCAGCTATGTTCCAGCCATCTTTAGCATAATTTTAGAAAAAAAAAATTAGAAAAAGAACAAAATACAGAAAACAATATTTGGCCCTGTTTGTCTTAACTAGAAGCATATTGAATATTCTCAGAGAAGTGATGGGGCTTGATGTTCCTCAGACCCCAGAGGTTAAGTGCCGGCTTTTCAAAGGTATTTAGAGACCTCAGGAGACAGCTAGATGCTTCTGATTTTCAGACGCATGAAGGCAAATTAGATGCTTAAGAATGAGGATAATTTGATGCCAGCTATTTATCCATCCTGCTCAGACAGGTTTGAAAATCCCAGTGAGTGTGCATCCACATGCTAAGATCTATAGACACATGTATAACTAATTTGAGAATCCCAGAATTGTCAGTCCTGGCCCAGAGCTCATGAAAAGTTGGAACTTTGCAGAGGTGTGCACCATTCTATGTTCCCTTGAGCCTGTTGTCTCCTTTTGCCCTGTGGCTACCTACTGCAGCTCATATTTTGTGTGTTGACATTGATTTGCTCCTTTTGCATGCCACACGGTGTCCTCTGGTGTTTTGGGTCCATGATGCTGGACCTAATCCTTGACAGCTCACATGTTCTAGGTTTCCACCTTCAGTTCTCTGTCTGATTGTGTTGCCCAGTGCATGACTCGATACAGGGAATTCATTGTCCTCAGCCAGCAGACTAGTGGGGTTTAGTGGAGGGCAGGGGTATATTAAGAGGAAACGAAGGGGAGAAGGTTTGCCTTGTGCAGACCTGCTGAAGGTAGATCTGTCAGTGAACCTGCTGTGCATGTGTTTGTGCGTGTTGGTGCGGCTGAGGAGCATGAAAAGATAAAGCGTACATGTGCTGCAGCTCTGGGACACTCCTGGACAAACTTCCACTACTGTGTCTTGGAAAGTGGCTGGATCCCTGTGCTACGCCAGACCATGGGCTGAAAATGCCCGGTCTGCTGGGGGTGGAAAGGTAAAGATGAAGGTCATGCTCTTGTTCTCATTGTGCCTGTAATCAAGCAGATAAAGATCAAGCTGCATCATACAAAATCAGGATGCCAGTCGTGCATGAAGAGCCATAATTACAGACCTCTGTACCTGTGCAGGATTCGGCTGTAATTTTATTCTTCCAGGATGATCCTGGAAGAGCACTGGCATGTCAGAGAAGGACCAAATGTCACTTTTTCTTGCAGATGTTCCTTGCAGTGACAGAATGCAAGAGATTAATACATTTGGTGAAGTTGTTTTTTCCATTCAAAGCAGAGTGTTGTTTCTTGAGTTACACTTCTTTGGCTGAGTCAAGCATTTCCTGCGAGGACTGGATATATTCATGCTCAGGCCCCGATCCTGCAATCTGATCTAACTGAGGGAGTTATGTCTTGTGCAAAGATGAAAAGCCCTCACAGGATCTCTGCCTAGGTGAAAAGGTCTGCCAGGGTAGAACTGATTGCAGAACTGGAACCAGCAGATGTAAAACAAAACTGATTCAGAAAGAAATACATAGGTAGAACTGTTGCTGCCTCCTCTCCAGTCTTCAGGAGACTTTATAAACCCACCGTACTTATAGGGAAATAATTTTTCAACAGCTTGTTCCAACAAACTCTTCAAAGTTTTCTACCTTTTCAGGCTGACTTAATGTTTTTTATTACATTTTTCCCCCCAGTTTTGACTTGGAAAGTGTTCCCCAAACTGCAGACAAAGCTGCAATTTGAGAAGTTATTTTCCCTCTGCAAAAGTTTGCAATTTTTCATTTTGTAAGGAGTTGCAGGCAATCCTAAGGTGGCTTGTGGAGAATATGATAAATTTGCAAGGCATACTGTACTTAGAGAAAAAAGATGGAAAAGTTCCTCCACGCTTATTTTCTCCCCCATTTATAATCATTAGGGTTTAAATGCCCCATACATCTCTGTCATTTAGATAAGAGGCATTGATTGCTTAACTGCTGCACAGACATTTCATACACCTGGTTTTAGATGACATTTCAGGGGCAGAAAAAGAAGGAAGTACTGTAAAAAGTGTTCACAGTTTGCAATGTCAAACTTTATTACATAAAGTCATAAACAACCCCAATTAGTAGAAAGTATGTTCATAGCCAGGGTTTTAAGCCAGTTCATTAAATGTTTCCTGCAGTTGGGAAAGGCATTGGGATAAATAAACTGACCCCTGATTTATAATAAAACACAGTAAGGTTTTAGAAAAGCTTTGCTTTACCTACTGATTGATTTCTTGTTAACGTCCAGCAAAGCCTGAGGAAGGGGTTAAGTAGAGGTCTTGAGGGACCACTTGACATCTGCTACACTTGTGACTTTTTGATCTTGTTTTCTTTTTCCTTGCTTTGAGGGATGCCTTACAGTAAAGGCCATGTGTGCCTGTGTGTGTTTCCCAGAGATGGCTGCGGCTGGGAGGGGCAGAGTGGCCAGGGCAGCAAAGAAAACAGCTCCTTGATGACAGATCAAATGAAGGAAAAAAAAAGAGGAGAAGGGGGATTACATGCTCCGTAATAATGATAATAGGAAGGAAAACACTGGGGGTCTCAAGTGTGAAAGCTTTTGTCCAGAGGAATGTAAGCATCAAGGATGGTTTGATACTATAAACTAAAACTCCCTGAGCACCCTGAAAGCGGCACTCACCCTCTCCTCCATGCACAAATGGCAGTCCCCTGGACTTGTGGCGCATTTCTCCTCTGGGCCACCACCTGGAGGCCTGGGACCCTGAGTCACCCTGGGGTCCTAGCAGAGGTCTGGGCACCCAGTGCGGTGAGTGGCAAGCTTGGGGCAGGTAGTGGGAGGCCACCTGTCTCCAGGACAAAGCCACTGAGCTAGCCTTCTGTTCTGATCATTCTGGAGTGTGACATCTAGATTCTCTTGTACTTCCTCACAGCATGGTATTATTTCTGCACCCCCTGTGGTTCTCCACCTTTAGAGTGAAGGAACCACCCAAAATTTATAAATGCTTGTGGTTGAAAGGATCGACAAAAGTCAGAGAGTCCACAAAAAATCACTAAATTTTATTAGTAAATTATATGCTTGGCATGGAAATTGGTAGGTTATTCCTGATCTACTATATAAGAGCACAACAGTGGGCTTTGGATAAAGGGGCAGGCTGAGAAGGAGGAGACAAAGGGAAAGAAGAATTACAGAAGGAGAAAGAGAGAGAAGGAAGGAGAGAGAAGGAAGGAATGGTGCGGAAGGAAGGAATAGTGCGGAAGGAAGGAATGGTGCGGAAGGAAGGAAGGAATGGTGCGGAAGGAAGGAAGGAAGGAAGGAAGGAAGGAAGGAAGGAAGGAAGGAAGGAAGGAAGGAAAGGAAGGAAGGAAGGAAGGAAGGAAAGGAATGGTGCGGAAGGAAGGAAGGAAGGAAGGAAGGAAGGAAGGAAGGAAGGAAGGAAGGAAGGAAGGAAGGAAGGAAGGAAGGAAGGAAGGAAGGAATGGTGCGGAAGGAAGGAAGGAAGGAAGGAAGGAATGGTGTGGAAGGAAGGAAGAAAGGAAGGAAGGAAGGAAGGAAGGAAGGAATGGTGCGGAAGGAAGGAAGGAAGGAAGGAATGGTGCGGAAGGAAGGAAGGAAGGAAGGAAGGAAGGAAGGAAAGGAAGGAAGGAAGGAAGGGTGCGGAAGGAAGGAAGGAAAGGAAGGAAGGAAAGGAAGGAAGGAAGGAAGGAAGGAATGGTGCGGAAGGAAGGAAGGAAGGAAGGAAGGAATGGTGCGGAAGGAAGGAAGGAAGGAAGGAATGGTGCGGAAGGAAGGAAGGAAGGAATGGTGCGGAAGGAAGGAAGGAATGGTGCGGAAGGAAGGATGGAAGGAATGGTGCGGAAGGAAGGAAGGAAGGAAGGAAGGAAGGAAGGAAGGAAGGAAGGAAGGAAGGAAGGAAGGAAGGAAGGAAGGAAGGAAGGAATGGTGCGGAAGGAAGGAAGGAAGGAATGGTAAGGAAGGAAGGAAGGAAGGAATGGTGCGGAAGGAAGGAAGGAATGGTGCGGAAGGAAGGAAGGAAGGAATGGTGCGGAAGGAAGGAAGGAAGGAAGGAAGGAATGGTGCGGAAGGAAGGAAGGAATGGTGCGGAAGGAAGGAAGGAAGGAAGGAAGGAAGGAAGGAAGGAAGGAAGGAATGGTGCGGAAGGAAGGAAGGAAGGAAGGAAGGAAGGAAGGAAGGAAGGAAGGAAGGAATGGTGCGGAAGGAAGGAAGGAAGGAAGGAAGGAAGGAAGGAAGGAAGGAAGGAAGGAAGGAAGGAAGGAAGGAATGGTGCGGAAGGAAGGAAGGAATGGTGCGGAAGGAAGGAAGGAAGGAAGGAAGGAAGGAATGGTGCGGAAGGAAGGAAGGAAGGAAGGAAGGAAGGAATGGTGCGGAAGGAAGGAAGGAAGGAAGGAAGGAAGGAATGGTGCGGAAGGAAGGAAGGAAGGAAGGAAGGAAGGAAGGAAGGAATGGTGCGGAAGGAAGGAAGGAAGGAAGGAAGGAAGGAAGGAAGGAAGGAAGGAATGGTGCGGAAGGAAGGAAGGAAGGAAGGAATGGTGCGGAAGGAAGGAAGGAATGGTGCGGAAGGAAGGAAGGAATGGTGCGGAAGGAAGGAAAGAAGGAAGGAAGGAAGGAAGGAAGGAAGGAAGGAAGGAAGGAAGGAAGGAAGGAAGGAAGGAAGGAAGGAAGGAAGAGAAATCATCAGTCCTGGTTCCAGCCCCTGTTCAGCTGATGGGATGTCCAGGATCCCGGTGTCCAGGACCCAGGCTTGTTTTCAAATGAGTTACTGTGCGCAGTTCTTTCTTCCAGACCTTTCTGGAATTGGGTCAGAGAGCTTTGGGGTCTTGCGTGGTCTTGATTCCCCACTACAGCCCATTCCTGCTTCTCTACCTCATTCCTGCACTTGAGCTGTACCTGTGCTTGTGCTTATCTGCTGGAACCAGATCAGGATGTTTGTCCCAGAAAAGTGCTGCCTACCCCTGCATGGCCCTTTCTCCAGCCGCGTCCTGTTCTTTCTCACAGTGTGTTTTTGCCAACAATCCTTGGCTGGTTCCACAGCCATCCTGCTATCGATGTTTCAGGTGTACATATTAGGCCTTTCTCTTCTGGGATTCTTCATCCCATCTCTGGCCCCACCAGCTTGTGGCCCCAAGAGTTAAAAAAGGTTGTTAACAAGAAGACAGTTCAGCTGCTCGGTGGCTGGACACCATCACAGGGGCTGTAGCTGGCAGCATGGAGCTGTCTGCCTTGGGGGCACCTGCTTTGTGACATGGGCTCTGAGACCTCTCAGATCCATGATGAGATTTTGGCTCATGGTACAGCCTTCTCCAGCCGTGGCCTCTGGGCACCATGGCAGCAGCCTTTCCCTGAGGGCCCTGGGTGCCACTGAAGGGTTCTGATGCTGGGCAGCTGCAGTTTCTGTGCCACACCAGGAACATAGTGATGCTTCTTTGCTCACTGAGCCACACACATCTTCTTCGGCCACTTTTTCATCTTATGTACTTCCCTGGGGAAAAAGTAGCTAACTTGCCCCCTCAGTCAAGTTCATTGTTTATTGTGACATTTTGTGAATGAATGAACAACCTGTTTAACTCCTTGTTTGCTCATATCTCTCAAAGACCTTCTTCTCCTACTCATTTCCCTTCCACCTCTTTTAGCTGACTGACATCCATTCCCAAATTATATCTCAGTGGTGAACTTGGTCAATCACTGACCTCTAGAATCCTGCAAATATGAGTGTCTGAAACTGCACTCAGGTTTTAACCCAACAGCATGGCTCCATCTCAGGTCTGTAACATCAGGATTTACAAAATAAGGAGAAATAAAGACAACCTTCATGTGAGCAGAAGGGTCAGTTTCCCTCTGGTGATCCCACTTTTTCTTTGAGACAGCTATTTCCCAGGAATGGGTGTATAACAGCTCCTTGTAATATGGAATTTCCCCAACTCTCCTTGCTGCAGCTGTGACAGAGAGTTGTGCAAAAGCTGCTAGCCCATATGCCAGCACCTGGAAGTTGCACAGTGACAAGCTCAAATGAGAAGTCCTCTTGCTTTCATGTGGCACGATTTCTGTAAAGCTGGGGTCTCCAGTGAGGACTTAAACTAATCTCACATAGTTTATGAGTGAAAATCCATTTACAATGAGAATGACCCCCACTGACCAAAAGTTTAAACAAATGCCCTCTGTATGCATTTTCTACAGTGGGGATCAAGTTCCATAAGTATGATGCAAGCAGGCCTCAAACAAGCCTCTCACCTACACACAGAGCAGAAATCATTTGCAAAGAAAACTGAAATGACAGCCATATGCATGGAATGTTTTATATGCTACGGCCAGGCTTGCAGACTCCAAGGAGGAGGATCTTCTGATCTGATGATGCAATTGAAAACAGGTGTCCAACATGCCCCACATAAAGAAGTATACAGGCAATTTGGGAGCTCTCCGGAGATTCTTTCAACTTTTGAAAATATGGACACAAGTTCCCAGCCCCCAGTCCTATCTGTCCCTCTAATTCCCATCCTCCCTCTCCTCCCAGAAACGAGGAAACTGCTAGGCCATGGTGATGTTGCCCCATTTAGTGAAAGAAAATGTGAAAAAGATTAAGGAGGATCCATCAAAATGTCAGCCTGATCTTGAACTGCTGGAAAAAAAGCTTTTTTAAATTCAAGCGTCTGTCACAAAGACCAGGGTGACCTTGTTTTGCAAGTGAAAGCCTTTGACTGTGACCCAGGCATGCTTCCTGTGTCCAACTCCTATTTAGCAAATAAACTAAAAGTACTGCCCATGTTTATGGTAAACACCTGATTAGGTTCTACCAGGAAAAAAAGAAATACAGCTGGATAATACAGGACCAGATTAGGTTTCCTTTTTATTTGTTGTCACCAAATGCTCCCAATCTTTTTGAGCTCTAAGGCTCGTTAAGTAGATGTTTTAAAATGGTGCAACAGACAACGCAGCTGTATTTCATTTATGGATAATGGATGCAATACATGTAATAACCCAACTAGATATGTTGACTCATGAGCTAATTTAGGTGTAGATGTTACAGCACTTGTGCAGCTGGAAATGTTGCCATCACACAAATCAGTTGCAGATTAATGGAGTCATGTCCCTGTCTGCACTAGAAAAAGATAAAAGGCCACAGTCAAATACAAAAACAAGTTCTGGAGAGTTATTGTAAGTTTAAGCAGTATTTGAAAATATTTTTCCAACTACAATGCAAACTGTAATATGAACCTGGAATTGCTTAACTATATGGTGATTTGGCAATTTTATATATAATGGATTCATAAAGTTGAGAACATGGATAAGCATAAAAGAGCGCAGCCTATTGTTTAGAAGGTGAGACAGAGGTGAGCATTTGCACTCCTATTATTTACTCTAATACTGAGTTATGTCAATAAAGCTGTCTGGTTCTCTGTTTCCCAGTGTAGGTTCTCAGGTAAGTGTATATTTATTAATTATTACTAGAATTGTTCCTATTGTTTTTGTAGTAGTATAGTTACTACAACTATTAACATGTTGTCATCTGGTGACATAACTGAATAGTTAGAAGGTAGAAGAAGAAATCTCTTTTCATCTCCACATGCCCCTGGCACCTCATGCACCTTTTGCCCCCTTGGGAGTAAAAATTTTTATGCGTTTTCTGAATCCTTTCTGTAATCTCTGGTAAAAAGCAAGAACATAAGCAGTTTTGAAGTACTGTTATGACAATTCTCATCACTATCAGTGTAGCAACATTTAAAAACTGTGTAGGAGTGTATTCCCAACCATTAACTGGTGAGTCACTTTGTATATGCCTCTGTGTTCATTGCAGTGAACTTAATGCTAGTGATCAGCTTTCCTGAAGATAATCAATGGATGGATCAAAAAGCAGTTCCAGAAAGAACAGGAGAAATAGGGCTCCTGTGAATTTATGCCTCAAAGCTGATTTGCCTGATGTCTTCTGAAGCATAAACACTTAACAAGGCTTTTCCTCTCTTTGGGATATTCACGATATTTTTCACACATCTGACTTCCCGAAGACAGATCAGGGTTGAGTAAAGCCTGTAGCCTCTGCCTCATTGCTTTCTCTGCACTATTTTACTGTCTTTTTCCAGAAGATGCATGAAAGTGTTTTGCACTGTGACCTCTGCACACTGGCTAAAACTGACAAGCAATGGTGAGGTAGCAGTGCTCAGAGGTACAAACAGGCAGATGAACAGAGGCATGTAAGAGTACATTTCCTCAGGAAACAGGCTAAAACTGTTTCTTTGACTTGTTTTACCAATCCAGCTGTCTTCACTATATTTACTTTCTGTCTCATGCTGCTCGTTTCAATAGTCATCAAGGACTATACCGAAAATAATAATGGGTTAGACCATAGTTTTAAAGATTTTTTTTTTTTATTTTTTAACATGAACCCATTTTAGAAAGCAATTTGGGATCTCTCTGAATGCTATTTACCAGGAAAAAGTCACAGTTTTGAAAGTATCAGTTCAGGCTGAGTATTTCCAGACTGACAAGAAAATGCTAGCCAGACCCTTTTCTTGAGAAAATGGAGATATTTCTGTGGCTGATACTTGATTCAGCAATTTCACAGCAATGGGTCTAATGCAATTTATCTATGGTCTTAGAGCATCCAATTTCAGTCACTCCTAAAGAATGCCATCATGAGTTTATTATGCACTTGATGTAATTTTCAATGTGAACACAGGAAAAGGAAACTCTTGGCTAAAGAGAAAGTATAGGAAATTAGAATTAGTGTTAGAATCTGTGGAATTATACATATAAATGTATATAAAACATGAATTTGGACTTCATTGCTCAGTTTGTTTCTATTGACTGGTGTTTGGCTTATTGGAATCATTGTTGATTGAATATGTGTACTTAATTGCTGGTTGCTGGTAAAATAAGCAGAAAACCTTACTCAGTAATTTGTAGTAGTGGTACGACATCTTGGAGTTAAATACTTTGGAAGAGTAAGTTGCAATATGTGAGCTATTATTTGAGGAAACCTTGCTTCTTTGCCTATAGCCAAATGTGACCATGTGAACACATGGAAAGGACAGCAGACAGCAAAAACATCCCATTCCATACATACAACTATTGTGAAACTGCTTCTCACATTCCTTTACCCTGTGAAGAAACCAGGCTTTTCCTTGGGGATCCCATCTTATTTTAAGGTGGACATGAGTACAGATTTTTGTTGTTTTATAAGCTCCTTTTGCTTAAATCTTGTCTGTTTAATATAAGCTATACTTGGACTGAAGTTGGCTAGTTGTTTTTATATTTATTGCTGATGTTATGGTCTGGGAAGAAAAAGCAGCCTTTGCTTAAGTCTGGCTGTTCTTTACTGAGAGTGCTTAGCTGACCAGCAAGATGAAGCACAGAGCAGAGATTTGAAGGAGTACTCCAGAGAGGTTAAAAGGGTGGATAAAACTGTGAATTATAGATATACAGCAACTGGCCTTAACCTGAAACCATGTTAGGATGAGTGGTGTGTGTAGAATCACATCAGTTCCAGAACATGGAGTTCAAATCCATGATGCTTCAAAGCAATGGTTTCTATTTCAATGCAAATTTGACAATGATAGATGTTAATCACACTCCTTAACGAAGAACCAGAGGCATAAAAGTGAGTAGTGTGGCATATGAATCCCATAAAATAGAAAGGAACCACATGCAGTAGACATACTTAACTTCTCAGGAAACCAATCAACACCTCTAAAATGTGGCTACATGGTAGCATACAATACTTCAAAGTTAGCAGAGTCTGCAGTTAAAACAAGAAGAACCTGTTTTTACAAAAATGGCTACAGAGACTTTTAGAACTTCAGGAATAGAGTAGAATTAGTCTCTGAACTGAAATAGTTTTCTTGGTAACAGAAGTGTCAAGAAAATAAATTACCAGTTCTGAAAATCAGATTTCTTTTTCATTCACCACTATTAAGGGGAAAAGCTGTCTGCCTTAACCCTGATCCTGAAAGGGTTTAATTTACTTGCCCAATTTGAGACATGAGTAGTCTCACTGACTTCAGACAGAGGGTAGTCCTGCTGAGATCAATGGTGGTACTCACATATATAACGTTAAGTACATGCATGCATCTTTTCAGCACCCAGATCTCAAATGACTACCAGAGAAATAAGTACACCTGGAAATAAATATCAAAGTGCAAAGAGATTTTTTTTTTCCGGGCTGAGATGAGTATTCAGGAAATGGACACAATAGCTCATATGTGATACATTTTATCACTTCTGAAAAGCATAAGTGGAATCATTTGTGGAAAGTGCAGGAAGATTACAGTGCAAGATTTAGGGAAATTGCAGTCTATGACTGTCCCTCTCTCACCAATCATATGTTTGCTGGGATCATCAAAGTTTTCCCAAATGTCTTTTGAGTGGGATTGTAGGTGAAGTTGAACATTTATAGGCTCAGAAATTTGTCCAAGGTTCTCATTTTATTTCAATACGAACTCATGTTACTTCTGTTGAAAATTCTACTGACAGTCTCATGCATGTAATTTATGACATTTCCTATCAAGATGTTTAGCTGAATTAGAAACACTTGTGAAGAAGCCCGTCTGCAGCCAGTTAAAGAGCATTTTTGTAGCAGAGGTGAGGGCTGTTGAGGCAACAAAGGAGGACTCATCTTACTTTTATTCCAATGGCTGTTGATCAAGCAATTGCACCATAAACTACTTACAGCTGTGGCTCTTGTTACGGTGACAAAGAAACTGTTTAAGGGTAGACAGAAAGCTGTGTTGTGTGCTAGTTTACAATGACTGCACAGTTTACACACCAAACAGCCCAAAGCTTATTTCTGCAACTTCCAGACTTCTTGGTGAAGTGGCACTGATTTGTTCTCTCTTCTTTGTCATTTGTTTTACTGAGCTGGCTACCTGTGTGTGTCTCCTGTTTTCACTGTCTCTCCTGCGTGTCTCTCCTATTTTCCCTTAACACTGTGCTATGCCTTCTAGCTCACAGATTTTGTTTTAGGTATGTGAGCAACTCCATTTAAATAAATGAAACTAAAAGTAAAGATGCCAGTGGGTTTGAAGGACATTATTGTTTATCCAGTGCAGGGAATGTAGTTGACAGCAAACAAAAGCATTTTAATTGCTCAAATTCATCGATCTGAGCCTTTTTTAAAGATCAGACAACTTATTTTGCTGTGCAAACCAGAGATTTAACTCTCTGTTTTTATACAGTTGCCTTTTAGTTGGGTTCTGTACTTCTCTTCAGAGACACCATAATCTCACAAGAAAATGTTGGGAACTGGTTTCCTTGCAAAGTTGAATCACTGCCTGCCTGCAGGTTCTCCTTGCCGGGGTGCAGAAGCCAGGGTGTGAGCACTCAACCCTTTGTCCCTGCTCTATTGCCGGGGTGCACAGTGGGACATAGGCCGAATTTGTTTCATGTTTAGCTGTCTAAAACATAGCTCTCTGTTGTAAGTCAGTAGTCCACTCTGCCTTCATGGTTAGTAGATAAGCAACTCCAGAGTCTGCCTGTCTTCAGATGAGATTTACTGCCCTCTTGAGGTATTTATCTTTCTTGTCCAAGAACAGAAGTAGCTTAAAAGACCTTGTGCCCTTGTGTAGGAAGTTTGTATCAACAACAGCCAGCTGACATAACTTCTTGCACTAAGGAGCACCGACCGTAATCCTCTGAAAAAAACACTTTCTGCGCATACAGTTTAGAAGCTGTAAGAGAAATGGTCAAAATTAACCAAAATTGGTCCAGATTATCCTGTTATGATGTGGCTATGTGGTATTTCCTTATGCCATGGGGCTCTGCTTCATGGTAGGACGTTGCAATGAAGTATCCAAGAAATGGTTTATGGAATGCAAGATCTGTGTTCATTCTTAACAGAACATCACTGACCAGCACTGCCTCTGCAGACTTCAGGTGCCAAGTCTCCTTGAAAATGCAGCACAATGAGTTGGAATAAATGGGCTCCTGGCCAAATTCGCTAATTTCATTTACTACTTTCTTTTTTTTTCGAGCTGGTAAGATTTGCTTCAGCCTGGCCCTTGTCTCATACCGTACAGGGTTACTACCTGAGGGCGTTACTTTGAATACCTGCTTACTGGTGTTGTCCGGGTTTATTGTACCTGTGTGATAAAGACAGCAGTTGGGCTGGATGCACTCAGCTCTTTGAAGACCCACAAAATTACAGCCAAAAGCCTCAAAAGGGTTTTGAAAGTCATGGCCACTGGGATGATAGTAACCCGAGGGGACGTACCTTTCTGCAGAAGACTCTGTTATCTCTGATTTCTGCTTTTGATTTTCTATTGGTTAGAGAGTTTATTTCAAAGTTAATTTCCAGATTAAAAATGTCATACTTTGATCCCCAAAAGCCTTTATTTCACAGGAGTAATTTAGTTTACCCTGTTTAGATATAGTCATACATGTCCGATCTTTGACATCAGGCAAGTTATACTCTATGTGTACAGGACAGACACTTGCCGCTTAAGTATTTTTGTTCTACAAGAGAAATATATTAAACTGAAGAGAAAAGATACATTTTTGGTGAATAAAAATAAGAAAGCAATTGGTTAAAACCCTCTGTTAGGATCCCTAATTTGTACCCCTTAGAAGAAAAAAAATTACCTGCAGAAAACCATGGAGGAAAGATACTATGAGATAAAGATATCATGGGAACCTTGCACTAATCAAAATCTTCTGTGACTACCTTATTAAGATTCTTGCTTTAAGAACAAAACATATGGTAGAAGCTTCAAGGAGACAGACCCCTTAGCTCACCACCAACAAAAGTGTAAAGTGCTCCCAGTTCCTTCAAGGATTTAAGTAATGCTTGCTTAGGGTGCTTCATTCGCTAGCAAACATGGTGATTTGTGAAGCACAACTAATGTGTCCCTGGGAAGTTCCAGCATGAAATAAGACTAGGTGTGAAAGCCTGTCAGGGTCCAAAGAGATATGATTTAAGGGGAAGAGCTCCCTGAAAATGTGGGGATGAGTGTTACTAACTTAATCCATACGATAATTTCTCCCCCTAAATATATGACAGAATACAGGACAGAAGTGCATGAGACAGGCATTAGTCATTGTCCACAGGTGATATTTTTCCCATGAATTTATCAGCAAGGGTTGCCATGCTGTTTAAACATTTGTAAAACAGAGCAGTGTGCCAAGACAAAAAGTAAAAGAGCCACCCTATGCTTACTTGCAGATGCACACACACTTGGAAAATTTAAAAGAACTTGTTTTATTACAAATGTATCTCTGCAGTCTTACACAGTAATAGAAATAACTGAAAGCTAGGTGTCAGACAAATACAGAAGGGTAAGAATGTGGCCTTTTGCCACCAATGCTGTTATACGTATAAGTAGATGCATGATATAATTTTCTGGGTTTTTTTTCTCTTTCTTTTGTAGTATGAGGATTGCCAAAGGCAGAATGTTCTGATTTTGTGTGGGTAATCCTGGATTTACTATTATTGGCACTTAAAATTTAGTCTAATATTAGACTGTACAGAATATATCTATATATGTACAGAATATATCTAAGCACAGAAAAAAAAATGCAACCTCCATACAGCATGTAGTCTTGGGAGACAGCTAGACCTGGGAAAAGCTGTAAAATCATCTAGTTAATCCCTCCAATCTGCAAGGCTGAATTTTGGTAGTGAAAAGCATAAGGGATATTAGTTCATGGCACAACTGAAAGAATATATCCTGGTTTGGGGACATACTTGGAGATATGATAGAGAAGCCTTTGCATTCTAAGGTTGATATTACACCTTGGACAGAAGTACCTGAAATAGGGACAGAGCAGTGAAAGATGGAATCTAAACTCTGCCAGGTCCTTATCTGCTCCCTGCCACACTTGGTGTGTCTGACAGGTGACTTCATGGCAAGTCTCAGTTCTGTAAAAGGCTGTTATGGCTGGAGAAGCTGAGCCAGGAATATCACTGCACTGCCCCAGTGCCCCTGGGACATGTGAGGTGATACTACTGTGAACATAAAGGAGGAGTGCTTCTGTCAGCTGCTACTCCAGCTAATGTAGCTTACCCAAGGCAAGAGCACTAATCGGTTCCTTCCAAGAACATAGGTAGGCACCAGGAAATCTCTATGCAAAATGTCAAATGAGTTGTTCCTGTGCTCTAGCTAACATAAGCAGGTTGAATCTCAAAGAAAGCCTCTAAATAAGCCCCACGTGCAACAGACGAATTGCTCCTGGCTGTAACGAGCCAATGTCTTACATATTTTTTAGAGCTAAAGCACATTGGTATTACAGTAGATGAACTCCCGTAAGTATAAGTCAAGAATTTCAAACTAAGTCTAACATCTTTCTACTGCTATTCTTCTTTCGTCTTATGACCTGAAAAAATCTAATTCACTGCAGTCTTCTTAAAAATATCAAAGTAAAATTCAAGTACTTACTGCACATCAGATCACAGACCTTGCTGCTGCCTCCCTGTCTGAAACTGGATATACTTCTAATCCAAGAGTAAAGACTCTTCTGTGGTTAGTAGAAGAGGGAATAGCACCTTTGCAGCCATGCTTCCATTTTTCCTCTGTGTGCTGTTTTCTTTGATACTGTCATTTAATTAATTTTAAACTAAAGAACAACTGAAATAAACTTCGCAGCACTGTATCAGCAATTTGCAGCCTCACAGATCTCAACGCAAAGGACAGTGGCTGTATAGAATCAGCTATATCTGAGAATATACCATACTGACAATATGTTTTTGCTGTTTGTACTGTGAAATAAGAACAGACAAAACATCTGCTTCCTCATCCACTGATGTTTCCTTGTTTTATATAGCTGAAATAATTTCACCTAAAATGGTGAATTGAGCAGCTATGTTGCATCAAGCTATAACTGTGCCACATCTTATGATTTTGTGATTCAGTCCGAGCACATGGATTGTGTATTAGTATGGGGAAAAAGATGTAATATTTTTATTGTAGGAAAAAAACCACTTCGGGACTTAGAACAATATTCACAATATATTGAAAAGGGTGAATGAAGGGGTACATGTGGTCAGGTTGCTTTCATATTTGACTTTTCTTGAAAGTCACACATCTTGAAATTTTCTTCTGAATTGAAGAGCTGTAACAGTAAATACTCTGTTCCCCTCAGGCAGTCACGGGTGGATTGGGTTCAAGTGTGATATGGAAAATAGGCTAAAAATAATGTGTAGTGGGTTGACTCTGGCCAGATGCCAGACACCCCCCAAAACCACTCACTCACTTCCCTCTGCAGTTGGACAGGGGAGAGAACATTTAACAAAGGGTTCATGGGTTGATATAAGGACAGGGAGAGATCCCTCATCAAATACCAACATGGGCAAAACAGGTTGTAATTAAAGATATGAACTGAACTGATTATTAATAAAATCTGAGCAGGATAATGAGAAAACACCTTTTCCCCACCCTTCCCTCCTTCCCAGCTCTACCTTTTACCCCTGTGGCACAAGGAGAGAGGGAATGAGGGTTGTGGTCGGTTCATCACGCGTTGTTTCTCCCACTGCACAGGGAGGAGTCATTCCACCGCTGCACTGTGGGATCATTCCTGTGGGAGACATTTGTCCATGAACTCCAATGTGAGTCCATCCCACAGGCAACAGTCCCCCCCAGCCTGCTGCAGAAGTGAGCCTGGGAACAGGGCTCCTCCTCCAGGGATCTCCCAGGGCTCACAGCCTCCACTCAGGCATCCCCCTGCTCTGGTGTGGGCTCCTCCATGGGCTGCAGGTGGATCTCTGCATCCCCATGGATTTCCATGGGCTGCAGGGACACAGCTGTCTCACCATGGGCTGCATCACAGACTGCAGGGGAATCTTGGTGCCTGGAGCATCTCCTGCCCCTTCTTCTCCAGTGACCTTGGTGTCTGCAGTTCTTCTTACCTGTTCTCACTCTGCTCTTCTGTGGCCACAGTTACAACTGTGCAATCAATTTTTTTTTTATTTCTTCTTGAATCTGTTATCAAAAGGGCATTACCATAGTTTGTAATTGGCCCAGCCTTGGTTGGCTGCACATCCGTCTTTGGAGCCACCAGGGACAGGCTCTGCTGGATATTGAGGAAGCTACTGGCAGCTTTTTGCAGAGCTCCCCACACTGTAGCCACCCCATCCCCCAAACCCAGGCCATGTAAACACAATACATAATGGAAAAAACTTACTGAAAACAAGAATCCATTCAGCTGCTCCTGAAATGGGACTGTAATGGCCATAATATTTTGGAAATGTTAAAAACAGTAGGAACATGTCCCAGAGATTTAAGAATAAAATTTTTCCCTTTGGGCCATACTTGAATTGATACTTCTATGAATTTCTAAAAAACACTGCATAGGTGAAGGTGTTGGCTATGGGATTTGCTAATGCAGCCTTGTCTTGTTTTTCAAAGCACTTGTAATCCTCACCTTCCCTATGAATTGTGAGAATGAACTCTACTGCATATGTAAGTGCTACCTTAAAAAATACATGGCATTGTTTGCTCTAAACCTGGTAGCTTGTCCCTGTGCTATGTAAAAAAAAAAAAGTTTCCTAATAATTCTTTCAAACTATCCCTGATATTTATTATCGGACCTGGGCCGTCTCCTCCCTTGAGCATTCCCTCCTTTTCACCAAGGAGTCTAAGCACACTTTGTTTTTCTTCATAGGGAAGCTGTCCCATGTCTTTGATCAGACATGCTGCTGTTTTCAGTCTCTATATCTTGAGGCACAAACAGCCATTGAAACAAAAGGGCATCTCCTGTGAGGGGCTTCTCTCCTCTCTGGCAGCAGGTGAACAACATCAAGTCACAACAAACTGTTAATATGTTCCACCTTGGCTCTGACAGAGCACTCATGGGTTTCTATTTCTTCCAGCATCTACATGCTGGACCAAATGAACAGTGTGTGGTTAGTGTTTAAAGCCTCATTGTGTACATGGCCTTGAAAGATATATTTTTATAGGTAAGCACCTCATAAAATATTTTTCTGAAGACATTTATCAAGGGAGACTTGGAGAAACTGTAAGGAAAGGGGAAGGAGAAGGTGGGGGAAACACAACATGTGCTTTTCAGCTGCCACAAGGTCCTGCAGCAGCAGCCTTCATGTGAGGGGTGACACTTTGCCCATTACAACAGGAAATCAAAAGATTTATACTCAACACTCCATGTATATGACTCTCTATGGCATCATTTTGAAAGGGTGATTATTGGTTTGACATGAGGGAATTTTTTACATTAAATGCTGAAAGTTCTCTATGTACATAGCCATAATCACCTGATGCTGCTTTTTCTTACTGTACCGCTTTTAATAATAAATAAACATAATAATGATACTTAGGTTCTCCATAATTATCCCATTTTTTTCCCAAGAACCCCCAGAGGCTGTTATTTATCATTTGATATGAATGCTCCCTGCCCCTCTCGCTCGGCTTACATATGCATATAAAAGAAGTGCAGACATATGGGAAGTGCCTTACTTAATTTGATGGCAGCTCTGTTTATTATTATCTCCCTGATCTGTGGTAATTGTAGTTCAGTTGTTGAGCAATTATAAAACTAGAAGCCATAGGTCCCCTGCTAGGCTTCTCCATGGGATCTCCCATTTTCTACCCCCAAAGGTACAATGCGTTCAAAAGCGGTGTGCTGACTGTGGAAAAGATGTCAGGCAACACCTCTTAAATTCTTGTGTAAATCAAGGGTTGGAGCACTCATTGGGTTTAGACAGGACCACTCTGTAAATATGCTCTTTATACTTGAGTTTACATGGCAGCTTGGGCTAATGAGGATTTTTCAGCAAATGCAAGGTGGGTGGACAGGGAGAAGGACATAAAAAATAGATAAGGACTTAGCACAATTAAAGAGAAAGAGCTGATTCTAAGAGGTATTACAGTGAAACACCTGAGAAGTGTAATCTTTGTTCATATCTGGTTTCTGAAGAAAAGCTGCATTTTTCTGCTAATTTGAGGTACACACAATAGAATAATTTCTCCTCTTGGCCCCCTCTTCCCATACTATTAATCTTATAGATGAACAAGCTGATTTGGGATAAGAAAACAATTGGGCTCAACTGGAGCTATTTTGTGAACTTCTAGTTTCAGTAGGGTGTTTCTGTCTAAAATTTGCACTTCCTGTCTTTTTTTATTCCTGTCATCTTATTGTTCAAACTGTTCAGAAGAAAAGAAGTCAGCGGTTCTGAAAAACCACCTGAAAAATGAAGTGCAGAAGTACATGTACGCCAGGATTTAAGTTTTCCAGAAACCAACAATAGTACATAAAAACTTGCCCAGCTTCCTGCAGCTGCTTCTGTAAAGGACTTGGCTGGTAAAGGCCAAGAGAAGAAATTACATGTGCCCCAGCTGTGACCAGACTTCCACTGAGTGAAGTTCTGGTCCTGCAAGGCTCCTGCTGCTGTAGCTGTCGTGCCCTCCCCCATCCATGCAGCCTGCAGTAAGGGTTATTTCACAGTCTCAGCAAGCAGAAAGCAGTGGGAAGTCTTTTGACTTGCTTTCTCCCCATCTCATTTGATTCTAGTTCTTGCAGCCTTTTGGCCTTGCCTTGACCCAGCCTAGCTCACTGGAGAAGACCAGCCTCATCTGATGGCAGCTGTCAAAGAATTTTTCTTCTCCCTGCTTTCTTCATCAAAATTAATGTAGACAGCAAATTACTGGCTTCTCTTGTTAAAAACCCAGAGACAGCTTTTCTAATAGGTCACTGGGACAAGCACAGAGTACTTGGGAGTACCTGTTCCTAGGGATTTCCTCAGGTCAACAAACAATATTAGAAAAGGAGATAATGCTAGCATCAAATCTAAAATGCCATTAACTGTACACCAGATACAAATAAAATTAAACACAAGCTTTCCTTTCCTACCACTTTTTCCTTGTACACACCTTTTTTTTCCTGTATGTTTTTTCACTACGTATATGTATTTCCTTCTTCTTATTTTCTCTTGCATCTCTATTTTTTCTCATGCTTTCTGCAGTTCACTCTACACCTGCTCATTTCTTGTGAAGTTACTCTGCTCTCCTCTTTCCCATCCTGTCAACCTCTTGTCCTCCATTTGACAGTTCTCTCCATTAGCGTATCCTCATTTTCGGTTGTGAGGGGAAGCCACAGGACAATCAGCTGAGGTCATTTGGCTTGCTTAGCCTGGAGGAGACTGAGGGGAGACCTCATTGCAATCTACAACTTCCTCAAGAGGGGAAGTGAAGAGGCAGGTACTGATCTCTTCTCTCTGGTGAGTGACAAGGCCTGAGGGAATGTGTCGGGGGGATTCAAGCTGAATATTGGGAAAAGGCTCCGCACCCAGAGGGTGGTTGGGCACAGGCACAGACTCCCCAGGGAAGTTGTCACAGCACCAGCCTGATGGAGTTCAACAAGCATTTGGACAATGCTCTTTGCCATATGTTGTATTTCTTGGGGTGTCTTGTGCAGGGCCAGGAGTTGGAATTTATGATCCTTGCAGATCCTTTCCTACTCAGGATATCCTGTAATTCTGTGACCTGCTTCTTTGCAGGTATGTTCTGTGCATTCAGAAATAAGAAGTTTTCTGGTGCAGCTATTTTTAATTTCACTCTATGGAACCAGCTGGGTGGTGTTGGCACCAATCTATGATTTGGTTGCAGAGTGTTTCTTCTGTCTTCTGTGAAATCTGGGGAGAGAGCTAAGAAGTCAAGCAACAGTGAAAATCCCAGCTCAGACCACAGAAGGGCTGTGGTCCTCCAGGTTTTGTTAATTATGCCATGATCCCACAGGTAGGACTGACCCCGTGGGTAGCAGCATTCTTCTCATGAGCCATTACACTCTTGACTGCCCAGCTAGCAAGAGAGTTATGAGCAGTGCTGGCCAGAGCAAGCGCTTTCAGGACAAGATGCTGAACGCAGCAGTCTCAGCAAATTGTTTTGGATATATGCTGACACAGCAGAGTTCAGATGATCCAGGAGTCAGTGCTGTACGAGCCTCTTTAAACAAAAGCTGTAACCCAACAGCTCAAGCTTGGAAGCAAATTTAAACTCAAGTGTTGAGCCTTGCTGTGTTCCCCTGCTAAGTTAAGTAGCAGCTCACAGGTAACAGAGAAACTGTTTCTTTTTTCCAGCTGGATCAGAGGTAACCACACTCAGAAACTCCAATGAATCTCTCCAGCCACGTACAAGTGTCCCTCCAGACTACTGAGCTGGTTCAGTATTTTGTTCCTTTAAAGAACAAAGCAGCTGGAACAGAAACCTTTTACCAACACCAAACCACCGTGAATCTCAGACAGCTTCACTTTGTCCACAAGATCACAATAATGACAGCATTCCTAAACCCATTGCCTCACTCCCACAACGTCCTCTCTCCTGCACTTACTAAAATGTACCGTGACATGCGAACAAACGTGAACTTTAAAATCAAGCAGGTTTTTTTGCCTTTAAGTTCTGGGAAGTTCACAAAGCTTATGAAGCAGAACTTTCCATGAATTCATGTGCCTCTGTCTAAAGTCTCATTTGCATTTCTCTTTACTAAGGTAGTGCTGTTACTTTTGATGCCATCATCAATAGTACAGACACGGTTTTCTAAGACTACTTTCCAAGGAGAAATCATAATGGAAATGATCATTCACCTCCTAGTTTGTAGGTGATGGTACTTTGTGTTTTGCTTCTTCTTCCATCTCATAAAAATGTTAAGACCAGGTGAAAAGGAAATCATCAATAGGAGAGCAGGCATTTCCCCCTCCTCAGCTGGACCATTTCCAGTTACTCTGTAATGACAACAGTCTTGCCAACGGTCGTGAAAATAACTGTTTACAATGAAAAACTGTCTGTTTTGGCCTGATAGAGGTGAGGTGCGTCCAGTTCCTCAGGTCTTACCTGTGATACCCTGAGATTTGCAGAATGCACCCCTGGACTGAAAACTTGCAGATTTGTTGATGTAATTGTCTACAGAGGGGTGTAAGCTGCTGTGACTTGCACGCCCAGCCGTACTGATTTTTGTCGCACTGGGACATGCCAAAATAAAGAATGGACAGTGGCCCAAAATTATAATTGCTTGTTCAAGAGAGGTTTTGGGTTGGAAGTAATCAGAGAGCGCTTCCTGAGTAACCCTGGGTGCAGGCACTCAGTGTCCCACACTCCTGCTCCATCAGAATACACCATGAACACTCCTTACTCTTGAGTACCTGTGACTGAAATTGCCAAGAGCAAGTGGCAAAGATGTATTCAAGCTGGTAAAGAAAGGGGTGGGAGATTCCCCATGGCTTGTTTTATTTTCTGAATTGACGTGTATTCTCTGATAGCCAGATTCAGATCATCTTTAAAGATCAATGTTTCTCTGTTGTCGGAGGAAGATCCCCTGAACATCATATGATCTGCCACACAAGAGCTACTATGCTTTAACCACATTGTGCCACGGAAGGAGGGCTGTACTCTAAGGTATTTGAATGCATTTTTTCTACTGTTAAACAGAGCTTTGGGTGTAACAGAGTAGCTCCATTTACACTATTTATATTCTGGCTCACTTCTACATATATAGTACCCTGAGTGAAGTTTTTCCTTTTGCAAATTAGAAGCTCAGACTAATGTATTTTATAAACTGATTTTTTTCTTTTCCTTAAATCTTAGATTTTTTTCATTAAAACCCTTGAACGTTTTGACATTTAACTATATTTATTTTGCAAAGCTTTAAGGTAGCAGCTGTGCTTACTGCCAGCATGACACAATGCAAAAACATATTGTTCCTTACAAAAAAGAAAGGAAGTTTGAAAAAGTGTGAGAAGGAAAGAGAGAGGCCAAGACCTCTTTTCTCTGGTCAGACCATCCTAGGACTCCTTCTGAGCCCTGTAGGGGGCTGGCAGGAAAGAATTTGTAGCCACAGGGACATGTTATGCAGAACCAAGGGTTGAACCTAATTGTAAGCAGATTTTGCCCGCCTTTTTTTGGATGAATGATGGCCCACTGGCATGTGACCTGGCTTGGCAATTTCCCTACAGTGTCCAGGCTGCCATAAGGAGATACGTAATGTCTAGCGTGATAGGAAACTCTTTAGCGCAGATGGTACAGAGCTGCCTCATAAAATGACTCACTGTGAATCCTCACAGAAATCTCAGCTATAAAAATGATAATGGAAAAAGCACAAGAAAATGCAAAATGTCTCAAGAACAATTTGTTCCATCTCATGTCTTCCATTTGATGTACAAAAAAGACGTATTCTAAAACCAAAAAACAATTTCTCTCTCTCTTTTTTTTTTTTTTTTTTTTTTTTTTTTTGACTGGCCAGTCAAAATCAATAGGACGAAGTACTGCAATTGTACAAGTGGAGAGAGCTCTTGGAGGAGGTAAAGTCACAGCTTGCAAAGTTCTGACCAGTCCTTAGGGAAGAGAACAAACTTCTTGGGAAATGCTTGGTGTAAATAAGCTCTTCTCTCCCCTTTTCACCCCTCTAGTCCTTTCAATAGTAGGAGGAAACACTTAATTAGTCAAATATGACACTGGCATTTTTTTTTTTCCAAAAGAATCACTGAATGTTCATTCAGAAATAGACTCTGAACCTCTGTTGGCAGAATTTCTCCTGTAATCCCTGAAGTGATTAAAAGCATGTATTTTAGAACACTGTGCCACTTAAGTCACATTTCCAATTCTTCCCTTCTTTCCTTTGAATTCTCACACATTTTCACTTGCTTTTCAGTACAATTTGTTGATCATTTTTCAGGGCTTATCCCTCATTTAAAGCAACATCTCTGCAATGTTCCAGATTTGTCTATGACTTTTATTGAATTTATTGTGTTCAGTAAGGACAGGCAGTAACACAAGATCAGAAGTAACACAAGAGTCAGAGAAGAGGGGAGCACTGAATGTGCTTTTACCCTTTCTCCTCTTTCCACCATGGGAGATGATATCAGAACACTAAGTAAAAACATATGAATCATTTTGAAAGAGAAAGTGCTATCTGCTTGCGGGTTGCATGTGTTACCGTGATGGTGATACAAGGCACCCTGTATTCTTACTCCAGAGTTGCTATGTCAGCATTTTAATGTGGTTTAGCAGCAAATCCTCTAATTTCTCCCACTTACCTCACTTAGCTTAAACTTGTGGAGCAGTTCCTATGACAACAGAACAGATTTTTCTGTAAGAAATGGAACCCAAAGTGCAGTTCCACTAACTCATCAATCTCTTGCAGGGAAAGTGGGGTCAGAACAAATGTCTGGTCCCCTGAGCAGATGCAAACTGTACAAGTACTTGGTACAAGGAATCACAACAAATCTGGTTAAACCAGGATTGTTTGGCCCTGAAGAGGGCATGAGTGAAAGGGTTTTGACACAAATTGTCCTGTCAACACATATCCATATCTGCTGCACTTCTTCCCCTGCTCAGCTTTGCCTCCCTCACACTCTCTTGACTGTCTCTATCCAAGAGGAGGTAGCACTAGAGAGGTATAATTTAACTGTCTTTCAAGGACCACTGGACAATGCTCCTATCCTCCTCAGCTAACTCACAGTGCAAACACTGTAGGTGTCAATCTCAAGACAAAAAATTCTCTCTCAGAACAAAGAATCATTCTCAAGATCCTTCAATTAATCCGTCTCCATCTGTGCTGTCTGTGAATTTCGAGCTGTGCCCACATCCTCCTAAACCAACCGGCTGTTCCCAGACACTTCATTCTGGATTTCTAACTCCAGAGTGGCTGCGAAGATCCTCTGTAGCACTGTTTCCAGCTGGCCACTGGGTAAGGCACTGGTCTCACTCCATGCAGACAGATGGAAATGGAGAAGAACCAGTACCTGTGGCTTTTGTTGACTGATGGTGTCACTGTGCTATCTGCTTGCCGTCTGATGCATACACTGAATTTGTGTCAGCTCAGGTGTCCTTTTATCCATAGAATGCTACTGGGATGAGACAGTAAAAATGCTGAGATCTAAGCAAAGCAATAATGACCATTTTTTTGCTCTGTGAGACTCCTACTGTGGTACAGCAACTGATTTCAGATTGATCTCTACCTGCCTGCAATGAAGCAAATGAGACCAGGGGCAGGTCCTTTGGGAGAGGGAACCCAAACACAGTCACCTGTGAGGAAGCAGCATAATGTATGCAAAGGGCTCAGCTGTAACAACAGGAATTTGAACAAGATTGTCTCTCAGTGATCATACTGAGAGACAATCTTCATTTTTTGAACAGTGTGGAGAAATTACTTTCTGATACATCAGAATTCAGATTCATATTGGCTTTCAAAGTTGTGATCTGTTTTGGTTAGTGTCATTGGTCTAATAGAGCAGAAGAGTTGCAGAATAGCATAAGGGGACAGCACGAAGTTTGTGTTTTGAAGGTGCAGATTTTTTTTTGACAACACAGTACTGATTTGTAAGCATATCTTCAAGTTACCATTCAATATTTCCCCCTGAAATTCAATTGAGGTTCCCCCAAATTTCAGACTGAGTGTCTCTGTAGTCAAAAGATCCACACCAATCCATACAAGATATCATTTATTCATGAAAAGGAAATGAATTCTGTGCTTGTGTTTGATACACAGTACATGTGTTATTCTGCATTTGCACCACACTGCATAACACTTTATATGTAGGCTGTAAAATGTTGACTCTGAGAGGTTATGGGGAGAAAAGTCAGAAACACAACCCTGAATCTTTCTCTGCCATACTATAAAATAAACTATTTTCTGTCTGTATAAACAATTTTATTTTAGACCAAGACTGAGGAATGTGGACATGTGATGAAAATATATAATTCAATTTTAAGCTGAGTATTTGGTGATAAAAGTATTCCCAGGAATAATATTTAAAGAAGGATTACGTTCTTCCATACTTCGATTTCTTGTTTTCTTCTGGCAAAGCAGACAAACACTCCTGGGCATTTAACTCATTACATCAGAAATGAAGTTTTCCTAAGTATTTCTTTATATGCATACGTGCACTCACACAATTTAAAATGCCATAAGATTGTTTGTAATTTTATTTCAAATTTGTTAAACTCCAAGATCATTACATTTCAATATGAAGAAAATCCCAGAGTGAGATCTTGATTAGATTTGTTCATTAGTTGATAGTTCTGCAGAAACCTGACAGCATTCAATACTCTTTTATATGTATGGCTTTATATGATATTAGAATACCTTTGCAATAGCAAGTTCACAAATAAATTACATAATAGACTTTTTATACTGTCTTGTAATAATTTTTTTGAATTCTCTGTATAAACAATGGCACTACTTAAAACTGTGATCTTAAAAGGCTTTAGTGGAAGAAAAGCTCTCTCTTTTTTCCTCTTCAGCCAGCCAATGAATAGATCCACAAATTCTTTTTTTCCGCTACAGAAATTGGTCATAGAGCTGCATTTTGCTTGGTGGACAAAAATCACTGAACAAATTACTGTGAATTTCCTGCATTGCAATCCTTCAAACCATCTAAGGAAATAATGGTGAGTAATGGTGCAGAGCTGTGCTGTTTCATGTGCTTAATTTCAAGTCCAGACTTTGTCTCATTTGACATAGTTGCAAGCTGCAAAGTTTGGATTCAGGTTTTTTTAACAAGCATTTTGAAAGTTCAGAAGTGTGTATAAATAAGTTGTTGGTTTTTTCCCCCAGACTGTAACATGGGAAGGCTCCCACTGTGAGGTTTGGATCAAATCTGAAGGTTTGGTTTAGTTCTATTTTTGTTTCCAATGTACTAAGTTCAGAGTGTTCACAGCCTGCCATAAACCGCCTCTGTTAAACATGTGCATTGTTAAAACATGCAGAAGGCTTGGCTCAAGTTGTGCATCACCGAATGGAAGCCAGCAACACTGTGGGCTGGAAGGAACCCCTCGCTGCAGTATATGACCACAATGAGCACCTGGGCTTGCTGGAAGCCACAATGTAAATGGTATATTCATAGTAACCATGTCTGAGAATTGCTTAAACACTCAAGGCCCCAGCTCAGGCAAGAACCTCGGAAATGCTTCTGGTGCTCCAGGAGGGACTGTCTCAGGCACTGCTCAGCTTTCGAATGAATTGATGTTTTTGGCCATGTTGTTTATGAAGCAACAGTACTTTTATAACTGAGAATAGGGCTTGTTCTTGAATTATCAATAAAATGTCAGTTTTTCCAGCCTCTTTAATGCTCCATTTGCTGGCACTATGACTGGAGTCAGGAGGTATTGTTGGCCACAGCTGCTCACTGCCACTACTGAACAAGTGTATTTTCTGACCCTCACATGTGTAGTTCTGAACTCCTTGGCTCCCAGCAGACCTCTCCATGCAAGCCCCATTTTGCAAGCAGCTTCTTTCTGTTTGTTGCCTGTAGCTCCTTCGTTCCACTACCTTCCCTTTGCACATGGAGAGGTGAGGGCAGGGAATGATAACTGAGATAGCAAAGATTTTGGCAGACGTTTGTGGGCTGACTAGGAGTCCTCTTGCTCAAGTGACGTTGTTCCACTTTGGAAGCTGGGATGCCTCTAATGATGACAGTGAGAACTGGTGTTATGCCTCACATAAATGACTAATTTAATTTTATTCCTTGGGAGAAGCTATGCTGTACACCATATGTGCCAGGACTTATCTGTGTTGAGAAGATAAGGCATTGCATGGGCTACCCTTTATACACCACACTGAGAGGGGCTTTACATGCCAGCTATGGGAGGTTGGCTTAGGGGAAAATGTATTGAGAAAAGCCAGAAATAAAGTCTATTTTTTTCCCTGACACACTATAAGGGCAACTGTTTTTTGTCTGTATAAACAATTTCATTTTAGAATAAAGTCCCAGGAATGTAGACCTGTGATGAAAATATATAATTCAATTTGAAGCTGGACATTTGTTGATAAAAGTATTCCCAGGAATAATATTTTAAAAAGGATTACATTCTTTTATACCTTAGCTGCTTTCTTCATCTGCCATAATAGAGTCTCTGAGTACATTTCACTCAGAACATCTCAGCTGATACTTGATGAAGTTTCTAAAATGGCTACCACATTATTGCCTTTACATAAAATAAATGCAAAGCTTTAAGATTTGTAGCCTCCTCTGTCATGCAGGATCCAGAAGACTGTGGTCTTTGACAGAGTGGTAGCTCTAAACTAATTTGGGAGACAGCTGTTGACAACTGTGAAGTCTATTTCATCTGAATAGAAATGCTTAGAAATATCTTTGATTTCCTTTGTGGAAATAAGTAAAGAATATCACCCATACCACGAATACTTTAAAACCACTAAGATTCATGTGAACAACAGTTGGAGATGATTATCTCTGAACCGCGCATGGTTAAGGAGGCTACTGAGGGTATCAGAGCCTGTGCTTTGGGCAGGTCACTGGGTGGGAGGAATGTAGCAGGCTCTGCATTTGTCCTCACCATAGAGCAGTGACCCTCTGGGGTGGTGGTGAGCACAGAACAGGGACCTGGATTGTGTGCCTTTGCGCTCCTGGTGTCAGCCTACCCTCACCAGCACGCCAGGGACAGGAAGGTGACTCAGAGCTGTGCCAGCCCTGGCAAAGCCCCGAGCCCCGAGCCCTTCTGCTCTTTGTGGAGGAGCTGGCAGCCCCCGTGCTTTCAGCGCGGTGGGAGTCTGGGGGCACACCTGCAGCCCCACCTCTCCTGTACTGCACCCACGGCATCCTGTCAGAGGCTGAGAAGTTGGGAAAACCTACGAAGCAAAGTCCCTCCATGGAGTAGCCTTGTACATGATTATAAATCTATCAAAGGCTTACGGAAAAGTCATTCTGATCTGTGTGCCTCTTTTGCCTCTTTATTATGATGACTGAGAAAAGTAATTCTAAGATCTTGATATGCTCATTTTTAGTAAAAGGCACATTTTTGCAATACTACCAGAATGCTAAACTGAGACATCTCTGATATTTGGAGCTTCCTGGCATGGAGCCTTTTTGACATGAAATATGTTCATCCCAAAACTCAAGTGGACCTCTGAGATTCTGAAGTTGTAACCATAGCAAACACAACTTAAAAAGGGGGAAAAGTGTTCTGTCAGTGTCATTTCAGCTCTAAATGGTGCAATCTATTTCTCTTAGGTAGACAATTCTTTTTGGTCTCAAAACAGAGCTGGTAATGCCGAAGAGTTCCAGTGGACTATTTAAGTTATAAAAGAAAATCAAGTTTGATACATGACTACTTAAAGGACTTTCAAAAATACCATGGCAAAATTACCTTCAAAGAAAGTGTCAGGCCCGATTAACACTCAACACAACTGCGGTATCAACCCCTTTTCCTGGGATCCCAAGGTAGTGCAAAAGCCTTCAGGAGTAGGAGGTATTCGCTTTTCAGCCCAGCTTGAATTATTTCTATATTAGGTTTTATTGGATCTATATGTGGCTATTTTATGGCTCTTTAATGTTTATGATGTATTTATTATCATTCCTACATTTCCCCTGCAGCACTACTGAAGTGGGACTACCTAAAGATTGTGGAGCTATTTGTTATTGTACCTATAATTTATAGCCACCCCATATTTTACATACGAAGTGTTCGGCAGTGTGACTGACGTTAATTAACTCTCGCTATGTCCGTCTGAATTCACAGTCCTATACAAAATGCATTTTAAGTGGGGGTAAACCGAGTCCAGGAGCAGCCCAGACCACGAAGCACATTTATGTGAGGGCCTGGGAAGAAACCTGCCTATGGCAGATCCCCGTTTTCAACCCAACCTATAAATTACGTCACTTGGCAGATCAAAAGCCTTACCCCATCGCTTAATCAATTGCCACTCAAACTTAGAGGTGTAAGAGTGAAACCTGGCAAACTCTTGGTGAGGGGTGTTGGGTGGCAGCAGAGTGAGATGGAGTTTGGTTTGGGCTCAGAGCCAGGTCCAGCCTGAGTGAGGAGGCAGTGTTGAGCATGTATGGTGGCTCCAGTGTTCCCTCCATTGCTGCCCTGTCTCAGCATAGGTTTGGCATCCATATTTATGAGAAGATATCCATGCCGTGGATACTGTCTTGGACAGCCCCCCAGGCCACTCATGGGTCCCTCTCATGCTTGTCACTTACTGTCTTCCTTTCTGTTCACCAGCTCCTCTCCCGGGAGTCCTGTTGCCCTCTAATTTCAGTTCAAATATTTTTGTTGCTGAATCAGATACCAACAACAATTTGCTCCTTGCCTTCTATTCTATTGAATCTGCATCTCCTTCTAATAGAAATAACTCATACTAAGGCCACAGGATCACAGGAAAAACCAAATGGGAAAGGATCTCAGGAGGCCACCTAGTTCAACCTCAGCTTAAAGTCTTCTGGAGTCTTTTGTGCCTAATTAATAATGCTAAACCATGGCCCAGTTTGCACATGTAAAATAACAGAATACTAAAGAGCAATGAAGAAACAATGGTAATTTTACACCACCTCAGCTTGTTTCCACAACGTGCTGGTTTGAGCTGAGATAATTTTCTTCACAGTGGCTGGCATGGGGCTGTGTTTTAGAGTTGTGCTGAACACAGGGCTGATAATACAGATTTTGTACTATTTTGTATTGCTGAGCAGGGCTTGCACAGAGCCAAGGAGTTTTCTGCTTTTGGTACTGCCACACTGGTGAGGGTACTGGGGGTGCTTGGCAGGAGACACAGCTGGGACAAGTGACCCAAACTGACCAAAGGGATATTCCAGATCATGTGGCATCATGGTCAGTGTACAAAGGTGGAGGAAGAAAAAGGAAGGGTGGACACTTGGAGTGATGGTGTTTGTCTGCCCAAGCCACCATTACCTGTGATGGGGCCCTGCTCTCCTGGCGATGGCTGAACGCTTGCCTGCCCATGGGAAGCAGTGAATTAATTCCTTGTTTTGCTTTGCTTGCGTTCACACCTTTGCTTTCCCTATGAAACTGTCTTTGTCTCAACCCACGAGTTTTCCAGCTTTCACCCTTCTGATTCTCTCCCCAGTCCTGCTGGTGGGGGAGTGAGCGAGCTGTTGTGTGGTACTTGGCTGCTGGCTGAGGTTAAACCACAAAACAAAGCAAAACCTTTTTCTTAGATCCACATTTAATTGATGGATTCATGAGTAATTGGGAATTTTTTTTGCTAGTGTTTGGAAATAAGTTTGTCCAGAACCTGTCTATGTAATTGTATGAACTTCTGCATTGACATATTGTCAGCCTTTATGACTCTCCATGAGCTAGATCTCAAACTCATAAAAGACTTGCTTTCTTCTGTAGTAGCTATGTGGACATTATACCTGATTATAACAACAGGATTTGCTGGCCTTCAGCAAATAGAAATTAGCAAAATTGGCAGAGGCCTTGAATGCTGTGGCCTTGAAGCTTCAGGCCTTGAAGCCTGAACATGACATGATGAAAGGAGAAGATTTTCCTAGCACAGTAGTCCTGCTTCCAGCCTGGTAGCTTTCTCTGATGACTGTGGATGCTGGACAGAGGGAACCTTATTCCATTTCCTTTCCTGTCCTGCAATATTTTCCTATATTAAAGGGGGTGTTTTTCCTGCAATGGTTAAGCTACATAGATGAGTGGTTCTCTGTGACATCTGTCTGTCACAATGTCACATACTTGGTGCTTGGATGCTATTTCCGTATGCATGGGAAAGTTTACCTTCTCATTGATAAACCAAACTGATAAACCAAATGAGCACATTGTATTAGATAACATATAAAGAACACTAAGGTTTTAAGCTGATTGTAATATTTCTTTGTGAAACTAATTGGGATTATCTTCCTTCTAAACTGCTCTCTTCCAAACGCTTCTGAATCATCCCACAATGCTGGTCAAAAGCTGAGCTGTGCTCCAAGTTCAGACTGCTCGAGTTTGCTGTTTTTCAGCCTATCAGTAGTTTTTAGGCTATGACACTGTAAACAAAGCTGATCTTAGAAATATAACAGCTTGATAAAAGCATATAGTTTCAAAACCACTCAACAAAAAAACTCATCAGAAGGGATCTCTTGCTATTGCAAGCAATATATCACTTTAACTACAGTGCTTTTACCCTCTGTTTATCATCCCTTCTAAAGCCATGTGGAATACTCATCTTCTCTAATCCTTGTCTATAGTATTTCCAAAGTACTTTACAAGCTTGGAGTAATGGACTTTAATGCCTTGCAGCAGCTGAGCTGGTAGCGTATATGATACCTTAAATGTAACAATCAAAGGAGCATGCAATATTTTGGTATTTCCGCTGACTTGCAGATGTGCAGTATCCAGGTCCAAAAACTGTAATGTCAAGTTTAGACTAAAAGTGTTTAAAACAAAATAATGTCTCACTGCTCTGTGTCAACACCCCTATAATGTGAGAGGATATTCTCTGATAGAGAGAGCACCAGTATTAAATATCTGTTATCTGAGCTCTACAGTAATTTCTTTTTTGTATGTTTGTCCATGAATAACCTTGCTCAAGATTTATGTAACAGAGTGTATTGTTTTATTAATCCAGAGCATGTGGTATTCTCCAGGTGCTAAGCTTTGATCTCCTTGTCCTTCTATGTATTAAGTTTTCTGGTTCTCATTGACACTGATGCTCTTGATTTAAGGTAATCCTCTTATTGTCCGGGACAGGAAAAACTGCAAGTGAACTCTGCAGTGAACCTGGAATCTTGTTCCTTTCTTTCGTCTCAGTTTTGATTGAATCTCCACTAAATTCAGTTCAGCAGAATCCAGCCACTGCTTTTAGGAGTAAAAGTATATCTTTCTGCAACATTTTATGGCATGGAATGTCGTTTATGGCACATTATATTACAGTTTGAAATGCTAGCATTCACTAACAAGAGGAGCTGTGGTTTTATATTAAAACAACTGAGCAATGTAAAAAACCCCTAGAAATCCAAGAAGGCAGTTTTCCTGTGGCCGGTAACAGAAGGAAAGAGTGAGAGTGTGTGTGCAGTGGAGGGCATGGGGCAGGGGAAAGAGCAATAGGACAGTAAAAAAACATGTTGGATGGAGCAAGGCTCCTTCCAAATGTCTGCTGGCACGTAGGGTGCAGATAAGAGGTCGGGCTGACAGCGCCACACAGTTAACTTCTGAGCTATCATCTGAGGAGCAGCTGCTTCTCCTCAAGGTGTCTCTTGCAGCTGGCACTGACTTCCCATCTCTCACCTCTGCTCCATTGTTTTTTCTCACCTACCTTGACAGTTCATTTCACAGGCATATGCTGACTTGAGGCAACTTGTTTCTGGGAATGGGAATCGCTGGGACAGAGTTGTGGAGTGGGCTGGCATGGTGAGATTAAGTGTGGAGCCAAGTCCTTACTCTGCCTCAGTCCACATGCAAGCCTGACATGATGCCAGAGGTCTGCAACACTCTGCAAACATGGGCTTGTCTTCAGGGCCAGTGGGGTCATCAGGAAGGAATATTCTGTGCTCTGAAATCAGGGATTGCAAGGCAGGTAGGTCGTTCACTAATATCTACACCACTTGAGCTTTCACAGGTGATAGGACATGGGTTCCTGGTAGAAGTCCAGGGCAGTAGAGCTCAAAGGGTTCCTCTAGTTCACTCCCATGTCTCAGCAGAGCATTACTATGCCAACATCTCTTTTTTTGCAAATGGGTGTCTACTCTGTCTTTAGCAAGCTCCTCTGTTGGGTACAACTCATTCTCCATGAGATGGCAAGACAATTTTTTTCTATTGGCATTAAAAACTTCCTTCTAATATTTAACCTCATTCTTTCTTCATGATAATTAAGATAATTTACTTTTTAAAATCTTATTGGACACAGGGAAGACTTTCCTTCTTGTTTGCTGGCACCCTCAGCATAGCTGAAGACTGTTACTACCATCTGTCCTTGGTCTTCCCTGCTCCAATCTAAACAATAAAACACTTCAGGTTTTCCATGATTCTCATGTTCTAGTTATTCTCATGACTCTTTGAAGAAGGGGCCAAACCTCTCTTGCACTACAGACTTACCAAAGCCAAATGGAATAGAAGAATTAATTTGTCTATCCCACAGATGACACTCTTGATTATCCATTTGGCAGGGCACTTGGATTTTTTTCCCCAGCAACTTGTTCTTTTTGACATATAATCTGCTTGTGCACTGGTGCAACCTTCAGCCCTTTTGCTCTCTGTGCAAGGGCCTGCCCATCCATCACCTTTTCATGCAGATTATTATTATTCCCCAGAAGCCTTGCATCTCTCTTGGTTGAACCATATCTTGTTTATTTCATATCTGTCCTCCAATTTCCCAAGATCACTTTGAATTCTCATCTTGGCCTTTGACAACTTGTCTTGCTCAACTTTCCATTATTTATGAACTGAATGAGAAGGCTCTCTGCCCCAAATAGTGAAAGTATTGAGTAGTGCCAGGCCTGATGCAGTTTGTGCAGATATGTCACAGGTGAGAGGAGAATCTCTGGCATCTCACTCATTCAGTGAAAATGTTTCTAACCAGTTATGTGTCCTTTTCACATTGATCTCTGTACTTCTATATGAAGGAGGTTTAGTTAGTTTTGGTTCCTCATGTAGAAGAGGAAACAAATTCTGATTGAAAAAAGAGAGCAATATCTTTATGTGGCACTCCAAAGTTTCAAATAATGATTGCTCTGAACAACGCATATATTTTAAACTTCTGATTTTGATTTCCTTTGATATAAAAGTAATTAACCAAATTCCACAGAGCTGGTAAGAGTTTTCCCTACTGACCTGAATTTTTCATCTAAATTATTGGTCTTTGCATGGATCAATAATAGAGATTGATGAGACTTAAAACAGCCCCTTTCTGGTCCACTGAGGTAGTTTTGGACTGTTGCATAGCCTTCCTCATTCAATATACACCAGACTCATACAGTTGTCTAAAGAAAACCAAACCTTGCACAAACATTCTTTGAATCATAGAATCATAGAATATGCTGAGTCGGAAGGGACCCTTTAGTTTTTCCAAATAAGTCTGTTGAAAATGCCTGAAAGGCTGTGTTGCTGTTCTATTTTCTTGGGGTTTTTATCCATTGAAAGAAATGTGGTCTTCTTCATTCAGATTTCTTTTTCAACCTTTTCTATTTTTTCACTTAATACACATAATAAAGTTGCCAACAGTGTTTACATTTTTTGTTGGAAAGAAATTCTTCTTACACACTTCTTACTAACGGTATTTGAAAATTAAGTTTTAGGGGTGATGACTCAGGCAGACCTTTGACATTTGGAGAAGAGTGCATTTTTCATCTTACAGTGAAGTACCTGATGCTGGCCACCTCCAGAGACAGGACATGAGGTTAGATGGCCAGTGGGTTTGCAGATCCTTATGATCAGCCTAATACCAAGAAGAGTTTGGAGGGGTATTTAGAACAGGCATTGCTCTGAAAGAGGCACTCAAGCCTAGCAGTATGCAGTTCTGATTCTGCACAATACTTTTAACGTAACACTTCTGTGTCTGTGCATTTTTTCTGGGCTGGACTGTCCAAATAGGGTTTTCCTTCCACTGCTGCAAAGCTACTAAGGAGCTGTAAGCAGTCAGACGCACAGATGGCCCTGCTGGCACAGTAGCTGTGTGTGTCACTCTGCAGGGCATCACTGACAGTGTTCACAGGGTATGCACAGAGCACTTGGCTGAAGCAGGGGACGGGTGATTTGGTCCCTGTACCGCGTATGGTGGCAGTGGGTAGGGGAAAGAGGTGATTTGGTGAGTCCTTGCCAGAACATCTGCTGCTGTCACTGGTTTGGGGCAGGAATGCTGGGCTGGTTCACCACCTTCCAATAGAGCCACTGTAAGCACTTAGGGTAATTTGCCCTGAAGAGGTGTCTCTTCTGTTGACTGCCAAAGGAGCTCAGGTGTCTGGACCGGTGTGTTGATGCTCTTACTGATATGTTGGCTCGAACATGCCTTTCTGAATTGTTAACTTTCTGCACCAGGGCTGCCAACTGTGCAGAGGTGCTCCCTGCCCCATGCCAAGAGCTGTGCCCTAATGCTCCTCCACCTAATCTGCCCCATGCTATAAAAGCGCAACCTGAAATCAGTGGGAGCAGAAATGTTCCCAGTGCTCACAAAGGTCAGTCTCTTTGGGTCTCCCATCCTTTGACGCTTGTGTTAATGAAGTGAATGCTGGCCTAAGAAGAGAGGTTTTAGCTACGCTCTGAAATGTAGTGCCTGCCAGAGGGATCTGTGAGTAAAAAAATTTAATCTGGGGAGTCTGGAGGCAACGGAGATAATTTATGGACAGAACAGAATATACATAACTTCAAAAATGTTGTTAGTTTTTGTAATATGCAAGGAGGACAGTGGAGTGGAGTGTGTATACATGGAAATAGTACAAATATTTTGCCAGAATCCTTAGGGTATTGGGAAAAGATTTCCGTTCTACTAGTTGAATTGTCATGAGGGATTTTCAAGGGTCAAGTTCCATATTGCAAGGAGGATATGAAACTTTCAGGCCATTTATTGCATGGACATGTAAAGCAAAGATTGTGCATGCTTGGAGGTTGTAAAAACAATTGGCTCTTTTATGTTTGAAAAGAGGCTTTGTGTCATGGGCTGTATTGCATCACTGAATCTTAATCTCTTGAAAGGCATGATTGAGAAGACGGTGCTGTGCATGCTGAGGGAGTATGGCAGGCTCATTAGAGGGTCTACAATGAACCCTCACAACAAGTGGCATTGTAGAAACTGCACATCACATGATTTGTGCAGATTGCAAAATATGAAACTCAGCAGTTAATATGATACACCTTTTTAGAGGGGCCCAGTAAACTGAAAGAAAAAAAAGTAAAAATTCCTAGGGAGCCTTCCCTTATGCTATGACCACAGGGAGTTTTGAATAGAAAATGTTTTGCCTGGCTGGCATATTCTTGCAATACTTTTCCATAATTCTCTAAACTTGGAGTCAAGAAGTAGAACAGCACATGTTCTTCTCCTTCTTCAGATGTAGGTTTGGAGGGACCCTCTGGAGACCTAGGAGCACCTACACATGCCTTTAAACACTGGACAACTTACAACATTTTTTGTGTGGAGACTGTTGGTCCACATGACATTTGAACATGACATTGACACACATATAATGGGAAAAGAAAGTAAAAGCAGAAATGGATCATTGTAGTGTTTTATAGTTCCCATGGTATTACCAGGATGGAGAAAAAACCACCACCATTTCATGCTCTTTAACAGAGCCAGATTTTAGTAAGTTCTACTGGGATCCTTCACTTTAACACTATTTTTATCCTTGTAGATGTCTCAAAAGAGATTTTCTATTTAGAACATTTTCTATTGCATCTTTAAGTGGTAGTCTCATATGCAGTTTTGGTGTTCTCTCTGTCTAGGCTAATGTTATATTTTCTACCTATTACAGCATAGTAATATAATGCAGTACATGACCTAAATCTTAATTGCACACAAACCAGAAAATTACTACTTTATTTTACAGCCACCCCAACTGCATATAAAAATCATCTGGGAAAGTAGTTTCTCATAGTTGATACAATAGCCAAATAAAAAATTGCAGTGTATTTTATGACTGGTAGGAAGACACATGGATAAGAAAATCAGTAGCAATCAGCAATCTGTATGTTACTGTACATTATTTAAAAAATATCAGCTAATCATATCCAGATGAGAAACCACATACAATTCTTCAACATTTCCCTCTAATTTTCTATTCCATGGCAGCAGTGAGAGAAACTTTATCTTTTCTTTCATTCTTTTCATGGAATACCTTAATAATTCTTTAAAACTGCACATGCCACAGGGCAAAACAGCAAGTAATGCTTTGTAAAGCAGGTGACCTGTCTGTCGTTCCGCTCAGTTGTTGCCAGTGCATTTTTCATTTAAGAAAGGAGCTACTTCACTGTGCAATTTTAGTGACACACAGTGAGATTCCTCAGGCTGATAAAGAGTGAAATGAGCAGTAAAGTGTCTAAACGTAAATGTTTAACTCATCAGCCCTGTACTTCTGCTGGTGAAGAGCATGCTATTAGTCTTGGATTTCCTTCATTACTCAGTCTGTAGCTTAAGCTATTCTGGCATCTCTTTTCTTTTTCTTCTGCAGCAAAATATTTTCTAGTTTTTACACCTTTTTTATTCTTGCCTGTAGATAAGCTGTCCTCTAGCAAAGGTTCAGCTAATTCAGGTGCATTTTATTTTGTGAAGTATTTTACTGCTTCTTCTTTCCAGGCCATAGCAGAGGCTGAGATGATTTATTGCTATCAGTAATAACCTGAATTGCTAAGAATGTTCCCAGGGCTTGAAAGAAGAGGAAAGCATGTGGGGAAGAGGAAAAGTAGCAAACCCTACCCTTGGCCAGCTTGCCTTGTCTTACCTACTTCTTTAGCTTCTGGACAGTTAATCAGCATTATATATAGTCCCTTATTAGATTCTTAGGTGTTCCCTAAAGGCTGACATTATAAAGGAAAGAGAAGATCGAACAACCAACAATTTAGAATAAGTTCAAGTTAAAGTGTGGTTTTATTCAGAAAAAGGGGCTGTAAAACTAGCACCTTTAAAGTCAACAGACTCTATTCACATTAAATTGCATAAATATCTTTTACTGATGAAAACAGGCTTTTACTGTTTTTTAACACCTGGTCAGAAAAGTGATGCAAGAAAACTGAATTGAATTGTTTTGCCTTGAACTTCATCAGCAAAGCAATGTATTTGTTAACCTCTGCATAATTATTTGGAGCAATGAAACTTCACTGGTTTTACCGCAGGGGTATTTGATTCCAAGGTGCTATTGCTTTGCTAGCTGCTGACCTTCCTGGGTCTATAGCCCACTCAAAACTGATGAGTGTGACTCAGACAGAAAGGACATGGTCTAAATGCTGAAGCCCAGGAGGAAAGTGCAGATTAATGACAACTGAGCCTGAAAATTAAGAGTGCTTGGAACAGAAATCAGTAAGAAATGTCAGTATCTTGACATTCAGAAAGTCCCTGGAGGAGCAAAGTCATGGCCAGTGCCTAACACAAACGTGGCCTGTGCTTTCCTAAAGCAGTCTCCAGGCTACTTGCAGGTTTCAGTGTTGCAGATTTTAACATGAACAATCATATAATTGCCAATAGAGCTATTTTAAGCAGTCCTGGAGGAAGTTCACACCTTCTGAAAGCCTTTCTAATCTAAAATGAAACCTTGTTTAGAAATTTCCTTTGGGAAGAGAATAGTTAAAAAGGGAATATCCAGCACAGCAGTCGATTTCAGGAGGTCCTGAGGTGTCCTGAAAAAGAGGAAGCATCCACTCTAGATGGGGTTGGACAAACTCTGTAGCACACAATACTTCCTGCTGCTCCTTGGTTCGCTATGTGCTTAATGGACATGGACTGCAACTTTTCCAAGCTTTTTCAGCTGGCATTAGTGCTCCAAGTTCCATGTGTCCCTGGCACAATTAGATTGCTGGAGGAACTTGTCCTCCAGGGTTGGTGCAGGAGGTTTGGGAGCCCCAAACCTGCTGGTTGAAGCAGGGTGGGATAATGTTCCGAACGGGGTCACAGCATCGCCACGCTCAGTGCCTGTCAGATGCCTGGATATCACCTCCTGTATACTCCCTCCCTTATTGAGAACTGAGCTGCTTCTCCCCACTGTCATCCAGGTGGTCCTGCTAATAACAGGGATTTCTCTTCAACCCTTCCTCTCTTTGCTGAGATGGGGCATGAAGGTGTCAGACGCCTTCACAGTTCTCTGTACTGCAAGAGATTGGTGGGACACAGCAACCAGATAAAAACCTGATCCATTTCACACTGTTTTTATGAAATAATAAGTAATGGTTCCCAACCCAAATGGGACTGCAATGATGAATTCATGATCTCCTTCAACAGATCTTCTTGTCTTTCTTATCTTCTCTTCCAGAATATCAAATATTTGTGTCCTAGTTTACTCCACTGTGTCAGTAAAAATGGAAGAAACAAAGGTCATGCTTTGCTGTCACTGAGACCCTTGCTACAGTCTTCGGCCACATCTGGGCTCTGTGTTTCTTCACCTTTCATTTTTTGTAAGGAAAGGAGAACCACATTCCTACTCTCCTGTAAACTAACTTGGCTATAAAGTAGTGAAGTAGATGTCAGCCAGTGACATCTGGTTTCGTCTCTGAATTGAATGCTGGCCTCTGCAGCATGGTAATACTTTTCACAAGAGGCCAGAGGGGTGGAAAAATAAGAAACTTCTACAGGTTTGTCTTCTTTATTAAAACAAATGGATCACCAAATGAGTAGACAGTTCACAATTCATCAGGGAAAAATCAATACAGAGGAGGTTTTTCACTGTAGTTTATTGGACAGAAAGCCTTATATGCTTAAATACCACAAGGACATGGGAAGCCAGGTACACCTCCAAATATTTCAAATAAAAGCAGCATTTTCTAAACACTGGCAATGATTTTCTTTGTAAATAGGTTTAACCTTGGACCTTCTGTCATCTTGTATTTTTACACAGGAAATTAATTTTCTACATCCTCTGTGTGCATAGAGAAGACAGAAAGTCGAAAAACTCCAAGGGATTTCCAAAAAAGCCTCCATATAAATTTTAAAATTAAACAGATGTTATATGATAACCATTAAATCTAAGCTATGGGTTCCGAGGTTATAAACTATACATGATGTTCTGAAGCAAGAGATGAAATAGATTTTTTTTTCATTTACTGAAGGTTTTCCAGATCAAAAAGATCAGGATTTAGATGAATCCATATAGGCCTTGTGTTCCAACAAGAGTTTATAAACATCCAAAATAAGTAAATGCTCTCACATTTGCTAGTAAACAGCCATGGGTAGAGATGTTCTGTGACTTCCCAGCTCTGCTGGGAATGCAGCTATGCACTGCCAAGAGCCTGTCCATTGAGATCGCCATCCTCAGTGGGCATTGGAGTGGATCCAAGGTGAGCTAAAGGTGAAGCTGTCTGCTTGCCTGGTCACTTGCTACAATCCCTGGTCCATGTCTGTAATTCTAGGAGAAATCCCCACATCTTGTTTTTTTCTAGTTCAAAATGAAGATGTTACATCACTACATTACTGGAAAGGGATTGGAGATGTGATGAGAGACATTCCCTGGTAGGAGACCTCCAATGTACAAGGGAAAGGGAATACAAAAGCCAGTTCACACCAGTCTTTCCCTGCAATCAGAAAATTAAGCAGAGATTATTAATGACTGCCTAAGCATCAGAGAAATAGCAAGAGCCTTCACACTATCACCTGATTTTCTATGCCAGGCTCATATTTCTATTCACCACAGAGGAATCTCAAATTGTTTCCACTGTCCTTCAAGAGGGATCCACTCTCTTTCATAGAACAAAAGGCCAGAGGATGTAAAAATATATACTTTCCATCCTGCTGGTGTTAGATTGTACCTTCAAATCATATAATATTTTGTCATTACAGTGCTGTAGACTTTCTGTGCCCAAAAGAATGTGACTTTCTCTGCTACCTTTTATCTTCCCAAATATGTCCCCGTTCAACCTTATTTTCCTCTTGATTTCCTCCATCTGGTTTTCATATGACCCTGAGCAGCTGTACAAGGTGTGTATATATAGTCTTTTGCTTGTTTCATCTTTACTGAGATGCCTTTCTGCTGAATATCTGCTTAATGTGATTTTTATTTGGATCCGTTTCAGTTTTAATCTTACTTCTGGCCTTCATGACAGCACTCCTCTGTCAACTTATTGTTGTTTAGCAGCTTCTAGTGTGCACAGAGCAATTGAGTCACTCAAAAAAATTTTAAAAAACCTTAACTCCATATTGACTACAGTATTGAGTAGTTAATCCCATTAATATCAGGGTTTTTCCTCCCAAATATCATTCATTTCCAGAGTGTAGGGATGTCCAGGAAAGTAGGAGCATGCAAAGTAGTTTGCATATTTCTTTTCTCTTGGAAACATCAGGCAGAGCATTGTAGTGTTTCTGCTTTCACTGGGAAGGAAAAAAAATACCAGGAACATTTAAGGGGCTATGAAAATATACCACATTGCCCAAAAGCTCAAGTAAAAAAATTCAGGATTCCACAGCAGTCTGTGAGGCTGCCCTTTGAATGCTCTAAAACCCTAAAAGTGCTTCCCTTTCTGGAAGGACTGCAGAAGCACTAATGCAAGGGCCAGAGCTGGCCTCCAGTTCAGGTTCCTGGTTCCCACAAGTTATGGCATGGACACTGCTCATGCTCCTTAACTCCACCTCATGCCTTCTCTATCCCTTCTTCTTGGTCCCTACCAAATCAGCACACAGGAAGTAAATCTGTATTATAATTTGTAAAGATTGCTGTACATTTTTCCTTGGAAAACCAATGTATTCTAAGGATTCCTTTGTGTAATTGTGGGGAAAAGGGAAGTCCACACTCTTGTTTAGAAATAGCCTTCATACAGTATGTTTTCTGGCATTTTATACCAAAGATATTAATTTAATGTTGTTTTCGCCACCCACCCATTTTTGGGATAAATCCCAGCACTTAGCACATAATGCATAGTAGATTGTGACTTGCTAGACTGACTACTGCATTGGACAGGGTACAGATGTATGTAGAGACTATATTTAGGCAAGTCCATCACAGAAAGTATCAATTCAAGGATCAAGTTGGCTCTGCAGAAGTTCTGAGACATTAGGAATTAGTGTAATGCAATTGTTGGTTTTTTGTCCTTGTTTTTCTTTTCTTTTCTTTTTCTTTTTGAAAGACTAATGAAATATTTGGATAAGAAATGCGCAGAACAGGAGCTCAAACTTGCCTAGTTAGTGGGATGGGAAAATTGAAACAGTATAGACAGAGAATGGAAAAATGCCATGGTAAGGATCCTCTGCACTTGGTTAGACATCTAGAGGTATCTTTTATGATGGTTTTGAGCTCATACATATACTTTGATGTGCACTGTGCATACTTTTATCTGATTAGTCTTTCAAAAAAAGATAAATCAGATCATTCTAGACACATCTGATTTTTTTAAGAGCTTCGAGAGAATTTATCTTCATTCAAAAGGATATAAGTTTAACTTTTTCTCTGTTTTTAAAAAAAATCACCTGATACCAATTAGAATTCCTTTAGTGCTGGGCTGATTTATAGTACTGTAATACAGCACTGAAAATATGAAAGCAGAGAAGCAATATTTCAAAATGCAGCATAAAATCAACAATAAAAATGTATATTTATAACCCAAAAAGTATGATTTCATCCTGGAGAATTACCAAGCTAATAGCAGTAATAAGCATGATTTTAGTTGTACCATATTGTACTTATTAAACACTTCAGGGGACTTGTGAATAAATCAAATCACAGGATCGTTTCTGGATATTTGAACGTATTTTTAGATATTATAAAAATGTGGAAAACTATCACGACTGGTTATCATTTGTTCATGTTTTCCAAAAAAGGTTTTAATCATAGACCTCATTCTTACATCTTTCAAGATACTGGGCTGATGCCTGCAGGCTGGAAAAGTAACTCCATTTAATAAATGTAGATTTAATATCTTCTGGAGATAAAATTAAAGCAGAAAAAGTATGTGCAATGATGTGAATTATACTCACTATCCCAGGAAATCTTGTTTGGTGTAGGGAGGATGTTTCAGAGGAAGGAAGAAAAATGGTTTAGTAATAAAGATGGGCCATAACCAAAACCCTGAAGCCAAGCTCATGAGATACAATATGGAAAGCATGGATTCAAACTCATACTTTGTAGATCTACTACAGGCTCAACTCCAGCCTTGAGGGATGAGATTTTTCCCATGGAAATGAATGAGAGAAGTAACAGAGCTTTCTATAATTCACTGCAACTCCTACTACCTACAATACAGCAAAGTTCAGAGGACTCAGGTAAAAAGGGCATTCTGCTGTGAGAGGTGCTGTACAAACACACAGTGAAAAAAAGGTCCTGCTTTGAGAAGGGTCCAGGACAGACAGGAAGGGTGAATACTGGAATAGAAGCAGATCCAGGTTGGTAAGAACACATTGAGTTGCAGAGAAGCTAGGAGAAACTGAAGTTTGCACATGACTGGAGTTGATACATATGTCCAAACACCATTTTCTGGTGAATTCAGCTGTGTCTGCAACACAGCAAATGAACAGTCGATTCCTTTAGGAACCAGACCCTGTAAGTAATCTGATGTTTCTTGAGCTCCATGGGAGCTTTTTTAAAATACTGGTTTACAATTATCAATACACACCACTTAAGAATTTGACCCCATGTCTTCTGCTTTCTTATTTGTGGGACAGTGTGGTCCTTTGGAACTTCACAGACGTAGCAGGTGTAAGACTGAAGGCCAGAGAGAAATTTTTTTTTCCATGTTGAACCGTTATGGGATGGGACTATTACTCTGTAATGGTAATTTTGAAAGCCATAGTAGTTCCTCCATACTTTTTCTCGTCTGATCTTTGTTTGAAAACAAAAGAAAATGTTCCTTTGATTTTGTTTTCAGTACATTAAACAACAGGGTTGTAGGAAACCACTGCCTTCAACCAGCCTTCTTTCCAGCTTCAAAATAGATTGTGCTATTATTTTTCAGAGTTTATGGTGAAACAAATTCCTTCATGGTGTGAACACCATGAAATGACAACTTTTAGCCAATAGTGAATTGTTCTGGCTCAGTTAATAACCCTAGAAAATAAAGATTGCAGTAGAAATACTGTTGGAAGTCTTTATAATAGTAGCAGGAGCAGAGCTTTGTCGTAATGTTTTCTAGAAACAGGGGCAGAGTGATTTGTTCAGCAACCTGTTCTGATCTAATCATAAAGGAAAAAGTGTTCCTGTCAAGTTAAATCCCAGATCCTCTATTAGCTAGTGCATAGCTTCAACAGACACTATCAATAGACAAGTAGCATTTAGAAAAGAATTTTTTGTCTTACAGCACCCTGAGTGAGGGAAAAAAACCAAAGGGGTTCCTAATGACATTCTTTAGAAGTATCAAGACAAGTAAAGTACAAACAATTGTTGCATTGTGATTTGAAGAAGGAAACGAAGCCATTATTGTCCCTACCACAAGGGCCTGCTGCCAGGATCCTCTGAGACGCTCTTCTTGGGTAAAAGAGCTGACTGGTCTGGTGGCCCCCAGGATGTTTTCACTACAGATGCAGATACATTTATATGTGCTGTTCTACGTGAGCTTGCTTTCCTCAGCTACCTGCCATGAATAACCAGTGGCTTGGGAAACAACAGACTGAAAGCAGCTAATTAAGATGAGCTTATCCTGCACAACAGTTTGCGGAGCAGAAACATGTCCGAGAGCTCTGGATCTTGAAGCGGTCAATGCAGTAAAAGGGATGCACTTTAAAGTGTGAAAATAACAACTTGAAATTAGCTTCTGTATCGTCCTCTTTACAGTCAGAACTGAGCCGTGCAGACACATCCTGACAGACCAAGTTAGGGCAATGGCAGCCAAAGGCAGTGTCATAAGGCCCCTTGAACAAGGTTATGCTTAAAAACTAAAGTGAACTTGTAATCCACACCTGGAAAAAACGTATGTGAGATAGTGTTTTTTGACAAGAGGGTGTGTAAACTTTGTTGTGTCTCCCTTGCAAGGGAAAACACAAGGAGAGTCCTCAGGACATCTAAATCCCCAAATACCATAAAGACCACAGGCTATGAATGCGCAGGAAATAACATGAGGACACATTATGCGGAGACTGCCTTTATAAAATAAAGGTAAAAATTAATCTGACTTTCAAAAGTGTTGCCTTTCTTAGTGCCACTACTTCTCTCCTTCTTTCCTCTCTATCTTTTACCTATGTTTTTAATTCCTGTCTCCAATTTTAAAATGTATTTTGACTGCAGCCACTGATGTACTACAGAGGAGCTCTACTCCACAGGAGTAACAGATTACAGTCTGTTAACCTGGGACTGGCCAGGACTGGTATTGTGAATGTGTGATTTAGGTGAGAGACGCATCCATTTTGCATCTGTTGTTCATCCATGACCTAAGAGGCTTGTCTGTGCTCATTAGCTGAGTTCAACACATCTCTGCTGCCTTTCCCTGCTGGCAGGAGCAATGTGTGAAGACAATGAGGGCAAAATTACCACCTTGTGTTTGTTTCTTGAACCTTTATGACTCATGATGAGGCAGGCTCACAAAAGGAATTATGTGTATTATCTTGCAATGAAATAGTTCTGATATATACACATAATTTTACAATGGACTTGAGCAAAAACAAATGTTGAAACATGCTGGCCAATAAAAATGGAAACACTGATTTTTTTTAAGAATACAGTACTATGTTCTGATACAGTCCACAACATATTGTGTGAGGAGGTTAAACTCTTCTGCCAAGTCTTATCTGAGCAGTTAGCTGGACTAAACCAAAATGGGTAGAAACTCAAGGTGTATTTTCCTGCAGTCACTGCAGGATTGTACAAGGATGCCCTCAATAAATTTTTTGAAAAAAAAGTAAGCAGCTTATGGGTTTATGGCAGGAATAACATTTTTGAACATTATTTTGCTTCTCTCATTTTTCTCTCTAATGAATTAATTGAAAACAAAGCCTTGAGATTCATCGCTGAGGGGAGGCACAATGAATTTTTCCCAGAAACCTCTTTTGTAGTGCATGTTACTGGCCAATAAGTAAGCAAAACTCCTGAAGGGGTGTATCTGTGCAGAGGAATGTGTGCTTGCCCTAGTTCCAATTTCTTTTGGTGTTAATTTGGAGACAGACATCTCTTTCATGAAAGCTCCTAAGGGATGATGAACTTCTTGTGTGCACGTGCGTACTTAACTTTCTTAGAGTAGCATAAATATAATACCTGAAGTCTGAAGCTTATCAAATGCGAGCTACATTTGGACAAAGAGAATTCTTCATCTGTTTATTCAAAAAACTCTCACTGTTTTCCAGCCCAAGTGAAGAGATCCTTAACTTACTCACTAAATCTGACTGAGGTGCTCACCTCAATGTCTTTCTTGGAATGAAGGGCTTAAAACTGAACACAGGATTTGAGGTGTGGCCTCACCAGTACAGAGGACAATCCCTGCCCTGGCCCTGCTGGCCACACTGTTGCTGATCCAGGCCAGGATGCCATTGGCCTTCTTGGCCACCTGGGCACAGCCTGGCTCATGTTCAGCTGCTGTCACCAGCACCCCCAGGGCTTTTCCCCTGGGTAGCTTTCCAGCCACTCTGCCCCAGCCTGTGGCACTGCCTGGGGTTGTTGTGACCCCAGGGCAGCACTGGCACTTGGCCTTGTTGAACCTCACACCATTGGCCTTGGCCCATGATCCAGCCTGTGCAGACTACCTGAGCAAATTTCAAGAACTACAGAGACACAACAGGACATGATTTTTTTGGGTTTCCCACAGTAAGCTGAAGTTGGCTACACTGCTACCTGTGCAGAGCACAGCACTGTCTGACCCAAGGAATTGAATGCAAACTTTGCAAGTCACTGTCCAGTGTTCTTCTCTCTACGGGTTTTATTGTCATCTGGCACTGGACTTCCTCAAAGTCTCAGACCCTTGGAGATATGTGATTAAACTAGACTCTCAGCTTTCTCATGAAACCGATTTCTTGTTCTTGTGGGTGTTGTGAGGATGCTTGAGCATGAAAAACCCAAGTGTGTCAGTTTAACAAAATGCTTACACTTTTTGTAATAACTTAGAACTTTTGGGACCCCAATGCACCTTCTGTATGTGTAGGCTGGCAGTACTGTGAACTGCAAGACCATACATTCTCTGACCTGCTTTTACATAATATCTGAGAAGGGATGCAATTTTTGTTTTGAGAGAAAAAAATGAAAGAGTTTATATTCTCGAATGTCTTCTTGTGCAGTCCCTTTTTGGAAATACTCAACTTACATGTATTCCATGAAGGTCTTTCCTTGGACAGGACATCCCCTGCATGTTTATGCCTCTTGCTGTTTTCCCTAGCTACTTCTACCACTTTCTAGACATGTTCTGGTACAGACTGAAACATAATGGGGTTTATACCATTAATAGCATGAAGTGTCTGCTCTGTTTTTGCTAGAAGGCTCCTGTTAACCTTTAATCCTCCTAAATCTTTCTCAAAACAATGTGAAACAATCTATTTTTACATTCTTCCCTGTTTCTTGACACTGGATAATATCACAAACAAATTTTACACAACTTGAGAAGCAATTACACCCTCTTGGGTCAGGGATAGCACTAAGGACACTGTCTCCACCTGTCTGTACCTTTTCCAGGAGCCAAAAAGGGCGATTCTGAATGGGGTGAAACATTTCTGGGGTGGAGTGGGCACACATCTCCTTTCAGTGAGAGCCACAGGTTTCCCAGATGCCATCTGGGGTGAAGCCCCTCTCCAGCCTGCGAGTGCTTCAGGAGGCGAAGGGATACAAACCCCCAAGTGCCCCTCCCCTGCCGACCCTGACCCCATTAGGGACTGACAGCTGTGAAAGACATAGGAAGCAATTAAAGCACACTGTATTAGTCACAAAGGCTGATGGGCCCTGCTCTCTGAAAAGTGCAGGTCTGCAAAAGAGATAAAACTAGGAACCTCGAGTGCTGTAACACGTGGCTCAGAGGCTTTGTGCAAGTCTATCCTCCTGGATCCACTTGGGGTTATTTATTTACTTAAAGTTCGTTTGAAAACTGGAAGCTTCAGGCTACTTACTCAATTAACCTTAGCACCTGTTTGGCTGGAAATGCTTAGAGAGCAGTGTGAACAAGCTGTGGCAAGGCTTTCCTCCCCTTCTTTCAAGAGAAGGGAACAGGCGAAATACATTTCTGAAGCAAATGTTATTCCAGCCTGCTCTCAATTCTGTAGTGCTGGGGTTTGTTCCTGATGATGATTTAAGTGGAAGCTCCTGCTAGCATCCACCACTGCTATAGCAGAGACAATCATGATATCTAAATCAATAGATTGTAGTGAATGGCTGTTGTTTTAACTTTTGCCTGCTTCTGTTTTATTGCCTGATGGATTTTGACTCTCAGTTTTCCTCTTCAGAGGCCTACAATCCGCACCAAATGTTTCACATTACTCAGTGTGAAAAACCTCCTATTCTTTCAGATTTTTTACAAGTTCATACATCCGTGGAAACCTGATATTTCATATTTCATTCTGCTTTGTGAATGTCATTGTGAGGGATGCTGGTTCACATGCAACAGGCCTCTTCTGTCTTTGATCAGCTTGACCGCAACTAATTGTAAATGGAGAACAAATGAAAGAAATATTTATAAATTTCATGGGAATTCAGGCAGGGCCTAAGCCTTTCCTAATGCCTCCATTCACAGTAAATGTTTATTGAATACTTTTAGTCTACTGTGTACTTCAGTATTTATATAGTTATAAGTATAGTTAGGTTTTAGCTTGTTCTGAGCAGATCCAGTGAAAGAACTCTCCCACATCCTTCATTCTTTCTTCCTTCTTTTCTGGTCTTATGTTTCTTTTCCTCTCCAAAGCACTCCTTTCCTTTGTCTTTACCTTATAAAACAGGCTGCTGGCCAAGGAGAGGAATACCACAGTTGTTGGGTTCCAGAGCCTACAGCTGTAAGAAGGGTAAGAAAAGGGAAAAAAATGACCGTAAAATTTAAAACAAATTTTGAGGCACAAAGCTGAGTTGGGAAAAATCAAATGAAACTGTTAAAGATTTGTCCAAAATAAAGTCATAAATGCCCTGAGCCAAGTGAAACAGCTGCTAGGTCATGCAGGCTAAATCTGAAAAGGCAACACAACAAAAAGTTAAACATTATGAAACTAATAAGTGCCAGCATTCTTCTTTTTGCTTCCCAGTCTCTTGTTCTTGTGCCTTTACATATTTCCCCAGCTATAGCACAGGTTGCTTTTGCAAAGGAAAACATCACATCCAACAAAATCCCCCCGTGTGCCCAATCCTACACATATTTGTCTGTATCAAGGATACTGCAGAGGAGAAGCAACTCCTTTGGCCAGGGGCTGGGAAACGTACAGCTCACGGAGCCTCATGTGCTCTTGGTCACAGATGCCATGCCTGCTGCTGGATGGCAGCACGGCGGTGGCAGGCAGGGGACGGGACAGGTGCTGGTGCTAGCTGGCGCTGCTTCGCGGGGGCGAATGGAAGCTCTGCGGCGAAACATGAGCTGCGCCAGCAGGAACGACAGCAAAGCTGCTTGTTTCAGCCTCTCGAGGAGGGAGGCCCACGTCTTCTGCTTGTCCATCAACGCCTTTTTCAACTGCTTCATTCCTATGGAAAACAAGGAAGGGACAGGAAGCCCTAGGAGGACAGGGCGAGGAAGTGGGTGTGCAAGCGTGAAGCTTGACACCACCGCAAGGCAAGAAGGAGCGCTGACTTCTGCGTGGAGGATAGGAAAGTAAGGATATAATTTGTCTCTTTTAGATATGACTACAAAAAAAGAAAAACAGCTCAGACCAACTGTGAGGCTCAGAATTCATTACCATAATTTTACTTCTCTCCTGGAGTGCATTCCTTCTCTTCTCCCACAGTTTTTTAATATTTTTTAATGTTCACATTTCTCATCTTTAAGCCCACTGAGGCCAGGAAAATGCCTCTTTTTCCTCTGGAGAGTGACTAACACTCGTGGGGAGATCGTGAAGAGGCTTGGAGTTTTGGGTCTTGTACAACAGTAAAACCTTGAACCTAAAATTATCAAAGAGGCAATGGATTTCTGAGAAAAAGATCCTTTATTGTTGTTCCTTTGCAGTACCTCCATATTTGAGAAGGAAAAGAGGGTGAGAAGTTGGGAGAAGATGAAACCCAGATAATGTGATACTGAATTTTTATTGACTTTCGTCTTCCAACCCTTTTTTTCCTCTTTGTGAAGGAAGTAACATCTTAAAAGTAGCTTTATGCTGTGGTATACAAATCAGTATGCTGGGTTTGTCTAACTTCTGAGTTCCTAGCAATGAATAAGCACTTCTGTCAGCCAAACACCACATGAATTGTTAAAAATAAAACACTTGATAATCGGTATTAAATTAAATCACAGAGCAGAGATGGAAGATGATTATGGTCTGGGCTTTAAGTATTATTTACCTTCCTACAAAGAGCATGTCTAGTCTTTCACAAACAGGTTATTTTACTTAAGTTACTTAACATGTAACTTGAGCCATGAAATTGTATTACAGTTAAGTGTTCTTATAGCCACAGGCTTTTTATCACAATTAAGAGAGTAAGGAAGAAAAGTGGGGGAGGAAAATGGAAATAGCTTAGGGAGGACCCTGTCCTCAGGTTTCTGAATGCATGAATGACATCACAATGCAGAGGGTGCAGAAGTGGCACCAACACAGGGCTGGCAGAGCCACCTCGGTTGTCCCTGAGGGGACGCTGCCTCCAAGCCACTCACCTGGCAGCTGCAACATGCATCCTTGCTCTGCTTTGCTCTCTCAGAGGTCCAGGTTAGACAAACCTAACAGCTCTGTTGCTTAACTGATGGGAGATGATATACAAATCTACATGACGACAAAGAAAATAATGTCTTTTGTAAGACATCCACTTTCATCTTTCTCACATTATTATCATGACTTTTCCTGAACCACTTCATCAAGTGTCTTAGAAAAACTGACATGCATAAGTAAGTATGTTGTAAATTTCACTTGACAGCACACTCCCTGGCCAGTCTTCTAGTTGCCAAGGCTAAGGATAAAATTCTTAGTACTGCTGCAAAGGCAGGGAAGAAGAATGGACTCTAAGAAAACTGAATTAAATGCTTGAAATTTACCCACATAGCTCCTGCTAGTCTAAATAAACTCACTTTGCATGTGTTTGAAACAGATTTGAAGTATGTGCACACATGATCAGCCCCTATCTTGTGGGAAACAAGGTGGAGTACTCTTACAGAGAGACAACTACTTAAATTATCCTAATTTGATTGTTTGAGATTGCCAGTCCACCTCCTTTGGGGCTGCGTAATTTTTCCTGATCACACTTTTTTTATTCCAAATTCCTTGGACTTAAAAAACACTAGGATAGCTTGTGCAGGAACTGCCCCCCCTCGCCCCCAACATTTCTAACATTTCTGCCCAGCGAAACCCAGAGGACTTGAAAGCTGTCTAATGGGCAATCACCCAGAAGGCAGCACCTGAAAAGGACTGGTCCTCGGGTGGATATGTTTTTTAGTGGAGAATTTTTGTTTTGCATTGATCCATAATGGTGGAAGTCTGGGCTCTTGGGAGACAACTCACTTCTTTCTTCTCATGTAAGTTTTAAACATATTTACATTTGTCTAACCTGTTGCAAAACTGAATAGTGGTAGTGTAGTGCAACTACTGTAACTTCTCAAGGGTATATGATGACTTGATTAGGAATAAAAAATATTCCAGAGTTGTTATTTAAGAATGGATAAAATAGCAATCTTCCCCTTGTAGCCCAGAGGTTACATTCTGCATATTCTTTATCTCTCTCCAGATTTAATGCTTATTTTTCCAATGAAACTTTATCAGTCTTTTAGTGTAGTGAAAATATTTTGTCCTGTTAAACAGTGTAGGGTGAGCCCTACCTCATTCAGCAGCACATTATCTGTAAGCGATGGAAATAGCTGTATTAAGCCAAAATCTAGCAACTGACAACTGACAGACTGGCATGAACAAGATCTGCACCCGGATTTCTTACCAGACAGGCTTTCCTCAGCCTGCTTGACCACAAGTTTCTGTAACAAACACAATAGCTGGCACACACTCCATATTGAGCAAGTGCTGTTTTATGTTGGTATTCTCATTCAATTTCCATATGTTGGCAGAAACAGATGGAACTGGATTTTCTTGCAATTACTATGAGTCTAGGATAACAACTCTTAAATCTGCCTTGGAGTGAAAAGATACAATGCAAATATGAAAACACGGGCTAACAGCCTAGAGACAAAAATACAGAAATACAACTTAACATAAAGAAACACTAAATCTGAGTTGGGATTTATTGATTAGGCTGCAGCATGTGAAGGAATCTCATGAAACTTACAAATTTGTGCACTAAAATTAGTGAAATTAGTTATGGATAGAGCTGCAGTGCCCTAGCGTTTCATTAAGACTTTTAAATGAAAACTATTAGTTAAGTCAAGTCTGTGGGTCTTAAAGGTTAAAAAAGTTACTTTGTTTTCCAAGAAAGCTCTTTTATGAAAATTGCAACATCTGCTCCCATCTCTTTGGTTCTAACCCCAATATATTCTTTTGAGATCACAACATTAAAAACATCCATGGAGTAGAAAATATGGTTTGAGGTGTTTTTTTTTAAATTCTTGACTCTCTGGCTCAGACTTTCAAAAGAGAGTTATGTAGACTTAAGCCCAAAAGCCTTATTTATTGGAATGGGAATTTAAACAGAAAAGAAAGGATTTTGTATCCAATTGATCAGCCAAAATGTTACTAAACTAAAGCTTAAGGGGCTAGAAAGCCCAGCAAGGGAACCTGGTATTATTATCAGTTTTAGCTACAAAAGGGTTAGCATAGAAACTGGAAAATTATATTATCTTCAGACTACATGAAAACAGATAGGGAACACATGTTGAGCCTTTAAGGACCTGATCCAGCAAATGCTTTTGTACCTGCCTAAGAATCACAAACATTTCAGTTGAATGCATTAAGGACATGAGGAGATGTGCTTCCAGGTCTAACAGGAACAGTGTGAGAAGCTCCTGCTTTTGCTCTTATTGTTGTTTATTGCTCACCTGTACAGCGAGCTGACAGCACTGTTCCCCTGTGCAAGCAGACAGTGTCCCTGTCTCTGCATTCTGTCAGCACTGACGGAGACAGCTTCACTCAAGCCACCTGCAGTGCTTCCAGAACAGTTGCTTAAGCACTAATCGTAAGGAATAGGGAAGGACTTTGGAAAGACTAAACACAGCCTGGATTCATACCAGCTCCAATTCCCCACATGAAAAATTGATTTTCATAACAGAAGAATTACTATTTCCTAAAATAAGCAGAAATTTGGAAGATTTATTCACTATCTGCTTTTTCAAAAAATAGACTAAATATTGAAAAAAACCCAGATGTAAATAACAAACAACATGTACAACATGACTTTTTACCCACACTTGTTGTTTTGTCCCAGTTGCCATGGTCATTTCTGAAAATAGATTCTTTGTTTAAATAATGATTCAGGCATAAAGTATGATAGATTATTCTTTAAATATATTTATGTAAAATTGTAACTCAGTTTTTGCCTTTTTTGTGATTTAAAAAAGTGAAACCCAAATATATCTCTTGATGTAGAGAAATTATTGGTAGAGTAAATAAAATATTATAGTGATTTATTAAATAGAAAAGAGGAAGAAACATAGAAGTAAGGATTTGGCACAATCATTTGCAGCAACATTTCAGTGATGACAAATCAAAGCCAAAAAATTCAGAACCAGAATTAGGATAGAAGGTTGTTAGATGGGTTTTGTTTCAGTCTGCTTTAGCAGTGGTAGCCAGGAGAATGATTTGGGTCTGGATGGCTACATATGTGGTCCCAAACTTATGCAGTATTTGAGGCTATTCTAATCCAGGATCTTGGCTTTAAGCACTTCTCTAAGCATAATAATTCTACATTTCTTTACTGTAATTTCTGTCACTATATGATAAATACTTTGGTTTGAATTTGAATGTTTTTTTTTTCCGTAAAGAAAAAGAGTCCACCTTTCTTAAAGAAGCAGTAAGAAACTGGGAACCACCGTATTTCACCAGCTGTCTGGACTTGACAGATAAATATTGGTTCTGTTCTTCCCAGGGCTCCAGGTGGGTTGGATTATGTTCTAGATGCCAGGTATTTTTACCCTTCCAGTCTCTCTCTAATCGCAACTCTGGATTTATCCACCTTTTTTTTTTTTTTTTTTTCTTTATTAACTGTTGTACTTAGTAGCTCACAGATGTAATGTTGATTATATGATACTTGTTCTTGAATAAAAATACAATCCACTGCACAAACCCTACCAATTAGAGGCACTGAATTGTAGTGAAATTTATAGTTACATTGAAAAAGCTTTTAGGGTAATAACAAGAGATAAATAGCACTGTAACCAAAGACTCTCCCAAAGCTTTCAGGTGAAGAAAATAATTCAGCCCTACTCCTGTAAATTTAAGAAAACAAACAAAACAAGACCAAACAAAAAATCCCAAAAACATCAACAACAACCCCCCTCCCCAAAATTTGACAAAGCTGAAGTTCCTTCTGTCCAACCTTGTCTAGTGATAAAATTCCTAATTACCAAAATTTTATAGTATCCCCACTAAAAATTTTGCTGCGCTTCAGTTTTCTGAGAACATAATGTCCCGTCTATAACTGCTTGCCTCAGGAGAAGCAGCTCCTGCTCTTTGTGAAGCTCTGCTGCCCAAAAGACTTTCTATTAATTGATGCGCTACATGCACTAGGGCATCCTTTAATGAAGATCAGGGAAGCAAGAAATCTTGCTTAATGGGAAGAGTAAACATTATTATTACCTGAATCTGAGCAGGAGATTGATGCCTGGTATTATGTTCTCAAACAGGCAGGGCAGCAGTCTTGCCTTAAGTCCTTGGAAGCTGTACGTAGGTTAACACCCAACCCCGAGCTGGTGCGCTCGGCTAATTCACAAGAGTGGGGAGGATTAACTCTTGTCTCTGTTTGGAGCTGGAGGAAGTGTCTTCCCTGTGCTGCCAATGTGCCCCTACAATTATGATGCTCTGGATGTGGAAAAAGAATCTGCGATAAGTAGCTCCGATCTGCTTAAGGTGAAGAGAGGCAAGTTTTGCCTCGATCCACAATTGCAGAATTAGGTTCTAAACATACCCAAAAGTGAGACTAAAACACAAATAAGGTTAAATGTTGGGATCCAAAGTGTAATCCAACTGTATTTTTCATAAAAGAGGAAAGAATGAGAGAAAAATAGAAAAGCAGCAAAATGCCAAGAATAATTATAAGAAGCACAGGAAAGGGGATACCGATACCACCACCATGGGTCCAGCGCTGGCTTACAGAGTGAGATGAGTAAAACAGTCATGGGCTGTAACAGGTCTGTCCCCAATGAAGTCCCTCCGAGACCTGCCAGCGAGGGAGCAGAGCCACGGCAGCAGGACCAGCAGGGTGGGGCAGGAACAACCTCGCAGGAACAGCCCGGACAGCGCAGAACAGCACAGACAGCAAGGACTCCCACACTTATTTTGCAGCCCCTACGGCGGCTTGTGCACTTGCTTATGGAGTGTTTTCAGAGTGGCAATGTCATTTCCACTTCATAGCTGCAGCATGTCAGTGGTAAATTTTGTCTTTGCTTACTTGAAGGTTGTTGTCTGGCTTGTTGGCATGTAACTGAAGTTTTCCTGATGTGTCAAAAATTTGATTGCTGCATGCCTGATGTATCAAATGTTTGCTGCTTGCTCACCTGATGTATGAACAACAAAATCTTTTAATGACTTGCAAACAGGGTGCCTCATTTTCTAAAATAAAGCCCTTTCTAAGGTTTTTGGCAGAGGCGGTTTAAAATGCAAGCTTTCAAAGCTTAATCTTCTAAGAGTCAATGGAGAAACATTCCTTACTTTTTACTCATTCACTACATTAGTCAAAATCAAGAAGAGAATTCTACTAGATTAATACAATCATACACCTGTATTAGAGCAAGCACCACCAAAAAATCATGGAGGGTGTTAGTTAGTTGTGACTCCTTACTGAGAGCCACAGAAGAAGCCTTTTGTCACCCAGGCCACCTCTCTAGAGAGGTTTTATCCCTATCAGTGCCTCGTATAAGGGATGTCACAAAGAGGCTACCAAGACTGATAAAAGCTGAGGACCGTCATCTGCTCCTACTCTTTTTGCAGGATTAAATGGTGCTGCAAAAAAGATATTCTGGAATATCAAAAGGGACTTCATGTCCCTTGGAAAGATTGAAAGAATCAGGAGCACATTTAATGTTGCCTTTCGTCCTCACAGAAGGGACTGGGATCAAGTAGGGTGAGATGGAGTGGCTAGGGAGTAGGACTGGCACCAGAGGTGATACTGATGCCATTCTCAGGGTTTTGGGTTCTATCAGCTGGGATACGCCTTTGGGAGACCAGGCATGTTGACAGCAGATGGGGTGCACCTGACAAGTGTCAAGTGACAGGCAGGACCTGTCAGCAGGGCTTTAGATTCAGCAGGGAGAGGAGATGCTCTGCTGGGTGTCAGTAAGGAGCTTTAAGTAACAGCACTTCAGGGAACAGCAGGGAAATAACTGTAAATCATCCCAAAGGAATTAGAGAGGGCTCTTCCCAGAAGATGAAGTGGTGGATAGCTCAGCTGAAGTGCCTCTACACCAATACATGCAGCACAGGTAACAAACAAGAGGAGTCGGAAACCTCGGTGCCATTAGAAAGCTGTGACCTAATCACTATAACAGAAGCATGGTGGGATGAATTACATGACTGGAGCACTGCAATTGAGGGCTACAAGCTCTTCAGAAGAGACAGGCTGGGAAGGAGGGGTGTGGGTGCTGTGCTCAGTGTTAAGGAAGGGGGAGATTGTGAAGAGCTGCCTTCAGGATCATGTGGTGAAGCTGAATAGCCACAGGTCTATGGAATCTGAGGAGATGCATGCCAGGGTCCTGGGGTAACTAGGGTCCTGATGTTGTTGCCAAGCCACTCTCCATCATATTTGAAAAATCGTGGGAGACAGGTGAAGTGACTGGTGACTGGAAAAAGAGAAACATCACTTCCAGTTCTTTAAAAAAAGGGAGAAAGAAAGATCTAGGGAACCATAGTCCAGTGAGCCCCAACTGTGTGCCAGGGAAGATCTTGGAACAGATTCCTCTCAGATGTGCTGAGGCACGTAAAAAAACTGCACATGGGACAAAAGTATGTGCTCACAGCCCAGAAATAAAACTGCACAACTGCATCAAAAAAGGGGTGGTCAGCAGGTGAAGGGAGAGGATTCTGCCCCTCAGTTCTGTCTTTGTGAGACCTCACCTGGAGTGCTGCATCCAGCTCTGGGGTCCCTGGTGCAAGAAAGGGACCTGTTGTAGCAGTCCAAGGAGGTCACAGAGATAATCAAGGGACTCCAGAACTACTTCTGTGAAGGCAGGCTGAGAGATTGAGGCATTGCTCAGCCTGGAGAACAGAAAGCTTTGGGGAGACATTTTTAAAGCCTTTCAGAGCCTTAAGAGGGATAATAAAAAGGAGGGAGAGGGACTCTTTATATGGGCAGATAGTGACAGGACAAGGGGCAATGGTTTTAAACTGAAAGGTGTTTAGATTAGATGCTAGGAAGAAACTCTTTCTTCAGAAGATGGTGAGGCACTGGAACAGGTTGCCCAAAGAGGTTCTAGATGCTGCATCCCTGAAAGTGCTCAAGGCCAGGTTGGGTGGGGCCCTGAGAAACCTGATCTAGTGGATGGCATCCCAGGCCATGGCAGTGGGGCTGGAACTAGATGGTCTTTAGGGTCTGTTTGAACCATAACCATTCTATGATTCTGGGATTCTGGGATTCTAAAAAAATCTTTGTATCTCAGAATAACTTCCATGTATTCCCACTAGGAGACTTGCACATCAGTCTGAAAAAAGGTGGACCGGAATTTTATGAATGCATGGATAGTGCTAGGATCCTTACATTGATACTATTTCTAAGTAATTTTGCTTTCAGAAATGCTGTAAACTTGAATAACTCAGTGTTAGCTACTTAAGTTTAAAGCAAATGTTAAAACCCCTTACATTTAATGGACAGCTCTTGACTTTTCAATAATTATTGATTTAATTCTTAGATTGAAGTTCAATAAAAGATGATAAAATGATTGTAAACAATTGAAGATGGACTCACCAACCTATACAATTTCATATTTTCACATAGAAAAATAACAAAGAAAGATAAAAATAATGTAAGAACTCAAAATAATTTCAAGGGAATGGAGACTATAATTTTGCATTTAAAATTCTTGGTGATGTTTCCTTTCTACAGTGGGAAAGTTATATTTGAATGCACATGATCTATCTTGAATGTCTCTGTTTCCAATGTCATCTTGAATTTATCCTCATGTCTGCTCCAAATTCAATAATTGCATGCTTAAAAACACACCTAAGAGTTTGTGACCAGGGTATCACCTGCTCTGGTGTATGCAGGTAGAGCAGTGAACAGAAATGAGTTTCTAAAACTGGAGATGAGATCTAGAGATGCTGCCAAATGTTCTATCTCAGTATTTAAGAAACCACACAGAGAAGGTTGCTTTTGGAGGCAGTGATACCTTAAAGCTGATTTCTGTAAGCATGCAAATCTGTCTAAAAGACATCAGAGTTTCATCAACCTCATTGAAAATATAGTTTGATAACCCTTCTGATGAGACACAATGGATAAGTTGGTGACTAAGTGAAAGACAGTAAATTTGGGAAAGAGTGCCTATTATTGCAATAATCTGTTCTAAAATGTGCTAGTACAATATTCTGTTACAACACAGTTTATACAATTAAGCACAAATACACTCCTGAGGTATAAAAACATTTCATACTTGCTTTTTTTTTTTTTAAAGTTTTTTTTTTAATTACAGTAAATTCAGTGCATTAACATCAAGGGATAAATCACTGGTATGTTTTTAGCCTATAGCCCTCATCTTTTATTTTATCTTTGCTCTTTTTTAGCAGTTGTTAGAATGAGGGAGGGGGTAGAGATGACTTTCTGGCCTTCCAAATTCTCACTAGCTCTTGACTTTTGGACTCTGAATACCTGCATCCAGGTTTTCCAATTAGTTGGCATCACAGATCACCCACCTTACCCACCCTGGAGCATCTTGCTCTGCAACAACAGCCACAGCAATGCTCCTGCTGGAGCACACACAACTGGCCTGAGACCCCTTCAGAAGGCTTCCTCCCTGCCCTGCCCTGCCAGCCTTATTTATCCCCTCTTTTCTTGCTTTTGGTCCTGTAGGGTTGCTTAGGACTGCTACTGAGGAAAGACCCCTAGTATGTATGAGCCAGCAGGGCTAAGTTCACTAGCAGTGTGCACAAAATGTGGAAGCAGACGGCACATTCCAGCATCAGGCGTGTGTTGAATTTTAACCCCTCTACGACAAGTCTATAGGGGTTTTAGTTACTGATGCACAGGGTGATGCCAGTATTAAAGGTGCATCCACAAAGTATTGCAATATACAGCTGCTTGGACCTGGGTCTTTAAGCTTGGTTACTACCCTCTCAGCTTTCCCCACCCCTTGTGACATGATTTGGCCAGACCTGTGGACAGCCCGCGGCAGCTCAGTTTTCCCTGAAAAAGAGTGGGAAAAAACGGTACCATTTGTGGGTGCCCCATCCCTGGAAGTGTTCGGGGCCAGGATGGATGGAGCTCTGAGCAAGCTGGTCTCTAGTGAAAGGTGTCCCTGTCCACAGCATGGGGGTTGTAACCAGATGGTTTTTAAGGCCCCTTCCAGCGCAGGCTATTCTATGATTCTATGATTCTACGATTCTATGATTCTATGTTTCTATGATTCTGTGTTTCTATGATTCTATGATTCTGTGATTCTATGGTTCTGTGAAAACCCTGACCACCAGTGCTCATGCTAATGCAGCTCCATCTACATTAGCAATCCCCTTGCTCAGACATTCTGAATAATATATATATGTATTAACAGTACAGATAAGGAAGTTTGTGGCATGCATTCCTTTTACAGCACTTTGACTAGGATTTAAAAATATGTTATCTGTGCTTAGAAAGTGAACTCAAACTGCAAAATGGCAATTAGTTATCTTAGGTTACTCTCCCAGCAACCAGTATTTATTCAGGTTTTTGAACAGATTTAGGTGTTTATGTATATAGGTATCCCAGAGACAAAGTCCAGATATTGCTTTTGTTCAAAAGTGTTTATACTGGAGGCATTAAAAAGTTCCTTTTGAAAGCAACTCTGCCAGTGCACTTGCAATGCAGGTTAATGTGAAAGTCAGTATGCTGTCAAAAGCTGTAGTCATGGGTAACTATGACAAGTTAGAACCTGCTTTACTCAGAGGAAAAACTCTCCCTTCCTTTCTCTCTCTCTTTCTCTCTCTCTCTCTCTCTTTCCTTCACCCACCTCCCTCACTCCATTTCTATGGGTTTTTTAATGCATCTGTGATCTTTAACTTCTAGCTGGAAGTACCCCACTTCCTTGGGGAGCTTGTTCCTGTGCTTGACTGCACTCTCATGAAGATTTTTTAAGATATGTATCTGATGTAGTCTTCCCTTGGTGCAACTTTAAGACATTACTTCATGTCCTATCACCAGACCCTGGAACAAAGAGATCAATACCTCCATCTCTTCTCCCCTTCATTGTAGACAGCAATGAAGTCTCCCCTCAGTCTCCTCTGTTCTAAGCTAAAAAACTAAGTATCCTCAGTCACTTGCTGTGAGTCATGCCCTCTAGTCATTCCACCCTCTTTGCTGCTCTCCTTTGGAAACTTTCCAGTATTTTTATACCCTTCTTAAACTGTGGAGACCCAAACTCACACTGTCCTTGAGATGAGGCCACACCAGACTGGAACAAGCACTTCCAAGCAGTTAGCTGTGCTGTGCTTGGTGCACCCCAGGATACAGCTGCCTATTTTGGCTGCCTGGACACATTTCTGACTCACATAGAATTTACCATCCACTCAAATCCCTAGATTCCTTTCTTCAAGGGACTCTGCAGTCCCTAGTCGCCCAGCCTATACATACATGCAGGATTACAGTGTTCCCAGTGCATCATCTGGCATTTGTTCTTTTAAAACATTTTTCTGTCTGAACTTACATGGACCAGCAGACTAGTGCAGATAAAGCCTTGCTGAAGCAAAGATCGCACAGGAGAGTGATGCAGTCACATTCAAATCTTTGAGTTTTTAGTCCAAATAACCCATCAGTAACACACATGAGTCAGTTGTGATCAACTTTTGATACAGAACAAGAGTAAGGCTCAACACCTTGCTCCCGAACCTGTTGTTAAGAGTTTACCCACTCTACCATTCTGCCCTCCCTGTTTTGTCCAGAATGTCCTAATTTCAGAATAATTACTCTGCTTGGAAAGAGGGGTCATTGTTCCATGCTAACATACAAGGCATGCACACTGGGGAAATATTCCAGAACTCAATTAGGCTGGGCTCTGTTACAGTGAAATAAACATTCTACAGTAGGCTTAGTTGGATTCTCTGACAAGCAAGGCTACATAAATGTGTTTCTCACTTTAAAAAACTTTCCCAACGTAATATTTAATGATGACATGCTTTTGCATGCAAGTATAGTCCTGTTATTGAATGGGCTGAGTGTTTTTGGTGGACTTGTTTTGTATTACAATGATGAAGCATAAAAGAAATAAATCTGTATTCTACGTGCTCATACCTTCCTTCCATTTCTGCCCCTGACGTACACTATAGTCTTACGAATTCTGCATTAAGCTTTCATCAGGTATTGCAAATGATCTGAACCATGAGATGTAATAGATTATGGTTTCAAAAAGCAGAATCAAGTAAATACGTTCTGGGACCTCCTGCTGCTCCTAGCTAGGCTATTCTTTATCCTGCTGCATTGATAAATGCCAGATAAATAAATACCCCTCTCTCACACAGGAATAACAATGGAATCATTTATAATAGCCTTGTATGTTAGCAACAGACAGGAGCAAGGAAGATGGTTTTCTGCAGAATGACTTGACCTGAAAGTATTATCCTTCAGTCAAACAGGTTAACCAGAAGATCCTGAGCATTTACTTAAGCTGGCAGAGAAAAAGTTATGTTTAATCCATGCTGCACTTTTCACATTGATTCAACTGACTGGACATGCCTCCTAAATGCTCTCTAACACTGTAGCCCATGACATACCACACTTAACAAGGCTCTAACAACATTTCCACTGTAACAGAACTAAAACACATGGCTTGTAACATAACTTTGAAACTTACAGCACTTGTGAGTTTAGACATGGTGCAAGGGTAAGCAACATGTGGTAACCACTCATCATGACCAAATGAGCAGAAAAGCCTCATCTTGACATGGCTTATTATGTCTCAAAGCTGTAAATGTAATTGCTGGGCAAAAATAAATTCATTGCAATTACTATGTACATTTTTTAATATACATTTACACCCTGTACTTCTCTCAGTTTTTCTCTTAGGGTTACTCAAACAAGGTCAGATAATTCGGCTCTGTATTAACATCTAACAATAATTCTAGAGATAACAGAATAACAAAAGGGTGATGGAAAATGCGTAACTAATGCATCAGGTATTCAAGTGGATTCAGGGTTGTAACTGTGTTACAAAACAACTTGATTAGTCAGAAATACAGCACACTTTGTTTTGGCCAGAGTTATCAATTTAGAAATCTGTTATCCTAATTTTAGTTATTTCTGGCTTACTGTTTCCTCTAGTTTATAATATCCTTAATATTGTAGACATCATGGATGTTTTACTCACAGAAAGGATAAGTGAGCTGGGAGCTGATCTTTCTTTAGCTAACTTCACTTGAAAGAATAAAACCCCAAAACTTGTCCTAACTCTGGGAACATCAGGAGTGTAAGAGTCCAAGTACCTGCTTCCCACTGCCTGTAAAAATTCCATGGTGGGAATGAACATTCCTGTCCAAAAAGATAACATGTAGAGGTATTTAACACTCATAAAATCACCCACTTTCATACCCACTTTAATAAGTGGCTGTGATTTACATATGAAATATATCTATAATAAATTTCCACATAGAGGTTTCTTCCCCCCAGAAGCATGCAAAACTTTTTAGTTCCACACTGTGTACTCCTATTCTGATCCTCCACCTGGCTGTGGTCCTTTTTATGTGGGAACATTAAACTAATTTTACTTGGAATGTACAATGGTTTCTCAAGATGATGCACCTGATACTAAAAAGCAGTTCACAAGACTTCTTAGGAAGACAGATTGCTCCCCAGAGGCTCCTTCTGCTTTGTATTACAGCTCATAGTCTTGCTTTTAGCCCCAGCTCATCTTTGACAGCCTTCTGCTTCACATTTGGCATCCTTGTGACATCTACAAAATGACTTGGGGGTCAAGAAGTCAACTGGCTTCCTCATATGCTTCTGCCATTACTTGTGGCTGTGTTCAGGCGGTGAGGGAGGGGAGCTGAGGGCTCTGGGGCTGTGTGTGTGTGTGAAAGAGGGAGAGAGCGAGACGGTGAGGGAGAATGAGATGTGATGATGACACAGGGAAAGATTGGTTTAAAATTTTCTTTTACCCAGGTTTGTGGTGATTTCCACCCAGACACAGCCCTCCTTTGTTTGAGTTGAGCATTGCTGCAGGTTTCTTGTTAGACCATACAATGCTTGTAACTTGATGATGTTTGCCACACTTGAAACGTTTGTTTCTTGGCACCTGTAGATTGAAGGCTTGTTGAGATACATAATAGTATTGCGTGGCAGTGCAAGGCCAGATCATGGGGTGCAGCTACAGCAGTGCATTAAGGTATTTTGTTTGTTAGCCACCAAGAGCCTTTCTGTACAGGAGCTGGAAATGGGATGTCTGAAATTTGACCCTGGAGAAAGCTTGGCATGAAACGTTTTGCTTAATGAAAAGGATTTAAAGAAATATGAAGGTATTATGTTTGCTATTAAAATATAGGTAAAGTACTGTTTTGCAGAGTCCTGCATGTAAGCTATAACTCCAACTGGATCCTGAATGTTTAGGAGCCAACTGAATCTAAATCTCCAGCTTATGCTGTGGTGAGTATCTCAGATTAAAGTAAATCCACATTATCCTGCTTGTCGTAGCTGGGATGTTTTGGGTTATGAATGCAACTATACAAACAGGTTTGAAAGAGATTTATAACAAGTTGATGAATAGAATACTCAGAAAGCCATGCTATCAGATACAATCTGATTAGAAATTTATACATTGCTGACATGCAGAAAACAGCATGTACTGTCTGGCATAGGAGAGACAAGTGCTGGGGTTCTTTCATATTCAGCAAATCAAACATCACGTAAAATTAATAGTCATTTAAGTTATTGTGGGCTCCTGACAAATTCACATCATAAATGTATGCCCTAACACTTCAAGTTATTTTTTCCTCTGCTTGTAGAAGTCCTGTTTCTTATCCTATGCCCTCAATGGGTGATTGCTGTGACTATAAGGAAACATAGGTATTCTACCATGATTTAGTATGACTTAACATTCTGATGCAGAGCATAAAATTAAAGCAAACTATTTTCTTATCTCATGTGATAGAAGTAAACACTGTGAGCAATATTTTTTATTGAGAAATTTATTTTGGGGTATTTCTTCATTTTTTGCCGTCAGGCAAGCATGAATTAAATCCTGCGCACTCTAGAAATTCAACACAGCTTGTATTACCATTGAGTATCTCTGTTGCACCAGTGTCAAATCTTTAATCAAAATAGATTAAATTGTACTTTGTGTAGTAAAGATTGGTATAAAAATATGATTTCTGCACCTAAGAACTTTCAAACTTCTGCAGGCTCTATGAGTGAGTGGTTGGAGGATTTTCCATAGCTCTGAATATTGGCAAAATATTTGTACAAGCCCTGTCTTGCCTATATCAGACTCAAATTCAACACAGGCATGAAAATAAAAAAATATGGCAGTCATCTAAAGAGGGAGAAGGTGATTGGGAAGTCAGAATAGATGTACTGAGAGGAGAATCATGCTTAATTAAACAAGTTTCCTTAGAGGATAACTTGACTGGATTTGTGGATAAAAAAAGAGCAATGGATGTAATTTTCCTTGCTCACTTTGATAAAGCTTACAGTAATGTCTTTCACAGTGTTCTTATGTCCAAACCGGGAGGTTACACCCTGAGTGGGAGCACATGTGAAAACTGGTTGGATCCCTGGGGTTTAAGGTTTGTGCTCAAGGGGTTGTGCTCTCTCCAGAGATGGGTAATAAGAAGGACACCGCAGGGCCTCTCCTGAGATGAGTCACTGCTGTTCAACATTGCTACCAGTGACGATGCTAAGGAGAGGATAAAGCGTGCATGTCAAGTTTGCAGTGGATAGCAAGCTTTGTGTGTTTGTGTGAGGAAATTTGGGAGGAAGGGCGTGATAGAACCTCATGAAATCCAGCATATGTAGAGACTAAACCGTGTTCTTGGAAGACACAGATCTTCAGAGATGCACTCTGGGGCTGGTGGGGCTAGGGAGCTCCTCTGGGGTGTAGTGGTAGGTTCTGGCAGACGGTGAGCTGAGCCGGGTCAGCCGCACTCCTGAGCAACAAGGAAGGCCAGCAGCACTTGGTGTGGTGAGCAGGACACGTCTCCAAGAGCCAAGGAAGAACAGCACTGTCCATCCTGCTTAGCACATATCAGACCTTATATGACCACTGCATTTGATTTTGGGCTGCCACCAGAGAGAGGATGTCAATAGTTTAGCTGGAAAAAGGGGTGGTTTTAAGGGGTATACAAGACCATACCAGAATTGATGGAAAGGAATAAAGAAGATAAATAAAGTTGAGCTGTTCAGTGTGGTGTGTGTGTTGGGAGCGTGAGAGGCAGCAGCATAGGCTGAAGCACAAGAATTTCAGCCTGGAGATAGGGAGAAGCCTTTAACCCACAAGGAGAGACCAGCAGTGGAGCTGGAGTGCAGGAAGTTTGAGCTGTCTCAAATCTTGGGGGCTTCAAGCCATAGTTTGTGAAGCTCTGAGCAGCCTAGTCTGAGCCCAGAACAGACTGTGCTCTGGATGGCCCTTAGATCTACCAACATGTTTAAAAGCATCACCTTGAAAAGCTGCCTTTCCCATAAGTTCAATAGATCATCCTTTCAGGGAAGGAGAATGATGAGGACTCACCCTCCCATATCAGAACAAGGAATGGTTGGTTACTGCTTTGCTGCAGGCGCTGAAATACCAAAGCCCTTGTGATTTCTTAAGAGGTCACTTGACATTTTTTGGGGTTATGTCCTGTAGTTCAAACTGAGGGATACTTTCAGCAGGTATTTGAGCAAATATGTCTCAGTGCTTCATCTCATGAAATGACCTATCATCAAGAGAAAGTTAAAGACCTGGTGTGACTTTTCTCCCATCACACAGACTTACGCTACTGTTCTTCATGGAGCCAAGAGAGGCACAGGAACTGAAAAAAGGGGACAGGGATAGACATCTGGTACCTTCCTGTGCCTACTGTAGCAGTGGTGAACTTTAATCCAGATTTTAGATGCCATGGAGCACAAATGGTCTTCAGTGCTGCTTAAAGGATGTTTGGCACTGGAAAATAGGAAGACCATGAATGGCCTGAGCTGTGAATTCTAGTTCTATTCTTCCTAGTAGGGTAATAATCTGTTCATTAATGTTTATACCACAATAGTATAGATTCCCTTGTTAGTTAACTTCATGTCATTACTTACAACCAGGGAAAAAAACTCAAATTAAACTTGAGGACATCAGGAACGTAAAACATTATATGGGCCAAGAGCACTTACTTGACTGGAACTGTTATCAGTGAGCTAGCAAAGGAAAGAGACACCGAAGTAGGCATTTCCAGAGTGATAGAATACAAAAAAGGAAATTTGTATCTCCAGGTGTGGATAAAAGCTAGGGGCACTTAAATGCAGAGTCTAAGTTTTGTTCAAAATTAGTTCAAAGCAAAGGTGGAGAAAAGTTTTGCTACTTCACAGTGTTAAAAATATAGTCAAAGTATTATTCTACAATGTAAAGAAAAAATATAGGTAAAATTAGTATATATGAAAAATAATTGTGGAGAGAATGAATTATAACCACATAATTCACAGAAAAATGCAAGAGAAGGACTCAGTTGGGGTTTGGCTTTGTGGTTTACAGGTTTTGTTTTTTTTCTTTTCTTTTTTTTTTTTTTTTCCTCCCTGGCAAGAAAACCTAGGTTTTAATTGTAACAGATGTTGTTTGAAGTCAAGTGCGGCTTTCATTGTAATAAGCAAGAATGATTCCACTATGATAGATCGGACCAAGGAAGGGCAGGAAAGTCACTCCATTCAGCCCTAACAGAAGTCTTCTGATCCTCAGAAAAATAATTACACTCAAGCACATTCTACATAAATAGCAAAAAGTAAGACTTTGAAATTTTTTAAAGAATGACAATACAGTGACATTCATAGAAATTTGAGTGACTGTCACTGACAACTGCTAAAATGTAATGTGTCTGTTCTTTAATTAGGCAGGGAGAACCACTGAACTGATTTTTAGATTAAACCTTTAACTAGAAGTTGAATAGGATAAGACAGACTTCAAAAATAAAATGTCCTTTCTTGTTGGTGAGTCAGTTGCACAACTGATAGGAATTCTCTTTCTCTTAATGAATTTGTTCTTTGTCACCTGCTGACAGATCTGACCACCATGTATAGAAAAATTCAGAAGCAAAGCCACAGAACTTCTGTAGCATCACAATCTGTGTGTGAGTTGGGAAGGGAAAAGAAAAAGCTGAATGTTGGAACGCAGTGTAAAGTGGAAGAAATTGGAATTAGTTTGTAAGAAAAAGTACTCATTGCAGAAATTGAGTTTGTGCTGTTATGACTGAAATAACTGTGGGAAATGCTTCACATAATGTCCATGCTGTTTGGGAATGCTAACTTTACATAAACTTTTTATACAACCAACCAAATGAGATTTTAGTGGGTAAATTCTCTGTAATGTAGATTGTATGTCAACAGGCAGATGTCTGAAGTAATGAAAACACTCTGGCTACATGTGTATTGCAGTTATAATAAATAAGAATGATAAAGTTTTGTTATCATGTGCCAAACTCCTATTCTAGTTTAGGTTTCCAACAAAAAATGTGTGGAAATAACCAAACCCTAAGAACATTTAATTTTTACAATAAGTTTAGTTCAATAAAACAGCTTACAAGTGCTCTCTGCAAGAAGAGATATTTACTACATGTTGGTGCTGAACAAATATTTAATACAGATCTCTTCACACAGTCATGAAAATGGCATCCATCCCTCCTTAGTTCTTTTGTCATTATTTAAATATTACATGTAACTTTGCAATCGTTATAGGAAAACCACTTTGTTGCTTTTTTAAAATGTTGCATTAGAGCAGATGGGTGTGACTGAGATTTAAATTTGTGTTACAGTAAGGTTTCCATTAGTTTTTATTAGCAGCCACATGCAGTTGTGATGGGAAAAACTGGAATCCAGCCCTGGCCATATGTCAGCACAAAATGCAAACCTTACCTTGGAAGAAGAGGGAACATGGGTCTGCTTAAGCCTTTGGTTCCTCCTAAGATAGTGAGGCCATAAAGGAAATAGAAGTTCTCCTAGACCTTATCTTATACAATTTTTGCCTTTTACCTTTCTACCTAGTTGCAGAGACTGGAGAATGACCTAAGGGTCTCTCATCCTCTTGGGAACAGCCATATTATGGGATCATCTCTCCATTAGCTCAGTTGTTCAGAGCATGGGGCTAGTAACATCAAGGTCATGGGTTTGATCCACATATGGGCTGTTCATGGAAGAGTTGGACTTGATGACCCTTGTGGGTTGCTTAAAACTCAGAATATTCTGTGATTCCGTGATCCTTCTGTCATTCAGGCACTTGCCCCTTGGAGAATGGTAAAGGTGACATGTCCCACATGTCCATAGCAAGCTGCCCACTCTACTTTCCCTGAAGCTAGTGGAGATTTGCAGTGACACCAATAGCCATGATGCAGCTGACTCTGATTTAAACTCTGAAGAGCATATGGCAACCACGCTTCGCTGGAGAGTCACCCCAGGAACAGCATCAGCCCCTGGGTCTGCAAGTATCACCTGCTCTTAAAACTACACCTGAAAAAGATGATCAAGCTGTTTCTTCCCATGCAGGGTGACAGATTTCTTCCAAGATGTAGAATGATTAAAAAGAAATTATGACCCATGCCTTTGTGTTAAAGCATTTATAATGACAGTGCTTAGGACAGTTCAAATCGTAAGCTCACTTGAATGTTCATCTCTATTGCAGTATTTTCTGTCACGAGATATCTCAGCCACAACAAATATTCCCTATGTAGTAGCTGAGATCTTAAAGGGAGTTAAAGCATGGGCATAAAAATACTTATACAAGAGAGAATTATAGGTGTCACAAGCAGTCCTCATCACCAAAACAGCCCATGAGAGTTGTATGCTTGCAAAGGATGCTGAAACTCTGTAATGCTGTTAGTGACTCTTCAGTGTTTTGCAGTTAAGAAGACAGACATGCTACAGAAAGAAATAGGTGATGGGCTTCTTGCTGAAAATTTTTCCAGAAATGTCTCTCTGCTGTGCCATCTCATCCATCTCCTCTCTTGTAAAAGCTGAAGAAGAGATTGCAGACAGTGTTCTCTTCTAAGGGTCAGTGGGTAAATAACGAAGCCAGATTTTGGCTTGCTAACTAACTGAATTGCCTCAAGGGGAAAGGTTTAGTTACAGTTAAAAAAGAAAGCAAATATTTCTTTGGTGAGGCAGGTTTGGATCTCTTAACTCTTTAAAATTGCTTCCTCCCTTGACTGCTACATTTGTAATTCACTGTATCCTTTTCCATTTTTAATCTAAACATAATAACCCATCTTTCAACCGCAAATAATAATTCAAAAAACACACCAGCCTACCCTCGCCCCTCAGCCTGGGATGGGAAGCAGCAAGCTAGTACAACAAATAGTGACTTTCTTGTCTCCTACCACAACCATGCAGGTAAATTCTGACTATAATTATAAACTTCACATGATTCAAACCTTAGAACTGTCAGATAAAGCCCCAAATTAATAATCCCACTGAAGTGTGTCCAAAATACAAATTTTATGTACAACCCAGTATGCTTACTAGACTTAGAGTGAGACTTCAACCTACTCCCTGGGATATCATTTGACTGCTGTTGTTGGGGGCTATAATTTCACAAGGGTGTCTCAAAATTTCAGCACAGTAACCCAAAACTCTTAACCTCAATTCAGCCTTGAACCTGATCCCCAACCTAAACCTAATCCAAAGCAGCAATTCAGCACAGCCTCTTTGACCTACCACTGATTACAGGCATTTCTGATGGGAGTTTCTCCACTCCCTCTCCCCCTTTTTAACACATCCACAGGCCCACTTTCCCTCCCTATCTCACCCCTGGCCACTAACAAAAAAAGTTAAAGGCAGTTGGGGAAGGGATTCAACTCTGTCAAAGTTCTCGTGAACCAGGATTAAAGGGGATTCTATTCACTCTCTGGAAAAAGAGCATGTTATAGGGAAAATATGTTGCAAGGAAAGAATATGTTATAGGGGGGAAATAAAAAGTTAGACTTCAGTGTTTTTCTTCAATTTTTATGGAGCACTTTAAACTGCTGATTTTGGAGTGTCTTCAAATTGTTCTTCTTGAATGCCTGTAGAAATGTCCCTTAGCTTGTATCTACCCCCAGATTTATCTTTTTGTACATAGATGAGACTGGGATTGCACCTTGAAAGTAAACCAATAAATGAGGTCTTTTTCTTTTGCAGAATTCTTAGAGGTTGCTAATGGGAGCTGGATGAATCAGACAACTTTTTAACTTGATGGTAAATTATTTTTCAGCTTAGATCTGCTTCCTGAGAGGTATTTTATACCTCAGTCTTCCTGAACTTTAAATAGGGTGCGCATAGTAGCTTTGGAACCACATCCCAAATTTTGAGGAAAAAATTTCTGTAAGAGAATGAAAGTACTCATTCTCTCTGTCTGCCCTGTACTATTATAAAAAATACCTGGATGTAATGAGGTGCTTTCTTAATTTAAAGTCTTAATATTAAATTTCTGGGGGAAAACACTTAATTTAAAAACTCTATGGCTCTTAAGGAATATGATATGCATATATAAAAATAGACTAGTGTTTGAAGAATTGCAATGATAGCACAAATAATGAAGATACATTGAAAATACAGTAAGCTGATGTATTGGAAAGAAAAAATTGCAAACTTGAAAGTATTAGATGTTTAGGTAGGGCTAATCCAGTATATATGGCAATACCCTTTGTACATCAGCATGCAGCGTTGCCTGGGCAGTTGGCATTAGCTTAAACACCTGCCTCAAGGCAGAGCAAAACTGTTTCTTTACTGAAGGTTTCCACCAAAGACAAAACAAACCGAAACTTCTTCAGCCTGCAGATATGAGAGGTAAATTGTACAGTAAAGCAGGGAACTGTCTAGCCACACTCTTTCAGGTAAATTATCCTGAATTCTGTGTAGGGCTCCTGCCTGAAGGATAGGGCACACAGTGGCCAGCCTGCAGACCCCACTCCTCCAGATCTGCTGTGACTGGAGGCAGAACACATGACCTAGTTTTCTAAGGTCAGTGATCCTGACCCGCTTTTAAAATCACACACACCTCTATTTTAATCAAATAGAAATTAGCACTCCCACATTCTAATTTCTGTATGGATAAGCTTCCCCACTTCAATAACTCCTAGTTCTTTATGAAGTGCTGTATTTGGCTCCTTGCTGCTGCTGTAAAGATGCATTGAGCTGACATTTAATTTAGTGCACAGCAACTCTCACTGAAGGAAGCTGGCTCACACTTGGTGTTGCTACATTACAAGAAATCATAAACACAGCACGAGTTGGACCTTGCAAGTAGAGTTTTTTGTGTATCCCTGTTAGGGTATCGAATACAGGGAACAGAATTTAAGGGTTTTGTTAGAGTAAAAAAATATTTAAAAATTAACAGTTAGAAAAAAGCTTAACTATTAGAAACTAGTTTAAAAACTATGCTAATCCTTTAGATATTGAATAGTCATCAGACTAAGCAGTGGGAGACATATGCTGCTGCATGCCTATAATGTCGTAAAATCTGGAATCTATGCTACTGTATTTTGGATGAGTAACTATCACAGTCAAAATTATATCAAGTAGTGCCCAGTGTGATGCAAAGAACTCTCCACTAGTAACTGGTGGAGAGCTCCAGGTTACCAAAGAGATGGTAAAGACTCTCAGCTCCACTAGCTCAAAAACCTAATGGAAATCTATCAGGTCTGGTAGATTTCCACAGAACCATGATGAGGATGATGATGAATGTAGTATTTCAGCTGTCCCAAGAGAAAAAAAACCAACTTCAGCCTAAAGTCAAGTGGGTTCAAACCATGTGAAGCCAATGAAGAGCATTCCCTCGGATGGTCCTGCTTTCTAAGCAGTTTTATCCTCGGATCTAAGCCTGACACCACTGTGAGGAGACCACAGGACCCCCAGCCCTTTGATTCCTGTCATGTTCCCACTGCCTTGCTCTTCCCCATATCCATCCTCCTGCCTTCCTTTCCACAGGGCAGCCGTACTACCCAGCAGAAGACTTCTGGCACAGGGATGCTGTAACCTTCCACATTCCTCAAGGAGATCCAGTCCAGCCAAAGCACATCTATTCCCAGAGGATGTGCCCTGCAGATTGGACAGCAGTTACCGCCGGTATCAACATCTTAAGGAAGAGAAGAGTGATTTGGTTGCTGTGCTACCAGTGAGATTTAGATATGTTCTGAGCTTGCCTGCCAGGTCAGGTCTCCCCAAAGACCGTGGTCAGATGCCTCTCTGGCTTGCCTAGGACACAGAATGGGCAAACAGATGTTGACCACACGGTGGGCCAGGGGAAGCAGGTTGGTAGAGGCCAGTATTCATTTTTCTGGAGGCTCAGAAGCTCATCATGGAGACACTCAAGTGGAGGTATTCTACATTCCAAGGAGCAAGAGTGTTCTGTGTTGTTATTTTGAACTCTAGCAGTTAATGTCACTTAATTACAATTTTTAGCAAACCATCTCACTCCCTGTGGCTATCAGCCAGATTTTGACATTTCTTTTCTTTTCTGCTTTGCCTCTGCATTCATACATTTTCACATTTTTTGTTTTATTTTATGTGTACACAATTTGGGGTAAAAATTTAGCTTGATTCTCTCTTCCACTGCAATAAGAGCACACAGAAGCCCTGAGAGTCATAAAACTCCAGCACAGAAAAAAAATAAAAACACACAAGTGATGTTAAAAAAACGCAAGCTATTTCTGGACCTGGTGAGCTCTTGTGTTGAAGCCAGTTGCAAAACCATGAGAGCACAGGTGCATGCCACATGACCAGGTGATAATAAAGCAACTCTAGAATGTGATTTTGAGGAGTCTGATGATGTTTTGTCTCTGTAATACATCCATCCCAAGGTGCACTTTGACATCTGTTTCATATTTAGGGTTTCTTTTTCTTTTATACTAGTAGCTTTAAGGGAAGTCAAGCAGATGAATATCTACATTTAGGAGACCATATGTTAACAAGAGGCTGTGAGGTGACATGATAAGTTTGGTGAAGCACGTTCACCATGTGCAAAATTGCTGAGCAGTGTAAGAGGTTTATAAACAGATGGGAACCCATGAGCCACTGCAAGAAGAAAATCTCTCTTGCAGGTTACCCTCTGGCCAGTCCTGAGGCTTTGGCAGACCGACTTGTAAGACAGCTTTATTAGTCACGGAAGAACCAGAGTTAGATAAACTCACTGCAATACTAGTAAAAGTCAGAACCGTATTTTTCACTGTGAAGGAGGGCACTAAGCAAAAGGGACACCTAATTGCTGCTACTTTACTGCTTCCACGTGACAGAAGTCGTGCTGAAAGGAAGAGGAGTCAGGAGTGCAAAGATTTTCCTTGATAGGCAATATTTGCTGTAACCAAAGTAAAAAGCCAAGCACCAGAGAAGAACTGAGCATTTGAGGAGACGCAGTTTTGTAGTAAGTCAGAGATAGGAGTGATTGATTCCTCACATAAAAGAAATCTCTCTTGGGAACATTGGTTTGAACAGTCTGATATGGTAGACCTTCTGAAATATGAAAAAACAAGCTATTTCCATTAACTTTCCAGAAGCCATGTGTTCCAAAAGTCATCTGTCTTGTCCTTGCTCTGAACAACAAAAGTGTGCATGACATCTTCCATTTCACAGGCAGTCTTGGTTTGAAGTCACTTGCTTCTCCATTATGCTGATGTTTACCCTGCTTTGTTCAAGTCTTGCAACATCACCACGAATGCAAAACACTAATGCAACTTGGCTTAATGTTACATGCACATTAGGCTGTGCAAAACTCATCACAGAATAATGCTGGTGCTGTGGTTTACTACTGCGTGAAGAAGACAGTGGAGACATTTCTACAACAGTGGACTGTTAAATGTATAACGCTGCTGACTAAGATATTAGTCTGTTTAAGGGTTTTTCTATCTATTTTCTTTTATTTTTTGCAGGTGGTGTGGAAAGATTTTGAAGATAGCTCTGGTGTTACATTAGATGTACCAATATATGGACAGGAAAACACTTACTCTTTTTGCATATCAGTCAGATGACATATTCCTACAAATAATATATCAGGTCCTCTGAACAGCATACAAGAGTTTCATATTGATCATTCATGAGTCTCCCAGGGGGACTCAAGAGTTCTCAACCCTTCATCCCTTGCCCTACATTAAGCAAAGTGGGCTGTTGAGTTAAAAAAATCCTTCAAATTAGAATGAAAATAATCCAGTTTGAAGATTTGGCTATAATCTGGTGCCAAAGAACAATTTCAAGCATATTACAAAAATAAGGAAATTACATTTTTGGTGGCACTAAAAGTAAACAAAGAACTAACAAAGAACTGACTGTTTATAGATGGTTGAAGGAAGTAATTATGAGTACTTTATAAAAGATGTTATAATTATCACAAATGTATCATTTTTTGAAGAAGAAAACCTCATAAACAACTGTACAGATGACAAGACCTGTTAATTTCTTGCATACCCTTTCAGAAGGAAATAAAAATATCAAACACAGGGGAAAAATATATGACATCTGTGTCAATTACATGCTCAACCAGAGAGAAATCATTTCATGTCGCTATTGTGAAATATGGCTTACCCTCACAGCCCTGACTCAATGCTTTGCAACCATGTCTCCCACTGTACACCTGGATTTGAGACAATTTCTCCAGCAATCTTTGTCTGAAAAAGTCCTGCTTTATGTCTGAGTTTCTTGTTGGGATAACGCAGTTTTGGACCACATGACAGTGATCCTGTAGGTAATTTTATAAGGCAAGCATGAGAAGAAATTCAGAATTTCACTGAGAAATTAGTTGAAAAATTTTAATAGTCTTTGAGCTGGGAGTTTTCATTGGAATTTATCAGGTTTTGATAGAATTTTTGAGATAAGTTGTTTCTCAGGCTCAGGAAAAAATTTTGAATGGACACTCCCAAGAAGAATGACTCGTTCTAGAGTCTTACAAAAGTATGCAAGAGTCAATTTTCTTTCCATCCATGGACTTTACTAACGATCAGACTATTGGTTGATTTAGGATGAATAAAAGGATATGGATATGGAGGGAATCAACTGTAACATTAGATCTAGTCCTCTGCAGTGATGCACAACTGCACACTACAAGCCAAATTTAGAAAATTCAAGATCTCTTTCACAATGCCGTTATCCCCCTTGATCCACAATATTACTTTTAATTTGTGACAATAAAATGAGAAGTTGTACTAGATGGTGAAAGCCACAACTGAAACAATCTACAGAGAGAAAGCATCATAGATCCCAACCTGCAATATGATTATATGGTTAGATCTGCTCCACTTTTCATAATTAAATAAATATTTTTTGGGTCAAAGGAAGTTTGGCCTCTGTATTACAAATGTTTAGCCTTCATGCCTAGGTATATTTCGCTTTTTCTCAAGGTTCAGAACGATTCAGACTGTCACATATACTCTCAGAGATATTTAACATAGTTCTGTGCAATACTTTTAAGAAATACTTCATTTGTTTCTCTGGGATATAGGGAAAACATGGTGACAAGTGACTTTGTGTTTTCAAACATTCCCACACCCTTATATATTTTCACTTTACTCAAAATATGTAAATTTTTGTGCTTTATATCTCTACATGTCTTTGATGGGTTTTTTTGTAAATTGCTGAATTACCTTTTTTCTGCAAAATCAAAATTTACACTTTGTGATCACAGCTTGTCTGAAAAACTTACCTGAGAGCAGTACCATAGAATCAAGCCAAATTAAATTTTTTTTGTTTACGCTTAGATTTCCGTGCTAAGCTCTAGGGCAAAATTTATGGAAGTGGTTAAACTAGTTTTGAGAATGGGGCTCCTAGTTTTGATAGTGGTGCATCTGAAAAATGTCACCTTAACTCTGGCTTATTTGATGCACCTTCCTTTATCGAATACCTGCTCCAATATGATGCCTTGAATCTGCCAAGCTGAGTCATTAGTGCACCCCCTTTATTTCAAAGACATTGAGAATGTTAGCAAACTTTCAGACAAACTGGGGCTGAGTTTGGATTCTTTAATGAAACCCAAAACCAGTCAGGTTTCTCTTGGTTTTGTGTTTCATTGCAAGAAACTCTTGATCTTAGATGAGTACAGCTCAGAGTGCATACATTCATGATCAGCAGTAAATGCGCAGAGAAAGAAACAGCAGAACAGACATCAGATTTTTCTCTGCAGTCAGCAATGCCTGGAAAGCCGCCCTGCTTCATTGCAATGCAGATTTGCAGACTTTGGCCCAAAAAAGACCTGTTGGCGAAGTTTGATACTGAAAAGTAATCTTCTTCAGGAAATGAGTACCAAAGAATTGTTATACCACGTAATAAGAAAGAAACAATAAAGATCCCTGGCAAGAAAGTAGTTCTGGGTTGATGGACAACAGTCATTATAAACTGGGCTTTCAAATAAAAATACCTTCATCCTTTTAAAAGGGTTTCTGTATTTTAAATATGGACGTTCACATTTCAGACTGGAGAGCTTCCAAGTGACCTCCTGACTTAAAAGGTTAAGCGCTATGAGAGAACAATTGCAGACACTCAGAATGAGAAGGAAAATATGATTTTATAGCTGGAACAGACTATAGAGTATCTCTTCTAACATTTCAAATTTGAATTAAAGAGGTAACTATTGGGAATAGTTCAAAAACAGCCAAGGCTGAAGAAGTGAATGAATCTACTCTTTCTGTTGCTTCACAAACACTACTGCCCCAGTCACTCTGTTTAAAGAAAATGGGTAAAGACAATGTCTGTACTAAGTGCCTGATATTGGTGACAGAGCTGCAAGTACATAAAAGGCTGTGACAATAGCTCTGGTGGTGAAGTAATTGGTTATTTGGTCAGCTATGACAAGATCTGCATACAAATTAATCAAAATAAAAAGGCAAGAACCCCAAGAAAAATAATCAATGCAGTCAATATTTCTCCCTTGTTGGGCCACGGAATGTTGGCCCTCATTTAAACTTTGTTAAGGCCTTGTCTTCTCCATTTTTGTTTATATGATCATTGGCTTAATATAGGAAAGTGCACTCTGTCCCTAGGTTAGGGGTTGTCACATTTGCAAGAGATGAGGAGAAGATTAATACAGTGCTACAAGGGGGATGAACAGAGCTGCAAATGTGCTTATGGCCCATCAAGGTTTAGCAAAATACAGAAGGTAGGAGAGTGTTACCACCTGGTCCTTGCTTATCTCAGAAATATATCAAAACATACCTCTTTTCAAATTCTGTTGCTTTCACTAAGTGATCATCTGCACTGTCTATATGGAAAAAAATGAGCTTCTGTTTTTGATGGGCCCTTCTACCTGACAGTTTATGCAACTTTTTGGTGGAGATATATTTTTCAGAAAGGCCTGCTGGTGGGAATAGATATGGAAAGGAAACATTAGAAATTCATGTCTACAGATGATTACAGTAACGAAAATACTAATGAATATATTCTTCTTCACTAGTTTACACACTGTGTTAAAATTTTCAGTGTAAATAAATAATAAAAAAATTGACTAAGTTTAAAATTAATGATGGAAATTCTTCTCAGTACCACAACTTCAGGAAAGAAATAAATTGGTCTCATTTCATATTCACAACGGAAGATTCTACTGATAACATAAACGGACAAAAGGCAAAGTATGAAGTCCCATCATCCTAGCTGAGGCAATTTTGAGCATCTGAGAACTGCTGTCAATCTGATTTTAAAAGAAAAACTCAGTAACAAATGGATTTGAATTCCCTAGGGAGTTCATAATAAAAACATACCCTAAGTATGTTTGCCCCCTCAGACAGAGCTGACACCCTGTTTGCATACAAGTGCGTGTGTGTGCCATCAGTGCGATGGAAACACCGGAGAGAAAATTTCTTGTTCCTGTAATGTCTTTTAGGCTTCAGATTAAGCAATTTTATTTGGGGCTATGACTATACTTACGATATATTTTGTGTCTCAATATTTTTCGTAAAAATTTTTCATTAAAAGATACTATATTGTAGGTTATTTTGAATTTTATTTGCAATATATGTTAGTCAGCAAAGAGGTGGTATTTCCCACAAGATGATGCACTACACTGAACTCCCATTGAAGAACCACAGTTTCAGTTTGCTGAAATTACTTCTGAATTTATGAAATGAACCTTACTATCACTGCTACCTATATGAAAAAACAGACCCAGCACGATAAAGAAACTAGAGCTCATAGGGGAATGAATACATCTGATCCTCATGGTGTGAACCAGTGCTTTGAGTTGGTGGAGGTGCATTTGTCAGAAGTTGGGGTTCTTATGCAAGACTTATACAAGCAATCACAATTTTCCTTTGCTTTTCCAGTGTATTTTTCTTGACAGTGAAAATCAGAGCCATCAGTTTATGGCTCTGTGGGTAAAAGCCACATAAAATCTCTTCTTCCTATGGTCAGTAAGGGCTAGAAAAAGAAGTGGCTGGGGATGATGACATTAAAATTTTAGAGAAGACCCTATCATGTTATAGCACAAATACACACATTTTCCATTTTGCTTGCCTGATGTCTCTTTTGTCATGTGAGAAACAAGGTCATAAATGATCATCCTTGCAATAGCATAAGTGGGGTGTTTAAAGAACTCGTATAATTTTTGGAAAGTATTAATTATGATGTATCTGGAGATGAAATCTATCCACGCATATTGCTGATTGCTGAAGTTTTGCAGGCAGTTTTCAAATACTGGCTCCACTTTTGTTCATTATGCTGTGGGAGGAGTGGAAACAATCCATATCATATAAAAATTAGGAACATAATTAATTGTTTATAGAAATTGACACAAATACTCTAACTCAGAAAATGTTTAAGTGACTTTTTATAGAACTGCTGTGTTAAAACCAGTTCAGTCACTAAAGCAGCCAAACCACTCCTGGTGCATGAGATTATTCAACGATAACAAACATTCGAAGAGAAGCATTTAGACCTGCCACTTGCTATTTTAGGAGAGTTGGGCACACTCCAAAGAAGGACACAACCTGAGTGTCTTTCCCAGAGAACTCAACCTCCCTCTTGAGCATCTGTGGTCTTGTGAAAAACAATTCTGTAGGGCCCGACGAAGAAGAACACAGAAACAGAGACACATTAGTAATTTTCCTTGCAGTTTCTGTATTTCTATTGTTTGATCCATCTGAAATGACCAAAAGAAGTAAGACAATTTATTGTGTGTATCCTGAGCTTAAATCTCCAGAAAAGGCTTTCACTTCTGTATGTTCAGACATTATCTACACCTCTGACATGTTTTTCAGCTTCGCTAAAGCATTTCTGTGGTTAGTGATATACAGCGCAAAAGAAGTTTTTTTCTTGTTACTGCATCACTTGTATGAAAATATGAAAAATGCTGTAAGAAATGGAAAGGTTTTCTCAGTTCTGTTAGCTGAACCCTGTTTTCCACCTGGTGTGGCAGGGGATGGCAGACTGCTGGAGGAAACATGCAGATGGCATGAGAAACGCATATTTAAAATTCTGTCCAGCTGCACCATATTGTCTGGTTATCAAGGGAGCTGATAAGAAATAAGAGAATACAGGGAATTCTGAGCATAGGTTTTTTTTTATTGCAAAGCAGGAACTGCTGCAAGCATCCAAATGTAAATAAGACACAATTTTTAGGCATAAATAAGATATTATATATTCCTGGAGGCTGGTATGTTCCAAGGCCTGCTGCTGGACAGCTGCAGTGCAATTAACCACAAGGCCATACGAAGTTTGAGCTGGGTCTTATGGGTTTTGTTGTTTCACCTCCATCTGCCAAATAATTCTTCAGTAAGCTGACATCACACATATCATCTTTCCTTGCAAGAACACATTGTATGCTCTGTGTCTTATGGATTTTTTCTCAACTCTTCTTTTCAAACAGGAAAAGTGGTCCTTTACAGTTAGTTTTTATGATTAAGCTCGTATGTTTGGTAAAGGAAGGCAACATCAGACTCTGTACAAAGGTTTCTGGATGTGACATCATGATCTGAAATACACAATAAGATGTAAAAATCTGTTATTTACACAATGGTGTCACGTCTTTGATTATAAAATGCAGTGATTTGACTATCCCTGCTATTTGCTAAATTTTCTCTCATGCTGTCACTAATTGAGGGAGTTTTGCCATTTGTAGGAGCTAAACTAGGATTTATAACTTTACACTACTAACTTTTTTTCAGTTATTACAATTGCATTCATATTATGAATCCAGGAAATGCATCCCACTACATAATAGCATTAAAAAAGGCACCGTGAAAGAAGCCAGGGAGGTAGTACAAATACAGTCACTTTGTTTTCCCTCCTGTGGCTCCTTTCACAAATCGTACCCCTTAAAATGAGTAAAGTGCATTGTGATGTTTAAAACAAACAAAAAAAGGGCAATCCTCATGTCTTACTCTGTTAGCAGCAGGTTGTACTTGTCCTTCTACACTTGCTTCATGCAAACTCAGAGAAGATATGCATAAAGATACAGACATTAGAATTTTTTAGATTTTTTTTTACTTGCTGGAAGAGGCATTATGAGACAGACTAAAAGTAACATTTTAAATGCTGTGGAGGAATTATAATGAGAATTGGATAGTTTGCGGCACACCCCAAAATGTTTGTGATTATTTCAGCCTCATAAAAGTTACCAAAGTCTATGAAAACAGCTTTTGTTGTCTTGGTATGGTGTGGTGGAGAGGTCCCAGATTTCCTATGAATCCGAGTGATTGGAACAATGCAGCTGGCTGTGTTAGGTGACACATACCAGGACTTTGAACTACCTATAAAAAATAGGTCTCATTTAGCATGTAGCATTAGGCATTTGGCATGCAAAAATGCAAGGCTTCCCCTTGCCTTCAGCCAGTCACAGGGAGCGAGCAGAGCTCTCCCACACAGAGGAGAGGTCTGGACTGCAGGCGTGCTGCTGGCTGGAGGGAAGGCTGGGAGGGAGGCACCAAGATGCTGGAGAGAGAGCTGCAGCCCATTTAAACCTCTGTCAGAAATCCATTCCAGGAGTGGGGATCAAACAGCGCAGAATGAACAAATGTGTCGTATAACGATTATAGATTTGGGGGCTGGGGTTCAGCCGTGAGACAGTCACCATCTGCATGGTGGGTTTCTCCTGGGGATTGTCCCTAACCCCATGTTTTAATGACTTTCTAGAATTTTACCACCATTGTGGACAGTGCCCCCAGACCATCCTAACACAATGTTTGTGTTCTTAAGGGATGTTGTCCTGCAAATGATATGCAACATACACTTCTTTGTCTTTCTAATACGTTGAACCATTTCAAGGCATTTGTCTTTTTGTCATCTCTTTTGACATTTGTCAACTGAGGTTTGGGGACCAACCACTGGTTTTTCTTCTGAATAGCTCTGTAATGTATGTTCCTTATTGCAACTGAAGAACATCAGAAAGGAAAAGGCAAAATCCATCTTTGTTTAAATTAACTGTATTTCTTTTGCCAGGATTTCATTTATGCATGGATTTTGACCCAGATTTCTTCTTAGCCATTCACTGACAAGTTATATGGCATAAGGAGCCTTAAGAAAGGCTTCCAGTGACTGTCTCTCCTTAGATAACTTTGCAATAAAAAAACTTCAAACAACTATGCAGTGCCAGACCTTCAGAAACATTTCAAGCATTTTTGATACAACCACAGAATTTCTATCATGTACAGGGTTTTTGGGTGGCATTTTGTCATGAACTAACAGCTGAGTTAGTTCAATGTTAGCCTGGATGTATTTTCATCAGCTCTCCCTATGTGAAACTGCATCCTAATTTCACCTTGCTGACGGTCTTCAATTGGCAATAATCTCAAGACTGTGAAAAGGTTCTTACTGAAGTTTTTCTTTGATGGCACAAAATCTGTTCCCCTGCATAACTGCAGTCATGTTGACAAAGGGGTCCCTAACCATTTTATTTGCTTCCAAAACAGTGACCCAGGAAACACTGTTAACTTTTCTTGCAAAAGCACAATATGAACCTTTTCATTTTTCTTGGTGAGCCCTTTGTTGTTCTGTCCTATTAAAATTTAGTAAGAAAAGTGTACAGTAATACCTTCTACAAGCTGATATCTGATGTATGGAATAAAACTGCCTCCAGTATCTGGAAAGGTTGCTCTTACGCAGAATACCATACCCATCCCTTCTGCTTGTTGTTAGTGTTGCCCTTCTGCCACAGTTAAATAGGATGCTCTTCAATGGCTCATCACAGTAAGATCACTATAAATAAAACAGCAAGTGACATGTTGTCTTCGTTTGATAGACAGGTGTCTGCTCAGGAAGGTGGGAGCCTTCCTTAGAGCAGAGAATGTGAATCCCCTTCCCTCCGAATTATTGTAACTTTAGAATCAAGGGCTCTCAGGCAAAGGTATGGGAAAAGGAATAAGAGGTTTTTTTACTAGTATCTATAATGAGGTAAACAATCAGTAACAAGAACAGTAAACAAGGTAAAAAACAGTAAACAAAACCAAAAACTCGGTGGCAAATGTCCCTGGTTTGTCAGGCCCTTTCCCGTTTGGTGCAGTCACGGTCACGGCCAGCAGGGGCACTGTTGGGCTCCTAGACCAGCAGGGCAGGTGCGATGACTCCCGGGAAGCTGCAGATGGCGCTGTGGGTGCTGTGCCACGAGGTTGGATCTGTGTCACGCGTGTACTGGCCCAGGGGCTGGACCAGGGTGACGCGCAGATGTACAAGGCGCAGCAAGGAGATGGAACGGCCAGGTGGGCTCACTTGAGCCAGCCAGCAGAGGAGGCAGCAGAAGCTCCGCAGCTGTGGCAGGCAAGGCGTGGGGCGGCAGCAGGCAGGGCGAGGAGCGGCAGCATGCGGGGGGTCTCGTTCTGCTGCAGTGCAGCTGGGAAATGCGCCCTCCCGGAGGGTAGAAGGGGCCGGGATCCTGTCCTCCCCATCCCAAGTGAGAGCTCACCCAACAGGTAGAGAGAAAAACCAGTGCAAAACTGGGCCTTTTCTGCAGTTGCAGTCAAAAAAGCAGAGCCGCCTTTTTCCCCCTGCTCCCTCCTCCAAGAGCTCTGAGCGAGTGAGTGTCCTGTTACGAAGTCTTGCCATCTCTTGTTCCCGTGCCCGCCCACGGGAGTCTCTTTTGTGAGAGTAAATGGCCCCTAAGTACTGATCGTTACTTGCCGAGCAACAGAATGGTAAAAATTCCACTTCCCTCCCCCCAGCCTCCAACACATGTATGTGAGCAATTCCAACTGAAGAAAAGATAAACTTCTGAAATATTTGTAGTAGTTGGTACTAGAGCATCTCTGAAAACAATTATGCAAGTAGCTGTTGTGGTACATTGACTAACCTCTCCAGCTATTTCCTGCAATCTAGAAGAGCTATCCTGTTCCAATGGTCCTGCTAGGACCTGTATTGCTTTTACCACAATTTGTCAAAAAGATTTACCTTACATGTCTCATCTACATGTCTATAAATACATAGAAAAGATATTTACATGTCTCGTAAAACTAGACATGTTGGCACTTCAGTCTTATCAGCACTCTTTCCCTCTGTTCAAAATTGCGAATACTTAGCATAGGGAAGCATGCTTGATCAGGGAGATAAGGCAGAATTCCAACAGCAGCACCAACTTGGTGTAAGTTTTCTTGGGTCGACCTGCTCCTGTCTGTCACTGTCCAACTTCATCCACACCCAACACAATAGCATATTTTGAAAACTCCTCAGCAACCAGTAAAACACACAGCTAATGCCAGGGAGAACTGGAATTAAGTGCCTTCCTGTCTCGCCTGTTGATTTTCTTCACCCCATATGCTCATTATGATCCTACCAGAACTGTTTTTTATGAACAATCTTTTTTGGCTCTCTAGAGAAGCACAGAAGGTGGATGCACTGCAGGATCTTGAGCTGCCCATAGCCTGGCTGTGGAAGTACCTGTGTCTTGCCTTTGGAGTCGGCATGTGGAATATCTCAAAAGAGCTCTTGTTTCCAGCATGAATTATTCCCATAACCCAAAACAGAGGAAGTAACATTTTAAAACTCAAATTACAGCAAACTTCCTTTTAAAATTCAGCAGCTCTTATCTGCTGGGAAGGACATAAACTTTTATGAGCAATTTTCCCCCTGCTGTCTGCTTCCAGGTCCTTTACCAGAGATTTTCCTTCAACCCATGTTTTTAGTGGCTTCTTATAATTTAACCATAACTGCTTCCTCCAGGTCCATCAGAAGCAGTCCTCTCTTCCTGTTGACTCTGAAGTTCATCTCCCTGTCTGCTCTTGGGAGTCTCCTAGCCTCTGCTTGTCTTGTGGAGAGTGTTTGTTCCACTATGTCTGGTACCTTGTTGGACCATCAGGCTTGCAGCACCTATAATACTGCATTTGTACTCTGGGCAAAAGCCAATTGCCCAATTTCTTCTCTGTCCCTTTCCATGTCACCCAGAGTGCACACTTCAGAAGGCAACTATGACCAGTCAGCTTTCCTCCCTCTGCCTCACCCACCCACAACTAACAAGCCAGATGTGGCGGTGCTTATGACAGGAATTGTGAATAAAAAAAATTAAATTGTACAATCTGCCACATGGAGCAGGTATTGGAGAGTTTGCAGCACAGTGCCATCCATGTGTGGGAAAGGATTTAGTGTTCACAGTGTCTCTGGCTGGTCAGTGTGCAAACTGCCCCTCTCCAGCATCAGCAGCAACCTTTACCAGTGACCTTGGGTGACACACACTTTTGCAAGCAGAACAAACAGCGGCATTCAGATTGAGCCTTCTACAAGTGCATGACTTGCCGAGGAAAAACACTTTTTTATTGGTTGGGACTGTGTCATCCTTGGCATTTTGCATTCAACCACACCGGCCGTGCAAAACAGGAGTGAGGTTGATCTATGTGGCTAAATGGAACAAGCAACACTCTGGTGACTATGAAAGTTTATTGTTGCTCTTTTTCCCAGATGTTGCTGTCTGTTTGCATTTGTTAACTGAAAAGCTTACTAAATCTATTTGTTGGTTTCTGTGCTTGTACACCTGAATGTGAAGATGCTGTACATCTAAGTCAGGCGGTGGGTGAGCCTAGAGACATCTGTGGGAATAGTTATGAAAGGTGAATAATGAGCACAACTCACCTTGTGCTTTCTGAAATAAAGGAATGTACCAGCTCCCAGCACCTGATAAATTAAATAAACCCTATATACACAGGGTACCTGTGTTACGTCTGTTTGGCAACAGTATGAAATTTGCTTGTTAGTCGCTGGACAAGGTTTTGAATATAGTAATAAAAGAAGCTGAAACAGAAGAATCAGCTTATATCAACTTTGAATCCTCCTGCAAAATCCCTCTTCTCAACCAACAGACTTCACTAAATCACCCTTCTTTTACCTTCCTCTACCCTCTCCCTTTCCTATATGATGTTTAACATAAAATATTATATTTTCAGAGCCCTTTACAGACTCTGCACAATAGCTGTTCATCTCTTATTCTCTCACATTTAAGCTCTCCCCTCCACATCCATCACCGACTTGTTAGATTTCAAACATCTCTGTGCTCTTTTTCATAATGACTCTCACAACTGAGTTGCATCCTGCCAATATGAACAACTCTTTCAAAATTATCCTTAGAGTTCACTTTTATTTACAAGACTGTGCCTGACTTCTCATGCTGTTGGAGGCTAACCCCAGGACACAGCTTAAACATGCCACAGACTCATGGTCACTTCCTTCCATCACCCCAGTGGGATGGGGAAAGAAGAAAGGAAGAGTAAAAAGAAGAAAATTTACGCAATAAGACAAAATTTGTTAACTTGGTAAAGGAGAAGTGAAAGAAGAAAAAAAGTGAAGAAAGCAAAACAAGTGATGTACCTCCCATGCGTGGACAGATCTCCTGAGAGCTTCTGAGCAAAAGATGGCTAACCCTCCCAGCACCTCCTTTTTACCCCTCTGTGTTGTTGAGCATGATGTTGTATGACATGGAGTATGATTCCAGCTTGTTCAGATCATCTGCCTGATTTTCTTTCCTCCTGATCTATTCTAGGGGCTCAGTGTGAGAACCAGAGGAGGCTTTCATGCTGTGTAAATGCTCTCCAGAGCAGCTAAACCGGTATGCCATCAACACCCTTTTGGTCACAAACCTAAGCCACATCACCAACGTGAACTTCTTTGAAAAAAAAATAAACTCGATCTCTTCCAGACTCAGTACACATGCTGACCTGTATCAGATCATTGATAAAGATAGTGCTGGACAGTACACTGCGGTCCAGTATCTCCCTTTATGTTATCCATTTGCTGTAGTTTACTTCATCCTCAGCAATAGACTTTTTCTAAACCTGGCAGAGTGGTATCCTGGTCCTCAGGACTCAGTGTTATTTCAAAGAGTACTGATAATCATCATAAAAAAACAAACATGACTGGCAGAAACTGACTGAGGAAGCTGGTGGGAGTGCTGCCTGAGCCACTCTCCATCATTTACAAGCAGTCCTGGCTGAAATGTGGAGGTCCCAGTGGATTGGAGCTTGGCAAATGTAGCATCTATCTGTAGGAAGGGTTGGAAGAAGAGTACACAGGACAGCAGGCCTGTAAACCTGACCTTGGTGCTAGAGAAGACCATGGAGCAAATCATCCTGAGTGTCATCGCACAGCATGTACAGGTGTACAGGTCAGTCAGGGGATCAGGCCCAACCAGCAGAGGTTTGTGAAAAGCTCGTCCTGCTTGATCACCTTGATCTCCTTCTATGACAGTGTAACCCACCCAGTGGATGAGGAAAAGGCTGTGGTTTTTGTCTACCTGGACTTAGTAAAACCTTTGATACTCTTTCCCACAACATTCTTCTGGAAAAACTGTCACCAGTGGTGCTCCCCAGGTCTCAGTATTGCAGCCAGTTCTGTTTTATATGTTCATTAATGATCTGGGTGAGTGGATCAAGGGTACCCTCAGTGAACCTGCAGAGGACACCAAGCTGGGCTGGAGTGTTGATCTGCTGGAGAGCAGGAAGGCTCTGCAGAGGATCTGGACAGGCTGGATCAGGGGCTGAGGCCAATGGTGTGAGGTTCAACAAGGCCCAGGGCTGGTCCTGCCCTTGGGTCACAACAACCCCAGGCAGTGCCACAGGCTGGGGCAGAGTGGCTGGAAAGCTGCCCACAGGAAGAGGCCCTGGAGGTGCTGGTGACAGCAGCTGAACATGAGCCAGGCTGTGCCCAGGTGGCCAAGAAGGCCAATGGCATCTTGGCCTGGATCAGCAACAGTGTGGCCAGCAGGGCCAGGGCAGGGATTGTCCCCTGTACTCGGTGCGGGTGAGGCCATATCTCAAATCCTGTGTTCAATTTTGGGGCCCTAATGACAAGAGTGACACTGAGGTGCTGGAGTGTGTCCAGAGAAGGGCAATGGAGCAGCAGAAGAGTCTGGAGCACAAGTCCTACTAGTAGTTGAGGGAGCTGGGGTTGATTAGCCTGGAGAAAAGGAGGCTCAGGGCAGACATTGTCACTCTCTACAACTGCCTGAAAGGAGGTTGTAGCGAGGTGAGGGTCAGTCTCTTCTCCCATGTAACTAACATCCATGACACAATGAGAGGAGATGGCCTCAAGTTGCACCAAGGAAGGTCTAGATTAGATACTGAGAAAAATTTCTTCACTGAAACGATAGTCAGGGCATTGGAATAGGCTGCTTAGGGAAGTGGTAGAATCACCATCCCTGAAAGTGTTCAAAAGGCTTGTGGATATGGCACTTGGGGGCACGGTTTAGTGCTGAATACAGTGGTGCTGGGTTAACAGTTGAACTCCAGGATCTTGCAGGGCTTTTCCAAAGCTGGAGATGACTACACAAAGAAACTAATTCCTGTAAGCTTACAAAGCCATCTCTGGAAAAAATAACCTTCAAAACTGTCAAATGGCAAAAGGCTCTAGACATCCATTTAGAAGTAATAGGCCTTTTCTTCCAGTTATGCTGGCAGATTTTGATGACAATTTTTTTAACACCTGCCTCTTCCTTAAATCTTCTGGCCAAGATCTACCAACTACTCTTCCACCTGATTTCCCTTTTTTCTGAGGGACATACCTAATTTCCTCCTGTTCCTGAGTACCCCAGTTTGCCCAGTAGTTAGTGAGAAAACACATCTAGCTCAAACGCAGCAAAGACAGCACCAAGCACAGACAGCACCATTTTGTTACCCAGTGGATAAAGAACCTGTAGAGTTTTCAGTTATTTTAAGCATCAGAAACCTCAGGAGACTGTATAATTTTGCCTGTGGCCCAGATTTTCTGCTCCCGCAGTGCCCTCATGGCACAGGGGGATTTTACAGCCCTGCTGATAGGTTAAGCAGCTCTAATTTTCTGCTTCTGTCTTATGATAATTCTCTCTTTACTCTTCCATTCTCAGTCACAGCTTTCTCAGTTTGCCTTCCCACAGGGGGTGGTCTTTTAATTTTACTATGTTTTCTTTGCTGGTGAGGAAACATTCACGCACACATGAATTGATCTCCTGAGGTTGGATGAGATATGAAAGAACCTTACGAAGATGTGTAAAGGGAAGTCTCTGCATGTGCAGCACTCGATAGCCAGGCTGCCTCGGTCCCTTGCAGAGGGTCCTCACATGAGCACTTCCAGGAAGGACCACCAGCCGCCCCACCCATCCTTAATCTCTGCCTTCAGCTGTATCATTCTCCCACATTAAGAACTTGACTGCTCCTTCCGTGTTCAGATGCTCTGTGGCCCACGCAGGCTTGTCCTACCTGGGCTTCTTTGCTTCTACATCCAGAAGAAACTCAACTTTTCTCTTTTTTTCAGGAGTGAATAGTATTATACATCACAGAAATCTTCTGTGCTGGCACTGAAGATATGTGAAGAGTTAATTTCTCACTAAATTAAAAATATTACAGGCAGCAAATTTAAAATATATGAAGAAAGCACTACCTTAACAGAGTTTCAGGAAGGGTTTAGAAAATATATCTCATTTTTACCTACAATTTTCTGGCATATCATCTTTGACACAGCTTCTGTATCACACAGCAGGATCAGAAAAAAATCAGTGCAGAAATGAATAAGGTTATATATGTATTTTCCTCCTGAGAAACAACCTCCTCTGAAAGGTGGAATTCATATATCTAGTCATTAGGAGAAATTAAGGTTTCAGTAATACTAGGCTGGAAAATAATTTGTCAAGGCCCTTGGAGGAGGATAATAATCTGTGACCATGTGGTCACTTTGTTGCTTGAAAGCCTACCTGGAGAAGTCTGAGAAACTAGATTTAAAGCAAAAGAAGCAGTTTTAAAGCCTCTGTTTCCTTCTACCGGCTTATTGTTTACTTATGCATGTGAGACTAACACTTCATTGTGGCTTATAAGTGGAGAAGTCAGTGTTCAGACTGTTCAGTCTTGTCTGTAACCTGGTCTTTGTTAAAAAATCTCTCTTGTGGTTTTGTTGTTATAACTCAAATGTTAAAAGAGATTTAGTTACGTTTTGTTGTAGTTGTTTTTGTGCCAGAAAAGCTGGCAAAGCAGGCATTTTTAATGTGTCATTTAATTCAAAACTTTTAAAACAATTCAGTGAACTAACCTGTAAAAGCCTCATTCATTTATTTTCATTAAATTCCATTTCAGCTGAGTTTATCAAATCTCGTTTTCCTGGCAAAAGGGATATTCTTCATATTGTATTTGCACAGTAAAATAGAAATATAGTTTATGAAAACATACATATGCTACAGATACATTTAAAAAACTTATTTCAGGGTGCCTAATCTAAAAAGAGAAGAGCATAAAAAAGTTTAACAACCTCAAGCACAACAGAAAATAAAAGTACCTATAAACACCCATATTACTTTACCTCATATGAATTCTATCTATATTGCATAGATGCCATACAAAACCACTATTCTGGCTTTAGTCAGTCTTCAAACAATGTTCCTATCATTTTATTAATAAAAATATAGCTTAAACAGATCAAGACAGTTTGTGGTACTGTAAGGTGTACCCAAACATTTCCTTGAACATCCATTCCCATGGCTCCTAACTACACTCAGAAGGCAGTAGTTTTCATTTTTCTACCTGAACATTCTCTACCACAAAGAATTCTAATTAGTAATGGGGAAAAATGGGCATTTAAGTCAAAAGCAGACCCAAACTTCATCCTGAAATTCAAATGGAAAGAAAAAATCCATTTAAGATTATAAAAATCTAGTGACATGTCTTTGCTTAGCCTGATTGTTTTGAGCATTTTTAAATTTTATATGGAATGGCAACACCACAAAAACTCTTCTGGTTCACTTCTGCTCAGCCTGATATAAATTAATATTACTGATAAAACTTTTACTGTTATCTCTTGGTAGAAGGCAACCAAAGTCTGTTGCAAGCTGAGAGGTGCCAGAACTTAGGGGAACTTTTGTCAACAGTCAACAGACCTTATAGCCTCTGCTGGTTTCAAGCGCACCAAGCAGATAGTAGAGCTGAAGAGACTCTTCTTTCATGTATTAGAAAAATCTAGAAAGGCAAGACTTATAATAAGATTTAAAACCATAAGTTTATTTATCTATTCACTTCTCTAGAAACAAATCAGACCTCATCAGATAGCCAGTTAACAATGCTGAAAAAACAACCAATGCCAGCTAGTGCCTATATTGCTGTTTAAATTCTTTACTAGGCATAAATGATGGTCTATAGACATGTATGTGTATACCCACACAAACACACACACTTTTGGGGATAACTGATTATTCAATAAGTGAATGACTCTCTGGTTTCAGATGTCCTTCCACAAAGGACAGATGAAATTTTAAATGCACACAGCACAAATATTTTCTTACCAGGAATTGGAGTCTGATGATAATCAATGAAATAAATGTTCTTCCTGTAAATAGAATAATTTTCATATTAAGAAAAACTCACATGCTTACTCTTTTTTCTCCTTCCTTTATTTATCTTTACTCTGGTTATTCTTATTGCGTCTTAAAGAAATGTATGCTGAAATGACATTTAAATCCTCAGTGCTCCCTTCAGAGCTGCATTTGTGGCATCTTTCATTTCAGTGGCAAGATAATATGGTATTGAGACAGAACTGCAAATTCACTGCAAGAATAAGCCTGTCAAAAACGTCAGCTTAAACTAAACTGTAAGGCTGAATAACCTTGGTCAGAGGAAGAAGGAGAACAGAGGGGAGGTCTCCATATATAAACTCAGAATCGGTGGCTCAATCACATCTTTGGAAAAGAAGCTGGGTGGCAAGAAAGAAAAAAACACATTTGAATAGCAGTGAGAACTTTCTTGCATCCTGAGAGTTATGAGTCAGTGAAAACACAGGTCTCAATAATGTTTAATTTTAGTAATTTTCTATCGCTGTAAGTGTTCTGTACTTAGATAGAAAGAGAACTCATGGATTTTTCCCCCTCTTTCACTTAAATAGGTCATTGTCTGCAAACCTGGCTGGGACTATTCTTACTCGAGGATGCAGGTGGCACCATCTGTGCCTAGGAGATCTGTGCCAGACAGTTCTGGCTTCACTTTGCATGTGAATTTTCTTCCTGCATAAAATTGCAATATGCAGATCTTGTGAAAATGACTCTGCCCAAAACAGAGTGACAAATGCACAATGTATACAAAATAACGAAGACTTCAAGGACTAGTTTTTTAAAATAAAAATGGCAAAATTACTTTTTGACATTTTCCTTTTCAGTATCTCAGAGTTTAAAATTCTGTCCTAAGGTGATATAGGTATTCTTTAAGAGAGGTTTTGCTTTCCTGAAGAACACAAACTTTTTCTCCCTTGTATCTCTTTCTAAGTAGTCTGAGAACAAAACCTTTCTCCTGTGGCAGGGACTGGTGAGACTCAACAGCACAAAATTCACCTTATGTACCTGCACTGTCTGCTCTCTGGGATGAACCTTCTACTTGCCCCAGACATTGAGATCAGGGCCATTCCAGATCAGGAACCTCCAAAAATGAATCAACTTAGTCTGGGTGCTGAACATGATGAACCTACTGTTCTTTAGAAAGCCAGTCTGGCCACTGCCCTTAGAGATGGGGCACAGATGGGCTCTGAGGCTCCGTTCCACACTTCTTTCCCACTAGACGTAGATCCTGAGCTGGTCTTCCCCACTGGACCTGTGCCTCCACTTTGGTTCAGGGCCATGGCATGGAGGATTCACAGGACTGCTTTTTCACAAGAAAGCAGCCAAAGACTCTGTTGTGTTAAAAATTTTGTCTTAAAATCAGTCCACCAAGATGTAGATGTCTAGTATCAAGCTCCCTATTTGTTGGAATATCCATTTTTTTGTGATCAAGCTTTGCAGGCAGGGCACCAGACTGGTAAAAGGATTTACTATTAAAAGTGCTTATCAATAGAGTGTGTCTGATCTCAGTCACATCCTGTGACTCCACTGAAGTCCACTGAACTTAGTCACGGGCAAACGCAACAGAGCTCCACTGGGATTAAGCTCTCAGTTTCAAGCATGCAACCCCAGTGGATTCAGTGGAGATGCAAAACCATACATGATGGCAAAACTTGGCTTGTTGATACGTATCAAGATGCAGGTGGCACCATATGCAGTGGGTTTCCAGTCACTTGGCAGATGTTCACAGCTGTCTGAGAGCAGAGTAAAACTCACATAGTTAATTCACATTTGGGCTGTACCCAGTTTGAGAAAAAAATGACTTTTTTTTTTTTTCAGACTCGTGGTATAATTTGTCACTTTGAAGTTTGCTGTTATTTTTGGAAAGAAAAAGGGAGAAGCCCCCCCAAAACCCCCAAACCTACATGATGAATGTAGTTATTGATTCCAGGACAAAAATGAAGGGACAGACACCCAGATTTTATACAGTATATACAAATGTCTTCAACTTACGTGTTGGCCAAGTGTTACTTACTGTCTGTTTTTCCACTCAACATCATTGTTTTTCTTCTTTAATCTAATCTATTTATCAGTGAAGGTTTGAAAGCTTGCACTCAGCATGTATTTTGGAACATCAGAAATATATACTATTATTTCACAGGGAACTTAAATAGCTTTGTTGTGATAAAGGACATGGGAGAGATGAGAGCTTAAATGTAAACAATGCTGGTTTTATCCTTTGAAAAATCCTAGGGAAGCTATGTTTGTTGACAGCAAAGTTTATTACTCTGAATAGCATGAACAGTTTTCTGATCTCCTCTGATCTGCTCAGTTCCTTTTCTTTTTCCCTCCCTTACTCTGTCTTTTCACACCAGGCCTGTATTCAGGCAGATATAGATAGTAAAATTATCACCATCTCTGAAACATGTTCACCTTTGAAGTGTTTCTTTTCCAGCTATATTGACAGTGTCTGACATGACAGAACTGGGTGAATTTTTCGGCAGATCTTGCTCATTCTGACCGGCCTGCAGACCCTTCCTAGTCACACAGATTTTGTTGCAGCATTCGGAGAGAGGGGTGAAGGGCGCAGCCAGCGCTCTGCTGAGGAGCTCCCCGAAAGCCGGACCCGAGCACCTCGGGCCGATGCCCACAAGGCTCAGAGGCAGATTTGGGCTCTCTCTGCCCAACAGTGAAGGCTCACTGCCACCTGTGGGCAGCGAGCAGCATCCGCAGCAGAGCGCTCCGAGCCGCTGGAGCCGGAGCAGGCTGTGCGTGCGGCGGCCGTGCTGTGACACCTTCTGTGGCCAAAGGACGCGCGGGGCCACCCAGCCGCGAGTGCCAGCGGGCAGCCGTGCCTGGCTCGCAGCTCGTCTTCTTCCGAGCAACCCGCCCGGAGCTGCTCTGCGGCACAGCGGGCTCGTCCCCTGGCTGCTGGCTGGCCCCAAGGCTGGGCAATAGCTCTGGCCAGTGGTCTCTGTTGGTGTACGAAGCCCCTGTGATGGCTCTGTCCATTTCCAGTCCTCTAGCACCCCATAAAGGATCACTGCAGGTGACCATACTGCCTGGATGCTGTTGTCTACAGGCTGGGAAAAACTTGGTGATGTGGGAGGCTTCATCTTCTCTGTTAGGCTAGATTGAAATTGCTGATCTTTGAAACATTATTAGTGGTGAACAGGACAAGCAAATAGAAACAGACAATAGTTCTAGTCTCACGGACCTGGTTGTCTCAAGAAATATGAGCTAAAACTCAGAGTTTACAGTTTAAAGATATCCTTAAAATCCATCCTCTGGATTTGATCCAGAGCTTGATTGATAGACAACAAATGTTCTTTCAAATTATGTCTTTCTGGAATGGCAACTCTGATGATCTAATTTCAAATGATGTTTTAAGGGAAAAATAATTTTATATAATTTTCATTGAATCTCTGACTATCTCAAGTTAGAAGGGATCCATAGCTTCATTGAGTTCAACTTCACACTCCTTGCAGGACTACCTAAAACTAAATCATATGACTGAATGCTCTAAGGAGGCAGTTCTCCTGAGTTAAAAATAATTGTCCTGACCCTAACTAATTTTTTAATATAGAGTGCCACCAGGAAAATCCAAACAAAATTAAAAGGAAAGCATTAAAATAAAGAATAGCCTACATTTAAAAAACTCATAAATTTTTATAGCCTAAGAACCAGGTAAGCAACAGCAAGCACATATACCTGAGTTTAGGATTAGTTCTGTGTATATTATAATTATATCCTGTGAGAATTTAAATATCTACTCATGCACATTTGCATACAGTTGTCTTTAAGTTGTGAGGGCTAGCATCATACTTCATGCATTCATTTGCATTCATGATCTCACCTCTAAATTTCTCTACCCCTGAGCAGGCGAGAACAGAGTATCTGAGCAGAATCCAGCCACACACAAGCACACACACTGAAGTCTGTATGGACGCTACAGAGTGTTAGTTCTTTCCACTGTGCCTCCACCAAATGGGAATTTGCCTAGAACGAGACTATTTAACCTTAAAATATTCATTAGTAGCTTACTGCATTTGGGGTTTAATCCCTTTCCCTTCACAGAATCCCGTCGCATATCACAGCTCAGCCACAGCCACCCTCTGTGGCATTGGGGTAGGGAAAAGTGTCTTTAGGAAGCCTTTGGGAGAGCCACACTGCACTGAGGGGCACATTGTGCAACACTGATCAGTTAAGAGCTGAGGCGCTGACTGCAACAGAGTTCAGCCAGACTTCTTGGCTCTGAGTGAGTTCCAAACACTGCGATAGGTATGTGATCTTATCTTCTTAATAGTGTGTAAAAACTTAGCACAATTTGGATACAGTATAAATATTGTTGACAATGTCGTTTAACAAAATTTTTCATAGCAACTTAGTTCCAGCTGTACAACTCCTGCTGTGTCTCTTCCTTAATAATATATCTATAATAAATATTTAGAAGGCAGTACCTGTTTCCCCAAAAGGTATAAAGATTTGTTTATGAATTCTTCTTTCTGAAAGTTAGCATTTTTTTTGTATTTCCAAACTTGTAATAGTTCCTTATGGTTTGGGCAATATCTGAAGTGGCTATACATAAAAGGATTCAGGACATCTGTCAATCCTAGAATATTTAATTGAGTATTTCTATATAAACATAACAACTTACCAAATATTTACATGTTGAGTAATATGGAAATAAGAAATTTAATTTTGTATATATCCTTGTGAATACTAGTATTTTCATCAGTGTTCATGAAACTGAGCCAGAGTAAAACGCGTTTCAGCTTTTCCAAGAGCAAACACAGGATCAGCCTGTATAAAAATAGCAGATTCTTTTAATCTAAAGGAAAGTACATGTATATGCTTGTGTGTCATATACATGCTTGCTCGAATGAAATTAGATAAATTTGTGAATTAAGATTTAACAAGGATTATTTAATATGAATATGCTACCTCTGGCTCTGAAGCCCGTGAATTGCAGATATCTGGAACTGGGAAGATCATGCTGGATGTTATCACTGTATATTGATGTTTTTTCCTTTTGGTCTTCCGTAGGCCTCCTATGCTGACCTCCATGACACAGGAAATATGGCTAAATTGACTTTTTCCTACTATACTACAAATACTCTTATCTTAACCTTGTAGGATAGAATGTGATGTGAGCTGACAGAAGTCTATTCTTTTTATGGGGCAATGGTTTCCTCTGGCTTTGTATCTCCACCACTTTCTAGGCTGGGAAGCAGCCTGGGCAGCAGTTGCTCTGTGGTTAGGCACACAGCTCGGAAGCAGGAAAAAGCTTGTAGAGTGAATCTTTGTAAGTGGAGCAGATGGACCATGGTATTGTATTGTTGTGCTCGTGCAGTCGTGGACTGAGCCTACCTAATCTTACAGCTGTTTCTTCGTTGGTGTAGCTGTTCTTTATGTCTTCCAGAAACCCATGGGGAGAACCACCAGTAAGAAAGCAAACTGAATCTCTTTTTCTGGTCCCAACCCAGCCTGCATTTGTTGTTTGCTGCCTTGCAACCCAGTTGCCTGCTTTTCCTTGCAGCTGGAAAGTTTTTTCCTGTTATAAGAATATAATTAATAAGATATCTTAAGTATTCATTTTGCATTTGAAGCTTGCTGCATAGTCCTTCCTAGTACATGGGCAACTCTTTCTGTTCTGCTTTCTTGGGCCTTTGCACACCTCTGAATACCGAAACATTTTGCAAACACATGTCTGCATGCATGTATATATTTGCCTTTGCTATGGGTGTGCATGGGGCTCGGGAAGAACAACAATCACAAATATATGGTTCCTAAGAACTGCTTTCTCCTCATGCACCTGTAATCAGGGACAACACTGCTCCATTTTGAGGATGCAAGGTCCTCACACGGCTTCTGCTGGAAGACAAGGGATATTCCACCACATTACAACCATAATTTCATTTAACTTTAGACTTCAGGGCTTTCAAAACTATACCACTATGTAGGTACGGAATAGTTCTGTTTGTACTGCTGATAGTTTTGCTTCTTTCATTTTCTTAATTTTTGAGAAACTGTACTCTGAAATGGTCAGAGTGGCTTTTTGCCCTCCTGAAAAGCAATGTAGAAAATACATTCAGGACCTGGGATCTGAGTTTAATAACCGTTGGCTACTGAAGATCATGAGCCAAAAGTTATATACCAAGGATCCTGGGCACTGGTATATGTTTTCTCTAGCTATGAAGGTATAAAACCAATACTGAGAGATACAAAGAAGAGAGCTACAAGAAGTCTTTTATCAGCCTTGAATGTTAGTTTTTGTGATTAAGGCCATCACAAAGACAACCTTACCTAGTGATAGGAATCAAAGATACAAAGAAGAGCAGTCCTGATACTAAGACACCTGATGAGGAGCTCCTTTGCTTTGCTTCACTTCGCAGTAGATGTGGTACCATGGCATGACATGTCGAATGTGAGAGTGGACAGCAAAATCCATGGGGAAAACATCTCACTACAAGCAGTTTGTACAGGCAAAATCATCTTTAAGGGGCCTGTGGATGTGCTTCCTGTAAGAGGTTTACATAACGAGCATATAATGCCTTTCAGAATGAATTAATTTTTCTCCCAGATGTTGTCGATCACAGGTTCCCAGCCTTGGTCTGACTTGGTGAAGTTGCATATACTTTTTCTACTGATGTTGCTCCTCAACAAGAAGGAAAGAGACCCCAAAATTCTCATGGCCAGAAACACCTCTTCTGTAATGCTCATGACTACTACCAAATTGCCTCAGGAAACTATTCTGACCACATTGTAATTGATACCTTGCAGATATAAAACAGCCTCAGATGATACAACTTCCAACTGGAAAAATGCTTTCCCTTAGTTACTCATAAGTCCAAAAGTCTTGCTCTTAGTCAGCTCTCCTGTCACCAGCCTAAGATGGGCTCCTCTGTTCTTTAGGTTTCTATCTTTTCCGCCAGGAAAATGTAATGAAACAGAAAATGTCTGAAAAAAGTCACAAAAATACATGTGGATGCCCTTACACTTGACATTCAATATGATTTCTGCATTTTTATTTTTCTTTATCTTTCTTTTACTGAACTTTCATCTTCGCTTTCTATTCTGCCTCTTTCTTAGTCAATAGCTGGTTGCACTTTTGCATACAAAAAAGAATAATATTTTGAATGTCCTGGCAGTTATTTATATTCAAGTAATCACATAGCAGCATTTTAGATTAACTGACAAGCCAGTGAATTCCACCAATGATGAAATTCAAATGATCAGATTGAACAGCTACTTTAGCTACAAAACAACATAAGCAAAAACCCCCCAACAAACCCACAGAAAAACATCTCCTTCACTAACTTGCTTTTTGAACTTATTGTGTCTCTGACTTGTGTTAGTATTTTCCTTTCAAAATCCAGTTTCATTCACTCACCAGTGCTGTCCCATCTTCCCGATCACTCCCTGGTGTCCTGCTGCACACATTGTGCCATGGATCTGATCTCCTTCAAATCCCCTAGCCCTGTCTCCCCTGTATTGCTGCTTTTCTGTAGGTAGAGGCCTTTTCTGGTGCTCATTTTTGCTACATGCTGGCTTCAGAGTCTGATTTTTGCCTGCATTTTAATGAGAGCAGCAACACATGCAAGACACTCTGGTGCCACGCAGTGCAGGGGTATCATGCAGTTCTACCACACTTTGAGCCTTCCAGTCTAGGGTCACACTTACTATAGAACTGTCTCTACTTCTATCTTTTTCTTTCCTTAGAAATGAAATGTATTTTATAACATGTCAAGCATTTCCATCTGGGTTCACATTCACTGTATGTTTGGTTTTTTCAATCATCTTTACCTTTGCCTAATTCTGATTTTATTTTTTAGAAGTTTCGCATAAATGTGTGTGGTGAAGGGAAGGTATTGCTAAACATGTGCGTGGTGGATTTTTTGCAGTGTTTATTCTGGCCATGACATTGCAGAGATGGACCTGGCCAAGATTTGTCAGACATTATGGGTAGTTCTATTTTGATGATTTGTTAGTATTTTTTCAGGAGATAGAACAAATTGTGGATGAGCTTAATTTGAAGGACCTTAAAGTGTAGCTTGATTTTCAGAAAGTAACAGTAAATTTCCTCTTTGAAAACCAATGTGTTGGCTGGGCAGACATCCAGCATTCCCACTCCTGCTCCTGCTGGACAGAGGTATAAGGGCAAAGACAGATAGGCAGCAAGAGAGCTGAAGGTCACTGAAGGGACACCTGATTTTTCTTGTCCCCCGGGTCCCTTGTGTTCACACAGACTGGCCCAGCATTCAGAAACACTTTTATTATCAGAGACAATAAAGCTGTTCCTCCTGGAAATGCTGGGGTTAGAGGCTTCCACTTATGGGAATAGCCTACTACCTCAGAGCAAGGGAAATACAGACATCTGGAAGGACAGAGGGATAGCTTGATCCTGAGACATGGGACACAGCAGTGAGATGACAAGATATCACAATTTCCAGGTAATGGTGACAGCCTGGACCCAACAGGGTGAGGAGTAGGCCCCCATCATGCCAAGGATGTGAGTTTCCAGAAAACTTCCTCTTGCTTTCATTTAAGCATACTCTAATTGTGGATGTATTCTGTCATGGCTTGTGTTTGCCACCTTTGCCTGGGAAAGACCAATTTGTTGTTGGAATAACTTGTACTGGCAAGTGAAGTACAGCTCAGAGGGCTCATCTACACCCCATTATTAGCTCAGCTTTTTTGTCTTGTGATACATGACTTAATTTTTTCCCATTTCTAGCTTTTACATGGGAGGTCCATGTGAATTTCTGCTCCCCTGTCTTTAAGTACTTTGTTGAGGACTGGGCCTTCAAAGGATGTCTACAATTTTTTGCTGTAGAAAGATGAGTACAGAAAGAGTTTGCATGGATTAGGCTGCAGTCTGTTACTGGAAGGGAAGCTTAACAGTCAGCTTATACTATCAATTTCCCTCTGGCCCAGGTATTGCCAATGTTATCCTGAGAGTTCCTGTGGTTCCATGCAAAACCTACTGCCCATCCATCAGCAGAATACAGGCCTTTTAATTTAGCCATGGTGATATATGTGTAACTGATCCTAACAAAAAAACATAAGGAAAAATGCAGTTCCCCACTTCCAATCTCCTTCCCAGCCCCCTGACCTCCCTCCTTCACTCTGCAGTGGAAAGTGAAAACAGAACTTTAGCTCTGTTTTCTCTCTCCTGGTAATCCACTGTCAAGAGGCTGTCTGTCACTCTTTCCACCTCAATGAAAACATCAAACTTTTTCATTTTAAGTGTTGACTTGAGAGACAAACCAGCCCTCATTTGTACCTTAATGTTCATCTAGAAAGTGTTTTAAGATTTCAGGTTACACTCAGCAAGCCAATGCCCAGTGGGTCTAAGGAGCTGGCCTCTCAGCTTGGAATTTATTGATTTGATACAGTTTCTTTTCTTACTTCTGAAACACAAGGCATGCAATGGTGAAGGGGGGAAGACCTCGATTAATAGAAGCATGAAATAAAACACATATGTAAGGGGAGGTAAACAATAGGCCAGGAGCAGAAATCATGTTTGCAAAAAACCCCAAAAAGCAGTCTCATTGTTGGAAAAGAAAGAGTCAAACAAAGCAACAAAGCCAGGTTTTTAATTCCATGATCGGTACAGCCCAAAGCAGGACTGCGTGTACCAGTGGCTCTCGGAAGGTCTGTCCCATGCTGCAGCTGTGGGTCTGCCAGGATTGACCACAGGTCTCTCTGTTGCACTTTACTACCCCGCACTGGAGTTTACTACATAAGGAGGAGTAACAGTTTACAAATTTAAGTTGAAGAGAAGATCAATGGAGCTAGTTAAACTGGTTTACCACAGGCTATATACAAGTCTTTATTTACCAGTTGTGATTTAGTGGTGTCTGACACACCACATACAGGAGAATGGGAGGAATGTTTGATAAAACTGTGTGGATAGCTGGTGGTTAATGCAGGCCATTTTACACTGCCTGTGCTCGTTATAATCCTTCATGTCTTTCTCAAATATCCATGACTTTACACCTGAAATGCACACATCAGGAACCAATTTCTTCCTATGCTTAGAGACTCGGTGGCTAGTAAATAGAGGAGCCCAGAGATGTTGTATATGTTGGCATGCTAAAGGGGGTACCAGGTGCACCCTTCACAACCCTTAAGACCAGGCAGGATGACAGATAATTTGATTTAAACCACAGACTGAGCATATCCCCTTGGGTTGATTATGGTGATAATGATTAATGATGAAACAATTCACACCCCCTTGAACAGGACCAGGCAGAAGAGGGGCATAAAAAGTTATTTCGCAGTCAGACCCTAAAGATATTTTCTAGGCTGTTGTGTCTCACCACCTGTAACTTTACTGACTTATTCTGGATTTGCACCAGAGTAGGCAACTTTTCTGCAGTACACCCTTTCATGGTCTAATGCAGTGGCTAGTAAATAACACAAAGCACCTAACAACACTTCTAAAAAGCCAGAAATTTAAAAAGTGATAGAAAAACAGAGGACAGGAAGATAAAGCTGAATGCTGAACAACATAAAAAGCTGGAGTAGTCATTCTCACGGGGCTACTTAAAGGCTGTAAAATTTCAAGTGTTTAAGTCAGAATTGTTGAATTGGAGCAACACTTCTGAAAAAGACTGAGATTAAATGGAATAATTGGACACAAAGGCTGCTTTGCTAACACATTATTTACTAGTTTCACTAGTGTTAGATCCCTGGATGGGTTTTATAATTTGAGGTTTAGGTTTTGTATTTTTATACCTACTTGAATTTTGCTCTGTATCAATTTTTAAGGAGAATGATATAACAAAATGACTTCATGTGCGAAAAGACTGAAAAGAGCCTAATCCACATAGGGGAAGTCAGTCTTTCTTTGAATAAGAGCAGAGGGGCTTAAAACTATGTGATTTCCATTACATGAATTCTTTTGTAGCAACAAAATTAAGCTTTTTAAAGCAAACAATAATGCTCTCCCTCATCTTACATGTAACAGTGAAATGATAGGCTTGATTCACTATTGGTTCTTTCTCCATGAATGAAGCCCCTTGGAAAGTAAATTCACATGTTTTACTAAGGGTGAAGTTATAAATGAGTTCAACACATGAATGATATTTTAATCCATGGTTAATCTACTTCTCCAGATCCTTAAAAAGGTCCAATAACTCCACAGATAGTTTATAACCATCTAAAATACATTAATCTCAGTAATATGGTTATAACATCTGTTAATCATTTGTTACCCACTTGTACAGCATTTATAAATGCAACCTTTACATAAAGTTTGAATGAAATATTTTGTGTTTGTACAACACATTCCTTTCAAGGAATGCAAAGCACTGAAAGCATCATTTATTTGAGGCTTATTACTGCCACATGTCATAGGTAAGTTGTATCCTCATTTTACCAACAGCCAGGCTAAGAAATAGGGTTACATCCATATTGGAAGAAGAAAGTGGCACTTATGAGCTACATCAAATCAACAGACTTCTGTATCCCACAGACTTCCTGTATGAATTCCTGCCTGTAACTAGTACAACACAGTGTCCACATTATGTTCTGAAGCCTCATGCCTTGTCATGAGACCTAGGCTGCTGCAACTCCTTCCTGAAGGGAACATGAATAGGTACAAGTCTTTCAAGGACTGGTCAGCAATCACCTAGGAAGATTTTCTTGAAACCCAGGTCAGCAGAGACTTGTGTCTCCTCTCTGTAGTGCTCATAGTCTGCAGGCAGAGGGGAAATTGGTTTTGCCCATGAACACCCTTCGAAGCATGAGCAAGCTCTGAAGTTTGGGTTAAAGCCTTATCTCAACATCTTGTATGTTCAAGCATGGTTGTTTACACAGATGGTGGATGGTGGGAGTCCTTGGGCCTTGGAGAAGGCTTAGACACAGGTTCAGCTTTTGTTTCTGCAATACCCCAAGTCCTAGAGCTTTCATGAGACCATGGAGGAAGGCATGGTCTGACCAAAAAGGGACATCTGTCTTTCTTGTTCCATTTCAATTGCAAGCAAGTCCTCTCTCCCTGAACAGACATCTGGTCATACAAACTGAGTTATGCCATGTGTTCTATGCTCCTGTCTCTTCAGAGCCAAAGCTCCTTTCTGCGCTGAGTAAGACAGTGCTGTCTTTGCAAGCTGTTCTTGCTGTCGGCATTAGTAACGACCTCCTCTTTGCAAACAACCATTCGATGAATGTGTTCCATCTATCGTCCTTCATCTTCCCCCTGCTGGATACTCTGCCTTTCTATACTACTTATTCACCCTACAGTCTTTGATACCCATAGAAAACCTCAACATATATGGACATTTTCTTTTCGCGCCGAGAAAAGACAGTCAGAAAGCTGGTGGAAGAAGATATGTTAAAGTTCAAGGTAAAGTACAAAATCTGTGCTATTCAAGAGCCAAGAAATTAAAAGATGAGTGATTATACTTATTGTCAAGCTCTGCTTAACTCAATTTCAGTTCCTTGGATATATTCATATATCTGCTTTCTCACTTGTGACAGGCTATTTTACTGACTGTCTTATATATAAACCTCCTATTTTTCTGAAACCAGGACATTTTTTCATACCATTTTCTGCCTAAAAAAATAATAACCATTGCTTTTTTTGGATCTCTTTTTAGTATGTAGAATGAGTTGAAAGGCTATCCCAGAATAAATTTAGAGAGAGTGAATTTGATAAATACACCTGGTCTGAAGGTTCCCCCAGCCATGGAAACAGTTACAGCAATGTGAAGCCTACTCCAAAACATCACGAGTACCTTGTGGTCGATACTGTACCTTGATGACCCCTTAATGAGGCAGGATTTGCAGTTTGTGGAGTTGGAAGGAGAAGCTGTTTAAGTGAGAGACTCAGAGAAACACAGCCTCCCTCTGTGAGATCCTTCACCGCAGTCTCAAGGGGGAATAGCCCTGTAGGTACCTATTAGTGTTTGGACAGTCCTGCAGCAGCCCTACTCTTTGCTCCCAGCCTGCAATGTCTGCTGCTCGGGAAGGATTAGCTCCAGAGGGCAAAAAAATACTGAGCTCACACATCACAGCTCTGTGCACTTAGCAGCAGCACACTATCACTCCCTGACCCAAGTCTGGTGGTACTGTGACCAGTGGCACTAATTTTGCTCACTGAAACAACTTTGTGATGTATTTGCCTCGCAGACTGCTGTGTGTAATAAACTAATCTGGGTAGCTGCAACCAAGTGTGGTCAGAGTCCTGAAAACAACCTAGCTGTGACAGCAGCAACTTAACAACGCTCTGAATCAGAAGCTAACTCACGTGTTTTTCTCCACTTTAAGCCCTTTCACCATTTTTTTTTCTTATAGGTTAGAGGAAGCATTTGTGTGAAATGGCTTCCCTGATACTCTGGTACCTGAAAATATCATACTGTTCCTCCCTCATATATTGACAGCCCCTCAGACTGTGATGCACCTTACCCATGGCCACTCCCCCAGCTATCTGGCTCTGTGACACCCAGTATCCACCTTAGTTTAGCAGCAGAATATCTCTAAAAAAAAACCAAAAGGCACAGGCATCCGCTTGTCCTTATTTACCACTTTTTTTCTTATCAGACCAAAGCATAACCTCTGCAGACCTTTCACAGCAACACAGAGACTATCCAGCTTAACATCAAAATCCTTTGGATACCATGGGTTACCCAAATGGCGGCCTGGATAAATATTGTTTCCCAAATAAGTAGTTGAACAAGCATAGATGGACATATGCCTGACTGAAAAATTAAAAAAATTAGAAGTATTTTGTGTTTGCCTTCTCCTTTAGCATTTGTCCTTTGATGAGAAATGCATTTGTTAATCTCCTCTAATTCTCGTTCCTCTAATGTAACTATGAGGATAACACATATCTCCCCCTTCTTCTTGTTTCTATGTATGAAAGTCAGAAATCTCCTGTGGCAGTAAATGATGTGACAGTTGGACCTTCTCAACACAGGTCTGTACCCCATTGAGAGCTGTATTGTATTCTGCACAACTATTTGGGTCCGCTTCTACTCCGCAGAGACTCCATGAATCCACAACTTGTAAAAATGACTGTGGGTACTTTGTTCCCATACTATAACAAATGTCACAATCTCTCATTAATAGGAATATCCAGTTCAGACAGTCCAGGACTGAAAAACACATTGTTGCAAAGCCTAAAATTTCCTGTTCACCTTACAGTGTCTGTAACTTGTTTCAGAGCAACATCAATGCTTCTGGTGCTTGCCTACCAGTTCCCAAGTTTAACTTAATACATGGCTCATCCTTTTTCAGGGTGACAGTCCATTCTCTGCAATGTTCATCCAGGGAGAAATTCCGCTGGGAGAATGGTGTTCTTGTACAGCCAGAGAAGACAGGTTTGCAAGGGATAAAAGCCACCTACTTCCTCCTTCTCCTCAGGGGGACTTAGCTGCATTAGGACATTTCTGAGTTCTCTTCATTGATTGCTGGCGTTGGCAACTACTTGCATAGAACTGTGGTCCACTGAAGTTTCATAGAATTACAGTATCACAGAATGGCTTGGGTTGGAAGGGACGTTTAAGACTGTCTGGTTTCAACCCCCCTGCCATGGGCCTGCCAGACCAAGTTGCTCAGAGCAACCTGGCCTTGAATACTGTCAGAGATGGGGCATCCACAGCTTCTCTGGGCAACCTGTTCCAGTACCTCACCACCCTCACAGTAAAGAATTTCTTCCTAATATCTTATCTAAACCTACCGTCTTTAACTTTGTGTGCATTTCTCTTGCCACTGGTTCTTGTTGGAGAGTGTGAACATAGTCCTAGGGATGCTTTCTGAGAGCTTTATGAACTCACCAACTTCATAAACTTGCATTCTAACCTGAGCAGCTTGCCCCTTGCTTTTGCTTTTTCAGTGACAAAGTTCTGGGCCTTACATTAATTTGTTTATGTGTACTTTACCCCATGGCCATGTCACCCTCTGGTTCTCTTGCCAAGAGCTCTCCAAAATGAGATGACTCTCTTTTCAGCCCTGAATTGTAGATACATACAGGACAACTAGCTACACAAACCTTTTCCACTTTCCCTGCAGATTTTTGTCTTCGCTCAGGACTGTTGATGACATTCATTATTGTTCCATATTGTTACAGTGGATATTTTTTAGTCATTTCAACTCTTGGTACGCCAGCTTGCAAGGAAGTCTGGCAGGCATGCACTTACCACGGTACTGCAGGTTCTGTTAGGCACCAGCACACAACATGGGAGCTGGGATATTATAAACTGTTCCAGATGTGTCTCACAAGGTGCATTAAAGAGTTACAGTTCCCCATGCTATCCTCTTTGAAAGATGAAAATTGCTTGTCTCTTTATGACTGGCTGAAAGTAATTTAAATCTCCATCCTGTAGATACATGGCCCTGCGTGAAATCTGACCAGACTCTAGAGAATACCAGGATAACAAAAGGAAAAACAACCCTTCCCATACCTTGGTACCCAGACAGTGACAGACTGAAAATTCTTCTTTGCATTACTTCTGAGTGAAGACCTGAGGGAAGAAAGGGGAAAGGAATTTGGTACTTGCTGGTGCACATAAAGGTGTGTGACTGTCTTGAAGAAAATGAGGAGTTTCATGGAGAGAGTAGGTTACCAGATTACTCACCTGAAAGAAAAATCAGGCTGTTTCATTGTGGTGACTGTCCAGGTGCCTTGTAATGCCTCCTTTCAGGTAGGGCTGCCCCACCACAGCCCACCTGGCCAGCTTGCCCAAGTCAGCCCTGGGAGGAGCACTGCCAAGTCCACCCTCCCTCAGGGAATGTCTAAAGCACATCAGCAGTCTGGAGGAATTTGTCCTCTAGATGAGACCTGCAGCACTTAAAGGGGGAAACTCATTCCAAGGAACATACTAGAGCATCTTGTTCCAAAAGCTCTTCCTGAATGATGTGCAAAATACTGAACAGATGCATCATGTGCTTGGCCTTTTTTGCAAGGCCTGTTATTACCAATTATTGCTGAACAAAAGCAGGGGAAAACTTCTGGAGGGCAGCCACACAGTTTGAGCGTGTTCTTGAAGGTGTCCCAGTATTTTGGCTCCTCTTTGTTCTTACTGAAGCCTGGAAGAATGAAGAGTGCAGAATTATTCATTATGTACAGGAATTGTAGGCCTTATAAAGAATGCTACAAATTCTTGCTTTTGGAAAGGGCTCTTTGCCCTCAGTTTCTCTGACTTTTTAAAATCACTTCATTTGTGCATTTTGTTCTAGTCTGGCTTTCTTGCCCGTGTCACATACAGCCAGTGAGTTATAAATGCTGACTGATCCCACAGTGGTCAAGCTGAAGACCCAGTTGCATCTCTCTCCTGTAGACTCTTAACCTCCCTTAATTTACTTCATGTACCTCTGATAACTCCTTTCTCTCACTTAAAGTCACTTGGAAATCTGTTTAATAAAAAAATATAAGTTACATAAATCCTAACAACTTCTGAAATTATACTGGCCCCAGAGTATCTTTTTGTAATATGTTTCAGGCAGAGTTTTAACTTACAATAATTTTGTGTTTCTCAGTACATACCAGTGGTAGTAGAGTCTGGAATTTTTTTGGAGCTAGCTTTCCAGCAGAAGAGAAATCAGGGACACAACTAAGTGAGGGAGATTTTAATGCTCAGAACCCATGGTGTACACTTCTGCTTAGGCCAACGCAGAATAAATAGCTTTTCCACATGATAAAATTGTCTTCAATGCTAGGAAAAATGCATGTAGAAGACTTCATCTTAAAGGCATTGCAAAAGGTTATGATATTAACATGATTAAGGAAAATACAAGATAGCAAGAAAGCTTCTAGTTGCTGTTCCAGGGTGTGTTCAGCATCAAGAGATACAGATGACTCACCTAGCTTTAAGGAAAATAGATAACCAAAGATACGTCACAAACAGTAAAAACATAAGCAAACCCTTTGCCTAAAATGATTAGTTTTCCAGTCACTGCAGGTCTTATCATCTCACCTTCGTTTGCTTCAGAGGTTGAATGGCCTCTGTTACTTGGTACTCAATCACACAGTGGCCTATCCTACAGCTCTGCAAAGACAAAGGGCGAGGAGAAGGACTTCAGGAATGAACTGTTTGGAAAATTGCTTCAGTTTAGGGAGCTGATTTTTTTAAGAGTAAAAGTAAACAGAAGTATTTTATTTTTATATCTAATATACATAACATAATTTGTATAATAGCAACAGCAATTGAAAACCACCTACAAAATTAAGATGTTCTATAGAATCTATTAAAATATTACTGACTCTTATTCATGATTCTCTGAATGTCGAAGCATTAGCATCTTGTGCACTGTGTTCTGCTAGAGAATATGAAAAATTGCCTGAAGGATCATTACTGATATAATTCCAAATAATTGCATAAGCAATGATTCTGTCTTTATAATAACGTTTGTGGGATGAAGTCACCTGAATGACAACTTTTTATGGTGCCTTACAACATGAAGCAAACATTGTCTTAAGACCACAGTGAAGAATCATGCTTGCAGTTTGATTTCCAGCAGGGCACATTCCACCTTGAGTTAGTTTTCAACCACTTGCCAAAAAAAGAAAAATAAGCTGCTGCATTTGGATATGGAGTGTGAAATCACCCGGATGGGAGTAATGTGAGTGCACATAATTGTACACCTGTTAGTTATTTCTGAGAAACTAACCTGTTCATGCTGCAATTAGGTACAGTGTAAATCACGAAGACAGAAAACACATTCAATCAGTTGGACATGGTGACGGGAAAAAAAATCAGATTTCATGGCTTGATAGAAAAATCACATTAAGGTCTAAATGAATTATTTCTATGACTCAAATAAATTATCATCCAGGCTTACATTGGTATTAACAAGATGAACATTTTGGAGAGAGAGAATTATATACTCTAGGGGAAGGTGGGTGTAAATCACTGCAGTCAAAGATACAAGGGTTTAGCTAGGGTATGCACTGAGAGTGTGTCTAGTGGGGAGTCCAATGAGAAATTTCCTTGATGTGAATGGTACCATATCTGGTGCATTTTCCAGACATAAGCCCACAAAACTTCCATTAGCTGTGTCAAAAGATGATTTGCTGGCATCACATCAGCAGCCCTGTGCTTTGAAGATAAATGTAAACCAAGGCTGTGGCAGCAGGCTTCAACACCATGTCAGCAACACAGAAGGAGACTCAACTGCAGTGTTTTGGTGCGACAGAGAAATGTGCAAGCTTTAAACACCACCACGGAGTTTAAAATTTGACCATTCCCTGCTGGTAACCCAAGCAACAGTGGCACGGTGCTGTTCGGATGCTGGCAGCCTGACATGGTGCCATTCCCTTTCTGAGCAGTTGCTGTCTCACAGAATTCACTGATGTGCCATTGTGTGGTGGGTTGTGCATCAGGGCAAGGCATCAGTACAACTCTGCTTCCAAAAACCAAAGTTGTCTAATCTGGGATTTTTGCTCAAGTGAGAATATGTACCATAGGGTAAGCAAGTGGTTTTACAGGTTTCTGCAGTATTGAAAAAGATTAATAATCACATTTTGCCCACACAATTTTGAAACTCTAACAGAGATTTCCTAGGGAGCCACAAATGTTTTCCATGGGAGCAGTAAAAAGCCTTGTATGTGTGAATACATAGACATTATGTGAAATGCTCAGTCAATGTTGCTTTATGTCCTGAAATAACAACCTGCATCAACAAGTACATCAACACTACATTGCTGTATGTCCTGAATTTTGACTTGAATCAGCAATCAGAATTATGTAAAAAAAATACTAACTAATTTTTTACATACAACCTTAGCTCAGCAAGCCCTGGGATTTTTTTTTATTTTTGGGACCACATAGGCCTTTATTTAAAGTGCCCTGAAGGCAGTAGAATTCCTTCATTGTCTGCATTGTCTTAGATGGAGTACACTGAGTACAACTTTCTGTGCCTGCTGACAATCTTCTTTCTGAAACCATTAGACAAGTACAAGAACACTGAAATCCATGGTAGCACAGATATGCAAAATGAATAGGAGATGAGCACGGTAACAAGAGCATGCACTGTCTCTTATGAAATCTTCAAACATTTAATTTGCGTTAACATACTTAAATATCCTTTGATTTGTAGGTTTTCCAAGACAAAAGAAGGTGGCGCCCAACCACAAATTAAATATCTCTTAAGGTTGTAAATGTTAACCTCAGTCTTTGCATATACCCAGTATTAGTGTTGATTCTACTGAGATGTGACTTCTGAGGAAGCCATATATATGGTCCAGATATATATTCTCCTTTTTTGCATCTTCAAACTTACAGCATTTGGATTCCTGTGAAAGCAGTTCTTTTTTGATGCAATAGATGTGTATTTATGTGTCAGAAACAGTCAGCTTTAGCACTTGTGAATCTTGCATAATCACCTCTTGATCTGGACAGTATTGGGTGGCACCTCCTGTCATGATTAGTGAGAATAAACAGGTGAATGTAAAAGTGATTATCACAACAGAACTGGTGTCTGAGTGACTTCGGATCTTTATTGTCATACTTACTGAGCTGTTCTAAATATCCAAGACATAAAGCAAGTAATGATGCTTTTTCAGAAGAGTAAAAGTTAACTTATTCATTGAATTAATGCTTTTAAAATGAAATCCTAATGTCCGTAACTAAGACCGAGGATGGTCAGCAATCATTCTACCACAGCTAAGAAGAGAAGGTAGGGAAAATTAGATCAAAGTTGATCTAATTTTTGAGGGTTGATAGCCCTGTAACTAGAGGAATTACCTGTCTTCTTGGAAAAAAAATGTGGAATAACTTGCTAGTACAGCTGAGATGGGGTCTATAAAGTTTATCTGGTATAAAAGCTAACAGGACAAGTGAGTTTGCTGAGAAAGTCAATATGCATGCCCTGCACATACTGGGGCTAGGTTCGTGCTGCCAGCCTCTCTCTATCACTGCACGATGTCCCAGAGTTGGCCACCCTGGCTCTGAGGGCAGCAGGATGTTGGCCATTTCAGCGCAGCAGGGGCTGTGTCTTTGAGCAGCCTGCTACAATAATAAACACTGAGCTGAATCGTGGGAGTGGTGAAGCAATCATCCTCACTTTCTGCTAAGTACATTTTGAGATGCGCTGCAGACTGAGCATTTTTGATTTTGTCTTAATGCTGAAACCAGAGCTCCAACAAAGTCAATCTGGGAATTGTGAACCAGATGAAATAAGTGTTAATTTGGTGAATTCTTGTACAAGATCCTCTTTCATGATTAGCAACTGAAGTGTGGACACTAGGCCTGCTTGAAAGGGTGCGTCTGTCATCATTAACAAGATTAGAGTACACAAGGCTTTGAAACAGAGGAAAGCTGATCTCCTAGTGTAGCTTGATGCCTTCAACACAATTTCCAGAGAGTCAGCACATCTGTAAGCAAAACAGAGCAAGGACATGCCAGCTAAAACAATGTGCAAAAGAGCAGAACAGGAAAGGCTGAAAGTGTCTTTCCACTCTGCAGCAATTTTGCCTTGGCTAACAGGGAGGAACGGAGCAGAGGGAAGGACAGGCAGATAAGGATTTCCCTCCGGGAAAAACATCCTTCTGTCTTCCTAAGGTACAAGCAGACCAGAGACTGAATAAGAAAAGAGAAAGTTTGTTACAATTCCTGTCTTCAGTAGCTGCACTGGTCATTACACAATCCATTGGACAAAACTAAACAGCTCAGTCTAAAGTACAGTGCTCACATCCTCCCCTTTGTTCACAGGAAAGAGACAGAAAAGGAGATTGCAAGTTGGGGCGGGGGGGAATAAAATTAAAAACCTACTGCTCCGTGTAGCAGAAACCAGCAAAAAATTCAGCTCCAAAATTAAAGAAAGGCAGTTATTTCCCAGAAAAACTGGGAAGGATATATGGTATCATTTCAGCTTCTGTGGGAGAGTACTATGCAGTTCATCAAACTCAGAGGTAGCAGCAGAGAAAACAAAGGAGATGTGTTGGTACTGAGAATCTGAGGACATCCCTTTGGCTATATCTGATTTGGATCTGGGCAGACACTTCTACCTGAATTCAGAGTCTGTAAGTTGTTTTTATACTGTCTGTGTTTTGGTAAATATAAGAATTCAAAACTAGAAAGAATCCCAAAGACTCTTCTAAAACCTTTAATTTAAAATATATTTCGAGGTGAATTAAATGGTAAGTGGTGGAGGCAGAAAAAGAAGAATGCAGTAGGATTAAAAGCAGACACCTATAAGTTGTCCTGAACAACTCAGACTTGAAAAAGCAAAGCGATTTATAATGCTTGCTCTTTTTTTTTTTTAAATGCTTTTCCCCATAAATCTATTTATTGTCCAAGTCCAGCAGGTTCTCAGTGTCAGACTGACATAATGATAGCTTTCCTCTGTCAAAAGAGAGAAAACAGTTTGCTACATGCTTGCCTGACACTCCTCATTATCATCTGTGCAAAACAGGCACTGAAAGAGAAGAAGAAATCAGAAAAACTAACCCCTCTTCCTGGAGTCATTCATCAAGAGCTTTAGTAGCAAATGTTCCCAAACTTGCAACACAACCTCTTGAAACAAGAGCTGACTTCTTGCTAAATTCCAATATTAGTCACAGTTCTGCGGTCACAGCTCTTTGTTTTTAAATAGAAACCTTTCTCAGGGCTGTGACAAGTTACTTTGTGGAGGTAAGAAAGGAAGGTAGGCGAGCTTAGGCTGCTGTTTGCTGTCCTCCATTGCAGGTGACCACAGAGGGCAGGATGGAGGAGGGAGGAACAAAACAAGCTCTCCAGAGGCTGACAGACACAGGGCTTTCTGGAGGGTGAACAATGCAGGCAGTGTTAGCCGCAAATGGGACCTTTCAACACCCTTGGAAAGGAGAAAACTTAAAAAATTAAACACTCTGCAGTGGGTTCCTAGTGGCTTACACTCAGTGCCAGCTACAGCCAAACAAGCCTGCTTGTATAAGCTTGTTAATGGGGAGAAATACATCTGATCTGTAAGGCATTTGAAGATGATTAATGAGAGGGCTTCTGACAGGATAAACTTTCTTTCCTTTTATGTGTCCTTGGCTTCAGGCAGCACCTGCTCACTTGCAGCGACGCGCTATCTGCAGATCTGTCACTGGAGCTGGCCGCCTGCATCAGCAGGGCTCAAAGGGTTCCCGCATCAGGCGATGCACAAGGATGTGTTACTGCCTGTAATGGCAGCAGAAAGACTTGGGGGTGTCCAGGCTTAGGGCAAAAATCCCATCAGACATGCACCCTGGCTCCCTATGGCCACGTGGAACATCATGAGAAAGCTCATGTGAAATGTGCAATCTCAGCCCTGCCCCTGGTGGTTTGCACTCACAACCACTTTCCCCTCCTGACCACAGCAGCAAGACTACTGACTCCCTGGGGATGGAGATCAAACTGATCTATCAGCTGATCCATACCTCCAGGCATGGTGACTCAACCACTTCATTGCAGAGCTTTTTCAAAACAGAGAATTAAGTGTAATGGATCAGACTTAACATATTGCCATTGTAGACAATGGAAAGTCAGAAAGAATAGTTTCCAGACACAGTATGCATTCAATAATCCTGGCCCTCCAGTTCAAGTACTGCAGCTTTCACATGGTAATGCAGACATGTGATTAAAACTCTGGGGAAAAAGAGGTCTCTCCCAAAGAGTTCTTCAGAAGTTAAACAGATTAACATTACCCCAATTATTGCTGAAACTTACTTATAATATAAAGATCTGCAAGCTGTCAACATCTGATAACAGTAATTTCTCCAAGATGAGAGTGAGTTAGCACATTATGTTTCACATGTTGCAAATGCATACCCCATGGCATGCTTTCTATGATAAAGTGCAAAGATCAGGGAAATAGTAGAGGAGACACCTGTTTGAATAAGATGTTGCATGTGAGATTCTCACAACTTTTCTGGCATAAAATGAAGCTAAAACAGCCCTATGAGTCATCTATGCTTCTTTATGTTAATTTCTGCCACCTACCAAGACAGCCTGCAGAGTGAAGATATCCATAAAACGCAGTACTTTCATTCTTACCCCTCTGTAACTTCTAGTTCTAGACCATATGAAGTTTCCAAAGCCAACTCCAAGCAAGAAAAAGGCCATTTTTTAAAAGTAAAAAATAAACAGTAACAAAAAGCCCGAATATTTCCTTTGTATACTGAGTAATGTATACAAAACACTTGCACACCAATAAAAATAGCAAGATATCAAAGTATTTAGGTAGAAAAAAGTTTGCCAAACCCTTTTCTAACAAATATTAGGATGTTAACTTAGAGCAAAATGACCTGAAGAAATCCTATGTGCATCCAAAACCATTTGTTAAAAAAGAAGTGCTGATTACATTAATGCAGACTCTGTGATTCCTCATGTTCTTGTGTTTAGCATTCAATATTGTGATTCTAGTCATGGATGTAGCCACATTTTAGACCTCTCTGATGAAATATTAGAATGTTTCCAAATCCATCTCATTGTAAGGGTTTGTGTTGCATATCATAAAACAGTAGTTATCTTGAAAAGTTCTAATTCTTCCAGCAAGAGGTCCCTTCTGTGAAGGCAATTGTGAGCTTACTTAAACACCATGTGCCTGCATTCAAGAGATGGAGGAGTAAAGAAGAAAAATAAAACCAGACCTGCAGATGATACAAGAGTCAGCCACACAGACTAAACCTAAACACCCAAGGATGTTGGATTCGGGCCCCATCTCTGTTGTGCAGGCTCTCTCCTGGCTTAGGTTGCTAAGCCCATGGTAGAGACTGCTTAGCTGGGTGTGGGTCACTCGGGAAGAATTTTACAGGCAGGCTGATTGATGTGGGCTTATTTCTTACCCAGGTTACAGTCAGGGCTTTAACTGCTCAGAAGAGGCATGCCAGCATCGTATCAGCCCTGGCAGAGTACACCAGCAGGAACTGAAGAACAAGCCATACTTTCAACTTGATCATCCTCATGTTTTCTGACCCCATCCTCAGTGTCTGTGGAGGAGAACCAGACAGTTTGTCTTTGCACAGCACTGGTGTGCTGATGCACATAAAAAAAATTGAGAGGATTGCAAGGACATCAGAACAGAGTGTAAAAGGTCTATTTTGCCAGACTTTCTTTATTCTCAGACTACAGGAAACCTTTTGGGTTTTTCTGTATATTTCCTTTTAATAAAGACACCTACAGTACTTTAGATGTCCAAGTAACAAAATCAAAGCCACACAGTTAGTGTGGGAATTATGATCTTCCACATTCAGAGAACAAACTCAAATACAACTCTTGTCAAATCTGTTGAGAACTTTGCTGCAGCGCAATTCTTCTGCAGCCACAATGATGTCCTGCTCTGAAAGACTGAGATTTCTCTGAGACTAACAATGAAAATGAAATGTAGGATCTGGTTTCTGTGCCTATGCCCTTTGTCCTGTAACTAGATCTAGGATGTTGCTGTGAACTTCTTGGATATGACTGAAATTTTATAAAAGGGAGCTTGACCAGCCTAGTTTCCTTGAGTGGTTAGAAATGTCCACTCGTTTCAGCTGCACGCAGGCATTGAATTGTTAATGACCTAAGGAGCAATGCTTCTACTGTGACAGTCTCATTTTAGTGGGGAAAGATCTAGTCATGGATTATCATGCAGGACTGCAGCAGTCCTTTGTGTTCTTTGAGGGAGAAAGCTTGAAATTTGGTGATTTACAGATTTACAGCATCAGTTCAATAGGAGACATTTTACAGAGACCTTCAAGTCCACAAACCTGAAATATATTTGATTCTTACCTTAGAAATATATTGCTGGCTACCAAATGAGAGCAAGAGCTCCAACCAGATGGCAGTGAGAAACTGTGACAGTTTTCTGTTGATACTGAAGACGTAAACTAATGAAGTTTATTAGTTCATAAACTAATGAAGACTGAGACTGTTGATAACCATGAAGACTCATAGTTGTCCCAGCTCCTGGGCATTTGCAGTTGAACAGATGCATAGGAGTAGCAATCTTCGATCAAATAAAAATATCCACACAGATCCATAGCATCTGATAATGACCAAACACAGATTCTGGGAAAGGAACGAGTTATAAGAACAAACATGTTGTGGTATTTCCCCCAATAATTATTCAATCTTCCGCGAATTGTTAAGGTAATTTCTGAGTCAGAGGTAGTACCTTTGTATTTTACATACCTTGGTAGATTTCTCATACGCATGTTTGTCCATCTGTTTTTCAAACTTGTTTAAATTTTTGGCATCCGTATTGTCCCATAGCAACCTGTTTCACAGAATACTCCAATCCCAGTCTGTATTGAAATCAACTGTCCTTTTTTTTGTACGGAATCTGCCATGTTAGTTTAATTTGTTACCATATCTCTTGTATGCAGATCACATTATTTCATAGCTGTTAGGAAGTTTCAAAATGAAAGTGCGTTGCACTTAGAAACAATTACCTCTAACTATATGAAGTTGACTTTAGATTATATGTTTAGATTTTTTTAGAGCTATCAAATTAATAGGTTTCTGAGCCATTTTAACTGAATAATAATCTCCACATAACAGCAACAAAGAAAGGATGACAAAAGGAACATGTGCCATGTCTTAAACACTGAAGCTGAAAGAGAGCAGGCCTTGAAAAATAATGATCAACAGAACCCTATTTCTTCAGAAACAAAGGTATTACTTCTTCTGTTGTTCCAGAGAATGGCATCCTGTGAAATTAATGGGGAGCAAGATGAAGATACATAGAGGATAGTAACATTATTGTACATAACAGACCAGCACTCTGTGAAGTTCACCATTCCATTAAATTGGTTTTATGGGGTGGATAATTTTATGAGCAAAATAACACTCAGCGCAATAGTAACCATGAGAGCAAAATTCTGAGAAGATGAGACTGCTCCCAAGGAGCAGAAAGGAGTTCTCTCTGGCACATCACAGTTATCATTATCTCATTCTCCTTTTCCCTGTATGTCTTTTTATACTCATCAGAAAATGGCCACTTCTGTAAAGTTGTTTTGCAGATCAGAAGATCCATGATGAAATCATGAAAAACAGATGCACCTCAGGAAAACAAGGTTCTTGTAGAAACTGCTGGAAATATGCCAGAAGGAGAAGCAGAAGGTGCAAGTTAAAGAAAATCGCAAGACGTTTTTAAACACTCAGATATTCCCCACACTTTGTAAGCATCAGTGAAGCAAAAGCATTCAACCCAATGGGACAGGTACTAGAAAAAGAACTTCTGGAAGTTAGTGCTAACTAAGAAGTACATACATGCCACACCGACCAGCTAAGGCAGGTTGCTTTAAACTTCAGCATTGCTGGCACAGACTGAATACCAAGACTATGCTTTTGAAAGTGCCAAAACTGAACAGCAAACTTGTGGACCAAAAGACCCCATACAGCAGAAATCTCTCTTCCATACCCTCAATATGCAGTAAAGCTCTGAAATAGTTAAATAGGCCAAGTGACACATGGGTATCTGCCTCTGTTTTCAAGTTTAAAGGAAGAAAAAAACCTCCATCACTTGCAAATCCTATGCAAGTTCCTGCAGGCAGAGCATAAGGGTGAAAAAGCCCTGCCACATCTGTGTTTATTATGACAAATACCTTTTAAACTCCCAGTCTGTGTTGCAAATGTTGGTTATTTTTTAACAATATACAGTGAAGGGGAAAAATGAAGGGTGTGTCCAGCCTCCACCCTTATGCCATTACCTGAAGATCTACTTTGAGAGAATTACTGTTCTGCGTTATCTGTCAGCTCCACACCATCAATGTCAAACTAAAAAACTAAAAAGAAAGACAAGAGACTAACCCTGTGTTCTTTGCATCTGTAAATGCTTTCCCAGCAATGTCAGCACACTGGTTGAGAGAAAACTCTCAATAGACCAATGCACTCATAAAGAACAAAGTAACAAGAAGGTTAACTTAAGCCTTAATTCAGTGATTTTGTCTGTTGAATTTCCTTGCCTTGAAAGTATAGAACTGGAGAGAAAACCCAAGTGTTTCAAGAGAGACTCAAAAATTCTCCACTTTTCTGAGTCATCTTGCCTCATCCTTCGATGCAACAAGCCATAGTCAAAAGAATCAGGCGGCATAGATGGACACTCTATCAACCTTTTCATAGCAGGAAAGGCTATATACTGGAATGGTTTAGGTGGAAATTGGCACAAAATAATTAATGTGTAAAATAATTTGGTTTACATTCTATGTTGTGCTTTATTATTTCTGTAGAGTCTGTGTGCATGGTCTACCCATCCCATTGTAAAATACCAGAGTGACTGCTGCTTGAGTACCACTATGGGTCTGCACTGATGTTACACCATAGGTACTTGGTCTAGTTAACCTCAAAAGGTTCACTTTCAAGACAACTCTTGCTGTTCCTAAGACATGGAGACCAACAGGACATACCCGTGCTTCCTGAAACTTGCACTGAAGAAGTTCCAGCGCAGAACTAGCATCCTAGATATTGGTCACTAACTGCCACAGAAGTTTTGCAAAACTGTTTCTTTTAACTATTAAAGTGTCTTTAATTAGTAGAACTATTCAAGGCATAAAGAAATTTTCCTTTCCACTTAGCCAAAGACACCATCAGCGTGTGCTTTAGAAATTGAACAGCTGCTTTATTGTACTGCTAAGCATTGGCATCACTGCATTGGAAGGAGGTGTGGTTTGGAGCTAGTTTATTTGCTGCATTTAAAAAAAAAAAAAAAAAGGCTGTTAGAAGATGACTCATGACTTTTTCATCAAAAGAGAGAGCAACACACCTTAAATGTGAAGTAAGCTGAATTTCTAAATGTTCAGACATAGGCATAGAGCAAGGCATGACCAGCAAGTACAATGGAGCAGTACACAGCTCTTAGAGGAAGCTGAGCTTTCACTTTTTTTTAACACCTTCACAAAAGCATTTTCTGAAAGTGGAGTGTCTTTAAGTGGTATGAGTTCTTGTGCTAATGTAGTTTACAAAGGTAAAACGATTTGATCCATAAAATGATTAATATGATCGGCCTATACGAGCGTGAGCATGGATGAGTGGTTGCCTAGACCAGTAAATCAAGTACCTGCCTATAATGAAATTACTATTTGAAGTCTCACTGACGTCGTCAAAGCTCACACTTTAACAGCAGGCTTTTGGTTTAAAGGGGTTGCCAGATCAAAAGGGAGAAAAGTGTTGGCAATTTTTGCGAAATCCTGAAGAATACCCCATCCCTTCCAGTGATAGGCCCCTAACAAGCAAACCTTTATGAAAGAAATCTAGGCTGTTTTTTTACTGGACATTGTTATGTATCTCAGCCTTAAAAAGTTACAAGGCTATCAATGCACAGAAGTACCTAAATACTATTACAGGAATCTGCGGCAGACTGCAACACTGAAAAGCTGCTTTCTCAGTCAATAATGAGAGGACACCAGGACAATCCTCTTACTCGTGGAGTTCCTTCTAAATGTATTTACTTACACAGAGAAGCACACTACCGAATAAAAGTCTTGCTGACTAGTCACTTTTACATTTTTCTATTGGCATACTTCACTGTTAAAACTCAGTTAAAGGAATGTTGTGGACATGCTAAGCAGGTAGAACTCTCTAAATTCACACAGTCACACCTGAAGGCTTGCTTACGTAAGAAATAGGGAATTTTGGCCAGAATTTTTATTTTGTTAAAGAAACACTGTTTTATTAATGTTAGCTGCTGGTATGAAACTAATTAAACTTCTTGCTGTGGCAACAGTTTCAGCTGAGTTCCAGTCTTCAAAAATGTAGAAAGCTACTTCTGTATGCAATAATACTGCAGCATGGGCACTTGGGCAACAGACTGCTATCAGTCCTTGTTCCCTTTTGGGAGAACACTACAACTCCTCTCTACCACGTCTCACTGACTTTATAATCTGCAACACTACTAAACCCTCCAGAACAAGACAAAAATGAGGTTTATTATAAGCCATGCAGGCTCTTGGGAGAGAAGGATTGTGCATGCTGACTGTTTTTGCTAAGCCCCTGAGAGAAGAACAATGAAACAGAAATCTTGTAAAGGATTTATGATGCCTGGGATTAAGGAAATGTGTGAATGCTCTTGCTTAACTAGTCTGAGATAAGAGAAACATGTGGAACACTTCAGTGCAACATAACTAATGTTTCAGTGCAGGTGCTAAATAAAACAAATACTTATATCAAAGCTCTCGTCCAGACATCAAATAAACAAACAGATTGAAGTACGGTTCAGAAGAGAATTTAGGAAACTATTCCAGTGACTATAAACATAATGGAATTTCCAAAGGTCTTAAGGGAAAATAAGCTGCATTCCCCTGCACAACTGTACCTGAATTCACTTGTTTCACAGGAGCTGTTAGGATACAGTTTTCATGAGGGTAAAGGACTGCAGTTATGCATCACAGCTTACCCAAAGATGGTTAAACTGTTCATCTCTTAGCTCTTAACTTGTTATGTTTTGATTCTTGCTATATTTTAGTCTTTCTGGGACAACTTGCAAAGATTGTACTATGTTTGTGTCCTGTCTCCTAAGTCATAAAATTAGCATAATAACACCTCATGGAGTAGTATCTTTTTTACTAGGAAGGCACCAACAGACAATTTGGCTTGATATCAGGAATGACATAAACCACAGAACATTTTCCTGTGCCTCTTGCACAATCTCAACATAGAAGTAGTAATTTTGGACCATACACAAGTCTGTCCTTTTAATCACAAAGATGTAGAGATTTGACAGTATGATATAAGCATGGAGATATCTGTGGCACTTGTAAATCTATTTACCAGAGATAAAAGCAGCAACTTCTTTCTCACCCTCAGGCCTGTAAACACAGGCAGAACATGCAGGTTATCAGATTCTTTTTATTTTGTCTTCTGCAGGTGCTGAACTATAATAAATTTTGCCACTGCTGTATCAATCAGTCTCTGTTCATTACTAAAAATTACTTATTTCTGATTTTGTATCCTTGCTTTTGAGCTAAAAGATACATCTCTTTGCTGCAAGTAAAAAGAGGTAAGTCTAGAGGGTAAGTCCTATGTGGAACAACTGAGGGAGCAGGCAGTTTCAGCTGGAGAAAAAGAGGCTCAAGAGTGACCTTATCACTCTCTACAGCTGCCTGAAAAAGGTTGTAACCAGGTGGGTGTCAGGCTCTCCTCCCAGTACCAAGAGACAGGATGAGAGGGCACAGCCTCAACCTGCACCGGGGGAGGTTGAGCATAAGGAGGAATTTCTTCACGGAAGGGGTGATTAAACATGGGAACAGGCTGCCCAAGGCGGTGGTGCTGTCCCTGTCCCCAGAAGACTTTAATAAAAACCTGGATGTAGCACCGAGTGCCTTGGTCTAGTGGATGTGGTGGTGTTCAAGGACTGGGCTTGATGATCTCAGAGGTCTCCTCCAGGCTAACTGGTGCTGGGACTGTGGGACTCTGTGTGACACAAGTAAATCAGTGCCTGCAGTTATGTCACAAGTGCTGGATATGTCACTGCTCCTGAGCGTGATTAACAGACAGCTGACTCATCTGTCACTGCACTCACAAGTGTAAAATTGCTAACAAAAGCAAAGGACTTTGAACAGCCTGAGGTGACACAGGTTCTTGCACCTCACATGAAGTCCTTCCTAGCCACCAATTCACTCTAAGCCTTCTCCTTCCCGTACACAAAAGCTGTGCTGCACCACCCTAGACAACGGAGTTACAAACTTTTGTTGGTCTGAAATAAACTATGTGGTGGAGCTGAGAAAAAGTTTTCCTGATGAGTCTTTATTAGGCGACAGAATTAGTGCTAGTTTAGAAGTTATTGTTTCTAAACTACTGAAGAACATATTACTTGTTACAGTATCCTTGCCACTGTCCATGTCTCCAATATTATGCGCATCATGCAATACTTACACACGCCTTTTCAGAGTACATCAATTTATACCCAGTTAATTGCAAAATTTTCCTTCTAAGCAATTTTGAAAAAGACCTTCTTGAAGGAGGGGATATATGAAATAATGTAAGAGATACTGTCAGCTCAGGTTCTGTCCTGAGAAACAGACGTGTTCTTCCTGATCAAAACGCTGCTCATAAACCTTTCCACCATCTGACTGTAGCAACTGTTGTTGATCACAAGTGGTCCACAGAACCAGGAACACCTTGCTTGATAAAAGCAACAACACATCACAGAAGCACTGAAACTGACATTGTGCAAAAGTGTCTGCACTGAGGCACATACCTGAGAAAGAAACTGCCAGAGTTCCTTCACATTCCTAGCCCTTGAAGTTAGAAAACATATTATTATCTTGTGACAGAAAGAAGCTGTAGCAGACTCCTCTTTTCATTCCGTACAGTGATTTTATGGCATTGAAGGAACTAGATAGCATTTGATTTTTTAATGCTGTGGGAGCCCATCCCTTTGAAAGCTAATCACCTAGTTTTATTCAGCGAGCAAAGAACAATGGCTTTCTGGGCAAAACTGACAAGTTTCGTTTCTGACTGTTTATTTGATACTCCCCTCTTTTAAACTGAAAAGTGATATGTGATTTCAGCCTGCTAACAATGGCTCCCACCATAATGATATGATGTGCTGTGTCTGACACAATGTCTGATGCATTAGCATTTTGGGATTTGTTTTGTAAGGCAGTACCCCAAATTAAAAAATACCTTGTGGTCTTTGGATCTTTAGAGGTGATTTGTACTCAGTAGACAGTTTTACTTGCCTTCTCCATGTGTTGATTAGATGTTATTAACAAAAAAGATTTTTAAAAAACCTATTAGAAAAGCTGTGTTCTAAGTGGATTCTGAAAAACTGTCCAAAAGACAGTCTCAGTTTGGGATGGATACACTGTGTTCTGACTCTGGCTGGGAGGCCTGGAAAAAGATCTCTTTGCTGTGCTAGACTCAGAGAGATTCAGAGCTGTTTCCCCAAAGGAATAAAATACCTACTGCTTCAAAGCCTGTTATTACAGGTAATTCCTGGCTGCACTATGGTACCACAGAGAAACACCAGACAAAGATCTGGGCTCTGGACAGACATTGTCTGATCTCCCTCTTGCCTTGCATACGGTGTCATTTTCAGAAAGCCTTTTAACCTTTTTTATAATGGTAAATGTTTAAAACATCAAATTTTGCTGGTTTACGTCCTTTCTGTGTACTAGAGTTTCTGACGTTGCATTGCAAAGGGCTGGGGGAGGGAGAGCATGTCTTTCTGTTCCCCCTAAAGCAGATCCTGTTAATTAAGTGTGAAGGCTGCTTTCAGCCTGGAGTCCCCTATTTCTGGTCTCCTGTTTCCTCTCCCTTGTGTCCCTGTCTTTTTTCCCTCACATTCTTTTGAATCCCTGCTTCTCTCACCTGTCCTTCATGGGCAAGCAGGCCAGTTCCCAAAGGCCTTTGGATCCACAGGGTTAATGGGCATCTCTTTTGTTCCTGCTGCCAAACAGGGAACAGGAACAGATATATAAAACATATCTAATATGTTTTCTATACACACATATTTTTAAAACTGTGAAACTGTAGTGTTTATAATTTTTAATGAAACACACACATACATATATATATATAAAACATACATACAAATATAAACATACATATATATAGAAACAAATATATATATATATATATATATGTAAGTATATAGGAGATCTTAGTTAGATGGCTAGTCCAAAAGTGATGAGAGATGGGAAGAGAAAGTTAGATAATTTTAGTGTGTCACCTATTCTGCAGGCTCTCTTACTACTCATTTCTACTCATCTTGCACTGAGCTTTTTAATAGACACAGGCTTTGAAATGAAGACTCTTCTACTGTTCCCATCCAAAGACATGGATTAAGCTATATTTAGCCACAAAACTTCAAAGACAAAATCAAAAGATTAAGTCTCTAAGATACTGAAGCCAATAAGTCTACTGAACAAATGACTGCTGCTGTTTGGAAGAAGGCACACAGACACACAGTGGTCTTACAGAGAAAATAAGGAAGAAAATTTCCATAAGGAAATAAAGTACAGAGGGACTTCCTTTAGTCTACTCAAGACTATGTTGAGAACAAAGTGGAAATACAGCAGGACTTAGTACCTGTTGCACAAAGCAGTAAGTCCACAGCCACTTAGGTACCTCTAACCAACATTTCCTCCCTCCTTAAGCTCAGACATGCCAAATGTATTTATAATGCATATACATCATAATCTGTTTCTAGCACTGCCTTCAACAGTGTCAACTAGTTAAGGAACTATTCTGAACCCTGCTCCACCCCAAAATGGAAAACTGACACAAAGAAAGACTTGAAGTGAAGATTCTTGCAGCCAGAGAGATTTGCACTAACAAGTACCAAAAATGGGTGCTGTCAAGTTCCACCATCATCTCGGGAAGAAAATGTGTTCTCAGGTGGCCATGGCTTTACCCACCAGAGCTGACATGAGGCTTTGGCCTCAGGATCTGTCACCTCCTACTTCTGGAAGGTGAAAATTTGTGAAGGGTTTGGCATGTCTAGAGCAAAAATGTCTTGTATTGTTTCTCCAGTTTTGAAAGATTATATTCTCCCTGCAAGGAAGGGGAATTATTTAGGGAAAATATCACATTTATCACATCACATCACATCACATCACATCACATCACATCACATCACATCACATCACAATAAACTAAAAACCAAATGGCTCTGCCTTACCTTCTTGTTTTCACAGCATCTTTAGGAAACAAATTTTCCTTGTTTGACTTTCTTAGACTGTTATCCTAATTCTACAACAACCCTCTAAATTAGAAGCAATAACCCTCTAAATTAGAAAATGAGTGAGCTGATGAAGCAGCTTTGCATCTGGCAGTTTTATTTGGGCTCCTTTTTTCCCATAAACCACATATAGTGATTGTACTGGAGAGATATTTTTTCATCTTGATCTTTTTATAAACCTGTCTGACGCATTTCCTGAGGAAGTATTTATGTCAAAAGAGATTTGAATTGTTTCTCCTCTCAAATGGTTTAACGAGATTTCTTTTCTTAAGCGCTTTGCTTTAATGAAAGATAAATTGTAATCCCAATTAACTGCAAGAGTGAAAGTGACCCTGACAAAGCATGTTCTTAAGTAGTTGTTTGAATTGGAGCCAAATAATCAATAGTTGCTGTCAGGAATCTCTCAAAAATGAATAATTCTGCTACCAAATAATTCATGTTAATTAATTTGTATTGAAAGTTTCGTGGTAGTATCTACATTATCACAGTACAACATACCCTGGTAATGGCTGTTTGTGCTTTTCCATGAGAATTTAAAAAAGAAGCAAGACATATAAGAAGGTTCAATTCTCAGGTTTCAATAATCACTAACGGTGGTGGGGGTGGGGTACAGTGCTAAAAGATGGCACTAAAAACCTACTCTCAGTAAACATGTTTTATTTTTGCCTACATCTGTCATACATCTAAAAATTAGGCGAAGGATATATTATCCACTTACAGGAACATGTACAGAGTTGCTTAAAATCTTTTTAGGATCAAAATGAATGAATCTGAATTTGATGTGATACCTGTGCACTTTGTTACCTGCAGTCTGTGCATATGATTTTTCAAAAGCAATTTCAATTGAGTTTTGTGATAAAATTAATGACTTTCTGTTGTGTAGTTTTTGTATGGCCTATCAAGCAATTGCCAAAGACCACGAACAGTTTGGTGAGGAAGAATTAATTAGTTTTGGGTTTTGTTAAAGGAAAGTTCTCATCCTTTCCTGGTCAAACATGACCTAAAAATATAAATTTATTGTCTGAGCACTGGCAAATGATACATGTGTTTGTTCTACTCAAAAGTCCAGCAAGAATGAATGTGAACTTCTCAGGCCAGCTAGGAACTGTTACTTGGGTCCCTGTGGTTCAAGGAGGACTCCGAATTCCTTTTTGAAAACTTATTGGGTTGATCATCTTGTTGAATGGGGTCAGAAATTTCTTTGATCTTTTTCCATGGGGTCTATCTGCAGTTTTACTACTTTAATTCCTTTAATAGGCTAAAACAACTGTATTGTGAAACTTTTTCATACATTAAGGACTTTTCTAAGACAAACCTAGAAATAATTTTATCGGGTCCAATACATTTGTTAAAAGTATATTTCTTCTGACTGGGAGCAGAGCTTGGGTGAGACATTTCTTAGCATATTATGTCATAAGAAATTTCTCAGGATAATACAATTATAACTTTGTGTCAACAACAAATAAAAGTACATCATGATTTATGCAGATTATCTTTCTGCTGTTTTATGAAGGCAGAAGGACATCTTTTTCTATTAGCTTTACATATTGCAATTGCTACCAGGTGGAGAAAAATCAGAGCTCCCACAGTGGACAGACAACTCCCAGAAGTATGAAGAGGCTGTGAAGAAAATGTCTAGTCTCAGAAATTGCATATGTACCAAATATTTGTAGACTTGTCTTCCTTTCCTTCCAGACTCCCAGATCACCAGTTGGTCTAAAAAGCCACCCTCCTTCTTCCTCCTGCAGAGGTTACCTGGTAAGGAAACTCATCACCACATGTTCAACTTGGTGTGTGCGGAAAGGGCACTTCCTTGGGCAGCATGAGAAATGGAGAAGAACATAAATCAGCGCATCAAGCCTTTTCCCTGGAGGGTGACGCTCCTTTCGCTTCACAAAGCAGGAGGTTTGTCACCCTGACTTGCACGTTCCCCTGCACAGCAGAGCTGCAGCAGGCAGAGCCCTGGGCAGGGACATTGTGCCACCGTGGCAGTGTGCTGTGTGCCTTGCTCCTGGGGCTGGCTGGCCAGGGCTCCACGGCAGCTCTGCACCCCTGAGACACTGCAGTCATGCAGCAGTTTTGAGGGGACATGGACCATAAACTGCTGCTGCACTCAGGTGCTGGTGCTCCAAAGTAGCTCCAGCTCTGTGGGAATGTGTGATAGATGTGTGTGCAGACCAAGAAGCTGATATGAACTACCTTCCCTCCTCAGGTTGCTTTGTGTCCTTTTTTATATAGGGGAAAAGGAAATAATGTGGGATTTAAGATACAGAATGTACGTTGTGGCACTTAAGTTTGAGCCACATCATCTGTAATAAAAACAGAGCAAAAGCCTTCGACTAGAGTGACATACACAGACACAAGAAAAAAAAAAAAGCCCAGTTCTGCCAGAGACATGGTCTGAAACTATGCCAAAGATTTCAGGCTGGCAAATTAGTAAAGCAGCCAGATAAATCAGAATGGGTGTAACAGGTCTCATCTATTTCAGCACAGCTTAGCCTCTTTACTGTGTCATAGTCATCAATATGCAAAAATACTTAGTTGCAGGAAAAATACAGTCTCACTAATAAAGCAGAACCATCAAGAGAATAACAAAAGAAAGAAAGAAGCGTGGCCATAATTGTGTAATAGTAATACAGCTGAATACAACTATTTTCCCTTCCTTCAAACACAGCTATTTAAAGGGAGGGAAACATGTTTTACATACTGAAAGCAAAAAATATTTGGTCTTATTTTATAAATAATTTAGTTTCCTGGTTTTGATTTACATTTACTCGTAACAGCTGCTTACAGGTCAGGTAACATTAGCATTCAAAAGCCAGCCATAATGAAATAAATCCTGCAGTTAATATTGGTGTTAATTCTATTTCATGCTTTTGGGCTCAACTGCATAGAGAATTGTTTAAAACGGAAATGCCTTGAAAATACACTCTACAATATGCACAAATACCCACAATCTGCCATCAAAGCAAAACCCTGAAATATATTTCTTCTCACAAAAAATGTACAGTATGTACAGTACATAAAACTCCATCAAAGACAAGCCTAGTCCTTACTCCCGCGGAAAGTCTGGGCACAGCTGAGATATTTTATCTCAGCATTGTGGGAAATGTGTCATACAGAGAACCCTTGTGCAGGATCTGTGAACATCTGCTGGTTCCTCTGTGCAGGGCAGGAGCTAGCTGGATCTGCCCAAGGCGGTGTGCCAGGCTAAGTGTGAATTTTCACATCAATCTCATCTCCTTCATGGCCACAAAATTTAGAGCAAGCAACCAATGCACAAGCTGGAACAAGGTAGCCTCCCAGAAATATAGTTGAAAGCTTTTGAGGTGCTTAAAAAATAAAGAAACTGAAACCCTCAAGTAACTGAGGGCATGTGTTGATTGCACATTAGAGCACAGTGTCAGCAGCAACAATGAAATACAGGCCAGGTCTAGAAGCTGGAAGCCCAGGACACCTGAGCTGAGAAGTGTTGTGGCCACTGTGGAGCAGTGCTCCTGACACCTCTTGTAGCATCAGGTTTGGGCTTGGATCTTTCTGTTAAAATTCTCCATTTGGCTTTGAAGAAGAAAGTCAAATCTGTATGGGACTCTCTGTGGTCATAAAAGGGATATTTCAGTAGGGAAGGATACTAATGGAGTTTAAGATTACTTTGTTAAAAGTTTCACAGTAAAGATGGACAGAAATCATTACAGCGTGCAATAGGATATGTGTAATGAACAATGCTTCCAAAACCAGGGCTGTTGTTTTAAGACTATTGGTCACTAGGAAGCTAAACAGCTTTGATGGACACTTAATGTAGAGAAAACCTTCAAATACTGGTAGAAAATAGTGCATATGTGTAATATCTGTAAGCTTTATTTTCCAGTTGTGAGATTAAAGCAATTTACATTGACTTTAGCTTCATTCTTGCAGTTGAAAGTGGGAACTGAGGATTCATCTAGCTCTGACAGAGAGGACAACAGAAGTGGTCCACTAAAAGGTGCGGTCTTTCAAGCATTTTTCTGTATGTCACACTGCTAGAGTTAAACCAATGGCTTTACACAACAGAAAAGGCATTGCAATGCAGCGAATTCAGACACTTTTTGTTATTCTCGTCATTCAGCAGTGATGGCATTTCCTAAGTAAGACCACTTATTTTCACCTGAGCTCACCAAGATCTTAAAAGATCCCTTCATAACTGTCTTGCAAGACAGTCTCTGTGGCATTGAGTTTTGATCTAACATGAAGTTTATATTCGTACAATCACAATGACATTGGCAGAATTAAGCCTGCTTTAGACCTACAAAGATGAAAGGAGAATTAGTGCTTCACTCTCCTTTGCTAATTGAATGGGAGGATGACAGGATAATGTCTGTGTAGAAGAGGATACTTGTTCACACAACGTCCCTTTGCCTCTTTCTGTCTCAGTGAATTTCAACTTAGGAGTGGCAGGAATCCGTGAATTTTTTCTCAGAGGGCTTCACGGGAGAAGAAGCAAGCGTACTTCCAGCGGGCCTGTACGTGCTGACATAAGTCAAGTGGAAAACACTAGAATTGATTTTAAAAGAGGCGCTCTATAGGCTGTCCTTGCAGCTGTCCTGTAGCTAACTGGACTCAGTGAGAAAAGCAGGGTGGCCCCGCATTGCCCTGCCCGACACCGCAGCGGCGGAGTGGTGGCCCCGCGGCGGTGTCGCAGGGCGGAGCGATGACCCCGCGGCGGACCGATGTCCCCGCGGGGGAGCGATGTCCCGGGGCAGAGCGGTGTCGCCGGGCGGAGCGGTGTCCCAGGGCGAAGCGGTGTCCCCGGGCGGAGCGGTGTCCCCGGGCGGAGCGGTGTCGCCGGGCGGAGCGGTGTCGCCGGGCGGAGCGGTGTCCCAGGGCGGGCAGCAGGACAGTCGCTCCCGCGGGCGGCGCGGCGCGGGGCGCACTGACACCTTGCGGCCGCGGCGGGGAGCGCACGGCGCGGGGCGCGCTCCGACACCTCGTCACCTGCCGGTGACGGTACTCCCCACGGATGGCTCCGCAAACGCCTCCGTGTCACCTGCCGGTGACGGTACTCCCCACGGATGGCCCCGCAAACGCCTCCGTGTCACCTGCCGGTGACGGTACTCCCCACGGATGGCCCCGCAAACGCCTCCGTGTCACCTGCCGGTGACGGTACTCCCCACGGATGGCCCCGCAAACGCCTCCCGTGTCACCGCGCCGGGAGTGACTGCGCTGCAGGCACCGTTTGTGGGTTTGCAGGTTAAGCAGCTTCTGCAAAAGCTTGTCGGTGTACCCGGGTAGACATCAGGATCAGTGTTTCGTATTTGCGGTGGCTACAGAAGGGAGGGCCAGAACAGGAGGTGTTGAGCATAAAGTTTTTCAGTCAATCTTCCGGCTATAATTATTGGAAGATAATTTGTTTATTAGGGAAAACCAGACCCATTCATGACCAGAAAACAGCATATTAATTTCAACAGAAAAATAAATGACCCAAATTCATACCCCATACTTGAATGTGGCATTTTCTGAAGCTCCATAATGTTTATGTTCACTCTCCTTTTCCTTAGTATCATGCAAACTGGAAGAATTGACTTGGCTAAAAAAATTTCTTTGATCCTTCCACAAGGTTCACATGAAGTAGGCTAGAATGTCTCATCAAAACTCATGTGATTTAGTGCATTTGATTTGTTGTGTCAAACAATGGCAAGCTTATTCGTTTTGCTTGGTGTACTGTACTTTACTTTGCAGTTTATTGTACAAATATGGACTACCACCTGCAGCAACAGAGCTCACGTAAACTTTTGAACCTGGGTCCAAGCCTGATTGATACCTTTGGCATGGTTATAAAGCAACTAAAAGCAATGAGTCAATTTTTAGAAAATGCTGGAAGTCAGATCTGTGATTTTTTTTTCCCCCTACTAAATAGACTGGGAAAGAAAGCTCCAAGACTTGTAGGGTAATTGGCCAAGGACACAGAATGGAACTCCCTGGTGGAGTTCAGAAGTTAACCTTATTCTCCTGAAATCACTTGCATCAAAATACCCTTGCAGATAATTAAATGTGGTTGCATAAATTGCACTTTTCAAGGATACACTTTCTTCAAAGTACTGGAGAGGGCAGCAAGTTTCTTTACCCTGGAGCTTACCTGAAGTCACCCTGACACTTTGCTGCCTCTTTTCTGGGAACACAGAAGTAGTGAAGTACTTCTGAATAAAACCAGAATGTTATTTCTTCAGTACCAGTGAAGCGTTTGGAGTAGACTTGTTTGCTTTTCTTTTGCTTTTCTTTTTTTACATTTTAATCTTTTCAGATTGCACTCAGCTAGTTGTTTATCAGTCCAACAGCTTGTCACATGCTTTTTAAAAAAATCAGAATGGCAAGCCTTGCATCAGGGATGCAAGCCAAGAACAGCTTAGAAAGTATCACTCCTAAGTACACTCAGCTTCTCTTGTTTCAATTATCTAGAAATCAGAGACATGCAACAAAGGACTGGAAAAGAAACCTTTTATCTATGAGAGAGCCCCAAGTGACACACAAGTCCAAATTAATAGAGAACACGGTTTTACAGAATATTTGCTCAAACTGTGTAGTGAGGTGATTTGAAACATATTCTTTTTTTGACATGTGAAGTATTTGTCCTAGGGAACAGACATAAATGTTGAACTTGGGCTTTGCAGCAGTGACTTCATCATTCTGATCTAATTCTTCAAACAGTTCAAGAATCCTTGGGATAGGAAGCAAGTGTTACTGTGGGTAACTTCCCTCTCTTCTTTGTCTATAAAAGTTAATATTTGCTATAGATACCGATTGAACTTGTTATTAGCTTTCTTTTATTAGTTTTATCTGCAGATAAATATAGCAAACTTGTCTCATAGGCTGTTATGAAGACATAAAATTATATGAAGCAAAGACATTTCAAACCCAGTGGGAGATTGCCTTGGCTTGTCCTTGCCTCTGTATAATCTCAGTGCTTAGTGTTCATGACTATATCCAGGAGACTATTTGATATGGAAAATACAGTGTAAGTTGCCTCAGCTGTGCTGCTGGGATGGAAACAAGCTCAGGCTGTGAAATCGTTCACACAGCTCCTCTTGGTGCCATGTAGGGGGTATGTGCTGAAATAAAGCTGAGGATCTGGGTCTAAATCACAAAAGCTGGAACCTCAGTTAGCACTGCAGGGCTGAGTAATGAGACACGGATCCAGTCACAGAAGTGACTTTGTCATGTAATTTTCAATGTATTTCAGGGTGACATAAAAATTAGTTGGAAACTTGCAAAATGTAAATCATAATTCCAAAGTTTTCACCTGTAATATGCCTATGTAGATGGAAAAGTTTAAAAATTTAAAAACTTTTTTAAAGTGTTCAAAAGCTGTCTTAGACCCATTAACAGCAGAAATACTCTTGAAGTAGAGAGACTTATGAAAGTACATGTAATGTTTCAGACAGTATTTTCTTGAAAGACATTTTCCAGAATCTTTTAACGGCTTAATCGTAACCATTTGTAATATGATCACAAAATATACCTTTTTTAAAGTAATCACATTCACTTCGCTCATGAAGTCACATATAGAATAGCTGCAGAGAGTTGCTCTTGCTGCTCTCTAACGCAGCTGTAAGCAGAACATTTTGCTGTTCCTTAATTTCTGTAACATATTATATACGTAAAATATTATTACTACTGTATGTAATTGTGGTAGTTTTGCCTGTCCCAGTTTTTGCCAGTGAATAGCGTGGGGTACAAAGATGGCTCCTGCATGTCTTGAGCAAAGATTCTGGAAATTTCTCCACCATGTCCAGCAGAGCCAATCTCTGATGGCTCTGAAGATGACGGACGTGCTGCTGGCCAAACCTGGGCCAATTAGAGATGTTAGTTATGCCTCTGTGAAAACATATTTAAGAAGAAATCAAAACAATGTGAGCACGCACTTCTTTTTAGCCAGGGCAGGAGGAGGAGGAGGTGAAAATTTGTGAGGGAAAACAACATGGAGGCACCAAGGTCTGTGGAGAAGGTGGGGGAGAAGGTGCTCCAAGTGCCGGAGCTGAAAACCCTCTGCCAGCCGTGGTGAGGACCATGGGGGAGCAGGTGGTCCCCCTGCAGCCCATGGGGTCCGGGGGGGTGCAGAGAACCACCCACAGCCTGTGGGGAGGTGCCCACGCCAGAGGAGCAGGTGATGCCTGCAGGAAGCTGTGATCCAGTGGGAGTCCCAGAGACTGAGAGTTGCAAAGGCCTTGCAGGAGAGAGAGAGGCCTTGCTCCCGGGATGGAAACAGCCTGGCCTCAGCTTGGAATTCTGCAACCTGGACAGAGGAATCTCGGACTGCAGCAATCGGGCAGGTGCTGCTCATGAGATTGGACCCATGCCAAAGAAGTTCTCAGAGGACTGTCTCTCGTGGGAGGGACCCCATGGCTAAGTAGAGGACTCTTCTCCCTGATGGACTGACCCTGACCAAAGGAAACCCCCATACCCTGCCCCCACCCCGGAGCTGTTGGTTGGAAGGAAGGAGGGAGGGGGTGAGCTGAGAAATGGTGTCTTAATAGGGAGGGGGTGAGTAGAGAAACAGCGTTTGTAGCAGAAGAATTGTGGTGTTGAACTGACTAAGAAAAGCCACATACCTTGCCCAGCCCGGATCTGTTAGTTGAATGGAGAGAGGGGGTGAATAGAGAAACAGTGTCTGTAGCAAAAGAATTGTGATAGACTGACTTAAGAAAAAAACAAAAAACCACACCCTGCCGCTGCCCGGGAGTTGCTGGTTAGTTAGAAAGGAGGGAGGGGGTGAACTGAGGAGCGGTGCCTTGAGAGGGAAGGGAGGGTCAGTGAAGAAACGGTGTCTTGAGAGCTTATTTTTACCTCTGATTTATCCTCCGTCACTGTTAGGTTAATAAATCACTTTTTTTTGCAACTGTAAATTTCCTACCTGCTTTTGCCCTGAATTTTGTGTGTCCTGCTTATCAGTGATCTTATCTCAACTCATAAGTCCAGTATTTGTGTTAGTTTTCCCTCTCCTCTGCATACCTGCAGCAGGAGAGAGCATAGAGAGCAAACGTCGTAGGTGCCTGGCATTTAGCCAGGGTCAAACCCACGACAGTAATGTCCCGATGTATGTTTATATATATGCACTTAAAACATCATCAATTTTTGAATACACTAAATATTTCAATATTGTATGCTTGTAAGTCTGTATGCATGCACATTACATTTTAATTTTCTTAATGTAATTGTCCTATAAACCTTGGAGACTTCTGACTTTTAGGTGAATGCATCATTATTTATGTAGTTAGGATTCTTTATTTGAAATTAGTTCTTGCCCCAAGGTCAATGTATTAATGGATATTGGACACCAACTTAGCTTTCCTGCACAGCAAACATATTGCCAGACCTAAGAACATGGCTACTAGGAGAGAGTGAGAGGTAGATTTTTTACAGGAAAGAAGGGGGAAAAAAAGGTATCTGAAATCCACCATCTCTCTTCAGAAAAACTGAAACTATTGTCCAAAGGGAATGGAAGCTGAAAGACCCTTTGGACATTTGCCATGATTGTACCTGCTGCCAGTTGCTGACCCTGTAGGAAAAGCTTTGGAGCCTTTTATCTCCCATGACACAAGAGTTCATTTTTCAAGAAACAGTTGGGTAGACAAACTTGGTAAATTCTCAGATGTTCAGAAAGGGATTCATTTCTACACCAGTGCCAGGACCAGAGCAGATACAAAATGGGGAAGACATAGCAGTTGCCCACCACAGGCTCTGGATTTTAGGCTCTATGTCCTTTCACTCAACCTACCAAAGCAGCTGGTGCAGCCAGAATCACGTATGCAAATTCTGACACCTCTACCACATTTCCTTCCAGTTCTTACCTATGTTCCTCCCCTTCCCACCATTCCCAGTCTCCACCAGTAAACAGTGCCAATGCAAATGTGTTTCATGCTCCCTTTCACTAGAAAATACCTTCCTTTTCCTTTGCCACTCAAAAGAGTCCTACCTAGGATCCTCCCCAGGATGCTCAGGACAGGCCCACTCAATTTCAGTAATCCAGGCAATGGTCCTGGATCACCTTCCCCCCAAAGGCTCTACTGACTGCCCATTTTAGGTGAGAAGTAATGACATGACTGCAGCCTTTCTATTTCCATGACCTGCTGAATTGAAGCGCTACGTGAGGCTGGGGACTGAAAAACCGTGCAGTACAGCCTTGCCTTCAAGTACGTGATGTGTGATCAACCTGAACTACCCGTGCAAGACCAGCTCATCTCTACACCTAGCCCAGACACAGTTTTCTATCCAGGCATATTCCCAGAAAGCAGCAGAGAAGTCTGCTGCCTCACCTGTCTAGCTTACCAGCGCAAAACAACACCTATCCAGAAATCAAAATTTGTTCCCATGTTTGGGAAGTCTGTTTTCTAGGGCAAGCAATGACTGTTCTGAGTTTCTTCATCACATGCATGCCTTCAGCAGCTCTTAATGTTGCTCGAGCACCTTTGTGGCTAAATGAGACTGGTAGAGCTAAATGAGACTGATAGACCTAAAAGAAAAAGCAGCCTGCTCCTTCCAGTTGTGCAAGAGAGAATGGGCACATGATGGACAACTTGCTGGTCTCATTTCTGCTGGACAGTGAAAATTCCTTTTAACTGATGGCAGATGTATAAAAAAATCATTGGGAATGTTAATGACAGGTTGGAGGTGAATGGAAGGTTTTTGCAGTTGGGGAAAGGAATCACTGTGGTGTCCTCTACTTTTGCAGTTACTCAACAACACTGTATTTGCAAAACCCCATGGGCTTCTTCATGGGGAGTTTTATAAGAGAGCTGAAAACAAATAGTCCCTGGAAAGTATCCAGGAGGGTCCCATGATGAATACGAAATAGGGAGAAAAAAGGCTAGTATCAGAGGTACAAATATGGTCTGAAGGATGTTAGAAGAATTCAGATGACAATTGGCATAGCTAGCAATGGGTGTTTTTTGGATGATCTTCCACTCTGAAATCTGGGCAAGTGCCTTGGAAATGTGAGAATGAGCTAACATGAGACTCATACTCTCTTATAGTCTGGACAGGAAATGTTCTTGCAGTGTTTTGGCTTCATTCGTTGTGCCCAGATAACAAGCAGCAGTGTGTGAAAATGAAAAATGATGGAGTAGAGGTGGGGATGAACAAGTTGATGAATGACAGCATTTTGTGTCTTACAAGGGTTTTGTATCTTAAATGGAATCTTTGCTCAGGTTCAGTGGGAAGAACATGAAAAAACCATTTTGAATTGTTCCCACATTGTTGGCTTGTGCTCACCTGCCCCTGCTAGGCTGGAGCTGTGAGCAAAGTCCTCTGAGAAAGGTCTTTAAAAACAGGAAAGCCCTCTGAAAGCTCACAAATGTATCAAAGAAGGAAACATGTTGAAAAACATTGTGTTCTGACAAGTTACTCTTGTGGTCAGCCTGCACTTTGATATACTTTTTTACATAAATTCCTAACTGGAAACTTCATCAGTTTGAACAAAAAAACTTCAGAAATAGGAAAGCTTTATACTTATGGTAGTATACCATGACTTTCCAGCATGGAAAAAATAAGAGAAATTTGAGGGAATAAGTTTTCTCTTCGCTCTTGGACCCCTATGTAAAGATTTCAAGCTTAAGGTAATCTTCCCTGCATTAGTCACTGGGAATTAATATGTCCTCCCCAGCTGTTGCTTCTAGATGCCAGGCCAGACTGTAAAAACAAAATAGACTTCAGTGGAATGCCTAAAATTAATTTTCTCACTCAGATACTTTCATCTCACTCATTTCATTGTGTTTACAGGCTGGCAGGTTTCCTGAGGGCAGCCATGATTTAGATTTACAGTTCCCTGGCCAGTCTGATTCTGAAGGAAAGTTATAACACCTATAATGTAATACTGTTTCCGAAAGGAGTGAAAAATGTTGCAGTCCTGAAAAGGAAGCCTCTAAACTCCAGTAATCACAGTATATCACATATCTCTGCACCCCATTGCGGCAGCTGAGGTTGCCATTACTTCAAAATAGTTTTGATTCCCTTTCCCCTGTCTCCATCCATTTGTTTTAAAGAAACCAAACTTGCTTTCTCATGCCAGAGACTCACATTTAAAATTTTTTCTGGACCTTCTCCTCTCCAGGTTAGGCTGGGAAGACACTGGGATTTTGGGGAGGGAAGCAAAACAACAGTGTGATGGTGTAGTGTCTCTTCCTGACTCGACAGTAAACTGGACATCCTTGCCATGTCCTGCCAAGCAATGGACAACTAGATTGATTTTCACTCTCCAATATTTATGGACTCAGATATATGTGCTGAGGGACATCAAAGTTTCACTGAGAATGAAGTAGAATTAAAACTTGAAACTGCCAAGAGTAGGCAGTGAGAAACAACACCAAAGTGTTGTTTTTACAGGTAACACCAAGAGGAAAGAAATTTCAAGGGAAAAAAGGGGGACTAAGGAACAAGACAAACACCCCACTTTGTCCAAGCAGATTACTATTCTTACAGTATCTTTTATCATTATATTTAGAAACTACTCACAGAAATAATGATTACTGTTATTCCCCCATTCCCATTAATTTGAATAAGGTCCTTTCATGGAGATGAGCTTTTACATTTACTGCAGCTTTTTAGCTCCCTTCTTTTCAGTTTTCCATATGCCTCCATAATTCTTGTTACTAGACTATTGGAAAGCAGGATGTTCTAGGCATTTTTTGAAAGATGCTTTTGTGGTGAGATTGGTCACTAAAATGTAAATATTGCATTGCATATCTCTTTTGTGTGAATCAGAGGTGTAAATAAATTTATACTTGTAAATAAGATAAAGAAAATTCTGAACAATTGCCTGGAATTTGATATTGATATACATTTTTTATATGGGGATATTCTCACTCCCTCAATGGCAGAGAACTTTTAGCTTTCTATGAAGGAATTCAGTAATAATAATTCAAGTTCCTGATGATAGAAATAGCAATTACTGTATGATAGAAATACTTTGAAACTCCCATACCATTCCAGATCTGACTGCTGTCCATACTTACTGTATCCTTACTGAGTGCTCAAGAATCACAGAAAATGTGTGAGGCTTCTAAACTAAAAGCCATTTAACTTTTATTGGAGAAAAGAGCTGCCTCCAGAAGAAGAAAGCCAACAGCTCACTTTGATCCTCCACCCATGCCGTTTTTCTGAGTACTCCTGAAACTAGCTTTATATCAGGTTTAAATTCATTTAGATTAGCTTCAGATCTGAAACTACACTGAAGGACTATATCATATATCATTGTTCTTCAGACTAAAGGAAACAGGGATGGACAGCCAGGTCACAAATGACTTCATGCATCACAGAGCATGGGGACCTTGGGCCAAGCCTAGATCCTCTCTACTGCTCCGTAGTTTGTTCTTCTTGACAGCTGCAGCTGATGCAAAGGGAGTGTGTGGGCTTCTCTCGCCTGTGAGCTGCTGATGTCTTGACACCTTAATCTGTTTCTAATGCAGGGCTGATAGACTCAACCACTGCCCCATTCTCTATGAAGAATATAATTTAAACACTGGCTTTGGTGTCCATTGTTCTTCGAAGAAATGTAGCCCTGCTTTGAGCAGGAGGTTGAACCTGTCGACCTCCTGGACTCCCTTCCAGCCTGAAGTACTCTGTCACTTCTCTGTTTTGGTGGTGACAAGTTTTGGCTTCTTCTGCTGCAAGAAGCTAGGGTCAGTCTGGAAAACAGCTGGATTCTCTGCCTGTGTAATATAGATCTATGCATGAGACAATCAAAAAATCACGCTGTATGGCCTTTTTGCCTACTGTAAAATACTGGATAAAACTTTGGGGGAATGAGGGCTGTAATATACAAAATTTTGAGACACAAAATTGCCATGGCACTGCTCCAGTGACTTCTTAATCTTGTGGCACACACAACGGTGGCATGCCTTCTCTGTCTTTGCACCCCGAACAGCAAACATCACGTATGAGGAACCCCACATCACATAAAAATCAGGTGCTCCTGAAGAATTGGACATGACAGCATTCACCAAATATTCAATGTACACATGATTTCTAGAGTGACCTAGCCCCATTTCAGGAGCAGAAAGCTCATGGAGATCTGAGACAGATCAGAAGTGACAATGTAAACAAAGGCAACACATACGTCATAAATTTAAGCTTCAAAGGAAATCACAAATATGCAAATCTGATTTGCTTCTGTATTTATGAGTTTGGGGATTCACTTCAGGAGAAAAGCAGCAAGATAGCAGCCCAATGAGAGGTGGGGTGGTATCAGTCTGTCCTGTCTTTGTTCTATTTAATTTAGAGCATGCTTGCACATGCAGAGCATTTGGGCTTGAAAATATGATTCTCTTCTACCTTAGGGATCCACAAAACCTGAAATAACCTCTCCTGGGGTACAAAAGAAAGAGACTGATAATATTCCGGAGGCTTCAGTGAAATATAATCCTTATTATCCCTACAGTAAAGAGAATAACCGTGTAACTCAAACAGAGAAGGCTTGGAAGAGACAATGATTTTTCAGCTGACCTTTTATTTCAATAAATTATTTTATTTTGTATATCAACACACGTACAATGTTAAAAAAGTTAATGCTATTGAAAGTGATTAACAACCACATCTGACCTAGCATTGTGTAAACACAATAAAAGTTAGACTAAGAACAATATCTACTTTAATCTGTTCTGTTTAATAAGCGTCTCTAAAGAGTTCATCCCCAAACCCCATGGTTTTCACAGCTGGCTGTTTGGCAGGGGCAGTGCCTGGGAGCCTGTGCTGAGATGAACCATCAGTCCCCTCTGTTACTGTTTTCAGTATCTTGTGCTCACATGGCATCAAATGGAATTGCTAGCAAGTGCTGGTAGGCTGTCACTCTACAGCTTTCACTTTTTCAGGAGTTTGTCCTGCACACGGGGACACCTGCAGCAGGGTTAAAGGGAGGTGAAGTCCCCAGAATATAAGAAAAAGCAGGGTATGACCAATCCTCTTTAGTTGCCGATAAAGGCAAGCCCAGGAAAACTGACCATGCATTGTTTCATCATATTCCCAGGCCATAGTTTTGGCTGCCATCACTAAGAGCATCCCAGATAGGAGGTAAAGAATTAGCAGCTGTTGACGTAACTGTGACGTTTATAGGACTCTCTGGGCACTAGCTGCTCTTGCAGATCACAGGATGACAGAATGGCTGGGGTTGGTGAACCTCTGGAGGTTACCTGGTCCAACCCCTCTGCTCAAGCAGAGCCATCAACAGCCAGGACCCTGTACAAGTGGCTTTTTAATATCTCCAAGGAGGACGACTCCACAGGATGCCTGGACAAGCCTGTGCCCGTGCTTGGTGACCCTCACATCAAAAATGTGTTTCCTGATGTTCAAAAGGAGCCTCCTGTGCTCCAATTTGTGTTCATTTTCCCTTCTCTTGTCACTGGGCACCAGTAGAAGGAGTCTGCGCTCCTCTTGTTTGCTACCACTGAGTGTCCAAGGTTGGACTTGGCTGGAGAGAAATGAATACGACCCCATACAACCCCCGAGTGGGTGAGAACTGTCCTTCAGGAAGCTAACTTGCTTAGGCTTTATTACCAGAAAATATTTTTTTCTTTTTAAAGTGTGTCTAGTCACCACGTAGCTTGAAGAAAACTTGTTGAAACTTCCTAACAAGTCTATCCACATTTCTGATAGAATCGGGATTAGCCACCACTATTAACTGGTTGTTGCAAGGGCACTGTAAGAATGTGGTTGGTGTTTGCGAGGTCTGTTTTTACCTTTAAAGGAGATGGATACCTTGTTTAGAGATAGAAGATGACAGGGATTTCTCACTTTGCTTATCTGCTGCAGGGTGGATCTGACATGGAGCAGGAGTCCAGACCTGGGCTGAGTTGCAATGACAGTTTTAGCACCTCCTTATGACTTGATTTTTCTCAAGCATTGGAACAGGCTACCCAGACTTAAGTCACCCGCCATGGAGGTATTTAAAAGACGTGGAGATACAGCACTTATGGACACAGTTGAGAGGTGGACTTGCCAGTGCGAGGTTAACAATTGGCCTTGGTCTGAGAGGTCTTTTCCAACCTAAATGATTCTATGATTCTGTGAGTGTCTTTGCAAGGACTCAGATGGCCAACATCCTTGTGCCAAAACCATCCCCTACAATTATATTCTATCAGCTTCTGTGGGAGTGTGAGGTGGGTTGATCGCAGCAGCCAAGCCCCCACCCATCTGCTTGCTCAGTTCCCTCCAGTGAATGAGTGAAGAGAACGGAAGGATAAAAGAGAGGAAAACTCTCTTGAAAAACCCAGAGTAATATTAACAAATGCAAAGGGCTTTGTTTGCTTTGATAGATTTCTCCAGCAGCTAAAAATCAGCAAAAACCAGGTCTTTCTTATAATTGTAGCATTTCTGGCTTTATCCTTTAACTAGACACTGGTTCTTGCGGTGCCTTCCCCTGCTGAAGTCATAGGCTTTTGAAAATCCAGTGTTTTACTTCCATAGAAGTACTAGTAGGCTACAATTAAGCTTTATCTCTTTATTTTTCTGTTTCTCTGTAACTTAAAGCCATTAAAGACTTTAGGAAGAGATCTCTAAATCCTTGCTGTAAGATACTTCCTGCACCCCATCAGACCATTTTATGGCTCTTTTCTCTACCCTTTCCATATCTGAACTTTATGTGTGTGCATGCCTGAATGTAGAGTATGTGACCTTCAAAATAGTTTGGATGCCCAGTATAATATAATGCCCACTTCATTAACATTATGTTCAGAGCAAAATTCTTACTTTCAGCTTCTTCCCACTCTTATTTTTTATCCATTCAAGAACTATAATAATCTGCTTTGACTCTGCATTGACAGATTCATTCCTGTTGAGCTGAGACTCCTACTTACCACACTGCCACCCACACTGCAGCCCATGTAGGCATGAATTGCAGGACTTCCTTTCATGACCATGGCCATGTGCTAAATAGTCATGTTGAAGCATATCTTGCATAAATAGTTCAAATTCTCCGAACAATCCAGGTTGCCTAAGCAAACATACATACGTCTTTTTGTGTGTATACATAAATCTCATTTATATTATTTGTATGTATTATGAATTTATATATTATATATATGTGTGCTACTATACCAAAAAGTCCTCGTGGTTATTTGCCACCTTGTCAGTTTGTGTCATCCACAACTGTTATGAGCTCCTGTGCTTCCGGATCTCTGCCAGACCCTCAGCCTGATCATCTGTCAGAGGCAGCTCTCCATATGAGTTAAGGACCTGTGGAAGAGCTGGGCTGTCATAACAGAGAACAGAAAGATGAAGTGGCAGGAGGTGACAAAGTCCTCATTTTTAGCAAAAATGGAATTCTATTGTACTGAAACTTAGAACTTTTCAAACTTTTGGACTCGGCTACTTTAAAGTCAGAAAGCTTATCAGAAGAGTCAATCACATACTGAAGCTCTTATATGCTGTCTACTTCATAATTTGTCTAAGCTGCAGTTCTAAAAATACACAACTGAATGTGTTATAAATGCTTAATTCCCTACTGTTTGTGCAAAGCATCTCCATGAAAGCCATCTCCTTGCCACAGTATGGCCCTGCCTTATTTTTCTCACTCACTTTTCAGTCTTTGCATCCAGCATTTAGATTTCATCCTTGTTTTCTAGAGGGTGCAAAAATATGCTATATCCTTCATTTTAGTGCTCCCCTCCCAATCTTTCACTAGCTGGATCTGGATCTTGAACCTGCAGACCTGCAGGTATTTTTGCTTGAACAGCTCCTCAAGCTCAGACCCACACACACCTTGATACAAGGTCCAGCCACTAGAGGGGACAGAGCCTTACACTGGTATGAAAGCACCTCAGATGAGCTTTTATAAAATGACTATTTCTGAAATGAGCCTTGTTCTTTGGGAAGTTAACAGGAAAACAAATCCTTTTTTTTAGACTTTTAGGTTGATGGCACAACAGCTTGTCGAGGAAGGCAGGCACATGTGCCAGGGTGTTACTCCCCTCACCAAAGGCAAAGTGTCATCTTTCTCTGAAGGTACTCTGCTAGGAGTGGAAACAATTATGCTTACTTTGGCAAAGCAGTTTATGATGCTGGGAGACAAAGGAGTGTCACGCAAGAGTTGGAGGGTAGGTATTACCTACAACCCACCACTCAACCACTCCCTGCCTTCGAAGGGTTGTGGTTCCTTGCTGTGCTGCAATAGCTAAACCCCTTTCTGATTCTTTAGTTCACTTTGATTTGTTTTTTCTCTCACACAAACACATAAACTTTGCACACAACCAACGTAATGTAGGCAAAAAAATTTAATGAGACTAGTGAGAACTTTCCATGGTTGCAAAATGATGGAATATTCCTGTACTGTGTCTCTTAGGGTTGTTTTGTTGCTCATTCTCTGTGGTGTGGTTGTGCTGCTCTATAACCTCTTTGGTTCAATTCAGCTGGAAGAAAACAAGCATATTCTGTCATTTATTAACTGGCTGGAGGGCATTCTGGAGAGTTTCGTAACTGAGTAAAATGAATTTTAAACTACAAAACTTGAACAGCTAAACCTGTGGTTTGAAGGCATTAAGCTGGAACTCCAGGGGATGCACCGTCTTCTCTGATGGCTGTCGAAATGCTGCTTTGGGGAAACGTGTCAGGTCGTGCAGGCAGCTGCACTTCAGTTGAAAATGATGAAAACTAATAGTACAGCATTAACATTAATGAATATTGGCAGCACTGGTGTGACTGTGCTCCTGTGGGGATATGAAGCAGTGGTGGGGGTAAAGAAGCTCTAGCCAAACAAGCTGATACCCTTTCCAGTTCTATCATTCATTAGATCAAGAGATCATCGTAAGACTTTCTATGATGCTGAGAGATTGTGATTACTCTTTCCGTGGTGCTGTTAGTGAATTGATTTTCAGGCTAGCAAAACATATGTTTATTATCTGGTTATAACTTCTTGAAGATATGACTTGTAAAGCTTTAACACTGTCCCTAAAAGACTTGGTAAATTGAAAATACTGTTTAAGCTTGGAGCTATCAGAGCGCTAGCTCAGGTATTCGATAGAAACATTAATTAAAATACTTTAATAGAAAGAAGATAAAAAAATGACTTAAGCTCCTTCTTAGCATATAACACCCCCAGAGCTGGTCATTAGACGTAAGGGTCTGTTAAACCACAGGATAGGAAAGGATGAGGAGAAGGTGTTTCTGTATACACTGGGGAAAAAAGATTGCCTAAAGTAATTGTCAGAAGTGGCTCCTGTAGTCATCATTAGCCATAAAAGCAGAAAAGACACAGATCTAAAACTCTCCAGGACATGCCAGCCTAAAGGACATTACAGGTACTGATTAGTCAGAATCACAGGCAAGTGGCAGCACTGCAGAAGCTAAGGAAAATATTCATCATTAAATGTCATCTTAACAATCTGTTTGCTATTTGATCTTTTGGTAAATTTCTCCCATTATTGTGAAACTACAGCTTTTAAGTGTTCCCTTATTTGCAAAGCTTAAATAGTTTTAAGGCTGAAAGATCACACACAAGGCACTCCATTCCCTGGGGAATGGATGCCTCACAAACCCCAGCTGGAGACCATTGTCATAGTCACCACAGCTCTCCGAAGGCTAGAGGAACCACCTAGATGGAAATGGGAATTAGAGTGTTTCTGCATAAAGAGCTTTTTATGCTGATCACCAGAAGATGAAGTGATTCAAGATCGTGGATTAAATGTCAGTGCCTCAGGAAACAGACTGTGATGGGTGAAACACCAAAGATTGCAGTCATATAAGCCAGGACCTGCTCACATGAACAGTCACATTGCATTCACAGGGAATGGCACAGGGAAGGCATTGGTAAGCACGGATACATGCGCTGAGGAATGCCCTGTGTTCTTAAGACACAAAACCCCTTTTTATTCCTTCTTACATTGAGTCTGCAGAGGACTATAGCCTGTAAAGGAATATATTGTTCACTTGCTCAGGTGTTAAAATTTTCTTCTCTTTACCCTTCTAATAACCTCAGCCCTCATTTGGAGTGCCAGAGAGTCAATGTGTGCACATTCTAATACAAAATGTTTAGGCGTGTCCAAGGTGTGAGGCTAAACGTCTTCCAGCAAGGTATGAAATAGAGTGGTGAGTGTGATAGTGCCACAGAGGGCACTGCACCTTCCTCTGTGTTACCCTTTCCACCTCCAGGGCTTGGCTGCTCGTGTTCACGGGATTCGAGGCTGAACTTTGCTTCCCGTGGGCTGTATTAGCTCAGCTAAGGTTGGTGGTGAAGCTGCTGGCCTGACAAAAAGCTAAATGACAAAGTGTAAATGTGTGTATAAAATAAGGAATAAGATTAGCAAAGGTAAAGTTGTAGGCAGGGGATCAAAGAATCTCAGGTATATAAGAGGAAAGATACTGACATGGAGAGGAATAAGCTTCTAACAGAAAGAAGGTGAGAGCCGGTTGCCAGGTTGTTGAGTGTCCTTGGTATTCATGGAGCTGGTGGAAAAGATGCTGGGTTTTACTGTCAAGGATTTGTTCTAAGGAGTCACAGAAGTGGTACATTCCCCTAGATGTTACCCAGTGGGCAACAAAGGCTCCTTGGATTCCTTACTGTGGCCATCTGGAGTTTAGGAAACCATAGGCATGTTTTGTGTGTGCCCGGCAGGAAATGCTTGCTGTGTACTTGTGAAGTTGTACATATTCTGTTTGCAGAGACTCTTTGACTATAGACACCTGAGCAAATGCGCCTGAAAGGAGGGTGACAGCAACAGGCAACAGGATCTTCTCCACAAATGTCACCCCTATGCCATCTCAGCACAGGCAGACTGTGTGTGATGCCACACAAGGAGGAGGGTCTCACACAGGCATTGGGGTTTATCCAGCACACAAAGCCTGCAGTCCCTACCTGGGGGACTTTGATAAGAGCTTTAACTTTTACACCAGATGTTCTGTGCCTTGCTTGTTCTGATTTATTAACAATATATAAAATGATCCAATATTTGGCCACTGCCTGTAAATCATGGGATTTTCCATTCTAAATGACAACCTTTGCATTTTATTAGTGTGGCTTAGCCTTTATTAGGCCTTTACTATGTCCATATATCTTACCAACACTCTTAGAAGAAGCCTTTGTACATATTATAAATTACCTTGGCAGTAGAATGACCACATCCACTGGCATACTTGAGAATATGATGCTGCTGCCCCAGGTCTTGGCAAGCACATAAGAGAAGGAAGCATTTGTTTGCAGTCACACCAAGAGGGGAAGGTGTGTGCTTGTGGTGTGGGTGCAGATGGGGGTGGTGAAACCTCCTGAATCCAACAACTTCTGCTGTGACAAAATCTTTGTGAGCCTTGTGAGGGTGTTTAGTTCCTCTTCCTCAGCTTCCTCATTACTGAAAGGCAGATTTTAATTCCCTGGAGAGACACATGAAATGATTGATTAATGTCTGTAAAACAGCAAAGAGACAGGCACTGTGTAAATGCCATGTTTGATTATTGCTATTCAGTCTTTCAAAGAAGCATCAAATTATGTTTTGCATTTGAGCTCAGCCAAATCTTTGGAGTGAAACTGAGAACTGTATCTTAATTCAGGAGCTACTATTTAACAGTCTCTGTAAGCACAGCAGGCCAATGTTCACTGTGTACCCTGAGCTGCATTTGCCTTATTCACAATTCTTTTTGCTTTACCTGGGGATACAATATTATGTATTAGTAGTATTATCAGGAGTTAAAGAGGCTGGTCAGCATTACCAATTTGTTGCTAATTTCTATGGATTCTTCCTCATTTTTCCTCAACTCAAACATCAGAGTACTATTTTTGAAGCCACTGGGAGGAATACATTACAAGTGCAGCTTCCCAGAAGGCACCTATTTGCAGAAATCCCTGACAGCACTGTTTGGCCCATCTGAGCAAGGACTGTGAAAGGACAAGAAATCATGAATACATACTGAGCAAACTCCAGCAGTGATTCTGTGTCATCCCCTGGCAGTTACAAAGGCTGGCAAATATCTTCACCTACCTACAAGACATTAAGACCATTTCTGGTAGCTTATTATAGTAATTATGTCTTTTGCCTGTGTTGTACAATATTACCACGTGACACAAATGTCTCATTTTCAAGCCTCAGGCCCTGGATGTTCTGGAGAGAGTTGTTCTGCATTTTGTGGGTCTGGACCACCCGTGGATAATCTCACCTAAGACTTGTTTCACTGTAATCACCCCAGCAAAACCTTGCAAGGTCCAGAGACTGGGTAGCATGAGATAAAAGTAGTGTGTCATGTCCCCTGAGACTGTGGTTCTGCAGAGGATGGGCAATGTGCTCCTTGAAAAAAGATGAATCTGATGTCTCTGGAGGACTCTCTGGTTCACTAGGAGCCAGTGAGACAGACTTAGCTCCTTGCATACTCACAAATGGCGCTGACAAGAGAACTCTCTCAGGCACGCATCAAAAAGTTTCACAACTTGGAGAAGATTCCCCTGCTTCAACAGCAGTCCATATCCTCAGGCTCACCATCTCCAACCAGCCACCTCTGTCTCCCAATCTGCTCTCTCTGGCCCCAAAGGTCTGCAGAAGAGGATGCCTCTCCTGCATGTCCCAGTCCACGAGTGCATTTCTGAAGTGATCACAGTAGGGATTTGATGAGTAGCCAAGACAAGTGTACAACACATGTCTTTCTCTACCTCTGCCAACCCTTATAACAGCACAAAGATTCATTATTTCATTGTATCATAGAATATGCTGAGTTGGAAGGGACCCACAAGGATCATCCAGTCCAGCTCCTGGCCCTGCACAGCAACATCCCCAAGAATTACATCATGTGCCTCAGGGCATTGTCCAAATGCTTCTTGAACTCTGTCAGGCTGGTGCTGTGACCACATCTCTGGGGACCCCATTCCAGTGCCCAGCCACCCTCTGGGTGAAGAACCTTTTTCTAATATCCAGCCTAAACCTGCCCTGAAACAACTTCAGGCCATTCCCTTGGGTCCTGTCAGGGTGCACCAAGAGATCAGTGCCTTCTCTTTTGCTTCCCCTCTTGAGGAAGCTGTAGACTGTGATGAATTCTCTTCTTTTTGTTTTCTTGCTTTCTTCCCTGAGCTGATTCTCCAGTCCTCCCTGGCCTACACCTCTGTGCATTAAGACCTTTCAGTTCTCTGAAAACGGAAAGGAGTTACGTCACTGAGTGGACTGTTTCCTTGCCAGGAGGCATCCTTGTGGCACCTGACTCTATCCCAGCTGCTTTTTTCCCTGTGCTAGCAAAGCAGGAATGTCACCACTCACTGTATGAAGCCTCTGAAAGGGGGGGATCCTCCTCTGCAGGGGTCAAGGTCTCAGCTGCTTCAGTGTGGAGGAGCTTACCTGTCTTATGCCTGTTACCAGGGGTCTTCCAAACATACATCAGGGTCCATAAATGTCTGAAGTTGGGTGGCAAGTCCAGGTCTTCTGTGGCACCATGCTCAGCATTGCATCAAGTGACAGGCCACAGCATGCCTGTGAAAGGGGCTGTGTAGACTGAGGCTGTTTTTACAGACCTGTATAGCCCATGGTTTGACTAAAATCACCGAAGAGACGTATTTCTTATGGAAAATCTTATTCTAGAAGCAGGTGATATCATGGCAAATCAAGAAGTGCTGCTTCAGTGCTCTCTTCGGCTGAAACCATGAGCAGAAGGCATTTTCTGATATTCAGTATAGAACATCAGTGAGTTTGGATAAAACTACAATTAAAAGCTCCATGATTAATGCTAGTAAAATGATGAGTGGGGACGTTCTGGATCATAATCTTTATATGTGGGGCTGAGTGAAACTGTATAAGCTAGCACCTGCCACCTGAAATTTTTTAACTCGGCTGTAAAAAAAATCTGATTCTGTATTTATATGCATAATTGATTAAGAAGACTAAATGCAGAAAGGATCAGAATTATGTTGCTGCTGTTTTCGTAAGATCATATATTACCCTACAGGTTCATCAGCAAAGACAAATTACTTTATCTGGACTTCAATTTTTGGTATTTTCCAGCATCTGTCTGGATACTTTGCTGTAAGAGTCAAAAAAACCTGACCACTTTGTATTGTTATGAACGTAACTGAGTAAAATGCATGGTTCATCTTTAATTTATTAGCAGACATAGCACTAATTTTGAAATTGTTGAATTTTCAAACAAAATAAAAATGCTTTGTACTCATGTCTGTTCAACTTCCTCTGACTTGATATCAAACTATTGTTACGTCAAACTACTTCTGGTTTTGTGCTGTTTTTTTTGTACTTTAGACCATCATCTACTTTTTGTCTGTATTGGGAATTTAATAGGGCACTCTCGTTTTCATCTTAATACATCATCTGACACTGCATTGCACCATCTGCTCCCTGAGGCAAAAAAAGTCCTTGTATACTTTTCTAGAAGTGCTCTCAACTTCATATGGGTGATCAGATGACCTCCCTGACTTTTTCTACTGGTCTAAATAATATGTCACAGTATAATGAAAATAATTTTCTCTACGATTTTTTTTACTTGCTGTACTGGTTTAATTGATGAAGGAGGGTGGATCTATGCATCTACATTGATTTGTGCAGCCTTTACTGTTTCAAAACATAATGTAGGCAGCGTGGGACAACGCCATGTTTTAAGTGATTTGCCAGATGACTACATGGACCAAGGTGTAATTCAGATGAGTCCTCTGCTATTACATGCCTCCATGTTTGTGTTTTATGAAAGATGTATCTATTATCAGTGGATAAAACAATTTAGAAATTCTCAACAATATCCATATTTATTGTCACAGATCAATTCTCTTCTTTTCTTCTGCCCCACCAGTTAATGATTCTATTATCCTCTCAGTTTTATGCCAAATCACCCCTCAGAGACAAGCCAGCTTAGCTTGCTTATGCAAACTTATTCAAACCACCTTAAATCTGGAAACAAGCTCTGAGATCTGATAAGAGTGAGGAATTTGGTTCATTTATTGAGATGTAATCCAGAAGGTGCACAGACACACAATGCTGGAAAAAAGAACATTCAAAGACCAAGACTATTTCGTTTTGGGGCAGAGGTTCAGGTCAGAGCACATTCCATCCAAAGTATTTCTCTCTGCCTTCACTTCTGGCCTGAGCACAAACAGGAGTGGTTTTGCTTTGGAGAAAGATTGTTGCCTTTCTCACTGAAAGTGAGTGCTGGGGCAGAAAGAAACCCAGGTGCATGTGACTGATGATGCTTATGGCTTGTTTTGAGTGGCCACTGCTTACTCTGAGGATGAGTAGCAGGATTCTGTTATAGAGCAGTATTGTGTGTTTTTTACTGTAAGGAAAACCAGCAGCCCTTTTGCCAGCTGGCTGCATGCTGCTGTCCCTTTACAGTCCAGTGCTAGTTTTGGCCCTGTGCTAGAAATTCATACTGACCAAAACTTCATGCTGGTTCAAGCATGTACATTTTTGCCTCTATCTACCACATTATAGGAGCTACTTTAGCACAAAATCTGTCCTGAAAGGATCTATTTAACTGCTGGCTACATTGCATTCCTGCTTTTTTTATCTTTAAGACCAGGGACAAGTGGAAGTTCTGCTTTGTGTCTCAATTTCCTGAAACATATTCCATTCAGGTGTGTGTGGAGTACAAGGTACTCATAACAGAGTAAGTCTCTTACAGTAGTGTTGAATGTAGTCACGGAAAATAAAACTTCAGTCTTATTTAAAGGGCTGGTGTATAAGCTTTAATACCAATAATAACCTCTTCCATCTTCAGACATGGAAATACTAGTTATGAGGTCCTTAGGACAGCCTTTCCATTATCGTCCCAAAAGGCATAGTGACAGTAACGGATGGGAAAGGTAGGATAGGCCACACTGTGCGAAATAATTGAGATGAAAAACATCTGGGCACTTCCCTACCCCCAGGAAGGATGCAACCTGAGATAGGAACATGTGTGTGCTGATTTAGAATAACATTTCCTTCCTATGTTAGTCTCTATGAAAATGCAAACAGGTGTCAGAAAGCTCTTGTTACGTTCTGACAAAGTCCCTCTCAACAGCAGGCCTGGGCTAGCCCCAGCCAGGGGAAGGAGCCAGGAGAGATGGAAAATAACAAGTACGCTCCTCCTAGAGGTGCAATGCAACTCACCCAAGGTTTAGGGATCATTGTCTTTCCTTGCTTTGCTCCTCTCCCCGCCGTCCCTCAGGTAACACCACATGTCAGCAGCACCCAGTCACAGGGAATGGAATGAGATTTTGGGCGGTGCCAAGAGCTGGAAGAGTGCCTGCTGGTGGAGCAGAGGCAACAGGCTGCTGCTGGAGCTGTCAGCCTGGCCCTGCTGCCGAGAAAAGATGCCAGGGAATACTCCCTTGGGTTCACTTACCTCCCCCAGGGCCAAACCTTGGCTCTCCTGAGCAGGAGACAACACTCCTTCCTAACACTCTTGCATCAGCCATTGAAGGAGAGAGGCAGAGAAGAGGGGCAGCTCTTTGGGCTTGTCCCACTGTGCACTGGTGAGTGAGGGGCCAAGAAGGAGAGGCAGTAGCTCGGGAGATGTTTGGGTTGTCAGGCTGGTCCTGCCCTGCACCAGGGTGTGATATCTGTGCTCCTTGGGAATCAGGCATGTGTGCCTCCACACACCTCAGGTGTATGTGTTTGTCAGGAGCACATGCAGTCAAAATTAGAATATAACCCACCTCCCTGATTTCCTAAGTCTTATTTATGTAGAGCAATACACAGCCACAAACATACAATAAATGCCCAAAATTTTGCTTGTAACTCTAGATTTTGAGGTTTTTGTCTTCCCTTGCAAGTAAGTTGGCTCTCAGCTACAGTAAGGGGAAATCTGTCTGCAGGCTTCTGGTCTTCATTCACACAAAATCTGTGTGGATCCAGCACCACAAACCTTTCTATGCATCACATGGAATTAATTATTCAACCCAATAACAACCTGCATCCAGAAGCTCAATTGGTGTGGACTAAATGTTGGTCAAATTGGGAGAATATGTTGCTTTGTGCACAGGAGTGGCAGCTGATCACCTAGCAACTCCACACCTAGACCACTCGCAATATTCAGGGTGGCTTAAAGATACCTGCTTCTGAAAAAAATTTCCACTTGCAGTTTCTTATTGGGGTATTTTGGGGAAGGAAGGAATAGTATTACTATCCTAGATCTATTAGTATAAAAGGACAAAAAAGAGGTCCTCAGTACTGAAACTGTTGAATATCAGAATGCTAATGGACTTACTACAGGTCTTTATTTGCATAATTTAACTGAGAACAGAATTTAGCCTTGTTATTTTATTACATAAAAACTGACTGGAGTCTGCGATGAATGTCTGAACACTCAAGCCAATTTTCCTCATATTATCTATAGCAAAATGCAAAGTGAAAAGGATAGTACTTTAATAATTTGATTTGTTTTACTCTAATTGAAACGCCTTTTCTTGTGAGTGGAGAGAGAACAGGTGCCTAATTACAGTCCATGATAATTCTCACACAGATATAATTGAGCAGGAAAATCAATAAAAATCTCTTCTTGTTAAACTGTTGTCTTTGGAGGTAGACGTTTAACTGCACCAAAATAAATCCTTTCTCTGGGGAGCACATAATAGTACTCTTTTGGGAAAAAGATTTTGCTTACTTATCTTTTCAGTGGCTATTTTACTCATGAAGTGTACTGGCTACCCTATTAGAAAAGTTTACTCTTGTGTTACCGAACGACTGTGTGAGTGTACATTGAAGGTTTTATTTAGAAGTAAATTCTGTAGGAAATTGTTACTTCTCCAAGATCTTCTGGAACTTTTTCTGAAGTATTTTACAGAAATCTTGTTTTTAATATATTCATGGACCAACTAGAAATACCTTTAATGGGTCAGAGTGTTTGGCCCTGCCCTGAGCAGATGCTGGCTGAATCTGGCTATTCTTGATGTGCATGAGTAGTGCAATGGAGAGATACAAAATTATACCAAACTTGGAGGATTCCCTTGAACGCAAAGAAGCACTTCAGAGAAACCTCAACAAATGAGAGGGCTGGGCAATCACCAACTGAATGAAATATAACAATGGTGAGTGCCAGATTCTGCCTTGGGGATGGGGCAACCCTGGATGTGCAGACAGACTGGGGAATGAGACGTTGGAAAGCAGTACCATGAAAAGGGACCTGGGGGTCCTGGTCCATGGCAAGTTGAGCATGCGTCAGCAGTGCCCTGGCAGCCAGCAGGGCCACCCATGTCCTGGGGGCATCAAGGCACAACATCACCAGCTGGGCAAGGAAGGGGATTGTCCTTCTTGGCTCTGCGCTGGGGCAGCTTCACCTCGAGTGCTGGGGACAGTGTGAGTGCCACTACATAAGAGAGATACAAAGTTATCGGAGAGTGTCAAAGCGCGGCCACAAAGGCAGTGAAGGGTCTGGAGGCAAAGCTGTATGAGGAGCAGCTGAGGTCACTTGGTTTGTTCAGCCTGAAGAAGAAGAGACTGAGGGGAGACCTTATTGTAATTTACAGCTTCCTTGTGAGGTGAAGAGGAGGCGCAGGCACTGATCTCTGGCGACCAGTGACAGCACCCGAGGGAATGTTGTGAAGGGAAGTTGTGTCAGGGGAGGTTTAGGTTGGATATCAGGAGAAGGTTCTTCACCCAGAGGGTTTTTGAGCACTGGAACAGACTCCCCAGGGAAGTGGCCACAGCACCAGCCAGCCAGAGTTCAAAAAGCATTTGGACAATGCTCTCAGGCACATGGTGTGACTCTTGGGGATGATGCTGTGCAGGGCCAGGAAATGAACTCATTGATTCTTGTGGATTCCTTCCAATACAGGATATTCTATGATTATCACAGAATCAAAGGTTTATTTTCATAGACTATAATCCTTCAATGATGAACTCAATAAAAAGAGAAGAGTCAATTGCACTGTCACTTACCATGCAGGAAAACTCACCTGAAGGACACAGCTAACAGGCAAAGATGGCACAGATAACCTCTCAAACCAGCAGAACAGTTACATGTCCTATCTTTTTAGTATTCTTGACAAGGATCCTTCATTCGTGCACCCTCAGATAGTGTTGTAGGAAGAAGAAAGCATAGAAAAAGCAACTATAATGAAAGAAAATATTTGATCACAAGATTAACTTTTCATTGGGCCGCACTCCCAGAGGTGAAGGCACTTGTTTTCACAGCCAAGTTTGGTGCTCTACCTACTACAGTGTGTCTTGGATGACATCAACATAAACACAGAGTTCACCATCTGCCAAGTCCCTCCATTCCTAATACATTTTCTCAAAGTATCTTCTTTGGAAAGGGCTATAGTATTTCTGGTAATGGCACTACCGTGTCTGAAAATGCACTTTACCATAATGTTCCAGATAATGAAGGCTGAGTTACAGTGAAAATTCTGGAGAAGTGATATGACATGCTCTACTCATGACAAATGTGTTCTTCCAATTAATACTCTTCTAATAAAACACCATAATGATTGGGCCATTAATTTGAAAAGCCCTAAAGTCAAATCCCAGCTGATGCTCTGTGGCACCATTTGTTATCATCATTTCTTCCCTGAAAAGAAAACCACAAAAGTGGTAGCAGATCTTCTAAGCTAAAAAATTACTACTTCATTAATTAAAACAAACATAATAGTGTACATCAGATCCAAAATTAAATTATTATTGAAATCACTTTATGCTATAAATAAGATTGGCCCTGAATATAGTGCTGGTATACTCAACATTCTTCAATGTCTCGTCAAGTAATCCTTATTAACTGCTGTCTGTATATTTTTGTTTACTATTAGTAATCTATTGGCAAAGAGTCCCCTCCAGCCAAACCATCTGTGCTGCTTTGTCGCTAAAGTGAAAGTTGTGGAAACTTCATGGAGGATGTAATTACCTACCAGATTAAGTTACCTTGAAAGAAAGGAACAGGGGGAAAAAAAGAAAGAAGGTTCTGGTAGTCTGCACTTCAAGACAAATGAAAGATATGTTCTGCTGCTCTTCTTTTTAATGCTTTGCTGAAATCCCTATGCAGTACGCTTACTGGCCCTTTTGATGTTTGCTTGTAGATCACAGCAAACAGAAAATTCATGCATAATGAGAATGATCAAGACTCATTTGAATACTAACTGCTGTAGATGGAGACTGTGTAATACCAGCTTTTGTCTGTGACTACAATTGTCTCATGAATACTTGAAGAACTGAGTTTCATTGTTAGTACAGAAAAAAGCCCAGTGCCTGCATTTGGTCCCTTCTTCGCCTTTTTTTTTTTTTTTTAATTATTGCTGCTAGTAATTATGTGTCTGAGAACAAACATGGGGAGAATAGAATCAAATGTGAAGGAATTAATGAGTAATTAATGACTCTTGTGAGGCAGTCCTTAGGACTGATCATTCTTTCTCAGCTAGGCTAGAAACTGTGGAATAGTCTGCTTAATGTTGTTGGGTTATTGGGTTGGTTGGTTGGTTTTTGCCAAGCTGCATCAGAAGCAGTGGAAACACTGGATTACCAGCAGTGCAAATCCAGTACAAATCACTTCCACAAGAACGTAAACAGTTGATTTCTGGATTTTTGCTGATGCCAGTTGTCTTTTGAGTCCAACTGGACTTCTGTAGAATGAAAGAACAGAAGTAAGCTGTGCTTTTTCCTAATGAATCCCATGCAAGCGTTCTAGCTCCCAAATAAAGTGCTCCTGTGTTTTGGGCAAGGAGGTAATTTCTTTATGCTTTTTTTTTTTCCTACCATCACTTGTTAGAACATAATGAAACTGTGCTCATTTTGGGGGAAAATCTAGAAAATGAAAGCAATGTAAAGTTTTAGGTGGAGCATTTCAGCTGTAGCCCTAAGGCGGCAGCATTTAAAAGGATGAATCCTCATCAACAGAGTGGGTTTCTTTCTGTTTATTTACAAAGTTTAAGTTTTGAGAATTAACTTTCCAAAGTTAAGGAGAATTTAGGAGTTAAGTGGTAGGACTAAAAGGACATATTTTTGTTCCTCATACTATCTATCTTTATCTTAGTAAAGATTATTCCGATTCATGTGTTTTATAATATTAGACATGCATAGAAAGTGTGACATGACTTCATGAACAAAACCCCAGAGAAGCTGGAGTCTTGCCCCAACCTGTGACCTGATTGCTCTAGATAATGCAAAATAAAGTTGACTGCGAGCCCAAAGATACATTACCTGGTCTCCTGAGAACACTCATGTTGGCCCCTCATTGCTCTTACAGGGGTGACTGCATTTGCACTTTTAACTCTCCCTTTCCGGGACAAGCTGTGGTTATCCTCATAGTGAATATGGTCACTCCCAGCACTGTTGCAGCTGGTATGGATCAGGAAATCCCTTTGCAACCTGCCTAAAGGACAGGCAGCAGACACAGAAAAATTACCTTCTACTTCTGCCTCCTAAGAATGGAAGAGAGAAAACAAGGCCACATGGCTGAGCTGAAAATGTGAGGTTTCTGCAACTTCCCCTTCTTGTCTGATACAACCAGAGCATCCCCATCCACAGCCCACAGCAACTGGTTCATGTCTGCAATCTGCAGCAGACCTCCTCCACCACCACCAGCATTCCTCACTCTCATCAGGCTTCTTCTTCACTTCTGGGAATGCCATCCCCCAGTAACCTTGTGGTTTTCATGAGGAGATATAGCATAACACATTTTTAAATTTGTTTGGATGACTGCAGGAGAAAGGTGCCATTAATGAACACTTACATGTAGTTAAGTCTAAAAGAATAGTTGATTTGGATCAAAATGGATCACTGCAAGTTTGCTGATGATACAAATCTGTGTGGTGCTGCTGGTGCTGGAGGGCAGGGGGGGCCATCCAGAGGGACCCGGACAGACTGGAGAGGTGGGCCTGTGCAAACCTCTGCAAATTCAACAAGGCCAAATGGAAGGTCCTGCACCTGGGTCAGGGCAATCCCAGTCATGGATACAGGCTGGTCAAAGAATGGATTGAGAACCATCCCGGTGAGAAAGACTTGGGGATATTGTTCCATGACCCAGCCATGGGCACTCCCAGCCCAGAAAGCCAAACGTGTCCTGGGCTGCAGCCAAAGCAGTGTGGCCAGCAGGGCCCCACTGCTCTGCCCCTCTGCTCTGCTCTGCTGAGACCCCACCTGCAGTGCTGCATCAGCTCTGGGGTCCCCAGCATAAGAAGGATGTGGACCAGCTGGATTTGGTCGAGAGGAAGATCACAGAGAGATCAGAGGGCTGGAGCACCTCCCCAGTGAAGAAAGACGGAAAGTGTTGGGTTTGTTCAGTGTGCAGAAGATGAGGCTGTGGGAAGATCTTACAGCACCTTCCAGCACCTAAAGGGGCCTACAAGAGAGCTGAAGAGGGACTTTTTACAAGGGCATGTAGTGACAGGATGAGGGGAAATGGCTTTATACTGAGAGTAGGTTCAGATTAGATACCAGTAAGAAATTAATTGCTGAGAGGGTGCTGAGGCACTGGAACAGGATGCCCAGAGAAGCTGTGGCTGCCCCATTCCTGGAAGTGTTCGAGGCCAGGCTGGATGGAGCTTTGAGCAGCCAGGTCTAATGAAGGGTGCCCCTGCACATGGCAGGGGGTTTTGCACTGGATGTAAAGACCCTTCCAACTCAAACCATACTATGATTCTATGATTCCATGTTTTCAGTATGCTGATGAGCTTCAGGAAAACCTGCAGTCAAAGCACTGGAGGGATATTAGACTGAACAGAATTTCATTAATGGAATCTGGTATATAATCTTTCAGTCATATTTTCTTAGACCTTTTCATGTAGGTAGATGCCTTATTATTAGGTAGAGCACTACTTACTGTAATTTCAGTTTGCTGGGTTGTCACCCGTATCCACAGAGAGCTCTGCCACAGTCAGAGAAGCCTATGTAGTCTCTAGAAATATACGAAAAGTTAAGATCAGGTGCATGCTTCTTGAGATAGAGGTGAGAGAAAAACGTGCCAAGAACAATGGGAACAAAGCTAGTACATTATCTGATTATTTTCTACCCTGGTCACACGAAATACAATTGGAAAAATCAGCAAGTAGAAGATGAGACCAATACTGGAAGGCATGTTCAGCATAGTTGTGTTTTATTTTCAGGATGATAATTAAAACAATTTAGAAACATTCTTTCTCGGGAAAAAGCAGATCAGGAGAGACTCTTGTCAGAAGGAAGAAACTGTGAACTCTCAGGTACAGGTACCCAAATACACAATTTGAATTCATAACCGGGCTCAATGTGCTCATGTGCTCAACGTACTCAAACCAGGCTCAAACATTTAGACTGCCTCTCCTCCACCATAGAAGTTAACAACGTCATAGCATAAGCAAACAGCCTCAGCAGATTATCTGTTTAAAAGGTTAGAAACTAATAACTTAAATGGTAAGTTTAAGTTGATCATGATGTTGAGACTTACCAAAATACCATAAATTACCAGGACCATTTCACAGCAGTTGCAGAATCATTAATGGCACACTTCACTCAACAAAAACCAGATGAATGAAAATTATTAGCCCTTGTTTCTGAAGGAAAAGCCTAAATGATTGCTTTTTCAGTCACCTTCACTCTGATAGTTTGAGAATGGATGCAAGAAAATTTGGTAGACACAAATTACTCAAAAATAATTGAGTGTATAGAAGTTTAGTGGGAAACTGAAAGTTGGCAATAGGAAAATTATCAGCTGGTTTCTCCACTAACAGCAGAGAAAAAGTGAACTTCAACCACTACCTCTTTGGCTGTCTGGCCATCAGGTGTCATCATGTAGGCAACCTCAATCCATGTAGTCTCATTTTGATAGTACAGGGAATGAAGTAAATGTTCCAGGAGAGAATCTGAAGGCTGTGCTGGATAAAGAGTAAAGGGAAGGAAAGTTAGTTATTTTTAATACATTGCAGAGTATAGGGCACAAGCCCAAACAAAATCAGGCTTATTTCCTTTTTCTACTGAATTTCTTCTAAATGCAAAATAATAGGTATCAGAAGCAAAATAACAGTTCGTCAGATGGTGCGCCAGTTGTAAGGCACTATATATAATGTGTAATGTCTGTAGCTTTTAGACTTTACTAGCACAGGTTTTTCTCACGTTGTTATGTGTGAGCAGAAGTTACTATTTCGTGATATACTGCCAAGTGCTAACCTTTCCCAGAGTAGAAAATGCAGTTTTAGGGAAGACAACATGCTACTGAAAGCTGATCTTGTGTCTTTGACAAAAAAAAAATCATACATGTTTCATTACACTTATCCAGCTGAAAGGCACAATTAACCTTCATGACAGGTGATCAGAGGCAAGGTATCTCTTGTGACGATGGTGTTGTCTTTCTTCAGGGGACCGGGTGCTACAGATCCCATCTCTCCGATCTCTGGAGACAGGACCCAGCTAGTGCCTCTAGTCATTGCTGACTGCCCTTGCTCTGAGGGGAGCCTGGCAGCCTAAACAGACTCTGGGAAAAAAAATCTGAACAGCCTGTTAGGTTTATAATTGAGAAGGCAAGGTTGGAGGCTTAAGCTTCTGTCTCTCCAAAAATGTCACATGCTCCGCCTCTTTCTTGTGAAGGGAATAACTCTCTTATTGCCAAGAACTCTGCGTAAGATTTGAACATCCTGGCATCCTTTTCTGTTAATTTTCCAGAGCTTTAAAATTGTTTGACCATTTCCAACATACAGACAAGCTTCTGCATGTGTAAGTCGGCTACTTTACTTAGGCACCAGAGCTGTGGCTAATATTTAATACTTCCGTCTGGGGAACCTGGCAGCAAAGACCTGCACAGATCTAGATGTTCTTTACTTTTGCCAGTTTTATGATGCTCTTGTAATGAAATATCCAATTTCTTTTACTCATGTTTGTAAGATGTACCTTTCAGACACATCTTGCCTTGGGCTGAGTTAGGTGGTCCTGAACACATATTTGGATTTGAAGGAGTCTTGGATTAGACATTTGAAATAAACTCCTAACTGTGTCTTGAGAGTGACAATTTGGAACTGGCATTCAGCTTCAGTGATGTTTACCAGAGCTACACAAATACATGTTGTCCTTTATGTCCGGATTAAATACAAATGGTTTTCAAAATTTTAAAGGAGATGGCTTTCAGACCAGAAATGGTGATGTCAGTGCTCAGTTGAGATGTGAGGAAACTCAGGACTATATCTTGTGCTCAAATCAGGCCTTTGAAAATGTTGTGCGCTGTAATCCGAAAGTGTGTCCATGCAGTATATTCGCCTATCTTCATTGATTATTCCACCCTTTATGGCCACCTTCATAACATGATCCACAAAAGAGCTCTCAGTCTTCAGTGTTTCTACAAGAGAAAACTGAGTCTCTCTTACCAGTTTTAGAAAATGTTTTCCCATCTGGCTCTTCAGCCAGAACACCTGAAACACTCAAATTCCCTTGCTCTCTTTGCTGTAACTCCCACCCTCTCACTTACCAGCTCTGCTCTGCAAAACTCAGGCACATACACAGCTACAAAATAAGACATAGGAAACAATCTTGCCTAACTTCGCTCTTTCTTTCAAGGCAGTCAGCACCTGGGACTTTCAGACACTGTGTCACTAAAAAAATGTAAGAAATATTCTGTCTCCAGAGTCTGATTCTGAATGGCAGAGCTTACCAATGGACAACAGAAAAGCCATCACATCTTGCTCATGTGCATTCTTTGTATCTTTAGAAAATGCAATATCTCCTGATCCTTTAAATAAGAAATGACCTAATTCCTTTTAATGGGGTCATTAAGAACTCCAATGTTCCAGGTATAAATTCCTGTTACTACTGTGCACCTTAATTCACTATTCATATGTGAATCCCTTCGGGTCCCCAATTACTATCCAGCAACAGCAACTGACTCTCGAAATTATTCCCACAGGCCTGACTTTGCAAAGGACACTGCAGTTTGCACCTTAGTTCCCTAATTAAAGACAGAACGCTCAATAAACCTTGAACAACCAGCAGCTGGAAGCTAAGTTAGGCTCACCAAATCCCTGTTGACATGGGTTTTGTTGCTTGATAACTGACCACAAGTGGGTCATGTGAGGTGTGTACAATGAGCATTGAGGTCACACGCTAGTGGAGCTGAACTAGTGGGAACTGAGTGAAAAACTCCCTCGTGTAGACAGTGCCTTAACAAACACAATTTGTTGCAACTCAGTGCACAACATCTGAAACACAACGGGTGCTGCAATTCCAGCTACTGGCTGGGCATGAAATGTTAGGTGAGATTGGTGGGGGAAGGAGGCATGGATTTCAAAGAACTTGTAATCCTTTTCCGTGTGCTGCTCTTCTCCCTGCAAATGTACCTTAGCCATGAAACAGCTCTTATCATTTTAATCAAAGTCCTGGTCAGGATAGTATTCCAAGAGCAGAAATTCTGCTTTTGTCTTTTCCCCTCCCCTGCAGATTCAAGCTTTTAAAAGCAACAAAGATAATAACCAGGTTTATAATTTCCTTTATTACAACAAAGCAAATATTTTGTTATGTTATTGCATAACAAGATGCAATTTAATTTCATTGTGAAATTAATGAGTTTCATAACAATACTCATTCTGACCTGTATTTATATAATTCTCTTATCAAAGTGTGGATCTCTGAAAAAAAGACACAGAATTTCACAGATGTTCCAACCAATGACATAAACACTGTAAGACTGATAGTAAGACTGATGGCAGTAGAAAAGCAGTACTGAACAAATGTCTCATGTAAGGATATTGTGCTTTGAAGAAATTTCCTCCTCATTATATCAAGTAGGAAAAAGGTTTATGTGCAATTATATCAGAACTGTTATCCTACTTTGACTACTTCATTTGAGCAGCAGCTTTCATTAATTAATCAACATTTAAGTGTCAAGGGAAAACAATACTAATTATAAACATTCTGTAATTTTGATACTTCGCCTATTTTGCACCAAATCCCTTTACCTCCTGCTGTTAGGTTTATCATGGCAAAAGGACAACATAAGAAGGGCTGTGCTGTCTCAAAGGGAGGGTGCACTGAGCCCAGCAGTCCATCTCCAGTACTTGCCATTAGCAGTTGTCCAGGAAAAAATAACAATACAAGCATATCCCCCTGCCATGTCTCCAAGGCTCTCCTATCCTTCACTGATTTTCAAATGTGATTTGCTGAGTAACCTTCTGTCTTCTCAACATTAATCCCATCTTCCTGATGGAATACAAAGGGTTTTTATCTACAGTTTCCTATGGGAAGCAGCTTCACAAACCAAATGCCTACTGAGCAAAAAAAAAAGAAAAAAAGAAATCTCCTCTTATTTGTTTTCAACTTGATTCCTTTGATATTCTGTGGTTTCTGTTTAGAAATAATTTTGTCCTTAGTTCCACAGGAGTCTATACAACGGGTCTAGCTGAGATTTTCCACAGAAGAGCCCTGGCAGTGCTCTGCTTTGCACAGGTAGCTATAAAGGTGTTGATAATATACAAGTGTTGGCCACTGCTGAACAGTGCCGGCACAGCATCAACGCTGTCTCCCCAAGATTCTTCTCCCCATCAGTAGGCTGGGAGTGGGCAGGATCCTGGGAGGGCACACAACCAGGAGAGCCGACCCAAACTGACCAAAGGGACATTCCATACCATACGGCATCAGCTCAGATATAAAAGCTAACTGAAGGAAGAGGAAGAGGGAGGCAGGAGGAATGTTTGCCTTCTCAAGCTTGCCGAAGCCCTCTTTCCAGCAAGTGGCCAGACACTGCTTGCTGAAGGGAAGTAGAGAATACTTTTCTTCTCTTTGCTTGTGTGCTTTAGCAATCTGCCTTATCTCAACCTGCAAGCTGTTTTCCATCTTATTTTCTCTCCCCTGTCCAGCTGAGAAGGGGGAGTGATAGAGCAGCTTGGCGGGTGCCTGGCATTCAGTCAAAGTCAGCCCACCACTGTTTTATAAGATGTTTTCCTAGGGTCCGAGGCAGTATTTCCTGGTACTTGTATGACATTCGGTATCCCTTTTATGCAGATTTTCACCCAAATAGTGTCTGTCTCAGCTGCTGTCCTCTTACACAAGCATGGCACTGCTACGCCTGGAATAAAAGCTTACACCAGGGCAGCAGACAATAAGACCAACCAAAAAATTCTACCTTTGACATGTGCTAGCACTCCAACAGTTCCAGATACTGATAAGTTTCAGACATAAGGCATGGTTTATTTGTTTATTCCCCTGTATCTGGGACTGACCACAAGCAGAACTGCAGTGCACTGCCATCATCCTCCCCTGACACCAAAAACCTACACACATCCAGCAGGTAGGGGCCTGCCCTTCAGTGGATTAACTAGCTAAGTTAACTCTTAAACACTCTCATCAGATGCCAGAGGTGACTTTTATTTCAGTACCTAATCACTATAAAGAGAAGTACAGCATTACAGTAAGTAAAACACCAAAATGCTTTTATTCTTTAAACCCCAGGAATGAGGCTCTGTAATGAAATTCAAAGGAAAAATGACAAACAGAAATGAAAATGCGAGATCTCCAGATGGCAGTAAAGTTCATTCAATTTGAGCACCTGAGGCACAAAATGAAAAAGCAAAGATGGATACATCAAAAGATCACTGCAATTCTCTCTCTCTCTCTGTACTTCAGAAAGGCTATTCATTAAAAAGTGAAACAATACATCTTTAAGGGTAGAAATAACAAAATAGTCACAAACATCACACGAGCCAAGTAGGGAATAAATGCAAGAGAATTATGCCAAAAGATCTGCTTTGTGTCTAACTTGCAGCAAGATTAATTGAAAGAACACTCACAGGAACATTGCAGCAGATCTTTGGCTGTGCTGAGTGAAAGTGGCCACCAACATCTGTGCACCTGCTGTCTCTTTGCTCCTTACACTTTTCCCTATGTATGCTTGGTAGATTGAAAGCATGTTTTATCCATAATGCAGGAGCACAAAGCTGGCTTCCTCCACTGTGCCAGGTGCCGAATACACAGACACATGCAGTCCCACCTCTGTGGACCTTCAAATACAAACACCAGAGGACACAATAGAAACAGGGACAGCAAAGACAGACAGACAGTAGGTAGTGTGTGAAATACACAAGGACTTTTTCCCTGTGTCTCTGAAGCAGTGAACTGCTTGCAGGAGTACCAAGTACTGGTAACTGACATGAACAGAAAGTTATTGTGTGGTACTGGAAAAAGAGAAGAAAACATTTTATAGGTAATCAACCCTAGGTCCATTGGTCCAGGGAGGTCTGGAAAATCCTTTCTCTTCTAGTGGAGTTCCATCACCCACTTGACAAGCTGACAGACAGAAAACAGCAGGGGACAAAATAATTATTCTTCTTCTGGGCCCAGTGAGAATCCAACTTCTCACAGCTGCACAGTCCAGCTGAACACACACACCAGGATATTGGTAGAGACTGAGGTTGTCCTGACATCTTTGGAGGCACCACTGCTCTTGCAGAGCCAAGGGACTGCTGTTGAGCTGGGCTGCAGGAGCACTGCAGGGCTGCTCTCTGACGCTGTCAATGAACCACCTTGACTACACTCATGGACATCATGCAGCTCCAGCCCATCTGCCAGCGTTGCCACTGCCAGCTCGAGGAGCCTGAGCTAGGCTGTGCCTCACTGCTCTGGCTCCTGCCTGCCTTGGTCCAGACCCTCAGCCAGGAAGAAAAGGCTCTCTTGCGCAGCCATAATTGACCACTCGCAGTGCCTTGTTTTGGTGCACCGTCAGCAGCACGGAGTCAGGCACTGCAGTGCTCCTCCTCTCCCAGGCAGGAGAAGAGGAACTCCTGTCCCTGTACTCAGAAATAGCCTTATCCTTGTTGAAAAGGCCAAACACAAAACAGCTCGTAAGGACTGACAAGGAGTCACCTGTCTGCTGGCTACTCAAGGCAGTAAATGATGTCACTTTTTCTCTTAGAAGCCAGAAGAAATATATTGTCTGAAGTGCCCTGCGAAATGAGCACTTTATACGTGACTGACCGAAGCAAAGTTGGCTGTGCACACTGCTTTGCTGAGGGGTTCGGCAATCTGAATAGTCAGCTGTGCTGTTCAGAGTCAAGGACATAACTGCACTTGGTTTGACAACTGGTCAGTAGGTCATCCTACCAGTGCTGTTCCACAGCAGCTGAACAGAGATCCTAGACAAGAGTTTGCTAACTGCCCACCAGCAACTGTTGAGTGATAGCACATGCAGTTACCCACCTTTATGCAGATACTTGGATTTATATGTCAGTTTTATAGCCAGAAGCACGATATATGGTAATTAAAATTAAAAATGTTTTGACAGTCAAACCCAATGGCTATATAAATTAGAATGCTGTAAAAACCAACTGTTTAAAAAAATACATATCTATAGATAAATCAGAATGCTGCAGCAGAGAATATTTTAATATAAAACTGTTAATGTAAAGCAGCTCTTAAACACAGGCTCAAATTCTGATGGGGAGAAGAGTAATCTTCAGAACTACAGCCAAGGGAAAGTGGGAGAGATTAAAGAGAGACAAAAATTTTCTTGCTAAACAAGGAGTGAAAGAAAATGTTAACCAAGGTCCTCAGAAGATTCACACCCAGGGCTGTGCAGCTCTGTGATATGTCTATGCAGGCACAATCCAAAGTCAGTTTTCTTTGATGAGGCTCTTTGACCCAGAGATGAAATATCCACTTGGTCCCACATCTTGTTATACACATGTTACTGATCAAAATGTCAAGAATCATGCCTAGAGGTATTGAAGACGATGCTGCCACTTAATTTCACTCTTCTTTCTCCAAGACAAACCAAGGAATTGTTGATAGCATGCATGGCTCCTAAGAACAAAAACCACACAGCAAACCTAGATTGTGCCTGGATTGTGTCATGTGGTGCTTTCTCTGATATACCTCATGATGATAAAGTAACACTGTTCAGTAGCAAGGACAATCATGGGATACCTTCTAATTAATAAGAATATGAACATTGGATTTAGACAATCCTCATGATTCTTCCTTGTACTCTGAAGAATAAAAATTGTTCTACTTCACTCCCCAGCAACATATCCCCCTAAAAGGCAGATCTGCAACCGAAAAATCTGCAAGGTTTACGTGTGGGCTCAAACCTGCTATTGGTTTTGTATCTTGAAGTACTATGGAATGGCGAAGATGAATGTGGAAAAGACTAGAATGCAAGAAAGCCTCTTACTGGGTCTTGATTTTGACATGAAGACTTATGAGCTATATATACAAGCCTGAAGGTTCTTACCTCTGTGGACAGGAATGAACATTGGTGGTCACTGTACCTGTGAAAAATTTCAGACACACATAATACTGTAGGTTTTTAAAAAAGTCCCTGTCAAACATCTGCTGTGTTTTATTTCAAAGGAAAATCACATGAAGTGCGTGAGATCTTTACTACTAAGCTTGAATGCCTCTAAATCACCTGTAACAATTTGCAGGGAGTCATTATTTAAACCACGATTCAAATAATTTCGAGATTAAATTTCAAATGGAGCAGCATTAAAACACAAGATCCCCACTTGCATAATGTTCTTCCTGAAATGCCTCTTCCCATTTACAAAGTACTTCTATTTAGCAAAAGTTTTTTTAAAAAAACAAAACCAAAAAATAAACACCCTCGTTTTTAATCTTCTAGATAGGGATTACACACATCCCAGAAAATGGGAGACTGACATTTCAGGCTGTATAAAGTTAATAATGGGCTGATAATTCACTCGGCATTGAAAAATGTATATTTATAAGCAACCCAAATGACTGAAAATAAAAGAGTGTTGAGTAGCAAAGTATGTGAAATAGACATAATGATAAGAGAAATGAAATAACACCTCCTACAAAAATAAATCAAAGCGTTTTTTAATGGATGGGTGATTGCTGCTATGTTGCCATGGAAGATTTTCCTTTAACCTGGCAAGATAAAAGGAAAAATATAATTTCATGAATCTGCCATCTGACTTTTTTTTAAAGTGTTGTTTTCTCAAGCATTTTAAATACACTTAAGAGTCTAACTCTAAATGCGAGGAAATTTCCAGAAGAGGTTCTGAAAAATCCTCTTAAAAGGAGTAGCTGTTTCTATGGGAGTAACCAGCACTGAGGCTAAAGTAACAACAAACTTGAAGACAAACCCCAGAGCAGATTGTTTGCCAAAGCACTCACTTGTAGGTATGTAATGCCCCAGTTGTATCAGTGAGAGTAATGGGATTTTAAAGTCTGGAGCATCCACAAATCTCATGGGAATTGACAAAAAGAAGTGGATGTTTGGCATTTCTGAAAACTGGGTCATTTCTGCTTAATCATAACGACTGTGGAAGGTTTACTCTTACTTACTACAGGACACATTAAACCCTGGAACTTGTGCCTGTTGCAGACTGATCTGCATGTTCATGGTACATAAATTTTATTGCATATCTGTGAAACAGAGTTGCATCTTAAACCTCAGCTTAGAGTTCAAAATCACTTCCTTTGAACTCATACAAACAGAGTAACTGCTTGTACCAATCCTGATCTACTGAGAAATGTAAATTATGCCATTTGTGCCTTTGACCTCATACTAACCCAGAGGCTGAGAGTGCTCACATGCAAAGCGTTAAATTAGACACAAGACTTCCTTGTGGAGAAGATTTTCCTCCTGGGCAACAAATAGAAAACAAAGGTTTGTGCTATAGCTAGGATCTTTTATTTGCCTTGCCTTGCCTTACATTTCCTTGCCTTGCCTTTTCTCACCTCACCTCACCTCACCTTGCCTAGCCTTGCCTTGCCCCACTGCATTTTGGTTTTTTTCTCTAAACATACATGTCACCCCTGTGGTTACTATTAGAATAGGTAAGTATCCTTCTCCCATCTCCGTCCCAGACACAGCAGAAAATAGTGACTGTATTTCAGATAGAACCAATGACTTAGCAGAGAAAGATAAGTGCTGATGCTCAGGCTCAGGAAGGGGGACCTTCAAAAGTAAGTTCAAGAGTAAGCTTCCCTAGCAGTGAGCTACTAAAGGGTCCTGTTCCATGTTTTCCTATTTGCTGCTTGGAAACTAAGAGAAGAAGCTTCAGGGGAAGCATTAACTACATCTGCAACTCCCAGTGCTAGCTGAGCGCCACAGAGCAGCGTAGCTCTCTCCAGGAGGCTTCCTGCATGTCTGGCCCTGACAAGGCACAGCAGTGCCTTCAGACGGCCCTGGTACCAAGCGCCGGCTCTGACTGAGGCTGTCACACGAGCGAAAATGGTGACTGACCAAACGGCAGGGCAATCACAGCACACACGGACGAGCAGGAACCAAAGCCTTACGGTACATAAAGGGCTCTGAAGCGCTTTGAACAGAGACACCACATAGCCCAAAGTTTGTCACATTGCTCAGCCTCACCTGTGGAGCCACATGTGCCTACTGTGTGCCCCAGATTGTTCTTCAGCTCCTGAGCCACATCTAGCCATAACTATGCAAATATTTGTGAGGGGGAATTGTTTGCAAAATTCACTCTACAGTTGCCATATGTTATTGGAAGAATCGAAATTAGGGTGGCATGGGTGGGGGGAAGTTAATTAAATTGTTAGTAAATAGCTGCTAATGTTTGCATTATAGTAATTTAAACTCAGTACGTTATGTGTCTTTTGTACCTCCTGCATCTGTTCTGATTTTCTATTTCATTGTAAATGTATACAACAGTCTGAGATAAGGCAGATTTTTCATCTTTGACAGGAAGACATTAAAAAGATAGCTGGTATTTTAGAGCGTCATTTTGTTCTTCTTAACATAAAATAAAAACTTGTTCACTGCATAGTTTTCAGGTCTTGCCAGTCGTGGAGTAAGGATTCTACACATGGACTGCTGCAATTTTCAAGCACGGTCCATTTCACAATCAGTAGTCAGAGACCACATTTTTTTCAGATTTGGGTGTAGGAGAGGCTGTATTGTAACTGCACATGGAAGCTTCATTTTGCAATGATGCATTTATGCATAGCACTGAAAATTGGGAGAGAAAAAAAACAACAGTTTCTGTTGCAGAGAACTTCAAACATTCTGCCATAGTGATTGCAGAAAGACAGACTGGCAAGAACAATATGATTTGAGACAGCCTGAGCAAGCAATGCCAGGGATCCTGGAAAACTATTCTATGTGTTTTCTAGAACATAATTTGTTTGCTTACAAAAAAAAAAAAACCAAAAAATTGGAAAAAGAAAAAAACAACCCCCAAAAAACCAAAAAATAAAAAAAACAACCAAACAAAAACCCCAAACCCCCAAAGACAACTCAACATCATGCTGCAAAGAACTTCTTCAGAACTTTGCATGCAACTAAGTCAAAAGAAATCAGCCTTTGCCTATTTATGAAGAATTAAGACAAGCAGGGGAGTCTAAAAAACATTATTCTGAAATGAAGGGGAAGAGGAGAGTAATATACTATTGAATAGTTGCCTTTCAAATTGTAAATAAGCCCTTGAAATAAGCCCCTTTTTGCTTTCCGCTCTGGAAACTGCCAGGTAGAGTTTGGCCAAAGATGTTCGGGGAGGGAGGAGGACCCGAGAAGGTACTTCAGGACACCTGACTCAGAGGTGTAAAAGAGCGACTGGGGAGTAGCCTCTAGGGAATGAGGCTTTCACTGCTCTGTGACACTGAGTGGAGAGGGAACACAGGACACGACTCTCATCGCCCCGTTGTCTGTGCTCTGGATGACACCGGTAGCAACCCATGGATGGTCTTGGAGGGTACTATGGAATCAGCCCCATGCTTGTACCTTCCAGGGGCCTTCCAGTGGGCTCCCTGCAACTGCTGCTCTGAGGTATGGCCATTATCCACACTTTCACAGCTCTGGGGAGCACGGGCTTGGACCAAATGACTAGGCACTATACTAATTACACAATATTCAGCTCAAGACAATTCAAAATAAACTGAGGGCTTATCTTCAGAAATCAGGCCTCTGGGGACATCTCAGACTGGGCAAGACAGAAATACAAGCCACTTCAGAACCACTGCAAAAGTCCTGGTAAGGAACTTCAAAATGCTGACTGTTCATCCTCATTTGTAAATTTTCCATTAAATCCAACACCTTGAGGATTTTCATTTTTTGCTGGTTGAAAGCAATGTGATAGGAAACTTTTGTGTGTGTGTGCTTAGAAACCATGTGAGCTTTTACACCTGCATGCAAAGCAAAATATATTTTGTTACTACTTTGAACCATATAGCCACTTCTATTAAAAGTGGCATGCAAATAGCTATCTCTTGTGTGCCATAGATTAGTCATACTTTTTTCCAAGGAAAATTATAAATAGTGTTTAGGAGGGAAACAGAGAGTATTTTGCAAATGAGTCCAGATGGAAAACTAACAGATGGCCTCGTGTTGTATTTTGTATGTTCAGCTCTATATTTAAATTAAAAATTTTCATAATTAAGATGAAGGTCTGTAACAACACTAGCTACTTTTCCTGTGGCAGCATCATATATCATGTATCACAGGTATGAACTTCAGACTTTTCATAAAATAGTGGCAAAACATATATACAAATCTTGCTACTCCATTTATTTGAAACAGAGGGGGCAAATAAAATGTAATTAATGAAAAATAAAGAATAAGGACAATAATAACCTTTCATACAAACATATGTCATATAGTAAAGACGTCTATCACCACCTGTCATTTTTTCCCCTGCAAACTGAATAACCCACCACCTTGCTTGGAAGAGAAAGGAGAAGAATCACATTTGTTATGTGTCTTCAACCGAGAATCAGAAAGCCAGTAGGATTTTCTTATTATATTATCTGAATGAAAAGCGGTTCTTTAATTTCAATAATTAGAAGATCTGGACAAGAGACTCTGAGAAGTGAATCAAGAGAAGTGACTCGCATGTCAGTATCTTCCATAGAGTGGCAGGGTTTTGGGCCACCCAGGATTCAGGAAGAGAAAAAATGGCTTCAAAGAACTTCCGTCTTCCTGCTGTGCTCCCTGAGATGTTTCCTTCAGTTGTCCCAAGCCAAAAGCTGACTGTAACCTTGTGGCAAGAGGAACTGCCTCTGTACAAGATAGAAACATTACACAAATCTACCTGCCAGGAAATCTTTAGTACCAGAAGGGTTCAATAAAAATGTCTCTACCAGGAGACCTCAGGCTGCAAGTCAGCAACTCAGTGGGCTTACAAATCATTCACAGTGGTAGAAAATGTGTGCTTTGTTATCAGATAGCTTCTTCTTTTGCTCTCACAGTCATAACATTTAAGTGCCTTACCACAGCACATTAAATACTGTGACTCATAACTATCATCTGCCTCATTTTCCGGCTCATCCTCTCGCATGGAGGGAATTTGATGTACAGCAGAGTGTCCTGTTTTGGCAGGGTAAACACTATTTTTTTTCCTGTGTATACATTAGCAAAGGAAAACCTGAAGCAGCATGCCCCGAGTTGGAGGAGAGCGGGGGATTTTTTGTGGCAGTCATTTTCACCTGTGGGAAGACATAGAGTACAGGTAGAGGTTAGCTCCAGGGACAACACGCTTGCCCTTTTTTGAGAACAAAGTCTTTTTCAGGCAAAGACACAAAATTTAGAAAATTTCTATTCTTGATTAGTTCTAAGGTATTCATGTTGCTATTGGTAAAACCAAGTGAGAGGCTGATTCCTTCCTAGGGACTGCTATAATGCTGTCAGTCTCTGCTCTTCTGGAATTTTCTGGGTAGGTTTGACATTTCTGAAAGGCAATTTAAAGTGAAATGCTCACTCACTTAATTCTTCCTCCTTGCTTTTCCTCATGCAGCACTGATCAGTGGCTGCAGAGACACCTGCTGGTTGTTACGCTTTATGAGTATGTATTAATCATAAAGAAGACAGAAAATTTCTTAACTAACATTTAAGTTCCTTCACAACTCTTCTCTGTTTCCTGAAATTTGTTAAATTCAGATTGGTGTAAGGGAGTAAAGAACTGGAATAATCTTTTTGTGTGATGAGATTTAGTACGCCTTTAGAGCAGCAGGAAATCTTTTTTGAACGATAGTTCTGATTTTAGGGATTGATGTTTTGACCTTAGCAATATCAGAGTTAGTTTTATTTAGAATTTTATGATGAATCCCACTTTCTACACCACATCCTTGAACATCTTACCTATGTCCCAAATAGTGGGTTTTTTTTTTCACTTCTATATTGCAAATGCAAATTCTTCAAAGTAAAAAATGTATTTTATCTATTGGTGCAGTATTTGGAAAAGACACACTGCCATGAAGGTAGATATACCTTCTACTTAAATGATTCCTATGGCTTGCAGTGCTGTATGTTTGTGTTTGGGAAGAATGGACTTCCAGTTCTTGCAATAAGGCACTACTTCTCACACACTGTCCTTCCCCCCACACTGACACTGTCAAATTAAACCAATTTCACCTTAAACTCCAAAGTTATCACCCAATATACATAATTCTGAAGACCCAGTAATCCAAGTCACTGAAACACCAGTTTGATAATACAGCAACATGCAATGTAATCTGGATTTTTAGGGCAGATGAATTTGACTGTGAATCAGTTCCGCACAGAGGTTTGCCTCTTCTGTGCTTAATTACACCTGTGCAAACATCCATTTGTTTATCATTGCCAAAAAAGTTGTGTGAGCTATTTGCATTCCCAGAAACCACATTTCCATACTGAGCACATCTCTGAGAATGAAAACATCTCAGCCATTAATTCAAATGTGACATACAAAATAGCTAATATTCTCTTAGTTGAATTAATCTGAATTTTGACCCCACAGTTCTAAAGAAACTATGTTGCTATAAGTGTAGCAGACTTAACATTCATTCTGAAGAATGAAAGAAAATCCATTTATTTTTCGCTTAAGTTTGCTTTGTAAATGTTTACTGTGCTTTGTTATTTTATGAATTCCAGAAACCTTTAAGACCCTGCTATGCACATTAACCCCTGACTTTATCCCCACAAGGACAAGATGATGGGGAGTTTCCTCATGCACACTTCTTCGTGTGGGAAAGGATGCACAACATGGACGGGCGTGCAATTGGGCTTTAATACAAGTGTTATTGTCTGCTGTCATTTTGCTGAGATGGAGTTCATTTCCCCAGAGCAGCCCTCGCAGGGCTGTGCTCTGCACTGGAACCTGCAGAGGTGTTGGTGACACACCAGGGCTCGGCTGCTGTTGAACTCTGCACTCCTGATGCCTCTCCATCATTCCATCCTCCCACCACCAGCCTGGGGGTGGGGAGAATCTTGGGAGAGGACATAACCAAGCCAGCTGACCCAAACTGACCAAAGGGATATTCCATACCGCAGGACTTCAGCTCAGATACAAAAACTAAAGGAAGGAGCAGGAAGGGAGAGCGTTGGTTATTTACAGTGTTTGCCTTCCAGAGCAACTGCTACATGTGCTGCAGCCCTGCTTCCTGGGAACTGGCTGAACATCGCTTGCTGATGGGAAGTACAGATTAAAATCATTGTGTTTTTTCCTTTGTTTGAGTAAGCACCATTTTACTTTTGCCCTAGTAAACTGTCTTGTCTTGACCTATGAGTTGTTTTCCACTTTATTTTGTCCCCCTTCGCTGCCCTGCTGAGGAAGGCAGTGATAGACCAGTTTGGTGGGCACCAGGCACCCACCCAGGGTCGACTCACCACAGACACATTGCATGGAAAGCTTGTAAATGAAAGGCTAGAGTTCAGTCCTATAACTCTTCTGCATGTGAAAAAGCCCCAGAACAAGTCCAAGGGCTCCACCAGTGCTGGAGCACCCCTGTGGCTGCAGAGAAGCTCAAAGCAGGTGCGGCAGATAGACTCCAGCAGCCTGAGCCATGCAAAGCCCTGCTCTGCCCCCCTGCTCTCAACAGCGTGTGGCACAGAGAGGCACCCAGCTTGCTCGTGAGTTTGGTGCTGTGGTACTATTTCTCAGAGGTGCAATCTTTGGATTCAAGTTACTGAATGAGGGCACACTGCTGAAGGCTACCAACATATCACAAAATCACTGATAGCAGAGAAAGAAGAAAGGAAGTGTAAAAATCCCCTAATAGTAAGGCATATGAAGGATTTTGTGATGGGATTTACAATTAAGTCAGCTCTCATTAAACTGAAAAAGACAATATTAATGGCTGGACTGGATGAACCTCCTGTCCCAGACGAGGGTTTTTCCCAACCTAAATGATTCTGTGATTCTATATAAGCACAAGATCTCTCAACAGCTCTACAGAGAGAATGTACCAGGCCATTGCCCAGTGACCTATCCAGGAGATGGGCTATGCCTGTCAGGTAAAAACAGCAGATGTATCTTTTTCCCTGTCCCATTTTTTGTCTAAGTACATCCTCTTCATGGCTGCAGAAGCATGGCTTTTGTGTGACTGCCGTTGTGGATAAAATTACTCAACACCTTTAATAGGACTCCAGTTTAAAGGAAGCTGAGTGGTATCACTGTTAAGATCCAGACTTCAGGGATATCTTTGCCCTTGGCTGACCCTTGTATGGTCATGGACTGGCTCTCCCAGAGCAGGCTGAAAGAGAGGTTAATAGCCACGGGGACATCTGTGCTGTGGGAAGTTGTGCACCTCAGTCTTCAGAGTAGACTCATGTGACAGAGCTTTTTTCTCAAGTACTGCTTTGACCAGGAGCTACATTTAGAGGCTTGACATGTTAGATGCAAAAGAGTGTGCTGGGGCATTGTAAGTCCCCATCACTGATTAACAGAGGGAAAGAATTACCAGTCAGTGGCTTTTCCCAACTAAATTCAGAAATGGCTGTTTTATGGCAGGTGTTCAAGTACTCAGTCTCACAGACACTCTCCTGCTGCCAACAGACCCTGCAGGTGGAAAACACTTGGTGTGACAAATGAATATGAGAAGGAAAGGCTGGGGACAGCTGCAGATTTTAGCGTAGTGACCCCAAAACAATTGCACAGATGGGAGCAGTTGCAGAGAGGCGGAGAGACCAGATATTGCAAGTTTAATCATGGGAGAGACGTAAGGCTCAATAGCAGGCGAAGAGACTTAAGGAAGAACCATTTCCTCCTTTTTAACCTTGGGATGTCCTTTCTCAAAGTGTTTCTCAGCTGCTTCAGTTCACAAATAATGGAATGGTCATTTTTAGGCATGATCCTTTTGCTGGAATTCTTCACTGGAAAAAACCTTCAGTTGCTACTAAACCTGGAGTTGTGGCCTTGATTTGGGAAGAGGATGAAAATGAGGATGATAGGGGAATTATTTCATGACCTGAAGCAAACAGCACGGCTCTGAAGCAGGTGCCCCACTCCTTTTCCTTCAGGCTCGCATGCTCTGACCAAGCCTCATTGTCCATCTAAGAAAGCAAACCTGTCATAATGGTCATCATGTTTTCTTGCGAGGAGAATTTTGTTTACACACAGAGTGTGCCTGCTGGTTCTCTTCCCTAAAGATATTGTTTTGTTCTGTTTTGTCCAGGGCATGAGCATGACCAGGGGTATCTTCAATCATCAAATCTTGAATGAGTGGTTCATTACCTTATTAAAAGTACTTTCACTATTGAGAGATGAGGACTAAAGTATAAGTGGATTGTTTCACAGTACAACATATAACACAGATGCTAGGGGAACCATGAGGCTACCACCTTTTGTTAGTGTATCTAAGAAGAAGCGTGGTTATTTCTAGCATCTGTTCTCGGCTTAATGTGACGTCCTTTAACAAATGTGGGAGTTTCCGCTGCTTGTGGAAAACAGACCAAGATTTTTTAATTTTTTTTTTTTTTTAACTTCCTTCCCAGTATGGCTCTATCTGAATAATTTTGTTACATGAAGTCAACTGCCTGTCTTGAGCAGGAATTTATATGAGAATACATGATAGTGAGCATTTGTCAAGGTTAGCTAAGGTGAGGTGATGGCTTCCTATCCTGGCCTGAGGGGAGGGCTGTACTTTTGCAGTGGGCAGGACTTGCCTGCAGCCTTGAGCTGACCTAAAACTCACCAGGGCTTGATCCTGCTCGTGCCTGCTGCAGCTAACTCCAGCTCAATACACTGGAGTGCACTGGCTGGTGTTGGAGGCACAGCCCACTGTAGCAAGCAGGTTTGATAAAGATTCTCTCTCCTCGTGCACTGTTTCAGGAGCCTACAAATACCAGGTGAGGTCAAGGCAGAGGAAAAAAAACACACTTGGAAGCAGCAAGCTGTGACTGCTGAGCACTGGGTGGCTGTCATGCTCCTTGGCTTTGATTGTGGCCTGGAGGGCTGGAGTCTGTTCACAGTGTTTACGGCCAGCGCAGGGATTTGAGCAGAACTTGATGTGGAAGCCTGTTCTCTGCAGAAAAAGGTGAACGCTGCTGGGTGAAAGACTTTATGCCTTGAAGTTTTCTGCTGCCACCCAGGCACTGTGGGGATTGCTTACAGTGGAAATGCAGTGTGGTATCCTTAACAAGCAAGTCACTGAGACTGAGACTGCCACAGCTGTGAGGATAAATGTTGGCTAAGTCCAGCATTTCCAAATGCTCTAAAATGATATGACATGCAAAATTAAGCACAGGATAATTTATGCACCAAGCATTCCCCCTTGTTTAACAGGGATGCAGGACACCCTTGTTAAAGACAGTGCAGGATTTTATCACAGGCTATGATACTAATGGAGCAAACTTCAGCAGAGGGACTAAGAGCTGTTTTGTTTCCTGAAGCAGAACAATGAATCAGTAGAAATGTGACAGGCCTACTGCGACCAGGAAATGAGGGTTCCAGAGGAAACTTCTTCTGTGGATGTACTTTACAAATCTTTTTCAGATTCTTAGAGCAGAACAAAACATTCTCTCCTGTTGTTATGGGAGAAAATAAATTCCCTGAGTTAGATCCTGAAGTCTGTTTTGCTTACTGTTTGGGAATCTGCCTGAGGAAGGGCTAAGTAAAAAAGGACTAATAGGACAGCAGAATTTTAATCAAGTTTCAATAAGGCGATGTTGAGGATCATCATAACTATCTGAAAAAGTTCTTGCCTACCTTGTTCTGGGACAGACAGCTAAATGAACAGCACTGGCAGCAGCAGTCATGTCCTCTTTCCAAGGTCCTCAGAGAATGCATACACACAGGCTTACACATTCTGTCAGAAAGTGCATTCCTGGGCTGCTGACCTAAGGCTCCATAAAGAGCACTGAGCTCTCCACAAAACTCACCTGGCATGACTCAGGCCGCCCACTTGACTGAGGCTGCTATCGCTCCCTCTGCCTGCCTGCGGTGCTGTGCTCCCACTGCCTGACTGGCCAGGGGAACCTCAGAGGGCAAATCTGTGCCTGTTCTGTGTTAGCCCTACACCCCTTCTCCTATTTTGTGGTGGGTGGGCTGGCTATTCAGCAGGAGTAGTTAAGCAAGGCAATATTTCTGCGAAATAACACTGCTCTAAAGATGCCACATTTTACTCTTGCTTCAAGCCACATTTTCAGTATTGTCTTTGACTCACACAGCTCCACCACATGCCTGAAGGAGCCCCTGGTCTGACCTCCTTTGTAGTGCAAGGCTGTGGGGAGCAGACACATAACACACTGAATAAAGTTCCTGACGGCTAACACCTTGGCAGGGTTACTGGACTCTCCAGTTTTCTGCAGTTTCTGTAACTCCCCAGTTTTCTGTAAGTGCATTTCTGCAGTTACAGAAATGCAGACTTGAACAGCTTGTTGTGGTTTTTTCAGCTCTGCTTCTGCAATAGATGTGTAATTGAATCATATTCCTGGTGTATTAGATAATTACAGCTCTCTGCCATAAAGATGTCTTAAGGTTTTCCAGGTATCTGAGACAGACATCTTAGATAATCTTTCCATAGACAGCTCTTAAATCAGGTCTGCAGAAATAGTTTTCTAAGTCCTATGTCATAGCAGGGTATTGGAGTTTATAATAGGTAGAGACCAAACAGACAGGAGCAAGTTGTTACTGTGTCTTTGCTAGGGTATTTTCATACAGCTGGGATGTAGGCTTTTAAAAATCTGCCATTTTTTGTTTTCCTTAGGTTTGATTTTTCAGGCAGCAATAAAGAAAATGGAGACAATCCTTATTCCTGCCTTGGGCAGCATTGCCTCTGTCTGGGGCCATGTGCTGCTGGAGAGGAAGGTGGGCACCAGCTCTGTGTTCCCTAATTTTCCCTTGTTCCCACACAGTTCCCACACATTAGGAGGGAGCACAGCTGCCTGCAAAGTGCTATTATTACCATGCTGCAATCAACAAGGTAGTTTGAAGCTGGAAAAAAGCAGTCAGCCCTGGCTTTCCATTGCTCCTTGGGCCTTCTCCTTTGCCCATGGGTTACTTTGTGATTTTGCAATGTTTCTTGACAAAATTTACTGAACACCTTAATAAGGAGCAGCCAGGCCATCCCTTTTGAAGGCTTTTGCTCCTACTCCTGCGGTAGAGGCCTCACAGTTAACAAAGAGATGTTCTTCCTGCTGTCCCTGAAAGTTAGTGCACTGCAGCATGCTTACAGTGTGGTCAGTGTTTTAGGGCAGGAGATGCTGACAAGAACATCAGCTACAGGGGAAAGCACCGGAAGGACAATATTCTGTTCAAAATTAGGCTTGTTTGTAAAACACGAGGGAAAATCCCACTTAAAAAATAGTAAACACAGCTGGTGCTAAACCACTCCGGTGTGTGTCTTTTTCTCTTTCTCGTGGAAAGTGCTCTTTTTAGTGAGCCGCAGTGCAGTCACACTGAGCACTGCTGTGCCCTTCTCCTTGTGCAGGCGCACACGTGTGCCAAGCCCTCGCTACTGCCAAGCAGAACAGACAGAGCTGACCTCTTCCATCCTCCTGCAGTGTTCAGGTCTTCCTTGGGTTTGAGACTTTTTCCCTCTTTTTTCCCCCCCTCTTCTCACACTTCCAGCACTGAACCTTCTCTCAAGATCTCTAGATTTCAGCTTTTTCAGCTGATTGTTCCCTTTAACATTATTTTCTATGCAGAAAGTTTCGTATTGTTTGTCTTGTTTTCAAGACTCCTGCCATCCCCTCTTGTTCCAAGGCTCACATAGCTCTTCTCTGCTCATCCTCCCCCTTTTTCTCTTTCAACATTTTTCCACTGAAGAGAAGTGGCTCTGACCTTCTCTCCATTTCTCTGTCTCAACACTTTAATTCCCTTCCTGGCATCAGGTCTAAAACATGCCTACTGAAGTGAGTGTCTCCGTTTTTTAAAATCTAGCCATCTATGCAGAGAAATCCAACAAACCCTGGTTGTTTTCGCCTCTTCCTCCTCTTATTTTTCCTGAGTTAGGTAAAAAACCCTTTTATATAACTTCAGCCACAATTGAAAATGGCTTTTATTCTGGAGGAGAAAAATGCATGGATGTTTGTGCAACAGGCTGAGCACAGAGATATGGAAGAAAATCAAGTTCTTAAGGACATAAAATGTTTGAACCAATCTGATTGTAGCTTTTGATTTCTGGGCCTTTTCTTTGCCTTTCTTTGTTTTTTTGTTTGGTTCTTTTATGTGTGTGTGTTGGTTTTTTCCAGGAGGGCTGTTTGCTTGGTTTTGGTCTTGTGAGGGTTTTTTGTTGTGATTTTGGGGGGTTGTTGGGGTTTTTTGTTTGTTTGGGTTAGTTTGAGTTTCTGGAGATTTTTTTTTTGTTTGTTTGCAGGTGTTTTATCTTTATTCCCGAGTAAAAAAGAAATTATGAAAATCTACCTTTACAGGGGAACAGAAATGCTGATCACATCTACACTAGCTTTCAAAAGCAAAGTAGCAATTATGAAACAAAATTATTTTTTTAACCCCATCTTTCTTCTGCATTTATTAATTATCAGATGTATAAATGCAGCATTGGGCATTGAGAGAGGCATTTCAAATTTTTTTCCTCTCTATCACATGCTTTGAAGTTGAACAAATTATAATGAGCAAACTACTCAGTGAAAGCAGTCTTTTCTTCAGTTTGTAAATAATGAATGCACTAGTTTACATTCTGACAGATTGTTTTGTTCATAAGATTTTGAAATACACTTTGTAGCCATGTATAAATTCATGATTTGCCCACAAAGAATTTGTTTCAACTGCCTGTTAGTTGATTATCCCTTACTAGTGGATCAACAGCAAGAAGTACAGGAAAATAATTAATTTTCTTACTCAGAAAGCAGGAAAGAATAGCAAACCACGCACAGCACTGCTAAATATCTGGGTATTAATGAATACAGTCATGAAAGGCCACTTCAAAAAAATTTAATCTGTGTAGGAAAGTAAATTTAACAGAATCACTGGGTAATTTAAGAACATGCTCAACAGTAATTACACCTTCTTTTCTTTTTCACCCTGCTTTAGTCTACATGACATTATCTTTCCTCTGATCTGCCGCCCATCTCTGCTGGACCTCCCTTGTTTATAATAAAGCAAATTTTGCAGGATGGCTTTCTTGGACAGAAAACAGAAGAAGTCTTCTTTGTATAATAAAAACACTGTGAGGGAGTCATTTATTGGATTGGCATGTTGTTGTTTTTGCTGCTTGAATGGCAGATTTACAGGCCTTTGCTGTGTAGGTATTTACTGCTGAGATGGGGGAGGAAACTGAATCATAAACATCTTGGTGACTTTGAATAAAAGCAAAAGAAATGCTGAGGTCATTTGAGCAGCTTGTGTTTGCAGAGTGCAACAGAAGGTGTTCAACATAAGACAAAGACTTTGCTTGGCCAGCTGCACTAGAATCTGCTTAATTAAGATGATTAACTATTCTTTGTTTGTATGACACAGGTATAGAAAAACTGCAATCTTCTCAGTAAGCTACTTTGCCTGCAATTTATCCTTCACAGAAAATCCTTGTGATTACAATATTGAAAATACTTGGTGTCCAAAGTGTAATTGAGACCTTGTCCCACTGCCCACCCAAAAACATTATTGTGTATAATTAACTCTCTTCTTGAGAGACACATAAAGTCGCTTACCCACTCCAAATACTTGTTTGAGAGATGGTATGTGGACAGTAACAATAGCAAGCCCATCAAAGCCAGGAGCTGTTCCACACTTCATGCTTGCGTGTCTTCTTGGGGCACACTCCTCACTCAAGATGTGCCTGCTGAGACCCCCTTGGCTGCACAAAAAGTAGAACACAGCCATTTCTTCCAGCACTCTGACTGAGGAGAAGGGAGAAGGCTAATGGTTTTGATGCAGCATAAGCCCTACATAGACACAGCTGCTTAGCATATGTTTTCAAATCTAGAAGTACTAATACATCTACATGTAGGAAATTAGATATTTTGTCAGCAAACATAAACACCTCCAAATATTGCCCTGTGTTTCTACCAGGAAGATGACAAAGTTCAGGGCTACATGTTACATTTCTATTCTCAAAGCCTTCATAGTAGAACTCATTATTACCTTATGACAGCAGATGTTACCAGCAGAGGAAAAAAATGAAATTAAAGAATGTTAATCTTTGCTTATTTTTTTCAATTGTGATGTCCCCACAAACAGATTCTCAACTAGTATTAATAAGTGTATTAGAACAAATACACAAACAAATACACAAACACTGACAAATACTTCAATGTGTGCCCATCACTGAACCTTGTTTTATACCATAAGGAGAATAGCCCTCCCTGCAAATAGGTCAGCAAGATGTTTTGCTGTCTTAAGAAATTGCTCAAGCTTGTATGTATTTATTCAGAAGTCTGTGTGCAGTATGCTTATTTTGTATTTTGTATTTACTGTCTGACCAATGTTCACCTTCAGCCTTCATTTGTCCTGATGTAATCCTAATGATTATAATTTCTATTTACTTTGCTGTAATTCCACTGCAATAGTGGTAACTTATTCTATTTATGCAGAACATTAAAATTTGATACACAAAATCCATTCGTGCAGAACCTAATCTTCCACTGTTTGTGTTTGAAAGTTCTGTACACCAGATTTTCCCACACTTGTACTAATATGAGAGAACAAATACACCTTTTAAACACAGGATTTCTTTGTGCCCAACACTGTAAGTATGCTTCTACTTTGTTCCTTTCCTCTCTGATGTAGTAAAAATAATCTCTTCATTCTGGCTTCACCAGGACATGGCAGTGTTATTCCCATCATATCACCTCGGTAAGACTCATGCCAGAAGCCAAGATTCCACAAAAGTGGTTTTTTTAGGGTTCCACACCTAATTTCAACTTTATAATCCAGTATTTGTGTAGCCTTGACAGTTGGTAAAGTCACTGTTGAAATGCAATCTGTGCAGCTCATGTACTCTCTTGGTGTCTAAGACCTGACAGGTGTGAACTGTCTCCTCAGACAACCTCTTCTGTCAGACTGGAGCATCTTTGCAACAGTCCCACTTTGTGCAAGGTCTCGATAGGATGACTTTCAAGGGTGGATTTCAGAATTTGCACAGCAGTCCAAGGAAAATACCAGGTTCTTGTGGTAAGGCAGGATTATGGTATTATGCTACTCTTCTCCCACCTGTGTGCCACCAAAACAGCCTAAGATGACAAAGCTATCCTGAAACCAGCAGCAGCTGGGAGTTTTAACTGTATAACTACAGCACCTTCTGTTCATTCTAGGAACTTTATTCTACTTATTTATTTATTTACTTTATTTAATTCAATCCTCTTTTCAAACAGCACCTCATGCTGTGGGAGGAAAAAATTATAATATATTACTCATGGATCAGCAATGGCACCTATGGCCTCCCTGAAACCAGTATATCATTAAAGAATGTACCAGTCAAGATTTGCAGCAACTATCTGTTGTGTATGAAATGCAACCTGCATTTACCATAACAACTTTGAGGAAACCTGTCCATCACCTGTTGTGTGACAGTCATGTAAGAACGCAAGGAGAGAATTTTCCCCATTGGTTCTGCCTCAAATCATTCCTCTCAAATCCCCAACAGACTAAAATGAGAGAGAGTCAACATGAGTTGCTTTCAGAACCCTGGGGATGTGAGTTTTCCTGCTGGAGTGATAATTTGTTTTCCTTCAGGCAGAATGTATCATTCACAGTTCCCAGTTCAAGTGTGTTTTCTAATTCTCTTTTTAAGAGAAAAATATACCAATTAGCTCAGTTTGTGGTTTGCTGGGTCTTAATTCATGAGTGAAGACAGGTAGCTCAATGTCTGTAAAATATGGCTTGCTATGTAAAAAGCTGTATACTGGATTCAGAATCACATTATCGGGGTTCTTGAGCTCAACCCACAGGTCTGCTACTGTGCCCCAAAAATATCTCTTGTCCCTACCATGGGCAAAAAAATAATCGCCTTACTGCCTTCTGAGCTATTGCTGAGATTTAAAGCATGACTTTGTGTAAAAGTGCCTCTCCTGACCGTAAAGCTTGATGGGCTCCATCCAAGCTCCAGGAAGCAGAAGGATGGTGTAGCAACACCAGTGAGAAGAGCAAGAGCACCACTGCTACATCACATGTGCGTCAGGATTGCTGCCAAGAGCAGATGGGTGCTCATACCACTGCAAACATGCGTGTCCTGAGCTAAGCCCAGGCTATCCCTCCCACCCCACACTCGCTGCATTCCGGCACACAGTGATGAGTCACAGTGTTGTGCTGCTGTGCCAGCCACAGGAGTTGAGTCTCTGGACGTGCATACAAAGGGCTCCCAATCCCCTCCATGAGTCTGATTCAGCCAGAGAATGTCTGAGGGATAGACAGGCTTTTTGCTTTTGCAGAGCTTGACCTGACTTTCTCGATGCTGGCTTGGCATCCTTTCTCTCAAGTCTGTGGAAAGGATTAGGTCTTCTGTCTCAACTCTGCAAGACTCCTGCTTGTTTTCAGAAGGCCGCTCCTGAGAATGTGAAGTTTTGCCAGGCAATTTGATGTGAAGATAACTGAGGCGGCACTTGGTCATTATTAGACTACAAAAAAAGCCTGACAATAGAAAAGGACCGACCGAGGCAATCTGGTTCTGATATTTCTTGGCCCACAGCAAGTGAAAGCTCACCCTTGTCCTGCCTATCCCCTTTCTCCAACACACACAGAATGGCTGCCAGACATACAAACCTGGAAGTCTTTAATGCAAACTTTTCCCATGGGAACTCATCTGTGCAGAAAGTCACTATGGAAGTGCATCTATTCCCATGCTGCTTCTGTACTGTTGATCTCTTGGGAAAAAAGAAAATAAAAAAGAGGAAGTAAAGAGGATCATTGGGGGAGCTGTTTAAGCTTGGCTGAAAGGATTCTTACGGTCTGTGTCATGCACTCCCTTTGGATGGCAGACAGCTACATGGTGATGAAATCACTGCAAATATTTTGTTTTGAAGGACCTGGCCTTTGTCTGGAATAAAGAAGGCCATATTCAATTCCTCCATCTGCTGAAATGGGCTTGAAAGAGGTTGGTATGAAGCGTAGGTATATGCTTTTGCTAAAGTTTGGCCTTTGAGAACATCTCTCTCCATTAAGAGGGAGCAAAAAGTAGCAACAGGTAGGAAAATCAGGGACTTCTGACTTAGTGTCAAGAACAACTAAATTAGGAGGTCGCAGGCAGCTGACTAAAATTGATGAACAAAGCTATGTTTGAAATCTACACACATAACTATTTTGAAGGGTGCAATCAAGAGAGGCATTGTTATTCCGTGGTCTATTTAGCAACATTGCTCCACCTCAGCTACTGCCCGCTTGCAGCAGTTGGGAAGAACCTATGCCGTGCTTTCTGCAAACCACTAACTCAGAGTGCCCAGGGGCAGCTGCAGAAAGACAGAATTAGAAAGGCACTGGGATAAGACTTCTTGCTGCATGCCACAGCTTGGCACAGTGGGACACACTGACACGGCTGTCTCATCCCCTGGCCAGACACCTGCTGCCCATTGATGTCCTTCAAATGCCCTCTAGTGGCTGTGGCGCTGCCCGGGGCCACGTCTCCGTGGTGCAGCTGGAGAAAAAGAAGCACCTTGCATGCACATGTAAAGCACAGCCTGGAAGCACCTGTGTGGAAAATGCCTGGTGCTCACTGGTAGCCCCCAGCTCCCCCATATCTGGTGCAGCTGTGCAAAAGTAGCATCCAACAGTGCAGCTTCCTGCTCCACTAAGCAGAAGAGCTAGGTTGGGAAGAAACTGGCATTCCAGCACTGATGGAGGCTCAGTGGGCCCTCCACGTGCTCACACAAGGATTGCACAAACATGCACTGCTGTTTTAAACACCGCTGTCTGAGGGGAAATTTTCTCTTCTGAATCTCTGCCCGAAAGGAGACCTAGCACTCCAGGCACCAGAGAAGACAAGGCTCCGTGAGACAACATGGTCGGAATCCAAAGAGTAAAGAATCCTAATATAAACATCTGTGGGGTCTGCCACAGACTGAAAAAAGTCTTTGGACAGTGAGGTTCTATTGCTGAAGGTCCTAAAGGGCAAATGGGGAATCTTCTGCAAGAAGTACAGCTTGGTGAAGGATTTCAAGGCATACTGCGAGATGCCTATTTACTTAGGGGAGTCACATGAAACAAGCCCCCCTCACTGTCTTCAGGGAGAACAAGGCTGGTTTTTGAGGTCTCCAATATGCCTGTGCAGTTTGCACTTTCAGGTGAGGGCTTTGTCTGACCTGCATCTGAAGGTTTTAAGGAGCATATTGGCTTGACTTCTGCTGCAGAAGATCATGAGAAGTCAAAGTGCTGTGACAGTGAGAATCAACACAATTGACAGGGAAGTCGATTGGAAATCCCTCTGATATTCTCTTTACTTTCCTTTTTTTTTTCCCCAGTATTTTGTCCTCTTACTATTACACAGCTGCTACTTCTGCTTTTCAGCTATTTTTGCTTTGCAGACCAATATTCACTCCATGGTTGCTTCTTGCTTAGATAATCTTTGGGAGCAACACAGCTCCTGCTTGGTATGTCTGTGACTTCAGAGTGCTTTCGTAACACTGGGTTTGGCATTGCTAACTTCTCACACCTACTGCAGATCTCCACAAATTATTTGTCAAATCATTTCGAACTCAAGTGTGAAGCAAGAGAGTTACAGAAATACTGCTTCACATCCTGGTTCTCTGCAGCTGTATTAAGAGTGTAAGCAATTTGGAGCAAGGATCCCCTTCTAGGGCATTTGTTCAGCCTGTGGCAAAATGACATCCAGGAGACCTAATATTTTATTGCCCAGAAAAGCAGAGAGGAAAAAAAGGCACTGCATCCTTATGGGAAGACGGCCCTGATCCATGCTGTGTGTGGATGTGCAAATTACAACAGATGATGCACTTAGCAATTATGTTCTTTGCATACATAAGCAGGAACAACAGCTCCCAAACTGCCAATATCTCTCTCGATTCTCACCAAATGGCTGCGTGTCACATGGTCACGCAGCAAGGGGGATCAAGGAAATGAAAGAATGACAGAGGAGGAAGGCTCAAATGGGGAGATACATGCCTCTCCAACAGGGAAATGAGCAGCATCTTTTTTAAAAAGGACTGAAATTCACCTGCTTTTCAGGCCTTCTCTTCTTTGAAGTAGTTTGGTTTGAGCATTTTAAACTGGCTCTGAAAGACAAAAATTGTCTTCAGCTAACCATGTCTAAGAGTGCACAGCTGGAATCTGCCTGTGCGGTGGGCTGCTTCTTTAATCAAATCAATTTTCAGCCCTTCCCTCTCTGTCTCCTGGATCTTCACATAAGAGAAGTGAAGATCCTCCCACCATGATCCCCTCCATCAAAAAGCCCCAAACCAAAACGAAAAAACCCCACAAAAACAAAAAACCCAACACAACCCAGCCAACAAAAAAAAAACCCAAACCCAACACAAACAAATAGAAGTCCCATTTACTGAAATAAAAGGAAACTCTGGTTCTTCTGGTAGACCATCTTATGTCTGAGAATTTCTGTGATTCATTCCATATTCTGAACTGCATCTCTCTGCTTACACAAGACCCATACAAGACAGTAGGCACTAGGGCAGAAGATGCTGCCCTTCCCCATGTAGGCTGCATGTTGAGCACTTCCTACAAGCTCCCAGAAGTCTGAGAGAGTGTGTAAGAGCAGTGGTTCAGGACTTCCAAGGCTGGCTTCTCCCAGCAAAGAGTTACTCCTGCCCTTAGAAAGCTTTACAGTGACATGCTGATGGAAGGAAGACTACAGTTTCTACAAGTGTTGATACCAGATAATGTTTTACATCACCTGCCACACAGTCTTCCCTGAATCATGGCGTCGGCTGTCTTTTCTGCAGACTTCAGGAGAAAGGAACTCTCGCCTTCATCTGCATGTGAAAATAGGTTGAGACCTCCAAACTCAGACATTTGGAAGATGACATAATTTGACATGAGTCAGCATGATTGGCAGGTCAAAGCATAATGCTGGCTGTTGCAGCTCAAAAGCACATGGTAAATTGGCAGAACTATGAAGCTCACCATGCTGTAGTCTGTGTGGTGCATTTCTTGATATCTCTCTTTGTACAATACCCAGAACAGTTATTTGATATTTTAGATTATTCAGACCACATCAGGGCTCAGAAAAGGTGGAAGAAGACAGAAATGGAGGTGACCTGATCTTCTGACAGGCAGTCAATGAAACAATAACACCAGGTGTAAAGTCACTCAGGGCAAGCTCTCGAAATAACTCAGCTTGTTGTGTGGTGCTGAGCTCTGTTTAAAAACTGGGACAGAATTTTTGCAATGGAAACAGCTGGATACTGAGTACTTTTAAAATTCTGGCTCTTGTTTAGCTGCCTCCATGGGAACTGAGCTTAACTGAAAACCTGGCCCTGACTGGGCATGCTGAGTACTTTAAAATGGGCCCTTCTGGTCTTTAGAAATTTCAGCTGATGGCATTCTGCAAATAGCTGAGATTTCCTTTCTGAAGCACTACTGTTCTGTGTTTTTTGTTGTTGCTTTCTTTTTTGGCTGACACAAACGTCAGTGCTGGCCAGTCTGTTCCAGGCTCTATAAGCCTGTGTGGTTACAGCCTGCTAATTCCTTTGCTTACATGCCAAAAAATAGAAGTAGCTATCCGTCACCTTGCTATTTGCTACTTTTGAATCCCAGCCTGAGTTAGTGTGTGCTTCCTTCAGCCTAAGTCCAGAGTAATGCTAGAATTCAAGCCTTGTTTACAGGAGGGACACTGACCATCAAAAGCCTCAGCCAAATCTTGGGGCCCTGTTCCCTGTTGTACTCACTGTTGTGCCAATAAAGCCTGTATGTTCCCTGCAGAATAAGCACATAATATTTAAATGCAGCAGCAAGAGAAACGGAAGGTATGAAGTGTTTAAGCCACTTAGATAAAGGTGCACAAAGCATGGATAGCCAAAGTGGGAAGAATATTAGATCAAATTTCTCTCATTGTGTTCCAAAACCAGCTGGACAAGTACATACCATCAACTATCAGGAACCAGTGAAGGGTTATTAATAATTCCTGATAACGATGAGATGGGGAATTTCAAATATAGGCAGAGAAGCATATGTTGGAAGTCTTTTATAGGGCTGTACCCAGTTATTTAGCATGGGTGGCTGCCAGTTGACAAGTGAGCTGTTTTGATAGCTTGCTGTGATGCTCTCATGGGAATAGGAGAGGTGTCTGGACAGAATATCTCCAACACTTGTGTCAGCTACACACTGTTGGGAAGTGGTGATTGGCACCATGTAGTGCATTAGTGCATTTGGATGCTCTTGCCTGCAGCATGGGGACGTGCAGGCACCAGCAGTGCTAGCTACAGGATTATGATGTGACTTTAGGGCATAGCACAAAACCGGTGGAAACAAGCTGTTGAGTGTTTTTAGCAGTCTGATTCCAAAGGGCCAAGGCAATGCAGCAGGCAGCAGGCTAAATCTGTCTTCCCGTGAAACCCTGTGTTTCGTACAGGCAAGGAGTCATTTACTGTTTCTCTGAAGCTGAAGAGTGATGGTAAACAGAGACTCAATGCCAGCTGGAGTGTATGCAGATAATTCTGCTTTCATATAAAAAGGTATGAGGCTGGTCTGAACCACTTGACTGTCTGGGTAGAGGACAAATCTCCCTCCTGCTAACTTCCTGTTGGCTTCCTGCATCCGAGAAAGTGTCCTCCTGGACAGTAAAGTCAAAGTTAAATGTTTGGCAAAAAACTGGAGAGATACTCCTCCTGCTCTGCCTGAATCTGTGAATTTCTTGCTGCACCTTGCACCACTCAGGTCTGTTCAAAGAGAGCAACCAGTTTCTGCTCACGCCATACCTAAACAGACTTCATTCCTGTGGTAACACTGTCTTCACATTTGCATGCAAAGTATGATTTGCACTGCACTGAACACTGTTTAGATTGGCTATTATGTGATAAAATCATTCTGTCGGGGTGGGGGAGTAAGGGAGGGAAATCCTATCTTGTTGTTTTGCTTTTGCTGTCTGAGTCCTGAACAGGTTTCTAAATAAAATAAAATAAAATAAAATTAAAAAAAAAAAAAAAATTGTAACAGAAACAGGAGAGGGAGGACCAGCATTGATTGCTGCTAGGGAAGAGAGTCTTTTGTTTGCTAAACTTGGTAAATGAATTATACACTCTTCTTCCCACATTAAAGACCATACTGCCTTTTGATGTTATGCCTGTGACCACAAACCTGAGTGCAGAACATGTTTCTCCTTCTCTTCCCTCTAAGTGAGACAAGGCAAGGAAAGGCTGCACCCTCCACAGGTGCAGATGGTGCCTGAGTGGCTTTTTGGGGTCTGCACTATGCCCACTGTCAGGAGTCAAGCCTGATACTTTAAAAACTGAGCTCATTCTATATAAGACAGTAAATTTACTATTCCTTTGATATATCCTTGATATAGTCCTACCAAATGTCTTATTTTTGAATGAATCCTAACAAAAGCCTGACACAGATTAAAAGCTGGGCTCTAATACTGGGCATTTTCTGATTGAAGTTTTGTTGTGGGTGGTTCAGTTCCAACACGAGGATTTCCCCTTCTGTTCCTTCAGTATCTCTAAGGTAAGTGGAGGAATGTGCTCCTTGATGTGCATTCTTTCCTGATGCTGTTTCTGACTGTGCATAGTCTGCCTCTTCCCAGTGGCCTGACCAGGGTGTTTAGACAGTGAATAGTCTGTCATGGGAGATTGAACAGTTTTTCCTGCAGTGAGAGAACAATAATCTTGTGAACATTCAGTGGTTGTTTGGGTTTTTGTCCTAAACAGTTTCATAATACTGGAGTTTCATGTATTTAAGCACAGATCCACAAAGCTCAAGAACCTAGTTTTGTGCAATTTACTGATACAGCAAGAGGTCCACTTGAGAAGATAAAAATACAGAGATTTACTGCGTATACTGTGGAGAAATATGGCAATGTGACATGAAACCCAGCATCAAAGTTAGGGGAGGACATCTCTCAGGCACAAACATCGGCCTCATGCTTCATCTTCATGCCTTCCCCATGCAGTAGCCATTAGATATTTACATAAGGGAACTGAGCGTCCACTCTACAGATTTAGTTTGGGTAGGCGCAAGAATGAGCCTTGGAAGGCTAAGAGGGAGCAAACCTCCTCCAGTGACAGGAAGCCAATGGAACAAATGATGGAAAAATTTATCCCTTCATCTCGAGAAGATTTACCACTCCCACCCTTGTGGTGGCTGACAAAGAAATTTTGCTTGTCCCCTTCATTTTGCTTTTCCACCTACAGTTTTGTGCATGTGAAAAAAGATGTCCATCTGTAAACCCTCAGAGTCACAGCTCTGTCCACTGACCCATGCTCATCACTGCATCTGCACTGCACACATCCTCCAATGGACTACATGTGGTGCCTTCTGCTCTCAGAGGGCTGCACCTGGGACAAGAGAGGTCTGCACACCACTTCAGCCTGCTGGAAGAGGGTGCTGTGGAACACCACACTGATGGCGTGAGGAGAAGGCCTGTCCCATGAAAGCCCCAGAAGCCATCTGTGTGCTCCCCTCCCCGGGCTGTCCTCATGCACAAGCACTGCTGCTGTTTCATCCAAGATAAGAGTTACTTATCTTTAACTTTACAGTAACCACTGTTACAGAGCTGGGCTCAAACCAGACCCAGCAGTATCCCAGAGAGTGAGAAGGATGGTGCAAGGCTGATAGCAGGTCTGCAACTTCGAGGCTTCATTTTAAAAATGTTAAGACAGTTCTTAACTAGCTGCTAAAGCGTCCTCATAATGACTGTGGCAATTAGGAATTAATCTTTGCTTGAAACTGGAAAATATTTTCCACCAATGCATCAAAACCTGAACATAAACTATTCAGTAGGTGGAAGGATTTGTTTTGATGTCCTCTCTCTTCCTGTTTGCCTTTCTCAGGATATAGCTAGCATAGAAGAAAATAATGGATCCAGGAATCAGCCAAGTCACTCCTCTTGCAGAAATTAAAATTTCTGTCCCTACAGTGTAAAAAAATGAGAGGAGGAAGCATATAATCTTGGGTCTTCGTCCCAAATCATATGAGGATATTAGGAATTATACTGCAAAATCATTGGGACTGGAAACACACAAGAGCATTCTTAGCAGTAGACCTCGCCAACTAATAACTTTTCTTTACCTCAGATGCAATATAACAGCAGTAATATAGCTTCATTGATAAACAAAATGACAACAAATATGTCCATGTACTGAATTAACTGGGAAAATTAGGTTTGTCCATATACAGTAGACATACATTGCAATTTATTTCTCTACACTGTTACTGCCCAGAGAAATATATTTAATCCAGCTCTGGTGTACGACAGGCATTCTGCGGCTGTCAGTGATGTTATGTACTGTAAACTCCACACATCCATTGTAAAACTGTGCTCATTATAAGAAGTAAAATACGGTACCTGAATCTTAACTGAAGTATTAATAATTAAAATGGATTACACACATCGTGTTTGGTGAGCGATTATTCCAGGGAAGAGATTGATTTCAGATTTTGCCTCACTGACTGAATGCAGGTATTTGCCTGCAGTGTCTCTGACCTGAGGAAAATGTCAGAAACTTTATAATCTTTATAAGGAGAAATAAAACGTTCTTTGGTTTTTTGATTTAGCTATATTTAAGTAAAACTCTATTGTTTGTATTATTTCTTAGAAAAGGAAGAATCTCTGAAAAATTAAATATAATTTATTGAATCAGAAGTCTGTATAATCATAAATTTCTCTATGCTTGAACATGATCCATTTTTCAAATGTGTATCATTGAGGCTGTCTCGATAGGGTTGTTAATGAAAACCCTGACTCTGTATAATGGGCACACATTTAGATGATGCGGTAGTGTTTAATTTTATGTCACGCTTCAGATGTAGACTGCTTCAACAGCTTAGCTTTTACATGTGCAGAAAAAGTGTGAAACATTTTACTTTTCCCTGTGTGGAATTCTGGGCCTCTATCTACATCTCAGCCATCAGCACTGTGTACCAGACAATCTCTGTGCATGTCCCAGTGCTGGCAGACCGATTTCATAAAAATTTCATAGAATGATTTTGGTTGGCAGAGCCAAAGAAGGATTAAAGACCACCTAGTTCCAGTCCCCCTGCCATGGGCAGGGACACCTTCCACCAGATCAGCTTTCTCAGGGCCCCATCTGACTCTTCCTTGAACACTTCCAGGGATGGGGCACCTGCAGCCTCTCTGGGCAACCTGTTCTAGTGCCTCGCCACTCTCACAGTAAGAAATTTCTTCCTAATAATCTAATCTACCTCTACCCTCTTTCAGTTTAAAGCCTTTGTCCTACATGCCTCTGCAAAAAGTTCCTCTCCAGTGTTCTTATATACCTTTTTCTTCAGCCTCTCCTTTGAAGAGCTCTTTTGTCAAGGCAAAAATGTTGAAACAGTGTGTTCTACCAAGAGATCATGCTGAATCAGGACAAAGAGCATCTTAACTGTACAGTTTCAAGGGGAATGTACCCTGAAGCCTTGAAAGTTACCTTGGCAAAGCTTCAAAAGCTAGAAACATAAACCCCAAAAACTGGCTGTAACAACAGCTGATTTCAGGGATTCCCTCTCACCCCTCTTGAGATCTAAATTCTACTGAATTCAATAGTGAAATTTCTTGTTGTGGGAGGTGTTTCAGACTTTTTGTAAACTGAACCCCAAATGTGGTTCAAATGAGGACCATTTTACCCAGAGTCAGGAAAAGTGTGAGGACTTCACCTCCTTGAAAAGGACTGTTCGCATCTGAAGGAGCAAAACCATTGAAAGCAGGAGGGAAAAGCACATTTCCAGTGTCCACTGCCTCCCAAACAAGTGAGATGGAGATGGCAGAGGATGGTGGGACTGCTCATCCTGTGGCCAGTGCCTCACATGCAGTCTGCGAGCAGGCCTGTATCCATGGCAATGGGCACCTCAGCTTCTAACTTTTCAACATGAAGAAAAAGAAATTACATTATTTCATACTTGATGTAATGGCTGTCTGGTTGGACACTTACAGCTAATAAACAATAAGCTTTGGGTCAGGTATTTCCTGGCAGCTAATGGCCACCTGTGTTAAAAGCTGTCAGTTCCTGCAGTAATTCATTAAATGATAGAAAATGGCTTTTACGTCAGTCATTATGGCATCAATACAAAAGTTTTTTTCAAGTGCAATCAGCTTTATGACACTAAGGCCACTTCCAAGTGAAAAAGGGAATTGCCTAGTAAGTAGAAAAATGCAGTGTACGCAGCCAAACTTTGGTACTTGCAGGGAAAAACCCAACTTGTGTGAACTGCCAAAAGCCAATGAAAGGAAAAAATAGCATTATTTTTCCAGACAGAATGCACTACGTCCTTTACAACTTTCTGAGGATCCAGGGGAAGAGGGAAACAGAGGACCCCACTTCAACACTTAACACATTAATTCCGGTTTTACAGAACTATGGATAACGTATGTGAGAAGCCAGGATGTGAGTAGCCATAAAAACCCAAAAGCCTTCCCTACGGGCAGTGTACGATGCTGGTAAGAGCCTGTGTATGGAGCTGTAGTCAGAAGACATTAAAATGACATGAGTCATGTTCACAGTTGCCTGAACCATGTTTCTGGGTGTACCCTTTGTAGTGATAACATCTCATAGGAGCACCGAGTTTGATACACATCAAAAGGAATCAATTCTCAAGTTTTAGTACCTGTCTAATCTTTGCTCTCCCATACAATCTATAAATGGCAATTGACTTGCACATATATGAGAATTTATAATAAAGAAGTGCAGGAAGACAGTGCAGGAAGATATTCTTTCTTCTTCAAACTCCTTTCTTCTGCCTTGCTGAGGAAAATGTTGCACTTAAATTGAGCTATATACTTAACATAGTCAGTGTGTGGCGTAACTTCTGAGCCCTGATTAACCAGAAGATCAGAAAAGATCATAACCACCTCTCCAGTAAATTTAAAATCTGTGTGTTGATGGTTGCTGTTGAATTCAGAAGCTACTCATGCCTCAAAACCCATGCAGTGCAGACCAGATACTGGGGGTACAGTACTTCATGTCACCTCTATAGCTGTTTGACAACTAGCACAGCCGACAGAAAAGCAAGGGTAGCCACTGAGTCTGGCTTGTGTGGATGTTATCTGAGCTGAGTGCTGTAGCAGTCCCCCAACCACGACAGCCAGTGATTTTCAGCTGCAGCTTCCAAGGAGACATCACCCACCAGAAATATCCAGGCTTACGTGTCCTTGTGCTCCCAGGGGCAGTAAGCAGCAAAGCAGGGCACAGCTGGGCAGATGTGCTGTACAAAGGAAACAGAAAGGCAGCTCATTTATTTCTCATTTGCCTGGTTCTGCTTCCCCTCAAAAAAAGTCCACAGAGATACTTTTCCACAAATAGAGATAGTGCTGATTATTTATGTTAATAAGGAGCTGGTGTCCTCAGGCAGCAACTGAAGGGCACAGAATTCAGTCAGAATTTTATCCCTAATACCATCAGCCTAGGACGCTACCATTGGGCCTTACATGCATAGCATAGTATTTATCATTTATGTGCACGTGTGAAAGGAAGAAGGATGTCCAGCAAGGATAAGAGTAATGAAGGACGGAGAAGACAATCATATTGGCACTACTACTTGACCTCAGGCCTCTTCCTCTAGTTCTATTTCCTTTTGAATCATTTGAACCAATGCAAGAGCTTTCACCATTTTAGCCAAAGGTGAAATAGGAGGTAAAACTCTCTCCCCCTGAAAGTTTTGGAGCAGCAAAGGAGGAATCTTTACTTTTGCATACAGAATGGCAGGTAGGAAAAAAAAAGGGATGATCATAGGAGAAAGAAAGGAACAGAATATTGAGGTAGCCACACTGGCTAATGGAAAACAGCGGGTAATTTGAGAAGACTTTCATCACATGGGGCAAACTAAAAGATTGAACTTGCAAATAGAAGCCAATAAAATGACAGTGATGAAAGAATTAGAAAAAAAATTAAAAGACAGAGGTAGATGGAAGCAAAATATTGCTTTCATCACCTAGTGAAAGATGTGTATTAATGTTTCAATAAAGGGACCAAGGGTGGAAGAATTACATCATACCATAATTTTAAATGAATCAGAGATGTCTTGCAGCAAATTAATATACATATGAATATATAGTATGTGTGTGTGTGTGTGTGTGTGTGTGTGTGTGTGTGTGTGTGTGTGTGTAAAAAATGTGGAAATTCACTCCCACTGCAGAAGTTCCTATCAGATTTAACAGCTTCTGCAGAATTTCTTCAAGAACTGTCTTGTCCTTAATAACAATGTCTCTAATTCTCTGTTTCTGAGGTGAAAATGGAAAGGTGAACAGTATGTGAATCATAATGTCTTTCAAAGTCTGCTGACAGCCTGAAGAAACACTAGAAAAGCACAAACTAGCTGAATTCTGACATCTGAAGTTAATAGTCTGCATCTTATTAAAAGTAAGTACAATATAAAATTAAATATAATACCCCGTTATTATGAGATTTACTGAATTCATAATTAAACTGCTGAAGATTTTCTGTATCTGCCACAGTCCTTGGCAAACTCCAGAAGACTCGCTGTGAAGACAGAACAGGTTGCCAGTGGAACAGATTCAAGACCTGGCTGCTTACCAGACAAAGGTTGGCAACTTTTGTCATTGTGCAATGTAGTGCCTAGGTGTAGATACACCCACTGAAAACTGTGACCTTGAGAGACACCTGCAAACTCATGCTACTCGTGTCCTTTAGGGTGATGCACCAGATACTTTTGCAGGGAGACTTTAAAATACAGAAAAAACCTACTCAGACTTGACATCTGGTTTTGTTTCCTTCAGAGAAAAGGGATTTAAAAGGTCACCTAATGGAGGTACATGTCATCCCACTGACAAAGAAAATGATTGAAGCAAATTACAACAGTTATTATGAAAGTAAGAGGTGAAGAAGTGCCAATGTTGTGTAAAAGGCTTAGGCGCAAGTTATTCAAAGGGGAAATTTTGACTGAAAAAGGAACTATGGAAGAAACATAAAGTGTCATCTTTCTGAAACCATAAAGACCTATTTATTTTTTAGGACAGATTAAGATTAATGCTTTATAAATGAAAGAAAGAATACAGAGTTTCTCTCACTATTTTTTTTTTCAGGGGCAGCTACTGAAAAGCAAACTAGGCATTGATTTTAAAGCAAAATGGTGCTCCAGACAAACTCAGCATATGGGATCATATATTCTCCAAAGTAACAGGGAGATCCACCTCTGAACTAAACAAAGCTCAGGCTATGCGAAAGTTCTTCTCATAAACATCTTACAAATGAGTTTATCCAAGGAGAAGAAAATGAGCGCACCTGCAAAAAAGTAATTCTTGCAGTTGAGACATTTGTGTTTATTCCATGGGAAGACAGGGATGGTTGGGCCATCTGTGCTGTACAAATAAAATCAATCCTAAAGTGGATGGATCCTACAGCACCTTTAAGAAGGAAAGTTTTTTTAATCTTTGGAGACAAAAGCTGGCCTCAAGCTGTATTACCTAATGAGCATCATGCAAAAATGTGAATGAGTCTGGAATCCTTCAAGCCACTGTGCACTGCTTCTAGTGGCAAGAACATCCTCCTTCTCTCATATCACTGATAGCATCAATTTCACAAAGAAAAGTAAGAACAAGTCATTTTGAACAGTAGGTAATGACAGCATTGGCCTTTATTCTCGCTTGTGTCAAAACCCCTTTCACACCAACCTGGGAGACTAGAGAGTCCTAAAAGCAGCACTTTACCAGGTGTTGAGCAATCTTAATGAACATGAAAATCAAACCCATTACTTGAGAGAGGGTATGATAAAATGTCTGGATGCCAATAACTCTCACACAGGTGCCCCACTCACTGGAAGACAGAAAGAGTCTCATCAAAGTACCTAGGAAGCGAAATTATTCCATTAGCTGCAGAAATCAGGGAACACCACTTCCAAGAAAGGTGGCACTGTGTACTTGGAAGGAAGGAGCATCTCTCTCCCACTCTGCAGTTGGTTTTGCAGACAGTAAAAGGTTGTGAAAAAAGAAAAAAAGAAAGAATAAAGGAAAGATGAGGTCTTTCTAAAGCTTGAGCACTGGTCATCTGAACATAGTGCATTGAGCAGACAAGTCCAGCTAAAGATGTCTGCAGAGACAGGAGAGGAGAAGATAAAAGAGAAACAGAGAAGACAAAAGCTGAGAAAATACTACTAGAGTAAAGCTAGAGGGGAGCAAGAATCAAAAATAAAAGGGAGAAAAATGAAAATAAAAAAACCCAAAACCATAAAAAAATAACCCTACAGACTTAAACCAGATGTTTGTAATAGGAGTTTGGGCTACAATGCAGTGCAAATCTGAGCCTAAGAGAAAACAGAAGACAAGACACATGGGGATACTTTCTCTTTCAATTCGTCCTTGTTTGTTACATGTCCTGATTTTACTTCTAAAAAGGGAAACTCTCCGGCTGAGAAAAAGCCTTAAACTTTCCCTGCTGCTGCACTTTCGCATCTCCCATTCCCATTATTGGAGTGTTTTCATTTTGACAGCTGATATTTTCTTTATCATCAAGAAGCTCTACTGAGCGTATCACCTGGGCACAGTGGGATTTGGGGCCTGGCACTGGGGAGAAAAGGGTGGTAGTGACACCCAAAATCTGCACTGATCTCAGAGGAATATTTCCTATAAGAAAGGCACACAGGCATCATGCACCCCTCGCACTGTAACATTTTGGTTATGCCTCACACCCGGAGCACTAGGGCAGTAATCCTGGGTCACTTCAGCAATGCTTTATTAATCTGGTGCACAATGGCTTCCCTGAAGCTCTGCCATTCCATGCAGCCCCCATTGAACCAAGACTGTCTCGGGTGATGCTTCAACACCCCTTTTCACTGCTCTGCTCTGTCTACGGAGGGGAAGGTCAGTTCAGTCCTGCAGGTTCCTCCAGGATGAGTGCTCCCAGCCTCTGTCTGGGAAACCATCCACGTCTGGCCTTGGACTCTTCTCCTGTGTTTCCTAGCTGTGGGGGTGGCCCAAGGCCATGGTTTTTACTGTGTGAATGATATTCCCCACCCTTGTAAAGGACAGGCATTTAACAGACCATCTGTCTATGGTCTTCTCATGGTCTACCATGTTCCTGGCAAAATCATGGCTCCTGTTATGTTTTAGCTCCATTTCCTTCAGATTCAGTAAAGCGCTGAAGTGTGTGATGTCAAAATCTTAATACAATAGGAAGGCATAGAAAAGGCTGCAAGCTACAGGGGAATTATACATATTTCTTAAATGGTAGCAGCTATTGTTTTGCATAATGCCTACCCAAGCCCAAATTGATGCAGCAGATGGAGGAAGGGAAAACAGGTTACATGCCTGCAGTGTAAGTGTATGACAGTCCTTGCTCTGCCAACTACCTAAATGACTTGCCATGCCGCTGTTAGAGTGGTTTCCAAGAGGATGTGAATCTGCAGTTTAGATTATGATTTATGAGTGCTTTTCATGTCAGAAGAGTGTGCTGAAGCACAAGTTTAGCTGCAGGTACCAGCCCTTGGGTTATAAAAGTAATTATTGTGTAAAAGGCAAAATATTTATCATTTGAATATGGAGAACAAACAGTAAGCCTTGATCAGAATCTCCTGGAAATAAGCATCTTGAAAAATCACATTATTTTTGTAATCATATTATTTGCCACTCTGTGACTTTAAAACAGAGAAAATTCAAATAAAAATCTCTCTGCTTTATTTACTTCCAAATTTATTTTGCCACTTCCTATTTTATGATTTCACATTCTCATCTTTCCCACCAGCACTTGTGAGACTGTGGTATCTTAATTTTGCTAATGCATACTTAAGATCAGTTCTAGGAACTTAGGAAACTAGGTGTTGAGTTCCCCCAAACATGTGCCTCTTAAGGACTGTCCTGGGAGCACTGAACCTGAAAAGTTAGAAGTCAATCCTACTTTCAGTTCTACTAGGAATCCTGCACTGGATTTGAAGAAATAACAGTTTTGAAATATGCAGAGTTCACAACCAAAGCCAGATTTTTCTGTAAAGTATGCATGATCCATGGATCTATACCTGTTCCACTACAGGCTGCACATAAAAAAAAATTCCTACAGTATTTCCTATTACAAAGATATAGTTACTTCAGCAAAGCTTTTAATTTCAAAGACAGATATAAGATCAATGAGGGACAAAACTGTGTGAAATAGGCTGAGATTCAGAGTTTATACTGGCCTAATATACACTAATACACTGTTGGTTTATACCTGACAGAGTTTGCAGTTAAGCACATACAACAAACCCTATTTAAAGCTGTGAAGCTCTAACTAGCCAAGAGCCAAGCTGTTTTAAAATTATCTTGCTGAATATTTTATAAAAAACACCTCACCCATTTCAAATCCAGACAAGTCTATATACGGCTAATTTAGGCAAGAAGAAAATGGTCTTACCCCACCTTGAATTTCTGCTTTCCAGGAATCAGTTCCTTTCCAGTGTCCTCTATCATAATTAAACCTACCCTTCTCCATCCCCTGGCTGTGTCCCCTGCCCTTGCTGACCAACACAACGCACTAACAGGTGGGGGTGCCCCATCCCCATCCAAGTGGTGGTAGTGGAGGCACAGGGATGCAGCTGCAGCACCAGGGCCTTAGCTCCAGCCCCTGTTGTCACACCTGCTTGTAATGGCCCTGAACAAGGACCTGCAAACCCCATGACGAACATGACAAGGCTCCTTGCCTGAGTTGTTAAGATTTTTCTGCTTCTCATGGTAAAAGCAGCTTAATAGGTAAAAGGGCTTGTCATCCCATCCCAAGACATGCACATCAGCATGTTCATACAGGAACTGTGGGATGGAGCAAGGAGATGAAGGCTGCTTCAACTTGTCCCAGTAAGTTTCAGTTGTTCTGGTGCATTTTGGATGCAGCAAAACCCTTGCACCTCTTTCAACTGTACCTGAAGTAATCTGCTGCTCATTTAAGTTGTACAGTCTTTTTGTGAGATTGTTTAAACAATTACAAAGAAGTCTGTGCCTGTCTGGAATCTGAATCACCCGCTAGCACTGAAATGGGGGTTTGGTAGGTACCACTGCCTGCCTCACCACTGTGTGCCCACAATGGCCTCCCCATCGTAGCATGACTCAAGGACTCAGTGCCTTCCTGCCTGCTTGTCCACAACCACCATTTTCTCCTCCATTTCTAGATCTCTGCTGCCAATCTACATTACCTGACAGCAAAGATGACAAATTGCCACCATGGGACAAGGGGCTCAGGAATTTCACCAAGGGTGGTAATATACTATGGCCTTTTCCCTGTCCCCCTCACTATCATTGCCTTCATTGATCCTTTCCATGTCTGCCCTTTCATCTGCACTACGGTCAGCCTTTGCTGACATGGTACCAGCCACGTCCCTCGTGAAGCCAGTGCACCAGGTGAATAACCTTTGCTCTCAAGATGTCCTTGTCAGGGATTTTAAATTCAAATTCAGTACACCTTCACCAGTTTTCCCACCTGTGAGGGAATGCCATCAAGTGCTGTGGCACCAGCCAGGGGGTTGGTAGACGATTATAGGGAAGCAACTCGTCCTAATTCTGATCCCTTGTAAACACTGCTCCTGTTTTCACTATGTGTCACATTTAGGTCCTTTGTGTGTGTTTTGAAGATCTCCCCCTAAATTTAAAAAAAAAAAAAAAACCTCTGGGATTAAAGCTTCCTGCTTTTGCACTCCTCCAGCTGCAGTATTGCCACTGCAAATCAGCAGGTCACACTTCTTTATTCCCACACATCAACTCAGCAGCAACAGCCAGAGCCAAACGAAGCTTTTCTATTCATTTGGTTTCCGTGGTCTAATACCTGCCAAGCATTTGACCACGGATCTTTGGCTTGTGTCTACAGCCTCCAGGACCCTAAGCTGGCTTGTATCCACCTACTAGCTGAGCCCACAGCAGCCTAGCTGCCATGGGCAGCAGAGGCAGTGTGCACTCAGCTCACTGAGGCCATAGGCACATTACATTCAGGTTGGATCTCCAGCTCTTTATAGGCCTTGGGGGAAAAGGGAATCCACTGATCGATTGGTTTGTTTTTGCAGAAATATGTAACAGCTCTTCCTAAAATTTCTGTTGCTTTTCCTACATAATGATTATTCCATTTAAGGACATCTGTAGAAACACTGACATATTGAAGGTGCTTTTGGAAACCAGGAGACCTAGAAGAGACATTTTAAAAGGCACACTAATCTGCCAAATGTATGAAAATGAACTCTGAAAGAGTAAACATTTTAAAACTGATTTAAAATAGTTTCTAAGTCAGTGGAGCATACTGCAAAAATCAGCCCTCTAGTTTCATAAGCGTGCAGCCCTCCATCACCTCCACCCTGGCTTGCACAGAGCATGGATTAGTCTTTGCTTGAATGAAACCAAATTAGAAGTTGCATGCCAAGACTGCACCTAAGGCACCCTGCCCCAAATCAGCCTCGGAGATCAAAGCAGAGAAAGTCCAAAGCAAAAACTCCACCATCCTGAAATGTACATATTGTGCATGTGGTTCCCTGGCACCAGATATTTCATGTTGTAGAACCTCTCTTGGAGCAGTAGAAGCAGTCCACACCACCTTATAATGCAAACATAGTTTATTGTAACCTCTTCCATTATTCTGGAAGGTCACAGTGTAAACTGAGCAGTGCAGGAGCAAACCTTAGCATCTCCTATCCCTGTGGAAAGATACAGAGAGCTCTCCATCTGATATTACTACTGCTACCATTTACTAGAGTAGCATCTAGAGGCCCTCGATAGGGATTAGGCTACTATTATAGGTACAGTTTGGACTTAATAAAGTAGCCCCTACCTCAAATAATGAAGAGAAAATGTTTACTGAGTTACAGCCTATTTGTAAAAGGAGCAAGATAGAGGTTACTGCTGTGGTTATACGCTTCTACAGGCTAGGCATAAATGGGGTCACAAGCGAAAAATTCCTTTGGTCTCATTCTCACCCAGATTCACATTTACCACTAAACTGCAAATAATCCAGCACAGTTAGCTGATCTCAGCTGAAGCCAGCCCTGAGAATGCAAAAATGCTGGAGGTCGGGAGCCAGGTGGAATGGAAAACTGGGCAGGGAAAACTCCTCCAGTCTCTCTCTGCCAGCTGCTGTTTCTGAGAGCCTCTGCCAGGAGACCTATGCTTTTCTAAGCCCTAAATCCACCCCTGACAGCAACTGAATGTCTTTGATTTATCTGAATAAATTTCAAAATGTCCTGTGATTACAGCTTTATAATATTCCGGAAGCAGATGGCAGGCACAGATGACACTGACAGTAGTTGTAAGTGCAAGTAGGAGGTGGCAGAGAGGAGTGAGGAGAGACAGAGTTAGTTTAGGAAAACCATGAAAGAAAAAGAGCTGTTACTTCAAAGATGCAACTAAATAATGAAAGCAGGTAGGGAGGATTCAAATGCCATTAGGAGAGAAACACAGGGCTCTGCTTCTTGAACTTGTACTGTGTGTGCTTAAATGTCTTACTAAACAGAGAAGAGAGGGACAGAGAGAGAGAGAAAGACATTTAATATGTTCAACTGCCCTTGACCATTAGGACCAAAACCCTGCTCTCCTAGGAAATAAACAGCAGCAGACATTTTGGAAACTAACTCTCAGCGCCTGGATAAACACTCACAATAAATTCCAGCTCCCTCCTTAGCTCTGGACCAGGTGATAAAGTCCACTAGTCTGAGATAAAGCTCTTTCCTAAATCATCTCAGGAAACAAAGTATTTATCAGCCAATCTCACTAAAGTTTTAAAAATCATTATGGCTTTACTGCAAACCTGGAGGTGATATTTACTTTATTAAGAGGCAAGTGGGAATGTGAAACCATCCATGGTGCTAAATTAAGTTCTTGCAATATCTCTTCAGAATACTTTCACTCTCACTCCAGGCAGCAAGGAGAGCCTATTTCCTTCCTTCTACAGTATAAAGAAATTAGTAATAGAGAGGTAATCTCCTTGAAGATACTCAGCATATCTTTTTCCTCTCCTCACCACCTCCCCTTCCCAGATTTTTTTTTTAACCATGGCGTACATCGAAGTAAAAACTGACATGTGGTTCCCTGACACTCTCCGACAGTTTTTTGATTTTGGAAATTTCATTTTTTACCTTATGATGATTATATGAGTGAGGATAAAATACTTGCTTTGGCATTCATCTTAGATAGAGATGTAATAAGCATTGTAACTTTCCACTGCAAGGGAACAAATTCTTTTGTAGATAGGCAGGAAGGGACTCTGTGGTTTAAATTATATTTGAGCACTTGAATATGAATAAAGATGTTATTGGTGAGTATATGGGAGAGTGAAAAGGGGGAGAAAGAAGAAAATAGGGATTGGTGGTTTAGTCAGTGAAGTACTCACTTTTGCTCTAAATGCAGTCCACCCTAGTTTCTCAGGCCCACGGAGCTGCAGCTGTACATATGCACATACACACACAGAATCCCAATTATTAATAAATAATTAATCACATTTTGCAGTTTTTCCTCACTAATTGCCAAGTGCAAGTCAGCAGAAAGATGGAATTACAACTGCCTTGTACCAAAAAGTTTGTTCTTCCAGGTGCACAAAACAGGACAGAGATCATTTCAACAATGCATGCTGTGCTGGATTACTTGTTTGCTTTTTCTCTTTGTGGGATGCTGTTGTTCAGAAGGGACACCACTGAGGCTGATAAATTTGTCTTACTTCCAGCTGCTAAGTAGGAAAAAATAGCTTTATGTAGCCCTGGTTTTCCTTTCCTGAAGTTTATAAAGTTCCAAAGTGCATCCATACCTGAAAAGGAGGCCATCTGCTCAACACCTCTGGCTTAGACAGGCTTGCACACCAATCCATGAAAGAAAGATCTTGCTCAAGTTCATCTATCAACAACATTCAGTGCTTTGTCTCTCTTTTAAAAACATATTTTAAGTTGCTTTGGTGTCTTGATGTGCAGGTCTACCCTCAGTGCCGGAATGGCCTTCCTGTGCCTCATCAGAGTGGGGAGGCATTAATCCCAGAGATGCTGTGGCAGAGCCTGGAGAGCACCGTGAGGTCTGGGAAGTGGCTGTGACCAGGACACTCCTCTCCTGGTGTGGGCCATAGCTGGGACACCCCTTTCCTGAGCAAAGCCATTCATCATCCTCCGTCACGCTCCTTGCTCACTCTGGATTGCCAAGTTAACCCAGTTAGACAACAAAAGTGTCACTAGACCACTGGCAGTGCAGGCAGGAGACTTCTGGAGTACAGTTCCTCTGTACTCCCATTGGGCTGAAGATCAGAGCAGAACAACCACCGAGAGCAGACAGCAAACTTAAGGACACGGTAGAGCAAGGCTAGGCAGGATGATATCATGGAAAAGCAAACTTGGTAGGACTCTATGCAGGAGGGTTCACGACAGGCTCATTCTTAGTACCAGGAGCTGGCATTGATGCTGAGCTCTGAAGTGTGCACTCAGCTAGACTCACTGCCACAGGTCTGATGGGCATCTGTGTAGGCATTATCTAGGTAACATGGGGACAGTGATGGGTTAGCATCCCACTTTGTCCGTTTCACATGACTCATGATCTTTTGTGAATTTAGTGGCACCACTTGAGTGTCTTTGTAGTAGACATGTGGCACTTGCATAGTATCAGCTCCTTGGTCTGCAAGACTGGAGCCACTTAATGTGCTGTTTAGCTTGGCTGATGGCCACTGCAGCCTGTGCTTTGGCACTACGGGTGACCCATCTTGGCATTTTGCCTGTATCTTTGAAGGTTTTAGGCTATGGTGGATTGATTTTATTTTTGCAGTTTATACCCCAGCATTGACCTTTGGCTGTTGGCAGATCGATCCCTTCCCAACAGCTTTGTTCATGCAGCATTTAGACTCGCATCGACAGTAAAGGTTGAAGGACCTTTCTTCCACCTACGCCTACAAATAAATAGCAGTATCATAAGGAGGCAAGAGCACACTGAAAACACTTGAATCGACCCCAAATGCAGGCAGGTCTTTCACATAGAAAAAGCCAATTCAAATCAGAGATGGAGACAGCCTTGGTGAAAAAGTTCTTTGTTTCACCTCCACTTCACCAGCTTCTCTAGCATACTCAGTCACATCTTGACAGTGGTGAGAAGGAAGAGATAAAGCCCATTCCAAAATGGATGTATTTGTGTAATTTTAGCAGCTACAGAGAAGGCAAATTTTAAAAAGTGTCACACATAGCCCTGCTATGATGTTGGGAAAACACTATCCAGACTGTCAGAGCCAAGGGTTTATTTGAATGTGAATCATCCCCTTTATCAACTCTCCAGAGGATTGCAGTATCACCTTGCAAAAATTGGCAATGTCACTTATGCTGATTTTTCCAGGGTATTGGCACTGGGGTATGTACTTGGACAGTAGAAACACAAAGAAACTGAAACACAGAGAAAAAGAGACTGTTTCTAGGTGACCCAAGAGCTGTTCAACGCATTTTTGAGAAACAATGGAGTGTGTAGAACCTTTGTCACACGGAGGCTCAGGTTGCTTCTGAAACACCATAGTTCAGTTCAATTTGTCTTGGAAATGAAAGGTTTACCTCAAAATAATTGGACTGCAACTGCTAGTGATTCAGGATCTGTTTTACACACCGCTCAGTTGTCTGACACAGCTGAGCTGTCCATGGGTAAGGAATGGAATGGTTAGTTACGGAAGGTCATCTTATTAGCCCTCCCATCAATAAATTCTACTGGAACAGGTATACACACATTCTTAGCCTACACACATTCAGATTTTCAATATCCTTATTTCAGTTAGGAGTATGATTTTCCTACAGTACAAACACTACATAAATGTCTTTTCCATAGCATATGGCCTGGCAGCTAATTGGGCTGAAGGAGCTTAATACAGTTGCAAGTGCAGCCTTTTTGTGGCCTAACAAAGCCTTTTGAATAGAAGAACTCCCCAGGCAAAAACATGGCCATGGATCAGGCAGTCCTGAGGAGTGGTGTCAGCCTAACACTTTAGGGAATCCAGACCTCAGTCTAGTTATTTTTTTTTAAATGTGCATCTCCATTTCACTAAGTTTTCTTTAAAGGTGAGGAAAGGCTTTCAAGATTTTGTAATTCAGTCAACATGAATGCTGTAATGTCCTCAACTTCATATTTGTTTGCTTTCAATGACAACTTCATCTGGCACCTCTAAAGCTCTTTCTTTGCTTTTCAGAATTGCATTTGTGCTCTTTCCCTAAGATTTTATTTGCGGCCTGCTATGAGCAAATGTGGGGGGAAGAAGAGAAACAAACTATGGAAGTTAATCCTCTGGCTTTTTTATCCTGCCTCAGTGTGTGTCTCCTGTACCTAATTGCAGCAGTCTGGCTTTCTCATGGTTTATTTCAGGTATGTGAGCTGTCCTTCTATTTACATGTAAATCAACTTCATTGCTGCAGTGTTAGAACTTATGTATTGGATTTATTGGGAGAGTTTAGTTCTAAAAACTTTTATGTTAGAAAAGCAGTAAAACTTCAAAGAAGAATCCCACAGTACCCTGCCTAGCTGAAAGGCAAAAATCTCATGCTGGTTAATCTAATTGTCCACTAATAACAGACATATCCCCTCTACTATGACATACTATTAGAGTTATGAGGGGAATTGTCTAAACTGCCTCTTTTGCTCCATCTTCTCTGTTTGCCACAGCAGAACAGCAGTACCACTATCTTCTTTTCCATGTACACTCTATACATTGTATAAGGCAATGGTAGACTCAGAGGAAGTAATGACTAGTCATTTTGTGTTTCATTCATTAGAAGAGTACTGCATTTAAAGCAGAATGGAAACGCTTACTTGAAATTTCATCTTCATCAGGAAGAAACGAAGAAACAAGACAACTTTTGAATGCGATGGACATACAGACATTTTGCTGCCTATCAAAACTGCATCCAGAGTCTTTATTCAAAGTTATGAAGTATTAGGGCTGTGTCTAAGATATGAGGTAATGTTTCTGCTTGTCAGCAAGATGAATCATAGAATGTGTGGTTCCTACTCCCAAGCACATTATACACTCCCCTATGCATATGAGCTCTCACCTCTGTGTGCTTTGGACTGTTTGGTTTAGACTAATTTCTTAATTTTCCAAATCTTAACAGAACACCAGCTTAGTCTATTTTTTCCTGTTTTCTGGTGGCACCATGTATCATACAATTTCATGATGGAAGGTGTTCTTACTCATAATAATGGGTTTGTGAAGTTTTCAGCTGCCCTTCCTATGTAGTGTTCCCGTGTCTAACACCCAGAAATTAATCACAAGGTTTTACATCAAGAAAAGAAAACCAGAGACCTGGTCTAAGTGAGTAGAGTCAAGCTCACCCATTTTAGCCAATTTCTAGACAGACTAGGCATTTTATTTGAACTACATCACTTGATTGGCATAAGTATACTCTGAAAAACCGGTTGATATGATGACTATATTAACATGCTCCACATACAGATATGTCATTTTTGTGTTCTGTTATTTTGAGCCCCACAAAGCCAAAACTACATTAAAGACATATTGGATGGAAATGATGTAAATGCAAATCAATAGCAGAGCCCTGATCTATTTATACAGAAATCCAAGTTAATTTTAAAAAAGAGGGGGAATCGATCATTTAGGATATCTTGCAGTGTCACTTTCTATCTTGCCTTGCTGGAGTCACTGCTAACAAATCTCAAAACACACCTTCTATACCCAAGAAACCATACCAACAAATCAACAGACATGAAGTATGGTCCTTTTAGGAACTCTCTTTGGACTGTGCAGCTGCCCACAATTAACAACATCGACCACGGGAAAAGAGGGAATGCTTTCAGCTTCTTCATTTAAAAGTGAGCTCTACTCTGGAAAACTAAAGGAGGAACAGTTCACTTCAGATGTCTGTCTGTGAAGAGAAATTTACTATCAGCATCTCGAAGATGTCATTCAAATTCAGAAAGAAATCACATTTTGGGCTGCTGGTTATTCCCTCTGCCACACTCCTCTTAAAAAGGCATGGGCTCTCAGGGATGCTCTACACAAACATCTTCTATAGAAGTTCTCAAAACACTTTCACCATTGTGGGTCCCTTCCAACTCACTATATCCTATAGCTCTCTGACTAATACCTAGGCAAGGTGGCTTCATCCACACATTGTTTCTGCAATAAGCAAATAATCACCAATGCATTAATTGCTAAGATGTTCTTCATGAATTAAGTCCTTATCTGTCATTGTGAGTGTGAATGATGCTGTTTCCAGCGATGGAAGAGAAAGAAGCCCTTACCCCAAGCATTTTTGCCAGCTGCCTCTCATTTACCTGCAATATCAGCAAAATCTCAATAGCTCACCCAGGTAGCTGGCAGAGGGAAGGGCACTCAGCATACTCATTGCTATGCAAAGCATGATGAACAGTGATGGTCATCACCAGTCTGGCAATTATTTCTCCATTTTTGTCATTTCAATATGCCTCTGAGGTTGCACAGAAAGCTCTGTGTCTCAAACATATTTATGGGTATTCTCAGCTGTTTGCAGTTATTGTGTAGCTCTGATTAATACTTCCTTCTCTGTGACACAGAAGAAGCTGCATTCTAATACCATCTTTATTTTTTCTACCAGATCCCATACTTTTGCATTAAAAAAACTCCCCTTATAAATCAAGGAAGTAGTGTTGGAGGTTCATAAAATGTGAGACCATGAAAATGTCATCATTACACATTTTATTTTCCTGTCTACTCTTTCTGAATCTTCCAAATGTTGTTAGCTTATTTATGACTGCATTGTTCATTTGGGATACCTTATTCTTAAGAGGTAGTGTGTCCCAGACCTCCAGCTCCACTTTCATGGTTTAAGTTGTGTTTGGAATGGTAATTTCAGCTTCTCTCTTCATAGGCAAGCTTGTGTCCATCTGTCAGTGCCTGTGGTAAGCTTAGAGCATGCATTGAGTGTTGTTAGTCATGTTTTTCCCAAGTTTGACAAAATTATTATATATTAGTCACACTATTTCTATCTATTTTATTTTTCTTCAATGACCTATGCTATATTTCCTTTGACCAGACATGGCATTAATAGGATTCATAGAAGATCTTGAAAGATCACACTGTACAATTGGTTTCAATCTAGTCCTGTGTGAATGGCACTAGATTGCATGGTTCAGCTTGTCTGCAAAAAGATGGAGCAGCTATCACCTGGGTCTTTATTTTCTTTTGTAATATAACTTGTATAATTTAATTAACAGCCAGTGAATTTTAGACTCCCCTTGATGGGAAGTTAGGCTAGTTCTACAAAGGCCTTCTCATCTTGAATCAGAACCTGCAATTACTACAAGCATAACTTATATTGATACAGCCTGTCTTGATATAACTTGTATATAACCTGTAAAACAGGCTAAACTCTTGGTTCAGTCTGCAAAAAATAATGGCATTTATAACTATGCATTTCAGCAATGAAATAATTTCTTTTTCTCTTATTCCATGGTACTCAGTGCAATGACAACCTATAGGATTTAAAATTGCCATCTGCATGTCCTTTATAGGAGGAATCCAGATCAATTCAAACAGTTCCGTGATACCCCCATGACTAAGACAAAATCTTTTTAGATATATGCTATTGTGTAGTTCAGTGTAGTAACTAACCCTCTTTAACACGAGTTGCCACAGGTTTTTTACAATTTATCTGAAGGGTGTAAAGTGGTAAAGTGTTCTTTGTCCAGTAGTTGAGGAGAGTGTGTGTGTCTGTGTGTGTAATATGTGTATTTTCCTAAATTTCCATAACAACTGTTGATGGAGGGGAGGAATGAAGGGAACAATTAAATCAGACAGAAGGTAGTTCCACCAGGTTGCTCTTCAAGAAGTGGAGAGAGGCATTGCCAAAGCATTCTGGAAGACTATTACAAAGCCATTTATTGTGATAACCCACATAAATATTACAGCTTACGCCTAACATCTGAAATGGCAGACCAAGTAAAATGATGGATAAGTAAGACCATGGACACAATAGTAGAAAGGAACTGAAATATTATGATGCCAGAGCCAATCAAGGTTGCAGAAAATTAAGCCAGAACGGAAATAAGAAAGTTAATAATAGATTCTCCGAGTGGAGAAAAGTATTCATGCTGATGTTTAGGGTAAGTATTAGTGTTCTTTGTTCATGAATGCAGTGCTACCTATGCTATTATCTTCTGACAGTTTAAGCTTTCATTTTTTATCTGCACTGTAACTTGTATTTTGGGATAAGTAATGAAACAACAAACAATTATGCACCACTATAACTGAAGTATTCAGCATGCATATATTTTCCTTCCTTATTGTGAATGTGATAAAGTTAATCCAGTCATTTCTTCATGAATTGCTGTAATACTCAATGCAGAAGTACAATACATTCTCAAGCATAAGTGTGCTGATGGAAAAGGCACCATTTCAAAATTAATTCAACAGCATATGTCACCCAGTGGGTGGTGCAAATACATAAGAAACCATGACAAAGGCACTTGTCACTTTGTCAGAGTAATGTCTGATCCAGCGCATGACATTCTGAAATGCAAGGAGTACACTGTAAGAACAAATCACCCTGTGTAATATGTAATAGGAAGGATACCATAAGAAAATATTTATGTTATTACAACACAAAATTAGGGGTATCTTATTATTCATACTGTGATTTCCAATCCTATCAACATTTCACAATCCATGATGCAGTAATAACTAAGGAGGAAGAAGCAGTGATTAAAACAAATATCACAGGACAGTGGCCAGGCAACATTCAAATGCAGAGGGTGGGAGAAGGATCTGCAGACAGAGAGAATGGGCTTTGCCCATCCTAGAAGGAGATGCACTGTCTGGACAGCACACACAAGCAGGCTGGCTCGCAGCAAACATTCTCTTTCCAGGAAAAATACAGTTGGTCAACCTAAAAAGCCTAAAAGGAGTGCAGAACACTCACACCATTTTCTGAAAGACTAAAGCTTTGTACAGCTCTCTGTGGACTTACCTGGGGTATGAACATGTTCGGCCCTTCCAGACCATGTAAAGGAAACAGCTCATCTAAGTTAATTCATGATGCAGGCTCACATTTTTTCCTTCAAGTATTGTGGAGGTCAGTCTAATATGGCATCTCTGTACTGCCTCACAAAAGAAGTGCATTTGCTGAGCATGCCTGGGCAAAAAGCACAACAAAGTCTATGCTTAATTCACAGCATGGCTGTAATTTAGCTCAAAGTGCATGATACTACACGCTTTTCTGTCACAGCCTTCACTGCCTGAAACCAGTTATTCTTCAATTACACCTGAAGCAATGATGAGAGCAAGTGTATTTCATCATACTCTTTCAGGGGTGCTGCCCCTGCAGGGAGAAGGAAGCACCTTCTTCATGCTGGTGCCACAGCCACAATTATACAATATTGTTTGGCAGCCCTGAAGAAATCTGATAGACATTGATCCCCTTTCCTAATGATTCAAATTCCTTCACTAGACTCCCTTATACTCTTACAAAATCAGTCATCAGGCTAACCTTGTCCATAAACATCTACTGAAATACCCAAAATCCATGAAAATATTTCCACTGTGATTACCCACATCTCTTCCATGAACAATAAACAAACAAACAAACAAACAAATAAATAGCCTAGAAAGCCATGTTCTCTTCTATCATGGCATTTACAAGCACAGCAAGGGGAAAAATACCCATTTTTAAAGATGACACCCATATAGTTATTGCCATCTCAGCTTCTATTACATCATCAGTTTAGCAGCTTTCTTCACAGTTATTAGAATCGGCAATAGAATTCTCAACTCGAACACATGCTTTAAGTCTGAGAGTGCTTAGGGATTTAAGCACATACTTACAGTTAAACACATGCTTATGTCTTGTCACACTGCCACATTCATCACTTCTGTAAGCAGGTGTGCCTTCATTAGAAGAAAATAGATTTGCTTTCAACAAAGTGGATTTGAAGCTGCTCTTATGAGTTTCTATATCAGCATTGATTTCTAGCTCAAGCTGTTTTATCAAGAGTGACTAGTAAAGGTGCATGTCAGATGAGTGGGCGTGGACAAAAAGTGTAAGCAAGTATTCAGAAAGATGTGATTTTATAGATTTACAGGCCACTGTGACAGGAAAATGAGACCAAACCTGGAAAGTTCTTGCCGACATCTCCATATCTTACGAACTGGAGTAGATTGAACCTAAGTTTGTCACTTGAGCTCAGCTGACACAGGAAGGCATAGAAGGAGACACATCTTTCAGGCTAGAGGCCATGGGTCACTTTTTATTTTCATAAAGCAAGACAGAAAACTCTACCACAAGTTTGGAATGATGTTAAATTCTGAACCTGTGATTAAAAACCAGAGCAGTATCTGCTGAACAACATCCAGGCTGGTTCTGACTGCTTTTGCATATTCTGATCTTGAATCCTATTGAAAACTCAGGTAGCATCACTTGTTTATGCTATAGATAATTTACATGTCATTTAAATATCCCAAGGTTATGCTTAATACTGTCTGATAAGTGTCCAGGTAACCCTAATTCATTATATGAAAGTAATCACTGATATTAACAGATCCGTGTCTGCTGCTCCAAAAAGATATTTCCCATGCTCACTATCTGTAGTCTTTGGAAATCTATTTGAATTATATCTCTTCTTGATAGTATCAAAGTGTTTATTTTACTTACATATATATATATATGTCAATATTAACTGCATTCAAATGTCAGCTTGACAGGATGTTGGCTAGAGCACGTTAAATCAAGTAAAAAAGGCTGAGGTGATATCTCAGCTTTCCCAATTAAGAAACATTCGCATTTTAGTATTTTCTGTGATAGTGCACCCAAGGTAAGGTATCAGGAGCTGTGTAACACTAATGCTAGCAATTACTGGGAAATGCTTATTATACAGTGTTATACTAAAGCAGTATTGCAATGAAGACATCACTGGCTTCTCCACAGAACTGGAAAATATCAGATAAATTCCAGCATTTGCTCAAGTTCAGCATTCAAGTTTTCCATTAAGTTATAAAGAAAATATTTTATTTAAAGCCAAGCTAGCTTTTTCCATTGTCATTGATACATGATTCTTCTGTTCAGGAAGTAAAAAATATAAAAAGTTTTAACAATGTTAATGTCTTGGTGCCTTTTCAGATAGAAGCCCTTTTTCATACACTTGCATTATGGATCAAGTGAGTGCTTTAGACAAGCCCTGCCTTAGGCTCAGATTTTTCACAGTAGCTTTTCTTAGGTGACCTACACCTAACTTGCCCTTGCTCACAAGCTCTCAAGAATGGCAGATCAGGTCTATTATAAAATGGGTTATTTATTGAATAGACAGGAGATTAACAGACAAAAGGCCTCAAACATAGTTACTTACTACACAGGATAAAACAAAAGAACTACTAGTAGATTACATAAACCAGTGCATGACATAGAAGTACCTATATTACAGCTAGCAAAGAAATAGTATAGATTAGTAGTAAACGTAACTTACCACTGAACTGCCGATAGTATACACAGAGACCTTTCACTCAGCACTCAAGAGGGTAACTCAATATAGGCATTCCAAATCTTGAGGAGACATCCCCACACAATTCCAATGAATGTGAAGAAGAATTCTGCTCTGTGAAAGTATGGTGTAGCTTTTATAGTTTGTAAAGGGAAGTGTCTGTCAGTCAGAAATTCAAGCTTATCTTCTTACAATCTCACTTTCAAGGCAAGATGTTTATTGTCAGCTGGGGACGTCACCTCCATGGCACCGAAATAACACACTACAAGACAAGCTGTCCTTGTTATTTCACCAATTAGCAAATTCATGTGAGGGGGAAGATGCCCTGAGCTATCACACTCACTGATAGGTAAAAGATAGGCCCTTCTAGGGCTGGGGGAGTGTCATGCCACAACTTGTTTAAAAATGTTGTCATTAGGGAGATACCAGTCATAATTCAGCAGACAAGCTTTCAAATGAGACTTTTTTCTGGGGTAGACACAGTGATGGCTACATGCAGACTGGAACAGGAAGCCCCTGTATAAAAGCAGTTCTTTAGATACACAAAGTAAGATTTGCCAGATGTCACAAAATTATTTTGGCTAAATATTATAGGACCCATCTGTGCCATTCTCCCTCTCAGAAGCCTCAATGCCTCTTTTCTGTTTTGGGACCTTATTTAAGCCATTAGTTACTTTATGCACGTGAGTGAAAATGAGGTCCTGAAATCAGTGTGGTGTGAGTTCTGCCTGCCAGGTGCCACAGATGACTATTACTTTAGGCAGGATGTGTCATGGACTAACACTGGCCAGCATGTCAGCCCCACACAGCTACTTTATCATTCCCACACTCTCAGTAAAGGAGAGAATAGGAAGAACAAATGCAGCAAAATTCAGGAGTTGAGATAAAAATAGTTTAGACTGGGAAGGAGCAAGGAAGAAGAAAGAAAACAACCTACAAAAATAAAACAAGAGCAAGTGAGGCAAAGAAGCCACTCACCTCCCACAGGCACACTGATATTGACACCTGGTTAGTCTCCAAGCAATGTCTGCATTCAAAAACACCCAAATCCTGTCCACCACGATATTCTATGGTTATCCATCTGGTCAGTGTGGGTCAACTGTCCTGGTTATATCCTCTCCCAACATCTCATGCTCCCCCAGCCTTCTTGTTGGTGAGGCAGAGTTGGGAAAAGAGAAAGCCCCAATGCCATACAAGCCCTGCCACAACACTGTGTCATCACCCCTGCTTTAGTCACAAATCCAAAACAGAGCACCATCTGTAAGAAAATTATCTCCATTCCAGCCAGGCCCTGTGTAATGTTCATCTTCTTGTTTGTGCTTCCCATATTCTATCCTCAGCAAGCATAAGATTTGATTCAGATCACACAGAGCTGAGATGCACTGGCTTCAAGGATAACACACCAGAGCAGGTTCTTATTGGAGGATCAGTTCCCTGGAGTCTGAACATATAAATACATTTTCTACTTCCTTAACCAGGTTTTTTTTTTTTATGGGCATGGACCTTTCCTCTGAAAATTACTTTTTCCTTAGCTAAACTAGGCAAATATCTTGATTATTTTACATCCAAAATCATGGTTTTGCAGTTGTCCTCATATTTCCGGCTTTCTCTTTAGAGAAAGGAATGTCAGCCTTCCACGAAACATGAAATCCACAAACAGGCAGCAAAACTTTGAGGCTGGAAAGAACAGAATGGCTTGAAACAAGCAAGCAAAGTGTTACTAGCAGTCCTCATTTTACTTGATAGAAGCCTTCTTAAGGTGGCTGCAGTTTAAAGGCTGTCTTATCAGTCACCACTGTTGACTATGAAAGACAAAGTAGACAAGGCAAAGACTGGAGTGATTCAGAGGCCCTGCCGCACTCCACATGGTGCTACCCAGAAAATGTGAGGACTTTCTCTGACTGTTCAATGCTCCCTGCTTCCATGAACTTTAGAGTACAATACTGTGTTTTACAAAAAGTTTCAATTCCATGGGTTCATGGGTTCAGTTCATGGATTATAAATACACACCTAAAGAGCTGTCCTGAAAACAGATATTTACAAGGGTTACACTAAACTACTGTTGGCACCTAAGAACAATACAGACACTTGCTCGCTTCCCCACCCCCAAATCCAGCTTTATGGGTAAAGTTAAAAAGAAACAGAAAATCCCAGAAAACTCATGGCTCTAGGTAAGAAAAGTTTAACAGGCAATGAAAAAGTGGAAGAAGAAATAAGGAAAAAAACAGAGCTCATGCTGCAATCACTCACCACCTTGTGTGCTAGAGTGATGGCTGACCGGGTCCCAGGCAATAGATAGCTAACCTACCTAACTCCACTCTTCCCTTTGTTTTGTTGCTAAACATGACACTGTAGGGCATGGAAAATCTCTTTGGTCAGTTTGGGTCATCTGCCTATTTGCATCCCCTCCCAACCTGTCACACACTCCCGTCTATTCACTGGGGGTAAGAGCAAGCACAGAAGGCTCTGACGCTGCACAAACACTATTCAGCAGTACCTGAAATGTTGGTCTGTTACCAGAACCACAGGAGCTGTTATGGTGAAAATAGACTTCATTCCAGTCAGACCTAGTACAAATGTTTCAGATCAGTAACTGGCAGACAATCCTAATTCTGACCTATCTGGCACACCACAAGTCCTTTCAGACTGCCCTTTGGCAGCCCCCTTGCTTTTCACTGTTATCATATGTTACATTTTCAAAACAAAGACAAATGCCTCTCTCTCTGAATGTAGTGGCTGCAAGACAAATTGCTTTTGCAATGAACAGATGTAAATCGCTTGAAATTAATTTCTCTAATATAGCCTGGTCCTGCTTCCCTGGACCGGATTTTGTGTTTGTAATGAAAACTCGCTGTAGGTATTTACCTGTAGTGAAGCCATGTCCAACTTTTACATCTTAATAAAAAAGTAAAATTAGATTGATTTCCTGTCTTCAGTTCACTGATGGTAGCTACAATAAACAGGTTAACAGTTAAGTTCTACCCAAAAGCTTCTAAGTAATTTGTACCTGATGGGAATTGTTTCACTGACATTGAAATAATAACATCAGTGAGGGTGACAGTGGGACAAACGCCTTTGAAGTCACTGGAGTTGCAGTTGGTCACATCAGGCTTAGTGCAACCTCTAATGGAACTAGCAAAGCCTCAGTAGCTCTGGGCAATGGGATGGCTCAGGGGCTAGGGCTGCTATCTGTCTGCTGGTGAAGTGACAGTTGCCATGGTATCTGAGCACCTCTGGAAAGACAGCTTGTTCCTGCAGGCCTACAAACAGCATCCTGCCTAACCGAGCTCTTAAAAGTACTATCATGCCAGGGCTGATCAACAGCATGTATGTGCACTGGCCCGAAAAGAAAATGAGTTTAATTTGAACTTGGGTTCTCCAGAGCTGTGATTTTGAACGTCCTGAAATTGCAGAAAACCCAAGAAGCCTGGTTCCTTGTTTGCTGAGCAAGTCCTGTTGCATTAAAGAAAAAAAAAAAAAAAAAAGAGCTGAACTGCCAACTGTATTTAAGAATGAAAATGACCACAGCTGCTCTCTTTTGGGATGATTCATTGACAGCAGTACACATTCAGGTGCATGACAAAAACACAATCAAAGCATTGAATCCCTTTGGAGCTGTAGGCAGGCACAGCATAATTTATCAAAGAAACTCTGAACAGGCTCAGGCATGACCTGGAAAGCAGTCCTCAGACCTGTCAAGCCAGCTGCAGCCTAGGCATGGATCCGTACCTAGAGTACCTTAAGATGGAAACCTAGGTGCCTACACACTTGAATAGTTCTGTGTACAAACTGGACATACGTGAGTTCACCACACACTGAGGCTACACAGAGGGGCTGAACAGCTAGAGAGCAGCTTGTCAGAAAATGTGCTGGAGCAGACAACAAGTTGATCATGAGCCAGAAGTGTGCCCTTGAGGAAAAAGAGACCAGTGGTATCCTGGGTTGCTTTGGGAAGAGCCCTGCCAGTAAGTCAAGCGATGAGATCCTTTCCCTCTGCTCAGCACTGCTGATGCACATGCAGGCACCGGGTCCAGGTCTAGGCTACACTGAACATCCTGCAGTGTGTCTGATGATGGACCACAAATGCAATGAAGGAAGTGGAGCACGTTTTACAGAAAGAGAGGCTGAGAGAGCTGGGATTGTTCCACCTGAAGAGAAGTCTCAGGAGGGTCTTATACATGTGTGTAAATACCCAGTGGAAGAGAATAAAGAAAATGGAGTCAGGCTCTTCTTGGTAATATCCAGTGAAGGAAGAAGAGGCAGTAAGCACAAATCAAATGAAGACATTCCATTTAACCACGAGGAAAAAAAATACTGTAAAGTCATTTCTGTCCCTGAAGATACTCAAACCAAACAGACACAGCACCGAGCAACCTGCTGTACCAGACTGTTATAAATGCCCACCAGTGACTCAGTGACTAAGATTCTGTTGCACTCATGGATTCATTACTTCCACTTAGTCTCTAGGTGCCTAAACTCTTCCATATTAAGTGACTTCACTATTCTGTCCTGACTGCCAGCCTGCAACACAAGGGCAATATGCTAATTTTCCAAAAATTATAGGGAAAGGGAAAAAATGCTAGTTAATGTCATATTTACCCCTATCTGTGAGTGAAATTTTACAACAGAACAAAATTAAAATTATTTGAATATTTGCAAAAGTTAACAAAATACCTGTTCAGCATACAAAACTAAGGGTATCACATAGAATTGTACTACATCCCACGATCAGAGAGATGCTGTTAGATATACTTTCTGGAAGGAAGGCTGGCAACAGCAAAAGTTGAAGCAAATTCTCGCTTTTCAGCATTACAAGAAAAATAAACTCTCACAAATCTGAGGACTGTGGAATAAATCATCACAACAGTGGTGAAGAACTTGTAGGGAAGGAAAAATGGCTGAGTTTCATCCAAATTTACCTAACACATTTCAATTAACCCAAACTAAAGAACATATTTTCACTATTGAGAGTAGGGAACTAGTAGTTAGTACATTTAATTTCATTTTCAGTTGGTACAGGCTAATCTTCAGAGAAAATTTAACTCTGGCTTCTGTATCACTTCTCCATTCAGAAACCCTAGACATCTTGTGAAACATCACTGAGACAAACATCTAAAAGGACTGTTTTTTCTCTGTTGAGGAAGCATCATTTCAGCATGATGCATGCTCAATTTTCAGCACTTGCTGACTTGCCAATATTTTACCTTAGAGCTTGTTTATACATGCACCTTCCTGCAGGCACCACCCAATCTGTCATAAACAATGGAAATAAGACAAAAGTCTGCCTGTTTTCATCTACTCAGTTTTCCAGCTCAATGTAAATCACTCTGCAGGAGAGAAACCTTAAACAATCAACAAAACTGGGAACACCTACGTTTTGGTCAGATTTGAATCTGTTCCAAGAGCTTCTAAAGAAACTGTGCTTTTAAGCCCAAGTATCTCCCTCATGACAGAAGAAGGTGAAATGAGACATTCAAAGGATTTGTCTGCATCTGTGAATGGATGGATCACTTGTGAAAACATTATAAATAATGAAACTGGAGCTCCAACATAAGAAGGACATGGACCTGTTGAAGAAGGTCCAGAGGAAGGCCACAACGAGGATCAGAGGGATGGAACACTTCTCCTATGAGGACATGCTGAGAAAGCTGGACTTATTCAGCCTAGATAGAAGGCTCTGGGGAGACCTTAAAGCAACCTTCCGGTGCGTAACAGCAGTCTACAAGAAAGCTGGAGAGGGACTTCTTACAAGGGCTTCTAGTGACAGGACAAAGGTGAATGGCTTCAAACTAAGAGTAGATTTAGATAAGATATTTGGAAGAAATTCTTTCCTGTGAGGGTGGTAAGGCACTGGAACAGGCTGCACAGACAAGTTGTAGGTGCCCCATCCCTGGAAGTGTTCAAGGCCAGGCTGGATGGAGCTCTGAGCAACCTGGACTAGTGCAAAGTGCCCCTGCCCAGGGCAATGAGTCTGGAATTAAAACATCTTTAAGGTCCCTTCTAACACCAACCATTCTATGATTCCACTATTTACTCTGGTGAGCACTGCTAGTGTAGCCAAGAAAACTCTGCCTGCGAGAAAGATTGCAAGATTAGGCCCCATATTTCTGTAATTAGCAGTCTGCACTTTAAAAAATGTTGACCTTGATTATCATTACTAAGAAGCTGGCCTTACTTGCTTATTTAGGCCTTTTTTTATTGTTAGCACATGGTCACCCATTCAACAGCTTTCTCAACCAGGAAAAAAAAAAAAAAAAAGGAAAGAAAAAAAAAGGGGCCCTATAGACTCAGCACAATATCCCTTCCTTTCTTTTATTTCCAGGTGGTTTTTCATGCTCTGGCCTTCTGAGTTCTGCAGAATAAGGAATACATTTTATAAACACTGCCACATCTCTGTGCTGTACTTAAGCAAGCCTTGGTACTGAAGTGTTCAGACACTTGCTCTGGGGAACAAGCTGGCAGGACATACTAGCTGAGCTTTAAACTACATTTAGTGGAGAAAGAGGATGCTCTATCGGATTATCCGTAAGGAACAAGGAACAACAGCACTTTAGGGAACAGCAGGGAAATAACTGTAAATCATCCCAAAAGAATTAGAGAGGGCACTTCCCAGAAGATGAAGTGGTGGATAGCTCAGCTGAAGTGCCTCTACACCAATTCATGCGGCACAGGTAACAAGCAAGAGGAGATGGAAACCTTGGTGCAATTAGAAAACTGTGACCTAATTGCTATCACAGAAGCACGGTGGGATGAGTTACACGACTGGAGCACTGCAATTGAGGGCTACAAGCTCTTCAGAAGAGACAGGCTGGGAAGGGGGGGTGGGGGTGCTGTCCTCAATGTTGAGGAAGAGGCAGATTGTGAAGAGCTGCCTCTGACAAACACCCACAAACAGACTGAGACCCTGTGGGTGAAAATCAAGGACAGGACTGACAAAGGACACCCGGTGACAGGGGTCTGCTATAGGTTGCCTGATCAGGGGGAGCCTGCCAACAAGGCATTTTGCTTCAGATCCAGGAAGCATCATGCTCACAAGCTCTCATCCTGATGGAGGACTTCAACCACCTGGTCATATGCTGGGATATCAATACAGCAAGCAATCCAGGAGACTCCTGGGGACTCTAGGGGACAACTTCCTGGTACAGGTATTAGACAAACTGACCAGAGGTGAGACATTACTTGGCCTGGTACTCACCAATGCAGTGGATGAGCACATCAAAGGAGTTAAGATTGGAGGCAGCCGTGGCTGTAACAACCACCCTGGTTGAGTTTGTCATCTCAAGGAGTTTGTGGCTGGCAAGGAGCAAAATCAAGACCCTGAACTTTGCAAGTGTGGAACTCCGGCTGTTGAAAAAATTGGTGAATGTGGTCCCCTAGGTAACTTCCCTTAAGAACAGAGGGGCTGATTAGATGTCTCTTAGAGTACAAGAGATCTTTATCCCAAAGGGTAGGAAAACATGGAAGGCAGGTTGGAAACTGGCATGGCTGAGTGAATATATGCTCATCAAACTGAGGAGTAAGAAAGAAATGCACAGCCAGTGGAAGCAGGGACAGGTAACCTGGGGAGACTACTAGGACACAATTTGGATTTGAAGGGACAGCATCAGGCAAGTCAAGCCAAAGCTGGGACAGGACTCAGCACGAGATGTGAAGAATAACAAAAACAGACTCTGTAAGTACATAGGTCAGAAAAAAAAGGCCACGTAGAGTGTATCCACTCTGGTCAGTGAAAAGGGTGAACTGGTGGTAACTGGAAGACTGAGGTACTCATGGAGTTCTTCACCTCAAGTCTTCACTGGCAGCCAGGCTTCCCACTTCTTTCAAGTCCCTGATCCCATCCGTGGGTGTTGAAGGAGGGAAGTCCTTCACCCTACAAGCAAATCCTACAGGTCTGGGATTACTTGGTGAAGCTGAACAGCCTCAAGTCTATGAGATCTGAGTAGATGCACTTCAAGGTCCTGAGGGAAGTGGCTGATGTTGCTGCCAAACCACTCTCCACCATATTTGAAAAGTCCTGGCAGACAAGTGAAGTGACTGAAAAAAGGGAAACACCACTCCCATTTTTAAAAATGGGAGAAAGGAAGATCTGTGGAACTATTTGTTTGGGAAAGTCATGAAGTAAATCTTCCTTGTAGATATGCTGAGGCACAGAAAAGACAAGGAGGTGATCTGAGGCAGCCAGCACAGTTTTATTGAGAGTAAATCATGCCTAACCAATCTGGTGGTCTCCTATAATGCAGTGACAGCAATGGTCAACAATGGAAGATGAGCAGATGTCTCCTACCTGGACTTCTGTAAGGTCTTTATGGTCCCAATGACATCATTACCTCTGAAGTGGAGAGATATGGATTTGATGGATGGACTATTCAGTGGATAAAGAATTGGCTGGGTGGACACAGCCAGAGAGTTGTGGTCCATGGCTCTATGTCCAGGTGGAGGCTGGTGAGGAGTGGTGTTTCTCAGGGCTCTGTCTGGGGACTGGTGCTCGTCAATATCTTCGTCAGTGACATCTACAGTCACACCGAGTGCACCCTCAGCAGGTTTAGAGATGACACAAAGCTGACACATCAGAAAGAGAGGATCACATCCAGAGGGACCTGGACAAGCTTGAGAAGTGGGCCCATGGGAATCTCATGAAGTTCAACAAGTGCAAGTGCAAAGTGCTGTCCCTGGGTCAGGGCAGTCCCAGATTTGAGTACAGACTAGGAGAAGAACTCACTGGGAGCAGCCCTGCAGAGAAGGACCTGAGAGGTCTCCTGGACGGAAAGCTGGACATGACCCAAGCAGTGTGTGCTCACAGACCAGAAAGCCAATCGTGCCCTGGGCTCTGTCATAAGGGAGTGGCCAGCAGGGTGAGGGAGGGGATTCTACCCCTCAATTCTGCCCTTGTGAGGTCCCACCTGAAGTGCTGCGCGAGCTCGGAAAACACATGGACCTGTTGGAGCAGACCCAGAGGAGAGCAATGACAGCGATCAGAGTGCTGGAGCACCTCTCCTGTGAAGACAAGCTGAAAGGCTTGGGCTTGTTCAGCCTGGAGAAAAAGCTCTGGGGAGACCTCGTTGTAGTCTTCCACTACCTTAAGGGGGCTTATAAAAATGAGGAAGAGGGACTTTTTATATGGGCAGACAGTGACAGGACAAGGGACAATTGTTTTAAACTGAAAGAGGGCATGCTTAGATTAACTATTAGGAAGAAATTCGTTACTGTTAGGATAGTGATGCTACCAACTGTACTAGTTGGACACAAAGTGCTCATTTTATAATATCTTGCCAGATGTTAAGAATTGTTAGGGGGTTTTTGCTTAGTTTCCATCCTAATTTTTAAACCTATGATCGTTAAAGTCCAATACTTCTGGTAGTTGAGATTGTGGGAGTGGTAGTCTCAGTTGCATAAAATTACTTTGTTGCCTTTTTTTCATATATTTCTGCTAAGCAATTTATATTCAGATGGTGCTCAATGTCACTGGCACCTAAAGTCTTGCACAAATCAGTGTTCTTTGCTGCAATCATAATATGTTACATTTCCAGTTATAAAGCCTAACTGGAAAAAAAGATGGGCCAAGCTATAAAATCTTCCTTTTCCTTTGCAATGGCAGATGCATCAGAAAAATCTAAATGACACAGAGGATCAAAAACTATTGTTTCAGGAATGGTAAGTTCTCCTTTCAGTCACAAAGCCTAGGAAAATATTATAGCAAAAATGCTAAGAAATTACTGAAATTAGGGAAAACCAGCATAGATCACGTTCTGATTATATCTGGAGGTTGAGTTATACCTGGAAGTTGAAAAATACTTTTTTTTTCTAAAAATACCTTTGTTCTAAAAGCTTTTTAAAAAGCTTTGAGGAACACATAGCACCATGCATAGCCAGTCTTTTACAGGCTATATTTTTACAGGTGTGAAAAATCCAGCTTTTGAAAAAAAGATGGAGTTAGAGTTTCTGGACAAAATATGGACCTGTTATGGGCAAACCACTTGTACCAGCTGTGAAGCAACAGAGGTATTTACATTAAAGAGCTACTTGGAAGTCATTGTGGGAAAGAAGCAATACACCACCTTCCACCATTTAAATGACACTCAGACAAAACTGGACCACCAAAAATCTAAAGATGTCTAAAGGAATAATTTCTGCCTACAAGCAAACCTGTTTTAAGGTGAAGAAACCAGAACACAAAAGGCTTCATAGCTAAGCTATAAATATTTAGTATATAAATCCAGTTCCTGGAGGGTTCAAAAAGCTATACAAGCACTTCCTATATATCAGAAGAATCTTTGACTTTCAGCTTGCATTTAAAGCATGCCTTGCTGTTTTTCTTACTTCAAACCATGGTGAAGATTAAAACAGACAGATTTCGGCACTTCTTCTAACCTTCAACTATTCTCAGTATTTGCAGCATATTACATAGGAACCTCTGATCTACAGAAAGTTAGAGGAATTACTAAGTGACTGGATTGAAGAACTATCAAAGAATCAAATAATTTTAACATGCAGGAGAGAATAAAAAACATTTAAAATTTATTATTATATGTTAATATTGTTATTGACATCATATCAAGACTGATATAAATTACTACATCATGTTACAAAAGTGCAATTCGTGAGATTGTATAGCATTCAAGCTATGTAGAGACTGTTTTTTACATTAACCTGATTTATGAAATAATGAGAAAGAAGGAGCTCTTCCATAACTTTCCAAAGAAATCATAAGAACTTTCCCAAGCAATTTTCCATGCATTGTCTGTGGTCTGTAAGCTAGAAAAGAGAACTTTCTTGCTTTGAAGGAGGATCTTGTTTTCTCTGTAATTTCTATGAGTTAGAAAAATGAGTCTGAATTATCAATTTCTTTACTCTTATTCTGAAGAGAGAAACTGAGAGAAACTGTGAGACTGTACAAGCAGCAAATGAAAGGAGAATCCTACAAACTACTAGACTATCCTTTCTGGGAGGTGGCGTTGCCAGCAGAAAAATATTTGTTCAGATGGTGCTAAATTCCATATTTTCTAAGAGGTCAAATACACTTTTATCCTGAGGGAAAAATGGGGTTTTTGATGCATTTCTAGTACACATACCTCACAGTCATCAGATATCATTCTGCAGTGCAGAATTCAGAAAAACATTTTTATTTCTGGATCTTTTTACTGCATATGATGCAAGGAACTTATCTGCATGTATTCTGTAATGGGTGTTAAATCACTCTGTCAGAGATAAGAGCAACCCCACCACTATGATGTCAGTGGTACCATGACCCTAGCCATGGTCATGTCAAAATGTCATCTCACATCCTAAGAGTTCCTAATACGTCCTCATAACTCCTGCCTGCAATTCATGAAAAAGGGGAATCTTCTCAAATGAGCAGCATATAAAAGTAAGAGGCTGGAGGGCATTTCTCAAAGCACTTGCCTGAAACCAGACCATTTGAGAATTATAAACATTATACACATTATACACATTTGTGTCATTATACGCATTTGTGTCATAATACACATCTTCACAAGTATGCTTTGTGTTAACAAATGCTGGCAATTTGCTGCAGTCTGTACTTTGAAAGGTGATTATTTTTATTTGGAAACTGCTGAAGTTGAATCTGGTTTGGACCAACCCAGTGCAGGACGGGGTTCACCTCCAAGCTAGCGGCTGCCAGATAGGAGAGGAGGAACTGCTGAGAGAGAAACAAGGAGGTGTGCTGCATGTGATCATCTCATGACTCTTTCTCCCAGCCAAATGGAGAAGGCTGTCATTGCAGTGAGTAGACTTTTTGTTTAAGACATGATAAAGAAAAGCCAATCAAGCTTGAAGGGAAAAAATTTTATAATCACATCCTGGGTTTCACTCATATTTCCTAGTGAGCATACAACAAAGAACAAATCACTCTTCCAAGGAGGATCACTGTGGGGAGATCTTTCATCAGTGGACCAATAGAAAAGCTGCCATGCTAAGAAGCTGACTGGCTGCATTTATAGCATATTGGAGTTTATACTTGCAACTTAATGCAAATTCCTGTTCCTAATCGTTGTACTTAGACAAATTTTACCAGGAAGATATAGAGCATAACTCAGCTCCAGCTGCTGTTAAGGGAAACAAAATTTATTTCTACAAGAAACATAAGTACAATAGTGAAAAGTGAAGTATAGTTATATATATTTTTCTACTATAATAGCATTAAATTATTTTGAAAACCTACTACAGCAAGACGTCTCACATTCTGAAAGTTCTTCAGTTTTGGAACTGAGTTGCAAAAACCTACGGATAATTCCCAATCTTATACATAAATATTTGCTGAATAACATGATTTTACTTTTATTACAGAGAATCATACAATCCTGTTGACTCCCTTAATAGGTATCTATCCCTACTAAAGCTTCTTCCAGATTAGGAGGAGAGAATGACCTCATCCAGCAGTACTAAAACCTGGGGTCTGTATGTCATATATTTTATATTTAAATTAATTTTTCTAAAGCTCAGCTGGCCAAGTTAATTAGCTAATCACACACCTGCTTTGCTTAGGCTCCAGGCTAGAAACCTGTAAACATGACAGGTGTTAAATAGTGCAGGCAATGCTGCTGAAATACAAGGACTGTTGTGTGTGAGCAGCAGTTCTACATGGGCTTGTTGGAAGCTGTAAGACTGCTTCCACTTGCAAATGTGGGTGGTTGGTGTCACATACAATAAAAGAAATCAAACTGCAACAGAAATATCTGGAAATCAGATTTTCAAGTATCTTATTAACATAAACTGTTGACCTCAGATGACAATTCTATTTCTAGGGCCAGGAGTATGTCCATGTATCTGTCTTAGTTACGTCTAAGGCTGTAACTAGCTGGAAGTAGAATTTTCTTTGCTTTTTTTTTTTTTTGGTAAGAGATTATTTTTCAAACTTGACAAAGTTTATCAGCTTCAAGTCAAAGACATTCTCCTATAAACTCACACTTACAAAAAAAATCCAGGAAAAAACCAATTGTACTTTCTAATGCAACAGTCAGAAAACCAACATAGCACACCTTACTGCTAGATCAGGCCTCGAAGTATCTGCAAACAGGAATATGAAACAATGATTCCTTTTCCTTATTTCAGTGGGACTTCTCAAACACAGCACTTCCAAAGATCATTCTGCTATTAAAGTGAACGAAGAATTCCAAAGCCTTATTTTGTTTTAGTGAAGGGCAATATATATTATCATACTAAATCATATTAACTCTTGTGGTACCTAGACACACGAAACTGGCTACTTGCCTTAGTTTTATGATTGCAGGTCAATCTAGGAAAAAAAAAACCAGAATAAAATAAGCAAAGAAACGCTCAACAATTTACCAGATGCAAATGTTCAAAAAATAAAAGAATTTCATTAGAATGGAATCACTGTAAACAAATAATTAATTAAACACAACTTTTATAGATTGAAAAATACTTGAAAACAGATGAGGAGCTCTTAATGCATAAGTTTTGTTCTTTATTTTAGAAAAAACACTACTTTCAGAATGAATAGTCTAGTGAAACAACTAAAAAAATCCTTGCAGCAAACTTAACATTTTTTTTCATCTTTTCTGAATCCTCAATAGAGTTTCAATTCATGAGCATTTTCAAAAGAAAGTATTTCAGGAAGGTAGTTTTTTGTAGGTTTGTTGCAATTTTTTACAAGAACATGTTGTAAATGCTGTTGAAGCTTGCTGGTATTCACCAGCAAATTAAGCAACCTTGGAAAAGCGTAGAACATTAAAAGAAAGAAGATCTTAAGTAAAAGGATGTTTGTTACTATAGGATTTCACTTGAAACATGAGGAGGTTTAAACCTTTTCCCCTTCATTATCTGTGCACATTGCTTTTCAAATGGATCTCCAGATGAGTGCACAAACAGTAAAAATCCCTGGCTGGAGCTGCTATGAGAGACAAGTGGTCTGTTGGTAAGATCTTATCAATTTTATGCTCTTGGATGAGTAAGAGACATTACAAGTGTTAAAGCAGAGTAGCCATTAAGATTACAGTTGAGACATGATTAATTATCCCCTCCCTGTCACCTGTGCTAGTCTGTCACCTTTCCCTCTGACCTGTTTCTATTCTCATTTCCTCAGCATTCTGTGGACCAAATTCATACTGGTGACATCAGTGATGCTGAGATCAGAAATTGGCTCCTTGCCTCTATTCTTCCCTTGCCTTCCCTCTAATTTGCCTTCCCTGTGCTTCTCTTCAAAGATGCTTTGCTGCAGCTCTCAGTGCTTTGCAGGTATCCTTGACTACAGCTGACACTCCCATTTTCTGGCCAGCTGGAGCAGGTCTGGATACAATCCAGATCAAAAGCAGGTGGCTAATCAGCAAACGAGCAACTTGTTGGCACACAACAGAAGTGACTCAGTCACTACTGGGTCCCCTCTTTTCAGTCTTAAATTTGGCTAAAAAGTAGTTGCGGATGGTGGATCTTGAAGACAGTGGATTGAGAATCATATTGCAAGGAGAAAAAAAAAACAAAACAAAAAACAAAACAACCAAAAAAACCACCCCAAACCCCACAACCAAAAAATGGCTCTTTTGGAATTGAACAAACTTTCCCAGTCAGCATCCTGCTACAAGGCAAGCACAGCCCAATACTGCAGCACACTTGTAATGTGCTTTTTGGAGATGGCACCAAAATAACTTTATAATGCAAAAAAGTATGATTGGATGGATAGCAGAACTTCTATGGTATTAGGAAGAAAACGATGAAGTATTTTTAAAACCTTTTAAAGATATTAATTGCACAATAATGGAACTGTAGCATGAGATTTATAATATATAACTCATCTAGAGTAGGTCCTAGGAACAAACAAAGCTGCCATGCACACAGTATCAGAACATATTTGCAAATCCCTGCTTGTATTTGAAATCAAAGTACATCTGCCTACAAACACTTCCACCTCATGAAGTTACTCGGCAAATCATTATAAGAGTAAGATAAGCAACTATTTATCTTTATTATCCATTCTTGGAAGGCTTGTTTTCTAAAGATTTTTACTAAATAAAAACCAAATTTAAATCTACAAGTTTTGTAAACCCACCTGTCAAAATTCTTGCTGACAGTGGTTGTTTTACAGAATGTCTCCAAAATATCCCTCTTCTTCCATCAAGTAATTAATACAAGTTATTGAGCTGCAAGAGGAAATTCATTATATCAACACAGATTCAACTTTTCTGGCAGTCAGATCATTGGATAAAGAGTTGACCTCTATGTGCTGTCCATGTATCTGTCACTAATTTATTCTCTCTTTTAGGGAAATTGCATGCCGTCTTTGTTTTTTCAAAGTAGGTATTATCTAACTTGCAAGAGTTTAGCTGCTTGGCCAAATTACATTTGCAGCACAAGAATATTATTACAGTATGATTGCAGATGTAAGGAGATGCTGGGGAAGAAAATTGACCACTGTGGCATGCTTAGCTAGAGATTCTACCATCACATGTTAACATAGCTCCATATGCCAGGAGTACATAATAAGAAGGCCAGTGTTAGGGATCTGAACAGAAGTATCAATACAGTTTATTCAGTTTAGCTTCCAACACAATTCAATGCTGCTTTCTTTAAGCCAAGGTATGAAAAACCCAGTGAAAGCAGTATTTCTTGGGACAAGAAAACATGGTAGCTATATGCAGCACAGCTCCTTGATGTTTTGGCAGCAATTCACTTGCTGTTCTCTGAGTTAAAAATAAAAGAATTTCCAAAGAGGGACAAACCCAGATCACACATGTTTACTTCCAGAAACAAAGTAGGAAAGGTTCAACCCATGACATTTCAAGTCCCATCTGCACTAATATCTTTGCCAATTCTTTAAATCAGTGCTTTGATTTTCCAGAGGGTCTCTGTCAAAACCTGGCCATTAAATACAAACCTCAATGTAACTGAAGTCCTCCATTCCTAAACTGATCTGTGGGTTGTATGGTCTGTTGTAGGGCTTGTGGTAACTATCACAATCACAGTCCTTTTAACAACAAATTTTCTACTCACCGGCATCTAGTAATAGGCTGATTGTTTCTTGAGTAAAATTACATAACAATGTAATCCTTGAATTGAATAAGCCATGCCTGGAAAAAAGCACTTTCATAATGACTGAAATTTGAGATCTCTGAAGGTGGATTGCTTTAACCCTCAATTCAGCCTCTCCATAATTGCAGAAGCATTAAGCCACTTGCTTCTTAACTTGTTATAATACTCCTTTAACCATAACAAAAAATAATAGTGTACATGAGCCAAGGTACCATAATAAAAATGTTACCTGCTTACAATCTTTACTAAATCTTCTTTATCCCTGAGATCATCCTCTAACCAACTACAATCATAATTGCTTCTGTGTGAAGTTGCTTATATGGGATGATGCAAATACACCTATCAGATGAAACAAAGCATAGAAGTTCATTTTGAAGTTACATGCCAGTTACCAGGAAAACCTGCAGCAGCCATAAGGAGGCAAAAGAATTGGCTCAGACAAATGCGCTTCCCACTAGCTGCCAGGAAACCTCCATTTCACATTCCTTGGCCTGAATTTTTTTCCCATAAATTAGTTTTAGCTTGGTTTGTTTCTTATTCCCATTATGATTTTTCTCTTATTCTTATCTTCTCTTGTGCTTCCTCAGCTCCTCTCTTGTATAAGAAAAAAAACATTTCTCTTCTAGGCAGAGCATGCATACCAGCTAAGAACACAGATGTAAAGTCATCAGGTTTCATGTATATTTATAGGCAGATTTACAAAAAACAAATTTAAAACAAAACAAAAACCAACCAAACAAAAAAACCAACCAAAACCAAGAACAACCAAAGAAACCAGACACACAAAACCCCCACAAAAAGAAAAAAACCCCACTCAAACCTAGAGAAACTAGGTATAAGAAAGAGAATGGGTATTTAGAAGGAATAATATTTGGGGGGGATCCTTCATTCTTCAAAATGGCCAAAATTTTGTATGTTCAGTGGGTCATGTACAGGAAGCAAGGAATAGCAATGGATACATCAATGATGCTGAAAATGGAGCCTCATCTCTAGATTTGCCAGAACAATACAGTATCACATTCTGTCAATGCTATTGTCTGTGGATGCTGACTACATAGCAGTGAAACCCACAGACTCCAGTGTATTTGGGTTATTCTTCAACAGTCCACAAGTTTTGGTAACTGGGTTGGAATGACAATTTGCTGCTATTGCCCTTAATCATGCATATGGTTCAACTTAAAACCATGCATATGGTTTACTTAAAATTCTTCATGCTGTGACAAAGACAGGTTTTGCAGGTCAGCTTCCCAGGCAATAAGACTAGCTAGAAGTCTGTCCAACTAGCCAATCAGTTTGTAAGTGGACAACTTCTATTTAACTTTTGGGATGGTTTCTGAATCTAACATGCTGCTAGTGCATTCAGGGTTAACCTTCCAGTTTGGATCTGCCCTATGGATTTGTGCCACACCTTTGCTCTCAGGGGTTCTTCAGCAAAATCCTCCCTCTGTGTAGTGGCTTCAGAAACAGACATGCTTGCACGTTCTCTGTTTAGATTGCTCTGAACATAGCTCCTTCCTAGGTTCTAAAATGCAGCCTGTTCAGAGTTCACAAAAGGGAAAAAAATAGCTTTTGGCCCAGGCAAAGTAGGAAGCAACTTAGAAGAGCAGACTATCTGCTTTACTTGGGATAATACAGCAATAATCAGTTGTTTCAGCAACCTATAAAACCTGAAGAGTCAGTTTTACTTCTTACTTGCATAACCTTGCCTTCTGAGGAAAGAGCTGGAAGGATGCAAGGCAGCAGCAGCAGAAGCAAAGAGGATCAACAAAAGTACTGAGTTATTTTCTTCTCCTGGCTGTCCCATGCCGTGGCAGAAGCAGCAGGCTTAGTCTCTTAGAAGAGAGACAGGCAGCGCAATGGCTGACTGCAGTAGGAGCAAGGTAGCAAGAAGAGCTGAAAGAAGGGAGAGAGAGACATAACTCTAATCACTACTTCAAAACAATTTTCCTGTTGCAAGAACCATTATCACCTCTCCCACAAACAAGACAATTAAGGATAATAAATTCCAATTTATTAATTAACAATAATGCCCCTAATAATTTTCTAATGACAAACAAAATAGCTTGGTTTGTTTACAGTGGAGCAGGATAATGAATGTTTTGCTACAGATTTCAATGTCTTTCATACATGTTTCAGCCCTTACACAACTGTATCGCCAATTAAACTGTTGCTAGCTTGGGGGTTTTTTGTCATTATATCCCTTACATGCAGGGCTATATTAGCATATTTTTTGTTACTGATTAAATTTGTTTCCTTGTTGGGGTTTTGTTATACAGCAGTCCAGTACTGGTTTCCAGTTAACTTTTAAATGTCACTTTATTTGGTCACTGCAGGGATGGTTGTCTCATTACTCTTCTATCTCAGTCTGCTTACATCTACCCACTCACAAATTTGTTTTCTTCCTTTTTAATTATTCTTAATGTATCCAGTCTTAGCAGAGGTTCAGAAGTTCACCAGCAGAATGCAGGCTCTCTGTGTTTTTTGAAAGACCCCTGAGCAAGTTTAATGCAATTATGCATCTGTGCTGCTTACCAGTCTGTATACCACACATACTCATGGACCTAAACATCAATGCACACTCATACCCAGGTGTAACTTGTCATAAAAAATCTTAGTGCCTTCCACAAGCACACAGACTGTGATTGCTTTGTTTGATATTTGTTCACAGTACTGGGTGCCGTCAAAGGGCAGATAGAAGTCGGGGCAAAAGGTGCAGAGCCATAGTCCTTAATGTTACTGTTAGCACATATTAGAATGGATGGAGGAAATGGTGAGGCAGTGTGTACCCCTGACACACTTAGAAAAATCTATTTGCCGTTCTAAATAGGAAGTAAATACAAAGGGTCGATAAATAATACAGGGAACAATTGACAAAATTATGAGCATTATGGACAGCATAATAATAACAACAACATATCAACATAGTTTCATCACCTAGGATATTAATATCAGGCCCTTTGTAACTAAGGAGTGTAAGTTTACCTAGCTTATTGGCTTCCCTGGAGTGGAATCATTCTGCTTTCCAAAGCTTCTAATCAGAGATGACCCATTTAAATGCATCCCTTCACATTTACTGAAATTAGCAAGTGCACTAGAGTTAAATCCCTGTTAGGCAAACACCTCTCCAATACAAATCCACAGTTGCATGATGGCTTGTTTTCCTTGATACTTTCATCTTTTATCCAGAATAAATGAACTCTGAGGTACCAAACTTATCTACTTTCTTCCAGATAGTAGTATGTTAAGATTTAGTTGCAACTTTCTCCTCATTGTCTAATATTAACGCTCTTCAAGTACTCTCAGGTCATTTAAGACACTTTATGACACCCCTACAACTAGGTAGATAACAAAAGATGACAACTTTTTCCCAGATTCCAACCCTCTGCTGCAGGGACTAACCTGACAATTGTTTTGCTCTATTTTGTTATTGCTCTTAGCAAGTCATTTTATACAAATTTTGTAGTGGAAAAACTCCTCACTTACTTTGCAGAAAAGTCCTAGGTAATTTTAGTAAGTGGTAGTTTTTCAGAAATTCAGAATTACTAATTAATGATGAGTGTTTTATACACTCTGGAGGAGATGAAAGGAGGAAAACAATTTCTGTTTCATGAAGGTTGATAACAGAAATATTTGAAAGCCATTGATAAGTTCTGTGTAACACGCTTCTAACTCCTCTGAGTCTCTTCTTATTAAAAATTATATATTTTAACTCTGTTCAAAAGTAGTATCCAATTCTTCTCATTCAGTTACAAAAAGCACTAAAAAATCAAGTTTATAATGCTACTAACAGTTTTTCATTAAAATATAGTTCTGATTACTCTCTATTTTAGGAAAAGGACTGAAACCCATGAGGCTAGATACATCTATGTCTGAGACAGAGGATTTCAGACTGATAAAGGCTTTTAAAAAGTCCTTAAAAAATCTATCAGGTGGTCGAGAACACAATGTTTTGATTGTGATAATGGTCTCACACATATTATGTTCCACCTGAGAATAAAAGAGTGTATGGAAAGGGATATAGGACTCTGACTCACAAGCATTGCAGCAAACTGTTGAAGACATTACTCACACACAGACCATTCTGCCTTCTGCCAGCCAGGACAATGGAGTGTCCCATGATGTAAAGTCTCTTCAGCAAGCCGTATTTTCACTTCATGGAAAGTGCAGGGTGACTTTGTGAAGTGCAGTAACAGAGTCTCCATATCCCTAGAGGTCCACATAGCCCCACAGCAAAACCCACCATTCTGTGGTTTTGGGTTAAGAAGCAGTGCCATGGACACACCTCAGCTATCACAGGTTAAACTGGAATAGCACCATCAAACTTAGACCTGCTAGTTTAATCTACACAAACTGTTAAGAATCTAATAGGCCAATTCCAGGAACATTTTTTATGATTTATTGGAGAGGAAGCCTACCCATGAGGTAGTGTCCCATTCAAATATTTTATTTCAAACTACTAAAATTTGTGTCAGAGCTGTAATGAGAGGAGCAGTATCTGAGCCTAGTAGAATCCTGAAGAGCTTAGTAACTTTTCATAGGAGGTCTCTAGCAAAGCTGGTGAGAATAATTTGTGCTGAGTCTCACAATTTCATCTACTGACAGACTTTTTTTCCTGCATTTATACCTAAGTTTCTGAAAGTATTAAGATTTTCCAGGGTATGAAGACAGTATGTAGCTACCACTGTTCTGAGAACTTTCTTTGCCAGAGGCTATCTCTTAGCTATCTCAGCTAACTTACCATTTATTGCACAAAACAAACTGGACAATCAAACAATTATCACTATACTACCCAGAAGCTTTCAAGCATATGATGATGAGTTAACTCAAGTACATGACTCCAGTAGATTAAAACATCATGTGTTAAAACAATGCTTCATAAGTGTTGTTAACATGTACAACTCACTGAAAAAGATGGCAAAGGCCTCTAGCTTTCAGAGAGACAACAGGCAAAGTCACTGCAAAAATGAACACAAAACTCTTACAAGCTAAGTAGCAGAATTTACGTGTAATACAGTAGGAAACATGTAAAAAGCCTGAACAACTCATTAGGGTTTCTAAAAGGAACACAGTTATCTTCTTAACGCAGAGATGTTCCTGGCTAAGACAGACTATGTGAATTTAGAATTATTTCACAGAATTAGTAAGCCCTTGTATGACTTCCTGTTTATGACTGATCGACTCTTTCTGGAATCACCTCTTTTGTTGGATTAAAAGTTGCCTTCACCTATCACCACCTTTCTTAAAAAGTTTTCCGTAACATGTAGAAAACACAGCCTGCAGCAGTATTCCTTTGCCAAAATGCCATAGGTTGGCTCATATAATAGAATCATAGAATGGCCTGGGTTGAAATAACCCTTAAGGATGATCAAGGTACAGCTCCTGCTGTGGGCAGCACCACCTTTCACTGGACCATGTTGCTCAGAAATCCATCCACCTGGTCTTGAACATTTCCAGGGATGGGACTTTGACAGTGACTGTGGGCAAGCTGTTCCAATGCCTCACTACCATCACAATAAATAATTTCTTCGTAGTATCTAATCTAAACCTCCTGTCTTTCTGTTTGAAACCATTCCCCCTTATCCTGTCACCACCTGTCCTTGTAAAGAGTCTCTCTACATCTTTTTTGTAGGCTCCCTTCAGCTACTGGAAAGCTGCAATGGGGTCACTTCAAAGCCTTCTTTTCTCCAAGCTCAACAAACCTAATTCTCTCAGCACTTCCTAATAGGAGAAAGGTTCCATCCCTCTCTCCTTTGGGTGGCCTCCTCTGGACTTGCTCCAACAGATCCATGTCCTTCCTGTGCTGGGACCCCAGAGCTGATGCAGCACTGCAGGTTGGGTCTCACCAGAGCAGAGCAGAGGGGCAGGATCCCCTCCCTGGCCCTGCTGCCCACACTGCTTTGGATGCAGCCCAGGACAAGTTTGGCTTTCTGGGCTGGGAGTGCTCATGGCTGGGTCATGTCCAGCGCACCCGGTTTACCTTACCGGTCAAAATTAACATGACTTACCTGAATTTCTGTTGTTAAAGAGTGGTGACATAAATTGCTGTGTCAGCAGATCACTAGAAGCAGTGACTAATGCAAAAAACAGTTGCAGAAAGCTGACATCTACTTATTCCACTGGCATTACTGAATGGCCTGTCCTGTACACCATCCCATGGTGAAGGATTTATTTTGGCTTCAAGATCAATGTCTAAAGCTACACAGAAGCAAACTATTCTTATACCCTAACCAGGGTATGAACACTAAGTTAGAAAAAGTCTGCATATTGACAAGGCCAGCTGAAATTAAAACTCCACATCTTAAATTGCATACCTTCCTTCTCGAGTAGCTGTATTTCATGTTCATGCATCTGATTTAGTAAGCAAGAAGTAGAAATAGAAAATAAAAACATACTTACCTATAACAGTTTGCAATGAGCTCATAAGGGAGCATAGGCAGAGCACCCTTAAGGCTTTATCTTGCCTTTATTCTGCAAGTTGAGTAGCAGCAGAGATGCGTTCCATTTATCCAGGTGTTTGATAGCCTGTAGAAAAACCTAACCTTCCCAGATCTGCTATTTGCCTTTGGTACTTCTGATCAAATTGTGTGACTGAGCAGATAGCAGTCACTCACCTGGGAAAACGGCGTTAGGGTATGCAACAAAATTGCCCTTGCACACTGAGAACACATTTTTAAAAACCTTGAAACAATACTTTCTTAACAGACCATTTCCCTCCCTATTTTACTGTTGTTTTCCCTAATCATCATACTCACTGGGTTGATTTTTGATAAAATACATTTTTGAGATAAGAAGGCTAATGAGACTTGTCTCAAATGTCACGTTTAGGTAGGAGAGAATCTCAATATATTCTGCTACTTCATACAGTGCATTCATTTATCAAATTTGCCAGTATGTTCTAATTGTATTCACTTCTTATTGTATTATGTGAAAACAGATACCATGACTGAGAAGTTGCAAACATATTCTACTGCTTGAGAATTTGAAAAAAAAAAAAGGAATTATATAACCTGTATCTTGTTTGTAGATTCACAGCTTTGTAATCTGAAAACTAAGCACACATGAAACAGGCAACAGGGCCCCAGAAAAATACTGTGAAAACAAACAAAAAACCCCCTACATTTTCTCCTCAGAGAACAAGAATTACAGTTTCTTTTCTGTCTATGGTATTTCATTTCTTTTTCCTGGTTGCCAGGACAAGAATATCCCCTTTCATATGAAGAAGTTAAGTATGAGAAAAAAATGCATATTTAGGGAGGATGAAAGTCATGTTAACAGCAGTTAGAAAATTTATGCCAAATTCAGCCTTGCTTAGATTCCATTGTCTTAAACATCCTCATATCTGGGCAAAACCAAGGCTGTAGCTCAAGAAGATGAGAAAGTGGCCATAAGTGGTTCTCAAACATTGTTTAAATGGTGAGCAGTAGCTTATACAAATGAGTATTTTGTATGTAGTATAATTCCACCTTGTAGTCACTGTGCATAACACCGGCACAAACAGCAATGATGAAGGGAAAAAATATTCTGGAAGAAAACACAAAGCAAATTTAAAAAAATTAGGTAACTGTAAAAAAGGAAGGAGAAAAGTACAAAGATAAGCACTTGTGAGAAAAGAAAAGAGAAACACAACTCAAATTTGATTAGAAGAAAGAAATTGCATGAAGGGGAAAAAAACAAGTGATGGGAAATTCTACTAATCCAAGGATTCAGGTTTTTGTAATTGTGTCATTGTGATTGCTATGCTTGATACACAGAAAGTCTTAAGATTTTCCTGAAATGTAACCGTGATTTATACAAAATTTTCAGAGCAAGTCATGCTTTCCAAAGGCCAACAATATCCACCACCCAAACAGATTTCCTTTCTAACCTAACAGCACATTCCAAACTAGAACATATGTTACATGTGAATAGTGGCCTGACTTAAGTCTTATTTGAAGAAAAAAACCATTGTCTTCCATACCTGTTTTTCATTTGGACTAAACTGAACAGCACAGTCATTGTAATCATACTGCAAAGAAATTATTTTTCCCAATCTAGTACATTTATAGTTCTACAGTGGTAGTTTTCTTCATATATTCTGGACACTGATGTGTAACTAACATGATTCTAAAAAGGAACACCAGAGTAAGCTAATCACGATAGATTTTACCTGCATCTTATACTTAAGAGGCAGACTCAGAGACTGTTTTAAGATGGGTAAATTCGCATTTGCAGTAGCAGCACTAATAAACACAGGAAGAACAGCAAAATGGAGTCTCTAAGAACTTCAGGCTTCGATCCAGAATTCTGCATTTGCTCCACTGAACAAAAGATGTTTGACCACTGCCAGCAGGCTGTTTAACAGGCCAGGAAGAGCCAGAACTAGAAAACAAATCATTTTACTCCAAGCACACATAGAAGATAACAAGATGCCAGAACCACAATAGGTCAGCACCCAGGAATGAATGCTTAATAACTAGAGACACCTCAGAGTACCAGAGAAATCCACTCTGGGCATGATACTCTTTAACAGTCTTCTAGATTTCTTCAGTAATGAGTATGTTTACAAAATCTGCAGCTGACACAAAGCTAGCAGGATTTGGTAAGCACTTCAGAAGAGAGGATTGGCACTGAAAAGGATGTTGAGAAATTGCAGAGAAGCTCAGAAACGATTAAGATAAAATTCAACAAAATCAAGCGTAGAGTGTTACTCTTGTAAAAGCATACAAAACTGGGAATATCTGTTTGGGAAGAACAATGGCAACCTGAAAAGAACAAAGGGAGAAAGAGATAACACCACTGTGTGCTTCTCCTCTTCTGCAAAATATGACATCAAACTGAACTTTAGAGACTACAAAATAAATAAGAACAACAACACATTATCTTTGCAAGCCAGCCCACCTTTCTCACCAACTTTATTCTGGAATGTATTTAGAAAGGCTTTTTTGACCAAGGAGATTGTTATTATCCTTTATTTAACCTTGAGAAGATCTCACTTGAATATTGTCTTTTCAATATCACACTTGGAAAAACACCTTGACAGTTTAGAGCAAATGAAGCTACTCTGAAACCAGTGAATGCAGTAGAGGAGTATGTCTCCAAAAGAAAGGCTAAGGGGAAAGGGGCATCAGTACCCAGTACATTCATAAAAGTTGTATTTGAACATAAGTTTTACTTTTAAAATAAAAGGTAATTAACTCTTCCAAAAGAGAACGAAAAGCTTGAACCAGCTCTAATTGACTTTGTTGTCAATCATACCAGGCTGAGACACTCCACATACAATGGAGTATCATTACACACAGCAGAACAACACATGGTTAAAGAGTAACGTTCTCTCTATGATTCACCTACTTCAGGAAAATTATGATTCCTATTTAACATTCAGGTTGTGAGAAGACCACTGGAAGTCATCTAGTCTAGCCTCCTTGCTCCAGCAGGATCTCCTGGGGCATGGTACTCAGAATTTTGTCTAGACTGCTTTTGAGTACTCCAGGGAAGGATATTCCACAACCACTCTGGGCAACAGGCTCCAGTGCTCAATTAGCAGAGAACTTCTTCCTCACGGTTAGGTGGAACTTCCAGTGTTCCAGTTTCTGGCCATTACTCAGCATCACTGAGAAGACCTTGGCTCCATCCCCATGACATCCACCTATCAGATATTCAGATATTTATACATATTGATGTGATCCTCTCTCAGTCTTCTCTCCCCCAGACTAAATGGGCCCCATCCCTCATTTCTCATAACTCCAGCCCCCTAATCATCTTTGCTGCCCTCTGCAGGACATGCTCCATGAGCTCCATGTCTTTCTCGTCCCAAGGAGCTCAGAACAGGACATGTTGAATTTCAGACAGTTCCTCTCTGCCCACCTCTCCAAGCTCTCAAGGTCCTTCTGAAGGGCTGCACAGCCCTCTGGGGTATCGGCCACTGCTCCCAGATTTGTGTCATCGGTGAACTCACTGAGGAGGCATGTGCCCCTTCATCCAAGTCCCTGATGAACAAATTAAACACTACTGTACTGGCATTGACCCCTTGGGGACACCACCAGAGAGGCCTCCAACAAGGCCCTGTGCCACTGATTACAACCCTCAGGGATCTGTGGTTCAGCCAGTTCTCACTGCAGCTCACTGTCCACTCATCCAGGCCACACTTCCTGACCTTGCCTCTGAGGATATCACCAGACACAGCGTCAAAACTCTTGCTCTAAGTCCAGGTAAGCATCCACTGCTCTTCCCTTATCCACCCAGGCAGTTCTCTCAGCATAGAGGGCAATTAGGCTGGTTGAGCCCGCTGACTACTCCTCATCACAATTGTGTCTACCACATGTGTGGAGATGGCCACCAGGACGCGACATTTGATCACCTTTTCAGGGATTAACATGAGACTGACTGGCCTGTAACTCCCTGGGTCCTCCTTCTTGCCCCCTTTGAAGACCAGGGTGGTACTTGCTTTCCTCCAGTACTCTGACACCTGCCCTGGCTGCCATGACCTTTCAAACATCTGAGAGGGGCCTAGCAATTATGTCTGCACCTCCTTCAGCCCTCAAGGGTGTATCCCATCAGACCCCATGGACTTGTGTATGGCAAGTTCACCTCTTTATGATTTCCCTGAACACATGAAAAAAAAAAATTTTTCTTCTGTTTTGTTTTTTTATGCAGAAACTTGAGCACAAAACCATCTTTTTTAAATGTTCTAGCTTTAGCCCTTTTTCACTGGCCACTGAGGCTAAAGCTGCTGGATTTTGCTAAGATCTGGTTGAAACACTAAAAAATAATATTTTCTGCCATATCTGTTGCAGTGAGTGCAATTGTCTCTGGTAGACAATTGGTAGCAAACATGGAAACAGCACCACTAACTGTTACAGCAGGGGTTTCAATGTGGTAATGGTGAGGTTGCTGTAAACATCTGCAACTCCTTGATGGTAATGACCTCCTCTTGGTAAGTGTCCCTGCAAGAGTTCCACTGATACATCAGTTTCTAAATAGACTTACTACGCACGTAACTTATTTCACATGAACAAGATTTAGTTCCACAACAACATATCTAGCTAGTTGAAGTCATACCTCTGCTTGTAGTGGTACCTTATCTAATTTAAAAATTTTACATGCCATTTTACTGTTATTGGCCACATCCAAACCATTAATTCATGTTAAGGATCCATATCTTTTCTTCCTTTTGCTATGTTTGACAAATTAACAGGGAGAAAACAAATTTATCCTGTAGCATGTGATTATTCATCATGATTACATATTCATTATGCACAAAGCTTCAGCTACTTAAGTCTCATACAGGGAAGCCCTATTGACCCTTCCAGTTAAGACTTTCATATAAGTTGAACATGCCTCCCTTGACAAAACCCCATGTTTCCCATCCCCTCAGTACAGGTTACAATGAGATTCAGTGGTATTTCACCAAAACACAAAAAAGCCTTCAGACTGACACCAGCAACAGGCATGTTCACACTCTCATAAAATGAAATCAGCTGCTGCAACCTTCCCAAAATAAACATAACCATTAACTAAATATAGCTGCATCTACCCCAGAGTCAAGAGAACCTTTTTTATTCTGCTTGAAATATTAACTTTATATTTCTTTTTTCTTCTGTGTATGCTTTCTAACAAAAAGAATGGCTTGACCTGGTTTAGAATGGTTTGAGCCTGCTGAATACAACAAGCAGTTGAGCTGTCTTGAAAGAAACCTTCCCTTCCATTATTTAATGTTTGTTTTCCCTTCTGCAGAGAGAAAAGGCAAACAGTCCTCAGATTTACGCTGGGGAATAGAGGAGGAAAAACAAACCACAAGTGCAAATGACTGCCTAATGAGAGTTTCAGTATTAAGAAATAAAAAAAAAAAGTAATAAAAAAGGATCTCTTCATCCCTTTTATTTCCATTAGCATAATTTTCCAAGAACGTTAACTACATTCTTTTATCTCTTAGACACCAGTCTGCAGCTCATAGCTTAAGACAAAGCTAAAACCAAAGCTACAAATTACAAGTGGATCAAAAGATTTACATAATGACATAAGCTATTTTGTATATAAAGATATGTTTCAATTTCTTTGATTTTGTTCCCAAGTAAATATTTCTCACTGACAATGGTGAACTGAAAATACAGCCTTTTAAACTTTTTATTTTATTGATACTTAGTGTTGTCCAGTTAGCACTGATTCTTACACTTTTCTTTCAGCATTTCAGTCATTTCTATAAAAAAATAGGAAAAAGCCAACGATTAAGTCGGAAAACTACAGAAACAGTAGTAATTAGCATCGTATTGCCAGCTTTATAAGTTGGTGATTCAAACAGTAAGAAGAGCTCCAAGCTAAACACCATGTAAACAATAGCTGTCACTTAAAGACCACAAGATGCCATTTGGTGCTCCCAGCACTGCTTCAGGTCTTTAACTACTCCATCTGACCATAGGAGAGGAACTTCACGTTAAACTTGGCCACCTGAGCATCTCTAGTGGCTACTGATTTTATTACTGAAGCTCCTACGAACATTCTTATTCCACAGTTCTAAGTGAAATTTATAGTAAGAGATATACTACCTTCAGAATGCCAAGTAACTCCCATGTGACATGGTCTTAAAAACTATAACTGTAACACCACGTACGGTAGTCTGGTTGTATTTTTTTTGTCTCTAATACTGGTGTTCAAGAAGGGAAAAAAAAACGGACAGGCCCATTATTTTAATTTAGTAGTTAGTCGCCTTTTACACGAACAGGTATAGCTTGCACAAAAAGCATGAGAGCTCTGCAGCCCCTGCAAACCAGGTAAACCACCTACAGCATTAAAAAAATAAAAAACAAAAAATAAAGAAATAAAAAACCCCCCACAAAACAGAACAAAAAAAACAACAAAAAACAAACAAGCAAACAACAACCAAAAAAAAAGCAAAAAAAAACCCAAAACAAAACCCACCAAAAAACGGCACCAGCACGCAGACCTGGAAAGCGTACTTCCAAACCAACTGTAAAAATACCTACGCGAACGGAAGTAAGCAAGACGGAGCAAACATAACTGCACTACTTTTCCTCCCTATTCCTCAGAAACAAGAGATCCACCGCCGCTCTTCTGCCGGGTTCGTTCTGCCGACGCCTCAGCAGCCGCCCCGGCCCGGCACAGCGAGGGGCTGCGGGCAGCCCCGGGGCTGGTGCCGGAGCCTGCCTGACAGGCCGGCTCCGCTCCCATGTTCTCAGCAGCCTCCTCTCGTCCACCACAGCACCCTCTGCTCCAGGAAAGAGGGGAGGGGGGTCTAAATTTTCCCCCAACACTTTTTTTTTTTTTTTTCGTAAGGGGAGTAAGACACTCGCCTGACGCACACACACACACACACATACACACACTCACTCCCAACAGCCATACACGGCCGACCCCAAGCCCATCAGGCTGGCTCCTCCCCGCCCCTCCAGCGGGGCAGAGGTACAGCGCAGTTCTAGCACGTTCTTCACCTCTTCCCCAAACTACCCCCCCGAGTGCCCCCCCGCGCCCTGCCGCCGCCTCCGTAGGGGAAGAGGTCCTGCCCCTGTCTCCCCGCAGCAGGGGCGAGCTGGGAGCGCCGCAGGAGCGCGGCGGCGGCACCCGACGGCAGCACAGGCTGCGCGGCCAGCGCGGGACCGGAGCACTCGCCCTGCGCACAGCGCCGCACAGCGCACCCCGCCCCGCGCGCGCCTGCACACCTCCGCCCGCCCGGTCTCCCGCATGAGCGACAGCTCCCGGGGCCAATAGAACCGCCCGTTTCGCACAAGGGGGCGGGCACTCCCTGCCCGGGCGACCAATGGGAACACCGCTGTCTGAGCAGTGGCGTCCGCAAAGGGGGGGCCGGAGGAGGGGCAGGAGTTTAGGAAGAGGAGGGAATGGCTGTCACCAATGAAGTCATGTTCGTAATCTAGTCCCTGCTCCGGTTCTGGGCTCGGGTGACTCACCGAGGGGGGAGAGGAGCGACAACCAGCACTGCGCTCCGCCCGTGTGGAAGGTAAATACAACTTGCAACTCGGTCCGCCCCCCGCCAGCTCCCCATGCCCGGCACGGTCCTTTATTGTCAGCGGCCGCGCCGGCTCGCACCGTGCCCACCTTCCCTCTCTCCATCGCTCCCCTTCCCCACGCACGGCCCCTCCGGTCCCAGGCGCCGCCGTGCCACCTGCTTCCTCTCCCCACCTTCCCCGGCGCCCGGCCCTCCCGAATATTTATATCCCCTAGTGGGTGGAGAGAAGAAAGTTTTGATCCGGTATTATTCTGGAATAATCACGATGCGGATCTCCGGGGTGGCAGCGACAGAACCCCCACGGCGTCGCCGGTGGCTGACTCGTGAGTCAGCGGCACTCTCGGTCTTGCCGCTTAGCGAGCGTGTCACGGGCTGCGGGCGACGCGGCCACGGGAGAGATAGATCCTTGGGGAGCGACAGCCCACACGGACGGGCCGTGGGCGGTTCCGCCGCAGCTGCCGGGGGTCGCAGGGTGAAGTTCAGGGTGTCCGGCGGCGGCAGAGCGCGGTGCGGTGGGGCTGTTTCTCCGCTGTGGCACACGCTGGCGCAGACCCAGCCGAGCAAGGGGAAGTGGGGAGGCATGGGGAGGGGAGGAACATGGTGCGTGAGGGAGCGGTCTCGCCTGCGAGGAGAGTAGCGGCATTCCCCGGCAGAGCCAGGGAGGCCATGATCCGGATCATTTCGCTGTCTGCCTGTCACAAACATTGCACACACCGGGGAGGGGGGGAGAAGCGGGGGCTGCGACTTCGGCCGACCGGCTGCGGCTCCTGTTGCTTTTCGGTCTGTTGTTTTTAACTGTGCAGTCACTCCTGCTGTAAAGGTGTCGCGGTTTACTTCCCAAAATAGCTTGCATGTCGGCGTACCCCTCCCGTTTTCCCTGCAGAAATTCGCCCTCCTCCTCCTCCCCACCCCCAAGCAGAGTAGCACAAAACATGCGCTTACAATTTTGGAATCGCCTGCCAAGCAAAAAAGCGTTTTATTTCCGGTGTGCGCGGAAATTTATTTTTTTTTAACCGGGCCGGGCGGGAGCGAGGATGCACACGCGCGCGGATGCTCAGGTAGCTGCGGCTCGCCTGCCTCTATGTCGGGAGAGGGAACGGCGGTGTTTGGCACCTGGAAAAGTTCTGTGCCCTGCCGGAGGCGGGGGTGGGCGGCAGAGCACTGCTGCAGCCAGCTGTCGGGTGGGGCCGGAGGGCAGCGGAGCCCTTCCCCGGGCCGCTGCGGGGCAGAGGCGGGAGGCGGCGGCGGCGGCGGGGGGGAGGATAGGAGAGTGGGTGGCCTTTCTCGTCCCTCCGCCTGTGCGAGCGGCGGCGGATCAGGAAGTCACCTCCGCCACACACAGGCGCACAGACATGTTTGGTCGGCGTGACATGGTGGCGGAGGGAAGGAGAGGCGGGGAGACGGGCCCAGCCCAGCCCTGAGGCATGACCCGGCTACTCGCCCGCCTGCCTGCCCGCCTGCGGCCGAGGTATGGGGCCGTGCGCGGGCACCGCCGCTAGCGGCGCACCTGGTACTTCGTGGAGGGGCGGCGGAAGGCGGCAGTGGGGCCGCATTTCCAGGCAGGGGCGTTTTACAGCCTGTCGGCCGGGGAGAAAACTTTTCAGACAGGCTGGAGGGGAGAACAGGGCCCTGCTGGTTGTGCGCGCCCGCCCCGGCGCCTTTGCGGGGGAGGCGGCGGGCGGCCCGGCGCCGAGGCCTGCGCGCCGCCCGTCCTGCAGGGCCCGAGCACCCGGGGGCAGAGCAGCGGTGCTGCCGCCGAGAGAGAGAGGGAGGGAGCGGCCGGCCTCGCCCCGTCCCCCCCGCTCCGGGGCTCCCGGGTCGCGGGTTCCCCGCCGCGGCGCTTCCTTGGGTCCGCGGTGCGCGGAGAAATGGAGTTTCTTATGTTGTCTCCTCCCCTCTTAAATTTATAATGGTGGAACTACAAACTGCGCACGGCTGGAAAAGTTACAGCTCTTCTAAACTCGATCTGAAGTTACAGTTTAACGATTGGCTTGGGTTGTTTTTGTTTTGGTTTTTTCCCCCAAGCGAGCGTTATGGTCAAGTAAAGGGAGTGTTAAAGAGTCTGCATGATTACATAGATCGCACCAAATTTGTTTTTTCTTAGTATCTGCTGCTTATAGTTGATATTCAGATTTACGAACTTTACGTTAACGCTGGTTTTTTTAGGATGTATTTTTGTGAATACTTATGTAAGTATGAATGAGGAAGTAAGTAACCAACTGAAAAAGTAAAAATAAAAAGTTCGTGGTTTTTCGGTTTTTTGTTTTGTTGGGTTTTTTTACCGTTTTAAGTATTCTGCATGCTCTCAGTGAAAAATTGGTCTGGGGTCTGTGACACGGCGTTGTTCCGTTTGCATTCTCTTCTGTTTTGCTTTAGTTTTCTAAAGTGTTACTTGGTTTTAACCACAGCCCCTAAGACCCAAACCATAAACACTGTACCAGAGTTTAATTCCTTTGGTAGTATACCAGTTACATGTTCGGGGTGGGGCAGTCTCTTCTCTGCAAGTTACTATTGTTGTGCAAATACGGGCACACTTTCTCTTTGGGAACCTAATTGCCCTATTACTGTCTTTGACTTTGTTTCTTTTGTCCTTTTGTTATTGTATGGAAAGAAAAAGTAGTGTACCAGAAGGATAGGGCTGTCTCAAGGCAGGTTTTTATGTCTACATATACATACACACACACACACACACACACACACACACACACACACACACGCATATATACATATATATATACACATATATATATATTATATATATAATATTGCAAAAATATTGTATGAATAGTGAGCTTTTAAAATTTAGACTGGATCATACAGCATATGTGGACTTGCCAGAGGTGAGGGTAAAGCTTTTTAAAATACCGTTTTAAAACAGTATTTCTCTCATGAGTTATGTCTCAGCTCTAAGACTGGTATTTCTGTGGCGTTGCATAGAACATGTGCCAAAAGAGTGTGTTCAAAGCAGTCTTAGATCTTTTCTTTTGTTCATTTCTGAAGTGGTCTGTGAGCCGTTCTTGTCAAGTTTGAAAAATACTTTCACCAACACCTGAGGCTTGAAAATAGACAAGAGAAAAAGTCCTTCAGCTAGCAGACTTATATTACATGTATTCTTGACAAAGATGTGTTTGAAATTACTATCTGCAGATATATTTTTCTCAGTTTTTGTTGGCCTTTTGAAGTTTATGTCAGAATGTGCACAGTAGCAACTTAGGAGGATGTCTACACTTTACCTCTGGTTTTTTGTGTCTCTGATGAGTAATACTGCTGTGAACTAGTGATCCTTTTCAGAAGGAGACTTCTCATTCTTTGTATGATTTAGAACATTTTTGCAAATTACTCATCAAAATGCCTGTTACATTTCCTTGTGTTTCCTGCTGCAGTCAAAATTCTCTATGTGTAAAGAACACATGTGTAAAGGTCTCTATGTGTAAAGGTTTCCTGGACCTCCATCACTTTTGGACTTTATCAGATTAGTTTTTAGTTTTTCAATTCTCTAGTGGAATAGTAAACACCACATTATGGCGTAAAGATCACTTGTCATAACATTGGCATTAGAGAAAAGCACATGTCTTACTTCCAAGATAAATAATGATGAATAAGGGGAAGAAGCAAGGCTTTCTTAAACACAGCTTTTTTAGTTTGTAAATACAGTAGAATAAGAAGACTAGCACTGGAAATGGTTTTCTTTGTTTCTGATACATTTAAAGTCATTAGTTATTAGGCGTAAACATTTCCCTGTTTGTCTCCACTTGGCAGAGAATATTTCCTATTTATCACTTTAGAGTTTGAGCACCCAGGTGGATCATTTAGTGGCGGGACCTTTGAGAAAATGCCACGAATAAGTTTGTTGTTACAGAAATGATACATTTTTCATGTATATTTTCATCAATATTTCACCACAAGAAACTCATATTTAAAACAATCTTCTCCCTTCCTCCTCCTCTTCTTCCCGTTTAAGTAAAGGCAAGGTCTGTAAGTAACATGGTGCATTCCTTTCCTTCTGCCTGCATCTCATTATGGCTTTTTTTTAAAGAATCAAATGAGAAGACAGTGTTCAGTAACTATGAATACCTGGAGTAAAGCTCACAGTATGAAAACTTAATTCATGGCTATTCAGTAGTGGCATGTATCAGTTTTCTGTGTGTGAAATTTACAGTGGAATCTACATATGTAGCAAATGTGGGCTTGCTCTTGGCTATTGTCTCATGGCAGTTAAACTTCTGACTGCAGCTATCTGCTCTCCTCTTTTCCTGAAGGCTACTGTCTTCTGCAGCAAAGCTTTCAGAAAGGATCATATGTCTCTGCTGTAGTGTCTTCACTGTAAAGTCTGGCGGCGTAGCTTAGCCTAACTTGTGTGCACTCTGATTTGTGATTATGCCTTTTGACAGTCTGGAGTACATTCAACTCCCAGCTGTTAGCCAGTCATTTCTTGGTGCTGATGTTAATTTTTCCTAAGAGGGTAGGCTGTAAGCTAGAGTAGTTGAGAAAAGTTGGAACTCTGTGTAAAGCTGAAACAGCTAAACAGTAGGAGTAAGAATTTCTACAAGAATATTTGAAGGTGAGGAGTATTGACTATCATCCTAAGGTAAACTGTCTCTGCATGTGAAAATGGATCTTACACTACGTGACTCCACAAGGAAGTTTCTGGTGTAAGCATTCCACCCATTTTGTGAGCTCTGCGGAGATTCCTGCAGCAGTTTCTGATAGAGAGCTAGACATGCAGCTAGAGTAGTGTGCAGAGGTTTTTTCCTCTGGTCTAAGTGTCTGGCTAAGTAATTAAGGTTCAGCATTTCTGGTTCTGTGGTTTGTATTTTAAACTACAAATCCCCTTACAGAAGGTTTTCAGATTACACTGACATTGCATGTGTGAGTCCGCAAAGGCAGGATCTCAGCTGCTAGTGTGTTTGGCTTCTCTTACGTGAACTGAATAACTCTGGTATATGTTAGTTGAAAATACGACTATTTTCACTGATTTTTTGTTGTTCATGTGAACCTGTTTATAAATTGAATTGTCATTTAATCAAATGACAATACTTAAATCGTGATAAAAGGTTATGCAGAGTGTTCTGTAAAATTGTACAGTACAAAACACTTACTTGCTTCTAAGTATGATAAGTTATTTAACGATGATGAGCTGCTATGATTACTAAATCAGCTCTTCTACTTTGAGCGTATTAATTAGATTATAGTTAACAGATTATGCAAGTAATACTAATCACTGACAGTATAATTTCAACTTTTTTATGGTAGTATAATAAAGGTAACTCCTTTAGCCTGTAGTGTATCACAAGTTTACAGTTTTATCTTTTCAAAGCCACCTGTGAATCATGACTTCAGTTGGAAATATTGGGGGAGAAGTAGACTGTAACTATTTTTCTGTGAAGAAAGTTACAGTCAGCTTTGCAATATCTGTGTGGCTGTTGTATAGGTCCATGTTTCCTTTTCATCAGCTCTAAGCAGTATAGTTTCCTTACTTTCTACTACATATCCAAGGCAGGAGATCTGCCCAAAGCATCCTGGCTGAAGGTCAATTTAGGTTGAAAGGCAGAAGTTATACTGGAGGGTGAAGGGAACTAGCTAGAAGAATTATAAATACTTACTGCTCCATCTGTTCTTAGACTTGGTGTGTGCCCTGTCAAAGCAGCCTCTAATCCCTGGATCTTTTTGGGTGTAGAGCTGGCCTTGAATTTCAAAGTAATGTAAATGATTTTTTACCTTCCGTTTGGGATCTGCTAATATTTCCTTATGCGAAAAAAATTCCTTCCTTTGTTGCCTTTGGGTTTGTAGCAAGTTTATAGCAAAACAGGGGCAATAGAAACATTGAACTTATGGAGACCCTATTGTACAGTGAATTAGTTACATCTACAAAACTTTCTAGGTGTATATGAAATGACAGTGCAGAAACATTTATGCTTAGGGACTGTTATTTCTAATTGTTTGCAGTGTAGATATTCACTGTCCTAAACCATTTGATCTGGAAATAGTTGAGCAGAGATCCTCAGTCTCTCTGTTAATCTTCAGCTATTGTTTTGTATCTCTTCTTTGTATTCGGATCTGGCCAAAGTTATCCTGAGAGAAGATAGATGCCTTTTTTATTTGCCTGTCTTAACTCTGGTTATGTCCAGCAGAGGTGGAGAAATTCTCTGAGACCACATGTAGAACCATGTGAATCACCACCACTGTTCAGCTGCGAGTAGCTCATTTAGGGCTGTTCACAGAAGAGATTTTGTCATGTTGATGTAAATAGATCTGAGGTGGTAAGGGATTACAGTGCAAGAAAAAATGCATCCTATTTGAAGTCATGTGAATAACACTATTCTAGTGAGTGTTTTGAGGAAATTGTAAGATTGGACACTTGAGAAACAGTTAAACAACATGTAATGTGTTTGAGAATCAGGGCCAACAGCCTTGTCATTTGGAACAATAAGGTAGTTTTTTTTTCCTAATTTACTAAAGTCTTTGTAATCTGTTCAGAACATTTACTTTTTTTGCCTTTCCTTCCCCCTTGCTTTTTAATTGTAACGGGAACTACTCATTATAAAGCAGTCCAAAGAAATAGGTTAACACTGGTTTCGGCAGGGAGCTGGCTTCATACTGCTTTTTCCATAGCAGGCACCAGAATTTAGCCAAACTTATACCAATGCTATCCGTATGGATATTGGCCACTGTTGGACCTGTTATCTTTTTGTAGATTTTTGCTTTGACTTTAATGTGACTTTTTAAAGGGCCTAAAGAAATTATGTATCTAGATTTTACTTTATTTTAATGAGAGCTGGGTACCTAATTTCTGTGATTTTTTTTTAACACAGTCTCTTCAAAAAGCTATTTTTGAAACATGTTAAACCACAAACTTTTTAACAGGTCTGTTCTGTGAACAGATACTTAGTTAGAAGGGCCATACTGTATTCTGATTTAGGCCAGTGGCTGTTCTTTAATTTTGTGGAATACTGTTGCCAGGGTAAATTGCTTTGTCTCTTTATTTCCATGGCTGTCTTCGGACAGGATTTATTACTTTCATTTAAGTAGTATTTTCCAATACTTTATGTTCCCTTGATACAGATTTTATAAATTACTTTTTTTTTTCACATGTTGTTTGACATACAAAATCTCTGAATACAAATCTGTTTAAGACAATTCACAATTATGTGAGATTGGGTGAGTTTATCTTTTCTCAAAGAAAGATGATGAAGGGACTTGATCTGGTGTAAGCGATGCAAATATTCACTTCTGGTAGTTACAGTTTTTCACAGTTTGGACACTTGCTATCCCATTAAAAAGAATTTTTAATTTTTCAAATTTGCATGGACATGTTTAATGTATTTGTAAATGTCAGTGTAACTAATGGACCTGAGACTGGAGCCGGTTTTTATGAGAACTACAAGTTGCATTTGAAATAGGGTCAAATAGGTGAATACAGGGAAAGATTTTGATACCCATTTTAATACATAGGTGTAGGTAGATGTCTTTTGTGAAATAAGATATTTTGGGATACTGTATACTGATAGTACTTTTGTAATTGTGTTGTGGTTCTGTATACATTTGTCTAGATGGTGGTGGTGGCACTAGGTATCTGCTTTGTTAAATATATTGAATTTCTCTTCGAATATGCAGAGTGACTCAGGTGTGAGAGTGTCAGTCTTAGATTTTGCAATATAATGACTGACTCATGTAAGAGCCATTTGTTATGTGGAAATGTGTGTTGTCCTTCCTACAGCCAAATGTAGGCCTCCTAGAGGAAGCAATGGCATGGTGTTCACAGTTGTGAACATGTGATAACTTGATTCCTTTTGTGGTTGTGTTTTGGGGTTGTAGACAACTAATTAGTAACTGTAGAGTTTTGAACTGAGAAGCTTTATAGGCATCTCTGTATTTTACCTTGCAAGGAAACAGGATCCCAAGGTATCAAGTCACAGAATCACAGAATATCCTGAGCTGTAAGTCACCAGAAGGATCATTGAGTCCAATTCTTGGCCCTGCAAGACACACTGAGAATCACACCATGTGCCTGAGAATGTTGTCCCAACACTTTTTGAACTCTGTCAGGCTGGTGCTGTGACCACTTCCCTGGGGAGCCCATTCCACTGCCCAACCACTCTCTGAGTTATCCTGTTATCCAACTTAAACCTTCCCTGACACAACTTGAGGCCATTCCCTCAAGTCCTGTCACTGCTCACAACAGAGAAAGGAGATCAGTGTCTGTCCCTCCTCTTCCCCTCTTGACGAAGCTGTAGATTGCAATGAGGTCTCCCCTCAGTCTCCTCCAGGCTGAAAAAGCCAAATTTCCTCAGATGCTCCTTGTGGCTTTCCCATTTAGGCCTTTCACTATGTTTTTGTCCCTCCTTTGGACACTCTCCAGTAGCTTTATATCTCTCTTATATTGCGGCACCCAAAACTGCCCCCAGCCCTTGAGGTGAGGCCGCCCCAGTACAGAGCAGAGCAGAGCAGGACAATCCCCTCCCTTGCCTGGCTGGTGATGCTGTGCCTGATGCCCCCCAGGACACAGGTGGCTCTCCTGGCTGCCAGCGCATTGCTGACTCATGTTCAACTTGCCATCGACCAGGACCCCCAGGTCCCTTTCTCTGGCACTGCTCTCCAGCATCTCATTCCTCAGTCTGTCTGTATATCCAGGGTTGCCCCATCCCAGGTGCAGAATTTGGCAATGGTCTTTTTTAAACTGTGTACAGTTGGTGATTGCCCGGCCTTCAAATTTGTCTAGGTTTCTCTGCCGGGCCTCTCGGCATTTGAGAGAGCTCAAATTTGCATTGAGCCCCTCCCACTTTTGTATCAGCTGCAAACTTAGTATCCCTTCAAGTCCTATATCTATGTGGTTTATGAAGGTGAGTGGACTATGTGCGCTTGCAGCCCAAAAAGTGAACTGCATCCTGTGTTGCATCAAAAGAAATGTGGCTAGAAGAGTGAGGGAGGTGATTCTTGCCCTCTACTCTTCCCTCATGAGACCCTGCCTGGAGTGCTGTGTCCAGGTCTGGGGTCTTCAGCACAAGAAAGACGTGGACCTGTTGGAGTGGGTCCAGAAGATGGGCATGAATTTGAAGAGGATGAGATAGAGCACCTCTCCTGTGAAGAAAGGCTGAGAGAAAAGGGGTTGTTCAGCATCAAGAAGAGGCTGTTCCAGGAAGACCTCGTGGTGGCCTTCCAGTACTTGAAGGGCCTTATAAAAACAAGAAAGAATGCGCAGATAGTGGCTGGTCAAGGAGCAGTGGTTTTAAACTTCAGGAATGTATGTTTAGATTAGCTGATAGGAAGAAATTCTTCCAGGTGAGAGTCGTGAGGCACTGACACAGATTGAGAAGATCCGTAAGTTGTAGATCAAGTTGTAAATCCCTATCCCTGGAAGTGTTCAAGGCCGGGTTGAACTGGGCTCTGAACAACCTGATCTAGTGCAAGGTGTACCTGCTGTTGGCAGGGGGGTTGGAACTAGATGATCTTAAAGATGACCCAAACCATTCTGTGATATTGTGTTTGGGAGCACTGGCCCTAAGGAGGTGTGCTGTGGAACCCCACTAGTGACTGGTCACCAGCCTGATGCCACCTTGTTTACTGTAATCCTTTGTTCCTGGCCATCAGCCTGTCGCTTACCTATCACGTGATGTCTTTATCCAGCTGTGTGCTGGACATCTTGTCCGCAAGGATACTGTGAGAGACAGTATTGAAAGCTTTACTGAAATCCAAAAGGATTCCATCAACTGGTTCCCTTCATCAACCAAGTGGGTTACCCTGTGATAAAAGTGAGTTAAGTTTGACAAGCAGGACTTCTCTGTCATGAACCTGTGCTGGCTATAACCAAAGACTGCATTGTCCATCAGGTGTTTTTCAGTACCTCTCAGAATAATCTTCTGCATAATTTTGCTGGTCACTGAACTGAGACTGTGACAGGCCTGTAACTTGCAGGCTCATCCTTCTTCTCCTGGAAAATCAGGATGCCAGCCAGCTTCCAGTTAACTGGGAGCTATCTAGATTCCCAAGACTGCCTAAAAATGGAGAGAGACCTCCCAATGGCATCAGCCAGCTCTTTGAGTATTCTCGGATGAATTCTGTTGGGCCCCATAGATTTACAGGGATCCAGCTGAAGCAGTAGATCCCACACAAGTTCGAGATCCAGCTGAGCGTTGATCATTCTCACAGCCGTGGTTCTCCAACCCACAGCACTGGGACCCCCTTAATCCATGATCAGCATTGAGAACAGAGGCAAAGAAAGCATTAAACACTGCCTTATCTATGTCCCTGTTTGTGTGGTGACCGTCCTCATCCTGTAACAGGACAATCTTATTTCTCCACTGTCTTTTGCTATTAATGCATTTAAAGCCTCTTTTTAAAATTGTCCCCCTCAACTGAGGCCAGCCTCAACTCCAGTTGAGCTTCAGCCTGATGAATTTTTCTGCTACAGTGGTGAGCAGCATCTCTGTATTCCTACCACATCACCTGACCTTGCTCCTCTGAGCATACACCTTCCTTTCTTGCCTCCACGTCCCAAAGAAGATTCCTGTTCAGCCTACTTGCCTTTTTCCTCACCTGCTGGACCTCTGGCATTTGGGAATTGCCTGCTCCTGTGCCCTTAGAACATGGCGCTTAAAAAATGACCAGCACTGATGGATGCCAGGACCTGCAAAAACAGGCACTAAGGCCAGGAAGGCCATCGATCACTGTCATGAGACCCTGTCTGTTAACAAGCATGAAATTAAGGAGAACATATTTCCTAGCCCGCTCTCCTAATACCTGAACTGTGAAGTAGCAGCCAGGTGTTTTAAGAATCTCCTGGACTTGATTGTGCCACTTGTGTGGTGTCCCCAGTTAACATCTGACTGGTTGAATTACCCCATGAGGAGAAATTTGAAGGTGTCCCTTTGTTCCTTGAAGAATTGGTTTAATTATTGTGCCTAGATGGTCTATAGCAGACTCCCATGATAACATCTTCATTATTTATTTGTATGTTAATCCTAACCCAGAGGTTCTCAGCCCTAGTGTTTCCAGTTGTAAGCTCCATACATTCTAATCCCTTCATTATGAACAATGCTACCCCTCTGCTTTGCCTGCCCCATCTCTCCCTCCTGAAGTGTCATGCAGCCATCACAGCACACCAGTCGCAGGACTTAACCCTCTGAGTTTTGTTTATGCCAGTGATGTCATATCTCTGGCCCTGGGCCAAAGCTTTCCCTTGCTCCTTTCTTACGCTGTGTGGTTCGTTGTAGCCTACACCTCATGGAGCAGATTGAGTGATCTCACTAAAATGCTAGTAAGATCAGTCAGTCACTCAACATTTGGTTCCTCAGGTTTTGGTGTGCCATCTCAGTGCTTATCACTGGCAAGTCTGGTTTTATCCCTTCGTGCCTTCCAATCAAGGAAGCTTGACAATGAGCTCTGACAATGAGCCCTGCTAGCTCTTGTGGTAGACCCCTTTTTCCACTCTGTGGAAGGTGCATCCCTTCAGGTATTGTAGACCAACTGTTGTATAGACCATGCCATTATTTAAAAAAAATGCCTGTTCTGCTGATGACATGAGTTTTGGAGCCATGCACCCCTGGGAGACTTCCCTTTGGGTTGGGCCTGGTCTGCATAGCGGGCCCTCGGTTCCCCTTAGAAGGGAGTCGCCTATGTCAACTACCCTTCCCATTTAATTAACAGGCAGTCATGATGAGGGTAGTAGGCTGTCTTGCCCCAGGTGGTTCCTCCATCCCAGAAGGGCCTTTGTCTACCTCATCTGTTGACTGCCCTTCCAGTTCCAGGGTCTCATACCTCTTGTGAAAGGTACCAGTTGTTGTACTTGTCATCTTCAAGTTTTCAGGAGGAAGAGTATTCTGCCTAGTGTGGACAGTGTCCAGCTTCCAGTGTTCATGTTCAAGAAATCTCTGCCTTACTGTTAGTAGAGTTTTGGGTCCACCTGCATCTTTGCTTCAGTGGAGGTTTGAAACTTCTGAGACGTTCTGGGAATAGCCTGTCAATCTCTCCCTCATTCTCACGAGTACTGCACAGGCTGTTCACTGCGTCCCAGGGCTCCTTAACCTGGCGACAGCTGAATTTACAGTAACACATCTTCTGTGACAGGAGTGATGGTCAGCCCTGGCCTTTTGGAGAGCCATGAGGTACTCCTGGCAACCTGAGTCCTGAAAAGCTGCATCTACCATTAGATGGTCTGTCTGTCTGGAGGCTTCTGACATGGATGGTACAGTGACTTCAGGGGGAGTGAGCTCTGTGGCTTTCGAAACCATACATGAGGGAGCATACACTAATAAAGTTATGCCCTTCTTCACCAGCTACTGGGTCGGTTGACTGACTTTGTTGGCTGTTCCCAAACAGTCAGAGGGGAGTGTTGCCAGCATACCCTGGTCATGTTCACTACCTATGGACCCTTTTTGGGTGAGGGGGAGCAGCTGCCGTCCTTGCTGGCTGCACTCAACGCTCTGTCAGCCGCTCTAGGGCAAGCTGCCAGTTCCATGTGGGTGTTGGCGCTCTCCTGTGGTTCCCCTGGCTCCTGCCCTGCTTGTTGCAGTCTGTGGCTCTGCAGTGGAGCCCTTGGCCTTTGCGTGGTTGGGGGCAGTTATCCAACCTGTCACTGTCACTACTGGTTCCAGCCGTGCCCAGTCACCTACTCTGTGGCAGGCTGCTGGCTCCATGTATGTCTCAGCGCTCTAAGGCAAATGAGAAAAAAGTTCTGAAAACAGAAAAGGCTGGTCACAGCTGTTTAGGGAGAGATTTTTTAACATGTACATTGCAGAGATGCCCAGCTATCTTTCCTGATTTTAGTACTTCTGTGCTCTGCTTGGCCCACATGACACATCTGGTGATATCAAGTCAGTTCAACTGTTGTTTTGGTAGATGTTTCTCGTCGCATACCAGCTGCTTTGTTCTGTAAGTACCATACAAACATCCAGAAATGGATGGAATTATGAGGATCCTTATCGTTCTAGTGGGCTTTTAGTGGGATGATCAAGCTAATGGGCAACATTAAGGATTGTGTAAGCATTTTCTGCTGATGACAGCTTGCATATGTATGTGTATATATATGTGTGTGTGTGTGTGTGTGTGTGTGTGTGTGTGTGTGTGTAATTGCCAGTAGATTTTATTATGTTTTTTCTCAATGCCCCTAATGTCACATAGAAATTGTGGTTTTGTTTTTGTTTTGTTTTGTTTTTGTTATTAGAGCTATTCTGCTAATTGAAAAGGAGACAGAAAATAGATGTCCACGCCTACAGACCCTGGCGCCATGCCTCATCCTGGTCCTTCCCCTGGACCAGGACCTTCACCTGGACCGATTCTGGGACCTAGCCCAGGACCAGGGCCATCTCCTGGCTCCGTTCACAGCATGATGGGGCCAAGTCCTGGTCCTCCCAGTGTCCCACATCCAATGCCGACAATGGGGCCTACAGATTATCCACAGGAAGGCATGCATCAAATGCATAAGGTAATAGTTTATTACAAATGAACCTTCTTTCCCTAGAGCTCTCTCCACTGATGAAAAAAGCTACTTAAACTACATTTAGACCTGCTTAACAGCTGTTACGCATCACCTGCAAAAGTTCAGCTACACTCTTCTTTCTGTATTCCTAAAGATTATTCATGTGTCAGATTAAACAGTTTCCTTGTTCTTTGCAGACTACTTTGAACTACAGAGTTAGTAGTTTGCAAATCTTCATTTGTAAACTGTACTTTTCTGTAAGATAGCCATTAGTAGAGAGGAAAAAATGAATGATGGTGTTAAAACTTCAAAGCACACTGTTCTAACCACCTTTGTCCCCTTTTATTTTCTTCTTGTCTCTTTGGACATACCATGTGTTTTTTTTCTGGGTAGTTTTTAATTTTGCATGAAGTTGTTGTTCTTAAAGGAAAAAGAAAGCAACAAAACAAACCTAAGCCGCCTTAAAAGATTTGTGCTACAAATTTCTTTACTCTTCCATATTGAAAACGTGGTTGAAAAATGTGGCTTTCAAATTACTTTATAAAGATTATGTCTTACAAAGGAATATAAAACTATGTCATGTAGAACATGTCAATAATTGCACTTCAGTGGTTATTGTTATACACTTAAAATTGCATGTGTGTTTAGACTATCATTAATGTTTTTTGCTTTGAGGAAATACTTGGCTGTGTGGAAATTCCTTTGTGAGAACAGTCTCTTTATGTATTGTCATTTTTGTTTGATTGTGTACCAGAGATTAGAGCTCAGAATAATTTTGATTGCAGTCATGTTCTCAGAAATATGTAGTAGCAGCTTACAGAGCCAAGATATTGAAAACATTTTGGCAGCTATTGTTGATTCCACTTGGAATCATTATGTGCACATAAAGAAAAAAATTACAGTAAAAAACTGATTTAAAGTAATAGAAACATGTCTTAATTTTCCTCATTAAATGAGATCTTCCTTCTGACACTCTCATATACGGGTCAATTTCATTCATTAAAACAAGGTCCAGTCAGCAGGGACATGGCATTATCATCTTTTGCATGAAGAGCTAAATAATTTCTAATAGCACAAAGACTAGCTGAAGTGAAGGAGGTCATGATGGAGCTTCCGATTTGTACTGACCTGTTGTAATCTCTCAGAGGTCAGTACATGCAGTAACTATAACCTTTGCATTTGAATCTTGAGGTATCTGGTTTAGCTATTAGCTACATTAGACATTTGCAATTGGCATTTTTTTGTTTGTGGGGTCAGTTACAGCCCAGCTTTTCAGAACTTTGTCCCCAAACTTCATAGCCCAGGTTCTTGCATCCTTCATTCCTTTATATTGTTCTTCTACCTGTAGAAGAAGAAGGTGGCATCATGAATTTTCCATAGAATGGTTGAATGCTCCACACATTATGTTTTTAACTGATATATCCTGTTATATCAGCCATTTAATCCTGTGTTATAATTAGAAACTATCCAACGAATGTCATCCTACAACATTCTTTCAGAGACTTCAGGAAGCATCTCAAAAAGTTTTGTGAGCCAGAGTAGAAATTCTCCCATTGAGGTGGTGCTGAAATGTTTTGAAAAATGCACCACGAAGAGTCTGGATAGTGGATTAAAAGATGATCATTCAGTATAGTTACAGTAAATTACTCTTCCTTTTCTCTGCCTTGATTCTGATAATGGAATAAAGACTGTAATTTCACAAGTCCTTGTTTTAGTAGCAACAGCCTTGCTGTCCTCTAGGTTTCCACTTTACAGGTTCCAGCATGTCTTCATGTCTGTATGATTAAGCTAGAAAGTGGGTCTGATGAGCTGATACAGGTGAAAAAAAGAAAAACTGAAATAAAATCTCGGATTTGGGTCTGTTTTTTTGTGCAACTCCAGAAGTAGTGTATTGTGGTAAATGTTGGAAGTGTCTGTCTCAGAAATGCTGTGGAAGGGTGCCTCTAAATTATTTTGCAAATAGTACTTTAGTGTTGTTCAGTGTAGTTAAAAGACTGGTCTGCCACCTGAAGCTGGACCAAATTAACAGTTAGGTTTTGCTTAGTACTATATAAAATAGGTTGACTTTCAAGTCATGATATATCGTAGCACTACTTTTTTTAATGAAATGCAGCAAAAAAGGGGGGATTGCAACTAAAGTGTCCCAGTTATACAATTGCTTGTGGGGTACCCACGTATGCAATGGTTCTTCCTTTTAAAATTCACAAACTTCAGTGGAACAACTTCATTTTGTGTTAGATGTTTGACTTGCTTACAAACAATAATATAATGCACAAAATTAAAAAAAAATCCAAAGGATCTATCAGTAGCTAAAATACTGATAGAAACAAATTTATATTAATAAATTCCTTAAGTATGTTTACTTAAGAACTGTTATTATGAAAACTAAAGACTGTATATTCACTTAGTAACCAGAAAAACCTTCCACAGGAGAATTTACTATTAGTTTACATAATGCTGTTTTGACAGAAACAGTAAATTTAGCTGCATTTCTTGCTAGTTTCTTAAAGACTATCAACCAAATTTCCAGGAAAATACTTACAGTTCCAAAAATTACTGAAGTGTGTCTTGGATGCATGACAGCTACTTTTAAGGAGAAATACTTTAGAAGTCTGTCAGGGGTACTGCTAAATGGACAAGCCATAGCAGCCTCAGAGTCTCATGAGAAAAAATACTTGGAAGCTGGAAGATACTAAAAGAAAGCATTGCTACCTTCCTTGACCTAATCTTACTTTCCCTCTTCATCCAAATAAAAGTTTCTCTGGAGGCAGAACAAGGCTCCATGGTTTCAGTCTGAATTGATACAGCCTTTGACAGAGTCCCCCACAGTATCTTCTTGTCTAGATTGGAGAGCGATGGTTTCAATGAGTGGACTCTTAGATGGATAAGAATGTGGTTGGACAGTCACATCTGGAGGGTAGTGGTCAATGGCTCAGAGTCCTGATGGACACCAGTGACAAGCAGTGTCCCCCAGGGGTCTGTATTTTGACCGTTACTTAATGTCTTTATTAATGACATAGGCAAAGGGGCCCAGGAAGTTTGCAGATGACACCAAGCTGGGTGATGCAGTAGACACACCTGAAGGATGGGATGCCTCCCGATGGGACCTGGGCAAGCTCAGGAAATGGGTCCATGGGTATCTCATGTTTTAACAAGGCCAAGTGTAAGGTGCTGCAGCTGGGTTGGGGCAACCCCAGGTATCAACATGGGCTAGGAATGAACAGATCAGAGCAGCCCTGTTGGGAAGGACTTGGGGCTGCTTGTGGGTGAGAGGCTGGACATGGACCAGCCATGAGCACTCCCAGCCCAGAAAGCCAAACGTGTCCTGGGCTGCATCCAAAGCAGTGTGGGCAGCAGGGCCAGGGAGGGGATCCTGCCCCTCTGCTCTGCTCTGCTGAGACCCCACCTGCAGTGCTGCATCAGCTCTGGGGTCCCAGCACAGGAAGGACATGGATTTGCCAGAGCGAGTCCTGAGGAGGCCACCGAAAGGAGAGGGGGATGGAACCTTTCTCCTATTAGGAAGTGCTGAGAGAATTGGATTTGTTTAGCTTGGAGAAAAGAAGGCTTTGAAGTGACCCCATTGCAGCTTTCCAGTAGCTGAAGGGAGCCTACAAAAAAGATGTAGAGAGACTTTTTACAAGGACAGGTGGTGACAGGATAAGGGGGAATGGTTTCAAACGGAAAGACAGGAGGTTTAGATTAAATATTAGGAAGGAATTCTTTACCGTGAGGGTAGTGGGGCACTGGAACAGATTGCCCAGGGAGGCCCCATCCCTGGAAGTGTTCAAGGTGAGTTTAGATGGGACTCTGAGGAACTTGATTTAGAGACTGCCACTGCAAGAGGTTTGGGACTTGGTGATCTCTGACATTCCTTCCAGCCCAAGCCATACGACAGCCTTCTGTATCATCTTACGCACTACCTGGACTACATGATTTAAACTGCTTAACTTTTGTTATGACAACATTGTAACCTGTTAATTTGCACAATGCTCACTTGAGGGATGGATAGATTACTGTGAGCTCTTGAGTTATTTTCTCTTCCATTTAATTGTAACCTGATGCATAATCACTTATTTTGTGGATTTGTAATGGGGTGTACTGTAAATGATTTCTGACTGTGGAATAATTACAACGATGTCACGGGCAGTGACTCATTACTGGTTTTGATGAGTGAGGTAAAAAGTGAGGGAGAGAAAAAGTTCTTCAGAAATACAGTAGTTTTTACTATGTTCACTCAGATGTTCCATTAAAACAGAAGGCAAACATTTTCCCATTTCGAATATTATTGGGTAGCAGATCTATGCACATTAGACATTCTGAGAATCAAAGAAGTTCTGTCATGGTCTTAGAAGTAGCAGCATACATCAGCAGGCATGTTCCCCGCAATATTTTTGTTGTTTAAATCTACGTTAGTAAAAAAAGAAAGGAGGTATTGTCAATCCTGAAAAATGTACAGTGAACTTAAATAAAATGGTGATTTAGTGATTTGTTAGAGATTAAGGGAATTGGTGGCCATTTTCCTGCTGCAAAAACCACTGTCAAACTGGCCGTCCATTGGGGATGCATTCAGTTATGCAGTGAAGTTATGTGGCAGTTACATGACAACACACTGCTGTTTGGTGTGTGTAATTCTGGTTTTTTAGAGGATGCATGATCTACAAGCAAACTAGTCTGGTACTCAGTCTTTGATTTTAATGCTGGGGCTTTTTTTGCTTGGTTGTTTTTTTAAGAAGGTGGATTGAAACAAAAAAAACCCAGACATGGTAACATGACAGTTTACCTGAAAATAGGTCAAACTGTGATGTATCTGTGAGAAGACCTTAGTTGCTAAATTCAGAGTAAAAGCACTGTAGGCAAATGTTCCTTATGCATTAGACATTATGTAAGTCTGTAAGTCTGCCAAGTCTATAAGCATGTGCTAGCATACAGTTGAAGTTCAACCCTCATTCTGTTTCTAGAATGGTTTATTTGGGCTGTTCAGTACTTGTGTCCTTCCTTATGGGGACCAATCAAAATACTAGTTTCTACTTAAAGTTGAGCATATCTCAACTTCCTATTTCCCTTCTGTCTTATTAGAAGACTAGAATAAAAAACGTATCCCAGTGTGATAGTAGTGCTTTGTTGGTAATATAGGTTTCTTTCTTATCCCAACAATGTCATTGTGGAAGATAGCTTTAATAATTTATAGAGGATGGAAGAATTTACAGAAATTACATTGTGTGTAAGATCCCTTCTGTAATTTTTAACCTGTTGCGTAGATTTGGAGTTATCCACTAGCTCTGTAACTATAGAGTGATTCAAAAAGCTATGAAAAATAACTATTCCTCAGTTATTGTAGTCCACTGCTGTCCTCAGCTGAATTGCCGCCTCTATTTTATACATATCTTTTCCATGGCCAGTAGAGGTGCTTTTAGATGAAATAAATTCTTGGAAGTACTGGTCTCTGCATACATTAGCGATTCTTTAATCATTAAAACTAATTTGGCTTCAAAGAAGTTTATGCCATCTTCATCTTTTGTATTTTTACTAGTAACAAGCTGGTTTATGAGTTCTAATGAATTTAATTTTGGTTTATTCACAGCATAAATTTTGCAAACACACAGATGCAAACCCCTTTCTTGCTATATATTTAGTCTCCCTTCCATTAGAGTTGAAACATTTCAATTTGCTGCAGTTGTTTTTGCGAGTGTTGTTTTTATTTTAATAATACTTTTAAAATTAAACCTGTTATTTTGATCAATTCTTTCCACAGAAGCATGCCTTGAATTGAAGTTTTCTTGTATGGTCGTGTCTCTACCTCTCTGTTCCTGTTGGATTTTTTTTTTTTAATTACCTTCATGAAAGGCCACATACTTGCTGTTCTCTGCTGCGCTTTGTTAACAGACAACTCCTTTCCCCACCCTCTTTATGCTAGTGCTTCTGATGTACACATGGTGTGTACCATCTTACTCCCGTCTGAGCTGTTTGCATTCCCAGAGGTTTGTTTCATAGTTGCCACCTATTATTGCAGTGAAACCTATCCCTGCAGTTACACCACAAATGTGGACAGCTAGAGTCTTCTGATCTGGAAATCAGATCAAGTTTCCTGCAAATTTCCTCCTCTTGGCAGTCATAAAAATTTAGTCCTCAACACATACCATGACAAAATAAGAATGCATCCAGCTTTACAGATGTTTTGGTTTCTGTAGTATGCAGCCCACGCAGGCAGAATGTGAAGTGAGTGTTCTCTTCTGTGGCGGGTATCTTTGTAAGAAGGAGCGAAGAGGGAAGGAGGGATCTGCATGCGTCAGAAAAGGGCACTGGGATTTATTTGGTTAGCAAAGTAGGACTATTTTTAATGTGTCAGTCATCTGTGTCTACATTTCTACTCCACATCCCAAGTTTGTGTAATCAAAAATAGCTTCTTGAGTAGTGTGTGTTTTTCTGATATAATTTCACAAATATTTTTATACTGTCATGACAACTAAATGATTTGGTGAAACATGAAAAATCCATTTTATTTTTCCTTTTTCTGTAACTTTCCTCCTTTTAACCCAGACTTCTGATAAAGAAAAATGATAGTGATATCCTTCAAAAATGTTCAACAAACAACAAATTCTGTGTATTTAAAGGTGTTTTCAGTCAAATCTGATTATTGCAATGGAAAGTAGAAAATTCGTATGAAGGGTTTACAAATTGAAATTTAGAATTATTTTTTCTGTTGTAGAAATAGTGACCTTAGTTTAATTCTGTTTAAATTGAGTCATGTGCAACAAATTACTCAAAAATAAGAAATGTGACATTTTTTTTCTGTGAGCTGATGGAGCTTCTGGCACTCTTGTTTGATTAACTCCCTACATTTTCCACTGGAGTAAGTTGTCTTAAATCTCTTTTTAGAAAGATTTCTCAATAAATAGATGTGCATTTACATAAAACAGACCATGAGGTCTCCATTCACAGCAGGGTTTGCAAGAGCAGCATTTAGTGTGCATTCGTGCAGGTGTTAGAGAGGGGCAGAGCTGCGTATTTCTGTAGAGAGGCTAAGTGAGTGATGCCAGTCCCTTCCTAATACAAAGCCTTATAAGAGCTCTAAGTTAGAAGTTAATGCGCTTAATCTCTTCCATTGTTAGGGATATGATACAATTTTTACTTTCACAATAAACTTGGTTGTTTCTTAGGACATCTTCCTTCTGATGTTACATTTCCCTTATTTTCACTTTCAGAGTCTTTCAGTTTCTATTGTGGAGCCTTTTTCAGTGCCCAGAATGCCTTCAGCATGTTTTTCAGACTCCAAGCTATCTTGTCTTCACTCTCTAAAGAGAGTACTTGGAACGGTTTTGTGTTTTAAGTACCATGGGAACTGTAGTTTTTGAGGAGTGAATAAGGTGACAGGAGCTGTAGGGAGCACAGGTATTGTTTTCCCTTCCTCGGCTGCTTATCCTTGTTTTTGTCAGCAAAGAAGAGGTTACCTCCTGCAATGTCATCCTTGTTTTTGAAGAGAAACAATGTTTAGGACATTCCAGTAGAGCAACTAGTGAAAGGGCAAAGTTTGGGCTAAAAATAACTTGAGTCAAGCCACAGGCTCTACTTTCATAACTTAGTGTGTGTTACACTGCTTTGTAATATGAGTCTAATACAGTTTGTGTGTTGTATTTGGACAATTTGCCTTGCTGCCATTGCCAAACAGTTCATAAGGAAGAAAAAAGGCAAAAAGGAAACAAGAGGGGACAAGCAGTCTAGTAGTGTTCTGTGCTTCCCCAGATGTCTGATTCCAGAGCAAAGGTTCCTGTTTGTTTTTATTTTGAATGACTGCTAAAAGAAGTTTTTACCCTTCATGTATTTGTTTAGATCTTGAGTTAAGGTCCTTTATATTTTTATAGTGGATTTATATATTATTTCTCTCTAAATACTTGCTTTGTTTTCACAGTCTGTTGATGGCTTGCATGAAAAAGGAATGGTTGAAGATGTTCACTGTGGCTCCATGAAGAGTATGCGACCTCCTCATCCTGGAATGGGCCCACCTCAAAGTCCAATGGACCAGCATAGCCAAGGTTTCTCCATACTGTGCATGCACTATGATTTTGGGGCCCCATGTTCCACAAACAGTCTGTAGCTCCATGTAACAGGTTGCCAATTATTTCCTTTCTGTTTTGTTTGGAAAAGCTGAACAGGGCAAGGTGAATTACTGAATCCATTTGGTTTCTGAAGTGTCCATCTGGCATGTATTGGAAAAGAGCTAAGGTTGAAGTCAGTGGCTGGGGCAAGTAATTGGACTAAGTCTATCACAGATTACAATTTTCATCTCTAAAGAAAAACCCCCACCAACTTACTTCTTATCTTTTGTGGCTACTGTAAATTCAAATGCATTATAATAGGATTTATTTTAATCCTTCGGTGAAGAAATTTTAAGAGAGAAGAGCCCAAGCAAACCTGGAGAAACATTCTTTAATGTCTGTAATGTTTGGTCAAGTGCTGATCGAAGTTCTTTCCAATGTTTTTTATGCCAGAACATAGAAACTCTTCTTAATACATTGCTATGCACCTTCTTTGTGTCCTGTAGTTTGAAACATAAAAGGACATGCATTCTATGAGCAGCTTGGTATGTTGGAGATTTAACTGGAAACACCTGCTGGTATTAGTAAGTTCAGCAACAGATAAAGCTTTATATGTTACATGGTTAATTATTTTACAACACCTGAAAAATCCAAAATGAAATGAGGCTCTTGGTGTGACACCCTCTGTACAGATATATTAGGAGATGGTCCTTGTTTGAGGTATTTACATGTTTACTACATAGGATAAGAGAAATGCTGGAAGGAGAAAACATGTACAGTTCAGCAAAATGACTGAGCCTGAATTGCTTTGTGGCTTTTCAGTGGTATATGACTGAACCTCTAGCCTATAATTTGTCATCTGAATCCCAATTTGGGACCTTGATAATAAGATAGTAATGTTTTTCAATTAAACCTTTCAATATGAATTAAGTAAAATAGAACTGACTTTGCAGAGACATGTTTTTTATCAGGTAAAACATACTGATTTCAATGAAATGTAAGCATGATCATCTGAGAGACAAATTTTGCTTGTCTTTGCATTCAGGGGACACTTTTGCTTGGGATAAAATGAACAGAGCATTTAGTCTAAAGATGAAGATGGAGCAAAGTCATACATTATGTACTGAAAATACAGAAGCATAGGTTGCAAATGCTTCAAATACAAATAGCTTCTGAGTAGTTTTCTTCTTTTCTGTGCTGCCTGAGGTCAGATTTCCAGGTTGTTTTGCACTGCAGAAAGGTGATCGTACTTGTAGCAACTTTGTCAGGTTAGAGACTGCAGATCCCTGCCCTCTTTTTTGTGTATGGTAGCAACTGTTCCAATGTAAGCATAGATTACTGGAGTTCTGATGTGGAACATCAGAACTTTTTTGTTCTTACACGATTTTCTTTTCCACAAGAAGCAGTGATGGCACTTGATGCTGTTCTGATACCTGTTGGGCAAGGTCCCATCTGCTAGCGTTGTACTTTTTTGCCGTTAGTGTACAAGTCCAGGGTTAGAAAACCAGGTTCCTTAATATAAGCCTGTCAACCTACTGGATATTTTCTGTCTGATTTCCCATGACATTAGAGTCATGTAGGGCATGTGTTTTTACTAATTTTGTGGAAATATATGATGTGGGAAAAGAGAATGAGTTTACCTATGTCCACACACTAATGGGAAAATGACAGTATGACTTCTCTGAGAATCCATGGAAAGATGCCTGGTAACTCTTGAAGTCCTGACAAAATCTTCAGTTGGGTATGGCAGAAACCAGGACTTACTATGAGGTTCGCCTCCTTGTAGCTGTCTAATAGTTGAGCTTACAATATACAGTTGTGTACAGTTTTTAACTATATGAGTGTGAAATAGAAATTACACCTCATTTGTTCTAGGTCTGGTTTCTTTGCGTCTTACTGTTTGTAATCCTTGAGTTGAAGTAGATAAATATGCACCAATTAGTATTTCTGTTAGCGTTTGAGGGAAAGTAGCTGAAGAAGTCCAGAACCCCAGGAAATGGATTACCCTAGATTTGCCCATTTCTTTGAAAATCAGTAAATATTCTTGTAGGTAAAATAAAAATTGTCTGTCTTAATTCTATATGATGTTGTCTCTAATTCAGACCATCAAGAGTAGTTTTCTGGAAGAATCATAGAATCACAGAAAGACAGTATGGTTTGGGTTGGAAGGAGACCTTTAAAAATCATTCAGTCAAACCCTTTTGCAGTGAGCGGGGACACCTTCAACTAGATCAGAGCCTCATTGTTGTTCAGAGTTGTTCAGAGCCCCATTGAAACTGACCGTTAATGTTTCCAGGGGTGGGGCATCTACCACCGCTCTGAGCAACCTGTGGCAGTGTTTCACCACCCTCATTTAAAAAAAATGTTCCTTACATCTAGTCTGAGTTACTTGTCTAAAACCATTCCCTCTTGTCCTGTCACTACAAGTCCTTTAAAAATTATCTTTCCAGTTTTCATGTAAGCCCCCTTCAAGTACTGAATGCCACAATAAGGTCTCCCTGGGACCTTCTCTTTTCCAGGGTGAACAACCCCACCTCTCTCAGCCTGTCCTCATAGGGGAGCTGGTCCATCCTTCTGATCATAATTGTAGCCCTCCTCTGGATCCTCTCCAACAGGTGTATGTCCTTCCTGTCTTGGGCCCCCAGAGCTGATGCAGCACTGCAGGTGGGGTCTCACCAGAGCAGAGCAGAGGGGCAGAATCCCCTCCCTGGCCCTGCTGCCCACATTTCTTTGGATACAGCCCAGGACATGTTTGGCTTTCTGTGATCACACAGTGACAGTCATGTCAACCTTCTTGTCCACCTGTATCCCCAGGCCCTTCTTGGCAGGGCTGCTCTCAATCCCTTCATTCGTCAGCCTGTATTGATACTGGGGATTGCCTCAACCCTTGAGCGGAACCTTGCACTTGGACTTGTTAAACTTTGTGAGGTTCACATAGTCGTGCTTCCTGAGCTTGTCCCAAGTCTTTCTGAATTGCATGAAGTCAGCCTTTAGTCTAACAAATTTACTATTATGTATTATGTAAATACAATACTATTATTTTTATATATTAGTCAAACAAGCCTATTATTTTTGTGGAGATCATAAACTAAATTCCTTCATTACAATGTCAACAGGTGTGATATAGTATCGTATAGTTGTCAGGAAAAACACTCCTAGCCTGTGTATGGAACTTCTCTGTGCATTGTTAAAGCCAGTAGCAGTGATGATAGACAAAACCTTGTCTGCCTGGTTGCTCTATGGTACTGTGATTTAAGGGGAAGTTACCACTAAGTACAATCAATGTAATCTGCATTAAATATAGTAAGATAATTAAATTGCAGATGATAAACATAATTATAGCTAGAAGATGATCATCCAACTGTAGATTTTTCTGGTTAGTCTTTTAGAAGTCTATTTTGGTTTAGTGCTGTTCAATGTATTTGTGATCTGGTTCAATGTATTTGTGATCTGGAAGAAAGTTTAAAGTCAGTACAGATAAAAATTACATACAGCACAGAGGTTTAGCAGTAAATTATAAACAAGTTGGTTACAAAGGCTGATCTGAATCTGAGAAGAATGTGCCTATGTGCTATGTAGTGGTATAAATTGTATCAAAAAAAGCAGAAATGCTGAGAGGAGTGTGCCTGTTTTATCTTGGAGAATGTTAAACTTAGTTTTTTAATCTATCTCACGAGAGAATTAAAAGAATACTTGATCAGTCTGCACATTCCCAGACAGTAGAAAGGCTTGTAGTAGATGGAGCCTTTAAGGGAAGGAAAAAAAAAGGGGAGGCAGTGTATTTTGGTACCTGCAGATTTAAAGTAGTTGAAGTCAGACTGTGTTAAATAGCTGTATCTTATTTAAGGAAGATAATTAACCTTTGGAACAAAGATTGCTCAAGTATTTGTGATAGGTTTTGTGTCATATGAAAGCTAAGTCAACATTGGATGTCTTTCTCATCTGTTCCATAGATGAAAGAGAGAATTTTTTTTAGAGGTCAAGGGTCTTTGGTCTGTTTTAGACAAAATAGGTAGACTGTTGTGGTTGTAATGGTCCCTTACTGGCAGAAATCTGCCTGTTGACAGGCTCCAAGATTCATAGAAGAACTGGTAAGCTAGAACAGGAAACAGTATCCTTAAATTTTTTGACAATGACAAGGTGGATAGTCTTCATAAAATGCTTCAGTTCTTAAAGATCTGAGTGGAACAGTTGTGATGAAGCCATACGCTGTAGTCCTTCTGTATGCAGTTTACAATTGGAAGCAATCACAAAATGAGATTTCATTTAAACGTTGGATGCTCCAATAGTAGTATTTTTGATTCTTTTTAGTAATTTTTTAAAAGAAGAAAGTCTTGCAAAAAATTGTCTCTAAGTAGAAAAGCAAGATTTTATGTAAAATACATGCTTACAAATCTGGGTGATAAATTAGAAATAAATTTGCAACAGCACATACAGTTGTAGATATGGTTTATGTAAATCAGGCGTACAGTAGTGAATGAAGAAGAGAAGGTTGATACAGAATGTTGGAAGTAATGTTTCTTAACAGTCTGTTAAGAAACAACAATCTTTTCCTGAGGTGAAATGAATGATGAGCAAATCAGAAACATTTGAAAGCTAAATCTGCAAGAACTTTGTCATTTTACTTAAGTGTGTGTTCACTGTTTGATTGGCAATTGCTGTTCTGAGATTTTTGCATTTTTTTAACTAACAATAATTACTTTGTTAAGGTATGCAACTTTATTACTTAGTTTCTGGGTTTATTTTTTTCTTGGTGCTCAGTGAGATGCTAGTCATGCAGAAAGAATGTGTTACTAGCTCAGACAGATCATCACGTTTTTATTACATACTGCAATTGGATGGTTTTCAGAAGTCTGACGTTAATGTATGGGGGAAAATACTATGAGTTGGTATCTTTCTCCTCAGCAGTTACTCCTTCCAGTCTTACTGCCAAGTCGAAGGAAGGGTAACATTCCTGAGTAGTTTTGATGACAGATTTTCTTTTCCTGAACTTATGCACGATGACGTCCCTGTTTAGTCTTAATACATTTGTTTTGATGATAATAGGTTAAATGAATGGAAAATCCATTGCTCTAACATCATATTTAGGTGTTCAAATAGAAAGCTTACTACACATTACTGATTTTGATGTGGGTTAGAAACTCTTCCGACTCTGTGGGTGAATGGTTGTGAATTCCACCATATTTATATGAGGCGTATGTAATCTGCTGTAAATTTTAAAGTTGTTAAACAGTTACCCAGCAAATTAAAATTATTATTAGATTTGACTTTTGAAGAGAACTGGGGAGAAATTGCAAAGATAAGTCAAATATTTATATAAAATAAAATATTTGTACTATAAAGACTTCATAAAAATACATAAATGTGGTGGAATAAACAATTTCTGTGTTTTTCTGGGATTTGGAAAAATTAAATGAAATTACTGTGATACAACAGCAAAACAGACCAATTTGAATTGTTTGGCTGTCTTTTCTTGCTGTTTTTAAATGGAAACATAAGAGCTGAAGGAATTTAGGATTCTGGGGCATGATCTGTATTATTTTTAATAATCATGCAGTATTTGTTGAACTTAAAAAGACACACTGTTTTTAACTTCTAGTATTCACAAATATACTGCTACTTCACAGACAATGTTCATTGTCCCTACTGCTCTTAAGTTAGTTGCCCTTCCTTTTCTGAATTCTTCCAGACTTTTAAAGATGAGAAAAGACCTGCCACCTTGTTTACCTGCCAGGTAGTGTAAGACATCTCAGCAATTTTATTTCTGCAGTCCTAATTTTAAATTACTTGCACACATGTGCCCTCTCTCGTTCAGGTTCACAAGAACTGCTGTTAACCCTGGCTGCACTACTGAGATGGAAATTTTGTGTTTTGTTTGCCTTAAGGAAGTTTGTAGCCTCAGTCCAAGCTGGACATATTTTCCACGGTGTTCCAAAACATTATGCTTCTGTACTGTGTGTATGGAGATGTATTTGATTCCTTTTCTTTGTTTTTTAAACTAACTTCAATTGATGATTGAAGTGATTGTTCAATGAATTACATAGCTATATTTCTTCAATCCTGTTTCTATCTTCCAAATCCAAAAATTACCTTACAGTCATATTCTTGAGTACGAATATACCCTTGCTATTGGTTTTAGCATAAAGATGTGATCTGTATGTTCCTCAGACACTTTTATTATTTAAGACTTCCTAAATTTTAGTGGGGGTTCAAAACCTCTGTTGAACATTCCAGTGTTTGGACTGCTAAAACTTTGATTCTTTCTATGTCATGGCCAGGGTTTAGAATTCATCGTAGGTGTTTCGTTATAGCATTAGAAGTGAAGAAAAAAATGTCTCAGCTTTTAGCTCTCTGGTTTTTCAGCTTTAAAACAGAAAAGAAAGATGTCATTGTTTCTGTTAAGTGAAGTGAAATATAAAGCAATTAAAGCAGCAACTTTGTCAGTACAGTCTGCCCTCCAGTAATACTTGGGGAAGTGTTAGAACTAGGACTTCTTCCAATGCTAATACTGTAAAGAGTATACATTGCTTACAACATGTTGTGATGTATTTCTCCTGAGCAAGTTGATACCAAAGTGGCATTAAATGTGTCGCTGATTATGCATACAGTTAAGAAAATTTGAAATGGGTTTCTGGTGTAGCTTCTTCGATAACCCATTGAAGGATTTGGAAGAAGACAGTCAAGACTCTCCTCCAAGGTGCACAGTAAAAGCCAAAAATTAATGGTTTCAAATTGTGTGAGTGAAATTCTGATGGGACTTAAGGGAAAGGAAATTCAGCATGAGACCAATTAAGAATCACCATCATTTGAGGTTTTCAGAACTCAGTTAGACAAGAGCTAGAGAAACTTGATAAAGCTTAGAAGTTACCTCAGGTTTAAATTATAGGCAGGGTTGTTTGACCTCTGTTTCCTGGTAATGGTTGACTTCTATTCTGTGTGTTGTTCAGAACTGCAGGTTGTGTATTGTCTGTATATGGTGGTTAAACTCAATTTTAGTGGATGCTTTTGTGTACGTGCTTATCTGTGTTATAGTATGTGTAATAAGATAGGAAAAAATCAAGTAGTATAAATACTTTATTAGGATAGGTTTGTGGCTATATCTTTTGTCACTGTCATTGTATGAAAGTTTTCAGACCTTAAAGGAAAATTTCCATATAACATCACAAAATTTACATTGCATAAATGTGATATTTTAGCACCTTTACAAGAAGTTTGGAAGGCTTTTGTTCTTCCCTGACATATTTTATGGGAATTTTGTTTTCATTCTTCCTCTTGTCAAGCACAGTTTCCTGTTGTTAAGATTCCTAATGCAGAGGACTTTGAGGAAGAGGGAAAGTGTAAATAATAAATATATATCTGGAAAGATCAAAAAATACCTGCTTCTGAAAACTCCTCTTCAAAAAACTTAGTCACAGACTTACTTGCAGCTTGAACTGTCAGGACTGAAAACAAGTACTCAACATCTTAGACCACTGTTCTAAATTTTTATAGTCCAGATGGATTTCAAGATTTTGGGTCTGAAATCTATCAGTCCTTAAGGAATTTATTGGTAGGACAGTATAATTTGGGGAGGGATGGAAACCATTCTTTGAAAAGCAGTTCAGAAAACAATGTAATTCCAATTAGGTGCCACTTAAAATAAATCCTGAGATTTAGAAATGTAATAATGGATAAGCGTTGCATTAAACCCCGTTTTATAGTATAAACTAGTAATGCACTTGCATATTTTGGTTTTGTTGAGGTATGATGGGTTTTTTAAAGCAGTGGGTTTTTTTAAAATCTCAGCAAGAGGGATTTGTAGCTTCCCCTCTTTTCTTAAAACAAAGAAGAGACAAAAGTAAGTTAGTTGAAGAAGATGAATAAGTGGAGTAAATTTGCAGTTATTTATCATACTTTTTATCACCAGCAAGGAATGTATAGACAATTTTTATATTGAATTAGTATATAATTCCAGTAGTTACAACTTTTTACTGTCTCTTTCTTCCTTTTCCTTGAATTCCTCCCCTCATTTTTCTCTTGAGCTGTGTAGTTTTTCTTATTCTCACAAAAATAATCTTCCTTTCCTGTCATCATCATCTTTAGATTGAACTTGATCTATTTCTGTCTTTTCTGGTCTTTTCCCATCACAAACCCATTTTTACCTACTGTACTTCTATCTCATTTTCTTTTTCTACAGGAACTGAAATCCTTTCTTCTTTGTCTTCTGTCTCATGCACTTACAGCCTTTAAACTGAGCACAAATTTCAGTTCTTTGGCACTCTAATCTCTTCACTTTTTGAAATTCTAGTGGTTTGCAGCTGCTGTCATCCCAGAAAAGTTGGGACTACTTTGAGGTTTTGCCTGTGTTGCCTTTAGTGAAGGGTCAGTAAGAGCAATGATGCTAAAGAGAGAGCAAAATTTCCTCTGTTATCTAGAAGATATCTATATCATCTATATAGATGAAATTGATGTAGTTTCACTTGAAAGTGACAAGAAAATTGGGAGAAGAGTAGATTGGATATCCCAGAATCATGAACTCTAGCATGAACTTTGCAGTTATGATCTGTGGCTTACTAACATGGAATATGGAAATGAGCCAGAATATTTCTAGATTTCTAAAAAAATTTTTTGGACTTCTTGAGTTTGGAAGATCATTATATGTATTCCACAGTACCAGGGCGAAGTGGGTAAATACTGTTAGCTCTTTTTCATTCTTAGTGGACAAAAAACCCAAAAACTATCTGTCTGTTGTGCTTTGTGAAGCTCAAGAAAATACATAGTAGGTATAATTAACACTCAAAATCATTTTCAAGTTCTGTTGTAAGATACAAGCATTGTTCATCTGTGAATGAACTGTGCTTGTTCTTCACGTAATCTTCAGCAGCTTCTTCAGAGGGTGATTTTAGTGCTTGCAGTTAATGTTCTATGTTGTTGAGCACCCAGATAGCAAAAGATATTGAACATTGTTTGTCCGGCTCAAACCTTTAATCTGTATAAATTGAAGAGTAGTTGTATAGAAAGTGAATACCATTTATTTCTGTTTCTGTATGTTGGTGAGTGTTGGCAAAGAGAGCCTGTAGAAGTGAATGGATATTCCTTGATGCATGTGTAACAAAACATAGAATATTAAGGTATAAACTAGGCAGATTTCACTGTATGTGTTCCACAAAGAAACATTTTTCCAGAGTTTTGGTAGACAGTACTGTATCCCCAGGCTTCTGTATTGTATTTCATATTTAGTTTGTCTTACTCCAAATATGCAGGTAATTGTTATTTTTAGGAATCACTGGACTAAGTAACTGTAGTTCTTCTCAAAGAGTAGTTCCTGAGTCTGTATTGATATGCCAGGGAACTTTGGATTGGATTGCGCTTTTGTGTTTGCAGAAAATACCACAGCTATCCTGACCTGAGAGGGACATTTTTATTCTTTATGTGCTGTTAAAGAAATTTGGTGGAATTTAGGTTTAACTAGCAGAGTGGTAAATTTATGATTCTTCTGCCTTTTCCAGGTTATATGTCTCCACACCCATCTCCACTAGGAGCACCAGAGCATGTGTCCAGTCCAATGTCTGGAGGAGGTCCAACACCCCCTCAGATGACTCCCAGTCAGCCAGGACCCATTATACCAGGAGACCCACAAGTTATGAATCAGCCTAACAGAGGGCCTTCCCCTTTCAGCCCTGCACAGCTGCATCAGCTGCGGGCTCAGATTCTAGCATACAAAATGCTGGCTAGGGGTCAGCCCTTACCAGAAAACCTGCAGCTTGCAGTCCAGGGCAAGAGAACCCTGCCCGGCATTCAACAGCAGCAGCCTCCCAGTGCCTTTAACAGACAGTCTGGTAAGTGAATCTTTAGTAACAATCATTGCTCAGGTAATTCTCAAAGTTCTGCCTGTGATGGATTAAGAAATGGGTGCTGTGCAGGGTTGTAATTTGGGACTGTATTCTGGCATCAAAGTGAGTGGCATGGCCTTTGGTATTAAGTTTGAGCAAGTACATAAAATACATCTATTATTAATGGGATATTTTCAAAACTGAAACAGAAGTTATTTCGCTGTGCAATACTGTGTCTGATATGCTTGACAGTTTTTGAATATTAATTGTACTTCACTGATAGCAATTTCACTTGTTTTATGTAGAGTGATTTTTCAGTCTCCTGTTGCTATGCAGGAGTGTAGATAAATAATCTGGAGTGAGTTGACTGGTTATGTGGGTTGTTGAAAAAATAAACCATGTATAGTATGCTGTCAAGTGAAAAATGTAAGGAAACGGAAGTGTACTTACTTTTTTCTCACAATTATAAGAGATGTTGCAGTGAGGTAAGCAAGCACATTTTGGTCCTTTAGAGAACTGTGTTACATTAAACACCCTGTACTTGGTAGTTTCTGAACACTTCCATTACTGAGTTTGTGTTCAGATAGAGCATTAAGATGATACTGTTTTCTTCTAAATACTGGTTTTAATAATATCACTGTTCAGTTTATTTTGGTGGATGTGGCTTTGCTACCAAGTAAGTTGGGGTTTTTTCATGAAACATGATTTTAACATGCTTCATTAGGTATATGTATTAACAATAAAAACCATCTAAATAATTATTTAATGAAGAAAAATACTACTTGCCTGAATAGGCTAGTGTGCTAGAAAACAGAAGGACTTTTGAATCTTGGAAATGCTTTTTGTCTTAGCAAATTTTTTTCCTCTGTCAAATTGCAGGTATTGGGTTACATGCAATGAGTGGTGCTGCAGCTGGGCCAGGGCCTGCTCCGGGGATGCCTGGACATACAGCTGCCATTACCCCTAAAACTTGGACTGAAGGTATAGTGGGAAAAAGATGTAGGAAATAGTAAAAAGGGAAGGTAAACAGGTGTGCAGAAAAGCAGCGTAAACTTTACTGTGTCAAAGATTTTAATCAAGGAGAGTCTAACTTCTTATTCATTTGGAAAAGAGCCACATGATATTACTGCAATTTTTAGGCAGACTGAACATGAAGCACTGTTTTGCAATCAGAACGAAGTAGGCAAGTTTTCTGAGCGACGTGCATTAAACTTAGTAAGTTCTGTTCTGAGCATGCTTAATTGCAGCAAGCTTGTCTTTCACCTTTGCTACTCTAAACAAAATTTTCAAATCGTGGTAGAATTACACTGTTTCCTTTTGTTTGTTTTGTTCTTTTGGAGTTGAATAGCTTTGAATAATCAGTATAGTCTTTTGAGATCAAATGAACAGTGTAACTTTTTTTCCCATGTCTTCAAATTTGTCGTTCGTTGCACAGTCATGCAATTTCCATGATTCCCTGAGAACTGAGGTTGCACAGAGGCTTTCGATGGGCTTGCTTTTTTTCTTTTTATAAGCTGAAATACAGTGTTGCTAAATACAGAATCCACAGCTTGTGCTCAAGTTCCTTTCCTGGAGTTTGATGCAGATGTGTGAATGACAAATGGTGATGTCTATAGATTTCAAGGATGTTGGTGTTGAATTAAGGTTGACTCTAAAATTGCAGGTGTACTTTGTGGTTGTTTTGCCTAGCTTGAGTGACTATGACTCTTCAGACAATTAAGTGGCATCTTTATTCTGACAATGTCTGTTTTTAGTGAATTTGTGAATGTCTGAATACATGGGTAACTTGTCATAATGAAATACTGTAATCTATGACCCTTAGTGACTGTAAATGATATGTACAATTTTCATGTTAACTGAGCTTTTGCTTTTCAAGATGATTAGAATAATTGAATTCCTGGTATTTGAAATAAATACAATTAATAGGAGATCATAATGAAACAAAAGCTATTTACATCTGTCAGGTATTTCTAAGTACAGTTATAAAAATTTTCACATGGTTACCAAGTTCTGGAAGAGGTCTAAAATCAGATCTACTTCTGCTTGTTGCCAAGTTGTGGTTATAGATGCTTTCTTCTAAGTGGTGCAAGGATGGTGAACAAGAGGCAGAATGAAGTTCTGCATTTGCAGGAAGTCAGTTCTACAGCTGTTTTATTTTTTGTAACACTGGAATTAAAAGTCCGCAGGAACAGCAAAAGAAATTGCATTCCTCATAAAGTTTCATATGTTTTTTGTTTTGGCCGTTTCTTGCAATGTATGGTGTACTTAGTTGCATTTTAGTATGTCTGTTTTAAAAAATAGAGTATAGTCTCAGTGTGCTTTTTTGTTGATTTTGAATGTTTACCTTACCTTCATGTACTGTCTTCAGAAAGCCATCTTGATTTTCTTTCTACTTTCCTTATTTCATGTTACGAATCAGTACTGTTTGTTTCAGGCCAAGCCCCTGATATGAACGTCTCCAATGCACAACAAAAGCTTCCAGCACCAGCTCCTAGTGGGAGGCCTTCTCCTGCTCCCCCTGCTGCCCAGCCTGCTGCCACCATGCCTGGGCCCTCTGTACCACAGCCCCCACCTGGACAACCTTCACCCATTGTCCAGCTGCAGCAAAAGCAGAACCGCATCAGCCCTATCCAGAAGCCACAAGGATTGGATCCTGTTGAAATACTCCAAGAACGTGAATATAGGTAAAAGTGAATAACAAGATTAAAATTCTCGTCGTTTTTCACACCCCTAACTGGAGCTCCTTGCAATCAACTACTATAGTGATAATAGTGTAAACTGAGGGGGGCTGTGTAACACAAAGATCAAACCAAACAATTTAATTCTACCCCAGATCATGAACTAGTGAAGCATGCTGGCAGTATCATTGCAAACCATGTAAGTTTAAAGCAGGTTTGAGGGCTCTGTTGAGTTAGTGTATTACTTGGATCCTGCAAACATTGAAAGTTAGGAAATCAAAATCCTTGTAGTCTACAGAGAAACCAAGTTAGTGCACAGGGTTTTCAGTATTATAAATGAAAGGAAGTTAGATGAGAACAGAGTGGGTAAAAAGGCTGAAGACTTAGTAGCCACAGCAAAACCAAATTTGATTACCATGATAGATTTGGTTGGACAACCAAAGAGTGGAGAGAATAAAAAAGTCACAGGCAAAATTAAAAATAGTGTACCAGGAAGCATGATTTTCAAAAAATTCCTCCTGAGTGTTCTGTTTAGATGGTGAAGTATATTTGTTACAAAGTATAAGGAACAACATTTCTTTTGGCCTTAGAAAGAGAATTCCTCACTCTTCACATCATCGAGCCTATTTGACAACTGACCTTGAGAATCTGCTAGACAGAAGGATTTTGACCTGTATCTAACATATGCTCCTGATGATTATCAGTCAGAGGAAAGTAGTTGCACTCAGAGAATTTACCTGTTTTGGACTGGTGATGCATCTTGCAGTGTTGCTTTGAGTTTGTAGAGGAAGGTAGCCAAGATGGGTGGTGGTCTCACAGAAGACTGGTTTAGTGACTTGCTTTATGGAGGTAAAACACCATGAAACATTTTATGGTGTGGTGCCATGTCCAGAATTCAGGCCTCGATTACAGAAAAGCTCTTATATTTTGTGTCAGGTATTGCTTAAGTAATTTTATCAATGCATTCTTGTTGTAATTATGCCAGTCTTAACCGTATACCCTAGGACTGAATGGCTGTAACTATTTCAGCATAAACAATCACTATTTTCTAGCATCTTTTTCAGAAAGCTTGTGGAACACACCATTTCATTTCTTCACATTTAATTCTGACAGAAGAATTGTAGCATTAACTTCAACCAGGAATTCATATGGCCAGTATGATGCAACCTTTAATGCATCAATTAACCCCAAATTGTTACTCCTTCTTTGTTTTCAGCCCTACTGTATTGCACTATTTTGTGCCAAGCTATTATGTCTTAGTATTCATAAAAAGAGTAAAGTGGGGAGTGACAGAAAATAACACTGATGTGTTTACTAATTTAGAGAAGCAGTTACAGCTACAGTGTATCTATTAAGTTCTAAATACACTGATGTTCTTGGCAGAGTGAGATGAAAGTTTGATAGGGATTCTGCAGCAGAAGGATTTTGTTTTCTTTTGTTTTGTTTTCTTTTGTTTTGTTTTCTTTTGTTTTGTTTTGTTTTGTTTTAAAATCCTAGAACATAGATGTAAGATCCAAGCTTTTTTAATGTTGAGCATTACTGGTATTTAATTTTGCTTTAAATTCCAGAATATATGGAATTGCTGGAAATCTTTTCATTAGTTGAAACTCTGTAAGTAACATCAGACAAAAGTTTTGAAAAAAGCAGTTTGACAGCCCCTGTGCTTTGAGTGGTGCTGGATTTAGCTTTAATATAGGCAAGTTTAATTCAGAAACATGTATTCACAATTTCCTAATGAAAAGGGAGTAGAAAAAAAGCCAAAATAAACATACTTATCCCGGAAACACTGGGGTTAGTGGAAGCTTTATGAAACGGTTGACTCTTGAGATCTCACACTAAACCCTTTTAATAACGGGGCATTATACTTCGAAAACCGTTTGAATTATAGGTGGATCACTGCATCCCAGTGGTCCTCCATGGGCTAAAGGCACACAGCTGCTTCATCATGATGTTCACCTTGGGCTGCAGGGGAATCTCAGCTCTGCTGCTTGTAGCACCTCCTGTCCCTCCTCCTCCCCTGACCTTGGTGTCTGCAGAGCTGTTCCTCTCACATGTTCTCACTCTGCTTTTCTGTGGCCTCAATAACATATGCCCAATAACTTTGTTTCCCTTCTGAAATCTGTTTTCACAGAGGCGTTACCACTGTTTTTGATTGGCTCAGCCTTGGCCAGCAGCGTGTCTGTCCTGGAGCTGGCTGGCATTGGCTCTGCTGGACATAGGGAAAACTTCTAGCAGCCTCTCACAGAAGCCAGTGCTGTAACCCCCACTGCTAGCTACACCTAGCCCCCCAAATCTAATACACAAGTTTTTATAAAACTCTCCTTAATGCTCTCTTCAAAATAAAGTGCTGCTTTTTAATCTCACAGAATAGCTGTCTTGAAGATAATAATGTCTATAATTTAAAGTTGTTCTATTATGTTGAAAGGCTTTTTTCTCCTTCTCATCACTAATTAAAAAATAATATTAATTGGTAATGTCCTGCAGTTTGTATGTGGTTTCTTAATGTTACCTGCAAAGTATCTCCTTAGGTATTTTCTTGGTTTACTACGTGACATCCATGCCAGACAGGTTTGAATGTCCAACCATAACCTCTGCTGTTGACCCCAGTTAATGAGGAAGGGGTGTGCATCACAGAGAGATCTCTGTGTAGGTTCAGTAGCCATTTTCTGTATGAAGATAAGTTGCTGAACTGCAAAGATTAATTTATTACATCCTTTAAATGGTGATATTATATCCTTCAAGTGATTGTAAAACGTCTGGGAAACCTTTTTCTTTGGCTTCTCTTTACCTAAAAGCTGTTAGCTTTTTTCCATTAAGATAGCAACAGTCCAACAACCTGCGGTCATTTTCTTTAGAAGAAGGTGGCTGTGGTGGGAGATAGCTCAAATAGCTGTTGCATTCACTTGAGTTGCAATTCTTTTAAAAATCCGACTGACTACTGAAGAAAACACTATAACCATTGCTCTACTAGTAGTGTAGACAATACATATAAATAGTACTTCTAGGAAAGTATGAAATTAAACTCCAAAATGTGGTTGGTTGGTTTGTTTTCTTTCTTTTTTGTTCTTTTTCTTTTTTTGTGGTTCATATGTAACTCATCTGGTTGCCATTTTCCGTTATTCTCCCATATGTGTACTTTAGATTTTCATTAGTATTTCAACTTTTTTGTTCTGGAGTTTTTAAAATAGAGAACTGACCTGAGTTACAATAAGAGTTTTCTGAGCTAATATCAGTACTGATTTAGAAATACTGATTTTTTTGTTTGTTCCCTCTGACTGGGTTATTAAAAGGGGGTAATCACCCACAAAAGCATTGAACTGTCATTGTTTGTAGGTCAATGCAGACCATTTCAATGTATGAAGTAAAATAGTTGAAGGGAAAGTTATCCTAGATATACTAATCTGCCCTATAATTTAATGATAAAATTTCATGTGCATTTATTTCTGATCCACTTTTTTTATAAACTCAAGTTGAGAAAAAGAAATTACTAGCAGTGTGAAGTGTATTCTCTAATAGAGTGGACTGCATAATGTGATGACGGAACATAATAAGTACACTCTATGAGCTCTGATTATGTTTAGATGAATCTCAAGAAATATGTATATTTGGATTTTTGTTGCGTATTTTAGTGATAGAAATGTAGAGACCCACGCAACTTCAGGAATTGCTTGAGTTTCTGTTGTGTAAAGTTTTACATCAGCAGGCACTTGCATGTGTTTCATACTTGCAGTTAAACTGACAAACCAATTCTGACAGAGCTAGTAAGTCAGCATTTCACTTCATGTTTGTTTGGAAGTGACTCTTACAGTTAGTTATCTAAAATCATAAGGGATGTCAGGGAGAACGTAGATTAACTTCTTGTGCTCATCTTCATGTATAGTACAAGAAGAAACATTCAATGGTAACACGAATGAAGAAAGAAATTGAAAACGTGTTCAGTATTTAGTTGCTTCAGTAAGTTCACAACTCGAAAGGTTTGGAAAGGTTGTGACTGCTACCTTAAGGTTTCATTAAAGTCAGGGACGCTGGGATTTGGCTGTAACTGGTAGGCAATAGTTTCAGGAGAAGCACTGCAGCTATCTGGGAAGGGAAGAAGAGTAATAATCGTTGAGATGCAGGATTGCACCCATGTGTGGGTAAGCAACAGGTAGAGCACGCATCTTTGATTTAGAGCAGTTTGGCTGCTTTTTTGAGTGAATGTACATTAGTGCATCTAATCTCCAAGAAACCACTTAATTCCCAAGATTTTACATCCTTAGCTGCAGTAAAGTATCTTCTTACTAACTGTAATGCCCAGTGACTGGCCGAGTTGTGCAACTGTGAACTTCTATTAGAACAGTATATACACTGGAAATAACAAAATAAGGCAGGCCATTTTCTGAATGAAGACTTCTCCTGCAAGAATACTGAACTTTTTTGTATCTGGACAAATATTTTGAGCTTTTAATAGAACTTTCTCTAATTAGGAGGTAACTCTTCTTGATTTGCTTTTCAGTCTGTGTGAAAAACATTGCTAATCTAATTCTGCTTCAATTTTTTGCTCTCTTGGAGACACCAATATAGTCTTCTGCAGTAATGCAGCATTACATCCTGTTTGTTGTTCTAGAATTTCAGAAATCTTCTGGTAATATTAAAATTGGAAAAATCAAGTTCTGTCTGTCTTGTCTACTACTCTCACTCTTGAATTTGCAGATGAATACAAAACGAGCTTCTGAAGGAAGAGTGAAATAAAATTTGATTTATAGTAGCAGCTTTGCGGCTGTGAATACTTTATGAACTAATTTACTTTGTCAATACAATAATGTCGTGGGTTTGACCCTGGCTAAATGCCAGGCACCTACGACGTTTGCTCTCTATGCTCTCTCCTGCTGTGGTTATGCAGAGGAGGGAAAAAAAAACTAACACACTGGACTTACGAGTTGAGATAAGACTACTGATAACGAGGACGCACTAAATTCAGGGCAAAAGCAGGCGGGAGACTTAAAGTTGCAAAAAAGGTGATTTATCAATCTAACAGAGTCGGAGGATAAATCAGAGGTAAAAATAAGCTCTCAAGACACCGTTTCTTTACTGACCCCCCTTCCCTCTTAAGGCACTGCTTTCCAGCTCACCCCCTCCCTCCTTTCCAACTAACCAACAACTCCTGGGCAGGGGCAGGGTGTGGGGTTTTTTTTTCTTAAATCAGTCTATCACAACTCTTTTACTGCAGACACTGTTTCTCTATTCGCCCTCTCTCTCTATTCAACTCACAGATCCGGGCTGGGGCAAGGTATGTGGCTTCTCTTAGTCAGTCCAATGCCACAATTCTTCTGCTACAAACGTTGTGTCTCTACTCACCCCCCTCCCTATTAAGGCCATTTCTCAGCTCACCCCCTCCCTCCTTCCTTCTAACCAACAGCTCCGGGGTGGGGGCAGGGTATGGGGGTTTCCTTTGGTCAGGGTCAGTCCATCAGGGAGAGGAGTCTTCTACTTAGCCATGGGGGTCCCTCCCACGAGAGACAGTCCTCTGGGAACTTCTTTGGCGTGGGTCCAATCTCACGAGCAGCACCCGCCCGATTGCTGCAGTCCGAGATTCCTCTGTCCAGGTTGCAGAATTCCAAGCTGAGGCCAGGCTGTTTCCATCCCAGGAGCGAGGCCTTTCTCTCTCCTGCAGGGCCTTTGCAACTCTCAGTCTCTGGGACTCCCACTGGATCACAGCTTCCTGCAGGCATCACCTGCTCCTCTGGCGTGGGCACCTCCCCACAGGCTGTGGGGGGTTCTCTGCATCCTCTGGACCCCATGGGCTGCAGGGGGACCACCTGCTTCCCCACGGTCTTCACCACGGCTGGCAGAAGGTTTCAGCTCCGGCGCCTAGAGCATCTCCTCCCCCACCTCCTCCACTGACCTTGGTGCCTCCATGTTGTTCTCCCTCACATATTTTCACCTCCTCCTCCTCCTGCCCTGGCTAAAAAGAAGTGCGTGCTCACGTTGTTTTGATTTCGTCTTAAATATGTTTTCACAGAGGCGTAACTAACATCTCTAATTGGCCCAGGTTTGGCCAGCAGCATGTCCCTCATCTTCAGAGCCATCAGAGACTGGCTCTGCTGGACATGGTGGAAAAATTTCCAGAATCTTTACTCAGGACATGCAGGAGCCATCTTTGTGCCCCACCCTGCTCACTGGCAAAAACTGGGCCGGGCAAAACTACCACAAATAATGAAGTAGAATTCCAGATATTAAGGAAAGTATGGTCTCTGTCATCGCTGACTACACTGGTCATAAAGAAGCTTGAAAGCAGAATCCTGAACAGTATATATAAAATAGAATTCCCAAGTTTATTTTCACGTATCTAGTTTTAGTTGAAAAGAAAGACCAAGGGACATTTTGATCGTTTGACAATTTATTTTTGAAGTGGAGAAATATATCTAGTGTCATCTCTGCAAAAACCTGTTAGTTTAGAAAACAAAAAGACATGTAAATGCCTGAGATAAATTGACTATTTTTACAATGTGGTAATAGTAATGGCTTGCAGATTTCTTGTGGTGTCTTACCCAGATTTCTGTTTTCTTAGGCTTCAGGCTCGAATTGCTCACAGAATCCAGGAACTGGAGAACTTGCCTGGTTCTCTGCCCCCTGATCTGCGAACCAAAGCTACGGTGGAGTTGAAGGCACTGAGGTTACTGAATTTCCAACGCCAGGTAATGCCATCTCCTTGAGGAGAATTTTCATTGCGGTCACAAGCAACGGTGTTCATGCAGCAAAGAGTAAACTGGAAGGAGATTTTGCAGCAGTGCTAGGTGTAAGCAAGTGCTAAGTTAACAAACAAGCAAGTCACAGAAATGTTTGTTTTGGTAAGAAGAATGTGCAGGTGTTGTTTTTGCTTCTTATTTTATCTTTTGGTCTAGAATGTGACCATAGAACTGTGTCTTTCATAATGACTGCGGCATTGGCACAGAGATAAAATAAGTGCTGGACAGGCTGCAAGCTGACTTTCAGCACAGATCTTCTCAACAGATAACCTCTTTCTGGACATACTTTCTATTTCCACAAGTCCTGTTGTTTTAATAGGAGTTGTATGTTGGTGTTGTATTTCTCTGTGATCTGTTTACAATGTTTCTGCTATGGCACAGACTTTGAAAGTTAAAAATAACAGGATCATACGTAAGATTTAAGTTGAATGTTGAGTGCCTGTATCAGCACATAAATTTCAGAAGAGGAGTCACACTGCCAGACTGTTACGGGCCTCTTGCCATTGGCTTTTACAGCTAGTTTGGAAGAACAAAGATGCGATTTGGCAGGTCAAGCAAAATGCTTCCTGACAAAAGCCTTGGCAGTAGTTGTGCCATGGTGTCCAAGTCTTCCTTCCTTCTACCCTTGGCACTCCTTTGTAATGAAGTTTTGTCAGAGGTCAGATGAAAAGCAGCAGGCTCTCCCTGCTCTGCTGCTGGGACTATGGCAATACTGTTCCAAGCTCTTAACATTCGCCTCTCCCACCTGTCTTCTGTACAGCTGGCAATGAAACAAGTTATCAGTTATGTTCAGGTCCAACACTAAAAGAACAACTATGGATGTGGTTCATTTGTGTTTTGTTTTGATGGTGTAAAGTCTTGGCTGGCCTCTTACTGCCGCAGAATGGTTGTTACTGGCCTCTTGTAAGGAGGGAAGAAATTTTGATTTGAAGTGATGAACACTTTGGCCACTCTGTGAAGGTTTAAGGTTTGTTTAGGGGAACAAAAGTAGCTGTTGCAACTGTATCTTTTCAGAACTCTAATGGAAAGAGGGAAAGGAGGCTGGTATATATTTTGAACTGTTACTGTTTTACTCTGCCATAACAGTGTTTAAAGTTGTTTCTCCATGTATTCAAAGTTACTATATATTTTTGACTGTTTGTTTCTTCCCCCTGGCTCCACTGGTAGCTAAGACAAGAGGTAGTAGCCTGCATGCGTCGTGACACAACGCTGGAGACAGCACTGAACTCCAAAGCCTACAAACGAAGCAAGCGCCAGACTTTGAGAGAGGCTCGTATGACAGAAAAGCTTGAGAAACAGCAGAAGATAGAACAGGAGAGGAAGCGTAGGCAGAAGCACCAGGTATTTTAACTTATTAGGTGTTTGCCCCATGACAGAAATTCACCTTGCTTTGCTGTGGAGATACTCTCTTTTACATACTTTATTTACATTTGGAATTCTTCTGAATAAAAAACTCCAAGTGGTGTGAAAAGTAATTGGAAGACTTTACGATTGGACCTCCTATATTCCTGATTTCAAATCTTTGCCTATATCAGAGTTACTGTACTAACTTGATTCTCTTTCTAGGAATACCTGAATAGCATATTGCAGCATGCTAAAGATTTTAAAGAGTACCACCGGTCAGTTGCTGGGAAAATTCAGAAGCTTTCTAAAGCTGTGGCGACTTGGCATGCCAACACTGAACGCGAGCAGAAAAAAGAAACTGAGAGGATTGAGAAAGAAAGAATGAGGAGACTAATGGTAAGGAGTAGAGCAAGGAATATGGTTATTTTAGTTAAAAGTTACATAATGTATCCTTTTAATATTCTTATAGTATCTCAGCCACCCCCATGTGTTTCCTTTGCAAACTACTCACTAATGGAAAAAAGTATAAATCCAAAACTGCTACAGTTTGTTATGTATGTTTCTCTTAATGGTACTGAGTGTGATATTTTTCAGTTGTACCTATAGCTCCTTCTTTTTAAAGGTTTTTGTATAGGAATGACTGGGATGTTTTTTACTAGCATGAAGACTTAGCACAGCCACTTCTGAAAAACAGCAACTTGATCTTACTGACTTCATATACTAACACTGTTGTATAATTGCAGAGCTATTGGTCCACTTCACAAATGATGAACTTGGGTTTATTTCTTGACTTACAGTTTTGAAGATTCCAGATGATTAACTTGTTCATGGCATTACTCCCTAATTTTTACATACAGTTGATTCCACATGCGAAAGTACCTAACTAATAGCAGTAATATATTTATCTTGAGGATGAATAGCAGTCAGTTCTACCTATTTAATATTTCAGAACATACTCCTTTATATTTCATGGTTTTCCCTTCCCTATACCCTCACAACACCAGTTGTGTCATTCTAAGAAAAGAGTAAAATGGGTTTATGTATAATCTCATCTCCACAGAATGCTGTGGAACCAGTCAGGGGGCTTCCTACACTTCAGGAGTTAAAATAATTCTGGAATTTAAAGTGCAGACAGATAAGTGCATACATACAAGTATGTTAGTGACTTGGGATAGAAAAAATCCTTCAAGACATTGGTTAGCTCTATCTTAACATTTATTAAAATTTCACCAACATAGAATGAAAGGAAATTGATAAGCTTACTTTGTAACTTGCTGGCAAAAAGCAGTAAATATCTAACAGAGGTGCAGATGTAGTGCAAAATTGTAGTTCATGTCCAGAATCTGTTCCCACTATGAATATGGGCTGAACAGGTTGGTTTTAAAAATCGCAAAATGAAATATAGAAAAAATTAAATATATCAATGATAGAAACTTGATGGCTTGAACATAATAATGGAATTTTGCAAGCAGTTTGCAAGCTCAGTTTAAACATTATAGCTATTCTTTCTAACAGTATGCCAATCTGGTGTCTCTAGAAAGGTAGGAGATCTCCCAGAGTGATGTATTTTAAAGTAATCATCTTAAAAATATTTCTCACTCGTGTTTGGTTTCATAAGGCATTGTATACTTCCTTTGTTTGTTGCTTCAGCCAAAAGCAAGACAAGCACCTCTGCTACTTTCCTTGTATTTTTCTGACATGCTGCGTTATATCCTCACAGCACATGAAAATAATACTTCTTGAATGTCCAACACAGTATGATAACGATGCAGAAGTTGCCAGGATGACTCACAGATAGGAGTTATCTAGTAAATCCTGGTTCTGATAGTAGCCTCTATCAGAGGTGAAATAACACTAGAGTAGAGCAGTGATGGATAAATCTAACAAAATAAAATTTTCACATGATGTTAGAGAAAAAGGATTTTTATTCCTACTGGAAAAAGGATTAAATGCAATTTTGTGTCCAGCTCCCTTGTTCTTTCTCTTGGTGAACTACCTGCATTTCATGTCTTTGAAAAGGCATTTCTGTAGGAGACTGACCTTCTCTGTTTCAGGACACAATCTGCCTGATGTAGCATTGTTTTCTTTTTCCGCCCTTGCCAGTCATAACTAGTGCAGATTTTTGCAGTCATTAGTCCATGAGAGTAGGAAATGTGTAGAATCATGGAATCTGTCTCAGAGTCACTCAGCCTGTTGGGGAGCTCTCTAGTCCAACCACCTTCCCAAAGCAGTGTTAACATCGAGTTCAAAACAGGTTGCTCAGGGCTTTTTTCAGTCCTGTCATGGAAACCTCTGATGTCAGAAATGGCACAACTTCCCTGCCTGTTCAGGTCCTTCTAAAGTGCAGCCCAGCCCTCAATCATATTGACAGGTGTCCCCTGCAAACTTTCATGTTGTCTGCAAACTTGACTGAAATACCCTCCATGCTTTCCTTTGTGTCACTGATAGACATGTTAAACACAACATGACCCAGGTTAGATCCCTGTGGTATCACTCTTCATACTGTCTTCAGATGAAGTATGACCCTCTGACATCTTGTGGAGAGGGATTTTGTGTGTATTGGTGAATGACAAGGTGGACAGGACTCAGCAGTATGCGCTTGTAGACCAGAAGGCCAGTGGTATCATGGACTGCATCAAAAGCAGTGTGGCCAGCAGGTTGAGGGGGGTGGTTCCGCCTTTGTATGCTCCTTTTGTGGCACTGTGCTTGGGGTACTGCATCCATGTCTGGCATTTCCAGCATAAGATAGTGGTGAAACTCTTGGAGTGAGTTCAAAGAAGGGCCTTGAAGATGATCAGAGCACTGGACCCAGTCTCCTGTGAGGAAGAGCTGAGAGAGTTGGTATTGTTCTGCCTGGGGCTGCAATGACTTCAGGGAGACTTAAAGCGGGCTTCCAGTACCTTAAGAGGGCCTTCAAAAAGCTGGAGAGGGACTTTTTACGTAAACATGCAGTGATAGAATGAGGGGTCTTTCGACACTGTCTTCTACACCATTTTGGAGAAAATGGCTGCTCGTGATGTGGACAGATGTACTGTTTTCTGGGTGACAAACTGACTGGATGGCCAGGCCCAGAGAGTGATGGTGAATGGACCTACATCCATCTGGCAGCTGATCAGCTGAATATCACCAGTAGTATTCCCCGGAGTTCAGTAATGGTGTCAGTTCTGCTTAATACCTTTATCAAAGATCTGGACTAGGGGATCAAGTGCACCCTCAGGCAGTTTGCAGAGGACAGCAAGCTGGGTATGAGTGCTGATCTGCTGGAGGTGGGAAGGTTCCGCAGAGGGACCTGTGCAGCCTGGATTGGTGGGCCAAGGCCAGTGATATGGCAAAGTGCCATTTTAACAAGACGAAGTGCCAGGCCCTGCCCTTGGGTCACAGCAACCACACTACAGGCTGGGGCAGAGTGGTTGGAAAGCTGCAGAGCAGAAAGGGACCTAAGGGTGTTGGTTGACAGTGGCTGAACGTGAGCCAGGCTGTGCCCAGGTGGCCAAGAAGGCCAATGGCATCCTGGCCTGGATCAGCAACAGTGTGGCCAGCAGGGCCAGGGCAGGGTTTGTCCCCCTGTACTTGACACTGGTGAGGCCACACCTCAAATCCTCTGTTCAGTTTTGCAACCCCATTCCAAGGACATCGAAGTGCTGGAGCATGTCCAGAAAAGGGCAGTGGAGTTGGGGAAGGGTCTGGAACCCACGTCCTATGAGGAGCAGCTGTGGCAGCTGGAGTTGTTTAGCCTGGGGGAAAGGAGGCTCGGGGGCCCTCATTGCTCTGTACAACCATCTGAATGTGGCTTGTAGCCAGCTGGGGGTTAGTTTCCCAGGTAACAAACAATAGGACTAGCAGAAATGGCCTCAGGTTGTACCAGGGGAGGTTTAGGTTGGATTTTAAGAGAAAGTTCTTCACTGAGAGGATTGTCGAGTGCTCTGCCTGGGGAAGTTCAAAAAACATGTAGATGTGGTGGTCGATGATGTGGGTTACTGGTGGACCTGGCGGTGTCCATTTGATGGTTAGACTTGATATCTTCAAGATCTTCCAACCTTAATAATAATTCTGTAATTCTGTGAAAGAAAGTATGGTTAGAGTAGGTATTAGGAAGAGATACTTTACTGTGGGAGTGGTGAGACACTAGAATGGGTTGCCCAGAAAAATGCCCCATGCCTGGAAGTGTTAAGGCCAGGTTGAATGTGGTTTTGAGTGACATGCTCTAGTGGATGATACCCCTACCCATGGCAGGGGAATTTGAAAATGATCTTTAAGGTCCCTGCCAACCTGTATGATTCTGTGATATATTGATTCAATTGTATGAGCCTCTGGCCTGATCAACAAGTTCTTTACCCATGTAGCTGTCCCACTGTGCAGATCATAATAACCTAAGATAACACTTGATTATTGACATAGGAGTTTGATAGTGTGTGTTTGGAATGATTTCTGTTGTGACTGGCATCTGTTTTGTGTCACTAGGCTGAAGATGAAGAAGGCTACCGTAAGCTGATTGATCAAAAGAAGGACAGACGCCTGGCCTACCTGTTGCAGCAGACAGATGAGTATGTGGCTAATTTGACTAACCTGGTATGGGAGCACAAGCAAGCACAAGCAGCCAAAGAGAAGAAGAAGCGAAGGAGAAGAAAGAAGGCAAGTATTTACAGCTGATATTTTTAAGCCATTTCTTCTTCAAATCCAATTAAAATGTTGGTATATGTATTAGGAGCCCAATTGTCATACAGAGTATCTACCAAGTGTCTAAAAGCATCTACAATGCCACATTCTTAATACTGAGGGAACTCATCTCTCTCTATTGAAATATTTATATGCTGTTATTAACTCAAAAGAACATGAGAAGGAGGCAGGATTATAAAATTCTCAGCTGTTAGCATTAATCTCATAACAATAATTTGCTCATAAACTTTGTACAGGTAAAATAGGGACAGATATGTAAGTTAGGCTTAATGTACCCAAAAAGAGTGTATAAAAAATACATTCTGTGAAGAAGAGGGCAAGAGTCTGGTTTGTGTAGCTGTTTCATGCAGGGCATCTATTTTAGACTTCCACATTATACACTTGGCTCAGTCTATTTTGTTAGGACCATTAGAAATGTCTAAGAAACTTGGGTAGGTTTATTATAGTAAATAGGTATTTTGCAGTAGTGTTGCTCCCTGTGTATTTTTAACCTTTAATTTAAACTTTCCAAGATTACTTTTCTTCATATGAAATGTGTTACCCTGCAAGAGAGAGTTGTTGAAATGGAACTGCGTAATTTAAAAAAAAAATACTGTGTGTGAAATAGTGATTAAGGAATGATTTGTCATTTTTTGTGACCTCAGAGCACGTTTCATCTCTTGCAGAATGTATAAGAGGATTTTTATAATCCATTTCTATGCCTGGTTTGGTACTAATTACTACTACGAATACAAGCATTATGATTACAGGGTTTACTAACAGTACTGGAAATATGCTAATAAAAACCAGCATATAAAAAATACTAATCTTGGACATTAATGACCTAAAAAATAGCTTGTGTTTTCTCCTGTTCTCACAGAAACCTCTGTTCCTGAGAGTATGTTCTTAACATAGGAACAATACCCTGTCTAGAGAATTAAGATGTAATTTGGATGGGGTTCTTGACCTGTATTACCAATGAGAAGAGGCCTGATTTAATGTATGGAATGCACAGTAGAGAAAGTAATTAATGAGACAGCATGTGGAGTAACTGCGTCGCTCTAATAAAAAATACATATTCCTTTACCTATCCACATTTGTGATATGTTTCTCTTCTGTGTCAGTTTAGCTGAAGTATGTATGAGAAACAACGTATCTTCTGGCCATGTTAGTTAAGACATCATTTTCTATCTCTGAAGTTGAAAGGAAATACATCCCATGTATTTTCAGTGTTTATGTATATCCCAACCTAAAACTTAAAAGAAGATTAGCAAAAAAAAAAAGGAAAAAAAATCTTTGCTCTGTCTTGATCATCTGCAGCTTTTTGTTTGTGATTAAGTCTTTCCAGCACTCTTTTACTCATCTGTGAAGGAAGTAGTTCATACAAATATTACCCTTTATTTTAATCTAGAATTCTATAAACTTGTAATTGCATGGCTGCAGAACATCTTGAAGTTTTTGACCCTGTGTCTTTTTTCCAAGTCATACACTTTCAATCCTTAGGCTTTTGTGTTTCGTAATCCATATAAAAGTTCAGTCTACTAACGCATGTAGTTAATGTTTCACGCTTACAGACAAACGAGAAAAAAGAGTTCTTAGGATTTTCTCCTAGCAATGGCAGTGAGGAAGGTGATGGTGAAGAAACTCTTTGCCAGACTCATTTTAGAATATCCAAGTGAACCATGTACTCTCAGTAGAATAAAATTTGAGATTAGTCCATTCTTTCTCTGGGATACGGTTTTTATAATCTTCATGATAGATTTTCCCTGTTGACTTCTTTCACATTCCTCTATTTGTGTTTTCTGTCTCTAGCTTCCTACTGTAGTCATGGATTAGAAAAAGTACTCCATATGAAATCTTGATCTGATAGGCCAGGTCAACTTGATGTGCAGCTTTTCACCTTTTTGTAGTAATTTTTCCTGTCATTATGCTGAGAATGAAGAAAATGTGCCTTTCTACTTTTTAATATTAGGGTTTCCCCAATTCAAGGATTAAATTTTCAGCATTACAGATATATTTGCGTGGTCCAAAATAAAAGTGCAAGGTATCTATCATTATTTACATTTATATTATTTGTGATGTGTGCTTCTGATTTCCAAAATAATTTTTAACTATAGGTTGTAAATATTTTTATTGTCACAGCAGGTTCTGTTTTTTGCGCAGTGAACAGCACTGATGCTTACTGACTTTTGTGATTTGAGTTGTAAGGTGCTTTTCCATTTCCTGTAGCTAAGCTATAACAATCTTTATGCATTAGACAACATTATTTTGTACTTTTGTGTAAATTTTGTACTTTTGTGTAAAAGAATGGATCCCAGCCCTGGTTCATCCAGGGGGAAAGTATCTTTAGTCAATGTAGTGTGTTCAGCCAAGACCAGATACATGTTTTCATAACTTATCCTGCCCTTGAGTTTTTTTAAAATCTTCACTTCTGGTACAGTACCTTTCTTTGTCAGTGGTCATACCTGCTGCCTAGAAATGCTGAAGCAGGCAGCCTTCAAGCTTGTATTGTTGTTGTTCCTGCTTGAGCATCAGCTGCTGCATGTTCATTTCAAGTTCATGCTTTAGATAATGGACTTTAATGGCAAAGAAAAAGGTTGAAATGTGATCTGAAGCAGGTATTAATGATTATATTGAGAAGTGCAGCTGTTCCTCAAGTATATTTCGTAAACAAAAAAAGGAACAGATTGATAGTTTATATTTAATCACACATTTTATTAATACTTGGAGGTTTTTTATCTCTGAAACACAATTTAAGAGATCTCTTCTTGTTTTTAGTCTGTTCTATTTACATTAGTATCCAAAACAATATTTTGCTCTAGTACTACAAACTCAGCAGTGTGACATAAGGAGAAGCTTTATAATATCCTTTCTTGCTCAGAATTGTTCAGGAAAGTTTGAATGCAGAAGCAAACTGTGTATGTTTCATTTTTCTTCATACTATGCTGACATTTTTAAGTAAGGTAAATGAGAATAAGCCTTTAGGAAGATACTAATTTTTCAGGTTGATGCCTCAAGAGAAAAGAATCTAACTTTCTTCAGTAAAGACCTTCAGGGTTCTTTTTTTTGTGTAATTTTGAGTAACTGTGGTCTACACATGATTAGAATACAGTGCAAAGAACTCCCCAATTCTCCTCCTACTTAGTTGTCAGACCAAAAAACCCAAGATACATACCCAAGATCAAAGTGCCTTGCATGAGTATCTGTGGTGCCTGTTGACACCTTTAAAATGGAGGTTAAAGAAGTTTAGAGGAAATTAGTAGCAAATCATGTGAGAATAATTTGCTATTTTATTTGCATTAGAATAGCCTATAAGCAACTGAGCTCTAGGTCTGACCTGGAAATTCAGGTGGCCAGCCACTTCTTACATGCAGGTTTATAACATTGATTAAGATAAGTAGGTACCGTCCTTACACTAGTAAATGCTTTAGGTGTGGTAATTGCTCTGGGCCTCTGTCTATATCCATTCACACCTTTAATAATTTGAATCCCAAGCTCTTCAGAAATCAGTGAAACGTTCATGATCCGAAATGTTTACATCATGTATTCTTTCTGTACTTTTAATCTGACCGTAGTAATCTTCACTTCTTCATTTGTTTTAGAAAGCTGAAGAAAATGCAGAAGGAATGTCATCTGGTCTTGGTCCTGATGGAGAGGTATGAATTTTACAAGGTGGTTTTTTTTTCCCCTTGTCATTGGTTTTGTTTTTTTTTTTTTTTAAATTTCTAGTGATTGTTCTGGATTGTGTGTCATGGCTATAACTTTAAAAAGAATTTTGATGACAATTGTTCTAAGAGCTGGTGTTTATAAAGAGGAATAATAATTACCTACATTAACATTTTTGCTAGCCTGTCACTACTCAAAAAATCAAAGACTAAAATGAAATGTATATTGAATCTATCACTGAGTATGTTGAAGTCTGCCTCAGCTTTGTAATGTGCTTAAAAGAAATTATATTCTTGCAATCTGTATGTAGACAATTTACTTTCTAATTTGAGCTTGTAAACCCCGTATAGTCTATCTTCTCAACTTCATAAAAGTATTGTTGACATTGCATGTAATTACCTTTCACAGGACTGAGTGTAGTATTATGATGGATTAAGACATCTGAAAGTTCTTGCTTTCTCAGAAACAAATTTTTCTGTGTCAATCTTCAAGTATTATTTTTCATTCAGTAGCAGGGCATATGCTGCTTCATTAAGAGCACTTATGTTAGTGCAATTTTTCTATTCCACCCGATTTTTTATAAAGACTTTAGAATTGTATTTAGTGTTTTGCTTCTGCCTTTTTTAATACTTGCAAGTGATACTTCTGCTGATGTGGTTAGAGTTATAGCAGAATATTTTAATATATTTATAGTTGCACAAGGAAAATCCACATAAGATTTCTGTAACTTCAGTATTAGTAGAAATGGGCTAAGTTTTTTTATACTGTGTCAGTCAGTGTATTTAGAACTGTTCGGAATTAGTTTTCCTTGCTCACATATATCTATTTGGAAAATATTCTTGGATAGAAGCAGTATAAGAAGGCAAAAAGTTTTTGAAGTAAAAAAATTTGTGATTAAACAGAGCAAAGAAATAAAAGAAAAAGTGATTATACTACCCTAGTTTTGTTACAACACAGGTAACTAAAAGACTTTGTTCTTACAGGTGCTTAACCAACTTAGTTGAAGAAGTTAGGACAGTACATCTTTAAAACTGGCCTTTACTTAGAAAGTTCAATTTTTATTTCAACAATTTAGATATTCAACTTAAATTGTTCAATCCTTGTTTCTCAATAAAGACAAGGTTATAAGGTCACTGTATGCCTTTTGTTACAGACGTCTGTTTGTATAAGTAACAGTATTAAATGCCTGTAAGAATACATATCTTGTGGCTTGATTTGCAAAAACCGATTCTTCTCCTTGCTGTTCTTGTTAATTTACTTGGGATACTGGGATACAGTTTTTTGGTAACATATCCCATAGAATATGTTACAAATAGAAATACTGTGAGGTAGTGTTTGCTTAGTAGTCATGTGGGAAAGTGTGGCATCTAGTAACAAAAGTTCACTGGTTGTTCAGAACTGGAATCTTGAAAGTGCTATTAGTTTTTCTTATTATGTAAAGACAAACATGAAATTCAGTTGCCTTATGGTGTAAAACGTCCCTTGAATTTTTAGCCCATAGATGAGAGCAGTCAGATGAGTGACCTTCCAGTCAAAGTGACTCACACTGAAACAGGCAAAGTTCTTCTTGGACCAGAAGCACCTAAAGCAAGTCAGCTGGATGCTTGGCTGGAAATGAACCCTGGGTAAGTAGTTAGCGTATGAAGTAGACTTTTTTTTCTATTTGCATTGAAATTTTTCATGTTATACTTTCTTTCTTGTTTACCTATTCTATTCTTGTTTTCATTTATTGTATGTAAACAGAGTAGGAGATGCACTGAACCTAGTATCTCCTCCTGTTAACTGTAATTCACAATCTTTCTGTCTTTTTCGTACAGCTATGAAGTTGCTCCCAGATCAGACAGTGAAGATGAAAGTGGCTCTGAATATGAAGAGGAGGTATGTATCTTTAAAAATAAGTATTGTGACAATACAGTAAAAAACAAGTATTTATTTCAGGTGACATTTTCCCCTTTTTCGTAATGAAGAGAGGGGAAGTGATAGCAGATGTGTAGGTGTTACAGGACTAATACAAACACAAAAATTAATTTATTCTGTAATTCTTGATTTATAGCAGCTGTTCTTTATAAACACTATAAATGCCTAACTAGTAATTGTGGTTGGGAAGAGTAAATACTTTGCTCTCACTACTACTAATAATGAATCAGAGAATTGAGCAGGTTCCTGTTTTAAAATACATCCCCGAAAACTCTGCATTATGGCTTTATACTGAATGAAATTAGCATCTTCAAAGTTTATGCATTGGAGGTTTTATAGGCAATGAAATAACATGGTTACTAGTTATATATTATGTATATTAAAATGTTAGGGATTGTGCCAGGGATTTGTATTTGGACTTTTCAGGGTAGGCCTTTTCGATTCAGTATTTGGACTTAAATACTATTATTATAAAAATTATAAAAAGAATCTTAAAATTAACACACATAAAGATCCCAACCTTGCAGGGTAGGTACTATGAATAATGAATACTGGTACTTGCATAGCATTTTTTGGGTAAGTACTTTCTAAGGGGGAACAGAAGTGAGGGGTAGAGAAGGACCATGTTCAATCAACAACAGCCTGGTAGCAGAACTAGGTATAGAACTCAGATCTCCGAAGTTTAGCAGTCTTTACAATACTAGACCAAACAACCACTGAAACTGAATGGACTGTGTGGTGTTACGGTATGTGCCTTTGTAGGACTAATATGTGGTAATGTAATTCTATATGTCTGTCAGTATTAAGATAGAAAGGCCTGATAACCTGTCAGATTTTAGAATCCCAGGTAGTGGGATTTTAAGTTGTTATCTGCTGCAACTGTAGCCGAAAGACAAGTTATTTAAAAAAGAGTAAAAATAACTGATTTTTAAAAATTCAGAAACTAGAGCCCTAAACTAGTAGTTCCTGGCAGTTTTTAAAGCTTTATTATTTATCACACATCTAGAATAAAACATAAAAATAAACATGGTGTTGAAATACTCTCCATGGTAGTCAGAAAAAGCCTTTTGAAAGTAAGATCATTAAAGGGGAAAACAGTTTTTGTCTCAAAGTATTCGGACTTCCTGCTTGTTAATGTATGTCAAAAATAAATCATCTTGTAATGCTGCAGTGCAGTTTTTTGCAGAATAGGTGTAAATTGAACCTTGTGATTCAGATTTCTGTCAAAAAGCATTGACCAATGAAAGCTACCAGTACCTGAATGCCAGTTGAAAGTATGACTAAGGAACACACTGCGCTTCCCAGCACTTCTGTTGTTTTTCTGTGTTCTGTAGGATGAGGAAGAAGAATCAAGCAGATTAGAATCAGAGGAGAAGATAGTCCTGGATCCAAACAGCGAGGAGGTTTCTGAGAAAGATGCAAAGCAAATCATTGAGTGAGTGTTCCTTAAGTGCTGTTTGTTAGGAATTGTGATTTCTTACAGTGGCATTTTGCAAGAGTAGCTTTGTCTAGATTGCAGTGATTTATGGTATTTCTCTGGGATGAATATGTGCAGGAGAAGGAATATAATCATATAATTGGATACTACTTATAATCTTGCACCATTTGATATACTCACCACAGCTGAGGACTTGTACTGTTTCTTTAGACATACACATGTAAGCTATGGTCAAAAAATACTTGTTTGTGGGAATTCATTTGAGTTCCTCTTCTGTTTTCCAGGACAGCCAAACAAGATGTGGATGATGAATACAGCATGCAATATAGTGCTAGAGGGTCTCAGTCCTACTACACTGTTGCTCATGCAATCACGGAAAGAGTGGAAAAGCAGTCTTCCCTTCTTATTAATGGCACATTAAAACATTATCAGGTAAGAAGTCATTAAAATATTAAAATACTTAAAACTTGGAATTACGCCCAACATTTCAGTGTGGTATTTCAAGTGGCAAACTGAAACTTTGTTAAAAAATAATAACTCTCTAATAGATTAGAATGTGGAAATACAGAGAAAGCAATGATACTTGTCTGTCACAAATAACGTTTCTTGTTAATGTCATGTGTTCTTCACAGACTTTCAGTGGATTTAGTAACCAAGAATTTCAATATTCTGGCATAAGCTAGATTCACATGTGATTGAAAATGTCCTTGACACGTTTTCTATACTTCTGCTATTGTACAACCTTCTTGTTAACGCTAATCAGACTATTATTTGTGTATATCCGTATGTCTCCACATAATGAATAATGACTCAGATAGGACAGCTTTCCTCTTCTCAATTCTGAAGTGACTTTGTAAGTGGGACATACAGTGGCACTACAGATTCCAGTCAACTCTTGATGGCTTAATAGTAAATGTGAATCAGTCCACATGTATGTAAAGCAAGTAAATTGGCAACATTATTATGGATACTGTCTCACAGGGACAATGGACTGTTACTCCAAGCACGCATCATAGAGTTTTCCCTCTGAACTTTCTCAGGCCATCTAAATTCTTGCTTTCTCCATGTATGAGACATAGCAAAAGTCTGGATATTAGAAGCAGAAACTTCACACATCCATCAAAAATGTGATGCACATGCCTGTGGAGGTCTGTCTGACAAAGGGAATAGTACTTTCTAGCAGTATTCCTTGGAGTGTGGAATTCTGTTATGTAGACATTGCTAAGCTCTACAACAGTCTGACTTCCTTCCAGCTCTGGAATTTTACACAGAAGGCATATTTGGCCTAGTCTGACGTGGTATTTTGGACAGCAGACACTAGGTGGACATGTGCTACAGGAGCTTTAGCACACCAGTGATACAGTTGGCAAGTGTGAGGCTTACATGCTTTGTGCAGATTTGACGATTTTGGTTTTGAAAGATTTTAACTGACAGGCAAATGTCACGAAATACACACAGAAAGTTTTAGCATTTGACAGTGTTGAAATTGAGGAACAAATTTCTGCAGTGGTGTTTATCAGTTTTACGTATGAGTGCCTCTGTTCATTTGTGTGCAGTAGTAAAACCTTCCTGCATGAAATCTGACTTGATCTTACAGACTGTGTTAAACAGGAATAATGATTTCGAAGTAAATATAGGCAGGGTTCCACATACATATAGTATTACTAAAGGAAATCTGACTTGTGAGTAGACAGGGACATCAGAGCCTTGGTTCCATATTGCTGATGTTAATTATTTGTGTGCGTTTTAAATAACTGAAACTCTTACTCTTCATTTCAGCTCCAGGGACTGGAATGGATGGTTTCTCTCTATAATAACAATCTGAATGGGATTTTGGCAGATGAAATGGGACTAGGAAAGACAATACAGACTATTGCTCTCATCACTTACCTGATGGAGCACAAAAGACTCAATGGCCCCTATCTCATCATTGTTCCCTTGTCGTAAGTAATGGGTCTCATTCTGGCATTATTGTCCTAAGGAGTGCAGATCGGTTTATTTGAAACACACACTGGCAAGACCAGAAACCTGACAAAACACTTGATTCTACTAATTCTGGCAATCTGTAGTGACTTTAATGTAATTCACTCTTGAGCCAAAAGAGGGGGATGTTTTCTCTTTCCTGTTACATGCATGCACTTCACCTTTCAGCCTTTAACTCTGGTATTAAAAATCTGTTGCTTAATTCTTTAAACAGCTGGTGCCTCATCTGATACCATGCAAGCATGCTTTAATGAGGTTGACCTTTTAAGTACTGTATAGATTGCCCTGGATATATGTAGCCTTGATTGATATGCACACTTTCATCAGGTGTGCAGGTTATGATTGTTTATTGTGCAGCCCTCCCTCTTGCTTTTCCTTAGCCTTCCAAATTGCTGCTTGATTTATACATTTCTTTTAATGCATTTTCCTTTCTCCAAAGGTCAGGTGTGTGTTTTAATGATCTGAATAAAAAATGTCAGGCATTGTAGAACTGTTACAGGATGTTACAGGATGTTGAGGAGTTGTTTGCTTATTTTTATGTGTAGGTGACTTGAGTGATGTGTCGAAGTTCCCTGGTAATTTCATTAGCCAATTTGTCCACCAGTTGTGCTGGGCGTACAAATTTGTGGTAGGATTAGGATAAATTTGATTTGTGGTCATCTCTTGATTTCTTTTGAAGTGTTCTTCTTTTGGCTATGTTGCAGTAATAACTGATTGACGATAAATGCCACAGGTGTGCCTAATTGTATGAATACAAATTATAAACTTAGTTTGAAAAGAAACGTGGGAGAAGATCTATAAACTAGAACAAGAGTAGTGGGAGTGTTATTAAAGTCAATTTTCATGTGGGGACAGCAAAAAACCAGGTTTCTTTTAAGTACTCCAGCGTTTCTTTTAAACATGAGAGCATCTGAAAGTTCTTTCTTGTATACATGCTAAAAGCTGCTTTTCTCTGCCTTATCTAAGTTGCTAGTATTGCTGCCATTGGTCCACTAAGAAGGAAAAAAAATCAAGCAGCTGAAAGACCTCAAGGTTATTTTTTACTGATGTCTCATGATAATAAGCTTCACTCAAGCAACTTTTTTGTTGTGATCAAACAGCAGAAACAGTGCAAGAATGGATCTGCATACTGGTCATGGTGGCACAATGAGTAGTTCTGCTTGAGTAGAACACAAATGAAGTCTGTTATCAGTCTCATTGGGCTGTACTCGAAAATCTGTAATGTCCATTTTTGGATGAGAAGTAGTATAGAAGAACTTATAAATCTACTGTTTTGTCCAGAGATACTGTTCTTACCCTTACTATGTTCCAAATATAAAGGAGCATGTAAAACACTACTTTTACTGGTTTCAAAAGGGCCCCGAATATAAGGTGAAAGAGTGTTTCACACTTTTTTTTCTGGCTATTTTCCGCTGAGATGCTTGTGTTTTATTGTGGTATATAAAGTGCATTTTAAAAATATGTTGTTATTTGTGCGGGTTGACTGCATAAAATGTGTTGAAAAGCTGGCAGTCACTTGGAAATGTTTATAAAGTTTGATCTGCAAATGATGAAACATGTTACTTTTCCTCTGTAATCTCTATGATAGGACTTTATCCAATTGGACATACGAATTTGACAAATGGGCTCCTTCTGTGGTGAAGATATCTTACAAGGTTTGATTTGCTTTTTATATGACTGTAGAATTGAAGGATTGAGACCTAGAGACGGTTTTTCTACTTGTCTCTGCAAGCATTTAAACGGTTTGCTCATCAGGTTTTGTAATGTATATCAGGTACTAAGCAGTTAGAGTTAATCATACTGAGAAGACTATAATGAACTGTAAAAGACTGTAGAAGAAATAAAACAACTGTAAACAGCTGTAAAAATTGCAGAATAAAGTTGTTAATTATCACATTGCAAGGCTTCTGATGCGAGTTTCAAATGGCGACTACCTAATATTTTATGCATAGCTAAATACTTTCTTGCGTGGCTACTGTAGTAGTGATATAGCCAAGCAATTTGTAGGGAGACCAGACCACTGGCTATATGTTTCCATGACCCCCATAAGCAGCTTTAGAGTCTAGCAGTGGTTTAGGGAAAGCACTCTGAGGAGGTCTGGAATTATAACAGTGTTTTATTTACAGTATGGTAGGATTTCAGGTGGTTGCTTATTGTCTGCTAATATGTAAAACCAGGGTATTTTCTTCATCAAAGTAAAGAGTAATTACTCACATGTCTCTGTTTTTTAGGGTACACCTGCAATGCGTCGCTCGCTTGTTCCTCAGCTTCGAAGTGGAAAATTTAATGTCCTTTTGACTACTTATGAGTACATTATAAAGGACAAACATATCCTTGCTAAGGTAATTTTAACTATTATCTCTCTCCAGCAAGACCCAGACACCTTCAAATGATGCACACCACAAAACACGTTTTTGTTTTATAGGCAAATTCTCGATTGTTCTGTCCTTCAGTAAAAGTTAACCCTTTCATTTCGTTTTCTATTCCTCAGTTTATGATTGAATTTGTCAGTCACAGCTCTTGGTTGTGTAAACACTAGGATTTTCCCGAATGTGGCCAGGGGACTAATTCCTTTGTGCAGTTCTGTCAGTACTGTATACCTGCCTGTCCTTGGAAGAGCATGACTTTCCTCACCTCTGCATGATATACAGCCTAATCTGCATCAGTGTCTTTAACTTTTTTCTGTGGTTTCTGTCCTGAAGGTCACTCTTATTAGGGTCCTTCCAGATACGTGGTCACTTTCCCCCACATGACTAAATAGTTACCTATATCATGAATTTGGTATCCAAACTAAAGAGTCTACACATTACAGTTCTTAGGGGCTCGCTGACTGTCTACAGGTAGGCATCAGATGTCATGAATTAAAATAAAAACTACTGTACCGTTAAGACCATTTCATGTGCACACAAAGCAGACTAAGGAGGTGTTTTGCTATACAGAGAAACCATATGGTCCTCCTGTAGTTCTGTTGTTCATTTTCACTTCATTTCCATGTGCTAAATACTGCATATTTACTACATATTACTTGTTTGTCCTCTCTAATACAGAGGCAGTGTGTTTTCTTGGCATCATTCTGAATGCTTAAAAACATCTTGAGACTGTAGAATGCTCCTTTGCCTCTATCTTTTCCCACTCCTGCTGGAAGACAGGAAGGACAGTACTATGCCACTCGTCCTGTCCTCGGAAAGGGAATTAGGTAGCACCTGTAATAGTACAAATTGAGGCCTTCCTAAGCTTATGGTCAGTGTGGCACTCATGCTGACTGTTCATGTTGTACTACAGACGGTAACAGAGAGCTTAAACAGCAGCTTTCAACATCTGCTATAACTGTATTTGAATTTTCATATTAAGAAATAGAAACTTTAGTTGAAAATGCAGTACCTGAGATGATTTTAATTATGCTTCTTTGTTCTCAAGTAAAAATATAGGATTAACTGAAACAAAGTTCAGGGTTGCTGTTGTTTATGAGCATGCTTACTTTATCTGCTTAACCTTTCAAGGTTCTTGTTACAGACATTTATTTGGAGTTTATGTGGTTTCTTTCTTCCACTGTGAGCCATATTCTGGCCTTGAAGAACCAGTTATTCTAATCTCTTTCCCGGAAATGGAAGGAATCTGCTCAATCAGATTGAGCATAACTAGTGTTTGTCTCTATGTTTGTTGCTAGCAAGGACACTGATAGTTGCATAATGCTTGATTTGCTTTTTCTCAAGGTTGAGACTGACTGATGTCTCAGGCTTTGAGTACTTTTCTATATTTGTTGGGAGGAACTTGACAAAGTCTGACCTGTTCTAACTTTGTCAACTTTTCTTCTTTTTCTCTCAGATTCGGTGGAAGTACATGATAGTAGATGAGGGCCATCGAATGAAGAACCATCACTGCAAGCTGACGCAGGTCTTGAATACTCACTATGTGGCCCCTCGGCGGATTCTGCTGACTGGAACTCCGTTGCAGAACAAATTGCCTGAACTTTGGGCTCTGCTCAATTTCCTTCTTCCAACCATTTTCAAGAGCTGCAGCACCTTTGAACAGTGGTTCAATGCTCCATTTGCCATGACTGGAGAAAGGGTACTGTGGCAGTTTTTTTTAAAAGATCAGAAACAAACTACTTTGATGAAAGCAGAAAAGAGCTTAAAAAGAAGGATTAATTTTTTAACTCACTCCGGTACTTGGGGATTTATATAACTAAAAGGCACCTTTCTTATCATACCAAAATTTTAATGTCAGTGTATTTTTTTACTTGGAGTCAGTTTGGTTGTAAGATGCAAATAAGTATTGCACATTCTTAGCCTTTCATGTGAGAGAAGACATTACCTAATATGCTTGAGTTGCCTTGTAGTGACTTCTTTAAACTTCTCTAGGTGGACTTAAATGAGGAAGAAACAATTCTGATCATCCGTCGTCTCCATAAAGTGCTTCGGCCCTTTTTGCTGAGAAGATTGAAGAAAGAAGTTGAGTCTCAACTGCCAGAAAAGGTTTGCAATTTGGAATGGGTTTAATACTCTTTCTAAGCATTAAGTGATGTTCCTTTTTCAGATTTATTTTGCAGAAGAGGACTTCTTTAGTGTTTGTTTGTTTATACCTCTTCAAAGAAGCTGGCCACTGAGGAAACCTGAGTACCTGAAGTTTCTGCGTTCTCAGGATTCCTCACCAACTTTAAATGTGTTTGTTGTCACTGCTGTAAGACATGCTACTTCTTTCCATGGAGTCTGGTTTCTATTTGCGAGTCAGCCATACACTGAGGATAAAATTCTGTCCTGCACCATCCTCCTTGCGCTGGGTAGAAGCTAGTTTGCTGAAATTCCTGAAGGATGACTGGATTTTATATAGCAGGCACAATTTGGTCCTGTATTATCATTCGAGAAGTTGTATGAAGTGTCTTGTTGAAGTTGCACAATTTTTTTAAACTAGTGGCTTTTTAATTCGGAACATAAAATTACTTTCTGATTTCAAAGGTAACTGTTTTTATTTCTGGCTAACTCATCTTATCCTGCTTTGTCCTCCTCTGCAATTTTACATCCCTCTTCCCAGAATAACAACAGCAACTAAATTTCAAAAGTAAATTTGAAGGTGTGATAAGCAAAATTTGCTTTTAAGGTAAACTGGATTAAAACCATACAAAACTGAAATATTTGTAAGGTGTGTTATGACTGGATAAATTAATGAAGAGCTCTGTACAGATGCTTAGAGAAAATACAAGGGCATTTTAAAATTCTTTTTCACCTTTATAATGACAAGAACACTGTTACTGTTGTGAATTTTTGTTCTGTCAAATGTCAAGTTCTCAATATCCTCAGAAGCATTTATTTTAGAATAAAACACGCTTGCATTTGAAAGTAATACTAAAATCAAGCCGCTGTGTTTGTTAAATGCATTAATAAGCATTGGAAGGGGAAAATTTTCAAGTTGCATGCACACTTGTACTCAGAAGATCGTGTGTCTTTTTGTTTCCATTATCTTGAAGAAAGGAGTTCAGCAAGCCATGAGGATTGAATTTAGGGACTGAAGTCTGTTAAGAAGGTTCATTTGATCTTGCTAAGCTTGATAAAGAAGCCGTTAAAGAAAGTCACTTCTCTTTTAAGGAGTTCATACTCCTGTCTTTCTGAGAAGAAAATAACCTGAGAATTTTCTTACTGTTTATTTATTAAATATGAGGAAGCATATGCTTTGTCTTTTATACAGAGCTTGAAAGATTTCTAGCCCACTAGTGTAGCTTTGTTATGTTTTTATTTGACATAACTTATTAAAACCGTACTGACTATAATCTGGACATGGGGCAAAAGGAAAAATTGCTTAAAATTGTTGTATGAAGTCTTTGTGTTACTGTTTTAAAATCTAGTATGCAGTTAAAATCTAAATGAAGTTTTATAAAGCTGAACAAGAAGTCAGGCTGAATGTAGGGGTCATACAGTACTTTATTAATTCCCTGTGTTTTAGTAGATGTTAAGAAAATGGCAGATTTCTATGACAACGTAGGTAAACATTATTCCAGTTAGACTATGTGAGGGATTCTTAATTGCTAGATATACAGTGATGATATTTTTGTAATGCTTTGCTTGATATTTTTATAATGCTTAACAGACACTATAAATTCCACTGGTTATTAAATGTACTTCTTTAGTTGCATGTTAAACATTAAATCAATTTTTAATTATTATTTAGATTTTAGAAATTACAGAGTGAGAAACAAAGTATGTTTGGTAATCCTGTAGTTATATTCTTAGAATCTAGCTGTCTAATTGTAGTTGTGGCTCACAGATAATCTTTTGAGATGTTCATTGCTGTACGTGCAGTTGGATTGCTGGTCACTGAAATTTTTTGTGGTGTTGTGGTACAGATAAAAGATTAGTAGGGGGTTTTTTTGGTTTTTTTAGAATGACAAGAATCCGCAGTTAGATCCTACTAACATTGTTATGTCAGCATGTTTATGGTTTTGTTTATGGTTTTGTTTATGTTTTTTTTTTTTACACTAGGTGGAATATGTGATCAAGTGTGATATGTCAGCTCTTCAAAAGATCCTGTACCGTCACATGCAAGCCAAGGGAATCCTTCTCACAGATGGTTCTGAAAAAGACAAGAAGGTACAAAAGAAATATTAAAATAGGAAGGAAATAATGTATTATGATTAAACATGTTAACAATATGATTTCTGTTTTATGAAATTTATGTGTAGACTCTTACTGCAGGTATCTCTCATGGGAAGAGAAATCTCAGGCATGCCTTTCAGTTACAAGACTGCAGCTGTTCACAGGGAGAAGATACTGCCTGTATTCAGTGTAGTTGCAGTGCCTTTCTGCAAACAGGCAATGTTTGAGAAAAAGCAGCATTTCCCTTGGCTAAGTTTAATTCAATAATATATCTGAGTAATTGCAATTGTGGCAGCAATGGCTACAGAAGGCCATTTGTCTTGTCTTTCAGAGCTATTAGTTAAGCCTTGTTTCAGTCAGCTAAGACTATATGATTGCATTCATCCTTACAAGATCTCTTGGTGACAAAATTCATTAAGAGAACAATAAGATTCCAAGTCATACAGTCAGATTTAGACTCTGTGTTAGTAAATGTTGGTTATGCCATCATGGGACATAATCCAGTCAATACAGAGTGAAGAAGTTGCCATTCATCAATGTTTCGTATTAAAAGAAATTTGGAATGCTGTAGTAAATGTGAAATACTTGGAACAGACACTGCAGAATATCTAGAATGTAACAGTTTCCGTTTCCACCCTCTTGTGTGTATATTGCTGATGCAGTGCAATCATGTACAGTCTCTCCATAATCCTTTCTCAGGTTGCATTGGTGCAGTGGGTGACTTTTCTATTCAGTATCTTATTTTACCTTCCTAGTTTTTTGCAGTCAAATTGTTTCTTTCACTGGTGTTTAACTAAACTCCAGCCAAAAGTTTTTTTTACTGGATATTGCAACTTATCTTCACAGTTTGAACACTTTTTAGACATTAATTTGTGTTCCTCAGTTGTATTTTCAATGCAGGTTTGCATTTTGATGTCTTTATATTTGTTGTAAAAATTTCATTTTGTATCACAGTCTTCTACCCTTCCTCTTCTGGTCTTTCTTTCACCTGCTCAGAAGATTCTCTGTATTTTTTCCAACCTATTTCTCTACCTGGCTTTGTGCTTAACCAGTTCAAATTGCCTTTGCTGTCTTCTGAATGCTAGCCTTGCCTTCCTCTCTACCCAAAGGACTAAGATTTTTCCTTTCTTGCCACCCTCTCTTTAATAATTTTTTTCTTTAAATGTTAAATCAAGCTCTGTTATCATGCTACTTGTTGTCAGCAGAGGGAGGTGGTTGTTGAGATCACCTGGCTTCAAGGATCAAACAGCAATTGTGTTAGGAAAAAATCCTGTCTTTCTGCAGCTCTGGTCTGGACTCAGCTGAGATTAGAGACAATTTGCTAAGGTGGAAAGCTATAGGAAATAATTTTAAAAATAAATAACTGCATTTTGGAGCAAATTTGAGACGATCTTGGAAAGAGCAAGACCAAGTTTTAAATGTGCCCCCTTCAAATGGATAATCTCTGCTCTAGATGAAAGTTATGATTTCAGTGTACTTTCCAGAAAAGATTAGAATATTGCTAGTATGTATTGTGATTGGGTAGTGTATTTTCTCCTAGTTTTACATCTTGAAATTGTTAAATTGTTTTGGCTGATATTTTTTAAGTAAATCTGAATTAGTCATATAGTAAGCTTGAATATTTATGTCACTGGTTATGTTTTTATACAATGGCAACAAAAGAAAATGGCTTTTGAAAGCAGCAAATTTTTGGCAATGTTAGTGTGATGGAATGTTCTCAAACTTACATTGATCAGCTGCAGTTGGTTTTTAACCATACAGTTTGGTCTAGCACAACTGACTGTGTGTCCTGGTTCTACAAGATTAGCTGTAGTGTATGTTTGGAGAATATACTTCCTTAGATAATAAGATGGCTCATGAGTTTGGTGATCTTTAACATTTTAGTACCTGTGGCCTGCGTTTTACTTGGCCTGGAGTGAGAAGCCCATTTATTGAGTTAACAGATTGGAGAAACTACTGTGGAATAGAAAAGAATTCATCTAGAATTATTACCTGTTAGAGGGTTCAGACACAATGGGGGAGTTTGCATGGTTTCATAATAAACAGTATAAATAAGCAGGACAGTAGATGCTCTGCTTCCCACCATGAGTACTGCAGGTACAAATGTAGTGTACTTCATTGATTACTTATAGGTCTTCCTTTTTATTACCGAGCATCCTTATGACAGATGAATTTATACAGCAAGACAACTGTACAATAATTTCTGGATTTTTGTTGTTTTGGTTTGGCCTCGTTGGGTTCTGTTATTGGGGAGTTTTGTTGGTTTTTTGATTTCGCTTGTTTGTTTTTATTGAAGTGTTCAGATTTTGGGATAAAAATATTTTAAAAGGTTATATTCATAAGATAAGAAATTAATCATTTGGTTTGCATTGTTTGTACCCATAGGGAAAAGGTGGGGCAAAAACTCTTATGAACACTATCATGCAATTGAGAAAGATATGCAATCACCCGTATATGTTTCAACACATTGAGGTAAGACTGATAGGTTTGATTCTGAGAATTGTTTTTATTCAGATGGCTAACATAATAGAAAACTGCTGCTAAAATCTTACATGTGTGAGAGGGAGCACCTCCATCTACATAATTTGTACTGGAAAGGACAGATTTGAGAAGAACATTTATTACAGTCAATAATTACTAATTACTAATATTACTAATAATGCAAAGTCTAGTTTTACTAAAGTATTTAATTCTATGGAACAGAGTCTTTAAAAAATGAAGGGTTTTTTGTTAATTTAAGACAACCCAGAGCAACTTGGTATCCTCATACACCAAATTTTTGATGTATAGACACTAGTTCAAAATGTCATGTGTAGAATCTTTGTAACTGGCAGACTGCTAATCTTCTGCAATGTCAACTCAAATTGCTCTATTCAATCCACTTCGTTTTTTCAGCAAAAAATGTACTATCTATATAGCGTCTCTCAATAGGACCTAAATACATAAATGTATCTGGAAAGATAGAAAGTGTCACAGATATCTGGAATGTAGCTACCTTTATGAAAATATAATTAAGTACCTACTGTAGTGTATTATTATAATGTAATATATTAGTTTTTACTCTTCGTTATCTTGTATGGTGAGTAATTAAATTGAGTAATTTGCAGACGGATCTTCTACTAATTGGTATAAATTAATTAGGGTTCTGCTGTATTTGTAATCTGGTAAAAGATATGCTGCAGAAATCTCTGCTGCAAATGATGAGTTTCAAATAATAGTACAGGAAAACATTAAGCAGAACACCATTGCTACAAGGTGGTTTCTGACAGTATGAACATCATTCAACTTAAACCCTGACAGTCATATATTTAACTTGATTTCTATAAAAATTCATTATTTTTGATTACTGTGTAGTTTGTAATATGTTTATTACTTATAACTTTGCAGGAGTCATTCGCTGAACATCTGGGCTACTCAAATGGTGTCATTAACGGGTAACTCTTTCTGTTTTTACTCCTGTCCATAGTGTTATATTGGAATTAATGAGCACATTCTTTTTCTGGAAGCTCCATGTTAGCAAACTCAAGTAGTTTATACAAAGGCAGAGGAAGCACAGGGCACATATGTAAAGCAAAACCTAACTGTACTAAAAGTGTTATTTTTTTAATGACTGTCCATCTATTTCAGGATGGCAGGCATAAAAGACTCACGTCTTCCTTTGCCCTTACTTTGAAATAATATACCATCTGAAATTCATTGGATGGCTCTTCAGAGATACCTGTTATGATTTTCTTCTCTTTCTTTTGCTTTCTACTTTTTTTTCTATTTTATCTTTATTCCAAATTAGAGTAGCATTTCTTCCATTATCTGAAATGAAAAGGATCTGCTTTTTTTTCTTGGCACTTTATGAAACTGCCAGGTTAATGGATGCTTTCTAAACAAAAAATGTGTATCATCCAACTGACTTTCTTCCTGTTTAGGTGTTAATGACAATTTTTTTTTTTTTTTTTCTTGTCTGGTATCCCAGACTGTTGGTCTCCTTAGCTGATATACCAGAATACTTCAGAATACTTGTCTCCTAAACAGTTTAGTCTTTGGCTGATTATAGAGCTGTGCATATCAGGAGATTGTGTATCTTCTGGATTTTGTACCATTGCTGATGATAAATTGGATTTTGATAGTACAGACTCAAGGTTAGAGAAGAATCATGTGAAGTTTATTTCTGTAAAGTCTATCACTGTGATGCTGATTTAGACATCCTGTTTACTTTTATTCATTTTCTGGATTATGGGTTGAATTTCCATGCTAAGATTCAGTTTTGCAATTCTTTGCATAGGAGACAAAAGAGTAGCTAATCAAAGCAGCTAAACACTGTTCAAGGCATCTAAGGTTGTATGGCTAAAGAGCATATCCTCTGTCAGACTCCTGCCATTATCTCCATATATTAGTTCAGTTTGCAGTATTTCACTTCCATGTGTGTTAACAGTTGAGTGGAAAGGGGGTTGTTTTCAACATATGCCTTTTGAATACAATTTGAAACTGCAGTTGAAATTGAAAGTTGTTTTTAATGCCAGTTGAAAACCAACCTAGCAGGTGAATGTCTTAGCTTATACAATACTTATCTAGCTCAGAAATAACATTTGTTTTAATAAATAATTAAAAATAATTGAGTTTCATAAAGAAAGGTATTCTGTGTGATTGAAAGTCTGCACAGTTTTTGTAATTGAAGAAAATCAGGAAAAGAGGACGTCACATGTGTTTATTTTAATCAGCATACGCAATTTTAAGGAAAGAAAAGTGCCATCAGTCTTGTTTAGATTAAGTGAATTAACCTTTTTGTTATACTGTGACATGATAATGACTACAGACTTTTAAATGTGGGCTCATTCTGGCATTTCCTGTGCTGCTTCTCACCAACAGAGCCGAACTTTATCGGGCCTCAGGGAAGTTTGAGCTACTCGATCGTATTCTACCAAAGTTACGAGCTACTAACCATCGTGTGCTCCTTTTCTGTCAAATGACATCACTCATGACCATTATGGAAGACTACTTTGCGTTTCGAAATTTCCTTTACCTGCGTCTTGATGGTAAGCTCAATGGAAAAAACATATAAATACTAAGATAGGAGGTAGCATCCTTCATTAGTTTGGGCATGGGAGCCCTGAGTTCTCCTGCTAGTGTTTTTGTAACAGTGCTGTGATGTCACTATACAAAAGTAAAGACAGGTTCAAAATACTATTTTATAATCCTGCAAGTGTATTTACCATGAAATTATGGCAGTAGACCCCAGTGGCAGTTTACTAGAATTTCCCATATTCTTCCAGACAAGGTACTGAGAAAGGCATACTTTTCCTTCTCTTGAAATAATTTTCTCTGTCTCTTTCAGTGTTTTCTTTTATCTGTTTAACCTGCAGACCATTTGGTTGATTGGTTCTTTTGATGAACATTCAGGGTCCATTCCAGGAATGCAGATTATGTCTAAATTTGATGCTCATTTCTTTTTCATACAGGGTTTAAAATTCAGGGTCCCGATCAGTCATCACTATCTAACTTGCCTGAAAGTATTCTCATGATAAGAGATGATAATGCCAGTTTTAGGCTCACATTCCAATGGAATCAATTCATTTTTGTCTGTTTAAAATTCAACTGCTATTCTTCTCAGGATAGCTGAATTTCAGGGTTATGCCTGAATTTCAAAGGAAGATCAAAAGCTTTGTTTCCTTCATATGTAGATACGTTTCATTACTTTGAGTGAATGTTTAGAAACATTGTAGAGTATTGTTCAGTATCTTTATTCTGTTCAGTATCTCAATTGAGTGTTCAATATCTTTATGGGTGATAGAGATGAGGGGATTAAAAGTTGCCTGAGTAGATTCACAGACGACACTGACTTGGGTGTGATTGTTGATCTGCTGGAGAGCAGGAAGGCTCTGCAGAGGGATCTGGACAGGCTGGATCAGGGGCTGAGGCCAGTGGTGTGAGGTTCAACAGGGCCAAGTGCCAGGTCCTGCCTTGGGGTCACAACAACCCCAGGCAGTGCCACAGGCTGGGACAGAGTGGCTGGAAAGCTGCCCAGGGGAAAAGGCCCTGGGGGCGCTGGTGACAGCAGCTGAACATGAGCCAGGCTGTGCCCAGGTGGCCAAGAAGGCCAATGGCATCCTGGCCTGGATCAGCAACAGTGTGGCCAGCAGGACCAGGGCAGGGATTGTCCCCTGTACTGAAGTGAGTACCTACTGGAGAGGCAGTTCCTCCAGTCCTGTGTTCAGTTCTGGGCCCCTCACTCCAAGAAGGCCATGGAGTTGCTGGAGTGTGTCCAGAGAAGGGCAATGGAGCTGGGGAAGGGTCTGGAGCACAAGTCCTGTGAGGAGCCGCTGAGGGAGCTGGGGTTGTTTAGCCTGGAGAAAACGAGCTCTGTGAAAGGAGGCTGTAGTCAGGTGGACATTGGTCTCTTCTCCGAGGCAACCAGCAATAGGACAAGAGGACACAGTCGTAAGCTGTGCTAGGGGAGGTTTAGGTTGAACATTAGGAGGCATTTCTTTACAGAAGGGGTGACTGGACATTGCAATAGGCTGCCCAGGGACATGGGGGAGTCACCATCCCTGGAGGTGTTTAAGGAAAGACTGAATGTGGCACTCAGTGCCATGGTCTGGTTGACAAGGTGGTATTTGGTCACAGGTTGGACTCCATGATCTCACAGGTATTTTCTAATCTATTTGGTTCGCTAGTTGATTCCTGAAATCCTGTGAAAGGAAAACTAAAAATAGCATATCCCACCTGAGTCTTAAACGTGTTTGAAGGAAGTTTTCATTTTGGTCTCCTTCCATGTTGATGATCTCTGCCTCATACTGAACTTCTGAAATAGTGATCAGTTTTACTTAATGTTTTATCTCATACATTATAGTATTACACAGAAGCAGCAGCATTTATCAGAACACCTTTTTGATAGAGAAACAATGATTTAAGATAAATAGGGAGAACGGTATAAGTGAGATTTGAAGGCTCTTCTGAATATTTTTAACAGCATTTTAAATTGACTGTTAGCTTCATCCTTTATTTAGAAGAAAAATAGCAAGAAATATTCTCATCCTTTACAAATATTAATGATCGTGAAGTTGAACCAATATTTTCCTTGAATGCAAAATGGGATAATGAAATGGACACACAAATGAGCTCTCTCACTGTGCCATAGAATGCCAAAACCATGCAAAGAACATATTAGCATGCTAAGAAAGCCCTCTTCAGACCTCTGGGCTGCATGTGTTTCAGTACTTCCCTTCAAGAAAGATAAATTACATTACATTTTAAATATTTTAAATTACTTCACAAGATGTATTTTTAAATTAATTCTTTTTCATGCCAGAATGTTTATGGCAAGACAAGAGTATGGTAAATACACTTCATTGTCTTTTTCAGGTAGTCCATTAAATTCGATAGTTTTTCTTCTTTTCCGGTTTCTTAATGACAGATTGTGGGTTGCAATCTATCCAGGTTCTGTCCGGCTGTCTTCTCACATGGAGTGTTTTCTACGCGATTCATTGGCATATTATGGGGTTCACTGGGTCAGCAGTGGGCCAGCAGTTTGGCTCTGTGATTGTGGTGGTTATAGGTGGGATGGAGTTAATTTTCCTCCTAGTGGCCCAAATAGTGCTGTGCGTTGCATTTGTGGTTCAGCAGGGTTGGTGACACACCAGTGACATCACCCCAGTGTTTGGTTATTGATGGGCAGCACTTGCAGTGTCAAAGCTTTCTCTGCAAACCACTGCTGACCCCCAAGTGCATTAGGCTGCATTGAACTGGGACCCAGATGAGACAGATGGCCCAAATTGACCAAAGGGATGTAAACAGCAATAAAACTTTAGGGAAAAGAAGAGGATGCAGGGACGTTGCTTATTACGGCATTTCTCTTCCCAAGTAGTCATTACAGATGCTACGGCCCTGCTTCCCAGGAAGTGGCTGGACATCTGGTTGGTGATGGGAAGTAGTAAATAAATTCCTCTTCTTGTCCTTGCATACGCACCCTTCACTTTTATTAAGCTGCTTTATATCAGCACAGGCACTTTTCTGTCTTATTTCCTCCCCATATACTGCTGAGTTTGGGGAGGCAGAGGGGTGTATATCTGGAAGCCAGCTGGGGAACAACCCACCATAGTAAAAAAAAAAAATTGTAATTTCATCTTCTGTACATTTATCACCCTCAAGACGGGACATCTTAAGAATTTTCAGTCTTTTGGTATTAACTATGACTCTGAAGGCAAATAGTGACATTTTGATAAATCTCTATATAAGTAGCTTTTAAAAATACTTAATGCTGTTGTAGCCAGAAGGCATTAATCAAAACTAGAGTTCTCTTCTGTTTGTATATAGTAGCTTCAATTGAAATTCATGTGAGTTATAAAAAAGTATAACAATGTTAGCCAGCATTTTAAGATCTTTTTCAGAAATGTCAAAACAGATACTTTTTAAGGGACGTTTAGAAGCCCGTCTCTTGGGTGTGATAGGCAGTTGACCTAAACATTCATGGCCAGTGTTACGGAAAATGTGGCAGAGGTGTCAAAAAGCAGAGCACTAAAATAACCCTTTCACATGTACTTTTAGCAACTGACATTGTATTTATATTATTTCAGTTTGCATCTTTATTATACAATATATTAAATTCTTTTTTCAGGCACAACAAAATCAGAAGATCGAGCTGCTCTGTTGAAGAAGTTCAATGAACCAGGATCACAATACTTTATCTTCTTGCTGAGTACAAGGGCTGGAGGGCTAGGCTTAAATCTCCAGGCTGCTGACACTGTTATAATCTTTGATAGTGACTGGAATCCTCATCAGGTTATTTTTATTTTCTTATCTTCATGAAATGTACAAAGAATTCATGATGCTTTTTCTAAGTTGCTTCTTTAAATAGATGATATAGCCTTGGATGAAAGGAAAAATCCAGGTAAGAGATAAAATTCTGCTTTGAGAGAGAAATGAGCGAGAGAAGTGAGAGAAATCAGTGAGGCAAGCTGCCACAATCAGGAGATGTTTTGGTTTGAATCAGTGAGCTAATTCTGTGCCTACATATGTATTTTATCTGAGTCTCAGGGTATCCTCAGTGCTAGGAGTGTTACAAACCTGCTTCATCTGTATAACTGTATTCATTCTTTAACCTTTAGGATATAATAACCACCTCCCTAGCCTATGGTAGGTAGGTAGTCTGCCATCAGTAAGGCCTATGCCGAATGCTACCTGTTTCATGAAATTAGGTGACCATGTGAATGCAGTAGTCTTGGCCTGAGTCACTGAACTTACTCTGTAGGTGGTTAGTAGTATGTATCGCCAGGAAAAAGGGTATCACACCACTTCGGCTTATTTTAAAAAGCCAGAAGAGGTAACTGAATTATGTCTTTGCCACCTTTTTTTTCTTATTTGTAAGAAAATAAGTTTGATGTTTCTGAAAGTACATAGCTATATGTGTGTTTTCATCTGTTGTGCAGATACATGCAAATCACGTCATACTCAATGGCCACATGTAACAGTAAGGGAAACAAGACTATGAAGAGTTTTAATCTCTCTGTGTTCAGTGTCTCTGTTAAATTAGCCTCTGCATTCTTTGCCTAACAGGACTTGCAGGCCCAGGATAGAGCTCACCGAATTGGTCAGCAGAATGAAGTTAGAGTCCTGCGACTGTGCACTGTGAACAGTGTGGAAGAGAAGATACTTGCTGCTGCAAAGTATAAGCTGAATGTAGATCAAAAAGTTATTCAGGCAGGAATGTTTGATCAAAAATCTTCAAGCCATGAAAGGAGAGCATTTCTACAAGCTATATTGGAGCATGAAGAGGAAAATGAGGTAAGGTAGTTAGAAATAATTACTAAGAGTTTCAGAAGTACTGGCTTTTTTTTTTTTCCCCATCATTTACAAAGATTGTCATAATCCCTGAAATTAGAAATGTCATTATAATTCTTACCATCCAGTCAGAGAAATTACTTTATTTTTCTTTTTTTATGGCCATAGTAATAGGTTGTAACCTAGTAGTCGTCATGTAATGGTTATGGTTGAATCTTAGTGTAGAATTAGGCACTGTGACTTAAAAGCCATTCTACTCTTTTCAATTTTGGCAAATAGTTGCATTCAGACAAAGACTTTTTCCAGAACAGATTTTAAACCAGTTCCTAAATCCAATATGTATGTTTAACTAGGCAATTTGATTTTCAGACATGCTGAGCAGCTACTACTACCTAGGTTGAGTCTTGAAAGATCCTGCTTATTGTGCTTATTTTGGAATCTAGTTAAGAGTTATGGTCTGCTTTGGTATGTCTTGGGCTTAGGACAAGCCAGAAAGAAGCCATTTCTTTCTGGTGCTATGTCCATCTGGTGGTATTCTCATCACCACTTCCTCTTTAAGAAACCTGTTTCACATGAGCTGTCAAGTCTTTTCTTATAATATTGGCAAGTGAGTTTATGGAGTCACTGAGTGTATGTCCCTATCTTTTCATTGTGTTCTTCTATGGAACTGTGAGCGTGGAATGTTGAACCCAATCTTTTGCCTGTCACTGCAGACTGTTGGGTTAATTTGAACAAAAATCAGTGTTTGGATGAAAGCAGTATTAGGGAGAGATTAAATAAATGTGTCAGTTACACTGATTTCACACACACATAAATTCTTGTTTAGCACTGACTTTTTCCCACCTTGAAAATAGCTGGTTAAAAACAGCTTTTGAGACTGATCTCATCTCTGAGTGTGCCGTGTATGTCTGAATAAGGTGCACACTGATAGAAGATTCTATAGCCCCATGTTTCACTGGCATCCTTCATTATATTGAGTAAAGTTTGAAAGATTGAGTAGTTTACATCGTTAATCATTAATCCTTCTGTGTAAACTCTGTATTGTGCATTTAGAAAAGCATGATTAAGGTGAAATTTTGTATTGTTTTAGCGTTTTTCATAGAAATTAGAGCAACAAACATTTTTCTCAGTTATTGTCTTTCATTTGTCATGTTAATGCACAAAGGGGGTGATACATGTGTACCATTTTTGGTAAGTAAACCTGTAGTTTTTAAGCAGGCCACACTGTCCCACACATACAGCCCATTGTATGAGTAGATAGATTAACTTGAAACCAGAAGACATTTTCAGTAACGCAGTGATTTTTTTTTTTTAAATTAGATACAAATTAAAAATTTTTTAAAAATTATATCTTTTTAAAAAAAAGACACGTAAATTTGTTTCCAAAGCGTTTATCTGACAGTGTTTCAGAATTATACTGAATTATACTAGGCTGTAGCTCAGGCCTATGTGACATGCCTTATTTCATAGATGCCTTCAGAACAATTTGCTTCTTGTGTGTTGTTCAGATACACTTGGTCTGCCATCCTGAAGCAAGCAGATTTAAAAAAGGTTTGTTTGCTGTAGCCCAGCATGAGCCTTCAAAGCATTGATGCCACAGTCTGACTCCTAGCTGAAACTTGAAAGTAATACTTCTTTGTGAACAAGACTACTCAAAACTCTGCCCAAACATTCAAACTTTTGAGGGACTAAGAGGAATTGGACTATCCTGCAATGGTTAACCATTGCTTCTTCATTGCAGCAGCACTGACTATCAAATGGGAGATTGATGGGAAAAAAGTAAATCTCTCATCTAAAAGTTAAAATAACAACGTTGAAACAACTTTGACTTGCAAATGAATACTAGCACATCTAACAAAGATATGGTTTACTGATCATCTAATCAAATATTCCCATGCTGAGCATGCTTTAAACTTTTCACACTTGTATGTAGACTATTATGTTCTGTTCATACTTTTTTAGTATTTTTTTTTAAGTTCAACATCAAGACTCCCCTTATTTTTCTTTCTTCTTCCTTCTTTTCGATCTGTTTTTTCTTTTAGCAGTACTAGATAAAGCAGAGAGGTAATTTCTGTGTGTTCAGAAAGATTCATTAGAATAATAGCAATGTATGACTAGTGATTAGAAGTAACTTGTTCATAGAGTAATTTTTTGTAGGCACTGGAGTTTATTTATAATTTTTTCTTTTGCCAAGCCTACCTGTTTGAAGGCAGGATTATTCAGCCTAACCGCATATAATGCAGGCACTGTTTTTACAGCTTCTACTGTGGGATCCCTTATTTTTTCCAGGTCAAAAGTTACTATGAGATAATAAGGAAGTATGTAGAACTTTCATAATGCTCACATTTATAAAATAATCTTCTTTGTGTGTGTTACCATGTGACTTCCTTTTCATGAGCGCTGAAGGAGCAGTCACGAGAAGTGAGAAGATCTAGCTCTCTTAAGCATTTTCCCAGTTGCCTTGTTTATATTTTAATATTATTATATTAAATTAATTATTATTTATATTATTAATTTTTATGTTTAAAATTATATGTTCATTAAGGTACAAAGATGTTCCTTGAGAATTGCATTAATGAGTACTGTTTTGGATTTTTTCTGAGGTGTAGAAATCCTGACCACTGGAGGGAAGATGTGTAGATACGTAAATTACTTCTCTCTTTATTTCTGAAAAAAAAGCTGCAGGGTTTTAGCTTTTTGGATGCTACATGCAGTATTCTATACTCCCATTAAACTGGGTTCAAAACATGAGTTTTTGTGAAGAATTACAGGTCTACAGCATACTGTAATACAGGTTCAGAAAACGCTTTGTAGGAATCACTCTGTAGTTTTAATTTTTGAGTGACCTGTTGTCTGTGGTTTCAGAATAATTCAGGGAGGAAAACTGAACATCATGGGCTCTGTTTTAAAATGGGTATCATAACCATTTCAGCTTTAACCTTTTCTGCTACTACAGTTCTAAATTGTTTTTCTAGTGTCTGTTTCTGTTTTTGTGAAATAATCCATTTTGTCTGCAGTAAAATAAATGTTCACATCTCAACTTGTAAGCAGAAAATGGTCAAGAGAAAGTGATTCAGCAGGGTTATTTTCCAGTATAAAGGCATGTTTCATTTTTCTCATTTAATCAGGAATTTTTCATTCTTCTTGCTTTGATGGGAAAGACCTCAAACTGTAGAATGGTATTTCTGAGGGAGTATTGTAAAATAGCAGAACAGAAATACATCTATTTTAACAAAAGCACTAACTGTGCTTCTGACCCAGGAAAACCACAACCCAGAATTTTCCGGTTGTGTATTTGCTCATTTCCTCATTCTCAAATTTTGCAGGTGGTAATAAGTCTCATTTGTCACTATGTTATTTTGTTACTTCTGAATAGCAGAACACTTCAAGAGTTTTAGTTTCAGTTTAAGTGTTTCACACATGTTGTCAGCGGAAGAGGGTCAGTGGAGCCGTGAGCTGATGGAGGCTGTTACTTCAAGTTGGATGTGAGTACTTTCTAATAAGTTTATCCATCTTTCTAACTAGGAGGAAGATGAAGTTCCTGATGATGAGACTCTGAATCAGATGATTGCTCGTCGTGAGGAGGAATTTGATCTCTTTATGGTAAGGATGATATGATCATAAAATAGATTATCTTCTCCAGTGTTTTTTGCAAAGGCCTTAACCTTTTTGTCACTCAAGTTTTTCAAAACTTTACTGGAGAAATAGGTTTTATTTACTTGCTTTGTTCATCTGAGGAAAGAAATGTAGTCTGCTTAAATATGAAGATCCCCAAGTGACAGAAAGGCTTCAGAGATACTTGCTGTCAGTACAGTGGAACAGTGACAATCTGGAGGAAGAGTTTCACACAACCTGAGAAATTTATAGTGCAGAAACATTAGTCATAGTTTGGCTTGCTGATTCTCCAGCATACTTTTACTATTCAACATTTGTTCTTACTTTTGGATTTGATATTGGCAAGGACGACTACGGGAGCTTAACAATCTAGAGGACCTCTGGGCTCCACTGGCACAGTACAGGGCAGTAGTTAAGTCCTGAAGGTAAAGCACCATATGCTTTAATTCTACTGAGGCTGCTTTGTTTTGCAAGGTGGAACAAGACAGACACTCCTGTCTATATAAATGAAAGTGTATCAGGTGGAATCCACAGAAACAAGTGTTGACAGGACCACAGGCTTTTAGTCCCTCATTGTCCTCTGCACCATGATTCATCTGTAAAACTTTGCTGTTACACAAGTTGCAAGGGCCCTTTTTACATAAGTGACAATTGTTTAGGTACACTGTTGGAAAAGGCCATGTTCCCCTATATGATTGTTCCTCTGTCATTGCTGATTAGCCAGTTTAGTGCTTTCATGCTAAGTTTCATTAGGTCTTATCTCAGAACTGAAATCTCTAAAGCCAGGGTTGCACAGAAAATGAGTGCTTACAAACACCTGTCTTTTTAAACTATGCATCAGTGGATTGGGTATAAGCAGATTTACATGACAGACACCAAGAGGTGGCCATTTGATCCAAAACTCAAAAGAAAGAATTTCATCTGAATTATTGACTGAACATACTCTGAGTTCTGTGAAAGGGGATTTGCTGCTACAAAAAAGCTTCTGATTTCTCCTTCAGATCCAGAAGGAAAGAGCTAATGCATGGCTGAAAGTACCTGATAAATTTGTCTCTGTTTGCTTCAACTGCTAGTATGGAATTTGAGGGTTATTTAACATAAAACACTTGAGGGGCCTAGAGTGAAGGCAGTTTTTCACAGAATCACAGAATAGACTGAGTTGAAAGGGACAGACAAGGGTCATCAAGTCCAACTCCTGGAGTTGGACACTCAGAGGAGCACACAGGACACTCACTCCAAGAATCACACCACATACCTGACAGCATTGTCCAAACACATCTTGAACTCTGTCAAGCTGGTGCTGTGACCACTTCCCTGGTGAGCTCATTCCAGTGCCTGACCACTCTCTGGGTGAAGTACTTCCTCCTGATATGCAACCTAAAACTCTCTTGACACAACTTCTGGCCATCTCCTCATGTCCTGTCACTGGTCACTGCAGAGAAGAGATCAGTGTCTGCCCCTCCTCTTCCCCTCATGGGGAAGCTGTAGATGGCATTGAGGTCTCCCCCCAGACTCCTTCAGGCTGATCAAACCAGATGACATCTGCTGCTCCTCATATAACTTCCCCTCAACTTCACCATCCTCATTTCCTTCCTTTGACACTCTCCAATAGCTTTGTATCTCTCTTCTATTGTGGCACCCAAAACTGCCCCCAGCCCTCAAGGTGAGGCCGCCCCAGTACAGAGCAGAGCAGAGCAGGACAGTCCCCTTCCTTGCCTGTCTGGCGATGCTGTGCCTGATGCCCCCCAGGACACAGGTGGCTCTCCTGGCTGCCAGCACATTGCTGACTCGTGTTCAACTTGCCGTAAGCTGGGACTCCCAGGTCCTTTCTGCAGTGTTTGCTTTCCAGCATCTCACTCTTCAGTCTGCTGTACATCCAGGGTTTTCTGTGCCAGAAGCAGAATCTGGTTCTTGTCCTTTTTGAACTTCATTCAGTTGGTGGTTGCCCAGCCCTCTCATTTGTTGAGGTCTGTCTGCAGTACTTCCACATCTTTGAGGGAGCCAGTTCTAAAACACTAAAAACACAGTTTTTTAGTGTTTTAGAACTGGCTTAGTATCCCTTTAAGTCCTGCATCCAAGTCATTTATGAAGCTGTGTGGGCTATGTTTTTCATGTTAATTTACGTGGAAGTTTTTAAGGGAAGTAGGGAGTTGGCAGTAGGTAGTAAAAATTTGCAGAGGCAAAGCTAACATGCTTTGGAAGCCAGAGGTTTGAAAACAGAAAGACAGAAAGAATGTAGTTAAGTGTTAATGACTAAGAAATAATTTGCATTGTTCATAAAAAAATTTGATTTCATTTTTGTAAACTGTTTATGTATAAAAGAAAAATCCAGAAAGCAGGTTTGGCAGAGCTATTTGTCTTTTTATCAATATTTCAAGTCTTGCATAGACAGATAAGGAGCAAAAGGTAGTCTGTATTCTCCTTACCATAGTGATACCTGTGGCACCTAAATCCCTTTTAACGTTGTGCATATGTTATCAGAATTCAGCAGACTGCAATACCCAAGAAAAATATGTTTGGGTTTGTTCATTTAACTAGTTTTAGGTGTGTAAAAGCATTTCTTTTGCTTGTTTGAAGTCAGCAGTTCCAAAACATGGGGCAGGAGAGATCAGATCCTTGAGAAGCTCTTCTGTAGTCACTTTGCAGGTTAGAAGTGTTGTTCAACTTAGGACCTGAAATGTAGCTGTAGAGCTAAATACACCTCTCAGAAAGAAGGTGTGTACAAGTGGGCTTTATTCCCATGGCTTTTAAAGACTTCACATAGTAAAAAAAATTAGAAAATACTCAGAGAAAAATCAGTGGTTTTATGTGATCTGTACAACTCTTGTAATTTCATAGGTGTGCTTCAACAAGTTACTTTTCTGGGAAAAAAGTGGTTGCTTTTAATGTTATAATTACTTAAGTAAAGAAAATGTTAAAAAATCCTGATTCCTGATATAAAAAATACCTTTCAAGTGGAAGGCCAAATGGGTATCAAAACACCAGTTGTGCTAATACAGTTATGTCCTTGAATCTAAAATGGCAATCTAGCAGAACTGAGTGTGTAAATTACTGGTTTTACTATGAGTAGCTTGAATATTTTTTTCAAGGACTCTTTTAGTTATAATTTAGAAGGTTTTACACTGAGTGGCCTGGATGTTTTTTTTCAAGGACTCTGTTAGCTACAATTTGGAAAGTTTAAGATAATCATTCACAATTCACAGCACAGCAGTGCTCCAGTTTTTCTAAACTGGAAATTTTAGGCCTTGAGTGTGCCAACATTTAATTTCTTTGCTTAGGTCTAGTATTGGTAGCACAGGCCTGTTTTTATTTTTAGGATTTAGGCCTTATTGAGGACAGTGAACATACAATTAGTTTATTAGTTACATAAAAATAATGTATCTCCAAAAACAATGATCTTTCCAAGATCTCTCTTGGAAACATATGTTTTGGAAACATATGGGAAGATAGAACCATAGAAGATAGAAACTATATCTAGGCTTCCCAGATGTAAGTTAAAAAAAAAGTCAGTTTGTGTCTCTGATAGGTTAACTGGGAGTGTCTTTAATTTTCCTTTTCAACAGGTATTATACTGAGTTTTCAATCTTTGGCTTAGATGCAGAAACATGGGCACCAGGGAAAAAATACGAAGTTTCAGCGTTGACTCCATATACTTAATGTTATTAAAATATGATGACCCCCTTCACTCAAGTTCTCCCCAAAATAATAGAGAAATCCATTTCATTTATCCCAATTGAGCTGCCTATTGGTGCAGCTTTCTGTTTGTCACGTTAGCAGTAAACCAAGCCACATGTCTGGCTTGAATATGACATTTTTTGAAATTAATTCAAATTGAATGAGGTGTTCTCTAAAAGGTGAAATGTGGAAGTCTACTATAAAAAACTACAGGCTCCACAGCCCATTCACTATTGTCTGAAGTAATAGGGAATAGGGAAAACCCACATGTATATTTATAGTTGCATCTTGAATGTAGCTGGACATCTTGCATTCTGCTTTTAGAAAGTGCACAAGGCAAAATGATGAAGACAAGTTGCAAGATGCTCTTCCTGGGGTAGTATTTTAGAAATGCTTGTGTTTGAAAAGTGTGAAGGTGAGAGATGGTTCAGCATATTCAACAGTGCCATCATTAAGCCTCAGTTTTTTAAGGTGGCTGGATTTGAGCTGTCCCTCTGGAGAGATAATACGTCTGAATTCCTGCATGTCTGTGTTTTGGCTAAGGCTGTAGCAAGATGATGTGTCTAGCTGGCATCATGTGTTAAATGCAGCATCATGCTCACGAAGGAGACATTTGCACATAATTGAGAACGTTTTTTACGAAGGTTTAGTGACCAAAGCAGTAGCCTCTTATGATGATACAGCCAATTCTGATGCCCATCTATTTGCATAATTTTTTTCAAATATGAAAATGAAATGTTGGTGGCCATCTGTTTGTTTCCCCTGCTTAGCGCTGCACTGAGTGTTAAGTACTGTATGATTCTTCAAAAGGCCTATTTGAGGTGCCTATTCATATTACCTGATTTGAGTATTTAAGAAAATGCAGATGCAATTGACAGGACCATAGGAAGCCAGGTCATATAGTCAATAGAGGTGGTTGCCTCCCCAGGAGGATTATAAAACACTTCAATGATGAGTCTACAGTAGATCATGGAAAGGTATCCTCTGTAGCTGCATCTCTTTTCTGAGTTAATTGTTCCCCACACTTGAAATGAATGATTATTTAAATTTCAGCTGAAAGTCTTAGCATTACCTTCTGATGTTCTTAACAGTTTACCTAACCTTATCTGATATTCTTGTATTTTGATTTTTGTCTAGTACGGCAGTAAGATCAGGAAAAAATTCTGGGGTTTAAGCATGTTGGCTTTCTGGCTCTGTGTAAACAGGCTTTTCTCTGAATTTATAAATTCTCTTTTGACTCTTAGTTTCTAATACCAACTTTTAAATTTTCTTCTGATATTCAGGCTAACAAAACTAATGTATTTTCAGTTATTCTTTTTAGTTCCATAATAGTAAAACTTCATGGAGACAGCAATGTTCTTGTGGTCTGCTTTGTGTCACTTGGCTGCTGTGTTGTCATAGTTCCTTTGGTGAAACCTAGTTATGGAGTAGTGAATATGACTGAAAATGAACAATCGAGTGTGGCTTCTTTTTACAGTTACATTTTAGAAGTATTTAGTAGTGTCATAAAAAGGACATAAAAGTCCTTTGAACCTGTGAAGGACTTGGTTTAAAGTTTCAAGTATCATTAGACAGGTAGGCATTGACACGGTTCACTTAATAATTGGCTTTGAAACTTTTTTATCTTTTCCCAATTGCCATTGCAGCGCATGGACATGGATCGTCGCAGGGAGGATGCCAGAAACCCTAAACGCAAGCCCCGCTTGATGGAGGAGGATGAATTACCAGCCTGGATTATTAAGGATGATGCCGAAGTTGAAAGGCTTACATGTGAAGAAGAAGAAGAGAAAATATTTGGAAGAGGATCCCGTCAACGCAGGGATGTGGACTACAGTGACGCTCTCACAGAGAAACAGTGGCTGCGGGTAGGTTGTACCTTTTGGTTGGTTGATTGTTTTTTACACTTGAAATTGATTTATTTGTGGTGGGTTTTTCTTTTCATTTTGTAGACAGCACTAGGGAGAGCACAATGTTGCAGTTAGGCCTAAAATATCCACATTATCCGGCTTCTGTTGCTAAGCTGAAGGTGTAAGTAAGTTTTGGACTGTACTGCAGAAACTTAAACCAGTGTTACTAAGTGCTGAATCAGAGCTAGATAGCATTCTGTTGGAATTATTACTTTTTCCATGGATCTTGACATGTTTATTAAATCTTTAGGCACTTTTATAAGTGTCGTGTTTCATATACACAAAGAATTCTTCAATGTTCATGAAAACTATTGGTCAGTGTATATTAAAACTTTCCATGCTGCAGAAGCTTATTATGTTTTTAAATACCTGAATTTAATCCTTTGAAGAATTTGAAATTTTTCACCTGAGTTTTCTTTCTCTCAGGCTGTTTAATTTCCAAGTCTTGAGCATTTATTGGCTCCACTGAGATCAAATATTTGATAAACAATTTAAGAATTTAAGACCTGAAAGCGAAGATTCTAAACTTAACTGACACCAGGTCTGGGATTTTGTCTCTTGCTATTCTTTGAAATACATATTCAATGAATAATAATGGGTGTCTCTTTTCAGTGTGGTAGCAACAGCATTGTAAAGAGGTGAAAAAAGATTGTTGGAAAGGCTTTTCAGAAATTTGATAATATTATGATTTCCAAAACTTATAAATTAAGCATTATAAGTGCAAAACTAATTTACATGGTTTGACAGAGTAAGTTTCTTTGTAGAATAATTACAGACAATACCAACATGAATATACAGTGTAGGTTTTGTGTATAATTTGCTAAAGATGGGTAAAAATGTTGCCTACTTAGTTTCAAACAGAATGTTTGTGAGAATGCATTGTACAATACTGTACTAAGAGGTGATCTAGATCTGCTGCTTAGGGAAGAAAAGGCTTGAATTATACACCAGCTATAAATGTAAGCAAGTCCGTGAAACTGAAGGGGTCTGATACTTGACATTTTCAAGTACTCAGGGGAGAAGAAAGATCTAGAAACATAAAGTCCTGTCTGGATTCTTGGAACACTGGCCTTATCCTACAGTGGAAGTGCTTACAGTATAGTGTCTATCTATTCAAGATCATTTTAAGTTATTTCTTTTTAATGATGGAACATGCTGGCTATGGCAGCACAGAAGTTAGCTTTGGCTTTCATGTTTTGTGTCTTGAATTGGCTGTAATACTTGTTTTGAGAGCTTTACTGTCAAAAATGGCAGGCCTAAAAGAAATCATCTGATCCCTCTCATACTCCAGGCAGAATCATCCAGTCTTGTGCCATTTATAATAAAAGTTCAGGGTCTGACCTGTCCTAGACATTTCTGAGCAGTGAACTTAGGAGTCCACAGTGGATTGTTTTAAACTGTTTGGCTTTTCATTATATTTTATTTGAATTTTCCTGTTGGATTTTAAGCTAATTACGTCTTGTCCTAATAATTCTGCTCATGCAGAACAGCTGCTACCTTTGTTTTTTTTAGCATTTCTTTGTGTCATAGAAGAGTTGTCTCCTGAATGAGTAAATTCATAAGGTGAATAACCACTGTTTATGCAGTCTTTTCCTGTTTTCTGGATCTCTTGATTGTTTTCACTGATTTGCCATAGTTGTTCTGCATATGACTGGTACCTTTCTAGAAGTTTTATCAAAAGCTGGACATAATAATTCCAGATGCAGCGTCATTTGAATAAGGAAGAGTTCTTTTGCATAACTTCCGTGGTGCTTACACCTCACAATCCAGTACTTAATTTTCTAACATGGAAGGTATTGACTCCAGTTAAATTTTTGATGCAGTGTAAGACCTTAATCCTTTTCTGTGGCTCTTCTTCCTTGCCAGCTTTTCAAAATCATGTTTCATATAGTCGATCTTTCCTTCCTAAGAGGATTTAGCATATGCCTGTGTTGAAAAATTTCCAAGTTTCTTCACCAAAATTACTCTGAATTTTAAGCCTGTCCTTGGGTGAACTTCTGGTCAGCTTGGTGTTCTCTTGAGATTTAGTATGCATGCCTTCTATTCTATATTTTTAAAGACTCTAAAAACACTGTATACGTAGTTTAACATGTTTTCAGGTACACTTGAGGGTGTGATGAAACGAATGGAAGTGTAGAAACTACTAATACTTATTGGTCTCTTCAATGGAATTACATTTATAATGTAACATTGCTTATGCGCACTCAGAATAAAACTCTTAATTGGGTAGATAATTAAATGTAAGGAAAGTTTTCTGAGGTTTTTTCATTTCCTTATTTTCCATGTTAGTGAAACAGAGTTCTTTGTCATTCCCATTGCCCTCTCAGCAGCATCACTTTTATGTCTTTGAGCATACGTTTGATTTTTCTGTAATGATATCTCTAGAAGATGTCATAATAATAGTGTACAACATATTCAAGGGAATACTTAACTATATAAACATAAAAAAGGTGGTAGATTTTTATAAGCATAAACTTCCATCTACTTTATAAGCCACTTGTATCTTGTGGCTTCTTCATTATAACATAACAGTGTCACATAGTGCATGACAGCTGTGAATTAATTGTTTCATTTTAACTTAGATGCAGTGAGCTACCTCACTTAGATTGATAGAACTGAAAATAATAAAAGAGGTAGCAAGGTCTGAATTAAGAGCGATACTTTAATTCATAAGACACTCTTTTAGCTATGTTCTGTGTCATGCTGTTCTCCAAAGGTAACCATGGGTCTATTTTTATTGCAGTATTACAAAAGAAGGAGATGTACTTACCAGCAGCGAGGGATGCCCCTCATTTTTTTCTCTTGCTGGGTGTGCTGTTATGGCTTTATAGGTATCTTCTCAAGAGGTTTTCTGAAAAAAATTTTGCATTTCTGACCAGTGAGTTGGTTTCATAGTAACAGTATGTAGTCCTGAGCTGTCTCTTTTATGTCTTGGGGAATTGATTAGATCTCTTCATTTCCAAGGAGTTTAGCCTCACTCAGCAGCCACAGCTCGGATTGTGGAATAGGTGCTGGCTCCTTTTCAGTTAGACCCTGAACCCTCTGCTGATACATGCAACACTGGACAGTGTACTTCTGGTCCTGGCAGATCCCAAGAGGAACTGCTGTACACCTCAAGGTCTGTATGAATGCATGTACACTGACCAAGTATGTCAGCTCCCTTATTGCTAGGAGGTTATGTACCTGAGTTTGGAAGCAAGGGACAAAAGAATTACAGAAGCTAAACCTGTGATCAGAGGCAGCATTTAGTGAGGTTGTGCTGCTGCCCAGAACAGCCTGTAATTCATTGACAGTCTCCCAGGAAAACTCTTAAGACAGAAACTGGCTTCATCACTAGCTGTCGCTGCAGCCTGCTGTTCTCTAACCGTTGGCATGACAACCATTTCCTTAAAAAAGATAATCTGGAAGGAGGAGTTTGCCTCCCGATCCTACAAAATACTTATATTCTGGAAGTATTTCATGGTCTAGTAGATTCTGTCCCTGCACCGCTTCTAACAGAACTGCAAAATACTTTGCTGGTTCCCATGGCATATTATTTTTGAGAGGGGTCATCTACTAAGAACTCAATTATCTAAGACAGGCTTCAAAAACCGGAGGATTTGTTTGAGTAGGTAAAAGACCCTTAAGACATTTGCATCTGGTTTCAGCTTCTCATGCAATTTAATTGCTGGCTAGATGACATAAATAAACTTTTAGTCCCTAGGTGTGCTGTTAATTTGAAATAGTTTTACATGTTGTCCAGGGAAACATGGCTGAATACAAAATTAGCCGTGTCTCATTTCTGGCATGCAAACATGCAAAAGTCATGCTTGTTTTGCTGATCTAAGAGTTGTAAGTAAAATTCATGCATTTGGTTTGTAATTACTTAAAGAAAACCAGTGGGAGCTCTCACTCATACAGAATATCTGCTGAATACTGTTTAACATAGTCACCACATAAATTTTATTTGTTTATGTTTACTAAAGTTATGTTGTATAATGAATCAAACTACCTGGCAGGAAAATTTTTGGATGTGTTTCCTTATCAGCTGGAACTTTAAGTAATCTTTTGATTTACACACTCTCTAACAGTCTTTTAACAATTAGGTTTGATAGCAGGGATAGTCAAGTTGGGCCAACTTGTTGGTACAACTTGGTATAAATTACTAAAAGTTTTCAAGTAAGTTTGTGTTTTCTGAGATGGATTCACTTTTATGTATATAACTTTAGAATCAATACTAGGAGGATATTTTAAGGCATGTTTTGGTAAACTGGGATGGTGGAATTTGATTTTACAAATGGCGAAATGGTGTTTTGCCAATGGGTAGGGTCAGAGACACAGACACATACACCAGCTTAAGGAATAGTGTAATTCACTATAATGCAAAACTGCAAAGAATCGCAAAAGGTTAAGCTAAGCAATGCACATAATCATTAGCTAAGAATTACAAAAGAAGATAAGCCATGCACCTCATCATTATTACAAAAGAATGCCTGTGGTGATTAAGAAAGGCTATCACCAGTTACCCTGCATTACCCTTCATCCATGTATCAGCTGGGGGAAGATGTTACCGTGAAGGGCTGGAGAACCATGCCTGGTGTCTGGGAAATCCTGCAGTGCGTCCACGTTTGCACGCGGTGAGGCTTCCAACTTTGCTATGACAGTAGCCCAGCTTTTATAATAAGCAAGCTACCGTTAATTCTAATGCAGGAACATCTGGTTTGATTCTCCTGTTGGTTTTGTCCCAGAGCCTGGCCAGGGCTCAAGGAGGAAGTTGTCTTTGATCGTACACCCCCAAACAATGCCATATGTGGCCTGGCCCGGTTTCTAAATACGGAAGGGTAAATACATGTTTTACCAACGAGCAGATACATATATCATATTGCTAATAATAGTTTACTAATGGGTGGATACATACAATGTTTGGTTGGAAGATTCATCTAGAGGTCACCTTTGGCTTGGGGCCTGTTGTTCAGGCCTCAGTCGTTGCCTGTTGTTCAGGCCTTACTGCTTCAAGTAGTCTTCATTAGATACTGAACTACCTGTGTGGAAAATTATCATTGCATTCTGTAATTGTGTTAGTCTATAGTGGAGGCTGGAATTCTTAGAAGGAGGAAAAAATAAGTTTTTACCCATTGGATAGTTTATCTGCGTAGTTCATGTATGTAATAACCCTGCAACCCTGCTTTTCTCTCTTCATTTCTGCATTTTTGGTTTCAATTACGGAGTTTCCTGAGTTGCTGCTAAACCAGTTTAACAGTCAAGTAAGTGCGTATTTGCGCAGGACATTTGAAGAAAATTGCATTCTGATCTAAACCCTGCTCTGTAGTATTGAATTGCAGATCCAACTGAATTTGTAAATTCAGCTGGGAATTTACTGTATTTACTGAAATCTGTACAGGAAAAAAAGTCATGCTTGAAAGACAATTACTGGAAGCTTAAAAAGTCCATCATCCTAGGGAGTTGTCTGCTTTGTGACCAGTGATCATCAGATTGCCCCAGGTATTATTTCTTAATGTTCAGTGTAAGGCTGATAAGTTTTATACATGTGGAAGCTGCATTTTGAAGGGTTAGAAAGTTGGATATGACTTCAAGGCCTCATTGAACCAGGCCATTTTTATATTCTGTATATTACTATCTATCTTTCATATCCCTTTCATGAAATTCAATTCAGAGTCTACTTAAGAAAAGGAAAAAAATAGGTACTTTCACATTGCAGTGAAATTAAAGCTAGTGAAGCAGAAAGGGTGTTTTCTTGGTTTTTCATGGATGAGAGGGAATTTAAATGCATCTACCTGATAGCTTCGGTTTGCTATTTTGGCAGGATAGCTTTGTTAGTTTATAAAGGAAAGAGCCTGATTTACTCTCTGGGTGGCTTTCTCGGAAATTCTCTTGTCTTTTCTCAGAATATGGAATCAGGGTTGAAAGTATTAATTTTGGAAACTGAAAGAATACTTTGAAATGCTTCTTCAATATTTCAGAGATATTCTCCATAAAGCAGTTTTTAGTGTTTGATAATTTTTTTTTGTGGAAAAGCCTTCAAGTCAGGAAATCTGAACAGCTGTTTATGAGGACTACTTAGCAGTAAAACCATGTCATATTTTCATAGGATTCTTTTTTTTTAGTCTGTGATTTTGACTATACAATGTTACATGTAAAATGCCATAACACATATTAACATTACTTCAGGTGGAATTGTACATCTGTTTTCCTCTAGAAAATGTTAAAGTAGTAATGCCATATAAGTACTTACTTCAAGAAATGTAGGGAGTACTATTTGCATTAGACTAAAATAAACTTCATTTTCTTTGAAATAGCTGTGTCTTCTGATAAGTTTATATAGCCGAGTTTATATAGCCTGGAAGCTGTGAGTTAAAACTCTGAGTTTCGGGTTTTGTTATATCATTACTGTTTCGAGTTCAAATATTTTAATGAAAAGGTTTAGGCCCTGTGGTTAAGATGCCAGAAATACTCTTCATGTGGAGGTCAAAATTCAGATCAGCTGCCTGGAGGAGACTGAGGGGAGACATCATTGTAGCTTCTCCTCAGGGGGAAGAGGAGGGGCAGACACTGATCTCTTGTCTGTGGTGACCAGTGGCAGGACACAAGGGAATAGCCTGAAGTTGTTTCAGCAGAGCGTTAGGTTGGATGTTACAAAAAGGTTCGTCACCCAGAGGGTGGCTGGGCACTGGTACAGGCTCCCCAGAGAAGTGTTCACCACACTTCTTCTGCTTCTTCTATAGAAACTACTTCCGTGTCAATTTAAATGAAAGCAATTTGTCTCTTCTTGTATGTAAACAAGTAGGGAAGTACTAACTTAACAGATACGAAGAACAGGGAAGTTTCAGGCTGAATTTCTCAAAAACTATTCAGCCAAATCTTAGACATGTTGGGACTGGCAGTTAGCTTCCTGAGTCATCCTGAAGTACCCTACTTGATGAGTACAATGGTGTACTTTATTCTAGCTGTAAGATGTTAACCTTAAAAAAAGATCCTGCAAAAACTTTCCAGTAACCACAACCATGTAATTTTGTCCCATACTCTGAAATTGTCCTGTTTAGCAAGTTACAAATCATAGTTCCATGGATATCCATTATGTATTCTTTTCAGTTAGATCTGACATTTTTAGCTGGGTTTCAAATGCAGAACTTTGTTGCTGCTCACAGCCTTATTTTAGTTTTTTGTATATGCACCTATACTATACTACACTGTACTATACGGTACATTATTTTGTTTAGAAACTTCATGTGCTCTAAAGTCATTGGCTTTTCAGGAATCTTCATTTTGTTTGGTTAGTGTTTGCTTAGGTAATAGTTTTTGCTTGTCAGGCTATCATTTTCATTGCAGCTTATCCCAGAAGAACAAAAAGGCCTTCTAGACAGATACTGTTCATGTTCGATTTTTACTTTTCAGTTGTAATATGCATATTAAGCATGCATAGTCAGGCTCCACTGTGAGTTCTGGCACAGTCAGATAACTGCACCTTTAGAAGCATCCTGAAGACATGAAACTCACTGCATTACTGCTCAAAGTTAGCATCACAACCTACTGTTGTCGTATAAAGTACATAAAAGATACATGTAATTTAGCTTTTATCTGCAAGTTTTCCAAAGTTTGACTTAGTTTCCTTCCATGCAGCGTTCCTCCGAATTCTTCTAAGTTATTCAAAAACTATATTGGAATTGTCATAAAGGCTACCTCCTGCTGTTTATTTTTTAAAGACTATCTATTTCTATAAGCAAAATTTTTTCCTCTGTTGACACAGGAAGTGAGTATTCTAACCTCTTGCTATCTATTTCTGTCACATCGTGCTCTCTTAACATTATGTGCTTCCCATTGTTAATTGCCTTAGAGAACTTATATTAATAATGATGAATCTTTAAACCAAATTTCTCATGCTATTGGAAAAATCTTTAAGCTGTTTCCTGTGAATAAATAGATACAAGAGATCTGTGAACTGAAAAGTAATTAAACTACAATGGTTTCTGAAAGCTGTTACTTTTTTTCTCACATATTTAATTTTTGTAAGATATTTTATCTGTTTTCTTTTGAGTTTAGTGTCTCAGTTTTGCTCCCATTTAGCTCTCTTCCATGTTTTAAACTTGGAATAAAAGATGACTGCTTGAGAATATGTGAATAGACTTACATATAAGAGAATCGAAGAACACATGAAAGAAACTACTTGATGGTATGACTGTTGGCAGGAGCTGAGTTTACTTTGACATGCATAAAAATGCTAGTTTAAGCTTTGTACTATAAGTTTCTCATGTTATATTATTAAGAGCAGTACGTTGCAGGGCACACAAAATTTATGCTCATCTTTAAATTAGAAGCCTTGTGTTAGTATGTTAGTCTGCTGATCAAAAAGAAAGAAAATTTCTGCTATTTTTTTGAGCAATTAGAAGGCATTGAATATCTGTTTCTCAAGAGACAAATAGTTCCCTTATTCTAAATCTACAAATGTACCGCAAAATGAGTGATTCCACACTGGAAGTTTGTTAATCATCCCTTTGTGTTTTAATCCTCAGCTGTGTTGTTTCCATAGTGGAAGAAAAGGCATCTTTTTCTTTATAGGAAACATTCTACTAAGATATGGTATCGTGTGGTTGAGTATGTTGCAGAACAAGGCTTTGTAATGTCTTCATACCTTTTTCCAGTGCATAGAATTGTCAATTTTATTTTTAACATAGAAAAGATGCCTGTTGCTGCAAGTGTTCTAACATTCTGTGGAAGCAAATGTCCTGGAAAGAGGCAAGACTGCAGTTTCTTTGCAAAGAGCTGGTCCAATGAATGTATAAACCCTGTCTTTATATGAGGTATTTTTCTGATTTAATTAGTAAGGTCTTAGAAAAAAAGGGAGACAAAGTTTGTTGAAGGCCTAAGCCCCTGGAAATTTTGTCCAAAATAATTTTTAAAAAATCTATTAATTCCCGGTCTTAAATTGAATTTTGAGAATTTTTTTCAGAAGGAATAAAACAGCAGTCTGTCTTTAGTCCATTAGCATTATGAGCTACAAAACATCATCCACACTGCTAGTTTGCCAGGATGACATTACAAAGTAAAGATTTCCTACTTTTTCCACAACAGAGGAATGTCATGTCTATAAAACCATAAATACCAAGGGAAAAAAGATAAATTAACATTGCTTAGAATTACTCAGAAGCCTACAACAGTGACAGTATTTTGTGAAATACAAGGTAAACAGCAACTGTCAATACTTGTCTCAGAATTTGGAAGAGAAGCCATCCTGTGTAACTATTTATTAGTGGGCAGATGTACGTGTGTTTCTCATTGGTTTTGTATGCATGATATCCCTTGTAAAATAAACAACATCTTACCTGATTGAGAGACAGTAAGTCCTCGGAATGTTGAAGAATTCCTATTTTTTCTTGGTTTTGGATCTGGTCTTAATTGATGAGTATTTCTGTGGCTTCATTGCAGCATGTTTCCTCCTCTTCTGTGACGTTTGTCTGTGAACCTGAATAGAATGTAGGTGTAACCAGAAATACTACTAAATTAAACTTCATTCGTAAGTTCTAAAATAATTCATGAGCTATTTTAGCAAATCATTGAAATGGAATTAAAAAAATAATCTCAGAATAGCAATAGGACAATATATCCCTCCACATTTATTTTAGAACAAAGAAGGAAGTTTGGAAGAAAAACCCTCAGCACAAGCTAAGCTATTACAACCTTGATACTATTTTCCTTCTAAACTTGGAGATGCCAGGGAAATAAGGAATTACTGTTTTAGGACAGAAACATGTTTAGTGTTGACTAAGTTCCAAGTTTATTATTTTAAAAGAATTTAGGAAAAAATGAGAAAAGTAATCTCTACCACTACCCCTTGGCACCCACCTCCTCTTGGTGCCATTAGAAAAAGTAATTTTCTCATGCAGTTAATTTTCCTTGCCCCCTGTTGTGGGAAAGATACTGTAACTGCTCAGGAAGAAGCATAACTCTGGTACCAATTATCTCACAACACCCTTGTCAGTATAGTGCCCTCTATACTCCTGTAGTAGGCTTTCCTGTATCAGAATTCTCAATAAGACAAGGAGAAAAATGCTGGTAAAAATTAAAAAGGGGAGAAACCTTCCCCATTCTCACTTCCTCACTGAATGCTCCAGAATCCTGTCTATGCAACATACATCTGTGTCTCCAACGTAATGAAGAAGATAAAGGGAAAAAAATGAGGCATCTCTATAATGGTAGATTTTTCTTCAAGATGGCTTGCTCATGAATCTGAAGCCAGGAAACATGCCTGCAGTATTTTCATTACAGTCTTGCAAGTCTCTTTCTTAAATTAGTTGCATGTCATTCAGTCTCTCAATTCTATTTCTGAAGATACCTGCAACTATTTCAAGTAGCAGTGTGTTAACAATACTTACTCTTTGAGTTACCAATATGCTGTAAGGCTCTTAACAATATGAAGGCAATCTGAAATGCTCAGGATACCTTGTACTTGAGAAATGCTGTTATAACGTCCCTTTGGTTTATCATCTGGCAACCTTCCTGCGGAATATTTCACAAGTCCATTGCAAATTGTCCTCAGTCTTGAAGGAGAGCATTTTTTCACTGTGTTCAGAAACAGGCTATTATTCTAAGGGACAAGAATTCTTCAGCTGGTTATGTAGCTTTCTAAAATAAAGGGAAGAAAATTTGGGAAACACAAACAAAAAACCCCACCACAACAAAACAGTTCACTGATAAAAGAGTAAGAGATTGATATCAATAGTTTCTGGTACAGAATATTTTTAGTCGGTCCCCCCCCACCCCATCTTTCTGCGGCTCCTAGGTGAGGTTGGCTTGGTCAAGAGGCTGTTAAAATGAAGTCTTAGGAAGACATTTTGAAAACTGTAGAAGACGGTTACAGACCTGTAGGTCTTCTCAGAGTGTGGCTGAGTAAATATAGACCACAGAATAGTGATTTTTGGTCGTTTCACATTCAGGGTCTTGACACAGTGACTATGTGTTTTCTCAGTGCTTTGATTGGTTAAGCAAAGTATCTTTATAGTCAGCATGATACAGTTGTTCATTTCTATATCTCATTTCCTTCCCTCTAATGGAGCCTTTTCGTTGTTCTCACTGAGCAGGCAGACAGTGGGTCCTGGTATTATGAGTAGTTAATTGTGCTCTTCAGTCTCTCTGTCCCCAAAGTTTTTGAAACTCTCATTGGTGCAAAATCAGTTTGAAGGGTTCAATTTAAAATTGTTGTTTGCCTTTTGGGGAGGGACAAGTGAGACTTCATAACTGTTTGGGTTTTTTTTTAAACTGAATTTCACTTTTGAACAGAAGAAAACTCTATATGCTTGTCAGTGTGGTTTGTCACAACTTAGAGATAGTTTATTGGTGCTGATTCTGCGTGATGCTTTACTTAATAATTATCATATTAAAAATGAGGCTTCAGTATTAATATATATCAAGATTAAATATTAAGATATTTGACCTGAAAAAATTTTCTCAGACCAGAAAGAAAGCACTGAAGCTTTGGTGCTCTGTTGCTTTGGTTGAGAACCATTTCTCTTTAAAGATAACTTATATTCTTGCATGGTTATATCAGGTCATTTTGGCATCAGTCTTTAAATCAAAATGCAGGAAAAAAATGTGATTTACACTATTGTTCTCCTTAATGTTTAATTAAATATAGGCAGCTGGAGTTTCAGTGCAAATAATTAAGCAACTATTAATACTTTTCAAATGCAGAACAGAAAACCACGTTTCTTCTCCCATTTCTTAAAAATATGCTAGTTTCAGTGATGTGACAACACAGACTCTGATTGATGAACATATGGTTGAAGGTCTCATTTACTGTATTTGGTGGAAATTCAGCCAATCTGAGAAGACCATGCATTACAATTTGAAACGTTTTTGCAATAATTGCGTTTTGTTTGAGTTTTTCAAGAAAACAATACTTCTATGAAAGCAAATTAAAACTGGTTGTAGTCACTGATTCTTTGCCTTTGACAGATTCTGGCCTATATTATGTTTTAGTTTTGTCCTAGAAAAACTAGGCTGGTAGATCTGTTGTGCGATAATACCAACTAGGAGAAGAAATTCTAATAAAATAACTTCTTCATCATTCTTCATGATTATTTTCAGGTATTTAGTCACTGCACTGTTGATAGAGTATCTTAAGCCCTTTCATCTAATTGTTAAGTATTATGGCATTCTTCCTCACAGTCTTTATCTAGTATACTGACCTTTATGCTGTTGCGTAGCAAGATGCAATTACAATGTAAGGAAACTTGAACTAGAGAGCCAAGAAACAATTCTAACATGGAAATTAGAAGCAGTCCCAGATGTCAGGAATGTTTCTGTTTAAAACATAAGCAAGGGAACTGGATTTTGAAGAGATCTATTTAAGAACATGAACTTCAGTGTGGAAAGTTGAAGTCTTCATTGGTTGCCAGATTTAATCTGAGAACAAATGTAAAACAAAGAATGGTAGGATTTCAAGTAGAGGAAGACAGTAGAAAAAAACCTAAAAAGCTTCTCTTGGAATGTCGATGTTCCAGGAAGGATCATTGTGAAGAAATAAATTGGTATGGGTAGATGGATGTCATTTTAGGGTTTTCAATGTTTATTATTACCTGTCCATAGGGTTCTTTTATTTATTTCTTCTCTTTTAATATGGTAAATGTTAACTTCATTTTACAGAGCAGTCATCTGTTGTTCATTACTGCACCACTGATAGGTTTTTTGGTTTTAAGTGTTTAACAGCTCTTAAGCTTAGTGCCTTTTGGCCTGTAGTCTGTAAAATGCCCAGTTAAGTTATTTGTTCTCAAAAAAGCTCATTCTTTTGGAAATTTTGGATGATTGGGTTAGTATTTATGTTCAGGGAGTTGGCAAGGTGATGGGTTTTTTTCTTCTCCTATGTTTTATATCTTTCTATGGAAACATTGAGTTTAGGTAGCATGCTAATGTGTTTCTTCACATGATAATGTTAGTTGCAGTAGCTTTCTTCCAACTTTGCAGGTTGGAGAGACACAGGGCATTGATGTTTGAAGGGATGTGGCAAGTTCTCTGACTGTTCATTTCATTAAGATAAAATATGAGGGGGACACAGGAAGAGTTTGCATGTCCCATACTCATGTCCTGTTTCATCTGAAACAAACAGCATCAAGCAGGCTTACCACATGGCTCCCTACCACTTCTGCTCTGTGTGTCCAGTTTCTTTGACTATAACTAGTACCAATAGCTTTCACTATGTCTAAACTTTCTCATAACCATACAATAGTTATCTCCAATCAAAGGAAAAGTAATTATGTACTATAGTATTTTGCCATCTAAATCAGCTTAGACACCAAAGCTGATTCTATGCTGAGCACGTCCATTGATTGACTCTGTGACCACACTTTGAGTTGCCTGATTCCTATAAAATTATTTTAAAACTAATGTAAAGCCTACACAATTACTGACTTGAAGAAGACAGTTGTGAAACAAAACTCAGAGCTGTTAGTGCTCAGGGCCTGTTAAATCTGTAATTCTGAATTGAAAAGGTGTTTAGTTACAGTGCTGTGTCATACTCTACAGAAGAAATTAAGAATACATCTGTAATGTCCTGTCCTTCAAATGGAGAAAAGAAACAGATTGCATTTTATCCTTTTTTTGTTTCTGTAGTGCTCATGTATCAATGTTGTATCCATGTTCCCTAAGAATACTTTCACCTCAAAACAACAGTTTTCCTTCGGGAGAAAGGTGAAAGTATAATTGCAAGGAGCAATAAGAAGACAATCTCAGAAGCAACTTCTGCTGGCCTCCTGAAAAATAAGTTTTTGTTCTTGGGAGGTGGGAGCTTCTTTTTGGTGATAAGCACGCTCCTACCTCTTTAGAAATGGAATTGTTTTGTGTACATGAACTAGGTTACAGCAATAGGGGTCAGAAAAGCAGGAACATTTTGTCATAGGGTTCTCATACTTCCACTGGCATATTTGCCTTTCATGAGATGCCTGACAACTTGCAAGATTTTACATTAAATATTTACAGCTGTCTTTCAAAAAAATTAGATGTCCAGACTTTTTTTTTGCTACTGTTTTGTCCAGTTTCCTTAAGGGAAGGAAAGTGTTAAATTTTTATTAGTGTACCATTTTCCTTGACTCCCTTGCTGTTCACCTCACTAATCCAGAGGCATTTGAGCATGGGAGATGTCTGTGTTATTTTGCACTCTCACAGAGCCCATCATCTGTCAGGAACTGGAGATTTGTGCCTGGGATTTGTATCATTATCGTACTGGTAAAGGTTTGGAAGGGCATTCTCTTCAGTGCGGCACTTAAGCCCTAGAATAGTAAGCTTTTCTAACAAAGAGCTCAGTCAGATGAATTAGCTTAATAAATATGTTGTTGCTAATACACACATGCTTGGGTCCTATGTGTAGATATATGCACAGAGCATTAATCTATCTGCTGATAATTGATTTATGTGATTCAGTTTTAAGCCATCTTTGAGACAGAATGAATCATATAGTTTTAGTTTTAAATGTTATTTTTTATATACAAAATACAAATTTGTCCCTTGAAAACTAATGTTAGGAGTCATATTTTTGCGCTGCTGGTATTCAGTCAGACTGATTTTTCAGTGAAGTCACTAAAGTCTTAAAGAAAACTGTCTGAGTTTACATTAATTCATAGAAATTTTGAAAGCTTAATACACAAATTGATTGATAATTGATTACTGGTTAAATAGAAACTTTAACATTGGATGGTAGGTCTGTAATTTGCTAAGAATTAATTTGCTACCTGCTAGTCACTAATTTTAAAAGTGCAAAAGTGTATGTTAGTTTACTTGGGTTTTATTTTTATCTTTTGTCTTTACTACATTGCTATATGTAATATTAAAGAAAATTCCAAGTTTTCATTTTTATATTTTCTTTTTGTTAATATTTATTTTCCCAAATATTGTCTACTCTAGGCAAAAATTCTACGCAGAATTCTAAAGTGAGATGTAATAAACTCTGTGATGACAGGACCACTGTGATTTCTTTTTGGTGGTCAAAAATCTGTCAAGTAAGCAAAAATATAAATATGCTGTAGTTAAGTAAAGTTTTCTGAAGGATAACAAAATGTTATCAAAGTTAACAGAATGATGACTTGGTTTGGTTTTATTTTTTTTTAATTTCTTGTAAACCAGAATAATTTTTTTTATCAGTTTCGGTAACCACAACTTGATCTGTTCGCTGTGGAGCAATAGGAATACATTTTCTGTAATGAATGCATCTTTAAAATGCATGCAACTAATTTCAGTTTTAAAATCGTACATGAAATTGTTTAATTGTGCTATTATTATTAAAATGATAACAAGAATCAGTAACTGCCCAGCTAAAAATCTAATTTGAATGCCTAGAATAATAAGGGGAGAAATATGATAAGTAGTTGTCAATATTAAAATAGACTGAGGGAGGAAGGCTTCAGGCCTTGTAGTAGGTAGAATGAAACAGCAGATTTTCAGTATCCACAATCCTTTCAGTATTAAATTTTCAGTAAAATAAAATTACTTGTATATGAAAACATAGCCTTTCCCCAGCTCTCTTTTTTTTCCTGATCAGCTGATGAAGAGACTAGCAGCTCGCTGCTTTGCTGGCTTGTTAATTTTATCCCCACTAACTGTGATTTCCGATAGCCGGCCTGCTGATAGTGGTAAGGTAAATATCCTTTTTCATTGCCGTCTTGAAGATTCAGTAGAACTACATCACAGGCATATGTAGGTGTGTAACACATCAAAAGTCAGTGTTCTCCGTGTTTCAATGTACAACTGAGTGCTTGAGGAGAGCAATGACATTAACTGTTGACAGCCTTGCATGCTGTATTTATTATTAGCTTTTCTAGCTTCCAAGATATGCAGAGAAATTTCCTTTTCTTAATCTTCATTAGCCTGAGTGGTTTATAGCGCGTGTCCTGCTTTAGCCAGATGAATATTAATGAATTTGTGTGCAGATTTTTTTTCCCCTTCTCTTTTCTTCCTAACTCATCAGATTTCGAGCCTCCTTCATAGTAGATATCTGAATGCTGTGGAAGCATGATGTAAATTGTCTTTTGATTATTAAGGCCTAGTTTCAGGCTGTCTCTCAGGATTCTGCTTTTGTGTTTGTCTGTGGATTTGCACATCGGAGGATGCATAGGAAACAGATTTCAAAATCCCACTGTTTTTTAAAACATGCCAGGTTATTTTGTGTTGTGCATCAGGTTTTGTTCGCAAAACGTTTTTGAAGAGACATTATACACAATTGAAAAAAAATATGTCTAGGCTGTAATCACTTTTTTATATTGATTGTTATGCTCACATGCTCGTAAATATTAGCCATGTTTGGTGCTGTGGAGAAATGAAGGTAATTGCTTTAGGATTAGAGCTCTTTCAGCTATGAGAAAGGATTGATTAGCATTTGCATGTACTCAAGGCAATATTGAGAGGCAAAAGCGACAAATATCAACATCAGTTATGTTCTGAGAAAGCCTTAATTAGAAAGCTGTATTTTTAAGACTTTTTATTTAATTTTTTCTTCTTAATTTCAGTTCTCTATGACCTGGTATTTTTATTTATTTTCTTTTGCTGGCTTTCTCAAATTACAAAAAGTTCAGCTTCTCGGTTTATGACATGGATCTGATAGTGTGTGTGAACAGGTTCCCTTTATTCCTAGTTTGGTTTTTCGTAGCAGTTTTTTTATCCTTCTGCATAGAGCTGCTGGGTCTGGTTAAAAGTGTACATCCAGGTAATTGAAACAATTGAAATTAGTGTTCATTGTCTCTGACTGTATGGTTTGGTTTCTGGGGTGGGTTTTTTTTGCATCCCATGTTATGAGTGCTGTTTACAATAAACCAGTATACTGTTAGTGGTTCTGCCTACTTCATGGTTACTGTTCTGGAAGAAAATTACATATTTTAGAGATGGTTTTAACACTTAGGTGATTTAAAAGTTGCTTAAAATGCTTGGAAGAGAAGTTAACTTGTTACTGCAAAAAGTATTTATTTTTGTTTGTATACGCAAAGAAACTGTGTGTGAACTGGCTTTCGGAGTTAATTGTGCTATTGGAGCACAATTTAGACTATCCTGTTTGAAAACGTATGGTATCAAAGTCTGTTTTGCATGGAACTACATAACCCAGAAGTAACACCGATGTGAAAAATGAATGTTTATTGTACACTTACTGAGACATACCACAGGCCAGTATGTGTGAAACTGAGATTTGGTATGGGATTCAAGGTTCAGATGTATTTAGATGATAGTGGGATCCTTAGGACAAATTAATGCTTAGTGTCTCTTTGATTGCCAGTGATTCAGTTTCTTGTTGTACTTTTTTTTGTACATAAACTGAACATTTTGAGTTGAATTACCTGTATCCTGTGGAGGGTGGGGGGGGGGGTTGTTGTTTTTTAAAATATAGTTTATTTCCCTTTTGCAATATCTCTTTGGTTTAAAAATCATACTTTTTGAATCCATGGTTGTCAGGCAATTGAAGACGGCAATTTGGAAGAAATGGAAGAGGAAGTCCGGCTTAAAAAGAGAAAGAGACGAAGAAATGTGGATAAAGATTCTGGGAAGGAGGATGGAGAGAAAGCAAAGAAAAGAAGAGGCAGACCTCCTGCAGAGAAGTTGTCACCCAATCCACCCAAACTGACAAAACAAATGAATGCTATCATTGATACTGTGATAAACTACAAGGATAGGTGAGCTTGGAGACAGTCTATCTCTACTGCATGTGCTCTCACCCTCCCTGCTGATATCGCTCCCTATATTTTATAATGGCTTCATTTTTTCAGTCTTTAAAAACACTTGCTGACATGGCTTTTCTGAAAAGTAAGTCCTCTTAGAGCCTGATGTTGGAAGTCTCACACTTGGTAGTTTTGGTTTTTTTTTAAACACCCATCTAATAGAAAGTTGTTGAAACACAATTTTAAAAAGTAAGAAAAAAGTAAGTGTAGAGCTTCTGCTTAGGAATGAAGTCATTCTGCTCAGGGTGTGTACTTAGGAGCATTCATCTTGAGGAGGATTTTCTTTCATCTGAGTGGTGCAGCATGTGTTGAAATGAGTCTTTTCAAAGACATGGCTACAGATGTATTAATTCAAGTTTACATGGGTCTTACAATGAAAGACTGTAAGATTGCCCAAAATGTGTAGGGCTCATACCATGAGTGTCAGAGCTGCCAAAAGAAAAAATACAGAAATACTGATAATATGTTGTCCACATCAGAGATGGAAGCCTGTTTGTCAGGAAATCCCCATTTTCAGCATAAAAATATGCTAAGTAATTGGATCATAGAAAAAAATATTCCTTCTAATCTGAATGTCATCTGAAGACTTTTGTTTTGCAGATTTTCAAAATGCAGATCATCTGTGCTTCATGAGCAAGAAATTGAGAATTAGCTCATAATGTCTTTGAATCAGATGTGATTGTGAAAATTGTATTTTAACTCAGTTTGTATCTGCCAAAAGTCAGTAAAGCCTTCTTGTGTGCTTATCCCTTCTTTGCTGTACACTGAATTACTTAAATTGTATAAGCACCCATTATAAACTAAGTTAATATTAAATGCATTCAGAGAAAGTTAAGAAGTGTTTGCATTAGGTGACCTGCACAGTCTGTGACTTTAAATGGCAGCTTGCACTCTGCCCTTTTTTGCAGCTACTGTTCTGGTTCTGCCTGTTCAAGGATAATTTGGGTGGTACTTGGTAAACCAGACACTGCTGTGATCTGTGACTTCTTTTGCACATAATGGTTAAAATGAACCATTTTGTGGTCTCTTTCTAGAATACATCAGAAAGTTTTTTGTGGCATCACAGCAGAATTCACAGCAACAAACACGATAAGCGGCAAGCTGACTACAATCTCTCTGTGTTTAGCTTGCTGTGACTCTCAACAGAATAGCAGAGAAGGGAGAAGTGTTTAAGTTCAGGTGTTCCAGTCAGGGCTGCAAGGAAGCATCTCTGCGTTTTAGATCCCTGGCCTTGAACCTTCTCCTGAAGTCAGGCACTTCTGATCAGGGTATCTAATTGTCACTTTTAAAACAGCAAGCTAAGTTGCTTCCACTAGCTTCCAGTAGGGGATAGCTACTGATAGTAACTGATAGCTGGTGAGGTTAAAGGTGAGGATAACTGGTGAGGTTAAAGATTTTTACCTGATGTTTTTGCCCCAGGAAGTTCCTATTGGATTTCTGTCAAAAAAAGTTAGTAAGAGTGCTGTTATGTAGTGACAAGGCATATGGTTTCCTCTCCCAGGAGCCCACATTTATGCAAGACAGAATTGGTTCCCAATTTAAAAAGTGTATAGAGCTCTGTTCTATAAGGAATTGAAACTGCCTGTTACACTGAGCTCTTCAGTGCTGTAAGTTATACAGTTAAACATTCCAAGTTTGCATTCTGGGTTTTTTTGTGAGCTAGCATCAAACCACGCAGTCTTATGAAGGAGCAGAACTATGAATTTAGGCAGCAGGAAACTTTACTATCATAGAATATTTGAGGTTAACTTTGCTCTAGAGTTCAATTAATATTTTCAGGATTTGCAGCTTTAGAATTAAGTGGGTTTTAGGCGTTAGAACCCTTCAGCTTTGTTGGGGGTTCGTGTTTGTTCAGCTCTGGGGTTTTGTGTGTGTGAAGGCAATTGGGGCAAGTACAGAGGGACAGGTTAATTGGAAGAAAAGTAGGCCATGAGTTTCATCTGGGGAAAAAAAAGGGTTTTCGTATTTAGTATTTGAATGTTTGAAATCGTCTTTGTCTTTAGCTTAAATTTTCAGCGCTAATACATGTTTCATCTTTTCTTTATGATAAGTCCAGAGGGCTCATCCGGACTGTGGAGAACTGGTTGTGTCCCAAAAGGTAGTCAGGTGATACCCATCCAAAATCTTACTGACTTTGGCCTGAGTTACTTTGTCAAAACCAATTCTACAATCTTCCATAAGTTTTGTGCAGTTTAAAAGGGTAGCATGAAAAAACGTAAAAAGAATACATTACTAAACTAGTAAGTCTCTGCATGCTTTGTCTCATGTTTTCCTTTGCTTTTGAGAAGAGTTCCTTGTAAATGCAGAACCACTTCTCAGTTCTTATTAAAGCTTTTTTTTTTTTTTTTTAAAAGTAAAATTCATGGTGTCACAAAAATCTGAAACTAGTTGGCTTCTTTTCTGTGGTGACAATGCAGGGAAGGATTCACCAAGTGCTTTCCTAAGTGTCTAGTACTTGACTTTAGTTGTAGGCATCTGGGGACAAGTACCATCCTTTTCTTCAGTATTTAAAAAACATCCAGGAGATGGGGTTGTCTGTGTCAAGGAAAGGTAAAGATTTCGACAGTACAAACAATAAGCTCTAGTAAATAGTATTTGCACAGCTCAAACTTAAATGTAAAGGTCAGAACTAGTTTAAACAGACAGCAATATCAGCAATATTTGAGGTGAATTTTCAGTGTGGAGAAATGCAGCATTTGATTCTCTAAAAAGGAAATTCAGAGGTAGTTATCCAGCTACTTGTAAACCTCAATTAACTGTATGCAAGAGAGTGGAAGTTAGTGTTGAGGTCAGTTTGCTGTTTATCTCTGTCATGTCCTCAATGCAATTTCAACCTTTTAATTTAGATTTTTCTCTTTATGCAGTACAGTTTAGCAATCCTCCTATTTCCTTTAATTCCCATTGTGAATCCTAATATGATGTTGATTTTAATGAAACATTCCATTAACAGTAAGTTTAATAATTCTTAGCCATTTACAAGTAAAAGCTGATTTTCTTTGGTTATTTCTAGAGAGCTAGAGAGACACTGAAGGACAGAAAACTGCACTGAGATTTGACTTGGCTGGCAGCCAGTATTAGTTTCCTGAAATTATAGTATCTGGGGGGTGTCCCATATAATAAAGAAAATAGTTAAAAAAGGAGAAAAAGGACAAAGAACGGAAGACACTGAGAATGTTCGGCTTGGACTGCTTGAATGCCTTTAGTGTGAGAGTTATTGAGATCCTTGTCAAATTGACAATACTCGATTCTTGCAGTCTCTTGCATTGGATTCCAGGATTGGATGGTGTGGTTCAAGCCTTTCTTCATGTAAATAGGCACTTCTTTATCTCATCTTCATATTTATCCTTGTTAAACTGGAAACAGATAGCTCATACCTCAGCCAGAAGAACTGTGGGGTTCGTGCTCCAAATCACTAACTAAAAAATATTGAAAGTAAGAAGTATTGAAGTCACTGCTACCTTTTTAAACTGCACCTGTGCTCTCATTCCTCAGCTTTCAGTATCAAACCTTAAAATGCATGGCAGTACTACAGATGCAGGTAATTTTTTACTTTCCTACACTGCTTTGCCATCATACGCAAAGCTGAATTAACATAGGTTTCATCTCTAATGGTTTTAAATGGCGAATAGATCTGTAATGAAGCAAAAATATGAGAGAAAAGATGATCAGAATCCTCTGACTTCTAGTCATCTGATCTAGTGAAAGATGTCCCTGTCAACCAACAGCAGAGAAGTTGAGCTAGTTTGTCTTCAAAGGTCTTTCCTGACCCAAATTGTTCTATGATTCTGTGATTTTGGTAAAGCATTTTTTAGGGTACTACAGGAACATTATAAGCTAATATGAAAGAAAGAGGAGATCTAATGAGTAAGCTCATTAATCTGAGTGAAAACAAGTGAAAATATCTAACTGTTAAAAAGAAACTGTTAAAAAAGAAACTGCTAAACTGGAAAGAAGATACCACAAAAGTTCTTGGAGAATTGGTGTTGGCGTAGATCACAATATATTTATGGTATACATTAAAAATGAGGAGTGTCCTGGCCAAAATTAAAACATCGGTGGTGTGATAATCACAGCAGACTGAACACAGTTAGGTATGGAGTAAAAGAAATGGCATGAAGTACACTATTTCAGAGTGCATTGGTACTCACCAAAAATAAGAAACTTTTCTTCTCATTCAAGTGTCAGGTCAAGTGGAACTGACAGAAAAATAGTTACCTGGGCAGAGAAATTATTGATCAAAGCCAACTGCAATCCATCAGTATGGTCCTGATGTAACAAAACAGGAGCCTTACCATGACATTATTGCCTTTGTGGAAGTGGAAATACTCATTAGGAGTGTATGTTGTTATATGTGCTGCTGTTAATGCTTCTAAGTTTCTGTATACAGTACTTGAATGCTTTTCCATTCAAGAAAGATTAGTTTACAACGAGACAAGTGTAAATAATTATTTCAGTGATAAGTAGCATGGGAAAGCCTGACAAGAGGAAACAGGTTGGTTTGTTTATCCAGTCCTGAGAGGGGAAGATGGTTGCTCTCAGTAAATTCACCTGGGAAAGAATGGAAGCATAAACACAGGAATTGTAGAAATATGTAAAAATACAAGATAGTGGTCACAAGGTTATATGACTGGAAGCATTTATTAATTCATACAAGTTTTAATTAAAAGTTCTGTAATCTTTGCATATTGAATAGAGGGACAGAAATAACTAGATAGATTTGACCTTAAAAAGTTCTGTATGATACAATACCAAGGCCCTAGATTCAGGGACCTGGAAATGTGTTTCCAGTTGCACATTGATCCTGATTCTCCCAAGTAAAGTATATGCGTCATTTCAGCAGTCTGCATTTGTAATACACGTTAATCTGAGATTTTATTGCAGTTACTTCTTACACTAAGCATTAGGTGCCTTTACAACCTTGTACCCTGTTCTAAACTTGCAGTGTGAAACACCTGTTCAGAAGAGAGCAAGTTGCGGTGAATCAGTCCACAGTGCATTATTGCCACACATTTTTCCAGTTCCCATGCTTTTAATTTGTCTTTCTTTCTCTCTAAAATTAGGAATGCACCTAGAAATTAGTGTTATGTATGTTATGTTTTCATAAAGCAAAATCAAAGAACCATGGACTGGGTCAGTTTGGGTGGGACCGCAGCAGGTCATCTGGTCCAGCCTCCCTGCTCAGACTGGATCATCCCAGAGCACATGGGACAGGGTTGCTCCAGACATTTCTTGAATATCTCCAGTGAGATAACCTCCACAGCCTCTCTGGGCAATCTGTTCCAGTGCTTGATCACCTACACAGTAAGGAAGTTCTTCCTCATGTTCAGGTGGAACTTCCTGTGCTTCAGTGTCTGTACATTCCCTCTCATTCCATGGCTTCGCACCACCAAATCCGTTTGGGGCACAAAAAGTACATTGTATGTCCACTTAAAATGCTTTAGCCTTTTAAAAGAAGGGACAGTTTTACTGGTGATAAATTTTCTTTTCAGAATAAGAAATTTTTATGTCAGGTTTGAGCCGCAGCTGCTAGTCCTCATCATACACATACGAGCTTCGTCTCCTAAACTATATTTTTCCTCTTTTGATGGTTTTTCTTTATGATTTATTTCAGAGGAAGACAAGCTATGAAGTGTAGCTTTCTTCTTCTGATCGTTAAATTAAGTAGAGAAAATGAATGATATTTCATTCTGGCAGGACTAGGGAAATGATTGCCCCTCTGTAGTTGACACTGATGAGGCCACACCTCAGATCTGTGTTTTGGGCTCCTCACTCCCAGAAGGATACTGAAGTGCTGGAGCATGTCCAGAGAAGGGCAGCAATGCTGGTGAAGAGTCTGGAGCACAAGTCCTATGAGCTGCTGAGGGAGTTGGGTTTTTTTAGCCGGGAGAAAAGGAGGCTATGGGGGGGATGTTACTGCTTTCTAGGACTGCTGCCTGAAAGAGCTTCAACCTCTTTTCCTTGGTAACAAGTAACAGAATAAGAGGAAATGGCCTCAAGTAGCCCCAGGGGAGATTCAGACTGGATATTGAGAAAAACGTAATTGAAACAATGTTCAGGGAGGTGGTAGAATCACCATTCCCCAAGGTGTTGAAAAGGTGTGTGGATGTGGCACTTACTGGTAGAGTTGGAAGTGCTGCATTTATGGTTGGACTGGATGATATTAGAGGGCTTCTCCAACCTAAATGATTACATGATTCTGTCATTCATACCTTGTAATCCTTCAACTTCCTTACAAACCCACTGTTTTCTTCTGCCTTACATCAGAATTTAGTATTTCCTGTCTGGGTGCACTACTTTGCATTGGCTTTGCATAAATAGCAACAGCTGAATTTAGGAGTCCCAGAATGCTTATAGCTCTGTTCCATACAGTGATTTCATTTGTACTCTACCTGCCATCTCATCTGTTCATAGATTTAAAATATGGACTTGTATGGTGTATCAATTAACTTCACAAAGTCTCCTCCTGGTGTAAGGTAGCTGTTGACCACATTCTAATAAAGTTATAAGAAAACTGAAGGGTGGAGTTATTGTGCATTTTTCCTGCTTGGCAGGAGATACTCCTGTCTGTGGTGCTCGGCATTTTGATCACTGCATCATTAAAGCCAACATGTTGAAATGTGTGCCCATAGTACTCTAATTTTGATGACATAGCTCAGACAGAGGATATTTTCTCTGTGTGTGAAATGGATTTTTTTCATAGTCTTTTCAGCTGTTTTCTCATGTTGCCAGTTTTTAAGTGTTGTAAAATGGAGAGTAACGCAATTAGCCATTACTAATCTAACTAGTAATTAATTATGCCAAGTGGCACTCTTGGGTATTCAAACACACAAAGTAAATAATTCTTGCTTATATCCAAGCCCAAGTTATGGAGTACATAGCCATATGTCAAACCCAGGAATTGCATATTTAACTATTTTTACCCACTTCCATTTCCATGATAGGGACAGGTTTACCATGTACTACTGCAGACAGTTCCAAAAAGGAGCCATTAAACACTAATGAAAATTAATCATGGTCCTACATAGCTGGGTTACTGTTGGAAGTCACTATGTCAGCTCTTGTGATTCTCTCCCACACTTGCTTTTCTTTTAAATAGCATCCTTGTGAGTTGCATTTGATTCAAAGTTGTAGTTTTCAAGCCATGATTCTGGTTGTGGGTACTCTGACTCAGACAAGCATGCAGGACTCTTCAGTCTACCTACTCTAAATTGAGTTTCATTATTTGTTAAAAGTTTTAAATTTGCCAGGAATACAAGAATATATTGCAGTTTCGTAGTTATCTCTGATTTGATTCCAATGGAGAAAGAGTGTTGCTCGTAGTATGCTTGTAACAGGTCTGTGGCAGCTTGTTTCTGGCCAAAACTGCCAGGGAAAACAAATACAAAAGAGGCCTCATACAAATGAGGTTCCTGCATTTCATTTCACGAAAGACAATACTGACTAAAAGGGTGGAATTATATGCTTGTATGAACCTTCTAAGCAGTTTGACAGAAATGAGAGAAAATTGGAATCATTGCACACAAATATTCTAAGCAAAAACATTTTTAAATAAGCAGTATTTCTTAATGCTTTTTTAACTTGCACAGCATGCAAGTGTTTTTAATGTGAGCACACATGGGACTAGCATGTTGAGCTGATGCAGTAGCAGTGAACTGTCACTCACAGTTCTTTCGCAGTCAGATCTTTTAATTTATTCTGGTCCTTCTTCCTTTCAGCACGTAGCCTGCTAGTTGCTAGGCAACTGTAAGTGATTTTTACTGCGCATGATTTTTATGTTGTAGTTGTTGTGGTTATTATTTTCTAATTACATAAGTGGGCAACAGGATTAAAATCAGAGTTGCATTAATAATTACTAATTTTCTCCTACTGTATCCACAACACAGCAATTTGAGATTGTTAGAAAAGATCACATTTGGTTGTAGTATGTGTGCACATATACAAAGGGAGTGCAAGATAGTACTTCTTTGTGAGGGTAGGTTCTATAAAAATGATAGAACAGAATAAGCTGTTATTGATCTGAGTAGACAAAATCAGGCTGTAGTCTTCTGTCATGCCCTTAATGCTTTTCCTTTCACGGCCTTAAATGATTTTTGGTAATTAATTATATCAAGCAGAAGCTTGAGGGTTTTTTGTGGCATTCTTATTTTAATAGAATGTGTGAACAAATCACAGTTGGCTGGTTTTGCACCTGGAAAATAGAATATTGCGGTTTAATAATTTATGAGTTGTATTTTTAATATAAAATACCAGATAAGGGTGGCTGTGTGGATGTTAAAAAAAATACATCCATAAGATTAAAAGCTGTAATCATCAGGAGCTATTTCAGTAGGACAAATAGGCTAAACATGTCTTAAATTTGATCAGAATTAGTTTATTAGTGGCTGTTTCCTTTTTACAGAAGTCATTCTGTTCAGTATTAGACTCTGAAGCACAGTTGAAGAAACACCAGCATCAGTGGTTTAGTAATTTTACTCAAACAGAAATTTCTGTTAAAGCTGCTGAAATTAAAATACAGCAGTGATAGTCCTTCTATATAGCTAATCCACATTCATACTGTACAAACCTGCAGGCAGGTAAGTTACAGTGTGCCGTGTAATGGTGCAGCAGGATACTTCTTTGTTTTGCTTTGCTTTTCCTCAGGATCAGTGGCTTGCATATGTAAGGTGGGCCCTGATCACTTAATGACTAGCTGAATTCCCCCTGGGCTTCTTAACTCTCCTAAGGAATCTGAACATTTTGACGATGTAGAACTTCTCGCACAGCATTTTGTTCTCATTTTATAAATGGGGAATAGAAACTTAAAGATACCATTTGGGCACCAAAGATCCAATTTTTTGTCACCGTAGTGTTGTGTATGTTCATAAGAAATTCCATTTATCTCAGTTGCAACTGTTGCTGCTCAACACTTCCCTCTGTAAACACCCCCCCCCAAAAAAAAAAAACAACCAAGAACAACAACAAAACAAAACAAAAACCAAACCAAACCAACCCCCCAAAAAACCAACCAACCAAAAAAAAAAACCCCAAAAAACAAACAAAAAAAACCCCAAAAACAACAACAACAACAAAAAAAAACAAAAACCAAAAAACCAAAACAAAGAAAACCACAAAACAAAACAACAAAAAAAAAACCTCCACAGTCCTCATTTTTCAAAGGGATAGAAGCATACGTTAATTTAGTCAGTTGTGTAAAATTTACTTAATGCATTGCTTTTCCTTGTATTGCTTCCAGTTTTACTTTGAGAGGGCAGTCTGTGATGAAAACAGGTTCTGTCATACAGCAGGTCATAGACACACAGGTCAAGAGCAAGAATAAGATTGGCTTTTTTCTTTCTTTGCTTCCATTGTATATACACTTGGACAGGGCAAGTATGAAAGTAATGATTTGTGAGTCCGTACCCAAGGAGATGGCAGATGCAGTGGCCAGAATTTCACAGTTATTTGCTGACAGGAGAGAAATAGCAAGACATGTCCACGACGGTTACCTGTCCTTTCTATGCAGTGACAGGGTGGTTCCCAAATAAATCAGATCTGTTGGGTGAAATTGCCAGTAGCTGCTGCTGAGGTGCTAGTGGTCTCTGCGAATGTCTATCCCAACAGCTGTGTGGAGTAGATAGAGTTCACTGTCCTTTCCTCTGACAGGGATGCACTGTATGCCCGCTGCCGCATCTCACCTGTGGCGGCCGCGCTCACGTGTGTGCCAGAACCGAGGAGCCCACTGGGCAGGCAAGGGCTGCTGCTGCTGCTGCTGCTGCTGTGAGTCAGCTCCAGGGTACAGGATGAGGAAGAAGCTTTTGGTTTCTTGATCTGCATTGAATGAAAAGATACTCTAGCTGCCAGTGATGCCAAGATTTTGGTAGAACAACACTGAATAGCTGCCTGCAATTAGAATATTTACGTTTTTGTCCTCTCTGATGGAAGCAGCATTGTCCCACAACCAAACTGAGAACAATAAAAAAATCATGGATTAAGTGAGCACCAGAGAGTTAGGAAATGTGCAAAATCTGTTTATTTCAGCTTGTTCATTAATCTATCAGATCCATAAGAAAATAGTGCCTTCTCAAATTCTGATCTTATTTCAGGCATTAAGAAATGCATAGTGTATAATAAACATTCATTACTTCCATAAAGGGCAGAGCTGTTACGTGCTTTTCACCATCCTTTTTCTCCATTGCGGAATTGTTTCAGTTAACCTTCAATTCAGTTTTGGTTTAGTGTGTCTGGTAAGATCCTACACCACTCTGGAGGGTGCCTGCAAGAGAGAAGCTCAGGTGGAAACCAGGACTTGGTAGCCTTCTTGCCCAGCGTCTGTGGAGTTTGGTGTTCGTGAGATACTATCTGAAAACACAGCTGAGAAAACAGGGCCTTTCTGGAGTAGCTGTGAGAGAAGGAAGCATATGAATGTGAACTGGGAAGTGTTTGTGAATGCTGTGTGTAGTTCTTCACAGGAGGGCTTTTATCTGCTACTCTGTGAGAAAAATTACATGCACATGGGGGGAAAAAACCCAACCAAAAACAAACACAAAAACAACTGAGCCCATAAGGGTCATCAGCGCATTTTCTCTCAAGGTGACTTAGAGCCGTGTATTATTTGCAAAATGACAAGAAGATTTTTAAAAGATCCTCAGTATGAAAGTGTTAAAATAGCTATTAAAAAAGCATAAATTATGGGAAATATGGGAATCTTAGAAAACCCAGATACCTGTAAGTTACAGGCAATGTTCCTGGAGTATAAAGGTTTTATAGATAATCTATCACTTCATTTCAAATGAATGAAGAAGTACAAATGGCAGTAATGAAATACAATATAGTTGCAATGATTTTCCCAGAAACCCAAGTCACTGATAGAAGTTATTTTTTTTTTGTTGTAACGAGTTAATCTAATAGCAGTCAGCATATAGTAGAATGGAAATCAGTACGGTTTGCTGTAATGCCTTACAAGACCATTATATAGCGATCGAGGAGAAGACAAGAGTAACAGAAAGGAGACTTGCTAAAAATTACTGAACAAAACCAAGGAAATAGTAAGAGTGTACTCAGCAAAAGACTGTGGAATTCATATGCAAAGCCTGATCCTGCTTTCAGAAAGCCTGTTACACATACTCATCTCTAATGATATTATACGTCAATGACATGTTAATGATACATTAAGACAACAGTTTCAAATTTTAAGTATCTAGACCAAATTTTAAAATCAGGGTTCAGTTTCTAATTCTTTGAAATAAATAACTGTGGTTTTATTTTATTATTTTAATTTGTTTCTTATTAGATTGCGTGTATGTGTATGGCTGTGTATTTTGTGAGAAAGTTGTAGTAGTTCTTTTCATTATGGCTTTGTTTTTCACAACAGTTCAGGACGGCAGCTAAGTGAAGTCTTCATTCAGCTTCCATCCAGGAAAGAACTACCTGAGTATTATGAGTTGATTAGAAAACCAGTGGACTTTAAGAAGATAAAGGTAAGAAAGGAAGGAATTTTAGAAATGGAGATTCCCACATTTCTTTTCATTTTACAGAGCAGTGAGCATAAAGTTTTTAAAATAACAATGTGAATATTGCATGTACCTATATTGGTAGACTAGGTTTTAAATATTGTCACACACCTTGTTAGTAATTTTATTTAATGTATATTGCAGTGTTTCACTGTAATTTAAAGGTCAAATCAAACTATAGTAGTGTGACATGAATTATAGTGTCATAGTGGACATCTCAGTAGCTTTTTTGCAAAGACCTAATTGTGAATCTGTCAACAGATTTTGTAAAAATACACTGTTTGGGAGTATTTTATAGTTCTAGGGGAATATAGCTATCCCTACGTTTAAAATCATAGAACCATAAGTATCCTTAGTTGAAGGGACTCACACATATCATCAAGTACTACTCCATCCCTGTACAGGACACCCAAAGATCACACCATGTGCCTGAGAGCATTGTCCAAACATTTCTTGAACTCTGTCAGGGTGGTGCTGTGACCACTTCCCTGGGACCACTTCCTCTTCCCAGTGCTCAACCACCCTCTAGGTGAAAAACCTTTTCCTAATACCCAGCCTAAACCTCCCGAAACAGCTTCAGGCCATTCTCTCAGGTCCTGTCATTGGTTGCCACAGAGAAGAGATCAGGGCCTGCCCCTCCTCTTCCCCTCCTGAGGAAGCTGTAGATTGCAATGAGGTCTCCCCTCAGTCTCTTCCAAGTTAAGCAAGCCAAATGACCTCAGCTGCTCCTCATACAGCTTCACCTCTAGACACCAGCCTTGTATCGTGGAAGAGCCAGGTCAGATCCAAACAGGGTTTGGTAGATGGGGTCTAGGCAGCATATTGCACCTTAGGTGATGTCATAATTCTATATCTTTCATTTGTATTACCGTTATTTTGTTTCTTCGCTAGAAAGGCAAAACTGGAATTTCTTTTACCAAAAGAGCTCCATTTCACTTGCTTTTAACCCTTACAGTTCACAAAGAAATTGCTTAATTTTTGTTCTTTTACCTTGATGCTTTTTTTGATTAATACATTAGCAATGAGATTGAAGACTTTCTTTGTTTTAAACAGATACTTATCCTGATGCTTAGGTAAAATTTTTTAAGAAAAAACTTTTAATCGGTTGATTCATGTATTAATTCACTGTCCTCTCTGCTGTTCTTTCTGCACCACTGCCCATCAATACTTGTCTTCACTTCCACAACAAATGCAACAGGAAAGAATTCGCAACCACAAATATCGGAGTCTTGGGGATTTAGAAAAAGACGTCATGCTGCTGTGTCACAATGCTCAGACGTTCAACTTAGAGGGATCTCAGGTCTGAATGAGTTAAATTCTGTTAAATATATAGGTTTCCCCTATCTAATGTTTTCAGTGCTTGTCGATTATTATTTTTGTGTCTAAATTCTGTGTTTTAATTCTTACTTGAAGTAGAGAAAAGTGTCCACATTCTTAGAATCCAGAATTCACTGGACACAGCTGCAGTCTGTATTTTCAGAGAAAATTTTTTTAACACTAATTCTGACATTAGTTTTTTCTGATCTGTGTGCACTTTAAAGCTATAGCAAGACTATTTGAATCTATGGTAAAAGCCTGTTTGTGTAGAGTGATACATTGGTTTAGGTTTTTCACATTGGATCATAGAAGGAGCAGGTGTAACAGTACAGTTCTAGGACAGGATGTTAAGGAAATACATCATAGAAAGCTCTTCACTTCTGTTAATTGTAGATAAAAATTCAAGGTTGTCCATTTGTAAGTATATATATGAAGCTTTATTTCTGAAGCGTCTGGTTTTTAATTTTTTTTTTTTATTGTTGAAAGGTCAGTGTCCATTTTGAGAGACAGTAATAGTAAATCCCAGATGAGTCTCAGAGGTTTAGAAGGCAAACACATCTCGAACAGATGTATCACACACATTAATGGGTTCAGAATTCAGAACAGGGTGCTGATACTAAAGGAAATACTATGAAATCTGGATGACAGATAAGAAAGATAAGACAGATCAGAAAGTTGTCTCACAGTGCAGTGAAACACAGTCTTGGGTGATTATTTTTATAGATGAGGTTCAAAAAGTGATGCAAAAACAATATTCAATTGAAATAGACACCACGAAGACACCTTCCATAATGTGCAAGAGATGAAAAAAGATGTTAATAGAAGGCTAAAGAAAAGTAAGATAAAGGATGATGCTGCCAATACCTAATGTCTTCTTAAAATTTCTAAGTATTAGTGATGACATTTTGCTAAACTGGTGAATTCATGTTAAAATTTGAGGACTAGAAATGAGTATGCAATTTCTTATAAAGAATTATTGGATTCAGTTCATCATTTAGTGATTATTTTTGATATCAAGAGGCAGAAAATGTTTTCTGTAATATGTAGATGTGATATTTTTACTGTCTTCAGTTAATGGAAACAACTATAAATAAATCAACTGAAAATACTTTTAAAAGTAAATTAATTATGGTAGAATGCTTGGGACATAATTTTGCTACATGCCCAAATGTAAATTTTCAGTTTACATTTTATTCATAAAACAGTAAAACAGCTACAAATATCTAATTATAACATGACAAAAAAAAAAAGGTGGAGGAAAGTTAATAACAAAAAGAAGGACTGAGACTTCAGAAGGTGGTAAATGAGGTAAGATGTTGGTTGGTAGATGAGGCAAAAAGAAGTAAAGAAAAAACAGTAATAAAATGGGGGAAAAAATGAAATTATTGACATAAGAATGTCTCCAGCTGCTTATGGAAAACTGGTCTCTTGTTAGGCAGAGGTGGTAGAATTGACAGGAAAGTAATTGTGAATGGGTAGAAATGTTAGTAGATATTGCTGTTATGTTTGGAAATAATCCAACGTGTATCAGTATTGTAGTATTATTTTCTATTCCAATGAAGCAACATAAATTACCAGACCCAGTATGACTTTTTATAGCATGAAGTCCAAACAACATCTGTCTAAGATTTTTGGGGGGTTTTTTGTGGGTGGTACTGTTGTTTGGTTTTTTATTTGATTTGGGTGGTTTTGATTTTTCTTGTTTGTTTTTTTGTTGTTGTTTTTTGTTTGGGGGGTTTTTTGTTTACTTTGGGGGTTTTGTTTCATTGTGGTTTTTTGTTTGGGTTTTGTAGGGATTTTTTGTTTTGTTTTTGTTTTGGTCTTTTGTTTGTTTGTTTGTTTGTTGTTTTCTGTGAAGGTCACACAACCATCCATTTTCATTTCCCCTGAGTTGCAGGACACTTGTACGGTAGTCCTCTGGTTTTCCAGGCTTCCTTGCTACCTTGTGTTCTTTATTATAGTTCTGGTCTACCTTTGCTCTGACATATCAATTCACTTCAGTTAATTAGATTATTTGTGTGTGCGCTCAAAACGGAAAGGCTAATTTGGGTAGTTGTCTAAGCACACAGTGACTTCAAGTGTTCTGTTAGTATGGTGCATGCTGCTTTTCCTTGGAGCAAAGAAGTTCCATCTGAGATGGAAGCTTATTGAAGGTTTTCAGGGATAGAATGACTGTGTGTTAAGGCTTTTGTTCTCGGTGCAGCCTCCGTGTTTTGAAAAGCTTTTCATGGTGTAATAGTGGAATGACACACAGATGTGTATAGGGTTAAAAATACTGTGTATCTCTTCAAACAGAATATTTTTCATGGGTGTTGTCATTTGTTGTGAAGTTCTTTTGCCATTGCTTCTCCCTTTTTTAAGGAAGTTCTACTGTTATTGTTGCTTGATTTTTTGAAAGCTGTTGGAATTGGGGTTTTGTCAAAATAATAAAATTTCTATTTGCACAGTTTTTCATGAAGCAACCCCATGTGTTTTTTTGTATCAAAATAGATACAACTATTAGAAGTAATTTCACATAAAGAAGGTTAAAATAATTTTTGAAACCCCTGTGCTTTATTGGGAAACTCTGAAAGTCTGGGTCACAGCGATGCTCTAAAGATGTAGTGACCAGCATTAAAAAAATAAAAACATCTTTAATTCTTTTTATCTTAGAAAAGTGTTTTGTGTGAGAAAAAAACTGAAAGTTCATTGAAAGAACCATTCCTAAAAACAATTGAATATGCTAGGCTTATGTATACGCAAAATAAATGGTTCTCAGGAGGACCTTGGGGGCTTCTATCAATAGCTGACTTGAAGAGAAGTAGGTATAAGAGAAAGTCAATTGTTACTTGGCTTTAAGGAAGTAGGTTCTGGAGTCTCACAGCTCACTAGTATCATAAGACTGGAGAGCAGCCTTTTCAAAACATTCATGATCATTTTATATATATAGATACATAAAAATGTTACCATGATAGAGAGCAGTCAAACATAGCAAAAAAGTACAGAGGCACTTACAGGATGGGGAACAATCCACAGTGAGAGGCAGTTTTTCTAAAAAAGGACTTGATGGTCAAGTAAAAGGTACAAATTGTATATTTCATGAAGTATTAATGTATTTCATTAAGTAATAAAGTATTCTGAACAAACTTTTTCTAATTTAGTTTGTTGAACCCTCAAATCAATAGAGTGGTTCTATCAGGTTTAGCATACAGACTGCATAATGGCAGCCAAAAGTCCCTCCATTATCTTTCTCAGAAATACCTAGTGTTCCTTTAGACAAGAAAGCGTGTCATTTAGCCAGAGGAGTAGAATGACAATGATGGTAGTTGATGATGATGATGATGACAGTTACAATGATGATGATGATAAAACCAAATGCAGTCTGTGACTCTGTACTCTTCTTGTAATTACTCTTAATTGTTTAGTGCTGAATTTTCCAGTGCTTGCCTTCCAACATTTTTCCAACATTTCCAAGACAAACTGCACAAGATCATTTGTTTGGGTGATTACAAAGAACCAGATATTAAGCAACACACCAAGATTTTTGCTGTGTTAGTCTAAGAAATGTGTTGTAAGCCAAAAGTAGTCACTCTTGAAAATCCCCTCATGCTTGAGGTTAAAGAGAATATCTTGTCTACCCGAGATAGTTTGTAAACCAGAGAATGTTTGAGAACACATGTTAAATTTAGAAAAAGCCCTGATTTTTTTTTCTGTCTTTTCACATGTGAGAGGAAGGAGGAAATGAGCTGCTTGGAATAAATTATTTTCCTTGTAGCTACTTTGGATTTCACAAAAAACGTAAAGATAATTAAATGAGGGTTAGCCATTTGTCATTATTAAATATGTTGCCAGACTATAACCCATGTTTTAATTAAGGTGCTTACTGCTGAATTCTGTTCCTTTGGCAGGTTTTCAAGGCTGTTATGATTTGATGAAAATGCACAATAGTTCCTATGGTAGTAGAAATAATAAAAACACACTAACTAGACATTTTAGATGTAATACATTGTAAGAGTTGTTTCTTTGTAGTTCACTACTGACAAATTTCTTCATTTAGAGAATGAAAAATTAATGTTGGTATTTCTTGTACAATTTGTGCAACAAGCATTGTTACTCGGTGTTTGAAAACACCATGTATTCTGTAGAGATGCACTGGAAATTAAGGTCTGTGCTGCGAATTTTTGATTCTGCTTGACTTTACAGTTCTGACATACATTTATATCTGTGCTGTAGATCTATGAAGATTCCATTGTTCTTCAGTCTGTGTTCAAAAGTGCACGACAGAAGATAGCCAAAGAAGAAGAAAGTGAGGATGAAAGCAATGATGATGAAGAAGAAGATGAAGAAGAAGAATCGGAATCAGAATGTGAGTCCCCTGCTGGATACTGAAAAGAAAGTATATCTAGGGATGGAAGAGGAGTTTTTGGTGTTTCTGCATGGAGACTGATTATACTCTATTTTCCATTGGTGGAAGTAGTTTCTTGCGAGGTTTGCTTGGGTGTTAATATTGTTTTAGTCTTCCGGCTGGATGTTCTGGGTTACTTCTACTTAAATTGTTTTTAAGCCAGAAACAAATCACAGAGGTGCTTTGTGGACTGGCCATAATTGTTTATAAATCCTTCAGGGCCTGTTCATGCTATTTGTAAGTGGAAGTGCCTGGAAGGTCTAGAGATGGTCTTTATCCATGAGTGGTCAGTCTTTATCCACTTTGGACATGATGTGGCATGCAAAGTTCATCATTAAGAACCATCAGATAATGTTGAAAATACTCTTTCAGTGTGACAAGGACTGAGTGAAACTCTGATTGTTTCAGAAGACTCATTAAGTCCCTGCAGACCTGGAAACATGATAAAGTGGAAGAGGAGGGATCCATCCCTTCATTGCACTTTGTGCCATTGAGTACATCTACCCAAACTCCAACTAGCCCTTTTTTCTGGTTACAGAAGCTGTAGTACTTGGCCCTGAGCTACTCTTCCAAGTGTGTCACGTGTGTGCAAAGTATTTAACTTTAGTGGCTCATTTGGAATGAGTGGATATTCTGGATCAGAATAACATGTTCTTTAGAAAGATGTCAACTCAAAATTCACCAGTAACCTCCACATAGCATTTCTGTCCTTCAGGTTTTTTTTAAAGTCTGTTTGTACAAAGGCTAAACATTTTTCTAGGTAAGAAAGAAAATACTTTTAGCTGTATAGCTTCTCACAGGACCATATATGACCTGTAGACACCATGCATTCTCAGAGTGATAAGATGCACATGGTCAACTTAAATAATATAAAAAGTATAACATATATTTTTGTTAAAACTATCAAAAGGTAGAGAAATAAAAGCAAATACTTCTTGCTTTGTTGTTTCACAGTCCGTATAAAGTCAGAGGGGAATGCTTTTTCAGGTAGCAGCCTGAGGTGAATTTCTGTGAACAGAGACAGCATTTAAAGTCAATATTACATTAATATGTGCTGTTAAACTTTTTGCAGCAAAATCAGTGAAAGTCAAAATCAAGTTAAATAAGAAGGATGAAAAAAGTCGGGAGAAAGGAAAAGGCAAGAAGAGGCAAAGCCGAGCAAAAGCCAAGCCTGTCGTGAGTGATGATGATAGTGATGAGGATCAAGATGAAAATGTAAGTTTTGTTCAGTGAGACTGTGGAAGTGGTTGCAGTGATTGCATCTCTGCCCTGTCCTGCTTGCTGTCAGAATTCTCAACTATTCATGCTTAATCACATGTTTAACCTGTAGTGATCATCTTGAGAGAATTGGGTGGGGATGTTAACTGTATCTGAGGGTGCTTATGAGATCTGGTCCCAGTGCTGGAAGACAAGAATTCTAAGAAGTTTGGAGCTTATTTCCTTGAGCTGTTCCTACGTTCATTGAACCTTTAAGTCTCATGGTCTGTTCACTTTTGTCCACAGATGAAAAACTTACAGCTTGATTATTTTTTTACTTTTTTTTGGTGGGTGCTTCTACTATTGCAACAAATGAAAATAGATGTCTTCCCAGTTGTTTTTAAATGTCTGGATAGAAAGAAAGAGCTGGCGTTTCCTGACTCTCTGTCTTTCCTCTCTAAAGAAGTCTACAGCAATTAGATTAAATGTCATGAAAGAGAAATACTAGATAACACAGTACCTTTCTTCAGGCTATCTTGATTTGTCAGTTGAATTGTCATATTTCTTTCTTGTACTTCCTTTTATTTTTCCTTCTTTAACAAATTCCACAGAATAGCTGGAAAGAATTTCTGACTTGTCTTGTGTCTCTTACCTCTAGGACCAGTCGGAAGCAAGCGGAAGTGATGATGAGTGATCCATAGGGTTTATTTTCTTGGCAGAACTGACCCCTTCCCCTTCTCTTCTCTTTTCTCCTATTTTACACCCAGTGAATTCTTTTTGTCAAATAGACATTGGGTTGTTTCTGTATTCTCATTCTCTATAAATTAGCTTTAGGATAGTGCCAGACAAACATATGATATCATGGTGTAAAAAAGGAAAAAAAATGTAACATTGTGACCAAATGGGCCTCCAAAAACAGCAAAAGAGAAACCTTCTGAGGGAAAATGTGGGTTGATAGTATATTTCTATGGGCTGGTTTTAGCGTGGTAATGGTTTGATGTGCCTGGTTTTATCATTTGATAAGGTCTTTTTTTCAGTGGCATCAGAAAGACAAAAAAAAAAGTCTTTTGTAGCATTGATAACCAGGAGAAGTTACTAAAAGCCACTGGTTATTTTATTTTTCATCAGGCAGTTTTCAAATTTTTTATTTGTCCTGTATTGGTTTTTTACACTGTGGTACATATATGCAACTTTGTTTAATAGCTTATAAATGTTCAGTAGTTAGCTTTCATACACCTTGCCCCATATACATTTTTCCACTTTACGCTTGATGATCTTCAGAAAAATGCTTTTTGAATTGTATCAAATTTATGTCTACTGTAAACTTTGCTTAACTTTTTTTTCCTCTATTAAAAGTTGGGTTATAAAATTGCTATTGAATATTGCAATCTATATAGTGTAACGTATGGCTTCTTTCATCAGACTGATCTTCTATGTTACCAATGTGGATTATCACCTTTTCCCTAAAGTGTACTTAATCTTTGCTTTCTTTGCACAATGTCTTTGGTTGCAAGTCATAAGCCTGAGGCAAATAAAATTCCAGTAATTTTGAAGAATGTGGTGTTGGTGCTTTCCTAATAAAGAGATAATTTAGTTCAATAAATGTGGCCTTGTGTTACGAGTTCCATGAAAATCTTCTTACGGTAGCAACAGGAGGGCAGGAGTGTCTCCGGTAGAGAGGTCTGCTGTGGTCTTACCTGAATGTAAAACTCAAATATCATAGGAGTATCTTCTGAGATGGAGAGAAGATACACAATACATGTTAAAATAATAAAATTGAAGTAGTAGACTGATACCACGAAGTAAAAGCATATTTCATTACTTAATTACAATTGAAGTGATAAAGCAATAAAATAAACATTTTTTTTCCAGGAAATGTATGTCCATATGCCTCAGTGGGCATGAATACGATTAGTTATGCAGGCAGACAGTCCACCCATAAATCAGTTTATTTAAAGTCTTATCTTGAGGTATCACAGTGATGATGCAATAAGATGTGATAGTGTAAACATTTGAACTACATGTCTGCAGTTAATGTTGCTACGCTGCAAAATCAAAACTTAGGTCTGAACATACATTGTGTAAAATATGTACAAGCCTAGAAGCCTCTTTGTAAACAGAATATTTCTTTTTTATATGAACTTCTGAGAGTGTCTGCAATAAATCTTGTCATACTGCCTTGCAGTATGTTAACTGCTTCAGATTTTTGTAGCTTATTTGAAAAGTGATCGGTAAGTTTGACTGCTGCCCATTTGTTTATATTAGCCCTGCACTGAGAGAAGTCAGCTTTGCTTGCTTAGCTTTGGCAATTTCAAACGTCATATTCCTAGTGTGCGCCCCATCTGAATGGAAGACCCAGTATTTCACAGAGAGGTATCATTGGTCTCAGAGGCTCACACTGATGAGAGCAGTGTCTGAAGCAGCTTTGCAGAGAGTGAAGTCCTGGTGGACACCAAGTTGAGCATGAGCCAACAATGTGTCATTTTGGCAAAGAAGGTATCCTGAACTGCATTAGGAGGAGTGTTACCAGCAGGTCCAGAGAGGTGATTCTTGCCCTCACCTCAGCACTGGTGAGATGTATCTGGAGTGTTTTGTCCAGTGCTGGACTCCTGTTGAAGAGAAGATGTGGACATACTGGAGAAAGTCCAGCACGGGGCCACTGACATAGTTAAAGGACTGGAGCATATGACATACGCAGGGAATCTGAGAAAGTTGGGCCTGTTGAGCATGAAGGAGAGTGGGCTCAAAGGCACCTTGTTGATGTGAATTAGTATCAGGAAGGGGAGGGAGAGTGCAAAGAAGGCAAAACCAGGATCTTTTCAGGACAGGACCAGAGGCAATGGGCACACACTGAAACATAGGCAGTCCCTTTGTGAACACTGAAAAACTTAATTTTAACTATGAAGGTGGTTGAGCCCTGGAACAAGCTGCCCAGAGAGTTTGTGAAGTCTCCCTTGGAGATACTTAAAAGCCACCTGGATGTGGGCCTACTTGAGCAGAGGGATTGGACTAGGTGACCTCCAGAGGTGCCTGCCAATAGTCCTTCTGTGATTCTGTGATGCAGGATAATTTAGCTTTCAGTGACAGTTTCAGAAAACAATAGAGAAATGTTATTTTTTCACTGCAAAATGAACCAAGTCTACCAGCCTGTTACACACATGACAAAAAAGCATGTGGCAGTAGGCTCCAGTCACTGCTGGCCTAGACTGGATTTAAACTGCCAACTTGGATATAAAAGGCACAGTATCACATTACCCATCCCCAGAGTCCCTGATGACTTTGCAGTGACCCAGTTTGATACATTTTTCAAGAACTCATTATTTGCAGATGAGTGTTTAGGTGGAGAATAAAAATTAACTAAGAAGATGCAATGTTTCTGTTGAAAGTAGCTTTGGTTTTGGTCAATAACTGTAAGTCGTACAATGATAACAGTTTACATGAAGAAATACATTTCAGTTCTTAGCTGCAGTTTGTTTTATCAGGTTTAAGTAATTTCAAAATATTTTGTTTCCTGCCTGAGTTTCAGAAAAACCCCCAAACCCCTGCAATTATTTTTTAACATTAAAATAAAGTAGATTTCAGATGTAAGCTGTGCCTATGCCTCCACTGCAGTTGGTCCTGTTATTTTGCTTAGGATTTGACTTCATTTCTGCCCAGAATAGAATTTTAATTATTATCTTGCTGTTTCTCTGTATGAGTCTACTGTATTTTCCAAGATGAGTTGATCTCCTGGCAATCTTAGCACATTATTATATGAAGAAAAGGATACTGGGAAAATTGTTGTCATATGTAACCGTCCAAGTTGTTTACTAAAGAAAAGGAGAAAATCTTTACTTAAGGTATGTACAAATCTATGTATAAGATAGAAACACTTTCTCTTTTACAGAATTCCCTCTCTAGTACAAAGTGACAGGCAAAACAATTGAAATACCTTTTGGACTGTACTTCCGTCCGTGTTGAGGGAAATTTCCTGTCTTAATTTCAGAAATAGTGTAGTAATGTTTGAAGCAGTGTAGCTTAGGTGCTGAGGAAGACAAGCAAAGTGAAGTAAACAAATAGCAAGATGTTTTCTTGTGCATCTTGTGCATCAGTTTCTCCTGGGAAGTAGGCAGCAGTGTAAGTGGGCCAGATGAATAACATTTAACAGCTTTTATACATTTCAGATGCTATTAATATTATTTCTTTTCCCCTCACATCTGAAAGAAAGAAAGAAAATACAGGATCTTTTACTCATTAATAGAAATGGCTTCCTCCTCAAATGTGTCTCCTCCGCAGTGCAAAGTATTTTTCATTCCCTGAGCTTGTGAATGAAGCTGGCGATTCAGTGGTTGTGGAGGCAGAGAGACACAGCAAATGCTGCCACAGCCTCTCTGCACACTGAGACAAAGGCACAGCTGATGCAGTGGTAAGCCTCAAAGTTGTGTGCAGTTACTGAGCTGTTGGTACATGCTCAGTCCTGCCAACTACCTGAGCATTAGCCGCTCTGTTAATTATGCCCAACCTACTGTCACTTTTTCATGAATGGGTGGACAATCAGGTTTACTAAACACATAGTCTAGCCTAGAAAACAGGACACAGGATATTAAAAACAAAATAGTTTTTTTCTAAAGGGATTTTTAGGCTTGTCTCTTGCTTTCCTCTCTCTTCATCCCCTGAAAAACCTCATAAATATTTTAAAATTCCTGCAGTTTTTGAATAGGAACTTCAACTATAAGCTGAAACATAGGTTCATAAAAGGGCCTTGCAAAAGTAGTTTATGTGGTTGTATTGACCATAAGGAACAAGCGGAAATAAGTTCTGGATAGGCAAAGAGGTGAGGGATACACAATTTTGACTCCTTTGCAACTAAATTGTGTATCCTTTGAGGGTCACTCACCCCTAATCTTTCTGTGCTGAGCAAGGTATAGAAGGTAGGTGAGAAAAAAATAATAAGCAAAGGATGTGAAAAAAGTCACCAGTCAGCTTTTTCCTAAGTCTATTTTGACAAAACCGAACATTCCATTCAGTGGGAGCAGACGTTTAGGACTGTGCAGTTACTGGTTGTTTAAACGCCAAGGGCCATGTTTTCTCAGGAAGTAACTTTGGTAATTACATTAAAATGCTGTGAAGCATTATCCAGAGGCAGCCTGCCTGTTCTCTGTGAGGAAAGTCAGAAAATATATTTTATCCAACAATTGTTTTAATGTGATATAAAACAAAAGTTAACTGAAGTTGGTGAATCACTCTCTTATTTCCTCTTACTGACCAAGAGCTCAAGTGAGAGCAGGTTGGTGCAGACACACCTGTACTTCTTTCTCATGCAGAAGTCACACCTGCTTTCCAGATCCTTGTCTCTCCATTAACTTTACTTATGAGGATTGTGGCAGTATTTATCATATTTTTGGCTCTATGTTCACACAGAGATGGGTGTGCTGAAGAACATGTTGAAGTCTGTGTCTTGATTTGACACTGTTATGAGGTAAAATAGTTTTATTCCCCTGCCTTTATTACAAAGAGCTTTTATTTCAATCGGTATGGTATTTTTCCTTCCCTGTTATTTTTGTCACCATAGCAGACACAGTAAGAACAAAATTCTTATCCAAGTAGATGGTGACAGCTTCTGTTTTCTTCCCCTGTATGCCAAGCTGCTGTCAAAAAGGCTGAGTCACAACAAATAACTGCAACATGAAGTTTTTATATCTTCAGAGCGACCAGAAAACTTGTGTTGGAGATTTATATGCATGACAAGGACCGCTTTCATGACAACTTCCAACTTAGGCAGCTGCTTCCTCGGTTTGTTCTTGGTATTCAGTGTCATGTTTTCATGCACAATCCATTGTTGTAGTGACATACACTGGTGTTTCATTACATCTATCATTTTTTATGAGATCAAGGGTTTAAGCTATGTATTGCATCATCTGCCACCTGCAAATAAAAACTTCTCATCAGCTATTCTAACACTGGGAGATAAAATCAAGAGAAGACCCCAATACTGAGACATGAATTCACTGGAAATGAAAGAGAGCTACTTACATGCCAAATGTAATTTTCTTTCTCTGAAACAGACGCGGCTTCTGGTAGAGTTGAATTTGTATCCACTTGTGTTATTTGTATTATGGTTTATATCCATTTTACAGTACTAGTATCTGTTATGTACATTCTCCCCTTGGGCTTTCATCATAGTTTCTCTGTCCATCATCTTCTGTTGGAATGAGTTTCGTATGTACTTTGATGCCTTACAGACTTAAAGAAGTTACTGCTTAATTGTGCAGCATTACTTCCCATCTCCTTTGTCATTCTAACATGAAATGAGAGAGTAAAGAACAAGGAAAAAGGCATTGCCTGACCATTCACTTAGAACTTCTCTTTTCCTGAGACCAGGACATCTTGTTTCTATTAGTGCTGTTGTCTGCTGGCATAACCCTAGGGACATGTCAGTGCTCCTGTACTCTTAGAAGTTTCTCTGAGCCATTCTTACGGTCAAGGAAGAAAGCAGTGAAGCTGAGCATGTCTGACATTCTGCAGATGCACAAAAGATGGTAAGTGTTCCATGTCAGTGCACTTAAGCACTTAGAAGTAGTAAATAGGTATTTAAAACTTCACAATTTATTTCAACTGTATAAGGGGCAATCTTACCAAAACATGCACATTTTACTTCTGCTTTAGGAAAACTTACTTAACCAATTTCCACTGCTGCATCACTGAATGTAACCTTTTGTGCTGTTTCTCATGCCATCTTCTATCCTGTTTTTCTGTGATAATAAATATTTAAGTCATGGTCCTCTTTGAGTCATTACAGGAAAATCATTCCCCCTGAAGGTTGTCCAGTGTGATGGCCATTTTCAAGAAGGGTCAAAGAAGAATCTGGTGGGGGTCTACAGGTCTTTCAGCCTGACCTCAGTGCTGTGTAGAGTTATGGATCAGGTTGTGTTTAATGCTGTCAGACAGCATGTACAGGACAAGCAGGGGATCAGGCCCAGCCAGCAGAGGTTTGTAAAAGGCAGGTGCTTCTTGACCAACTTGGTTCCTTCTATGACAGGGTGATCCACCTAGTGGATGAGGGAAGGGCTGTGGATGTTTACCTGGACTTCTAAGCCTTTGATATTGACTCTCACAGCATTCCCCCAAAAAAGCTGGCAGCTCATGGCTTGGACAGGTGTACTCTGCTGGGTAAGAAATAGTCTGTGTGGCCAGAACTGCATATTGGTGGTGGATGGAATTACATCCAGCTGGTGGCCGGTCACCAGTGGTGTTCCCCAGGGCTCTCTACTGGGGCCAGTTCTGATTAATGTCTTCATCAATGATGTGTACAAGGGTGTTGAGAGTACGCTTCCTAAGTTTGTGGATGACACCAAGCTGCGTGGGAGTGTTCATCTGCTGCAGGGCAGGAAGGCTCTGCAGAGGATCTGGACAGGCTGGATCATGGGCCAAGGCCAAGGGTGTGAGGTTCAACAAGGCCCAGGGCCGGTCCTGCCCTGGGGTCACAACAACCCCAGGCAGTGCCACAGGCTGGGGCAGAGTGGCTGGAAAGCTGCCCAGGGGAAAAGGCCCTGGGGGTGCTGGTGACAGCAGCTGAACATGAGCCAGGCTGTGCCCAGGTGGCCAAGAGGGAACCAGATGTGGCACTTGGTGCCATGGTCTAGTTGATAAGATGATGTTTGGTCATGGTTGGACTCAATGATCTTAGAAGTCTTTTCCAACCTTCATGAGTCTATGATTCCATTAATTTTTTCACTACTTCCAGGCAATCTGGAGGCTGCATAGATGCTGTGTAGCAGGGTCCATACCAGAATCAAAGTACATTGCAGTAGTGATTTCTCTGAGATGGACAGGTTAAACAGAAAAACAAAAAGAAAAATAAAGAAGGCGTGTCCTGAATCTGGTAAGTTGATTATTTCTGCTTATGGGCAAACAAATTGAAAAGGCTGTAACTGTCTCTTTTTTCACTCACTTCAAAGCATCCTCCCTCTTCCCAGAATATAAATGCCAGGTTCAACTGACTTGAGACCCAGCCACCAAGCTGTAGGTTAAAGGGGAGAAGCTTGAATTTATTCTTCACAACCACTCAAGTGATAGATTTTTTTCTTTCTGCCATGCCATGGTTCTGTCATTCTGACTACCTCTGGGGCTGATGCTCTCTTGCCTTTCGAACTGTGCCAAGTTGAAAATTCGCACCTGAGAGACACTGCTGGAAAGATAAACATGAAACTTCAGTGCACTTTTTTTAACCTTAGTAATACAGAGAGCTACAGAAAATACTCTCTTGCGAAGGCTGCATTCACCACAGGTGTAAACATTTTCAGGAAGGTCACACGTGTTATTCTTTTGCTCACAGAACGGCTGGAATATACGGTGCTCACAGTTGTCAATGCCACAGTTGTGGACTTCTGGGTAAAGGTTAAGGGGCAGACAAACAATGCAGGTGTCATCATGGGAGTCTGCTATACACCACCCAGCAAGGACAATGATGCTGATGAATTATCCTTTGAGGAACTAAGACATGCCTCTGAATCAACTGCCATTGTTCTTATGGGGAATTTCAACTTGCCAGACATTATCTGGGAGCACCACACAGCTGGCACAGAGATGTCCAGGAGATTCACGGAACACCTGGATGACTGCTTCAGTATACAGGTACTAAGAGAACTGGTGAGGAAGGATGCTCTCCTTGATTGGTGTTTGTCAACAGAGAGTGTCTCATGAGCGAAGTGAAGATTGGTGCCTGTCCACGCCACAGACACCACAAAGGGATTCAGTTTAAATTCTCTTTTGACAGAAGGAAAAGTTCCAACAAAATCTCAACTCTGGACATGAGGAGAGCAGACTTTATGCTGCTCAGGGAACTAGTGAGTAAGGTACCCTGGGAAAAGACTTTTGCAGGTGCTGGGGTCTCATCAGTGCTGGTTACTTTTTAAACATCACCTCCCATTGTGAAGGAGAGGACAATTCCTAAATGCTGGAAGTCAAGCAGGTGAAGCAGAAGGCAAATAGGGTGAGCAGGAATCTTCTTTGGGAGGTAGAGGCAAAAAAGGAAGGTGTAGGCTCAGCAGAAGGAAGGTCAAATCATGTGGGAGAAATACGGAGATGCTGCTTTGTATTCCTGTAGGGAAAATTCCACTACAAGGAGAAAAGTGGTCAGGCTGAAACTCAACTGGAGTTGAAGCTGGCCTCAGTTGAGGGGGACAATTAAAAAAAAAAAGGCTTTAAATGCATTAATAGCAAAAGACAGTGGAGAAATAAGATTGTCCTGTTACAGGATGAGGACGGTCACCACACAAACAGGGACATAGACAAGGCAGTGTTTAATGCTTTCTTTGCCTCTGTCCTCAATGCTGATCATGGATTAAGGGGGTCCCAGTGCTGTGGGTTGGAGAGCCACGGCTGTGAGAATGATCAACGCTCAGCTGGATCCCTGTAAATCTATGGGGCCCAACAGAATTCATCTGAGAATACTCAAAGAGCTGGCTGATGCCATTGGGAGGTCTCTCTCAATTTTTAGGCAGTCTTGGGAATCCAGATAGCTCCCAGTTAACTGGAAGCTGACTGGCATCCTGATTTTCCAGGAGAAGAAGGATGAGCCTGCAAGTTACAGGCCTGTCACAGTCTCAGTTCAGTGACCAGCAAAATTATGCAGAAGATTATTCTGAGAGGTACTGAAAAACACCTGATGGACAATGCAGTCTTTGGTTATAGCCAGCACAGGTTCATGACAGCGAAGTCCTGCTTGTCAAACTTAACTCACTTTTATCACAGGGTAGCCCACTTGATTGATGAAGGGAACCAGTTGATGGAATCCTTTTGGATTTCAGTAAAGCTTTCAATACTGTCTCTCACAATATTCTTGTGGACAAGATGTCCAGCACACAGCTGGATAAAGACATCATGTGATAGGTAAGCAACAGGCTGATGGCCAGGAACAAAGGGTTACAGTAAACAAGGTGGCATCAGGCTGGTGACCAGTCACTAGTGGGGTTCCACAGTGCTCTGTCTTAGGCTCCACAGTCTTCAACAACTTTGTTAATGACTTGGATGCAGGACTGGAAGAGATATTATCTATGTTTGCAGATTGGGAGGAGCTGTTGGCTCTCTTGAAGGCAGGATGGCCCTACAGGTAGGTCTTAACAAATCAGAGGGGTGGACAGCCACCAACCATATGAAATTCAGCAAGGGAAAGTACTGGATTCTGCATCTGGAATGGGACTGTCCTGGATGTATGAACAGACTGGGAAATAAGATTCTGGAGAGCAGTGCCAGAGAAAGGGACTTGGGGGTCCTGGTTGATGGCAAGTTGAACATGAGTCAGCAATGCGCTGGCAGCCAGGAGAGCCACCTGTGTCCTGGGGGGCATCAGGCACAGCATCGCCAGCCAGGCAAGGGAGGGGATTGTCCTGCTCTGCTCTGTACTGGGGCAGCCTCACCTCGAGTGCTGGGGGCAGTTTTGGGTGACACAATAGAAGAGAGATACAAAGCTATTGGAGAGTGTGGTTGCACTGTTTAGAATCTTTCTGTTCTTTCTCACGGAGAACATAGAAAAGTTGCATTCTTTTACTTTTTTAATCTCTGTGTTTGGCATCGGGTGTCATTTAGTTGTGACCAATGGGTTTAGGAGGTGGACTTTTCACTGACCAGTAGTTGTTGGAGTATGTTAGAGTATAAAAACCCTTTTCTGTAAATAAACTGCCCTTCTCCGCCATACTTGGTCTGCTTGGTTTCTCTCAGCAAGCTTCTGCGCCAGAGGGATTCGAAAACCATAGGAGAGTGTCAAAGGAGGGACAAGTGAAAGGCCTAAATGGGAAGCCACAAGGAGCGGCTAAGGTAATTTGGCTTTTTCAGCCTGGAGAGGAGACTGAGGAGAGATACCATTGCAATCTACAGCTTCCTTGTGAGGGGAAGAGGATGGACAGACACTAATCTCTTCTCTGTGGTGACCAGTGACAGGACCTGAGGGAATTTGCCTGAAGCTGTGTCAGGGGAGGTTTAGGTTGGATATCAGAAAAAGGTTCTTCACCCAGAGGGTGGTTGGGCACTGGAATAGGTACTCCAGCCTGACAGCACCCAAAATACCAGCCTGACAAAGTTCAAAAAACATTTGAACATTGTTCTCAGGTACATGGTGTGATTCTTGGGTCAAGATTTGGACTTGATGATTCTGGTGGGTCCCTTCCAGCTCAGACTATTCTGTGATTCTGGGACCAATTCTGTGATTCTATAGACCCTGGAGTAAAAACTAATTCCAAGCCGCCCTTCTAGGTGAACATGCTTCCCTGGATGAAGCCCAGGGATTAATAAAGAGGACGCCCTTTGGGTAAGCCTTGCTGTGTGAGTGGGCAGCTCATCCCCTTTCAGAGCTCAGGTGAGCATCATCCTGTTGAATTCAGCAAGTAGCCTTACTGCCTGTTCTGCCTGTGTCACTGTTCCTCTGATCATAGAGTGCTGCCTGCTTCCTCCAGACTAGTTTTTTAACAGCCTAACATCCGTCTGATGAAGAGATTTCTGGCCCTTGGGAGAAGTCATTACCTCACTGGTAACAGACAGTCATGACTAGTTTCCTCACTGGTTTCCAAGAGTTCCAGGAGAAGTCCATGTCATGCTTTCCCTTTCTATTGCTTGCTGCTGTAGATCCTTTAATGTAACTATGGGATCAACTAGAGTTACCAGGTGAATCACAGACACTAATCCTACAAAATAACAAAGACACAATCTACACTGTGTAATGGTGTGTCTCTCATCTGTAGCCACCTCACCTTTCTGAAGTCCAGCAAGTGTTCACCTGGGGGTTGTTTAGCCTTTGGAGTCACTGAGCAAAAAGCAATCTGTAGTTATTTTTAAACTAAATAACCTTACACAGTAAAATATTTTTAACTCATCCCAGAATTTTTCTGTCCAGACACAGGATGAACAAATACAGTGTCTGCCAGACAGTGACAGCTTCATGAAAAGATAATTTTAAAGTCAGAAAAATACCTACCATACAGAATTCACACAGTTATCTTTTTTAAAAAAAAGAGATTATTCATATGAGACAACTTTGCACTTTGCTGCTCAAAAAGTGAGCAAACAGTCCTCTGAAAACTTGCCAAGAGAGTGTCTCCAGCACATCATGCCTCCTAACCTCCTGTCATCCCTCTCAACCATCAGCCCCCACCTCAGTCTTACAGTACTTTGTTGTGAAGCACTGGGATCCATCAAAAAAGAAGCCTGTTTAAGTCTAACAAGGTCTAACAGGATGCCATGTGATGTGACTACAGCATTCAGTCTTGAAAAATGCTGGAAAGATAAACATGAAATTGCAGTGCACTTTTTAAAAGCTTAGTATTACAGAGAGGTACAGAAACAGTCTTCTGTGAGGAGTGTAAACATTTCCAGGAAAGTCACACATACAATATCTTTTTGCATGTTCACTGGTGGGGCCTATTTTTCCTTCTAGTTTTGCCTAAAAATACGCTCTGTCTCACATAAATATCCCAATTGCCTTCTGACAGTGAGAACAGTGCCAAGGTTTACACGGAACTGAATCATATCACAGAATCACAGAGTATTCTGAGTTGGAAGGGACCCACAAGGATCATCAGTCCAACTCTAAAGTGAATGGGCTGTACAGGGATCGAACCTGTGACCTTGGCATTACTAGCACCATGCTCAACCAACTGGCAGCAACCCATCAGCTGTGTACTAAATCATCCCTCTTTGCAGAGGATTGAATTTTGCCTTTGAGATTCCAGATAACAAGAACAAATTGACTTTCCTAAGGGCAAATCTGGGTAGACTTCTTAAGGAAAATGAACTCAGTAAGTGAGGAATGAGTAGGAAATTTCAAAAATAGCTATTTTCACGACCAAGAAGGTAGTTTTTGAGACCCCTACTGAAGCATCTCTTGCTCTTTGACACAGAAATGAGTTTCAGTCTGATGACAGGCCTTACAGACACACCTTTGGAGGGTTATGAGGAGCCATGTTAGTCTGTGAAGCCTCTGAAAGACACCTCTGGCCACACGGTCTTTCCTTTCCAGCAAGGAACTTCTTCATCACTGAAGACAGCACAGGGAAATCTGCTTTCTCAAGCAACTGATCTCAGACAGGTCAAGCAGCCTCTGCCAGGGGGACGCCAGCCTGGGAGACAGGCAGGTAGAATTAATACTAAATGCAACCCCTGGTATCAATTGTGTAAATATTAATGCTTGCACAGAGTATTGCAAATCATGAACCAAAAGTTTGTTGTGGGAGGTACACAGCTGAATTTTCTTCTTTTGCTTGTAAATGATTGGGTACCCATGAAAATATTTCCAAATCTGAATGGGAGAAACCAGTGTTATAGGCTGTAGGAATATACCTCACTTTAGGCCCTTCAGTCATGGATCTTTTTAGATATCTAGAGCATCTCAATCACTGTCAGGTTTGCACTGAGGTACAAAAATTGAATTGGAATTTGACTTACGCTGTCAATACTGAACATAAACAAGCAAGCAGATGACAAATAGTAGTTATTCTGTCTGAATAAATCCAAGCTTAATTTCTGTTCCCTCCAGCTTCAACTGAAGCTGCCACTAAGCTACCAGGTTGCAGATCTTGCTATTGTTACTTTGAACCCTGTAGTGGCCTGTTTTTATTTTTATTGGACAATACTTTCTTCTAATTCACATCTACATGAGTGCTCTGACTTTCATGTGAATAGCCACATGGCATAAACAGAGTCAAAATTCCAGCATCACAACAGGAATAATTTTGGGAGTACCAGCAACAATAGGATCTACCTGCAAATATACAGTGAGTGGAAAGAAGACTGGTTTTAAGCATCAGGGGAAAGAAAGGTCAAGCTTACTGAGTTTTTGTCTGAAATAAGCTTCCATTATAAAGAATAAATAGTATTCTTTAATGTATTAAAGTAATAGAAATGCTCCTATACCGTTTTGCACTTGTGTGTGTAGCTCTAGCTTGCAGTTTTCTGTTAAACCTCTGAATCTGCAGACTGGAACACAGTGGTCACAGACAAATACCTCAGGAAACCGTCGCTCAACATCAACATCATAGTCACGGAAATCCTGACAGGGAAAAGCAGTGAATTGCGGCTAAAAGCTTCTTGAAAAGAAGCTTATATTATGTATATGGTAATTCACTTTTGCCCTTTTCCTGTGTCATTTGTGGATTCATACAACAGATTTGGAAGGCAACTGTCTGTGGCAAGGGTTAAAGTTTGGTTTGGGCTTGGGACATGTGCTGTCCCAGGATGAGTGCTGTGCTCTCATCAGATCACATGCTTCAGCAGAATTTCACTGGATCCCAAACTCCTCTCCAAAGTACCCCAAGGTCTGAAAATTAATAGTTCAAAGATATAGGAGAAATGGGGAAAAAATAGGCAATTTAAAAAAAAAAAAAAAAAAAGCTAGAAAAACCACTCTTTTAGAATAGTTACTGAAAGGCATTAAAAATCTATGTTGCTACAATTGGAAGTTGGAATCTTTATGTGCATGTATTAGCCCTGTTAGAGAATCATCCTGCTCCACCTTGGATACCAGATTTACATCCTTTCCTTCCCTCTAGTTATATTTTTTGCTAAATACCATGCAATTTAATTTTCCTTCTCAGACTTCTATGAACTTTTACAGAGTTCATTTTGACTGATTCTTCTCATTGACTTCCTTTCCTCCCAAATCATCAGAATGCAGCTGCAGCACGATGTTGGTTCAATATGTCAGGCTTTCCTAAGTGACCAGAAATCCTTTGCTGCTACAACTCCAGATATTTTGACACAACCCTGAACAAAAAAACAAACCAAAGAAAAAAACAACAACAAGGAAAAAAACCCAAAAAAACAAACCAAACCAAACCAAACCAAAACAAAAAAAAAAAAAAGAAAATAAAAACAACACCAAAAAGAACCAAAAAAGAGGAAGAATTTCAGTAGAACTGCCAGAAACATTTATACAGTGAATGTTCATGAACACGTGCAAACTATGACACAGGTGGAATCATCAGATGTTAGAAAAGATACTTACCTTTTGCCATTGAATAACTTAATTGGAAGTTTAAAAAACCAGTTTAGAAGTCTTCTTGCTCAGTTGTTGGCTTCAATGTTTTTCTAATGTTTCACTGCTTTCCATGAAATAGAATAGAATAGAAAAGGAACAGAATAGAAAAGGAATAGAATAGAATAGAAAAGGAATAGAATAGAATAGAATAGAATAGAATAGAATAGAATAGAATAGAATAGAATAGAATATAATAGAATAGAATAGAATAGAATAGAATAGAATAGAATAGAATAGAATAGAATAGAATAGAATAGAATAGAATAGAATAGAATAGAATAGAATAGAATAGAATAGAATAGAATAGAATAGAATAGAATATTTCAGCTGGAATGGACCTACAACAATCATCTTGCCCAACTGCCTACGCACTTCAGGGCTGATCAAAAGTTAAAGTGTATTATTAACGGCGTCATCCAAATACTCCTTAAATAGTGACAGGTTCAGTGCATCAGCCACACCCTCTAGGAAGCACATTCCAGGGTAACCTTCTGGTAAAAATATGCATCTCTTTCTTCCCTAAGCTTTAAAAGACCAAGGAAGAGGCCACCTCCCAAGAATCCCTGTACAGCGCTGGTATATCTCAAGCCTGATGTGATTGTCTGAATTATATCAAAATGCAAACATTTCCAAAGACTATTGATTTAAGCAAACAAAAAACCAAAACCTTTAGGCATGTAAGTACTTGGTTTTGGGGGGTTTCAGCTGGAGAAACATGCACTGCAATAGTATTTCCTCAGGCAATCCATCAGCTTCTTGCTTTTATGACAGAGGTGATCCTGAATTTAAGCAAATAGCAATGGAGAACACTTATGCCATCTCAGAACATTGGAAACACAGCCCAGATTTCAGTATGTTACAACAGCATTAACAAAACCTTTACAAACTGTGAAGAAGGTTGTATAAAACAAAGACTGCTGCACAAGGATGGTATTTGATTAACAACCATGTACTTCAGGCTCTTTGGGCTTTTTCTCCTTGTAAATTAATGCAACTGGAATATATTACAGGTAGAAATTAAGTCATAATTTGAAGTCTCTGAGAGAGTCAATGTTCCTGAAGCACAGGAATAGACCTTGAAAGAAGGGAAAATGAAGATCAGGTGAAAAGGCAGGGAAACGGAGCTGCAGGTAACAGCAGGGCAGGCTCATGACAGGACTTCGTCATGGGTTGGGGACACAGCCAAGGTCATGCTCAGACACTGGCCCCCAGGCTATGGAAGGTCCCATGGCCAGGCAGGGCTCACTGGTGATGAGTTCAGCTTAAAAGCAGCTGCCAGGGTGGCTGGGGATGATCTCTCTTGCTGAGCCTTCAACAGCTCAGGGTCTCCTCTACCAAACCTTTGGATTTTGGTTCTTTCATTTTTGTTTTTGTTTCCCTTTGAAAACAGAAACAAAGGAATTGTTCGTATTCTTTCACCTTGTCCAGCAGGCCTGAGAAGAGGCCAGCAGGGCTTCTCTGTGTGAGGAACCAACCATGAGCAGCCCCTGATGGATGGCCTCTTCCCCACATTGTTCTGGCACAGGGTGGGGTGGTCTGAGGGTGCACACAGCTCTTGAGCTCCTGGCTGCTGTGAGGCAATGAGGGGGGCACCAGTTTCCCAGAGCTTAGAGGGAAACGCACCTCTAGTCAATGTTTGTGACTTTGTCCTAGCACCAGGTAGCAGAAGGGAGAAATCAACTCCAAGGTTGCCTTCTCTGTTTACATCTTCCATGCTTTGTCACTAATAAAATATTTCGCTGGTACAGAACCTTTCATAATGTCTACACTTGAACCCTCTCACTCACAGTGCCATCCTGGCCTTCTTAGGATGTTTATAATTAGAAGCCTGAAGTGAAGCAAGACAACAGAGTTTAACAAACTAATCTGTACCACTGAATTTCTGAAGAGCTGTATCCTGCAAAATCAAGCACAGACCCATTAATGTGCATAATTTATACTGATGAAGCAGTAAAGTGAGACATGGTTGTGCATTTTCTGAACAACCCCTTTTGAGGTGTGATATCACACAAGTACCAAGTCCTTAACAGCCAGCCAAGAATGACCTTTTTAAAACAAACTCTTCGCTGGAAGGCAGCTGTGTGTACCAACAGGCTGATTGCTGCAATCCAAAATGTTACATCTCTGTGGGCAGATGGACTGCACAAACGAAAATTACTGTTCAACAGGTGGGAAGAGCTGAGTTTTCTTTAAACATCAGTTTTTAGAGCCTGCTTCCTTATTTTCATGAATATAGCATCTGTTTCCAGGGAAATGAACCTTCGGCAGAGAGCAAAAGCAAAAGTATCAAAACCCTAATCAGCAGGGAATGCAGAAGTCCCCAAGGTAAGTGTATGGATAGAAGTCAAATTTAGGGGCTCTTAATCGTAAATTTTTCAGCTTGCACTAATCCCAGGCTGTTTTTGGTTAATTTCTCTCGTCTCTGTTACATGTCCTCAAGTCTGGAAGGAAAAGGTTTTCTCATTGTGGTCATCTTCTTCACTGGCAAGGCAGCAAGAGTTGTCATAATGCGAAAGCCAGACTGTGAAATATATTTAATTCTTAACCCAGTCAGTAACTTCAGATGACCGTGACTTCACACTGATGCAGACTTCTTCCTTTTAACTTCTGACATACAGAATGCAAACCTTGACTTTATTTACAAGAAACTCAAAACCACTTCACTGTATCAACTCAAAGCCACCTTCCTGTATCAACACAAGAATGAAAAAACTTTTTTTTTCTCTTACTTTTAGGTCAAAACAAGCTGAAATATTCCTCTAATACAGAATTCCAGCTGGTGGTTGGCCAAGGAATAGCACAGCAAAGATGACCATTGTAACCTACAGAGCTTTTAAGTGTTATAATGATACAGAAATCTGGAATCTCGGACAAGAAAGGGAAAGACAACTTTTTTCTGTTTTTTCTGCTCACATTCTCTACAGAATGTGAGAAGATAAAATCCCCACAGACATCCCTGCCCAGAACCAGCAGTCTGCACGTGGATGTGGGTCACCACCAGCCCTGGAGTCTCACCCCATGTGACTTGGTACAGTCTGTTGAATCCTGTGACGGGATCTCGCTGTGTTCAGCAGGATCTTCATTCTGCCTGTGTCTTAATTAGTTGGCATAATAAAGTTAGCTGACATTCAGATCTTGGAAGAGCCTGCTCAGGCTGAAAGAAGTTCCTTCCTGTCCAATTGACCTGGAGTCTGGAAAGAAGTAGATCAGCTGTTTTCTTTTCTGGCTACAGCAAGGCATTGAAATACAGTGCTTTTTTTTTTTTTTGTGGCAGTGTTTTTGTCCCTTAGTGCCAACTAAAGCCTTTCTGGGAGGTCTGTAAATTTTCTCCTGTATAAAGTTGGCTTTCTTGAATATTTATTCTTAGAACTATATATATAAACTAATTAAGAAAATAAATTAAGTCCACACAAACTTGTTCTGTTAGGAGCCCTGATAGTCTTGAATTTTCACTATGAGTTTCTGCCCAAGTTTTTTCAGAGGACTTGGTTTTTTTTTTTTGTATGAGTTAGCTAAATTGTTTAATCAGGCATTATGTGCAGGTGTCTCTCTCTCTCTCTCTCCTTTTGTTCCCCTTCTGCTTTCTTGCAGCGTACAATTTCTCCTGCTCTGTCCTCTTCTCAGAGTTTCCCATGAAGTGGCTTTGGGAATTAACTCATTTGGTTTGGCATCTTTGGTCAGCATGGCAGCCTGGGGCCAGGCAGGCTTAGTGCTAAGTCTGTGGAGCATACGCTGATCATCACCACCAGACTGTGACTCATTGAAAGGCACCGTTGTGTGCAGGCCCCTTGTTGGTCCTGCAAGAGGGAATTATACCTCCGACAGCCTTGCTTTTGCCGTATCCCCATGTTTTGGCATTTTCATACATAGTGCACGTCCTAAAATTTTCTTTCTTTTCTATATAGAGGAACTGGCAGTGTCTGAAAGAGTGGGTTTTTTCGCAGTGAAAGAATTAAATGGCAGGAGTATCCAGTCCATACTTCCTTCCTGGCACTTCACTCTGCTTTTCTGTACCTATTCAATTCAGTTTAATAAAGAATTGCACTCTCACCAGAATTGCATATGATGCTTCAGTAACCTACAGCATCCTGTTGAGTTTCTGGTTTCTGTGTCTGATTAGGCTTTCTCTAAGGAAGGTGCAGCACTTTTCTGACGGTGAAGGCATGCAAGCTGGAGGAAGGATAACTGTCAAACGAATTTCATCCTTAAGCAGTATTTTTGGTCAACGGAAAAGAGTGAAGCTAAGATTTAGTCGCTCTGTCAGAGTGCCCAGTTTGATCAGATGTCATGCTCTGTATGCAGAGGTTCCTCCGTGCTGGAGTCCAGTTCATATGCAATATGCATGCCTTGATTTTTCTAACTGCTCTATATCTGTAATACATTTTTTAATGAAATCTATTGTTCCTTCTGGTTTGCAGTCAACCAGATTTAACAAAATAGCTGAGTTTCTTGTGGAATGTAATCTCCGGAGAACCCTACACTGTCTCTATGGTAAAGTTAAGCCAAATAAATCCTAGAGTTGTTTGCAACACAGATGACAAAAAGATTCAGAACTGTAGCTATTGTGAGCATTATAAGACTGGAATGAAAAGATTGAGAGGTTTCTAGACTTTCCTTAGAGACTTCTGAGCAAAAGGGATGATTGAATGTCATTTTGCAACCAATGAAGAGCTTGGGTGGTGATAAATGCAGCTAACAGAGGGAGCCAACAGGCAGCGGCGGTTTGTGTAGAAGTACGCAAGATGGTCCAAGAGCCTTTTCCAGAACAGCATAACTATGTCACTACAACAGCAGGCCAGAGCCTGACAAGAGCCTGTGCCTATGAAGTAACAGGCTATTCTCTCCAAAAGTGTTTCATCTACTGTGTTTTTGCAGCAACAAACTCAATTTTCAAGATGTTTCCCATGCAATAATGACCAACACTGATCTTCCCTACACTGACCAACCAGACATGGAGCAGAGGTGCTTGGCTGGACCTGAAACTTACAAAACAGCAGAAATTGGTCAGGGATCTGAAGACCAGAGACAAGCCTGGTTGCAGGAACCATGAGATGGTGGAGATTAAGACTGATAGACAATGGAATAAGGCAAACAGCAAGACCACCTTGTAGTCCTTGAGAGCAAAATTTGTCCTGTTCAGAGATCTGCTTGGAAAAATTCCACGGGATATGGCCCTGGAGAGAGGAGGAGCCCAGGAAAGCTAGGGGATATTTAAGGGTCACCTCCTCAAAAATGGTCCATGCCAACAAGCAGAAACCAAGCAAAGAGGGCAGAGGTTTAGCAAGGAGCTTCCAGCTAGGCACAGACACAAAACAGAGCTGTACTGGAGGAATTGCAGCCTGTAAAGTCTCACCTCAGTCCCTGGGAAGGTGGTGGAGCAGCTAATCCTGGAAACCAATTCAGCGACAAGAAGGCATCTGCAAGTAGTTGGCAGGGACTTACAAAGGGAAAAGCCTGCCTGACCAACCTAATGGCCTTCCACAGCGAGGTGACCGGCTTGGTGTGTGCACCATAGGAAAGAACGACTGGGAAATAGTTACTCAGAACAATGGCCAGGGAAAAACTAGGTTCCTGCTGTATGTAATAGATTCAAGAAATGTTTACTTAGCATAAATTTGGATGCCTGCTGGATAATTTTTATATTAGCACTGACAGCTGCTTGCTGTAGCAGATGAAAGTACAGTGCTGCTGCCCTCTTTGTGTTTCTTTCCTATTCTGGTACTGAGTCTCCATTAGCATTTCTGGAGGAGTAAATACGTTGATTGGGAAAAGAAGACTTTCTTTTAAATATTTGACATGGGCGTGTTATCAAAACATCAAGAGGAAAATGCAAAGATAAAGGAGGTGCTGTTTGTCACTGTCTGCATCTTCAGACACCCACCACTACAAAAAATCTGCTTTATTTTTAGGAAGAACCATAACAGAGCTGACTGCCACCAAGTGACATCTCTTTCATGAGTGGACTCTGTACAGCAACTGAGGTGAACTTTGCTGTAATAGTTGAGGAAACTTTCATTACCTTTGACGACCTCCTTCTTTTCAGCTTTGGTCACTGTCCCTGTCAAACAAAGGAAGGCAAAAACATGAGTAAAAACTGCTAAACTAGCCACACATATACAGAATGGGACCTGTCCTGCTTCTGTCTCTAACAGAAGCTAGTATTAGATATATTAGAAGAACATGCAAGAAAGGCTGTCACTAACAACTCAGCACAACAGCAAAGCCTTTTATTATTTTTAGCATTTTCATGGTGATGACACAATTATTTTTTTAATAGTAATTAGTCTTTGACAGCCTTCTGTAGCAGGATGCCATGGTGCCAATATCTGTTATCCAGTCCTTCCATAATCCTCCAAAATTATTGGTTCCACTTCTAATTTGTGACAATAGTTTCCATATGGGCTTATCTGCATAAAACCATTTCCTGATATTAATATGAAATGTTTTTCCTTTCCATTTGTTCCTGTCCTACTATTATAAAGGCCAAATAAAGGAGCTTTCCCCAGACCTATCACTCAGATTTTACTTTTCTCTGGATCCCTCTTGTTCATCGTGGGTGAAATCCTGCCTAGAGAGAATTACTACAGTGACTTTGAGCCAAAACCATGTATCTTTTCCTCTTGATTCTTGAGCTACTGACTTTCTCCTTGGAAAAAAACTTTGCTTAACACCCTAGTGCTGTCACTCCTTTTGTTCTCATGTTACTGTTACATCTGTCTTGAGCTATAGTGAGCAAAGTCAAGTGTTTTTTATAGACTGTACCATCACCATGGTTATCTGTATTATTTGCTTGGAACAGAAGATGAGTGTGCCTGAGTGGGAGGTATAAAAATGACTATCAGGTGAGATATACTAGGAAGTATCTAAAAAGACTAATATTGCCAATTTAAATTTTTTATTTTCAGTGGATTTCTGTATATTAACCTTATATTCACCCAATTATGTAGAGGAACACTTCCTGTGATTTCTTTTAAAAGTTTGATCTGTGTAAAAGCTGAGCAAGGTCAGGTGTTTCTGACAAATTTCAGTGGGTACAGACTTCAGTACAGATGCCCAAGAAACGCTGGCATTTCTGGCTTAGTGATGGACAACACCAAAGGCAGAAATGCTTCACTAGAGCTGCAGGTGCCTCACACTTTGGGAAGTTATACCCCAGCCGCTCCAGGACAGATCATGGGAAGCAGGAATTGGCAAACCAGCAGCCTTTACCTGGAGCTGATGTGGTAAAAGATGTTCTCAAGAGCTGTTTGGGGGGTTTTGCATGGTGTTGCCTTTGTGCAGAAACAAGTTCCTTGTAGGTACCGAACTCCCAGATGACTGGCACTTGCCTTTATCTCACCGGTGTTTTCATGATGAAGGACACCTGCCACAGGAAAAAGATGAAAACTTGAAATGTTTTGTCTTTATAGGTGGTTTCAGTCCAATTAACAAAGTAGGCTAATTCTGGTGAATGCATTTATCTTTGTGACGCATCCAGGCAATCTAAGTAGGACAAGGAAACTGATAGACGTCTCTGCTGCTGATCCTGAGGTGATAGTTTAGGCATTACATGCTTACCTACTGCTGTCTATGCAAACAGTAACTATATCCTTGCCCTCAGCTGACACCAATGAAGCACTGTTTGTGCTGTGACTAGCTTGAAGTCTTCAAAATAGGCACAGAATTCATAGGAAGACCAAGGAAAATTTTTCTGCAGTTCTTCCGTGCAGCTCTTTCTCTCCTCTTAAACAGTGCAGTGATAGAGAAGTCATTTGGCAGAGAACCACAGCTATGAAAGAAGGGAAATTTAGTCTGAGAGCATGACCATGTTACACAGTTTGGAGGACAACCATTTTCTATGAGGTAGGCTTTTTTAATGAGGATACACTGTGTTCCTCAGGTTAGAAGTTTAAAAAAGGAAAACAAATGGGAGGAAGGTTCTCTGTGTGTGCTACTGGAGACGCCCCTGTCCTGTCTGATGTTCATGGTGCTCTCTTTACTTTCATAACGGCAATCTAACAAGGAGGGGCAGGGCCACAGTGTTCTAGGATTGGAAGGTTCTGTGTTGTATCAGGGGCATTGGTGGGAAGGATGTAGGGCTGTCATTTAAAGTGTATGAAAGGTGCAGAGAGCAGTAAAAAGCAAACAGGCAGTGCAGGTTATGCAGTATTCTGGTAAGAACTGGATTAATTTCTGGCTGTAACGTTGTCTTACAAATAGTGGGGTAAAAGTCTGAATAAAACAAAATGAAAGTGATTGCCCAATGTGTATCTTTATTTACAGCTATGTCTCCTTGACTACTTTCTTTCTTGGGAATTTGTCTCACCAACTGAATTTAAGTCATTGTCCTCTTAAACACAGATTCTTCTTGGAATCTTTTGTTGATCAGATACAAAACAGTAATAGGTTTAGGTTTGGTGGTTGTTTGTTGGTGGTTTTTTTTCTTTTTTTATTTAAGGGGAAATGTCGCTCCAAAGAGATTTCATCCAGTGCAGTATAATACAGCTGTGTTTTTGTTGCCTGCTTTTATTAAATCCTAAGCTCAAAACGTTCTGCTATGTCACTTGCCGTGAGTTCTTTCTTGATGCACTCCCTACAGTTCTGCCCAACTACTCTGTATGGAGTCTTGCAATTCATCTCTAATGAAAGCATTGCCTTCAGAAAAAAAAAAAAAAAAAAGAATTTTTTACCAGGAGAGAGCAAGAAATAAAGAACCCGCCATTTTTAGTAGTCAGTTCTGGCATTTAACCTTTGCACTAATTACAGCAGTATTACTTTTACCTTCATAAAATAAGCAAAAAGGAATCCCATGCCAGTGAGCTTATAAATTCCATTTTGGAACTTTGAGCAGCACCATTCCAGGGTAAATGTGTATGATCTGAAAGCGTTAGGCTGGATTCACTCTTGGAGTACAGTTCTGCTGAACCCTGCTGAGCAATACTGGTAATGTAATAGCCGCACCGACACAGACACACGCTGCCTCATCTCTTGTCACTTATACCCCACACTTCGATTCACACTAACCCAGATGAAGTTCGGCACAGCTGTGCAACAGTCCTTAGCTGTTTGCCAGTCAATCAGACTGTCATTTACTCTGTTTCTGCAGCATAACCTCATTGATTAAGACTGCAGTTTCTGGGGTAAATATCTAGTGATTTTGCCTTTAGAAAAATTGATCTGCTGATGCATATCTACCAGTTGAAATCTTTCCCTTCCAATGTGTGGAGGTGAGAAGGGGAGGAAAGTGTAATAGTAGTAACATCCCTCAGAAAAATGGTTAACATGTACTAAGACAATTGTGAAGAAAGCATTACCATAGGCCTCATGTCTTGTGCATTGCAAAAAATTATACCTTTCATTTTGAACTGATCCAACAACAGAGAATTATTATTCTGTGCTAACAGCCAGTTGTATTAACATTCTCCCCGATTATGTCTACAGACATTCATAACAGCATGCTGAGTATGGAAAAGATTTGTAAATGTTCTGACTTAATTTCATCTGTTTAGTGTTAAACTCACTTTTCAGATTCAGACAGGTAGACCAGTCCTGCTCTCATTAAGCTTAATGATAATTTGAACACTGATTTCAAAGGAAGCAGCACTGGACTCCTGTGGAACATGAAATTTAAGATAAAAGTGGTGCTGAAGTAAGGTTCTCATTCTGTCCTGCCAGTCTGACAGTGCGTGTATGAATAGAAGGTAGGTTACATAATGTGCCTGTCACTAAGGAGAAGCATATCCACTTTCTGGTTTGATTTCACACCCATCCTTTATAGCACTGTTTGATAATACATGAAAATATCGTGGACTTCATCCTCTGCTTATGTGTAAAAGCTGTAGCTTCCTAAGGACTGCAGTAGCAGGGTATTCTCTCGGTGAGCACACAGGTATGCTGCTCTACAGACAAACACACCCTGTTGCCCTTACAAGCAAGGGCTGTATGCTTTTTTGAATACAGGATTAATTCTGTGGAAAGCAATATCACTTTTCACAGAGTCACAGAATGGCTGCAGCTGAAAGGGACCTCTAGAGGTCTCCTGTCCCAGCCCCTGCTTTGCTGCCTGTAGGTGTTCATGCACAATGACAAGATGAGCCCTCTAGGTGTGTGTGCTTCTCTAAACAGCTTGCTGTGGGGATGATGGATGACCCTTTTGTTGTTTTGTATTTCCTGGCAAGACAGTTCTAATATGTACTGATATGGATTGAATAAATAAATTAGAAAAAAGTTTAAAATACTGTGGATCCGAACTTTGAACATTTTGCATGCAGATGTTTCAATACTGCAATCTAAGTAAAAGGATTTACAGATGTCTTTCACAGACAAATTCTGAACTGCTACCACTTTTTATGAAGAATTCACTTTCAGTTTTGATTCTTTTACTGTAAGCTCAAAATAATCAAACTGATCAATTCGTTGCTTTTCTCATAGCAGTTCTGTTTAAGAAGCAAAGCACTTGTAGAAGAGCCAAGACTTGATTTACGTGCTAATTGCTATTAGGACAAAGAGATATGCACTGTTTGAGGGTCCTGTCCTACCTTGAAACACATAAATTAAATTTTTGTTTGAAGTCAAGATACGGCTTCTTGGATGCCTGTCTATGAGTGGGCTCAGAGGTACTGCCCTTTCCAAGGGATTCTCCAGAAGAAAAGACACTGCAAATGACATGGGGACACTAGAGCAGTTTTCCAAATTGCTATGGGCAGGTCCCTGTAGCTCCATCCTACTCCGAAGATAGCATTGCACACTTTCCTTGTACTTGGATTCTCACAGCAGAGTGAATAAAGGCCAAGTGGTGTAAAGTGTTCCCACGATTTCTTTCCTGGCCCCTATCTCTTCTGTCAGTCCCATTAGGCTAGATAGCCTGGAAATGTTTAAGTGAGGCAAGCTTGGCAACACCCCCCACTTTGGCAAGCCACTTCTCCAGTTGCTGTTAGAGCTCTTAGAGGCCCCCTGTTCAGGAACAGGAGCACAGTTTATAGGTTGGAATGATTTAAATACAGGATTGAACTTCATGAAAGGGGAAAGACCACAGGAGAATCCCCAGGGTGAGTACAGCTTGCAAACAAAGCCCAGATGATTCAGCTCTTCAGGGCAACCAGTGCTGTGGTTTAACCCCTGGCTAGTGTGGATGGGCAGAGAACTGCTCCCAAAGCTTTAACGTGCAGCCAGCTAACGTAAAGCAAGGCTAAACTGGGCACAGAAACCCTTCTTTCTCAAGCCAAGCAGCTGTTGCACTGATCCTGCACTTGCTGCAGCCTCCTCTCACACTCTCTCCCAACTTTCATTCAACCATCAGTCCACCACTCACTCCAGTGCCCCCAAGGACTTCGTGGTTCTCAGCACCAAAGAGGGCACCAAAACACATGGCGTTTGGGTGGCTCCCAGGCCTGCTCACTCTGGCCCATAACACAAACAGCATTTTATCAGAACAGATAACTCTTATGGATGGGAGATGTCCAAAGCACAGGCACAGGGACTCAAAAAGAGAAAACAAAACTCTGAATTGCTAAAGCCTGCAGGTAAGTGTCTTTCTTCAACACCAGACAGCAAGCTTTGTAAGGAGCCTTTGAGAGCCACTGGCTTTATCCATGGAAACACCTAATTATCATAAGAAGAAAGGAAGGGAGGCTTTTTCTGAAGCGATAGTGGGATGGGGGACACATAGGCACACAGTTAGTGCCACCTTTTAGATGAGCATGAAAGATGGATCCTGGAATCACTGCTCTTAACTTTCAGCACTTAACAGTGTTTGTTGTTTGTCGTGCCAGTTTGCCTGTCCAGCCCAGTTTGTAGTATGCCCCCTGGCAGGGTGCCATCTGATACTCTCCTTCAGTTATTGTCCATAAATATGGTATATTTCTGTCAACTGCTGTCATGCTTTGTTCCCTGAGGTGGTGGAATTACATTGTGAAATATGATATCAAAGTCTGATCTTCACCACAACTCTGTCATAAGGCACTATTTTTGCTGGCTAACCAGGGTTCGTGTATGATGTAATGCCCTTGGTACAGTAGCATTTTTGCTACTGCAGTTGAAAACTGCTGGATTGTCTTACTATGTTACAAATCTTATGACATTACAATAAGCATAATCTATATTAAAATACAATACTTCCTTTCCTAAATTATTAGGCACAGAGTGGCTGAATTCAGGAAGTTGCTGAGTACCTTAGGTAATCAACTAATATTGTTTCAAAAACTGCTCCTTTCCAGGTGATTTTCTATGCGTTTTTATTGATCTATTTCCATTTGTGGTATAATCCCCTGCATTTGTCTCTAAACTCTTTCCTGATATTATTGTGATAGGCAAGAAAGAAATAGCAGTAATATGTAGAGAATGGTGAAAATTCTGAAGACCACAAATGGAATGTGAAATCTAAAAATTTCAGATAAATTAACACAATTCTGTACTGCTAAGGTTTCTTCAGACTAACTTGATTCAAAGGCTAGAAACAATCCTATGTGTAGATATTAAAATCACTAAGTGCCTATGTGGGAAAAAAAAGTTCTTTTTTCTTGTCAAATGTCATCTAAATTCCAGTTGTACTGCAGTCTTGTGCTACTGCTAACTAGCAGATCTCTCTGCATTTCACTTTAAATGATATGAAAAATAAATGATGTGGCCTCTAACACACATCAAAGAAAGAAGCAGAGTTGCTTCAGTGGATATTCGATTCAAAAAGAAGAATGGATCCAATTTCAACAACTTACTTATCCTGGGGCCTGGGGATTTACCCCTAGGGAAGCTTTCTCTTTGCTGTCACAAGAACCTGCAAACATCCTAATCAAAACAAAACCAAATGAGATCAATTTCTCCTGCTCTTGTTAGCAAGGTTGCTTTGTTATGTTACGAAAACAAAAAGAGAACAGTGCAACAGAAACATGTTAATCCTTGATTTTTCTGGTGTGAGGACACAGACAGGTCTGTCTGAGACCTGGTGATGTGACTGTAACAAAAATTGTCACTGTCAGGGTTTGAAATCTCTCCAGGAGACACTCCAACATTGCCTCCTCTAGCAGCGTGCTTTGCATTGATGCTGAAGGAGTGACCCCTGCAAGGCTGAGCTATCGTGGTAATCCACATGCGACTGCAAACCCCCGGGCAGTGAGGCAGGGAACCTGTCCCTGTGCCCCGGCTGCCTTCCTGCTGGAGCAGCTCTACTGCCAGGAGCGCCCCTTCCCCTCTCCGAGTCTGCAGGAGCCTCCGGGACCTCGGGCCTGGCACACCTACTGCCTCACGTACCGGGCAGGATAGCGTTAATTACATTAATCAAAGAATCCTCCTGGAGCATAAGATGATGTTTTGACATTGTGGAGATGATGAAGCTGCTTAACATTCAGTCTGTAATCCCACAGTCCTTCCCTCCCCACAGAAATCCTTGGGTTTGAGCACATTCTGTGTTGCATGGACTTGGTGTCCTGCTTCACAGGCAGTTCAGTTCATGTTTAAACAGGATGAGTATGGAGAATGTTTGATCTCCCCTGTTTACTCTCACTAGCCTCTGAAGTTGAAGACCTGCTTATGCAAGCAGTCTGCAGGGAGCAGGAGGAGGCTGAGGTGCAGGCAGCTCCTGTAGCCCAATCAGTTTGTTGACAATAGGGTAGTTTTTATAACCCCTCAAATGATGATTTTTTTATATCCGTCTCCTGAACTCTGGTGTTGTGAGAGCCACAGTTTCCTGGGGAAAGCTAAAGCACAGCCAAGTCTGATCTAGCTGTCTCTGCATCTAGACACGACTGACCTAATTATTCCAGGCGTTTGTGCATCTCGAAGCTCTGCTGGTCACAAGTGGTTAGTAACAGTGTGCAAATGAAACTGGCTCCCTACCCCCTTTCTGTTTTTGCAGGCAGCTCTTACCAGGGCACAGTCTCACTCTCTTCCCCAGCATGCACCCTGGTCCGTGGTTTTGATACCCACTGTCATTCTGCATTTTGGTGCTTTCTTATTGCATGGCTACTTTTAGACTGCTTGGAAACACAGTGTATCTTCTCCTCCATTTTAGTTTCACAGCCTTCTCCACTGTCTGCTGCTATAGCTCTTGAAAGAACTGTGTTGTGAAAGCTATTCCCCTGAGCTATCCCCCTGAGCGGGATTTGAGAAAATGGTTTCTTCATTGAATAATGTATTTTTGCACATTGCAATACTGGTTGCATAAGGGGGTCAGAGGGAGGGTGGTGGGCAGCAGGCAGATCCCCAATGAAACACCTTTTGTTACCAGGGTCTGCCCTTGCCTAGGGAGTGTGAGATTGAAATTCAGTGTCTTCCTCAGATCCAGGAGATTGATACAGAAATTCTGTGATAAAATCACTGAGATATTGGTAGAGCTGGGACACAAACCCTCATGCTCTGTCTCTAGTGTGACTAGTGCCCTAGCCATTTGCACGCTGCTGCTTGATATATAATTCGAGGTGCCACACAAAGTGGGAGGACTCACAGTGGAGAACAGTCTCACCACCCCTGCAAGAGCCCTGCCTCAGAACCAGAAAAGCAGACAGAGGTGTATGGAACACCAGTCCCTTGTCCTCAGCGGTCAGAAAGAAGCAAGGCCTTCCCTCTCTTCTGTTCTGCTCACCCTTGAGCTTTGTGTTGTTTCTTCTACTTTCGTTACACAGACTGCAAAATCAAACATTTTGGATTGTTTGAAATGCTAAGTTTATTTGGTACAAAAGGAAAATGTTCAGGTTTCCACTTCACTGGTAAGAATAAATGATCGCATGAAGAATGACATGGTGGGACTGGCTACCCCACTGAGGATGAGCAATTGCAGTGCCCATCCAGCCGTCTGACTACTCAGACTCCCTCCTCCCCTGAGCTCCACTGCTGGGTCATTCTCCGACTCCACTGGCCAGCTCTCCCCATTTATCTTCCTTGCCAGCCCAGCCTGTGGAAATGTGCTAGCATCAGCTGCCATTCCACAATATGCCCCTCCTCTCCCCGTCTGGCTCTCATCTCTCGGTTTGCTGTGCTATTACTCTCAAAGCACTTTCAGATCTCATTTTTCTTCCTAGAAATGTTTGTTGCTGGATCCCCTTGCAGATGAGCTCTGGGAGCAAAATAAGGTATACATGACAAGTCAGTCACCCTTGCACCTCCATAAGAAACAAGTGTAAGGCAGCTATGCACCAAAGCTAGGAACCACCTTTTTGCTTTTTGATTTTTTTGTGATTGCTTTGTGATCAGCAATTGCTTTGTGATTTTATTTTTTATGTGGTGTAATATCCTAACTCCAACAGTTTCCCCACCTTTTATGGTATGCACAGGATAAACATTCTTCTGCAGGTGAAATAGGAGCATATACAGAAACATTCAACCACCTTTCACAGATTTCGCCCCTCTTTTTTTTCTCCACTTTTTTTAAACTTTTTTTTTTTTTTGCTATTTTGTGTTATTATTACTTCTTTCTTTCCCAACACACAGCACTTGTGAGCATCCTCCCACACATCACAGGTGCCAGCTTATCACCACTCCATGCTTGCAAGCTTTTGAATTCTGAAAGTGGTGATACCCAGAACTGAGCAAGTGTATGAGAATTTAAGGAGGTTGTTTATTTATGCAACTACTATGCTTCTGGCACACATGCTTCAGGGAAAATACTGAATTCCTCACCCAGACTATGGTTCAAAACAAAAAATAAAAAAACCCCTGATGTTTAAAATAACATAATATAGCCATCTGTAAATATTTTTTTTTTAATCGACTGAAAAATATGTTTGTCCAGGTCCTGACGTAAGTTTTGTCCCTGGATCCATCAGTATCATAGAAAACAAGCAGATATACTATCCTTCCCAGTTAGTATATGGTCCTTTTCTTTGTTTAGGCACTTTGAACTGAAACAGAACTAAAATAATCTGACCATTTTCCTAGGATATCATTAATAAATAATATAGAGTCACAATATATATCTGAAAAGTTTCTGGATTCATTCTCCACTTCTTCTTATCCTCCCTCTTCTTTCCTTGTGTCCAAGAGTCAGATAACTGCAAGTGGAGATTTTCAAAGCAGTGCAGAGGATGGATTTTAATGGCAGATGCATGGCTAATCCCATGCAACGCTTTCAAATTTCAACCCCCACTTCACAGTCAGTGGCTGGAAAAGGCTGCAGAGTTAATCTGTGAGCTAATGCACATGTCTGCTAAGCATTCCTTTTCAGCACAGTCATGTGGGCACTGTGCGCTGTGGCCCAGGAGAGCTGGGCATACAACAGGGGCTGCTGCACGTCTGGCTGCAGCATCACTGCAACCCTCTGCAAAGTGGTTTGGTTTGGCCTGGGGAAAGCCCCATCTCTGGGCTCACAGCTCTAGGGCTGGGAGGGTGTGCAGACCCAGGCTATGAGCATCCATCGGTGCAGTGCCATAATGCTCCCTGGACTAGCCACAGGTGCTGTTAAAGAAGGGTTTGTGACGGGCGCCAGTGGGGTCCCCTGCACCTACATCAGTCTGAGCCCTCCTCTTTTTCCCACCACAGAGCTCTGCACTGGGCTGCTTCTCCAGCACAGGTTGCACTAAGCCTCCTCATCCAGCAGCCTACACACCCATTCGGCTGTGGCCCCTCTACCGCCACCGTTTTGGCAGCAGTGTCTTTAACTGGCACATGGAGGTCCCACTGTAACCTGCCCCTCTTGCACTCCCTGTGTCTGTCAGAGCCCCTCTTGACATGAGTTTTTGCTGCATTTTCCTTGGAGGATGTTAGTGGGCTGATGGGGAGTCCGTGCATGCCCTGGCACAGTGATTTAAAGCTGCAAGGCAGTCCCTCTTGATGGCAGAGCAGGAGGAGGGCAGCCTTGTGATGAAATAGGAGTTGTGCTGCCTGTTTTCAAATATGGCACTTAATTGTCACTAATAATATAATGAATCATAATTATGTCTCTCATAGACAGGTTTTTCTCTGATATAAGAAAGCAACAAATGGTATTAGCCTTTTGGTATACCATGGTATCCACGTAAACTGTGGGGATATTACAGTGTGCATAATCCTGACTGCGTGGCCTGGCTGCTGTGCAGGTGATGAGGGTAAGAGCAGAGACTGGAGCTCCAGGGAGGGGCCCAGGTCCCAAGGGAAGGAACCAAGGAAGAGACCAAAAGGCTGGGCAGGGTGCTCCCGTGTGCTGTCAGGGGACAGCCCTACCCGCTTGCCTCTTCAGTAGCCATGTCCCTCAGTGCCCAGGGCAGCCCTTAGAGCAGGGCGCTGCGGGGGCAGCTGAGATGGTGGCACTGCAGGCAGTGGGTGGGCACACAGACCTGCTCCTGGGTTAACTTTCCCAGGAAACTCACGGCCAGCAGAAATGAAATGCTCCCTGGGGCCACTGGATCCATGTCCCCAGGGTGCTCTCTCACCTCTTGCAGTGGGCAGAGGACCTTAGGCTCAGACTTGTGGGCCTTCCTGCCGGCCAGAGCAGACAGTCCCAGGGTCTTCAGGAGCAAGCTGGGCTCACTGCCTGGTAACTTGCTGGGATGCACAGAGCCACTGCACAGAGCTCAAGCAAAAGGGAAAGCAGTAAAACCCGGGGTCTGCTTCCCACCCAGCTTCCAATGCTCAGATGCTTATAACAGCATCAGTGTCCTTGAGGTTTCCATGTCCTCACTCAGATTTGTTTGAGTTCTGCCAGAAGGCTCAAAGGTACTGCAGAAGAGGGATTATTCACAAGCAGAGACAGCTGGTTCCCCCTCAGGACTTCTTTCCTTTGGATCCAGGCTTAAAATATGCAATTTTTAGCATCTGCACCTTGTTTCCAGATGAAAGGATGCAGCTACAAAGCTGTGATGGGTAGAGCACAGTTGAATGCCTCAGCAACTTGCTTCCCTGTGAAATGAAGTTCCACATACCTCAGAGGTGATCCTGGTGGGATCAGGCGTGCAGGATTTTCCATGTCTTTTTTGCACATTTTTTCACCACAGAGGGGTCACAAGTGATGCACGTTATGGTGCACAGACAAGCTCAGCTGCTATCACATCTTTATTTTTTAAGCAGATTTTGCTTGCCTTGTAGTATTTGGGTTTGTGTTTGTTGTTTAAGATTTTTGGCAGATGATTTCTAGTTGTATGTATTCTCTTCCCTCAAATGCCCAGATGATGGGACTTTTTGTGTGGATGAAACACAAGATACATAAGGTGCTACAGGCAGAATTACACAGACTGATTGTCTGCAAAACAGATGACTTGCGAATGGCCTTTATCACTTTAAAATATATTTTAAAACAGGGAAATGTCTGTGTGAGTGATTCCCAAACTGCTCAACAAAAGGCTCAGTATAATCTTGGAACGTTTTTTCCTGATTGTTGTCAGATGCTAATTAGGGAAACAAAAGGGCATTCACCAAAGATGTCTGTATTTATTTCAGACTTAATTATGTTAACCTAGAAGTAGGATCAGACAATCATCCAGAGGCTACTCTTTAGCTTGTTTTTCAGCTGGCAGTAGATAACCATGTTGCATCATATTTTTTAAGATATAAGTATTCAGAACAATCAACTCAGGCTCGCTCTTCAATAATTTTTGTTCTTCTTTGTGGAGAGATTTTACCTCAGAGTTCGGAGAAGATATATAATCATTCACTGCGAGACAAGAAATTATTTTACAAGAACAAATGCTGGTTGCCATGGTTTCCAAGGGGGAGAAAATCCAAGGTCATTCACTGAAAATACTCCACAACAGTCAGCAGCGAGGATACTCCCTCACCTCGCTGAGCAACCCTCCCTTGTCTGTAGACACATTCCTCCCATCTCCATTGGTATGCAGCTTCCTGCTTAAGCCACAACAACATTGATAAGAACATGATGTGAAAAACCTGCAATATGTCTGGAAATAAACAAAGTCAAGCCTGGATTTACAAGCCTGGGGGATTTCACAGTTGGCTGCTTTCCGGCTCCCCTGTGCATCTCCTGGAAAACCTGACCCACCTGCTGTGCTTGCCAACCAGGGACTTGCAAGTGCAACTGTGAAACTTTCAGCTGAAGGAAATGGCAGAGTAGCCCCTCATAGATGGGCTGGCACAGGGACAAGCAAATGAAAAAAACACCAGAGATGGTAACTCTGCATTTGCAGTTACGTTAGTAAAAAATGTCAAAAGTTACATTTCATGGGTTACTCCTCTGGGTCTGAAGTACAAGAAAAAGTATGTTTCTTTTTATAAACTGAGGTTTATGGCACCATAACTGCTCCTGAATGTCTCAGTACTGACCTGTGTGCTTGTGACAGTAAAAAAAATGGCTTTGAACACATGAGCAGGATCCAGCTCTCTGACCCTTCGGCATCCTAACCAAAATGCCAGGAACTTTTACACTGCTGAAACTCCAGCATGCCAACACAGCAATTAGATGAACTTTCTCCTTAAATTGGAACTGCTGGGACAAATAAATTAATAGCCATTTGTTTGAAATTACAGATTTTCATTTTAGCATTCACAGGGACAGGCACATAAGCCTTTTGCTCATGTTTTTACAAATGCGACATCTGTGTGCACATTATGCCATGACAAACTACTGTTTACTAAACTTGACTCATGAAAATTAAATGCAACCATCTAAGATGTGTCCAAAGCCTTATTAGTGTAGCAAGCATATTTCTTGCATGATGGGGTGTGTATGTGGTGCCTCAGTTACCAGTGCCATAAAATCAATGACCCTTGAGTACTTGCTAATTTCCGTATCTGTCAATTTAGAAACAACAACAACAATGTATTAGATTAGAAGTGACAAGGGAAATGGCTACATTTAAGTGATAGAAATAACATTTTGCAGTGGACCATTGGCTGCACTGTGTGCACAAATGCAATTCAACTTGCCAAGCCACCACCTCAGCAACTGAACATCTTGTGCAGGAGGAAAAATCTTTATTGGGGCACTGGAGAATGTATAGGCTGCCAATGGAACCAGCTCCTTTTTTGATGAGGTTCTTGGAGCCAGATAGGCAAGAATTCTATGAGTGGGACTAGACCTTCCGCTGCTAGCCTGTGATTCGAATCAGAAGAGATCAGTGCACAGATGAATTACAGAGAAAGAGAAGCACAGGTGGAGATTCGAGGGCTGAGTTTTACAGAGGATTTAAGGACCCCAGCACTGTTAAAGTCCTGCTTTCAGCATAAATTCCCAACTATCTCCCTAACCTTTCAGCACAATTGTCATGTCCGTGGAAAGCCTGTTACTCTCATGGCACTGTGGTTTTGCCATAAAGCTGCCCAAATGCACAGAGCTGTTTCTGAATTTGTGTACTCCTGCTCCCATGTAAACAGCTCTTTAATTCAGTAACACTTATCCCCCCTTGAGTATTGAGATTCTGAGCCCAACTCCCAGTCTTCGGAGGCTTTTATAAGAAGTACAAATAAAAATTCCACAATTGGTAACTAATTAGAAATGCTCCTCATCTGGTACTGGCAAGGGAGTCCATGCACCCAATAGCTGTGACCCTGGCCTGGAAATCTGAACAACACTCTCTGTTTGTCTACCTCTGACTCATTATCTGTCCTTGAAGGAATCATGTTGACCTCTCTGTGGCCTGATTTTCCCAGCTTTTAAATAACAATGATATGTTCCCACACTGAAGCTATCAGGTTGGAAAATGCTAACAATTATTCCTCTGTGACCCCATTGTGAAAGTCAGAGGGACCTATTCTATAAGACTTCAGATGCTGAGCCCTCTTAATTTTCTCACAAAAGTGTCTTTTGATCTGTTTTATCTATGTTTTCAGCCTCAGGTCTAAATTGTTGAGTGAGTCAGATATATTGGGTTTGACCAGTCGTATCCCCAAAAATGTTTTTTGGTCAGGAAAACAACTTTATATGGGTATAGGCACTTTAACTGAATACATGTGCTCACAATATTTGTACAGGACTTATTTTTTAAAAATAAAAGAAAAAATAAGTAGGAAAATAAAAGGAAAAAAAAAGGAAAAGGAAAAGAAAAAGAGAAGGAAAAAAGAAAAAGAGAAAATATGAAACCATAAATTTAAAATATGTTGCCAATATATTTTTGGTTTTAATTATGCTACCTCTCCCTGTGGATGTGAAATACTTTAAAATATGCCCTGCTGTTTAAAAGCAAACAATTCAATATTGAAGACTAGATTGTACTGTTCAGCAGTACCAGAATTTTCACATGATTTAGAAATCCTAAGAAACAAAGAACACAGTTTCAGGCTGTCTGTGTAGTAAACCAACAAGTTATTTCGATCATGTATAGGGAAATTACTATTTCAGCATAAACTTTCTTTTCCAAACTTTAAAAGAAACAAGTTTGGTTTCCTTAAGGAGTCTGCAGGGAATCCGTGTTAGGCATTGCAATGGTACCTGCTATGCCAGCAGAGCTGGTAATTCCCTTCCCTCTCCTAGTACACATGTCTAAGATTAAATTCCTGCAGTTTTCCCTTGCTACATTTAAGATTTCTATCAGTTTTCTGCTCACTAAATCACAGTTTTTTCCGTGTAAGTCTGTGCCACAGTCAGACACAAGCTGAGCTGAGGAGGGGAGGGGCACATATAGAGACCATCATCATAATGTAATGTTGCTACTTAATGTTTAAAATACCATTTAGGTTGTCTCTGTCTTTCCCTTTCATATTGTTCCTATAGAAGTTCCCATTTTCAAAGTCTTTACTTTCTGTCCTTTTTCCTTTTTTTTTTTTTTTTTTTTTGGTTGGTTGGGGGTTTTTAAAATTCTTTTAAAAAACTCTCATCTCACAACTTAACTTTCCTCTTGGTTCAGTCTCTCTGGTGGAATTTTCCCATTGCAGAATTCCCCCTTCCCAGCACGTACACGTGCACAAACTGTGGCACTCCCCATGCCTTCTCTCAGCTTATTTTCTCGCTTTATCTCCAGCTTTTCCCTCTCCTTGTACTCAAGGCCACTCCACTCTCCCCTGCCTGCCCAGCGGCACCTCTCATCTCTCTTCCAAACAGTAGCCTCCCTCCTGATTCTCACACACACGCACAAGAAGAGGGCCTGTAAGAAAAAAATAAGCAAATTTTGCAGAGATATATAAGCATATACATACTCTTAATATTTTCTGTCTTCTGACTAATCATCATTTGCTTACACCTATACATGTTTATCTTCTTGTACAGGTTACAGCTGTTTGCCAAAATTGCTCTACTGCCAAGCAAACAACCGTCAGTACAGGAGTTAAGTGATTGAAAAGAAAGTGTCTCCCACAGTTCCACAGTCAAAGTAGCAGACTACATCTCCCAGCACAGCTTATGGCCAGGAAACAAGGTTCCCACTCTACAGCCACCCCCTCAGCATGCACTACAGAAATAAATGTGATTTTCTTCATCCCACTAATTAACTCTTGTTCTCCATGATGGAATTGATGCTGTCATTTGCATCCTTTAGATTTTAGTAATTCAGATGTCAGTGTAATTCATGCCTCCTCTGATCCTACTTTTCTGTCCCAGTGGTGGCTTCGCAGAGGAGTTTACACTCACATGTACACAATGTATATCCGTGGAAGATGGTATTGTGAATTTACCTATGTTGCATCTAAGAGTTAAACAGAAAGACATGTGAGACCAGCTCGGTCTGACAACATTATTGTTCTGATTATTCACCCATTCTTGTAGGGGAAGGCAGGCAAACAGTCTTGCACTAATAAATATCTTATGATGTAATAAATAGGGAAATGTATTTTCAGTTCCTGCTTCCTACATCAGAAAGACACATCATGTGGACCAAATCAAATTATATCTAAAAACAAGGAAGGAGGAAAGAGCCAGGTATATCTGCTTTATGTCATAATAAAGGAAAAATTCCCCCATTTCTGATCAACAAAGGTCAATTCAGATGAGTATATCATATTAATAAAATCATAATCCCTAATGTTATTAGTATAGTCTTTTCATACTTGTTTCCCAGCTACAGTTTTGTTCAAATGAGCTTCAGCTGATTTTAGAGCCAAAAGACAAAATCCTTTTGTGCTTCACACAGAAACCTTCTGGGAGTACCGATAAGGAAAAAGATGAAGTTACCTGGATACAAAGCATGAACAAAAGGAGAACCCATCTGTAACCATCTCCTGTCACATCTCATGTGAATTGTAGCCTGCTAAAGGAGGGCTTTTTCTGTGATCCAGCCCTTGAGCACTCCTGTAGAGGCATGGAAACATCATCTCCTTAGTTAACTTGATGACCTCATGTCAGACCTCTAAATCTTATTTTATCATTTTATCCCAGATGGTGAATTTCTGGGGTGTTTTCAAGATTCACTCTTTCCCTGCTGTTTCAACCACTGTTGCTTCCTCTAGCATCTGGTCTTTTAAACACTATCTTTCTCACCCTCTTGGCCCAGAATACATGTGATTCTGAGTCCGGAATCCAGGGGGACTGTGGCCACTGGTGAAGGAGTGAATCCAAACCTCTGCTGTAGTACCCCAGCTGCCTGGGAAGGTCTGATGTGGGAACTTGGCTGTGCTTGCCAGTGTTGAATTAATTACTGTGAAGTGTAAAGAGCATCTGTAAAAGGCTAGAAGGTCCAGATGCTGTTAGAGTGCACTGGCAGAAACAGGAGGAAGATATGGAGTGATTAAGAGCCTCTGAAAGACAAGCAAGGACATGGAAAAGAAAAGTGTTTTAAGCCTGTATGCCTAGGGGTGGGTGAAGCCTTCTGCTGATGGTAAAGATCAGCAGAACCCAGGGAGTCCCCAGGTTCTCCCAAGCAGGAGGGTTCAACCCTGTTGTGGGTGGATGCCCTGCCATTATCAATAAATGAAACAAAGGGTCAGGAGGCTGCTAGGGAGCTGTTTGGGTGACGGGGGTGTTTGGATCACCAGGGCTTCAGTGGCCACAGCCAGCAGAGGTGATGGTATTAACCAGGTTCTTCATGTCCCCAGCACAGGCACTGTGAGTGGGATGTGGTGCCCCGGGGCTCGGCTCCTCCGCTGAGATGGGCAGCCACGGGGGTAGCAGCAGGGTCTGCAGAAGCCAGGTGAAGAGGTCTACTCCCTGGTTCCCCTCTTTCCCAGCACATCCTTTATGCTGAATATGCAAAGAAAGGCTGCTAAGAGCAGCCCTCTGGGTGCCTCAAGGGAATCCCACCCCACTGCCATATTTCGCTGCCCTGTGGCCTATTGCCTAGGGGTACAAAGCAGAACTCATGGCCCAGACAATCTCCTTTTGTCTCATCCTTCTACAGGCAGCTGTTTTCCTCTTGGCTTGCAAAGGACTTAAGCCGGCATTTATCCTCTGAAATAAAACAAGAAATGTGTTCACCTTGGCCTCTGTCCAGCATTTTGTCCAGTGGCAGTGAAGAGATCTGGGGTGGGTACAGCTGGAGGTCAGGCAGTGGGGATGGGGAGAAAGGCCACTTACAAGACATTAATTGCACTGTGTGCAACTCTCTCATGTCTTTCCTCTCTCTTTCATGCCTTTATTTCTGAAAGGCCAATAACCACCTTATTGTTTCCATCTCTACAGCAATTCCATTCTTTCTGTTGCTCTTTCTTCAGTAGTTAACTGATCCACAAGCTAGAAACTATTTGGCCTTCAGTGCTCTCTTGAAAGCAGTATTTGGTTAATGCTTCATCAGAAATAGAGACACTTGTTCTTGACTTTATACAGTTTAAGATATTTCTCTGTCCGACCCGCTTTCTTACGGAACAAAGCCTCAGCCTGAAATGCCGAACTGGAAGGACACAAAGACCTGATGCAAATGGAGATAGTATAAATCTGATGAAGCTGAAACAAAACCAAACACAGATCCTGGTTGTCTGAGTGGTTACCCCCTCCTTCTTCTTGAAAAGAAAAAAATTGCCTTCTGTAGCTTTTCTGCTTTTCTGCTGTCTTTACTCTGTCCAGTTCATAAGACAGTTGCCAGTCACTGGGGCAAACAATTATATGTACTCCTTGCTGCCACTGTATGAAACTTCCTGTTTCAGACAGAAATCAGAGAGTAGGTTTATATGACACCAACCTCACATGTACCTTTTTTCTGTCCATACCTTCTCTGCTCTGCCTGCAGCCTGCCACTCTTCTCTACTAAACTGGTTTATGTTGAGCTAAGTGACTGTTCATCACCTATCACCCCTCAGACCAACAAGATTAGAAGTGACTAGAGTTTTGTTAAGAAGATGTAGGACCCCTCAAGATGCTCCATCTTGGCTTGAAACCAAAAGCAAAGGGAGTTGAATAATTAGTGTTGGCCAGTATATCCATGTGAGGCTAGAGAGACAGGACTGAGTATGGAAAATCACATCACTATATATAAATATTAACAGCCTTGTCATATCTATTGGAACAAGTTCACTGAGGTCATGGATTAACTCACAACATTCTCCTATTCCACAAATAAATTCTATTTAATGAGATATAAATAAACATACATACAAGTGTGTTTCCAGGCAAAAAAAATACATACTCTCCAGGTTAAAAAACTGGAAACTTGGGAAAGGAGAGCCTTTGTTCTTGGACCTTTCTTACTGTATCAAACAGATGATTCCTTTTACTCCAACTTGACAGGACTTCTTGTGATTTCTTGACTCATTGACAGCTAAATGCTTTCTCTATACTTCTTACTCTCATTGCTGTCTAGTAAATGAGCTAAATTTTTAGGAAATCTATGTATAATATCATGAACATCCTTAGCAAATGATCCAGAAACTGACACTTGCTGGGTTGAATGTTGCTCTGAGGCTGAGAGAAAATATCAAACACTCCTGTGCATTTTTCATGGTTCATGTAAACAAAGCTAGCACTTGCATCCATATTGCCATTCCAGGTAAGCTTTCAATTAATATGGATGCCCTTTTATATTAAAATCTCAAAGGCAACTCTTCAGGAAAGGGTCTGCTCCTGCATTCAGACTCCCTCCTAGTTACTGTAATGACTCTAGATTAAGATGTTATCAACCTGAAATGCCAACAAAGTTGGCAAACAGCCAATTTGGGATACACGAGTGAATTCGGGTATGAATAAAACTGTTTAACTTAAAATCCCCCTTGCTGGGAAGAGAGGGAAAACAAATAGCAAGCCTGCTGTGCAATAAATCCATTCCACTGAGTTACTCCACAGAGAGAACTGGGTGCATATTTATTGTTTTCCCTCTAAGTATTAGGTCTGTTTTACTTAATATGTTTTCTGTGGCCCAATTTTCTCTTAGAAGCCACCATTTTGTTCTGTTTTATTGCTATTAATGAAATATGACTGTTGCAGAAATTTGGAACTAGGCATGAAGTTACCGACATGACTGGAGGACTGGGACACGACAGCAGTGGCTGGAATGGGCGACTGGTTCCCATCGAGAGCCTGCAAAAAAGGAGCTCTGTCGCAGCCCTCCAAGGTGGACTGGAGAGGTTGTCACTCAAAGGGCCCTGTCACAGTGCCCTGCAGGTTTATCCTGTCTTGTGTGAAGTACTTCATGTACAATTGCAACACTGAAGTGAAACATGGTGAAATAGCTCAGCAGGGAGAAAGAGGGATCCTACTGCCCCTTGGACAGCAACTCAGCGCTCAAAGTGTAGCTCAGCTCCCCACACCAAAGTGCCTTTGCTCAAGCACCATGGAGTAATTGTCTTTGGGAAGAGAAGGGGATGATTTTTTTCAGGGATTGATCTCAGTGGGTCTTCACATTTAGCCTGTCTGATCAGTGTGAAAATCAGGATTTCTTATGAAAAACCACGTAAGGATGAAAATGCAGCTGTCATGTAATGAGCCCGGCCTGCTGTTCTTGCATCTCTTGCAGTTAGCAGGAAGCAAGAGGGTTTGTAATGTATAAATTACAATTTAATCACTGCTTCAACAAAGGTCAGGTATATTTACTTTGTATGGAAAATATACACCTTTATGTCACCTTTTTTATCTTCTAACAGAGGCTGAGGGGTAAGCCCTGAGTTGAGCACTTAGAAACATCCACTCAGACTTCAGCATCAAAATAATCACTGACATAAGCACTATGATTTTTGGGTTCTGTTGGTTTTGTGTGTAGCTTGACATGTCTGTTTCCAAACAGAGGTGCCCCAGCCTTCTTTGCTGCTGAGCTCCTGGAAGCTGAGTTGATACCAGTGAGCGTGCATGGGTCTGGTACAAGTCTTGCTAAACCCATGCCTGAAAACAGCTTTATCTGCATTATGAGTAGAGGAGAAAGCAAAAACACAGCCTGCCAATTTGATGCAGCTGTGTTGTGTAGGAGTCTGATTTGTCTTTGTGCAGATGCGTTACAGAGCCAAGGAATTTCCAGATCTTGGCACAGGCTGCTAAGGCATGGATAAGCTTAGTATTGCTTTGCTTCCAGCAAGGATCAAGGAACAACTGTCCCATTCTCATGAGCTGGGAAAACGCAATGTAGAGGGGAGTCCAAAGAGTGCCTCTAAGTCTAACTCACAGATCGGAACTGATTCTCCCTGAGAAAGAGGTAGAGAAATTTTTTCAACACCAAGCAATTAGCTCTCCTCCAAGAACAGTGCCCACTGCAGTTGACTAGTCTTTTCGCCTTGGGCAGAAGAGGTGAAGTCTGCTTCACACTGATTTTCTGGTTCACCTGTGACTTGAATTGGCACAAATCCTTTTAAGCACCTTCAGTAAACTTGTGTTTTGCTAAATACTTGAGGGCAATGCCTATCTCAATATTGAAGCTTCATTAAAATCTACCTGTCAGAGAGTACTTATTTTAGATTAAGTCAGTGTTTCCTTTAGGCTCTGTGTCCAATAAGTAGTGAAGCCTGCATGTTCAGGGTCTCATGTAGTGGAGGGAAAAGGCAGCTCAGACTTGCTTCTCATTATGTGTTTTGCCTGTGCCGTGCTTCAGACAAAGAAAGTAATAGAGTCAACTAAAACCTTAAGGGTTGTGGAAAAATAGCTGTGGACAAATACAGAAGAATTCCGCCAGTTTTGGAACTTAACCATCCTCAATTTGATCTGTTACATCTGCTTCACAGATTTGAGGACTATGTGTGAGGTTAAACCATGTGTCTGTGCTAATTTCCAGTTTGCAAAGGAAAAATTAATTGCAGCATACCCAGAGAACAAAACCTCTCTGCCTCATTGATGTCAGCAGCCGCTTGAATCTTGCTTGTTCTAGCTATGGAGATTTTTTTTCTTTTTTCTTGTTTTTCTTAGATGGGCCCCATGTTGAATAGCATCTTCTGATGATGATGCAGATAAAGAAAAGCATTTTGTAACTTAACACAGAGTCTGAATTCCCAGGAAGTATTTAGATCTTGGATGACTAGGATGTTTTGTTGAACATGTCACACTAACACACTAATGCATGCTAACAATCCATTGAGTTCATAAAGTTTGAAAAAGCACTAACAAAGGACAGATGATGCAAGACAGGAAAAAAAGGAGCAATTTGTTTTCTCAATACAGTTGATAGATGCTTGGAAATTAAACATGACATACTTGCTGGAAGCCAAAATCTTCCATTGTCCTGTTGATCTCTCCCTCTGTTTGCTTTCTTTTCCCTATAACAAATGAAATATTGGAGGAATTGGTATACTTAATGACTTGTTGTTGTGTCACTGTTGTGCTACTGAATTCTTGCAAGAGCTTATTTTTTTCCGTGCTTAGGATTAGGCCATTATATTCATGTGGAAGTGGGGATATAAGGAAAGCAGAAAAAAATGCACTCACCAACACCACTCAATAAAGACACAGGCAATACCCAAGCCCTTCTCTTCCACACAATTGTACCGAATCCTTCATGGGAACACCCTTAGTGAAAGGAAGAACCTTGGCACCAGGGTGGGATTGGTTCCTACAAAGCTACTAAAGCACTACATAGCTTTAGTCTATGTCAGGATGAAAATTAATTTAGCAATAGTGCTTAGGACAGCTGATTGGTTTACAGATGCCTTCTCCCTTCCATTCTATTGCTTAAGGCTGCAACTGTTACCCATTTGGAGACTAAACTGGTAGAAAGTCAGCAGGTGGAGTTTGCCAAGCAAATTCCCCTCCCCTAAGAGAAGTGTTGAGAGTGAAGCAATTGTGGATTTGTTGATTATTTGTCAGTTTTCGTGTGTGTGTGTTTTTTCACCAGAAATAGGAAAGAACTCAAATTAAACAGATTCAGAATTGAGTATTTGCTTAACTAGATGGAAATGATGACTGAAATGTTAGAAATGTTACACTAAAGCAACTCAGTTATTTTTATTCAAAAATCTAGCTGGATTGTGAAATAGAGCAAACTGTCCCAGTCTACCTGAAGAAATGAAACATGAATAGACTTAGACTAGTTTAGGGCAGCATTTAGTAATAAACAGCTTTATTGAAAACTACTGAGATGTACAAATGTCAGAAGCTGCTTGTCTATGCCATGTGGATTTTAAATATTGCTCCATGACTCTATATTGGTAAGTAGCAGTCCAACCTGTTCTTTCCAAAACTTTTGTATTTGATGTTTTAGTGTAAAACCTTCCAACAAGGCTGCATGCTTCAGAGGCAGGACCCTCTTGTGGGACTGTATCTTAGGAGGCAGCACTCTGCAGGTGACCTTCAAAGGTGTGATCTTTCTGCCTCCTTGCTCATCTACATTCCCTTCTTTAAGGCAGCTGGCTGTGGTGTCCCACCTTCAGCAGAAAGGAACACGCAAGAAACAGATTCTCAAGGTCAAAAGGAACAACAAAGGTCAGAAGTTCTACAAAAGCTTACGAGTTTTATTAATAAATTACACACTTGGCATGGAAATTGGTATGTTTCTGAGCTCCTATATAAGCACAGGCCAGTGGTTTTACGATAAAGGAATACTTTATCCTAAAGCTAGTGAAAAGTAAGGTAGACAGAGAGAGATTAATAAGAGAGGAAGGCAGGAAGGCAGGAAGAGGAAGGCAGGCAGGCAGGAGGGAAGGAAGGCAGGAAGGCAGGAAGGCAGGAAGGAAGGCAGGCAGGAGGGAAGGAAGGCAGGAAGGCAGGAGGGAAGGAAGGCAGGAAGGCAGGAAGGCAGGAGGGAAGGAAGGCAGGAAGGCAGGAAGGCAGGAAGGCAGGAAGGCAGGAAGGCAGGAAGGAAGGCAGGCAGGAAGGCAGGAAGGCAGGAAGGAAGGCAGGCAGGAGGGAAGGAAGGCAGGAAGGCGGGAAGGCAGGAAGGCAGGAAGGAAGGAAGGAAGGAGAACAGCATATCTGATAGCTTCAGCACTGATCCAGCCAATGGGATGTGCAGGGTCCTGGGGGTGCTGCCTGGGCTTGGGGTACCTTTTCACAGATAGCTTTTCCCCACCCTGGAGCTAAGTTTCTTGCTTTCTATGCAAATGAGTTACCACGCACGGTTCATTCTTCCAGACTTTTCTGGAATTGGGTCAGAGAGCTTTGGGGTCTTGCATGGTCTTGATTCCCCACTAGAGCCCATTCCTTCTTCTCTGCCTCATTCCTGCACTTGAGCTGTACCTGTGCTTGTGCTTATCTGCAGGAACCAGATCAGGATGTTTGTCCCAGAAAAGTGCTGCCTACCCCTGCATGGCCCTTTCTCCAGCCGCGTCCTGTTCTTTCTCACAGTGTGTTTTTACCAACAATCCTTGACTGGCTCTGCAGCTGTCTGTCGGTGCTTGAGACATATACATCAGCCCTTTATCTTCTAGGCATCTGCACTGGCTTACTGGGACCAAACCTCTGTTTATTCCTTGTTTTTGTCTTTTCTTACTGATTATTTAAAATCATACACAGAACACTAAGCAGTGAAGAGCTAAACTAGGCACCTAGTTGAGCTGCAGCCTAATCCCATCTGCTCTTCTAGAGGCTTCCAGTGCATCTGCATGAGAATCAGGGAAGGGGATTCAACAGTCTTGCATCCCAGCCCCAAGGCTGCACAACGCAGTCCTTCTTTTCCACAGTCTACACCTCCTTGGTTATTTACTTGGATCTGAGAGCTTTGACTTAAACATTCTTAAAGTATTAGCAAGGGAACACTCTGGGAGGCTATTTTAATGGCTGTTCACAAAAGTTGGCAGCAGATCTTCTCTATGACACAGTATGCAAATCAGTGAATCAGGATCTTCAAATCCCTTATCTTATCCATGAGTCCTCCCCTGTGTCCCCTCTTCCATTTGCACCCTTTGTAGGATTAATTCTTTGTTATAATTCAAGTGGTTACTTGTTGGGAGGTTATAAATCCCCACTGAGTCTCCGTGGTGAAATACATGAATATACATGTTGATGTACACAGGCAGCAGATGCTTAACTTTTTTTCACTTCATAAACCTCTGTCTGGAATACAATGCTGAACACTCAGGGCAACAAAACTGTGCCTCCAGTGTGGAGCAAAATCTGATAAAATCAAACTAGAAGGAAATGCTCTTCTTCTGATGCTATTTTAGTATGCTGGTTTTTTCAGCTACTAATCTGTGGACAGGAGTACATTATTTCTTTCAATGATGACAGTTAACACAGAAGAAAATTTGTCCTTCTCACAGAAGGGACTCACTGGTCATGGCCAGGTTTTTCATTTTTCTTGCAATTACCAAAAAGAATGATAAAAAATTATCTATGACTCTAGTCATTAAGTGAATGATGAAGGGTATATACTGTACATCTGACTTGAATGGATACTCAGATCCCAGTGTTATATGGGAAATGATAGAATATAGGGGTCTTTATTTAAGCTAATGAAGTTACAGCAGAGTGACTAAACTGAGGAGCTGAAAATTATCACATTAAGGGAATGGCTCTGTCTTTAGCAGAGAGTAACAGGTAACATAAATCTCACTCATGTCACCACTCAAATACTTAGAGTTCCTACAGAGAGGACCAGCATCTCATGTTCTCCCTTCTTCTGACAGAAAGCACTAAGTCCATGCTAAACAACATCTGTGCCACTGAAATAAGCACCAGCATTTCACATAAAACTACATCTGAGATCTTACTTTTGTTCACTTAAGTAGTGGGGGTACTAAAGAGTACAGAGAAGCACAGTTAAAAGGTCAGTACACAGCAGAAGCTGCTGTAGGGGCTGAACCTGTCAAGGTCTGTGCAAACAGTCACAGAGCCTTTGGAGAAGGAGCTATCATGAGAAAGGTCTCCCAAGCCCTTTGGGTGACCCTTCCATTTTCTGTGGCTTTGCTTTTCTATATTACTTGGAGGAAATATGTTTTAACCATTTATAAAGCCATGGATATGATGCTTCTTAGACACAGCATAGAAATATGTTTTCTGCTACCACTCTCTAATATCATATACTTCAACTCATGTAATCCTCATTGAACTAATCAGGTGTAAATTGTATAAATTGTACAGCAGTTTCTGTGCATGTTGTTAATCTTTGACTGATTCCATGGTTTACCTCTCTAATAATTTATTCAGACCTTCTGAATGCTTCCTGGGGAGACAATCTTTCAGTAACAAGACCAAGATCCATGGCCAGGTTTAGAGGTTATAAATTCTCCCTGGAGAGTTAAAGATATCTTGAAAATGGGACGCAGATCCATACTGATAGATGTGTGTGACTGTCAGTGCTAAGAACCACCAAAATAGTTTTGGAAGGTGGATTTGTTGCTTTTTTTCTAAGAATTTCATTGAAACATGCTATTTCCCATACTAGCCTAATGCTTTATACTCAGGATTTTTTCACAGAGCAGAAAAACAATCTATACAAATTTTTTGTGAATATCACCACAACTTCATCCAAAATGTCAAGACTGAACTTTTCTGGGGGACAAAACTGGAAAGATCCAAAGTATAATTGTGGATTAATATTAAATTAGACTGGGTTTAAGTATCCTTGAACTATTAAATAACTTGGCAAAACCACCACAGCAAGTTAATTTCATATTTCAAAGCAGTTAGGGAGTGGCTAGAAAAAAATCCAGGGTTTCTGATTTCTGCACAAAAAGCTGAAAGGAGATTGCTGAAGTAGATAATCCTCTTACTACATTGCCAAAATTATTTCAGGGATTGTTCTATTGAAAAATATGGCCTGGATTTTTTCATGTGAAAGGCCTTCCATAGCTGTCCAGCTCTATCCAATTGCAGGTAGTGAGATTATCAAATATGGAGAAAATAATACAGTCTTGCATAAGTTTGCTACTGAACTTCAATCATCTATTCAACTTTGCAAGCTATTGATAACATAGACTGAATGTATAGTAACTTTGTCACTGTCTCCAGAAAGGTTAATGTACAACAAATTCTGCAGAAACTTGAACATTTCATAGGAAAGAAAAACATTCTAGGATATGTTAAACAATAAATTATAATTAAACTGGTCCAAATAACTTTGGGGGAAGCTGCAGCACATAGGCTCTGCTGACACAGGGACATCACTAAGACATCTGGCAAACGTTTCATTGCTTAACTGTGGCAGCCACAAGGCATCTATCAAGTAAATAAAGTGTGTGGTCACTTAAAGTAAGGCTGCAGGGAATAGGACATTGGATACGATCTTCTGTCTTTACCAAGGTGACACACTAGTGCTAAGCAACAAAAATTTGGCCTTACAGACAGCAAATAAAGGCTGATTCAGAATGAACATGTAGCTTGCTCTCCACACTTCATTATTGCATATTAGTTGCTCCAAAGAAAACCCCTCTTCTCCTGCTGTTGATGATTTTTCTTTTAAAATGAAGTTAATAGAACTTATTTCTTCTGAGTCCCTGAATCACAATGTGTTAGTCAAGGCACACTAATCTGCAGACCCACCCTGCATGGTCTTTGTTTGCACTAGTACTAGTTCTGAAAGGCATTCTCCTCCACTTCATTACATTATACAATTACCACAGATTTCTTTTTTCTCCGTAGTCTAATCCATTCCTTTTTAGAGATTGTCTGAACATATTTTGCAGAACATACCTTGTCCTGCAGAGGTGGTTTGGTTTGGGTTTTTACTCTTCCCAGTAGTTCAACACTTCTGTGTAGTACTGAGCTGCAAACAACCTCCAGTGAACAGATGATACAGAATGTTTTCCTTTACTTATTTGTCGTCTTTGATGCAATTCCTGTTACGGTGGTGTGCTCAGGTTCTTCCTGAATAGCCTATATATTTTTTGTCCATGTCTTCATGATCACAATGAACATTATTTCCTTATGTTTTGAGGCAGAAAGCCCTTAAACAAAACTCCAACATACTGCAGCTAAGTAATAGTTCTGCTCAAGGGAGCAATTTCATAGCACAAAGCCAGCCCAAGAAGCCTTTTCATAGTCCATGCAACAAAAAATGTGCTGTCTGTTCTGAGAAGCCGTAACCAACAAACAGAAAATCTCTGTCCATAAACATTGTGTTCTGACAGTTTTCTTCTAGGAGCTAATACACAGAAATACGGCTGGAAGGCACTCAGTCTAACTTCCTTGTTGAAGCACCAGGCAGGTCAAGTGTGGATTTGGCTGGGTCCTGAAAGCATCCAAATGTGGAGGAGAGCAAAGGGATCCCTTGCGAAGATTTTGCACAGCCTATTGGACTGATAGCGATGAGAGAAGTGATAATGTTATTGTAATATTGTAACAGCATTTTGATATTGCAAACACCACCATTTCCCTTCAATGTTTACCGCACAGATGTATTTAATAACGATAAAGTGTGACTGCTGTGCTGCCTCTAATAGTTCACTCACACCTAAAATAAATCAGTATTTTTTATTCTGAATTTCTTTGAGCCTGGTAGAAAAAGTAGGGAAAGATCAGCACGTTCTAGTTTGGTGTGGCTATCCAACCTGAAATATTATGGGTGCTGCTCTACGTGGACTATATGGAATACAGCAAAACCAGAAGACTAAATTGGATTGTAAGACATTAAAAATTAGTTGGAGTTTACTAAAATTGTCTTGTCACTCAAAATTAACAATGAGTGACAAGACAAAATCTCTTTGAGCTTTGTTAAAACCTAGATAAGTTGCTAAAATGGTCTGGTAATGTGAAGCTATGCAGTATGTGCTTGTGATCAGACAAGCAATGTTATAGAAGTATCTTAATTATTCTATCTTTTCTGTTATCTTGAAAAAAATTCATCAGCTTTTTATTACTACACTTGACAAGACTAATACCTAATGATTGAGGGATCTCATGCTTCATTGGGAGCATAAATATGAGTGTCAAATGATTCAAGCAGGATGATTACTTGGGAGCAAGACCTTTTAGTACCAGGGCTACACACTCTATACCCATATTTTTGGGGTTTTATATTATCCATTGATGGAAAAAACCCTGAAACAGAACTTCAGTCTATATGACTCTCTCTTCTTCAAGACAGAATAACTGTACCTTTCTTCTCTGAAATACTGACATGTTGGAGGTTATAATTAAAGGATAACCAGCAGAAAAGCTCCATCTAAGCTGGCTTGCACAACCCACCCAGCTGACTTGGCAGAAAGTGCAGAGATCCTCTGCACTCATGGTGGACAGCTCAAGATGTGCAATGGGGTCAGAGAAGTGTGTCAGAAAATTTTAATCCAGAAAACATCTTCATTTGATTACATCTCATAAAAACACCTATAAGACCAAAAGTACTTTGGTTAAGATAATAATATTATCTGTTCAAGTTGATATATCCTTGGGTGAAAACACCTGACTTTGCAGAACTGAACTGAACAGCCTCAAACATCCCATATACATTATCTGCATGCTAAGTCTAAGCTAAGAATTCCGAAACTTTCATTTCTTTTCCGTTTAATCATCCGGTTTGTAATTAATCTGAAGAATACAAGGCCAAAATGCAAATTCTTGTGTGCTAGCTCCAAGAGGAAATTCCGTGTTCTAGGAAAACATTTTCCAAAGGCTTGGATCAGAAGTCATCTAGAAACAGGCATAGAGCTGTTTAAAGTACAAACCAAGGAAACCAGCGCTGCAAAAGCATCTCTGTGCTGTGCTTCATTTCCTAAATGCAATTTTTCTACGAATTTCCTTGTCTTTGTTTGTATTCAGAATCATAGAACCTCTCAAGTTGAAAGACACTTATGATGATCCTCAAGTCCATATTGAGACCAACTCCATCGAGTCCAACTCTAATTTCCAGGACTAATGTTATCTGGTATCAAATGGACTTTCTCTGTTAGGTTTCTATCAGTTCTCAGACAGGTCTGGATGCTGTTAAAATTGGGTGTAGTGCAAGTAAGTAATAAAACTCATTAAATATTTGTTTGACTTTTATAGATAAATAAGATTATTCTCCAGGTGCAGAACTTTGTACTAAAACTGTTCTCGGTTTTAAAATCTGTTAGATATTAAATTTCACTTCTGTCTGGGAATTTCTTCTAGAAACTGGCACACGTGTCCTTATTCACAGCAGGGTTAATTCTGTACTTCTTGTTTTACAAGATGTAGAGATGTTTTCATATGCTTGCTCATCCATGCTTGCTGCTTTACCTGACCTTTAAACTCTTCTTGCTGAAACTTGTTCAGAGCTAAGGTCATACTAAATGTCAATAGATGTGGGTACTTGCCTTGAAGCATTTAAGTTATCCATCTCCCAGAGAAAGAGGCGGAAAGTATTTTATTGAACATTGTGTCATGCTCCATGGCAGTGAGTCTCATTGCTGCATATATGGTACCAGCCAGGAGAGGTGGAGGGCAGAGCTCCTGTCAGACCATGGGGAAGTATTTAGGTTAGTGACTGGAGCTGCCTGGCTGTTTTCATTTGCATTGGTGGCTGTACAAGTTACTGTGTCAAAGGAGAAGGCAAAACCTGGGTGAACCTTGAAGAACTTTAATAATGTGTTAACAGAATGTATGAAATGCACCTTCTCCTCAGCTCTGACACCACTGATAAATCTGTGGATCTGTGAAACCAAGTGATGAAGGACTCTTAAGAGGTTTAACAGGGGATAACTCTGTCGAAAGACAGCACAGATTTTAACCTTTACACAGACAGAACTAAGCCAGTGTCAAGAAATACCTGTTTCTTTTCTGTATAAGTTGTAGTCTGTACATAGATTTAATTTCCAGAAGTCATGAAAATAATGGTTCTGTGCTTTTATTTCTATGCATTTCCCATCTCCATACAAACTCTGTAATGCATACCAAGAGTCAGCTGAAAGTATAACAAGTAGGGGAAGAAGACACACACTTCAGCGTGGTGATGGCTGAATTATATTCCCATGACTTCTTACCTGTAACACCAACTTCTGAAGAATTTCCTATAGCTGACAGCTTCAGCCTCGGCACTGCAGCAGCCAACTAGTTAATGCAGGTAAACGAGCCACCATCATGAGTTTTTCCAGGAACAGTGTCATTTTGTTTTATTTTTATACCAGCCTTGAATAGTAAAGACTTAACACACAAGTCACCCTTACCTTCCATCTGTTCTTTACTCACTGCCTTCCACTTACTTTCTTCTGCATGAAAACACTAAAGCATCTATTTAAATCACAAAATTGTTGAGGTTCGAAGAGACCCTCAAGATCATCCAGTCCAACCATTCACCCAGCACTACCCGTATCACCCCATAACCACCAAACCACATCAACCAGATCCAGATGCCTCTTGAACACCTTCAGGGATGGTTTTTACACCACCTCCCTGGGCAACCTGTTACAGTGCTTGACAACCCCAACAGTGGAAAAAAAAAAATTCAGGATCTCCCCTGTCTCATCGTAAGAGACAATTTCCTCTTGCCCCCTCATTACAGGCACAGAAGAAGAGATCAATCCTCACCTCACTGCAGCCTCCTTTCAAGCAGTTATAGAGAGCAAGGAGGTTTCCTCTGAGCTTCTTTTCCGCTATAGACTGAAGAAAAACAGCTCCCTCAGAGGATTCTCATATGGTGTATTCTAAAGATTTCTCAGTCCATGTTGCCTTTCTCTGAACAAGCTCCAGGAGCTCAGTGTCCATTTGAAAATGAATGGCCCAAAACTGAGCACAGGGTTCAAATTGCGGCCTCATCAGTGCCAAATACAGGGGACAATCCCTGCCCTGGCCCTGCTGGCCACACTGTTGCTGATCCAGGCCAGGATGCCATTGGCCTTCTTGGCCACCTGGGCACAGCCTGGCTCATGTTCAGCTGCTGTCACCAGCACCCCCAGGTCCTTTTCCTGTGGGCAGCTTTCCAGCCACTCTGCCCCAGCCTGTGGCACTGCCTGGGGTTGTTGTGACCCCAGGGCAGCACTGGCACTTGGCCTTGTTGAACCTCACACCCTTGGCCTTGGCCCATGATCCAGCCTGTCCAGAACCCTCTGCAGAGCCTTCCTGCTCTCCAGCAGATCAACATTCCCACCCATTTTCATGTCATCTGCAAACTCACTGAGGGGACACTCAATCCCAATGTCCAGACCATCAATAATGTTAAACATGACTAACCCCCAGAAGAGCCCTGTGGGACAACATTGATGACTGGCCAACAACTGGATTTAGCTGCATTCACCACCATTCTCTGGGCCCAACCATGCCAATTTTACCCATTGAAGAGTCAGCCCATCCAAATTTTTCTAGGAGGATCCTGTGGGAGATGGTGTCAAATGCTTTACCAAAGTCCAGATAGACAACATCCACAAGTCAAGATATTAATTCTAGGTTTTTAACTTATTAACCAATCATTTATTAATAAAATAAGTTTCTTTGCTATATTATTTTCAATTGTCAAGTATTGCACAAGCTGAATCAGAAGCTAAGTGGGTTCATCCATACATAGACTTTGCTCCAAGTTTTTGTAAAATGAATATAACTGCAGCTAAGGAAATGGGAAGTGTGATTAATTTTTTTCTGCTAAATAGCTTTCTTACTTGGAGAAGGGTTTAGGTTTCTTGTTGTACATGTGCAGTAATACAAAATCACTTGAAATTATACAGTTCTTTAAATTCAGCAAGTGACACCTCCTGTGCCGGAACAAGCATAGTGTTGACTGTACTTTATAGCAGGGACTGACAACATGCCAAAGGAGCAAGAAGACCGGGAAACTGGTAAAATAAAAAACAAAATACTTCTTGAAGTCTTGCTCAGCAGTAAAAGCTCCATTATCCCCTGCAGCCCCCATGATTCAGGACATTTCAGCCAACAGGATCAAAGATTTTTTTGTAAGAAGATCATACCAGCAAGGACTGTTCCCCAAGCAACTGCTCCTAATGTCACAGGGCTGGATCTATTTTACAGCATTAAGATCACTCTCTAAGCCCAGGCATTGCTGTGTCCCCTTTTCCACAGTCATGCTCCTTTCTCCATTTCCTTCTCCAGCCAGGGACTTGGAAGAGACCTAGAGAACCTTACAGTGAGTCAAGAATGCAGAGCTAATAATGGCAACAGGGTAATGGGGAGTGCCCCATCCCACATGGTGATTTTGCATTCACTGAAATAAAAAAGACCTCATCTCCTCTTCCAGATAGGCTTGGTTATTAAACACATACTGGAAGACAAAACATCCCTCCATTTTGGCATATATACAAAACAGCCGCATCATTCCCCCTTACCTCTCTAAAAAGTCACGAACCGAATCCAAGCAAATCTCTTAAACTACTACTGCAAATTAAATATCAAGTAGGGAGTGGAGCAAAAATGAGTTCTATTTGAGAGACTGTCACTGCATAATAACATCTTCATGGATGTACTCTAAAAGTCTTCCTCACAGCAAAGCTACTAGCATAAAAAGCAAAAAAACCTAGTGCAAGTAACAAATTAAGCATAGTATCATGAGATGGCAAATTAATACAGTAAAAATACAAGTTTAAAGCCAATGTAATTTGATGCAGATTCACAAATATGTGCAGCAAAAATCTTTCAGAAATCCAAAACTATGTTTCTGTTTCTCTTTAAGTCACAGTCCAGCAGAATATATGTCTTGCTCCTAAAATAGAGAACTCGCTGACAATCTGAACTGTCATTTCACTGTTTGATGAGGTGGAAAACCTGACATCTGTGCCAATTTCATTTGAGGAATAAGTCACTGTAATCCTCAGTCCTGTATCCAAGCCTATATATTCCTGATTTGTGCAGTAAGCAAACCCTATAGCTGAGTGTTCAGGGTGAGGCCAGCATTTTTTCAGTTAGGAAAAAACCTACAAAAATGAAGCTATGAAGCTCCAAAAAGAAGTGTGATTTATTTACTTTTTGTTATCAATAGACCGGATATTCAAGACCTTTCCAATAAAAGTGTAAACAACAGCTTCCTGACAGAGGTGTTTGAGAAGCCAAGAATAAGATGCTCAGCTGGAGCAGACACTTACAAACCAGAAGGAACTAGTTGGAAATATGAAGATTGGTGGCCCCCCTGACTGCAGCGACCATGAGATGGCAGAGGTCAGGATCCTGAGAGAGGGTAGCAGAACAAATAGCAGAATCACTTCTGCTTGGACTTCTGCAGGGCAAAATGTATTCCCTTTAGAGATCTGCTTGGAAAAATCCCATGGGAGACAACCCTGCAGAGAGGAGGAGTCCAGGAGAGCTAGTGGGTTCCAAGCTCCAGAACGGTCCATGCCAACAAGTAGAACCAGAGAGGACAGGAGGCCACACGCCTGAGCAAGGAGCTCCCAATTTGACATAGACATAAGAAGGAGGTGTTCAGGAGGTGGAGAGAGGGGCAGCTGGCCCAGGAGAACTAGAGAAATTCTGTCTGACTGTGGAAGGATGGGTTTAGGGAAGCCAAATCTCACCTGGAGTTGAATATGGCAACATATGTGAACACCAGCATGGAAGGTTTTCACAAGGACATCAGCAACTAAAGAAAGACCAGAGAAAATACGGCCCCACTGCTGAAGTGGGCAGGGAGCCTTGGTGAAAAATAAATGTGGAGAAGCCTGGAGTTCTCAATGCCCTACTCCTTTCATTTTTTATATCTTCAGGTATTCCAGGCTTCTAAGGCCAGTGGTAAAGTCCAGAGCGATATAGGATCACCTTCAGTGGAGATCAAGCAGGTTAGAAATCATTTTTAAAGAAAGGATTTTCCCTTTTTCCATGATGTGATATAGTTTCTAGTAATCCTAGAAACCATTTACAGACAGGAGGGTGACCGGGAATATTTGGAATGGATTTATGGTGGGGAAAGCAAGTCTGATCAGCCTGATGGCTTTCTACAATGCGGTGACATTCTCGATGAACATGGAAAGAGCAATGGATAGTGTTCTTTTGCACTTTGGAAAGATGTCCAATTGTCTATTTCATAACACGCTCATGGACACACTGGTGATGTGTGCATTAGAGAACTGAATGGTGGGGTTATTTTAACACTGTCTAATGGGCAGACCTAAAGAGCTGTGGTCAGTGGCACAAAGCCCAGGTGGAGAACAGCTACAAGGGTTGCCCATCATGGCAATCATGGGTCCAGTCCTGCTTGCTGTCTTCATTAAGGCAAGAAAGATGGGGCAGAGCTCGTCCTCGGCATGCATGTCTGCAGATGGTACAAAATGTGAGGAATGCTTGATGTAGTGCCAGTCAGAGGCGTCTGACAGGCTGGAGAAATGGGCCAACACAAACCTCATAAAGGCCAACAAAGGAATATGCCAGCTGCAGCTGCCAAGGAATAACCCCATGAAATAGGAGTCAGCAGGCTGAAGAGCAGCTCTGTGGGGTAGAACACGAGGATTCTGATGGACCAGAAGCTGACCATGAGCCAGTAAAATGCCCTTGTGGCAAAGAATATCAGTGGAATCCTGGGCTGTGTTAGACCACTGCCAGCATGTGGAGGTGCTCTTTCTTTCCGCTGAGCGCTGTTGGGGCACATGTGGGCTCTGCACATAATCCTGGGTTTTCCAGTGAAGGAGAGACATGGACATACTGGACTGAGTGCAGTGAAGGCCACAAAGACAATGAAGGGACTGATGCATCTGTCATATAAGGAGAGGCTGCAAGTGCTGGATGTATACATCCTGGAGAAGACAGGACTCAGGGGGACCTTAGCCATGTTAAGACTGGTGGGAAAAGAATAAAGATAACGGAACTGAACTTCTCTTGGTCACGTCCAGTGAAGGAACAAGGGGAAAATGACAAAAATCGAAATACATGAAACTTCACTGAAACATGAGAAAAACCGTTGGGGTTTTTTCCATGAGTCATGGTCAAACACTGGAACAGGTTGCCCAGAGCGGTAGTGGAGCCTCCACTCTTCGAGATAATCCAGTGTTACTCGACACACCACTCAGTAAGCTGCCATGGCAGACCTGCTTTGAGCAGCAGGTTAAACTGGGCAACCTTCACCAATACCTCCCAATTTCAACAGTCCTGTGTTTCTTTAATTACGATAACATGTTTATAAACTTGCAATAAGATCTAAACTCAGTGAAGGTTATTCTTTCAGACCTTGCTTCAAGCAGTAAAATGTAAGTAGTACTTACTTCCCCAGAGGCTTTCTCTTGTCTCAGAGAAAGGTGACAATGGCAACATTTTAAGAAATCTATCAGAGGACGGTGGGTTGGGACAGAGGTTCCAAATTCAAAGGCTTCTATTGTTCTATATTCCAATGACTTTTTGACTAAAATCTTCCACGCATTTCAGTACTTAATGAAAAGCCATGTAAGCAGCTGCTACTAATCACAGTGAATAAAGTAAAAAAATGTAAGTCTTGCAGAATCAGGTCTATGCTATTACTTGAGCCTGTAATACAGCTACTTGTCTCCTTGCAAGCTGGAAATTATTTCTGACCTGGCAAGGATAGCCTGTACTACTCCACAGATGAAAACTGTTGTGAGTACAAAGCAATGCCGTGCTCTGGCATGTTTCCTGGGGGTTTTTTGAAAAGTGTTGTGGATATAATGTCAACAGAATTTCATATGGGGGTCACTTTCTGGTTTATCAAAAGGTCTTCCATCCTCCTTAACTGCAAAATTTAACTTTAGTTTTTCTAAACCTTAGATTAAAAAGGCCTATCTGTTTTCTCTTTGCAATCTGTAGCTTGGAAGACAAAGAATTTGTTGGTTAAGATACACAGTCTTCACTAAACACAGTCTTCACTTTATTTTGTCTATCAGTCTGCTGTGTGGCCTTGGGCAAGTTATTTCATCATCTGAAATGTCTTTGTGAAATGGGGACAGCGATACTAGAATCCTTTCAAAAGAGCTTTCAGATGTACTCCATGTAGAACCCAGCAAGTAAGAACTGAACATGCTGTGCATTAGTGCCAAAGACGCAGCTTCTCTGTACCTGGGAAGATCAAAAACTCTCTGCCTGATGCATTAATCAATTCAGTAGAGATAAGAACATATTAATATCATTATACGAGACATTGGTAACGTTTCCTCAGCGCACAGTGCAAAGAAAGATTCACCTAAACTGAAATAGATATAGGACTGGAAAAATTGTTAGGAAGAGGGAACATAAATTATTTTGACTTGCTTAGTATAATAAAACCTTTGTTTTCTTAGGAGGTTTTGACTTCTCTAGAGAAATACACAAGAAAAAAAGAGATCTGAACAAAAAAAAAAGAAGGAGAAGGAATCAATTAACCAATGTTGGCATGGGAACAAATGGTCAGTGCCCACAGAACTAAATCAGAAATGAAAGGTTTCTCCTTTCCAGACAATTGAGGTTATGTATGCTTAGGCTAATAGCATAACAAGATCACAGAGAAGTGCCTGATTGCTTTATAAACAGTATTGCATGTTGTGGTTACTGGTGATGCCTGGTGCAGGTCTCAGTTACAGGAGAATACGTGTTATGGATCTCAATTTTCTGTCCCCTTTCTTCTCCTGTTTGCTGTTCCTTCTTGCTCCCCACATCCACACCAGCTTCCCGCCTTTAGCTGCTGGCAGGAGTGACACCGACCTGAGCAAAGCTAAATCAGGGACATCCACACTAATGCTGTATTTCAGACTACGGTGTGGTAATGTTTTTTAATAACCTGCTGCAAAAATTATGGGCAAGAGAGACACAGAAGTACTTGAATGAGGCTTGTAGGCACTGAATGATGTCCTGAAATAAATAATGAAAGCTTTTAACTGTAATTAAATCCACTGGAAATTTAATTTTTAAATGTGTCGCTGAGAAGAGAAAACTTTTATATAGATGTTTTGTCAGTGCCAAACTATTTGCACTAATCCTTATAAAACAGGCTTGTGTGATGACTAGGATTTACTTTCCAAGTTGATAAAATAAAAAGCAGATGGGATAAATGTAGCTGACACAGATGTGGCTGCTATTTCTTCATAATCTGCCTGCCTTTGAGCAAACTGTAACATAGATGGTGAGATGCTGGATCCTGTCCAATAATGAAAAACTCTCCTCAAAGCAACAGTATGCTTTCAAGCTGAAAGCTAGTCTGTGCTCTGAAAAACCTGCTTTCACAATCTTGGTTAACTCTGTCATTGCTGGCTTTACAGCAGTCAGGGCCTAGGACTTCCACTGAGAGAAACATGCATTCCCCTCTGCCCTGACCCCGAACAGCTGGGCACTGGCTCTCAGGGTAGATGTGTGGGGCAGCGTCTGAGGAGCCGGCTCATGCAACCCATGTGCTGTGGGGCACCCAGAAGTGCACAGCTGATGAGGCTGACAGCTGCTCTGAAGGCCTTGATGTAAAAACAGTCAGAATTTACCCATGAGATTTTGCAGCCACAGTGAAAGCCACAGTGATAGCCAAGAAGATCATCAATGGAAGAAGATGTTCTGGACACAAGGAGAAGATGTTCTCGTTATGAAACATTAAGAGTGTACAAGAAGGAACTTGCATATCATTTGTAACCAATTATACTTTTGCCTGTATAGCTAATTGTATTACTGCTAGAATTGCCATTGTTTGTTAGACAGCCTTGTCATTGTTTGCTAGCAGCCAATCTTAGTGTGCCACAGTAATTATGAAAAGGTATAAGAGCAGCAACAGAGAATAATGAAAACCTCTCTGGCTTTGGATTACAAGTGTTTGTGTTGTGTGTCTGTGTCTACCGTGACAGTTGGTGACCCTGACGTGATCCTTAAACGTGACGAGAGCAGCAGGCCAAGGTGCTGCAGAGACAGAGCCCAGCGTAGCGTGAGAGCAGAGGCTTCTGCTATTGCTCCAGACCAGACTGTGACACCTTAACTGAGGTGAGCCACTGGGGACACCCCTGATATGGGGAACCCTTTGACTAGTCAGGAAAAGACTGTGCTGTCTACATGGAAAGCCTTATTGCAGCGCATGGGTATCAGCACAACAGACTATGTGTGGCGAAGTATATTACTATGGGCAAAATCTCATGATTTTCCAGCAGATGCGAGTGTTGTTTTTAGTGTAAGTTCCTCGAAGGAGGTTGGGGAAAAGCTGTGGGGTGCTATTTCCCATGGGCACAAAGAGGCACAGGGGTTGGTGACAACCTGGTGCTTGCTTTTTGAGACTTTGAAACAATGGAACCAAGAGCAGGAGTAGGCAGAGAAAGAGCAGCTTGGAGAAAAGGCAGAAACACCCCCTGTGGGAGATGACCTTATGGAACCAGGGGGAGGAGATGGGTGCTGCTAAGAAGGGATGGCCCCTGATCTGCCTGGTGCTCAAAAGGCTCCTGTTAAGGAGAATGGTGCTGCTGAAAGGTCGTATCCCCCCAAGAGTGTGTGCAACCAACCTACCCCTCTCCTGGGGAATTTGTGCAGCCTGTTTATCCCTCACCTGCTGACCAACTGGCAAAGTTGACTTTAGAGGAACAGAGAGTGGATCCTACTGCACCGCTCATGCCTACGGCCCCCCCCCACCTCCATCTCCCCCACCTGTACAGCCCATTACAAGGCACCTCTCACAACAATTGTGTCCGCCGCTACCTAGGGACACTGACAGTGACAGTGAGGATGAGCAGGAGAGCAGACAAGGAGGCTCAGCAGTCATGTCAAGGCGGGAGTGTCTGCTGTGAAAGGAGTGCTGCTACCATCTCTCCAATAAAGCTTGGAAAAGCAGGCCCTGGACACTGCCCCCTTGTCAGATGATGGTACAGCCGAGACAGCCTGGTCAGTTTTGGGAGCAAGTCGAACGAAAAGCTCTTGAGTGCAGGGAGTGGGAGCTGCTTGAAAGACTGGGCATGCCTAATGTTAATGCAATTGGAGAGGGGTTCCGAGCGGAGTGCTGGTGCAGAGGGAAGTGCTCAGGTGGATCCATTATTTAAGGCTGTGCCAGGATCCAACCAACAAGATAGCCATAATGTGATTGCATGGGAGATGGTTCAGGATTTGCAGATGAGAGTTGCCAAGTATGGCCTTGGGTCCCCAGAATTTGTGCAAATAATTGGGGTGATAAATACCGACCTACCTGCTCCTTATGATACTAAGCATCTTGCTCAAGTATTGTTTCAACCTGTGCAATTTGGGGTTCTTGAGAGCAATTGGAGACAGATGGCGGAGAGACCTGAGTTAGAAAATATGCAGCAACTGCAGGAGGACCCTAGACGCGCAGTTGGATCTGATGCCTCAATGGGAGGAAATGCGTTCGCTAACCCAGGCTTGCAGGCTAGATGGCATCCCTTAGTTCTTGAGCAAAGCCAAGATATAGGCATGTGAGCATTGGTAAAAACCATAGAAATGGCATCCCCAAAACCTTGATATGTAAAGATAGTGCAGGGGATGAAAGAGCTATTTCTGCGGTTTGTAGAAAAGGTTGCCGTGGCCCTGGAAAAACAGATTGAGGATGACAATTTATGACAGATACTGTGTAAGCAGCTGGCCCAGGACAGTGTGAATGAGGATTGTGGAAAGGTGATCAATGCCCTTCCAGGTGACTCTACGTTAATGGAAATTGTTACAGCTGGTTCTAAGGTTGCGTCTGTGGAACATAAAATGTCTACCTTAGCTGCTGTCCCGTGGCCACCCCAGAAATGCTTTGCATGTGGGCAGCAAGGGCACTTGAAAGTAGACTGTAAACAGAGGCAAGCATGGCAGAAGCAGAAAAGGACCAGGAGTGCCGGAGCCTTTTCTTGTAATTGATGTAGGAAGGTGGCCATTATGAAAAACAATGTAAATCCAAATACCATGTTAATAGCAAACTTTTGGGGGGTTCGGGAAATGGGAAGAAGGGCGCGACGGGAAGAGCGCGCAGACACAAGCACTTCCCCAGGGCATGCCAACTTAGCAGGAGCACCAAAGGAGCAGCCGGTGTGGATGTTTCCACCACCACAGCAGTAACTCTGGACTCTTGCCGAGTACACAGGGTTCCCCTGAATGCATGTGGGCCTTTGGGCCAGGGACTGAGCGCATTGCTTGTGGGAAGATTGAGTGCTACTGTCCAGGGGATATTTGTACACTGATGCTGATTTTACAGGACAGATTTGTGCTGTTTTCTACTCCTACACCCCTGGTTACCATTCCAGAAAAGACCCGTATTGCTCAACTTGTGCCTTTTAAGTCATGTGTTCCCAGGACAGAACAATGAATTCACAGAGATGGAGCTTTCGGATCCACTGGGCTACTGCAGGTTTTTTGGGCTAAAGACATCTCCGGCCAGCCACCACACATGACGTCTACTCTGACTTTGCCAGGCACCAGCCCATCACACATTTGGCTTCAAGGTTTGATTGATACAAGTGCTGATGTATCCATTGTGTCTTTTTCTGCATGGCCTCCCGCGTGGCCCTTGACCCCCGTGGGGTCAGCCATGGCAGGGCTGGGAGGAGCAACACAGAGTTACCTGAGCGAACAACCTATGAGGAAGGGCAGACAGCCACAGTTCAGCCTTACTTTGCTGCAGTACCATTGAACCTCTGGGGACGGGACATGTTGGCAGCCTGGGAGTTGAGGATTGGGATGGATTTTTTATTGGGGTCACTGTGCAGAAGGGCACAAACCCTACATTGCTGTTGCAATGGCTCACTAACCATCCTGTTTGGGTTGATCAGTGGCCCCTAAACAGAGAGAAGCTAACTGCCCTTTAGAATTTGGTCCAACAACAGTTGGTACAGGGACGTATTGAGCATTCCACAAGCCCTTGGAATACACCTGTTTTTGTAATTAAGAAAAAATCAGGAAAATGGAGGTTGCCACACGACCTCCAAAGGATTAATGCAGTGATGGAAAGCATGGGGGCATTGCAACATGGAATACCCTTGCCTATCATGATACTTACAGGGTGGAACATTTTAACTGTTTGTTTAAAATATTGCTTTTTCACAATTTCTTTACACCCTTAGGACATACCGAGATTTGCTTTTACTGTACCCTCAATTAACAATGCTGAACCTGTAAAGAGGTATCAATGGAAGGTCTTACCTCAGGGCATGAAAAATAGCCCTACCGTTTGTCAATGGTATGTAGCACAGGCTTTATCCGGAATTCGTGAACAGTTTCCTGGTGCATGTTGCTATCACTATATGGACAATACACTGGTAGCAACACCAGCTCAGGAGGAATTGCTGAGGATACAGCCTCAACTGCTTGCCGTCTTGCATTCATATGGATTACAGGTGGCTCTGGAAAAGGTGCAACAGCACCGTCCTTGGAAATATTCAGGAGTCAAAATCCTGGAAAAACTGATACAGCATCAAAACATACAATTTCAAAATTCCATTAAGACTTTGAATGATGCCCAAAAATTGCTAGGTACTATCAACTGGTTACATTCTTTCTTGGGACTAACTACAGTACAGTTGTTTCCACTGTTTGATACCTTGAAAGGAGACCTGGATTTAGATTTGCCTCCCACCTTGACTCCCAGAGCACAGTGAGTGCTGGATGAGGTCCAGCAGGCTGTTTCCATACAACAAGTTTACAGAATAGATCCCTCCATTGATACCACTGTTTCCAATACCATTCTAGATTTTCACCCCATGGATATCATTGGCCAGTGGAATGACCAGTGGCCGGACCTGCTGCATATTTTAGAGTGGTTTTTTTGCCTCATCAACCAAAAAAAGATGGCCCCCATGATGTTTGAATTAATTGCTCAGTTGATAATTAAATATCGTCAATGATGTTTGCAGCTTATGGCCAAGGACCCTGCAAAAATTGTACTCCCTGTACAACAGGATTATTTTGAGTGGAGTTTCGCTAATAGCACTCCCCAGCAGAACACATTGCAAAGTTTTTTGGGACAAATTGGCTATCGCTTGTCCAGCCACAAACTATTGCAGCTAGCAAAGTTGACTCTTTTGTCTTTGTGTCCCAAAAATAGCTGCGTGCCACTGCAAGGAGCCACTGTTTTTACAGATGGGTCCGGGAAAACTGGGAAGGCCACTGTCACCTGGAGGCATGGCTCTGGATGGCAAGTGCTGGAGGGTCATGAGCTGGGCTCTGCCCAACTTGTTGAACTAAGGGCCATGACTGTGGCATTCCAGCAGTTTTCTCATGTACCACTGAACCCTGTTACTGATTCCACCTACGTTGCAGATATTGCCCAGTGTTTGGAACGTTCACTTTTAAAGGAAGTTAATATTACTCTGTTTTCATTATCAAAAGCTTCGTGGTCTGCAATTCAAGATCGAATGCATCCTTACTACATTTTGCACATTCGGAGCCACACCATCTTACCAGGATTTATAGCGGAGGGTAACTCCAGAGCCGATAAAATAGCTAATCCTGCATGGGTGGTGCCTCAGCCCGACAGGGTGGCACAGGCCACAGCATCACATGATTTTTTCCACCAGAGTGCACGTACTCTGCAGAGGGAATTTTCACTCACGCCTACTCAGGCTCGTGGCATTGTTAATTCGTGTCCCGACTGGCCGGGATTCTCTGCTCCTTTGCCTGTAGGCCCAGAGGCCTGCAAGCTTTGCAACTCTGGCACAGATGTCACTCATATTGCCGAATTCGGTTGTCTCAAGTATGTGCATGTTTCCATTGACACCTTTTCCTCTGCTATGTGGGCATCTGCACATATAGGAGAAAAAGGCCATGATGTTATCACACACTGGCAAATTGGCCTTTGCTGTTTTGGGGGGGACTTTTGTCTATAAAAACTGATTATGATCCTACCTATACCTCTGTGAGAGCAAGGCAGTTTTTACAACTGTTGTGTGTGAACCACAAATTTGGTATCCCCCATTAATACGCTGGTCAGGCTATCATTGAACATGCTCATGGTACCTTTGGAAAAACAGAAAGGGGGAAAGGTAGGGGAGCCCCCACAGAACAGACTACAAAAGGCCTTGTATACAATTAGCCATCTTACAGTACCTTCTGATTCTAATATTCCTGGTTTCTTGAAGCATTTTTTTCTTTGCAGTCGGGTGGAGTAGCAACTCTCCCTCGGGGAAAGGTGTGAGTAAGAGATCTGATTACTAACAAATGGGAGGGTCCATGGGACCTCATCACTTGGGGGCGTGGGTATTCTTGTGTCTCAACAGGTACTGGAGCCCGCTAGGTGCCGGCACAGTGAGGCTGACTTTCAGCAAACTTGCCCTCTGAACAGCGATGGATCAACCTGAGGCTCAGACGCTAGCAATTGCTGCCATATGGTCTGTGTAGGGGAAGGAAAGGCCATGTTGCCCCCTACGCCTTGGGATAACATGTGGATAACTTTGGCTAGTGCTTTAAACCAATCTTTTATGTGTGTTTCACTTGTAACCCCCCAATCCCCTTTTCAAACATGTTCGGTGGGTGTGCCAATGAACAATAGCATAGAAATCAATGTGTTTGTTAATGGGACATATGCAAATGACACTGAGCTAGCTCCAACACTTAAGCCGCTTGAGCCCCAGGAAATTGATGTTTTAGGATCTCTTAGGGCTTCAACCTGTCTATATTTTAATATTTCAAGAACATGGTTCAGTGGGAGACATGGTGACAGTACGAATGAGGTGTCGCCTATCCAACCATGGTACTCGAATGCCTCGCTTTGGTGTAATGACAGCTCGGGTGTTGTTTTTGCTAATAATCAAGTGCAAAGACAATTAACTCCAGGATTGTTTTTAATTTGCAGAGATCGGGCATGGGCTGGCCTCCCATCCAACATTATGGGTAGACCATGCACAGTTGGGTGCTTGACAAGGCTTGCTCCAAACCTTCCTGTGGTTGCAAACATGATTTGCCTTTTGCACTGTAACCGAAGGACGAATCACTCTTTGCACTGTAGGAAAAGGACTATTCACTCCTTTGCCCCAGGATGCAAAGATGACACGGAGTTTTGGGGGAAGAGATTGAGAATACTTGCTTCGCTGCTTGCCCCTGGTGTTGCTGCATCAACAGCACTGTCTACGCTTGATAAGTTGGGATGCTGCCTTGCTGAAAACACTAATGCGACTTCAGACGCCTTAGCAGGATTGTTAACTGATGTTCGATCTGTACAACATGCTACTTTGCAAAATCATGCAGCTATTGATTTTTTGCTTTTGGCACATGGGCATGGTTGTGAGGATATTAGAGGTATGTGCTGTATGAATTTGTCAGATCATCTGAAGTCAGTTTTTGCGAATATTCAAGAACTGCGAGAAGGAGTGCAGCACCTGAGAGAAAGTGATAGCTGGTTTGGTATGTTGTTTAGCAACTGGGGTATCATGGGATGCCTCAAGGATTTGCTGAAGATGGGAGGCGTGATCTTGCTTGCTGTATTTCTGTTACTTTTGTTGGTGCTGTGTTAGTTGTCTTTTCTGCAAAGGGCCCTGCAGAAGTCAATAAACCCTGCCTTTTTAATACAAAAACAAAAAGGGGGACCTGATGAGGCTGACAGCTGCTCTGAGGGCCTCACAGAGTTTGACCTAAAAACATTCAGAATTTACCCATGAGATTTTGCAGCCACAGTGAAAGCCACGGTGATAGCCAAGAAGATCATCAATGAAAGAAGATGTTCTGGACACAAGGAGAAGATGTCCTTGTTATAGAACATTAAGAGTATACAAGAAGGAACTTGCATATCATTTGTAACCAATTATACTTTTGCTTGTATAGCTAATTGTATTACTGCTTGAATTGTCATTGTTTTTTTAGGCAGCCTTGTCATTGTTTGCTAGCAGCCAATCTTAGTGTGCCACAGTAATTATGAAAAGGTATAAGAGCAGCAACAGAGAATAATAAAACCCTCTTCTGGCTTTGGATTACAAAAGTGTTTGTGTTGTGTGTCCGTCTCTACCGCGACAATTGATTCCATCCCTGCACAGAATTGAAAGAGTGAGGAGAAAATGAGGGGCTGGGGAGTGCAATTTTAGAGGACATCTAGTCCACCCTCCCTACTCAAAGCAGGGTCAGCTCAAGCAAGTCGCTGAGAGCTGTGTCCAGCAGAACCTTGCATTCCTTCACTGGTGGAGACTCCACAGACAACATCAGGCAACTCCCTCAGCTCTCAGGCTGTCCCAACAGAGCCCATGGATTTCACAGAAACACAGAATGTTCTGAGTTGGAAGGGAGCCACCAGGATCATCAAGCCCAAGTCTTATGTGTGCAGTTTGTGCAGTGATTGAACCCACAGCTTTGGCAATGTCAGCACCATGATCTGTGTAAGTCTGGTTTGTTTAATGCCTCCTAACCTGACTGTCAGGGACAATCCTACATTTTCCTGGGCTTTGCCCTTGGTCTCAGGGACCAGGGAGTCCTGAAAGCTGAGACAAAGAAGGGACACAGCAACTTTGCCTTCTCTATATTCCTTTAAGTCAAATCCCTAGTCCATATACTCACAGATCCACATTTGATATAGTATGCCCTTTACTCCTGAGGACCCTGTAAAAGTGTTTCTTTTCTACCTTCATTTCCTCTGCCATATTCAACTTCAGGTGAGATTTGGCTTCCCTAAACCCATCCTTCCACAGTCAGACAGAATTTCTCTAGTTCTCCTGGGCCACCTGCCCCTCTCTCTGCCTCCTGCACACCTCCTTCTTATGTCTATGTCAAATTAGGAGCTCATTGCTCAGGCATGTGGCCTCCTGTCCTCTCTGGTTCTACTTGTTGGCATGGACCGTTCTGGAGCTTGGAACCCACTAGCTCTCCTGGACTCCTCCTCTCTGCAGGGTTGTCTTCCACAGGATTTTTCCAAGCAGATCTCTAAAGGGATTACATTCTGCTCTGCAGAAGTCCAAGCAGAAGTGATTCTGCTATTTGCTCTGCTACCCTCTCTCTCAGGATGCTAACCTCTGCCATCTCATAGTCACTTCAGTGAAGCCTACCCCAATCTTCACATCTCTGACCAGTTCTTCCTTCTTTGTAAACATGAGCCTCAGCAAAACATCTTTCCTGCTCGGCTCCTCAATAGCTTGTGCCAAGCTGTGTTTATTGACACACTTCATAAACTTTTGGACTGCTTGTGATCCGCTGTGTTGTCCTGCCAGCAGCTATCAGAGTAGTTTAGTGTCCCACAACATCTGAATGTGAGGCTTTTTCTGACTGTTTCGGGACATCCCTCAATGTCCCTTGTTTATTTCTTCCTCCTGAGCAGGTGGTCTTTGTAGCAGGCACTCACTGCAGTATCACCCACACTGGTCTGCTCTCTAATCCACAGGCTCGCAGGCAGCTTTTTGCTTGTATCCAGGCAGAGTTCCACGCACCCATAGCTCACTCACACAGGCAGGACGCAACACTGTGTAATGGCTGAAAAACTCTGTTTTGGTAAAAAACTACAGAGGACCACAATGCAAGTGATAAAGTCTACGCAGTTTAGATTATGCAGGATGTTTGGCAAGATCACATCTGTTTTTTGAGCTTTGTGGAGAGCAAACATTTCAGTTTACAATACCGAAATCTTAGATGAAATCCTGCTGTACACATAAAGGCAAGCTCATATCTATGGTTCTGTATAAAGAAAACGTGCAGTTAGCCTGGATATTTTTTTACCATGGCTAGATAATCATAGAAAACAAATATGAAGTTTAAACAAGGAAAAGAAAAATACATGCTGACATTATCTGAATATTTAATATTTGTTTTATGTGATTAAAGCAGCCATGCAATCCTGGAAGGAGTCTTCCATTTTAATATCTCCCAGAGGATATGCAGTAAGAGGTATCAAGATGATAGATTTAGATTATTTTATGGCTTACACAATGAGGGCTTTTGTGTGACTGTGAAACTAAACCAGCTTCTAAACATGCATCAACACAGCATGAAACACCAAATGTATGAGTTCTGTTTACAACAGTACTTTCAGTGCCTGTGTTACTGTACCCTGAAAGCAAATGCAGAAAGCCTCCAGTTCCTTTGCTTGCTGTGTTTGGACTGCTTCTTCCTGTCCCTGCTTTGCATAGACATTTCTAAGCCACACACCAAGACCTTCTCACCTGCAAATCAGCTGTGGCAAGTTTACAAAACCTGTGAAGTGAAGGCACCTTTCTCACCTGTAATTTACCCCACTGCACTACTTTGTTTCTCTGACCATCTGGGATGTGGATTTACAGCCATAGCAATTGAATTGCTTTGGGAAAATCTTCAGCATAGCAGAAGACTTTAAAAAATCACATCAATTTTTGTGCTGTTGAAGAATGAGGGGGCACGAAGGAGTTCTCCCTACTATGTCAGCTGTCAGCACTCTCCATTCTAATGTCATTTAGTTTTAGGACATTTTCATGTCCTCTTTCAGATGTGTCTTTGGAGTTAGTGCATATTAGCAATTAATATCCTGGGTATAAATAGGAAATTACTGTTTCCAGTCTTAGCCATAATTCTGGCTGTCGCTATCTCATGTCACTGACTTTGTATGCTTCACTTGGATTACATTTTGTCAGCCCAAGGCTTCCCCGTGCTCCCAGTCAGGAGGCACTGAAGCTGTGGTACAAGCCAGAGGCTAGGATCTGGTTTAGTCCTGCCTGCCACCCTGCAACAGCACCAGGGAGAGGCTTTCTGTCCGGTAGTATTTCAGGTTGTTCTAGATGAGTGTGTCACCAGCACTTACTTACGGTCCTGTAGCTCAACAGTAGAAATAACCTGAAGACAGACCTCCTTTAGTTTACCTCTGATATTTTAAAGCTCATCCCCAAATTCTTTTTTTCCTCTGTAAGTCTCAAAGCCCCTGTAGATCTACACATAAGCCAGTTCAGAAGAGAAACAGTGGAACTAAATTCACAAAAGCTCTTTTTTTCCACAGACAGTTGGTATTATTCAGTCACTGTCAAAGTCAGAGGCACTCTCACCTTTGCACTCACACCCAAGCAAGACTACTCAGATAATCAAAGCACAGCAAAACCTAGTGGGAGGGATGGATTGCCAGGCCCACCAAGACATTGGCGAAAAGAAATTTTCTGGGTAATGGTTGGTATTCAATGTTATTCAGTGACTTTTTAAAAAAAAAAATTCTTTAAAGAGTTTAAGAGCCTGTTGCAAGCATAATAATCTCTCTACTAACACATCTTTAGGAATAAAAGGAAAAAAGGACAATTTCGACACTTTTTTCTTGTAACGCAGTTGCAGCAAAAGGTTAGTGTTTAAAAATACATTTTATCATCAGCCAGCTGACAGTAGCTGGAAGACCAAGATGTTAAATTCTGTGTCTTACAGTCACTGCGCAGTGCAGTGTATTTCCAGTCACACACACAGGAATCACTGTTGTTGATTTGCAGGCAGCTCTGGCAGTAATACATGGGCTCTGCGACAACCAGCATGTCATCAGCACCAGACTGCTGTCTCTTGCAAAGTCAGAGGCCCACCCCAAGCCTCATCAGTGTTTGGTGAAAGTTGTTCCAATGAAAGCATCCAGAACCACTAGCCTGGACCTTTTTTAAATTAAAGTGTTTTTTGGTCTGCTGAGGATGTTAATACAAGAGACAGACAGAGCCAGGACTCAAATTAATCCCAGACAAGGCTGGTTTAACATGCCAGAGAAGTGATGAAAGCAAAGAGTTTTCTCTCCCTCTCTCGCTGTGATCCCGCAGAGCCATGCAAGACACATAAAATATCATCTGCTGGATTACCTGATGAGTCCAGCTTTCTTTACTCAGAAACAGAGAGATACTAGTGTTTGTATAATGGCAATGCACTGTGTGCATTTAAATAACTGAGTTTTTTCTGTTTCTGTTGGTCTAGGGGTGGGGAGAGCAGCAGGTGTGTTAAATTTTCACCTGGTTTTGCTCAGTGTTACAGCACTCCAGTACAGATGGGGTGAGAAAAGGCCTGTGAGAAGGCTGCTCTTCTCTTAATGGAGACAGATTTTAGTAAACATGTATTAGCATGGATACACCCTTAGAGTCTCACAGGGTAGATGAGTAAGGCCAAAATCAAATCTTCTCCTGGAAACTCAGATTAAATTTAATCTTCTTCATGAAGTCAAATATTTTCAAAGCATTTCCACCATACAACGACTGGTTACTTCCCATAAGTTTAGGACCCCTATCCTTCCATTCATATATGAGCTAGAGCCTCTCCCAAGTTTATGAAAGAAGGATGCTTCTTCCAAAAGCAAAATGGGAGTTTGTTGAGCATTTTGAGCCTGCTTCTCCTGTTGCACCCTCCTTTACCACAGATTCAGCTCTGCAAGTAGCAAAGCCATCATCAGCTTTGCTGCTGGCTTTGCTTAGAAGCAGGGTTAAGTTCAGTGTCCTGGAAAATCTGTTCTGGGAAGCTCTGTGGAGTTGTAACCATGAACAGAGGGCCTCATTAACTCTTGTGAAAACCATAGGTGGTCTGTTCTGCTCCACAGCAGCATGGGAGTGGTGTGGGGCTGCCTGAACATCCCTTGGGTGCCAGATGGGACAACAGCCACCAGTGGGAAATTGAGCACGGCAAAAAAACCAAAGCCACAGAGGGAGAAGCATGTCAGTAGCAAATCCAAAGCAACTACAGATGTATGACAGAAAGCAAGCTGAAGCAAGTGGCAAAGCTGCTGTGGATTCCTGCAGGATGGAGTCCTGGCAGCGGGGGGGTTGCTCTGCACTGGGGGCTGGTGGCCAAGGCACTCCTTACAGCTGGGGCTGTGGGGAGGTGCTGAGCAGATGCAGGGTCCAGCTGCAGTGGAGCCTGGCTTCCAGCCCGCAGCACATGGGAAGGGTGTGGACAGCGGGGCTCAGTATCAATGAGGCTTGCCATAAGCAATTAGAAAAAAAATGGTTGCAGAGGCCACAGGAGTGGTGTTTCCTTAACCACCCCCCAGCCCCTTTATGAAACACTATCCGCAACATTCAGACAGGCGCCTTTTTGCAGGAGACCCTCTTTTTGCCATGAGCAGCTTCTGGGAACTTGCTGACCTCCTCTGACACAGGGGCACTTATTAGAACTTCAGATTTCAGAGCAAGATGCAATTGTCCTTTTGCTGATCCACCAGCCTATCACATCCAGAAAAGTGATTTTCAGGGAGGAATAAATTCAGCATCATGGGTTGTTTACTTACAAGGTTGTAAATAGCTTACAGAACAGAAGACAGAATGCATCCTGAATGTCTGGGAATTACACAGACATTAGGGGGGTTTATTGGAAGCAAAAGATTGGAATATTTGTTTCTAGCCTTTCAAATTTACTTTTTAAGAATTTTACAAGAGGAAGTAAAGGAGAAGTAAAGTCCTGAAGATGAAAGTTAGGACATACCTTATGATTATTTCATCTGGACAAGCAGTGGTACTTTGTAATCTCTGGTGTTAGCAGTGTTTTGGGAGAGTTTATGTAAGAGGACTGAAAAAGGTTTATATGAACATAAAATATATAATGCAGTTAACACATATGTATTCTATTATGCTAGGTAATTTAAAATAAGGGTAGCATCTCAGTGTTTGCTTTCCAAGAAAAGAAAGGAAACTCTGTACAATTCCTTCCTATGGTTAAAGGAAAATTTCACATTTTTCCTCAATTCTCTACTATATGTTCAGAAGAGCCTGCAACAGCTAACGGCAAATGACAAAAAAAAAAAAAAAAAAAAAAGAAAGAGAAAAATTAAACCTTCCCTGGGCTCCAGTGGTATGTTTCAATGTTTTTATTATCTTTTCTGCACACATATGATACTAAAGATTGCTAATATGTGATGCATAATACCTGATTTCAGGCCTGGAGATTTTCTTCACTTCAGATAAGTGATGTCTCTCTTTGCCCCTTACTCCCAATAGAAGACTGGTAAACATTCACTAAAAAAAATTCTAAGTTGCTGTCTGCAGTTTCAGTCACAGTATCCTCCTTCACTTTGTTCTCTAAATGGAAAGGTGGCATTATAGGATACAGCTAAAATTGCATCAGGCCCTCATGTGCCCAGCAGTACCATGGAGAGCTGGGTCACCAGATATGCCGTGAGCAGTATCTTGCTGGAGATATGGAGAAGCAGTAGCACTAACCACTGTTTTCTTCAAGCTTATCTGAATTACAGTTTTTGTAAGTATACTGCCTTATCTTGAAGACTACTGTACTAAATATTTATATATACCTAACATTTGCATACCACTTGGAATTGTGTAGGATGAGCGTGCAGGATGAGCCATCCTAGACACCTACTTGAAGACAGTTAATACCTTCAGCTGTATCCTGTTTGCTGGCATGTCTTGCTATCCATGAGGATCATGCATACCCTTCACAGTGGATGATGTTTTAAAACTGAAGGAGTATGTGTTGTACAATAAATCCACTTTATTCTCCTCTTTGTCTGACTGACCTTCCAGAGCAGCTTCTTTCTGAACACAAAGGATTGCAACCTACAAGTCTCAAAAAGTTTCCACAGTCCATAGCCTTCTGTAACCCACTGGGAGTAGAAGCTCTTGTCCTAGTCCCACTCTTAAGGGGAAGGGAGTACACAACATTCATAGATGCTCATGGTTTGAAAGGAATGTCAAAAGTCAGAGGGCCCACAAAAGCTTAAAAAATTTTATTAATAAATTACACATGGCAGGGAAATTGGTATGTTAGTCTCTGACCTCCTAGTATAAGAACATAGCAGTGGCTTTAGGTTAAAGGGCTAGGGTGGAAAGGAAGGGAAAAAAGTAGATATCATTTAGAGAGAGGGAGAGAGAGAGAGAGAGAGAAAGAAAAGAGGGAGAAAAAGGCATCACCAGTTCTGGCTCCAGCAACAATCTGGCTGATGTGGTGTCCAAGGTCTTGGGCATTCAGGCTTTGTGGGGTACCTTTTATACATGCTTTCCCCACCCTGGAGATCGGTTTCTCACTTACTACGCAGATTTGTTATCATACACAGTTCATTCCTTTCAGACCTTTCTGGAAAATGCGTCAGAGGGCTTCAGGGGTCTTGGTGGTCCTGATGCACCCCTAGAGTCCATGCCCACTTCTCAGCCTCATTCTTGCACTGAGTAGTACTTGTCTGCAGGAGCCAGAACAGGGATGCTTGTCCTGGAAATGTGCCGTGTGCTGGTTTGAAAGTAAACCAGCAGGAGAAATGAACCCCACTCAATTACCGTAAGAGAGATTCCAGGTTGGAGTTAAAATTTACTAGAGGGATTACAATAATTGCAATGATACAGAGGAAACTGGCATAAACCCCCAAAGTCAGAGTACAACCTAGCACCCTGTTGGTCAGGGTGGTGGTCACATTTCTATCAAGTGGTGGCTGCAGTCCTGTTCAAATGAAGAGTCACAGCCTTGTCCAAAATGGTTGTCCTGTAGAAGTTCTGGTCCTCCTCCCCATCCATAGTGTCTCAAGCCTCCTAACCCAAAGATTATATATGCTTAGGTTCAGGTGGAAATGCTCAGCACTGCCCCCAGGGCAGGGAGTTTCACAATGGAATGATGTAATACTGTGAGTCATGGGATATTTTGGAAGTCCTTGGTATTCTAAGGCGTTACAGCTGCCTATTCCGCCGGTGCCATTAAGTGCACTATGGCCCATTAGCAGAGATGACCCCCTCAGGATGTGCCTGAGCTGGTGCTTACCGCAGCTGAGTCATTTGTGAAGACAAAGAAACACTACCCTACCTCGAAGGGTTTGAGTATTCTCTCCCTCATCTCATTTAACACCCGTTTTATAGCCTGAGGTGTCAGATGAGGACTGGGCAGCCACTGCGAAAGACCCATCGTTAAAAGTTTGTCAGAAAATGACGTAAAATCCTCAGTTTGGTTACACCCACACAGTGCTATGCTGGCACTCTTCTGTAACCAGGACATGCTGCTCTACCACTGCATGGCCCCTTCTCCAACCGCATCTTGTTCTTTCTCATTTTGTGTTATTACCAGCAATCCTTGGCTGACATTAGTAACAATCCTTTGTTGGCTCAAATGCTATCTGGCTATTCGTGCTTCAGACACACACATCAGCCCCCTATCATCTGGGATTATACACCTAGATTTCCAGAAATGTCTATAAACCTTGGTACAGCAACTGTTTCTTCTGTGTTATGTTCATCATTGTGAAATGAACAATGGCACTGCCGTATGAATAAAACCCATTCTAGCAACATTTTTAATGTCTTTATTTTGATCTGCTTTCTTGTAATAGAAATTATTTCATGGCAAGTAGTAATTAATTCGTCTTCAAACTCTTCCCTAAAATCAGGAGATTCTTCCTGTTTCACAATAGAGAACTGCAGTGAGAGATTGAACAAGTTCTTAGAAGTCAGTCTGTACAGCAATGAAAAATAAAGAATCCAGATCTCTAAAATCTTAATCCAAATCATGAATCAGACTCACCCTTTATTTCTCCTCACAACAGACAGCCAGTGCAATCCTCTGGATTGTCATTGCATGGCTTTATTGATCAGAAAAAGTAAATCTCGTCAGAGATGGATATTACGGGATCTTGACTTGTAAAGAAATGTAGACTCAGTGTAGTACTAATAAATTAGGCACCCAGTCTACCTTCATAATTTTCCTACCACTACTGAGCCCTGCATTAAAAACTTGCTGTGTGCATTTTCTCTGTCATACATAAATTTCCTGCAACTAGCAGATGTTAAGAGTGATACACTTTCCTATACACTGCCTGCCAAAAGTGGGAGCTGTACCAGACAGTCAGTCCACTAGAGAAGGCAGCTGGGATATGGAGACAGCTCAATGTGCAATGGCTGCACGGTGTGCTGTGATTTGCTGGGAAATAGACCACTCAGCACAGCTGACAGCCCCAAACCTGTGTATAACCACACCAACTGCACCTTTAACTGCAGCATGCATGGACTTCACCGCTAATGGACTGAAGACTGCAACCAATTTAAGGTTTGCTGTATCAGCAGTCATTTCGAGCTAGCAAACTTGTTCACTAGAATGATTTATCAGAAAGGTAAGCAAAGAGAAAGAAAATACTGTTTACAATCATAAATTTAAAAATGTGAATAAATATTGCAGAACACTTTGCTCCTGTGTTTACCCTGTGCTGAGCAGGACCATCAAATTAATTTGAAGATTAAACATTCTGGAAAGCTTTGCCAATCAGGCATAATCTTTAACGTAGCTGCAGGGAATGGACCAGTTTCAGTATTCTCCATCTCTTCGGAGAAATACATACTTATGTTTCATGGTCTGCCTAAGTCCTTTCTGACAGCAAATCACCATCTTTAAGGCTCTTATTCAAAAGCTATTGAAAACAACTGAGAACCTCTCCATTGACCTCAATGGGTTTTGGATCACAGCCTGAATTGTTTCAGTGCAACCCAATCTGGTCTAAAACACCCAAAGCTGTACACTTTTCCAGAGATCTGTGTTATTCTAGGATGACAAAGTATGACAGTAAAGATCCTAAGATATTTCTTGCTCTAGAATGGTCACATACTCCCTGAAATATTGTTGTAGAGACTGGCATGTCATGCAAAAAAAGCTGTTTGATTTCCATCTTTATGAAAACTCGTAAAACATTCAGTTGCCTTCCAGTCACCAGGTTGTGCACATCTCAAAACTAGATAACTAAGTTATATTCCCTAGAGCAGATAAATTGACAACACAAGGACCTTTTGGAGAAGGAGATCTACATGGGAAATCTATGATTACTGCTTGATTTGTCCTCAGCCATTGTAAAGGATTTGCTGACTCGCCATATAAAAAATCATGATGGCAAATAAACTCATCTATAAACCAGTGTATCCCTCTCTTGCCAAGTATTTCCAGGGAGCTTCATAATTCCAAGTTTCTCCTCTATAATATTTACTTTATTTCTAATTTTCCTAATTGCTGCATTGTACAAGGCATATTACTGCATAAAAGAATTTGTAAAAATACCTTCTAAAAAAATGTTTAGCTGTAACTCTCTCTGAAAACTGCTAGACCTTTTACCAGAAGGCAATTAGCTTTGTCTTAATATCTCTGATGAAATATGGATTCAGTGCCTCCACAGCACAAGTTTTCCCTTATCTTACCACTTCAGCTTTGCTTTATACAGTGAGAAGATCCATTCACTCTGAACACCTGTAACATGACTGTCACTTTCTACTCACCTCAGAGCCCACTGTACACTGTTTGAGGAAGTTGTGCACCAAACAAAACTCAGACAGGGCAAGGAAACAGGCAGATCCAGAAAAACTCAGTTGTAAATATTACGTCACATCCTTTCACTGAATCACCCTGTCTTATCTGCCGGTGAATGCCTTTCATATCACCACTCCATAAAGCAGAACATATTGTTGTTGTTGTCTGTCTTAAACTCATAGCAGCTTGCATGTGGTTTTGGTATAATTATTTCTTTTAAAATATCAAGATCTTTTAGAATATAAGTTATTGGCACATAACAGTGCTTGAAAAGAGATTAAGTGTTGGTATAAAATATTTCCTTGGGGACTAAATAGCAATGGCAAATAAATACAAAATCAAGAATACATGTTATATTGCAGATTTTTGGATCATACATACAAAACAACGAAAAGATCAAGAAGAAGGCAAAAAAGACATCTCTGTGTAGACTGAGGAAAAGCCAAGTGAAGGTTTGAATTGAAGGCTGGATGAAAGATTTTTTTATGGCTGGAAGCAAGAAAATGGCCCCCTAAAATTTCATGACTGTTGCTCCAAAATGGTGAGTAACATACACTTTTCACTTAAGTAAACATGGTATCAGCATTGATTCCTCCTCTGCCTCTATGAAAAGCAATGAGGAGTGATGAACCTTGAACTTAATTCAGAAATGGTATGGAGAAAGAGAAACTGGTTTCCTTCTGAGTTCCACAAAAACAGACTCCATGTCTTCCCATTTCACATATCTGTGTTTAGCGCTGACATACTTTCAACGTCTGGAAGTCTCATTTAAACCAGATACAGACCATCTTCAAAACTGATTTGAACAGTTCACAAAGCATGAGGGGCTTTGTTTCATAGTATCCAATAAAATCATAAGCATACTTTTTGCATGTTATTTCATATATCCACAGAAATACATACATATTAAGATAACTGAGATATTAGTGTGCTCTGCTTCTAGAAAAATCAACTCTTCAGCTGCATGGTGGAGCTATTTTTCAAGGAAGAAACAGGGAAAATTAAGTCATTAAATATTCAAGGCTAGGAAAAAAATTTAAAGGTAACATACATTTCGACAGCATCCTTTTAAGTAATTTTTGTGCTTTTCCTTGAACTACCTCATCAGTTATTTATAACCCATATCACAAAAATCATAAACCGTATGAAAGAGCAATTTACAAGCAACGAAGTCTGTATTAACATCTGAAAAATTCTGTTTTCTATGATATCAAGACAAAATAATATGCATTGCATTCTTTTCAGACTACCTGCTCCTCCTGCCCCACTACCCTCATGGATATAAGGAAAGAAACATTCCCAGAAATTTTTTCATTGCAAGCCTAGTTTTTCAAAGTGCTCGCTGTCCTCCGATTTTCAGATTGTTTCTCTGTGTCATCCCTTACTACACAAAAGAGCAGATGTTTCTTATGCATACAAAGAGATATAGGAAACATTTTCTTGTGGTTTTTTTTAGCTTTAAGGGACCTGCAATCTCTTGCACCTGCTGAAGTCAGTGCAGCCCCACAGCTGCACGTGTCTGTCTGCAGGATCAGATAGAAATCCATATGCATTAAAAGAGACATATGACAACAGCTATGAATCCTCTGGAGAATTAATCTGTGATAACACAGAGTGATTGTGTTTTGAGCTTGGAGGGTGCTTCATCAGCTGTAACTACTCATTTACCACTGCCCTTGTTATCAGAAGACATAACACTCTGTTTTGATGTGTATTGCACCCTGCTCAGCGAAGCTGATTATTTCTGCATTTTTCTTGTATAAATGAACTGAAGTATTAGCTGTTATTTTTTACAGGCCTTCAACCTTATTAAGGAAGTTTCTTAAGAGATATTTTACTGAGCCAGGGTAGTTCTGTGCTGAAGTGAAACTTGCTTCCTTTGTATTTCTTTTCAGTTGTTAAAAAAAATGGGAAGGAACTAGTTATTTGTCTTTTAGTGAGACTGGCATTGCAAAACCCTCAGTCTTGTTCGTGCTCCTTCGACAGTTACATGCCAGAAGACTGGTGCTTAGCTCTGTTGTAAGCTCTGCGAATCTCATGATCAAGCACAGAGCTGACAATGTGAGTCAGAAGATAAAGCCCAGTGCTTGGCTGGTTGAAGACAGTGTTTGAAGCAGAGCAGTTCATTGTAGCAGAGAGGTGCCTTGGCAGGCTGTAAGATGTAGTGACCCCATGCTACACAGCTAACAGAGTAACAAAAGCTGCAGGGAAGCAGGTCCCTGGTTTAGAAATACAAATTATTCAGCATCATGCTCTCTGCTGAACTACTGCCCTGCTAATACCCACCTTTCAGGATGATGTTGTTTTATGCACCAAGAAAATCCCTGAGGGATTTCCCCACCCTTATATTTTAGGAGCACAAAATACTGACGAGGACTGCCCCATGCAGAGAGCCTTTATTACATTGCAGCATATGGCTACCTTGTGTGAGGACATGAGACAGAAATGGCCTTCACCTTTCTGGATTGCAGTGAGTAATATTTTTTCATTAGATGCTGAAGAATTGCTGTCACCTTCCTAATTATCCACGGCATAATTACACCTGACAGAATGAAGATTTATTTTTCTGGACTTGTTCTCTGTAACTGTTAAAGGGTTGCTATAGGATGAGGAAGAGCTGCTGTGCTGAAAGGTTTACTCGAACTCTGACCAACACAGTGACACAGGGGAAAAAAAGCACCCATCTACCTCACCCTCCACCCAAGGCTGCTGACAGAATTGGTGGAAACACTCACTGAACCACATTCCACCATAGTTCTGGCTAACCAGGGATGCCCCAGTTGATCAGAGGTTGGCAAATGTGTTACCCTTTTACAAGAAGGGCTAGAAGGAGGATCCAGAGCCACAAAGATGATCAGAGGCTTATGAGGACAGGCTGAAAGAATTGAGGTTGTTCAGCCTGGAGATGAGAAGGCTCTGGAGAGACCTTATTGCAACCTTTCAGCCCAAAGGGGCCCTGTACATGAGAGCTGCAGAGGGACTTTTCACAAGAGTATGTAGTGACAAGACAAGGGGGAATAGATTCAAACTGAAAGAAGAGAGATTTAGATTAGAAGAAATTCTTTACTGTGAGGATAGTGAGACACTGGAGCAGGTTTCCCAGAGGAGTTTTGGATGCCCCTACTCTGGCAGTGTTCAAGGTCAGGCTGGATGGGGCTCTGGGCAGCCTGGTCTAGTGGAAGGTATCCCTGTTCATGGCAGGCAGGTTGGACTACACAATCTTTAACAACCTTTCCAATCCAAACCATTCTATGATTCTATTATCTGGGGAACTACAGAGGTCTGTCAGCCTGACCTTGATGTCAGAGAAGGTCATGGAGCAGCTCATCCTGAGTGCCACCACGTGGCACAGACATGATAACCAGGGAGTCACGGCCAGCCAGCAGGGGTTTGTTAAAAGCGGGCCCTGTTTGACCAACAGGATCTCCTTCTATGGCAGGAAGACCTGCCTAGTGGATGAAGAAGAGCCTATGAATGTTTCTGCCTAGACTTTAGCAATGCATTTGATGCTGTTTCCCACAGCATTGTCCTGGCTGGCTGCTCATGGTTTTGACAGGTGCCCTGTTCGCTAGGTAAAAAACCATCTGTATAGGTGGGCTCAGAGATTGGTGTTATATCCTCTGGTGCCTGGTCACCAATGGTGCTCCCCAGGGCTCTCCCCTGGGGCCAGTTCTGTTCACGATCTTCATCAATGACCTGGACGAGGGAATTGAGTGCACCCTCAGTGAGTCTGCAGAGGACACCAAGCTGGGTGGGAGTGTTGATCTGCTGCAGGGCAGGAAGGCTCTGCAGAGGGATCTGGACAGGCTGGATCATGGGCCAAGGCCAAGGGTGTGAGGTTCAACAAGGCCAAGTGCCAGTGCTGCCCTGGGGTCACAACAACCCCAGGCAGTGCCACAGGCTGGGGCAGAGTGGCTGGAAAGCTGCCCAGGGGAAAAGGCCCTGGGGGTGCTGGTGACAGCAGCTGAACATGAGCCAGGCTGTGCCCAGGTGGCCAAGAAGGCCAATGGCATCCTGGCCTGGATCAGCAACAGTGTGGCCAGCAGGACCAGGGCAGGGATTGTCCCCTGTACTCAGCACTGGTGAGGCCACACCTCAAATCCTGGTTCAGTTCTGGGGCCCTCTCTCACAGAAGGACATTGAGGGACTGGAGATGGTGAAGGGTCTGGAGCACAAGTCTTATGAGGAGCATGTGAGGGTTATTTAGTCTGGAGAAAAGGAGATTGATAGGGGACCTCACTGATCTCTGAAAAGAGGTTATAGCGAGGTGAGTATCAACCTCTTCTCCCAAGGAACAAGCAATAGGACAAGGAGAAACAGCCTCAAGTTGTAGCAGGGGAGGTTTAGATTGGATATGAGGAAAATTTCTCCACTGAAAGGGTTGCTAAGCACTGGAACAGACTGTCCAAAGGAGTCATCATCCCTGGAGGGGTTTAAAAGATGTGGATACAGTTTAACAGCGCAGGGTTAATAGTTGAATTCAATGATCTTAAGGGACTTTTCTGACTTAAGTTATTCTGTGCATTTATGATTCTAAGGTTCTATTAAAATACAAAAGACAAAGCTGTAACACAGCAAAGCTGGTGTGAAATTAAAACTAGGTTCCTAGGAAAGTCAAAAGGCAAAGTTAGGTCAACACTGGAAAACATCAAACTCTTTTTTCCCTGTGTCCACTACTCTAGATAAGTGTATCTGTGAGATATACCATGTTGAACAGCCCATGGTGTGTATAAAATTTATTTTTAACTGAGTGTCTTTCTGATAGGTGTGGAAACAACATCTGACATCAAAAACTTCAGCCTTGAGGGTACAATGCTACAAAGAAAGCATATTTGCAACTAGTGAAATTATTTCACTGTCCTGTTATATTCCAAGCAGTCAGCTGTATTTAAAAGATGGAGTTTCCACTTGGCTGAATATGGCAATATGTTCCCAAAACTCTTTCATTATCTCTCACATCTAATGTGCATGGAAGCACAGCTGTATTGCAGCAATGCTTTCTGAGGAACTATTCATGAGCTGCTTGAATTCATGTAGCTTTAATATGATAGCTTAGTTGCCATTAGGCAAAACACTGGGATAGGAGTGGAGTGGCAGCATTACCCTTCCAAGACACCTTTGGGCTGAAGCACCACTGAAGCATTTCCAGTTGAAAGATCTGACAGACCAGTTCTTGACAGCCTGAAATATTTGGGGGACTATCTGTTCTTCAGGATTAGAGGTTGTCTGGCTTCACACTACTCTGTAACTCTAATGAGTGGTGGGAAAGGGAGGATAAATCTAGAAAAATATGGCTTAATTTGCACCTGACATACAGTCCTGCCACACAAGGCCAGAGCAGTAACACCTGCAAGACACAGTATGTCCACACTAACAAGGGCAAGTTCTTCGGTCAAACCACAGCTGTGCCTTACCCCTTCCTTACTCCCTTCACTTTTCTGTTTGTCTTAAATTCAGAAATTGTGCTTCAAACTACATCAACAGTATGTACTAGCTTTCATAAGTACTGTGGCACTTGATGTTACAATCCCTTCACTCCTTTCTTCTCGCACAGCAAATCCCAGTAACAAATCAGTTGGGTTAGTTGTAGGTATACAAATCAGTGCACCTTTTAAGGTACTGAAATTAAACTAAACTAAGTATGATAGAAAAAACAAACCCACTGATATTTCAAGCAGATACTTAACAAGAAAGAGGGATAAGCTTTTGACATCATCTTCTTTGAACTTGTCTTCAAATGAACTTTCTTCTCTAGCTCATTCATAAACAAGATGATCTCTTGGGAATGATGTAGCAAACTCAGCCATGATTTCTGTATTTCCAGAGGGAGTCAGATGGACAGTTTCTATTAGCAGTCACTAGACAGCTTAAAGGAAAAGAGATAGTCCCCCACTCTGCCTCAAATCATCCAGAAAACATAGGCCTATTTAGGAGCACAAAGCAAACAGAAAGAAACTATATGACTCAAATATTTTAAATCATCATCTGGGAAATATCTTCTCTAATAGGAATAGATCTTCTTATTAAAATTAGCTGTATTGTTGTAAAATCAAACACTGGTCCTCTAAGCCACACTCGCCAAATTTGCTAGCATGTTGCTGCTAAATCAACAGGAAGTTGTGCCAATTTCTTCACATCATGTTGGACAGACTGGTAACTCTTGAACAGGGGATAATATAAAATCACTATTCCAAATGTCAGAATTGATGTATGGGCATAAATTCTGTGCTTAGTGGAGAAATCAAAGTACCTCAACTGAATGTAAAATGAGCATTTGTTTGTAGGCTTTTAGTACAGGAAAGTTTAACACCAAATCCCATCTTTCATTCATGGGCTTTGAGGATTTCATCTGAAAGAAGGGGAACAACCATTCATCACCATTATGTTCATAATGAGTTTCAGTTAGAATCTACCAACCAGCATCAACAAGAGCCCTTCCAGCTCCATATTTCAGAGAGCAAAGGGAAAGATCTTCTGAAGTCATGCTGCTCTAAAGAGTTGTTTTTTGCTTCTGTTTAAGCTGACAGCAGGACTTCCACTCTGAGTGTTGTGAGTAGGTTGAGATACTATTCTGGAAACCTCCCTGACCAGAGGGAGTAACTGGTGAGTGCTGAGCAGCTACTTTCCCCCACACCAGGAGTGCACTGCATATCTTTTCATAAACAAAAAGTTCCAAATAATTCAGTGGCTTATGTACTTTTGAAATACAGAACTATTTTAAAATCTGGTGTGTACATCTGCCAAAAGCTCAACTCACTAATTCAAACATCATGCTCACTTTCAAAGTACTAGCAGTGTCAGTTAATTGTGTGGCTGAAAGTTATGTATAAGTTTCACTATCAGATGTTCCCGGGCAGTCCAAAGTTACAACTTGTTGTCTAGCTTGTTCTCTAGCTTGTTCACCAGTTCCTGGTACAAGTTCACTTGATCTCAATAAAAAACCTGTTATTCTTCATACATAACCTGGGAAAAAGAGTGTTTGAACTTCCTAGCTTGTAACACCTTTTTTAGAAAGACCGTGCTCAGTGTTTGAAGACTGTTAGTAAAGGTAGCTTGATTGCTAGGAAACAACATTGCATTAAAATGCTAAACAACATCCCCAGGCTGCTTTTAGTGTCTAATCTGCAATTTCTATTATTTAATGTCTGTGTTAGCATACCCATCAGGCGCTGATCTCATCCATTGTCAAAAATAGAGCAAAGCTTAGCTTGTTCTTGGAATAGTGGATCTCCAGAAGAACGAAATACAGAACTTCACAAGACAGCAATCTCTCAGGAGACAGCATTTTACTATGAAAAGTTATTCTATTCTCAGATATAGTAAGTCTATGGCTACTGAACCCCTTGACACAAGAAAAGAGGAAAGTATCCAGTTTATGAACAAGATACCACACTGATAGTTAAATTACATGCTTAAAAATTACATAGCCACCTTAAGAACAAAAACTGAGTAAGGTCCATAGAATAAAAACGGATATGGTCTTAGTAGCTGGATATTTAATATTAAAAGAAGAAATCTTCAAGGTCTGAGCTATGCAATAATATTCTGTCCCAGGAGACTGAAGGCAGATGCACAGAAAGCAGAAGCATTCTGCTGACCGGAGATTCTTCTGCCTCATTATCACCCTCTTATTTCAGGTTAGCTGAACTATGGCTAATGTAAGACAGTCTTTGTCAGAGACAGAGATGTTAAAGACAAAATTTCTTAACCAGGTCAGAGACTTAACAGCAAAAAACTCTGTGGCTTCTAGTGCTCTGTTTCCAGACATCATGATGCAACCTTCCAATCACTACTTGCTCTGAAGCCAGGCCATTTGTGTATGCCCCAGCAAAATGAAGCCCAGATGGATAGAAAGTCTGAATTTATTTATGTTGGTGGTTTATATTTTTTATGTTACAGAGTATTAGCCTTTTAATATGATAATTCACATCCTGTGGGGAATAGTACAAGTCCTGGTAAACAAGTTTGGATAAGGAAGGGACATGCTGTTTAAGGTAAGTTCAGGACTATCAGTAACATTTTCAAACACAGTTGAATTCAATGTTACTTATGAAATTAAGCCCTACTATATCCATGTTTCTTCACTGTCTCAGGTCTGATTACCTCTTTCCCTTCAAACAGTTCTCTTCAAAGCAGCTGCGGATCCAAATATTTGTTTTGCTTTGAATTGCATGTGCGGGGTACATCCTGGCTTTAATATTCTAAGAAAATTATTTATGCAAACCTGAAGGAAAAAGCAGTAGAGCACTGATTTAGTTCTGTGCTCAGCTTCTCAGCAGTGTTCAGGGTCTGTGTCGTGTATTTTCTTTTCAATCTGACGTTATTAAACATTTTCAAAGTTTTAAGAAATCAGTTAGGTTTTTACTCAGTAGAAGTCAGCTTTATTCCAGGCATTGGCACTTTAAAACAACACACAACAGCCTAGGTGAAAAACATAACGTTTCAAAACTAAGCATGTGGCATGAATAATAACATCAGTTTCATGACTGGACCTTACTATATTTATACAAAACAGCAGCACGTCCTTGAGATGTTTTAGGAACACAAGACAAGGGCTTCACTGCCCATATTCCTCTTCAAAAGCAGAAAGATTGCAAGGCTGAGATTCAACGTGTAATGCCAGCTTTTATTCTCTAAGAAGACAACAGCAAGGCTAGAAGCTGTACACAGAAGTCAGCCCACTGTTCCCATTGCTACAGAAAATTCTTTATCAAGCAGTCTAGCCCAAAAAGACAGAAAGTAACAAGTAGCTCCGGCTTTCTGTGTGCATGGCAGAGACATGGCAGCTTGTCAAAACTCACAATCAGAGAGTGTCAAAGCTGACCGCACACTCAAGAAGTTCTAGTCCAGCACACAGCCTCAAGATTCCACCTTTCTATGAAAGCAAGAGCTACTGGGAAAATGCTTTCCTTCTGATTAGGGTGTGTAGTAGGGAAGTCTTCACTGAAATGTGACCTCTGCATTTACAAGCTATGTGCTTTAAAGTCAATCAACAAAAACCTCACAAAACTAGAAAGGCAATTTTCCCACCTGGCTTGAAATACTGATTTTGTTAATTGGTTTTATTTAAATGTTTGCAGCCTTGTAGCCAGTAACCACCTCCACAGGTATTATTTGGACAGCAAGTAAACAGGGCATTGCTTATCTGCAGAGTGTTCTTGTAGTGAAGGTCATTCGACAGCTGGGAATAATGCGCAAGGAAGGTCTGAAAGAATGTTCATCCTCCTGCTTCTCACTATGTAGGAAATTTTATGGAGACATAAAGCAGTCATCTAAGATAGCAGCTGCTTGCAGTAGGACAGACAAAGGGAAAACAGTTTTCCTGAAACAATGTTATAAAAAAAGTAGTGGTTATCGAAGTCTATCAGAGCTTACTTACTCTGATTCCCAATTGCCAATCAATGCACAAGAATGACACATTTCAAAGTCCATGATTAAATTAAAGTCAGACTCTTGCCACATCCCATACTTTGTTAAGATTTTGCAGTGTACCTACTCTTCAGCCCATCACCCTTAGAGTCATCTCTGCCCTGGATATAGAAAGTAGAGCAGTTAAACCTTGACACCAGCAATCATCTGCATGTTTAATGCATGAGCTATCAAACAGCTCAGATGAGTTTAGACCGTGGAGGTCTGAGTTGTGATACAATTTTTCAGTGCAGTAGAATGGGGGGTTTAAGTGTTTGAGGAGAAAGGGATAAACTGCTGAATTTTACCCCTCAGAGATGCCCTAATGCCATGGGTTGCCAACATACATAATGGGTAGGATTGCATATAACACAAGATTAAAGTAATTGAACTCAGATGTTTGTAGAACCACTAAGGTGATGTACTCTGCTGGCAGATAACATGTTTATTTCCCCTGGCATTTAACATGTTCAGAAAACAACATTGTTCTGGGCCATTATGTGACACTTACACTGGACCTGTAAGTGACATTTACAAAACAGTTGATTAACTGAAGTGCCCAGCCTACAACATTTGAATGGTGGTTAAAGCAAGTAGCTTTCCAAGATAGAGTACATTACAATTCTCATGGTTTATTTCTAGTCTTGATCTAGGCACTTGAAATTGCTTGGTTACATTTAAGAATTGTGTGTAGGTATCACGTTAAAGTAAATACCTATTCTGTTCCTGCTGAGAATCTAGATGTATTTGGATATACCAAATATCACTGGACATTTCCCTTCACTTAAGAGGAGCATAAATGGTTCTAGGGCTGACTATAGTTCCATAAAAGATGAGAAATTTTACCAGAGTTTTTTGGGTATGTCACCTTCCAGTTTTCCCTTCCTGATATCTTTCTCCTTCCAGGCCTGTATGTTATTGTGTGTATTGTTATGCACCTAACAAAATATATGTCAAGGAGAATGCAGGATCTTATAGTATCTTGTCACTGCAGCAGGGCTGTGACAGGAAGGTTTTGAGCTTACCTCCTTTCACTACATCTGTGTTGAGTCTGTTCCAACAAAAGGAGAGTCCCTGTAATCTCTGAACTCTTTTGCTTGTATTTGTTCTTTTGGCTGTCAAACTAATGACCGTGAACTATCTTTTTACTCTTGTCATAGGAGGCTGGCCAGAGGAGAGATCCCTAAAAGGAATCCTGGAGTTTGCCTAGAGCAGGGAGGTTTAGAGTTCAGAACCCACAATGCTGTTTTAAAAGCAACAGAAGTGCCGCAGGACAAGCAAGGCATTTGTATGCAGCACAGTATCTTCCTTTTATCTGAAGTAAAACTCCTCACCCAAACTCTTGTGTGCTTTAGATCAAAGCATGCAGCTTTCTCTCTTACTGTGGACATGTATATTACAGACACATCTGAAGATTTAATATGATTTAAACTGGTTTAATATGACAAGCCAAAATGAGAAGAGGGGGGAATACTCACAGCAATCAAGTCCAGTGAATTTTAGTGGAGTTTCTCAACAGGGGAATACATTAACAATACTGTGTGGTTCTGAAGGACAGTGGTTGATATAAGCACACATAAAGCCTGTTTAGACTATAGGGCTTTTATTCTGGGCATCAGAAAAAAGTATTAAAAACTATCTTCTGGGAAAAAAAAAAACAAAAACAAAAAAATCCCCAAAAACAAACAAATGAAGAAACCACACAAAACAAAACAACGCCCCCCCCAAACCAAACCAAACCAAACCAAACCAAAAACCCATACAAAAAACCAAAAAACCAAAAAACCCCAACCAACCAATCAACCAATCAACCAACAAACCAACCAACCAAAAAACAACAAAAACAAAAAAACAAAAAAAAAAAAAAAAAAAGAAAAACCAACCAAACAAAAAACCCCAAACCAAACCAAAACAACAACAAAAAACCCCAAAACCCAAAAAACTAAAACCAACCAAAGAAACCCTCATCAGAAGACCAAGAATTTTGTCATCTTTAAAAAAGCCTGCAATGTGTGTACAATGCCACAAAATACCCCTGAGCACAGCATTGACCTGATGATTATAAAGACAGGCAAGAGAAGGTATCTGCTTTTCTCCTGGTATCGGTGTTTCAAGGCCAGGGCTGTATAAGCACCGCAGTTTTCCAAAACAAGGTTAGACAAGTTGGACCTTGACAGAAGTGCACAGTATGGAAGGTAAGGACACGCAGTGTTTTTATCTCTTCACAAGGCTTTCAAATAGCCAGACTGAGCAGAAAGGCCTTGTGCACTGCGCTACATTTCAACTGAGACGGAGGAAATACCTGAGACCTGATTCGGAGACCTTGCTCCCACTTCCAAAAAGAAAACATATAGATTGTTGAGGAGGACAAAAATCAGCCACAGGCTTTCAAAGCTGAAGCTGAACCTACATCCTTTCACATCCACAACAGTATTCTGAATGCGGGAAAAGCATGTGGGTACCTGTTTTTCCACAGACTCTCTGCTTTACCGCATAAATGACACGGGTCAGTGAACTTACAGGTCAGCTTACTGTGGTCATATGACTCCTTGCCCACCCAAGGCCCTCTGTCAAATCTGAAATAACCAGGCTGAACATAAAAGATACAGTATAAATGCAAAGTGTGTGCATAAAAGACATTTATCTAGAAATCTTTTTACAGAAAAGATGCTGTTTCTTGGAATGACTACTTTTGTGTTACAGTTTACCTAGCAAAGAAGACTCCCAAGAATATCACTGGAGTAATATCTGTAGCTGTAATATTCTATACATTATTACTATTATTATTGTTGTTGTTGTTGTTGTTGTTACTATTATTATTACCTTGGAAAAGGTTATTACAGCAAAGATTGCTTCTGGCCCAGATGCAGAGAAACTTTATTCTTTCCCCTGCAAATAATAGAGCATTTCATTTGTCTATAGGACAAAGCAGACGCAACACTGCCAGCCCACAGAAGCCCAGTTCTGTCATTGAAGAGCTGACCGGTTCTTAGAACACAGTATTTCTTTCTTTAAAAGAAGCCATCCTGAACAAGCAGCTGCCTAGAAGCTGGGGTGCAAAATATCCTGATGGGAGTTGTTTTGTCTTTAAAGTACTATTCACAGAGATGAAGAGAGTAATAAATTTCAGTCCTTTTGGTAATGAAAAATTTTCAAATTAATAATCAATTGCTACCGGACAATGCAAGGTGCTTTTGTAGCAAAGATCACTCCCCAAATTTGTCTCTAATAGTTCCAGGCATAAAAGAATTTCAAATGCTCCACACTTAGAAAAATGGTGTGCCATTCTAGAGTTGCTGGAAAACAGAGAGAGCTAAGTCTTGCAGTCATCTAACTGGTCTGTGGCCAGGAAGACCTGTTTTCACGGTTGACCTGTGGCAAAAGTGGATGTTTTACAAAATAACATGCACATGAACACACTGAACAGTGAAAATCAAGGTTTTGCATGCAGCAAATGGTGTTACAATACTGCAGCAACCAAGTAGCAAATCTTAACATGAGACCCTTAAGAGGGTAGGTGTGAAATAAAACTGAAACAGAAGTGATATTATTCTCTTGTATCCATTTGCTTACAATCAGCAAGATATTCATATCAGAGTGGCCTGCCCAGCAGATAGGCACTGAAGTGCTTGTGTCTGGTATTTCAGTGTCTGCCAAAAACTCCTTAAGGACATGAAGTATGAGGGATGTCCACTATTGAGCTCTCCTCCTGTGTCCTAGATTCCTCTGAGTTTGGAAACTGACAGTCTTTGCTCTGATCTTCTGTACTCATTGCAAGCTGATAGTCCATCCATCCAAGCATTCCACCTCTGTGGATCTTTAGGATTTGCTCACCATACTTCATGTTTATCTGATTCTCTTATGGTTCCTACTCTGTTTTCTGCTGTTTGCCATGGTCTTTAAATAGCTTGGGTCTTCCTTCTTCTAGGTTGCCATCCCCACGCCATGTTTCCTGAAAGACTGCGCTACTGATGATGGGGTCACATGGTAATAGAGGTACCATAGGACAAGACATGGCATTAGTATTGCCCTTCTCCAGCTGTTCCTTCCCCCTGCTGCTCCAAGAACCACACATGCCCATTCACATCAGTTCTGTCATTTCTGTCACAACATCACATAGATTTGCCTCAGTAGAGCTACCAACATTAAAGTGCCTGGCAGGGAAGAGAAAGATGTTTTACTTGCTAAACGATTTTGAAAGTCTGGTTTTGGGACTCTCCAAAATTTTAAAGCTTGACTGAAACCTCTGCCTTGATTCCCTGCTGTGTAAATAAAGATAATGACCAGTTTATCATCTATCTCTGTTCACCGTAAATACTTGGGAATAGAGATTGTCTTAGTTGTGCGTGATGGGGTTCTGAGCGCAAGGTGGCACTGATTTTAGCAGGTATGTCTCAGTGTTACAGACATAATGAGCCCTTGCAGGGACACAGGGACACCTTCAGGGTGGAGATGCACAAAACCACAGAGATCCAATAATTCTGTTTCAAGGGACTATTTCTGCCATAAATGTTTTTATATGTTGATAGTGGCAAATCATTATTATCATTACTGTGCAAAAACACCTTGCTGTCCTAGTGTTTTCTCTTAAGTACAGAAGCAGCAATTATCAGTTTATGCAGTTTTTTGTTTTCTTGTGCCATTTCTCACTGTATGTGCAAGCCAGGACATTTGAAGCAGGACAGGATTCTTTTCCTCATCCCTTTTAACTGAATATAGTGTCAAGCATTTGAAATGAGCACAGGGACAGGTCTTCTATATTCTCCTCTCTGCGTACATCATTTTTTACCTCAGTGAGAAACTTTCAAAGCATCAAGGCAGCATTTGTGTTCTCTACACTCAGGCCTTGAATTCTGCCCACGGGTTAATCTCCATGGTGGTCATCTTACTCACAAGCCATTTAGCCACAAGGAGCAGGCTAAGAGTACTTGGTAATTTCTCTCAGGTGCTGAAAAGCTGTCGGCAGGAATGACATTCTACCACTGTCAGTAGAGGCTGGAGATGAACCGGATGGTACCACGTTCAATCCCATTACTCAGTAGCTCCCATTAATGACATGTAAGAGCTCACCAGAGATGTATGATCATCTGCACCTCACTGGCTTTAACCCACAGTTCAAGTGTAGGGAGATCACAGGAAGCAGAGGAGGAACAGGAAACAAACACAGCGAAATGTTATAAAGTTGTTTTGGTTTTATTTTGTAGGATGCCTAATCTATTAAAATTTCTGATACTGTTCTGTATTCCTAAATTTTTACTGCATTAGAACATTTTTCTTCACTTGAGCCCATTTTCCTGCAATGTTCAGCTCCAATTTTAAGGTTCAGATATGCAGTATCATTTCATCTATGTTTAATCTATAAGATTAGTGTGAATAGAGTAGATGTGAACCATTCCAATATGTTAGTTTAAAGGGCTGCAAAAGCCATTTTGAACACCTGATCTGTAACCTTGACTCAGATGGTTGTTCCAAGGTAAGTATCCCAGAGAAGCTCACAATAAGTGAACTCAGCTTCATAAAACTATATTGGGTTATGCTGTCACAATATCACCCCACCACTGAAAAACTGATAAGTATCAGAATCACAGTGCTCAAGCTGCATAGGATAACCAGGAACCTGAATGGGAAATTGAGTATTGGCTAAGCCATCATGCTGTTGAATGTCTCTACTTTTATTTGCATTATTATAGCTCCATATTAGGTATTTACTACAGTTCACGAACACCAGAGCACTGCTTTTATGCAGCCCAAAGTAAAGGCTGAGAATCTTTCTCTTGCTTTGTTCTACATAGAATTGTTCACAAAAGTTCAGACTTTGATTAGCATTTTGTTGAAGTTCCACAGCTTGGCATGCTCTTATTAAACTTTCTAGGAAGGAGGTCTAGCTTGTATCTGCATGAGCAAGTAGATACAAAAAACAGATGTGAAAAAACAGTGATGAATATTGCACAAAAGCATTGACGTGGTTTGTTTATCCTCTTTTCAATATCTGGGAGCATATCCTACTTGAGGCTGTGACAATTAGCTATTGGAAGATCTGAACAAAAGCTATTGAAGTGCCTTCATGCACACAAAGCATATTCAGTGTGTCAGTACAAGGTAGTGGGATTCTGTATTGCTTATGTATAGATATTCTGTATAACTTATTTATAGATATTCTAAATTACAGAATTTTCTTTACAGACTTGTAAAGGTCCATGCAGTCTTCTTAACATGAGAATTAAATTTGTTTCTGAAGTTATCAAAAGGTATTTTCACATGCAAAGCTGGCTTCACATATAACCTTATGTACAGAGATACTCCAAATACTCTCTATTTGTGTAATTGTAATCATAATGTTGATGTGTTGACAATATTTGCATAAGAATGCTCAAGATCACAGTTTAGGAAGAAAACTCAGTCCTGCCATCCTGTATTCAGAGCAGTTTCCACACTGTTTTGCCATAGAGATTTGTTTCATTTTGTCTGTATTTCATTATATAACCCACATTATTTTACAGAAAACTGTCTGGGCTAGTAAAGATTTGCTCATTTTAACTTGCAGAAACTATTTCTTTCATCAAGTTAAACTATTGCATAGAGCTGTCATTTGTGCATGTACTCAAGATGTATAAAAGCAATACTTAATACAATTGTTTTTAGGAAAAAACATTTGGTGTTTTCTCAGGTATTCCAGGGTCAATTCCCCATGAATTCTAAAGTGTCCTTACAGTGCTCGGAACAATTCAAAAATCCTGTAAAGACATTGGAATTAAATCCATATATATTTTATCTTTTCCAGCTACACCAGTTCAGAACTATGGGTTTAGTACGTCTGAGTGTTTCTGTGGTGAAGTGGTCACACAGTGCAGCTGCAACAGAGCAGATCCTTCCGCACATTTGCCACACAATTGACAAGCCTGTTGAAAACTAAAAACCAGTTGGTTTTGAGTGATCTTTTCCATCACTGCCTACTCTGCCAGTGTCTCTGCATACCAGTTAGCAGCAAGAACCAGATTCAGCCCATTTTATAGCAATCATCTATGGAATCTGACAACGTGATTGCACAATGGAAGTTGCCAGTGATGGATGTTTCAGTTCTAGTCCCATTTGACTGAATTAAACTCAACCTTTCTTTACAAGAATCAATGTAGTATTTAACTTAATTGGTCTCTCTTGATAAATACGCTCTCAAGGAGTACAGTGTAGTTTGAGCAGCTCTGGTTCAACTTCCAAATTGCGTCAGAAATGCATCTGTCTCCTGAAACACCATTTTTACAGTTCAGAACACAGAGAAATTGAATGATAAACAGTTGAATCAATGCCAATCTCTGCCAAGCTGCTCATAGGTAGCATAACTTTAATAACAAAATATCTCCCAGCATGGTTTCAAATGATAAGAATCACATCCCACGCTGTTCAGTGCTATGCTGTCTCAACTTCCCCTGCCTAAGCACTTGAATACAATAGTTTCACAGCGTTTTGACGAGGGCCTGTGCTCACACCTGCCCTCAGGTGTAAAGGGAAAAGCAGCACCACAAAGCACCATAAGCACAATACACGTGAATTGTTCCTTCTTTAGCTTCAGTTTTCACCCTGGGATACTTTCAAGGACCTGTTTTTCTCTCACTAATGCTTTTGACACTGTTCATATGGCCAACATTTTCTAAAGGAGTATTATTGAAAGGGAAGAGTCCTAATATATTTTATAGTTAAGAGCTGGCTTATCAGATCCAGTTTTCTGTTACGGGGCAATTTCCTCTGGAATGCTTTAGAGCATCTTAGAATAGGGATAGTAATAGGCATCAGATAGAAAAATCCAATGCCATCTTATTATCCAATATTTTTGGCACTGATTGTATACACTTTATGGTAATGTTGGAGTAAGTGTAAAAAAGAAACTGAGCCTTCTGATTACATTTTGCCTTCCTAAAGATGATTTAATAAGCCTACTCTTTCTATTAATTTGCAGGAACATAAGTGACATCCATTGACTTTGTACTTAACCTGCATCATTTTCAATTCGGAAGTTGCATTAAGTTCCTGAGAAGTGAGGCATCCTTGTCTTGCTACAGAAATGATCTCATTAAGTAAGCAAAGACCTGGCCAACGGAATAAACTCTGCACAAGTATTCACAGGCAGCTCCAGCTTCCTGGCAGCCCTGATGGCTTAGATCAGGAGACAGAACACACCCTTGTGCCAAAGCCCAGCTTTAAATTGATGCTTCATTCCAACATGAGCTACCGCTTAAGGCTAAATTATACCTGTGTGCAAAGGTGCAGCACAAGGTTCACGAGGCGCTTACATATTCAAAGTGACTTGAGAAGAGCATTGGCCCTCTGGAGTCTCTCTCTGCTGAAGGCACTATGGTGAGCACACAAATGGCGCTCTGAAATTATGCTCTTTGATGATTTCCTTTCACTCTTACATCTTCCCATGAGATTTTCCTATAAAGTCTATCTCCCTCCAACAAAATATTTTGGGATCACTAAAAATCATGCTGCTATAATAGGAAGCATACTCTATTCACCAATTGCATTGAAAAATCGTCTTTCTTTATCACAGCAGCAGAATGTGGTGAGGAACTAACAAAACACATCTTGGTTAAACAGTGCTTTCACACACAATCCCAGTAATAGATTTTGGCTAGTGTTCCTAGACTTGAAGAACTCCTGTTGTTTGACAGTGCAAATATATCAGCACATACTCTGTTCTTCACCACGCCTGAATTCATTCACTCTTCCCAAACCATATCTTCCAAATATTAGAATTCCCTTTTCTCTGAACTTTCTCACTTCTCCGAACTTGCTCTCTTTCAGAGACCTTCTCACTGGGATCCAAGAGGGATCTCCTGCTAAACCGACAGACAGCCCAAGAGCAGGTTTTAATCAATGGATATATGAGAAACTGTGGGCAACACAGTTGTGTGTGTGCTAGATACTATTAAAACAAGAAAAGAAACAATCCCACTAAACCTATAGTTTCAGATTTCCTTTGGCTGGTATTCTATTACTTCAAAAGCCAATAAATCATGCTCAAGACCAGTGTTCTAGTCAAACACCAGCCCATAAATACACCAAGTGTAAAAAATCGAGCAATAAGATTTATCTGAACTTCAAAAGAATTTGCTGACTCTGTGTCACTGGTTACAATTTTCTCTTCTGTATGAAGCACAGTGTATTTCTGCAGGTCTCCCCAGAATGCAGATGTAGACATTTCTGAGATTCTGATGTCCGGTTTATAAAATCAGCAAATGGTCCATTCACTCCTCCGATATGGATTCCAATGCCTTATCAGTTTCTGCAGGGTGAACCTGCAAGGTCATGTGAGAAGGCATTAATCTACCAAAACACCTAGTTCCATTAAAATCAACTAACTGCTACCCTGCACACTGTCTGCCATCTAGGACAGAATTTCATTGGCCATAAATGTAATTTAGATTTTCATTCTTCTTGTGTCAGAAATTACAAAGTGCTCTACACAGACACAGGTTTGGAAGTGAGTATTGTGAAACGGATTGTAATCTGAAAAAATAAGTACAAACCCAAGATAATGACCTGTGTAGGTGCATTTGCCTCATGGGAACCTACATTTGCCTCACGCAGCAGGAAGCATGTGAGACCCATCCCCTGGGGGCACATTTGCCTATAGGCAGAGAAAGAGATGAAAGAGCATGCACAGATGATATTAGTAGTCATCACACCTATCAGTTCACAGGGAATGAAATTAAATAGAAAACAAAAAAAAAAAAAAAGAAAAGCAGAAAAAACAGTAAGATCTCGTTTGAATAAAATCCATATTCAGGAACACAATGCCATAAAGGAAGTGGTGACCATGGTGGCTTAAGAGTAGGTGCGCTGCCAGAGAGAATGGACAAGAATATTATGCAATTGGGCGTCATATTGCCTTGTACCACAGCATTTCCATGGGGCTGAGAGCTCAGTTCTTCTCGGTACCAGCTGATGGCCACATCTTCCTGCTGCCAGGAGGGAGCGCCAACAGGTTTGGTCTGGTACGAGTGAAGGAAAGGATACCCTCAGCCTTCCCTGTTGTAACTAACTGTGCCACCCGCACGTCACGAAAAGAATATTGTGACACTGGGAAAAGATTGTAGGACATACTGGTCCTTCATTTGCTGTGCAGGCTATTAGGCCTTCCAGTAAAGCTGGGTCCAAGAGAGTTGGATAGTATTTCAAATACCCATCCATACTATGTCCTACTTGATGTCTCCATGAAGCTTCAAATGGATTTTTTTTTCTTTCAGAAAAGCCCACTTACATTCCTGTAAGCCTTCCTTGAGTACCTTGAGAGCCCTCAAGATTACTCTGACTGGAGGAACGAAAGGAACATTCAAGGCTCACAATAATCCTTTTCCTCAGGAGTGAAGAAAACATCAGATGTGGCTGCAGCTTTCAATGCATTATTAATACCAAGCACTTGGCAGCATTTGTTTCAGTGAGATAAATTTGATCTGAGAACACAAAAGAAAGAAAAGGAAGACAGTTGGTCAGACTGGTCAGAGGAATACCTGCTGAGACCAATCAAAAAACGATATTTTGCACAAGGACCCATGAAATGCGGACATAAAACAAAGCATAAAGAGTAGTAATACTTGAAGAAAATTTATTCAATTACTGATCTCAAAGAACACTTGTAATGCAAATTACATCAGCAGTTAAGCAACAATGCAGACTAATTAGAGATATTAAACCATGTAAACAAACCTTTTATCAAATAAAGCAGGCACTAAAGGAGATCCTGAAGCATTTATGATGCCACTGGGTTTTCTGCAGGGGTTTTGAATCTGTGAATGCATAAATGTTTCCCAGGAAAACTGGATACCTTGCACAGCAACATTGATCCTTCTGCCAGCAGGCTCTCTTTACTTAACTACCTTATGTGGGTTACGTGGGTCTAATTTCTAGTCTTACAAGGACTGGGATTCAGAAATAAAGGGGTAAAAAAAAGGGGGAAAAAAGAAAAGAAGAAAAGCAGCAAGAAGACCAGCCCCTATTTTGGTGGCCCAAGTCAGCAAAACAGAGAATGATCACTCAGACAAAAAGGTGTGCAGTTGCATGTCAGCGCTCTGCATACTGCCATAGCCCCACGAGTCTGCTGGGGGCTGGACTCAAGTGAACAGGCAATCTATGACATGATGTGTAACAGCAGTTGGGCAGAACAGTAAAACGACCCAGACGACAAGGTCATGCAAAGCTCTTAATTCAAAATATGTGCTTTCATGTAAAAAAACCCATCCCTGTGCCAGTTCAGAACTGACTTACTTGCAGACTCCTGATGAATGATTTGAAGTGGGAAAAGGGATTAAAGGTGAAAACTGAGATGTAACTAAGTGCCTGATGCAGGCACCCAAATTAAGCAAGTGACACATGGGTTCTTGTTTGTCTTTTAAAAATGCGTCCCTACCAATAGTAACAATCAAAAAATTCAACCCAACTTCTTTGCGGCATTTATTGTGGGTTTGCCTCACAAGGACTGGAGCAGTACATCAATTGAGAGTACAAATTAAGTTCATTAACCCTTCACCCTTTATGAGGACTCCCATTCATTCCCATACAGTTGTTCCTCAATCAGAGTAAATTAATCTTCCCTGGAGTAGGAGAAAGCTGCTGCAATCTAATAATGTTACACCTGAATGGGAGCTCCCAGGGCAGCATAACATGGTTCAATTCAAGATTACATCTTCACAACCTAGGCTGATTTGTCTCTGTTTTCTTGAGAAGAAATTACTTTAGGGAGGGAATTGGTCAGTGCAGTAGTCTGCTTTACCAGATAAAATAGGTGATGCCTATATCTGTGGAGGGAATAAAGATGGTGGCTGGGAAAAGACGTGGATCAGAGAGTCTGGAAGCAGGAGTGCAGCTTTCCTCGAGCCTCATGGAGAGGCACCACGAAAAGATATGAATGCCTTGGGCTGTGCTATCTCATGGCAGAGCACTCTGTCCGTCCCCAGGCAGCGCAGGGAGCAGCGCTGCTGGTGCAGTGATAGGGGATTCTGTTTGGCTCATTAGGTCACCGTGAACTGCAGTGGGGCAACTGCAGTGTCTTCAAAGACTGAAGAGAACCAGCATTTTGCAGTGTGCTTTTCAAAAACTAGCTCCATGACTTCACAGGGAAGTAGAAAGGGAGGAAATTACCATAAAAAACTCGGTACACTAGGACTTTGTCTGTATTTTCCTTTTCTTTACAGAAGGAAGTCTGCTTTATATTGAGCACCTTTTTTAGCAGCTGCAGTTAAACTTACGTCATTCAGCTTGGTCATTCAACAGTCCTTCAAGAGAAGTAATTTATTTTATGCAGGTGATATCTTCCTTTACTTTTTCTCCTCCCCCTCCCAGATTTCTGGGAGAATGCATCACTCTGATACACCACGCTACTCGCAGAAAACTTCTGTAAGCAACATTTACATAATCACCAAGTGACCTATTCATCCCTGATAGACCTAAGTCTTTCTTTAATCAAATCTGTAGTCCCTCCATCATGTCATCTTGTTAAGTAGGCCAGACTTATCTTGAAATGTCAAGAGCCACTGTGACTAATTAATTATTCTACATTATCAGTCTTTTGAAAAGTACTTCAAAAATCACTGAAGATTCCACTTCAAAACTATATTGTCAACCAAGAAAGTCAGCACACAAAAGAATTGAAATAAGAAAACTTTTTATTCAGTGCAGAAAGTTCACTCGGTCCAAGAAATGGCATTCAGTACCATTCCATCATCTTCACAAATTTTAAAGGGCTTTGTTCACAAAGACTCTTGCTTTGTTTTTTGTGGTTTGCCATGTCCTACCTTGCCAAGCATAAATGCACACTTACATAAACTCTCTGAACAGAGAACAACCTTGTCAAGAACAATTGGCAGAGTTTCTTCGCCTCTGAAAGGAGGCATCCTTTTCTACATCTTACAAAATCTTTCTCAGACCCATATGGGGCTTTTTCCGCCTTCCTTTTTCCAGATTAGGAAACATGCCACAGTGCCAATGTGCTTTGATCATCAGCCCAAAAACCTCTTTATAATCTTGGTGTTATTAAGAGCAATCAAACTCTGAGTGGGATAAAAATAGCCAATGCAACAGGGTTGTTTTTTTTTAAACTGGTGTGATCCACTAACAGCCAAAAAGATGCATTCATTACACCATAAAAGAGAAAACCCATTCCTTGAGCTGTAACAAAATGCCCATTTATTCCTGTCACTGTCTCAAGGATTGAGCAAATGCAAAGACTGTCACAAATTAGGGTTTATGCTTACTAATATTTACCAAAGATTTCCAACCAGAGTATTTTACAAAAGAATCAGTTGAAGAAAACAAACTGTCTCTTAACTGATTTCCACACAAGACCAGACAGACCATGTCTTGGTTTAACGTGTGTATCCTACTGAACACACTTGGAGCCATTCAAGTTGCTTTAAAAAATGCTTTTAACAGATGCAACAGTATCTGCATTAACTTTTCTATTTCTTAATTATCTATACAATGGGTTCTTTGTATCAAATATCTTCTGTTGACTGGGAGGAGCATTGCTATTAAGGAGAATTAAAAATAACTCATCTTCTCTACAAAATACAGCAAGTGGAAATACAGGAAGTATGTAAAAAATGTATCTGTTTGTTTGTCATATATACCCCTCTGTCCTTCCACTTTTTTTATACTGAGATTATTTTCCTTTGTATACACAATAAATCTTACAGAGCATGCATTATCTTCCATACAGGGAGATTCCATATAGTTTTAGTGCAACTTAACTGGAAAAATACTACCCTAAGTATATATTTACAGCTGACTGTAGCATCAAATGGAAAACATTCTGTCCGATTTCCTCTTCTCCTCCCATCACTTTGAAAGCGAGAATTGGCCCTTGTTATTTTTTCCATACCTGTAAAATGCAGAAGCCTGTTTTTAGAACCCCAGGAGATTTTCCTGCTGGAAAATCCCACTATGCTGTTAGGGTATTTCTGCTGCCTGCTGTAGGAAGCATCTGTATGCAGAATAAAACAATGCCCCTTTCCCATGCATACTGGAACTGCACAAATCAATACACTGTGTTAAAATGATCAGATTTGTTTCATATCTTCGGTTCACTACTAGTGCCTAAAGGAAGATGAACAAATCCTGTGCTCTCAGCAAGAATAGAGAGTGTTTCTTCAAAATGCACAGATTGGTTTGTTGAGTGTATTTCAATTTGATGTATTTAATTGAAAAGGTATTCCCCTTACTATGTTGGTTAGATCCATGAGGTTATGATTTTTTTTTTTCAAACCTTTAGCAATCCAATTTTGTTACAGAAATAGCTTCATTTCTGTAATTAATCCTGTGTATAAACCCTTTTATTTGTCCAGCTGCGAAGAGCAGCAATAAAGCTCTTACTTCTTAGTGATGAGGTAAGACACCCTGGCCCTGTTCTCCCAAATCCTCTACGAGAAAAGGGGAACTGGTACATAACAGAGCTGACTCTTTTCTTTCTCAGGGTTTCGATTAAAGTCAGAAATGGTTCCTCTCAGAGCAGACGAAGTGGTTATCCAGAAAATATACAACGAAAAACGAGGTGCTGTGATAGAGACTGGCAACAGTGGACACAACACACATTTCAACAGCAGCAGTATAACAGAGGTTTGGATACACAGAGGTCACCCCCTGGACCTCCACAAGCTGACCAAGGAGAGCAGCTCTTGGAAGATGAATGATGAGTGACGAGCACTTGTGGAAGAAGACACCTCAGAGGAGTTGTGAGGGAGCCTGCACACCCTTGACAGCATGGATATTCATCTTGCAGCCTGTAATACTGGATTTACTAGTGGTTTTTCACAATCTGTGTCAGGGTAGGAATAGAGATGTTCATCCCCTGGAGGAGACACAACAGGAGTGAGTCAGGCCTTAATAGCCTTAGTTCTCCTCCTTTCCCCAGGGGAACAACAATTTGCTGCTGGCTGTGACTATCTTCTCAGCTCTGTGCAGATGACCAACAGCTTGCCTAGGAACATAACCCAGATTTCAACAGTGTAGCTGTCATGTAGGCAGACACTGTCCTTATGCACAAAGACCAAAAGACGTGTCCCAGAGGAAGCACAGCCAGGATTGCTTCAGGCTTTTCAATAATGGAGTTCAACAGGGCCCATGGTTACTGCCAGCAAACACTAAAAGCCTGTTCATGACCACTGGTGTCCCTCAGGGCATCAGCATGCCTCCAAGGAAGATCTCAAGAGGAGCCAGTATGGCTGAGTTAGTGCTGATTAGGGAGTAGAAATCCTTTGAAGAACTAGCTGAACAACTGGTCTTATCCTCCATACAGCATCTCACAGGGAGCATCAGGTTAAGCCCTCAGGATATTTGCAATAAGCCTGAAAGAAGGCTTTTTATCACCTCCAGCTGAGCAGGAGTCATCCCTTCTCCCTAGATAAGAAATGGTCACAATGACCCAGGCACGATCACTTCTGAGCTGGATTACTCTAATTCCCCCTATTGAAGGCTGGATGCAGACTGCACCAAACTTCTCTTTCTCAGGCTGTGATGAGGGTAAGTGAAGGCTCTGCTCAGTTTTATCCACTGAACTCCAGTAATTTTCGGAAGATAGACTGCAGCTCTGGCCCTTGTAGTCCTCACAGATAATGTGTGGGACAAACAATTTTTCAACAGCCAATATGCCTAAAAAGCCAGTTTTCAGCCCACCATCTACCTAGAGACTTCCCTGGAGCAAAGGAACTCCATGCCGGCACATGACAGACAAAACCAAGAGATGTTCAAGTGAGACAATCCAGGTCTACAATAAGGAGGTATTAAAATATAGCTAAAATAAGAGTTCACAGTTTTTAGGAAATTTTTAGAAATTCAGAAAAAAATAAACCTTCTTTGCTCTCATGGTGCTGGAATTTCTCTGTAAAAATGAACAGCATCTCACTCTGAGTCTGGAAGGCTCATCCTGAGCCTTTTTCAAAGTTCGTATGGATTTGTCCACACAATGGCAGTCACCTCTGAGTTTGGAAGGGGAATTATTCTGCGCTAGTGACATGAGAGAACTCCAGTGGAAATTTTCACTGGCAGGAAAGCAGCAGCCTGAAGTGAGGCCACAGCTCTTCTCCCACACAGCCCAGTGCCAGCTGATGGATGCTGTGATGTGCCAGGTAATGGCACTCAGTGACAGCACCTGCCTTTCACTACTCCTGACCTGTTGGCCCCATGCAATAGATTTGCTGTTTTCTTTGGAAGAAACTCCAGGATCTCCACTAGCTGTACAGTTTATAATGGGGTCAGAAGTTTATGTATAAAAATCATTTACCTTGGCTACTGTGCCTGGAGGACATCTTGTTTGCAAGAATGAAACTGTATTTTTAGGGCATGAGGCAGAGTAATACACAAGCTTGTTGAAATAAAGTATCATGAGAGGGTTACAAATCTACTGAAGTGTAGTACCAGATAAATAAAAGAGGCAATTTCCTCATTTTATTAAAAAGGAAGGAAGAACCAAGCCTGCAGGAATCAAGAGCCATAACCCAAGAAGTAAGATCAGGACGCTTTAAGTCATGCTATTGAAAAAACAAAATGTTGATAAAGCTAAAGAACCACTTAGACTGGACTTTGTGCTTACACTAACATAGTAAAGTATCTGCCCATAATTTATATTTGCCCCTTACTCACATAAGCCTCTTCCTTGAGGAGCATGTGCCATGTAATAAGTGTGCACTGTGTCAAAGAGAGATTGGAGAATGCAAAGCCAAGGACTACAACTTTAGGTTGTTACATATATGGGAAATGCCAGTTTTTCATTTTAAAAGTCATACCAAAGGTGTGCTGGCTTTCTGGATTTACCAGCTAGCACCCATCTTCTGCACAGTCATGAAACTAACAAATCTCGCAACTCTGTGTGTGAACTGGCTTCATACACACTGAAGTGTGTATTTTCACTGGGTGAAACAACTCATATTTGTGACCACAACCTGAGAACATCATCTTTAAAGGTGTTGTGGATAGCTTCCAAGTAGATTACCTGTATCTCTTCAGGTCCAGAAAACCAGGTTGGTTTCAAAACACATCTTGTGCTTCAGATGAAGTTAAGAAGTTGCAAAAGCATCTCTTACAATCTCATTCTTGCTAAAGGTATCACTTACATAGCTAGGACTTAGGGTAACACTTCTAACAACAAATTGTTCGCTACCCAAGTATGTTGCCTTACATAATTTCTTCTTCTTCTTCTGGTTTTTTGTTTTTGTTTTTGGGGGTTGTTTGTTTGGTTGGCAGGGGGTGGGGGGGGCGCGGTTGGGTTTTTTGCTTGTTTTAGGGTTTTTTTTTTAAATTTACATGAGTACTTTCTCCTGTTGCCTTTAAAATTCCCATTTATGTAACTAACCTATGACTTTTCTGGTTTTCCACTTCTTTCTGTCTCACCATTTCAATTGTTTTAGACGTCTGTCCTGTGAATGTTCTTTGCACATTTCAGAAGTAAGATAAAAACCCTGCAGCAAGTCAGCAGCAGATACTACTAAATGGAGATACTTGTTCCACACCATAATGACACACCACAAGCAAGCAGAAAAGCCCTTCCCTGTACCCAGGCTCCTACTTGATCTATGTGAAGGATTTCAGGGACTTGAAGTAAGGGGTGCAATGCCATATGTTGTGAAGACTGGAGTTGTGCAGATCTGGGGGAAAGAGATCAATGAAGATGGTGCTTATGAGATGTTTTAAGCTAAAGGGTACTGTAAGAAGATAATTGTGTTGCTGGGGTTCAACAAGAAGAGTGAAATGCACTGAAGATACTATTTCTTCCACCACATGCTTGGAGTTCAGTCCAAATAATTGTAATCCTGCAATTTAATTAAAAAGGAAGTGGACTTTAAGGTACATCTCCTCTTGTGTAGTCATGAATACCAAACAAACAATAGCTAATTTTGACAGATTGCCTGCCTAACAAATTAATTTAGCTAAACATGAAGCAAAGCAGAGCCTGCTGGTTGTAGCTGAGTTACAGTCCCTCCACAAGGACATTCAAATCTCAGATATGTTGTTATCCAATTCCCAAAGGAAATTAAGAACATTTAGAGCTAACTAGTGCTACTGCTTACACAGTTAGCAAGCAACTCAACGGGCTACAGCTTGAAGAGAAGGCACAGCCTAGTTCCCAGAATAGCTGAAGTTCAAGTTCTCCTCACTCACAGGAGAGTGTGAGCCACTGGGTGTGCCATGCTTTCCTTTTTATCTATGCTATCTTAAACTATCTGGTACAGATAAACCAGCACAACACTGTAACAGCACCTTCATTCAGCTGCCGGGAGACTAAGTGGTAAGCACCATCTCTCTGCCCTTCCAGAAATAAAGATCTAAATAATAGCAGAGGCTATTCCTAGATCTCTGTTTATTTTAACGCTCTGTTTTTCTATACTCCTTTATGTTATTGAAACCAGAAAGATTCTTTCCTAAGCAGAATCAAATCCCTCTACACAGGCTACAGTTTTTCTCAGCGAAGCAGTTGTGAGTACCGTTCTCACTGCTCTTAAGCAAAGAAGCCTTACCAGTCAGCCCCTCTTTAAATCTGAAGAGATTTAAATCGAGTGGCTGGAGAGGTTTCAGCAGTGTTATAAACCAGTGGGCTTAGAACCCTGGCTACTTAAAGGGCTGGAAACACCACTTCTGTTTGCAGCAATGCAAAAAGGAAAATTAAGTCCAAAGACAGAAGTTCACTGAGTAGCTTCTATCAATATGGGCCTTGAAGCCAGTCTGAGACAGATCCAGAAAAACTGCTGTCTCCAAAATTCCTTGAATCCCTAAGGTCTGTAGTTAGAGAATTGAACACACATTCCCTAAATGTGCAAGAAGCTAGTGAGGTTCATCAGTCATTCTTGACAGCATTCTCAGCACCTTCTTGGATATCCACTGAAGATAGCTATCAGGAAAAGCTGTATGGTGTGGGCACTGAGCCATGCCCTGATTGATTAGAAGTTCAGTACATGAGGTAAATGCAGACACTATGACTTGATCAGCACTAATTTGAGCCATATGTTTTGGGAATACCCATATAGGTCCATTTGTTCCAGAGAGGTGCTTAATTAATTACTGAATTAATTTTTCCTATCAGTTAGAATTACATTACATGCTACATATGTAATGTAAACCTTCAAAATGAAAACTGAGCAACTACATTTTGGCTCACACTAGCACTAATCATTGTTTGTGACTGCTTTAACAGACCGGCCCATCACAAAATAGACTGTATATCACAGTAATAATGCCCCAGATGACGATTTGAAGATACAAGGTGTCTTTTCAAAATATTTGAATAAACTTAATTGCTGTCTTATTCTCCTCTCAGGTAAACTAGTCTGTTAATCTGTAGCTTAGCTGTTGGTACACTTAAGCAAAAAAGACCCAGATGCAGCTGTTATTTCCTTGGCATACTGGGAGGACAGGAGAGCCCTGCTGTTCTATTACCTACTATGCTGGTGGAGTTATCCTTAGCTCTTGGCAAAGGTTAGAGAAGCCCTAATGCTTTTTCACTTTCAGTAGCATCATCTGCCAGCCCTGTATCATCCAGGGGCATTCCTATTCAATGGTCTCCTGTCCTGATTTACTATTTCATGGCCTTTGGCTGGAGGTCTGTTCAATCTCTGTCTTGGCATTGTCCTTTCCCACCACACATTTTAAATAATCTTCCCAGAAGTTAATAACTTGTAGCTCCTAACGCTGAAGGCTTGAAGTGCATCATCTTTGAAGATGAAAATTCTAGAGTCAAAAGAGAAAGATATTGTTATAACCAGTTTTCGGCTAATTCCATATGACCATAAGAAATGTGTGGTGGGTTTAGTTAATTAAGTACAGGGCAACAGACAGGTTCTGTAATCTGTATTTCAAAGATTTGGTGAAGATTATAATAAATCCTAAGCTGTTTGTTTTACACTGCTTTAGACTCTGTTGTTAGCTCCCTGCTTTTCTTTGAGAGCTGTTTGAATATAGTGTCCTCAGCAGCTGTTAAGCATGAAGTGGTTGCTCTCCTGGTTGTGGAGTCTCCCCTCATCGCAGGTCAAGGAAGTCCAGGAGCTGGTCTGAGAATCTAGGGATGAATAGTTTGGAGTTGCTCGAAGACAGTATTATTTTATAGCTTTCCCCACTCAGAAACACACAGGGTGTATCTGATGTCACTTTCCTACAGTGCTGGAGGTGAAGTGCGTCATTCACACAGTTGCCTTACAGGCTTACTCTTGGCTACTGCTTTTCAGAGAGTCTCCAGTGCCTCTCCAGGTACCCCTCCTATAAAACACAGAGGTAGTCTTTGATTTTTGTTCTGCTACCATTGGCATCCTTAATAAGTGGCTCTCAAAAAAAGGATGTTTGAAATAGTAATCTGAGATAAAGTCTGTAGTACATTGCACGTATCATCTGTATCAAAATCCTCATGAAAATAGCCACAAACAGCCCATCTACATGATGGAGTTTCGTTTGCTGGTGGTGCTGCTGATGATGATAATAGTGGCAGTAACAATAATAACAACAACAGTTGATGTGACATAGGCAAGGTTTGAGCCAAGAGAAAGGCATTTGTCGAAAGTTCTGCCTTGGTAGAAGAGGTGAAGTTAACTAATCTCCTTTTGGTAGCTGAGATTGGCAATACAAGATACAGTGTTAGACACTTACTGTAGTGATGAATATCCTGAGACTATTGGTTAAATAACATTTTTTTAGTCTTGGCTTATGCTTCCCATTGAGACATTGGTGGCTACTAAAGGAAATTACCACCACTTGGCAAACATTATAATCTTTCACATGCTGGTTTCGGGAATTGCATGAAACCACACCTTCAGCAGTGGATGAATGATGAGTGTGCTCACTGGTGCCCCCATTTTGGAACAAGAGCTCTTCCACAAGAAACCTGTAGAAAACGCCTTCAAGACTACACATATAATTATATAATTAGGCTAATCTGGTGGTCCCAAGATGTTGTGCACTCTAAGGGTTGTCTGTAAAGGGTCTTCAATATCTCAGTTCATGGATGCTTGAACCAGAACATAGTCTGCTTGGCATGCCCTGGTCAGTTCCTGCAGGCACTTCACAATTCATTCAAAACAGGACAATGGGCATATCCCTGAGCTTAGCACAAACCAAATTTATTTCGAGGAACGTCATGTTTTCTAGTTCTTAATTGTCTCCATATACAAAAGAGAGGATTTTAGTAATTATAAGAATAATAAAAACAAAAATTACCCCAGTATAAGTAAATACACTAAGGTACCTAGAAGCAGTATTCTGAAGCTTATTGCTGCAATTAATTACAGTGAAGGATGTAACCTCTTGGATGTAACCTTCTTTTTACTATCACCATGCAATCTAGTCATCCATCTGCAAAATCCAGTACGCCAAAAGTTTTAAAGTCCAGTACTTCACGGTATTCAAACCTCTTTACCAGGGCATGCTGACTGACGAAAGCAAGTGGTGAAGTTCCTTCATCTCTGGAAGAAGTGCCTGTACAATCCTGTTTTATGCAGTAGAATCAGCTAGAAATGCATAGAGTAGGAATTTAAGGAGCTCAATATCAAGAAAAAGAAGAGCCAAAATGCAGAGAATGAACATGGAGAAGAAGAGCACTTGGGAAGTGTTGTCAGGAAACACACAGATCACTGGCAAGTCCATCACTGGAGAAAAGTGTTGGAAATAGAAAAGGAGCAGAGAGCAACTGCATTCCCTAATAACCTTAGGCCATTTATGTACCTTTCTGACTGATTTACTTTTGGCTGGCCCCCTTTTCCCATGTAAGAACAAGGATGAAAGAGACTGTAAATAAGGGCTTACAGTACTGACAGACACTTCTTTTTTCCTCACTGTCCCAAGTGGTGGGTTCACAATCAGCATAAGCCAAAGCAATGTGGAATGCTCCCTTATGTTGCATAACATTTATCCCACTCAAAAAAGAAAAGCGTCATTTTCACAACACAGCCAGGGTAGCTGCTAATGCCAGCACAAAAGAGGCAGCAGGAATGTATGGTCTGGTAGTTGAGACCATTGTGAACTTGCACACTGCTTATGGTCAGGGCCATTGTACTGTCACTCCAGGAATACTGTGCAAACAGAGAAATGCATGACTGGCTTTTGAGAAGCCATGGTTTATCATTTGCCAAACGCTGCTTTGTTTTGATGTAATATTCCTCCTTGCTCCTCCAAGAACCCATCAAAGTGGTGTAAATCATAAGAAATGCAGATGGGGTACATATCTGTGTAAATCACTGCTGGTTACTTAAATCTCTTCACCAGTGTGACACAACTTGGAGGAAATTACAGCTTCTGAGCATTTTATGGGGAGGGTACTCTGCTCAGTTCTTTTCAACGGAATGAATAAGAAGGTACAAGTGTTTGAACGAGACATGTCAGAAGTTTCCTATAAAAGTATTTTATTTAGTGGATAATCTACAAAAAGCTGATTTTAAATCTCCTGCTGTGTCAATGTCAGACGTTAGTTATTAAATGAATCATATTCTCAGTACAGAAACAACAAAAAAACCTAAGTTTATGCCATTTAAATGTGTAGCAAAGATCATTAATTTGGTAGGTGCAAAAACGGACTATTTCGGGTGCTGTTTAACTCATTTTCACTAAGAGGTTCCAAAAGCATCAATAAACTTTGACACACAAGGCTTAAGATGGAGAAGTTATGAGCCTCACTTCATTCAGCATTCTGGTAAACCACAGATTTTTGACATGGAAATCAAAAGCAAAGACTACAATGGAAACTGGTTTATAATTTAACTAAAGTGTATAGATGTGAGTGTGTGTGCATCAATATACATGACTATATATACACACAGAGATAGAAAAATTAATCCAGTGCTCAGATCTGTGGTGATTACAGTGAAGTTATTCTCTTATGCTAAGACCACAAATGAGACAGAAAGAGTAAGAACCTGCATTGTCCTGTTGCTAAAACATGTTTAAAGAATGTGAAAATAGCCCATGAAGGCGTCATGTGCCAGCTGTTCATACTACGTAATAAAGGAGACAGATAAATGGCGCATTTCACTAATTTTTGTTACCTTTATGAGACAAAATTTCTTTGGATCACCACAGCTGAAGCAACATCACAACTAAATAGCTTAGGGGATCTGTCTCAGCATTCTTAATGGAGGACAAGCACAAAAAAACCTACAGTTTCCTGAGGAGCCCTGCCTCCTGAAAGTCATGAAGGAAGGTGCAATGATTCACAAGCTATACTTACACACAGACTAATCCAATTGAAGGCCTTTGTTAGTGCTCAGGTTTTGGAGGTCTGGATTAAGGCACGGGCTGTGTGCCATGCTTAAAATTCTATTTGAAAAACTGCTCTCCTTGAATCCCAACATATCAAAGCAATGTGATACACCTGGATATGGAGATGGTTACAGGCTGTGGCAGAAAGCATCTGTTAGGCCATGCTTTTAGGCAGAGCTTTCTGTCCTTTTGCATTTACAGCCTCAGGGGAAACAACTGCTAGCAACCGCTCCCAGTACTGTGTGAATTTCCAGTGCAAATAAAAAATGGGGAAAATCTTAGACTTCAGTTTTGCATTTTAAAAAAATATATAAATTCAAAGATATTTTAACCAGATCTAGAACTTGTCCATTTTTAAACAGTATTTGTCAGGAAATGTCTCACTGACGAAAAAACTGAAAGAGTGCCTCTTGATCTGACCTCATAAAAAGTAACTCTGCTAGTATGAATGCGCATGATTATTTTGGATTTTTTTTTTTCTAAAACAGTGATTTAGAGCAGTTTTGTTGTTTGCACCCCAGCTACCAAACTATTGTGAAATGTAGCTCACAAGATCAAGTCTTTGCTACACAGAAACAAACCATTTCGTTCTTGGCTTTTCTATTAAGGGTTTTTCAAAAATTATTTTTGGCAACAGAAATAATGTTATTGCTGAGAGGAAAATTTGTCTTGTAATAAAAACAACTTCTCACTCATTCCACCTATAAAATTTTTCATCTTACAATAAATTCTTCTCAGGAAGCTAATTAGAAAGTTTTTTAATTGATGAGCATTTATGACCATTAGGGCATTTTCAATTTCTCACAGCATCCCAGATGACACTGTTACAGAAAGGCATAACTGAAAAGAGACTAATTGGAACAATTAATTGAAACAACATACAGTTAATTTCAATTATAAGAATCCTGACTGCTCCCTTGTCCCTTGTTGTGTGGCCTGCTGCACTGGGGTGATGTTCCTACAGACTGCTCAGCAAAAGCTGTGTGAAGATCCCATCTGCTGCTGATTATTCCTGTATTTACTGTTTGTATTAACATAACACACACCAGCTCTACTGCTGCACACAGTTCCCAGTGTAAGGTGTTCTATAAAAGCAGGACAGGAAGATTCGTGACTGTAGACAGGAGCATGGCTTTGCATGCTTGAATTACACATTCTGTCAGGAAAAAAGTTAAGCCACTCGCTTGAATGCTTTGGTTTTTAAATATTCTCATCACAAATTTCCCCAAGAAACGTCAAAGAATGCTTCTAAGCAAGGAGTCTGTTTCCAGCTAAATATCCATCCCTGATACTTAACAAATTCTGGGAAAATGTTCCAAAATGTGCTTTTAACAGGCAAAGGTTTCATGCTTCAGTTTGGAGGCTCACAAACATTGAGCTACAAAGGCTTACCACCTGTTCCTCCTAAAGCAGGAGGCTTCTTGCTGACATTTTTACAGGAAACAACTGCGTGTCGCTGGCTGTGGCACCCTGCAAAAGGGTGTGCACTCATAGCCTCTCGGCTGACCTCAAAGTGAGAATACTCCCTTGCTCCACTAGTTTCTGCTAGCCACAGCGATTAATAAAGTTATGATCCTGTCAAACACATGCCAATGCCTCCATTAATTTCCCTTAGGATTTCCTGCTGCATCATATAGTGGATGCAGTAGCTTTTGTACAGGGTGCACAGATGCCATATTCACCTGCAGAAATTCTCCAAGTTGTAGCTTGAAACAGCACATGACTCTTTCATCTTTATAGAACTGGTTTTGACCTCAAGACTTTAGCAACGCTACAGCTTCTTATGGGAAAATCTGTTTGATTTTTTATACTAGCATTCATTTCCTATGCCACGACTCCTAAGTCTGCTACAGGGATCTTATATAAACAGCCTATTCAGCAAGCTGTGCTGACTTTGGGACATGACTAATTATAATTTTATATGGTTGAGAGAATCAGGACTGTACTGTCAAAGAAAGTGCTGTCTGGAGAGTTAGATTTATTCATAACATCCACCAATATTTTACCTCACTTTCTCACATATTGTCCTCCCTGCAACAAACAAGAGAAACCATTGTTATTCACATCAAATTAAATTTTCCTTCTGTATGATTCCTTATGCCTTTCTCATGGACTTTCACAGTTCCCTACAGGAAATACCATCATTTCACGGCTCCCTTTGCAGGAAATACCATCTGAAGCTGAGTTTCACACTGACATAATCGCTTCTGCTGGGAGCAGTGAGCAACCATCCTGATTTTCAACTGTGTTAACAGCTCCTGGGCCTTTGAATCTCTGTGAAGACATGATCTGTGGAAAGCCTGAATAGTGATACTGTCTTAAATGTATGTCAAATCCTTAGTCTTTTATTTTGCAAACCACAGAACACTTTCTGTTGAAAGAGTACCATTTCTTTGTAAACGCAGTCTATGCAGATTGGCTTCACATTGAAATAAACCTAGTCATGCAATGACTTTCTGAGTGAACAAAAGTAACCCTAATGACTGAAAACCTACATGAGGAATATGGTCTCGTATAACGAAGTGTGCCAAATGTGTTTATTGAGATTGGTCATGTTGGTGTCACCTGAGAGTACAGTCTTAGGTGAAACAATAATGGTGCACAGGCAACAGCTGGCTGCCAGACACCCCCCCCAGTTGCCCTCTCAGTCCCCATCCACAGCAGCAGAGAGGAAAAAAGTAAGATGTAAACACATCTGGGTTGAGATAAAGTCTGTGTAGTAAGAAATGCAAAAGCCGCACCAGGGGCAAAGCAGGAAAAGGAATTTACTCACTACTTCCCATCACCAGGCACATGTCCAGTGCAAGGCCTTGGCACCTGTAAGGATTGCTTGGGATGACAAATGCCATAATGGGGAGTGTCCCTGCATCCTCCTCTTTTCCCTCAGTTTTTATTGCTAACCACGATTCCATATGGTGTGATAGAACACCCCTGTGGTCAGTTTGTGTCCGCTGTCCCAGTTGGTCCCCTCCCAACCTCTTGCCCATTCCCAGCTCACTGGGCTCAGGAGATGCAGCGGTGGTTTGGAGAGAAGGCCTTGACACTGCAATTCACATGAATAGTGTTCCTAGATCAACAGAACTTACATAACTGCCATGAGAACATGTCCTAGATCCTCTGCGGGCAAAGGGAAAATCCACATTGCAGTGAACTCTGTAAAATTCCAACTACCAGAGCTTGGCAAAATTAAAAATCGCAGGGAATTGAAAAATGAGGTACAGGAGATTTCAGAGTTTAATCAAGCTAAGCCATCAACAGGCTACACACTGCCAAGCAGGCAGCACACTGAATCTTCAAACGCAAAGGAGAGCCTCTATTGCCTTGTTTCCATCATTACTTTTCCACATCTTCCCCTAGTCTACCACATTTCTGTGGTTAGAGAAACCAACTGGAATGTCCAGGACAACTTTGCTAAAATATCAGCAGCTTCTGAGCTATTAAAAATCACTAGGAAACTGACTGCAGCAAAGGAAACACATCGTGAACTGAAAAATCTGAATGAGAGAATATTTTATATTTTCTTGTTCATGAATGCTTTCAAGGGCTGATGAGAGGGTTAGTGTTTTATAACCCTCTTGGCTCCTCTGTTGAATATAGCCTAAAGCTCAGGACCTGGGTGGGAGATTTCACATATTGCTAAAAATTTGCCAGTGGCATCAAATATGACTGAAATAGACTCCACATATTTGTCACATATTTATGCTCATATCTAGATATTAAACAACAGCACTCAAGATAGGTTGCTTTACATTTATTTTTCTCCTGCCAATGTGTTTGTTGTCAGCATGTCTCTGCTATTCAGTAGAGATAAAAGAAAATTGAGTACTTCCAATTGTTTGCACAACAAGCAAGATAAGGACAATAAAATCTCATTTACTGGCATAACTGGATTGATCACTCATAGAAGGAATTTGCTCTGTGATGTACTCCTGTTGCACAGTTGGTTAGATGCAGACAACAGCAGCTGTCTTTTAAAACTATAATAACTATTATAACTGCTGATGATGACTGGAATCAAGAATCTGATCTGCAATGCCAAGCCATATGATCTTACATTTCCAAGGCAGTATTTAATGCTGCTTTTGTCTTTATATTTACAATACTATAACCTAGGCAATATTACAGGGATACTGATTTTTCTTTTGAGGTCTTTTGGTAATCTGAATTTTTAGGCATATATTACTTCAATTATAAATAGCCCTTTTCAACTTAGCTACTATAGCAGCCACATCTGTATGTGATCACCAGTGATGTGTAAAGTTTAAAGATTCTGTAGAAGCTAGAGTATTTTTAGATTTTATAACAGGCTTTCATGACTTCCAGTAGTCCTAACCAAAATGGAACATTCTTAGATAGTGGAGAATATGTCATTGTTTCAGACCTTAATCCATTTTTGTTTGCTTGTAGGTTTTATTTACAAGAAACAGAACCTGTGCTTCTGAGTGCAACACAAAATATTTATGGATGAGTCACTAATCCAGATGTAATGATAAAAAGTCACCTAAGTAAGCAGCAAAACCAGACTCTGTACAAAATAGGACAGCAAGCTTTGCTTTGTAAAAGATGTCGCTGCCAGAGTGTAAAACATGAAAAATGATGGAAACCTGGTTCACTGTCAGACAGACATTGCCTGGCTTTGATGTGTGTCAGTATCAGGCTCTTTGTTTATTCAATAACTTGGTTATTGTGGCCAGCTGCTAATCCCATTCCTCCTCTGCTGATGCAGGTGTAGGCATAAGTCCCCCATCTCTCCTTGGCACTCCTGCACTGCCCTGGCAACATAAAGAACCTTGATAATTTAAAAGTTGTAAACATAATTTGACAGAACCTGAGTGCATCTCTTTCCACCTTCATTATGCCGTGGTGATATAAGGCAACCTTCTCGTCAGTGAGGTTGGTTACCACGCAACTTCTATGCTTGTGGGTAAGACGTAAATAATAAGAGCTGAAAAAAGTTTCCCCCAGAGACAAGCCAATATCCAGAACACAAGGCTAATCATACTTTTTTGTTGAAACACAATATGAACACTGGTAGATCAAGAGTCACTGCAGGAAATCAAATCTATGTGGAAAAAGAACAGTACAAAACCTGATGAAGAATCTGGGGCATGGCACAGGCACTTCCATGCATAACGTTTCATTATTTTTTTGAGTTTCTATGCAGACCTATGACCCACTTCTGTTCCCACTGAAATCCATGGCAGATTTAATAGGTGCTCTATTTTTTCATTTTAATAGGCACTCTATTTATAGAAAAATGTGTAACTTAAAACTATGCGAATTCTAGTCTTGCTTCACCTCTGTCCCTCAAGGGATACTTCTTACTGAAGAACTAAATAGTATTTCACAGCATAATTGTGACAGTAACCATACACAGTGCCTAAAATACCTGTCATAGTATGTTCAGCATATTAGCTTACACTGGAGAATGGACTTTATTTCCCAGCTACCAAGATTCCATGATCATAGTTTGTCATTAGGGCTGTGCCTGCTTTTGACAGATCATCCATCAAAATAAAATCGAATTATTTTACACTTCCTCATCTTCAGCTTCCACCAATCAGAAATCGTCAAAGCATAAGACTATCAGAAAAGGCACTGAGGAGGCGTGAAAACTGCAAAATGTGGAGTTGCTTCCCATTAGTAAGTAAATCTTCCACTCTCTTCTGCAACAATGTGTCTTAAAACTTGATTCTCTGATACACTCCAGTTTTAAATTTTTTTAAGAGGATCTGAAAAAAGCCAAACCTTTCCTGCTACTATATCTGGAAGATATCAAGATCATTTCCCTACAAAAGATTTCACTCTTGATACTGTGTTACTCGAAGTCCAGTTCCTATGATGAGCCTAATACAGCTTTCTGGACTTCAGGAGAAGTAATATCAGGCAGAAAAACCCCAACATATCTGTTTCATAGGAAAAAAAACCCCATACCACAAAACACAAAACCACCACACAAACATTGTCAGGACAAATTGTAGTGGCACTTAAACTTGGATTCCATTTATTCCTGTTTCTTGCAAATCAGTGCCCAGATGCATGGCGAGCCAGATTGGAACTCAGAAGCAGTGCCCACAACACCTGAGCTATGATGTGCCTCGGGAGGGGTGTAATTCCATGTCAAGCCACACAGGCATATCCAAAGAGAGTATGCAGTATACAGGGATGGCTGTAGAGGCAGCACAGTGGAAATCGGTGCTGTGCTAGAACCAGTGCTTTCACCCCCTTCTCCCTGCCCACAGCCTCTTTCCCTCTCCTGCCTGTGGCATCACTCATGTGGCCACACAGAGGGGCTGGAACTGGGAAGCTGCTCAGCTGAATGCCAGCAACAGGGAAATAAATGACTGGGGCTTAGCCAGCTGGTCCACCAGCCCAGTTCTACCAAGATGTTTGTTTTACACTGGTTTTAGACTCTGTTGTTAGCTCTCTGCTTTTCTTTGAGAGCTGTTTGAATAGAGTGTCCTCACAGCTCATCAGCAGCTGTTAAGCACGAAGTGGTTGCTCTCCTGATCGTGGAGTCTCATCTCAGGTCAGTTCCCCATGAGACTGCACAAAATTCGTGCTTGCAATGGGAAGCCATGGGGAGGAGTGGTCAAGCACACCAGCAGGGACAGTGTCATCCCTTCTGGAGCAGCCTGCACTGCAGCTGACTAAGCAGCCAGCGAGCTACAAGTGGGTAAAGCTGTCCTGCAGGTCACGCGTGCCTGCAAGCCCTATGCCGGACAAAGCTGGCATAGCAATACCTTTACATATGTGTTAGCCTGCCTATAAGTAAAAGCCTTTAACCCTCCTTTCCATGGCCTTTAAAAGTAAATGAATGACCTAGTGAATGACAAATAATACCAAGCTTGCTTAATTAAAGTAACTTTGTTCGAAAGAGCGTTCTATTAATTTTTCTTAACCTCTGCATTACTGCTTATCCTCGCAAGCTCTTATGGGATGTGGATAAATGAGCTACGAAAAGTACACAGGAGCTCCCTTGCTTGCACACCAATCTAATGGGCCTGTAGCCAGTGCCGAGCTGAAAGCCCTTGTGACCTTGCTGGGGTGACACTGTGCCCAAGCTAATAAGCTGTATGCTGAGGCTGAGTGATCTGGGCTGGGCTTCACAAACATGCTTTTGAACTGGAGCTGGCTGGTGTCCAGGAAGCTGAGCACACATGCAGAGGGCATTCGTGCATGAGTGCAACCAGCCACAGAGACAGACTCACAGCGTCATCAGACTGCAGGCTACAGCTTCTCTCCAGAAGATCTCCGTATCTGCAAAGCCTCGAGTCTAGATTTCAACATACATGCAATATATTTCACCTAACCTTCCCTTCTGAGACAATGGAAACCTTCTGCATTACACAAGCTACCCTGTCATCTTCTGGCATCGTTTATCCCTAATAAATCATAGGATCAACTTGGCTGTTCCTTGCTGCAGGGACCACCCGTTTCCATGTGAATTGAGGAATAGTCCTGTAATTATCATTGGTTTGCAAGGTATGTGAGGCACCATGATGTGTATTCCCGGTTTGTAAGTGCTATGTCTCACAAAGATAAAGTTTGACCATATACTTTATTCAAGAAACCATGCATTACGGAAGTCCTGTTCAGCTAAGCTTTTTTTTGAAGACATCAATAAACCTACACAAATTATGCCCATGTAATACAGTTAACAAGTGTTTTAGTTCACATTGCTTCAATCACAGTTCAACATAAATAAAGGCTGATATATTTTCTAACTTGGCCATCACTGGTTTTACCCAGTTCTTACTGCACACTTCAGCTGGGCTGTTGCAATTATTTATCACACCACCATTGACACAAAAGCAAGTATTTTTGCTACTTGCATTATTTTATTAATACAATTGGAACTTAACTCAGCTCTTTCACTCCCCCCACACACTTGCTCTCTCCTCTCTTAGACTATTGACAAATCTGCATCCCTAAAGTTCCATATATCTGAAAACACGTAAGTTTATGCAAATAGAACACAAAATAAGTGTAGAAAAAGAAATTGAAAAGCCAGACTGTTCCCTGTCTATGCATAAGAATAATAGACTATACAAAGTACAGAGCAGAAAATGGTAGCTGTAATTAAATGTTAGTGAGTACTTCCAGCAGGAACAAGTACTCTAAAAGTCGGAACAGGAATGGGAGGGAGAAATAGGCCTACTATTGTGTAAGTCAGGTAGAAATCAAAATGTGGTATTTCAAGTGGCAAATAGGTACACCATGTATGTTAGGCAGCTATTCTGACAACTTAGGTGTGTCTGGCAAATATCTGCATGCTAGATGAATGTTGAAATTTCCTTTGGGAAGTAAGCCTGTACAACTAACGCATATAATATCTCAAAAAGAAATTCAGAGACTTTTTCTGACTAAGTTATAAAATAATTCTGTGCCTTTACTGTGCGACATCTATCTAATGTTACGAAATGCCAGTTAGGACTTATTTAATGTCATACATGCTTGGTCACAAGCAATTCCTTAAATTTTTTAGGTTTGTCTATATTATTTGCCATTATGTATCTTGCAGCCTTCTTGATTTTCATAATACCTTATTTAAATTGGAATTAGGAAGTGTGATTTACAAGCTTGACACTGTGAAAACAAACTTCTATTTAAAAAGGTACCATTATTTGCATGTCATTAAACAGCTGGAAAAACTATTGGCACCAAAAAGTATGTATTTAAGCATACCAACTAGCATAACAAAATCACAAACTTTGAAATTATTTAATGAAGCTACTGCAGATAATGGCTGAATACAGTTTGCCTGCAGTGAAGGAAATAGCTCGTTTACCCAAAATCCAATAGCAAAAAATAAACAATCAATATTTTTCCCCTCTGGGAATGGGAGCAAGTACCAGCTGCCCCACTGTACACATAACTGAGATCTGGCTCAAGGACCAGTATTCAGATTTGCATAAGAATGAGCAAGGAGTGTTTTTAAACTGCCTACGTGACCCAGGAACACAAGTGCTTGTAGTGAGAGTTAAAACAAGCAAGCTAAACTCAATCCTTTAAACTCCCCTCAGGTACTTTTACCCTGCCTCACTTAAACACGCCTCTAGGAGATGTCTTCAACAGGAGCAGAGAGAAATCTGAGCACAGTGAAGAACCCACTGTATAAATGGAGGGATTTCCATCACCTCCAAGGAGGGCAAGGGCTGGGCTTACATGTAAAGAGAAGGGTTTTTGTGAGATTTGCATTTTAGCTGCATTTGATAGGAAGAAATTCCTTCTAATGTACTTTTGCTACACATTATGTCAGTGCAGCATACTGTATTAGAAATAATAGCTTGTGGCCATGTTTTTAATATGCAAAACAGCTAATCTGGTCCATATGGGAACCTGCACCAGCTCTTTACAGGGCTCTAGCTGTACCACTGAGTGAGAAAGGATATTAACTGATGCTACCCAAACTCTTTGTTCTGCCACAGACGTCCTGCCATGACATTGGGAAGGTTTTTGAATCTCTCATGCTTTGGGCTCTCTCAGCCTGTAAAGCTGAGGTAACAGAGCATCCCTGCCCTGATGGGAAATACATTAGACATTATGAGTTTCTGAACTTCTGGTACAGGCCATGAGTGATCACTGCAGTTACAACATCATCCTTAATCTAGGCCAATATGAGTAAATTAAGGCCCCTTTGCGTCCTTAGTGTTTCAAGATACAATTTTGGTACCAAATAAGGAATTATGCCTTAATTAACAAAGTCTTTTCAACATCGCATGTTTTTCAAACTCCTTAACATTTAAATAACAAAACAAACAAACCAAATCAACAAAAAAACACCTAAATAAAGTAAAGCCTGTCTAAGGTGACAAATATTTATTCAGCTGAAATACTACAGCAGTCAGAAATGGCAAAGTAAATAACATTGAAACATAAATACTTGAAACACAAATGCTCTGACCTTCTGTCAGAGATCACTGTTTCTATACCATAAAAATGCATTCAGCTATCCTTCTGTATTGGATGTTAATATGTAGGTCTTTCTTTAAACTCAAATTAGATTACAATGTTAGTAGGTCATAATGAAGGTATTGTTCTCATAACATGTGCTCTCCTGTGCAATTCCGCTGCTGATAACTATTCAAATCAAGGAATTTAGGTGGCAGTAGAATGTTATACCTTTCATGTCAAGCCATCTAACAAATGTGGGTGTAAAGAACAATACTTTTCACATCAGTCAGTGCTCAAGTAAGTGTTTACTTCTGACATTAACACTGAAGACAACAACCTCAGACATCTCTCTGATGAGACAAACTCTATAAAAACTTACCCAGTCTCACTTTTCAAATCAGAAGTGTGAGGTTCACAGCTAGAAAAGAGAACAGGGGAGAAGTGAATTTGGCCATGCGTGTTGTTTTACCATATTGCCCCTGCTCACATCATTTTGAGATGCTCATGATTCAGTGACAGGAAACTTGCCTTTCTGCCTGAACATGTTGGAGCTACTGAATGGAAAAGGTGGGACTGAGAGGGAAGCAAGATTCTTATATATTGTGCCAGCTCTCTGCCCTGTGCCCTGGTGCAATGAGGAATCGCACTACAGAACTGTATCTGCTACCACATCAATCAACCACTTCAAAATAATTGTCTAGAGCTTGTAGAGGCCCCTAGTGCAGGGGTAGCTGTCGTCTGACTTTGTTACTGCTTTGCAATCCACAAGTGCAAAAGTACCATGTAATGGAAAACTTTGCCTTGGAAAGAGCAGAAGGCTGGGGCAGGAGGCCGGGAGGGGTCTGGCTCGTTCCCTTTCACCCGAGACGGAGGCTGAAGTGACAAGCTGCACGTGGGAAAGGGAGCAAGCCGCTGGCTGCCATCCTGCTCTCTGTTTCCTGCCCTCTGGCTAGCACAGAGTAAATTTCATCATCCACCTGCGTCATGACGGCTACGAGTAAGGAGCCCAGCTGGCAGTGTGTACACTGAGCATTTTATTCACAGCACTCAGATCGTTTTGAGTTCTGGTGAGAGCTTTTGCCAAGTCACTTTTGGATCAGTTCATCAGGTGAATTTGTGCACAATCCTAGGACTGCTTCTGTCTCTCATTACAGCTGTAACTGAAGTTTTCAGCTCTGCTAAAGTGCCCTTGAAAATTTCTTCTTACGTTAGACAAGCATGCTGTAAGCATCTGGTCTGTTTAACAAGGAATAAAACTATGTTATTTGAATTTGCAAAGATACCCCCACAGCCTCTCAATCTTGCCCAAAACATAAAACAAACGTAGCATCCTTAGCACAGTTAACTTCCTCTCTATAAGGCTTAATGCATCTCAAATATCAGATGGAAGGAAAACTGTAGATAACAAACTGAAGAGCCAACAATATCCTTCTGTTGCAGATAAAGAAAGACCTAGAGCCTCCATTGTTGGAAGGCTTTAAAAACATGTTAAGACGTGCTTTTTCCTACATCAAGAGCAACCTAGGAATATCAGCCTTCCCTAGAGGCAGGAGCTGGATCAGATGACTCTGGAGGGGCAGTTCTAGCCTAGTTTTTCTGTTGGTGTGTCTTGCACTACTTACTGCCAGCTGCACTTTGCCAAATATAAGTTTACAAAGGCAAATACTAGCATCAGCCTTTGCTCACTCCCCAGTTTGATAACAGTCCCACTGGAAGCCTTAAAAGTTCAGTGAAGACTTCATGATTTTATGTATTATGTGATGAGAATTAATTATTTATAATAATTAATAATGATGAAAACAGCTACATAATAATATATAGGAGTTAACACCGTCATAGTGATAAGACAACTCTGTGATGATTTACATCACTATACTTTGGGTTTCTGTGGAGCAGCTACACTCTACAAATACTTATTTTTTGAAGTTTTTTCTTCACTTGGCATGATCTGTCTCCAGCTAACACATTGAATGTTATATACTACCTTCATGCAGACAGATATGCAGTTGCTTACTAACATATGCTTGCGACGCTGACTGACCATGTCAATTCATGGATATTATAAATGCTTTTTGTTAAAGTAATGGATTGAACTGTTAGTAAACTCTTCAAAAATAAGTGTGAAATTAATTAGTTAAGTGACCATATGAGCACTTCCCAGCTGCTAATGCAAAGCTAAATAATGTAACATCCTCAGCCAAAACTGGAGCCTGGGAAGAAAGTCTGTGTCTTCATTTATAGCCATATTAAAATCAGAAACACAGCAGCTAGCTGCACCCAGGCAGCTGCCATGTGTGCCTTTGGCAAGATGCTGCTCTGAGAATTGTTTTGGCCCACAGTGAAATAGGGGTGGAAAGCAGAAAACCTGACATGTAGACTGAACCAGATGCCTGCAGCTCAACTGCATAAAAAGTCCTTAACTTTCAGAGTGAGTAGCAAGATGCGTCTACTTAAGGTCCAAATACAGAATCTGTACCCCAATGTAAAACACATATGTATTGACCTTATTGAAGAATCTGGATTCAAATTGAACTAATAGAGAAAAGCACACCTAAGACTACATAGAAAACACTCATATCAACATAACCTTAAAGAGATTGAGACAGGAGCTCAGTTAGAAATTGTCATCCATTTGGCACAGGAGAAATTCAGCACTTCACTACCCAGGGAGGGCTGGCCCTGAAACATGGAGATGGTCCTGCTTGATAAGCCTCAGGATGTCTCGGAAGATTTAGGTGCTTATACTTTTTCAAACCCAAGGCTTACTCCCTCAGATACACTGCTCCTGGGGATCGCTAGTCCAGAAACACCTTCTGAGACAGTTAACTGCACTGAGAAGTGAAAACAGATTTAACAGGCTAAGGACTCCATGGCGCAGTGAGGCAGCAAGTGGATAAACAATCAGGGCAGCTTAACATGGCAATTGCCTTCCTGCTGAACCAGTCCTGTGGCTGTCCCTCAGGCTCATATGCACGAGTTGCTTCACAGAACTGTCGCAAAGCTTAAATTATTGATATCTGTGGAGCACAGCCTGTCAGTAGGTACCAAAGAACGCTTTCCCCGCAAAATAAATGTGGAAAAGAGCAGATTCTGCAGCCACTTAAAGCCTGCTGACAAAGGGCTGAATCTTGCTCTGATCTTAACCATGGAGATAGGCCTGCCAGCTCCTGCTGAAGGGCAGCATGCAGCACCAAGCCTGGTCACATTCCCATTTTGCAGTTAGTCATGTTCCCAGGCTGTAGATTCTCGCTGAGGTTGCTTATTTGGAGCTTAACACCAATTCTGAGCTGACTTTCAGGTTAAAACCAGGAAGTGTCACTGCTCTTTACTTGCTCAGAGCAGTGTAATGACCATGAACAAGGGCAAACTATCAAGAACCAGCTGTCAACAAGATGGTACCCAGCCTGGAGACCAGTCCATGGCAAAAGAGGCCTTAGGAACTCACACCCTTTGAAACTTACATATCCTGCTTTGTCCCATCACAGGAATGACTACCTGGCAAAACCAGCAAAGATAAAACAGGGGTGGTTTTTCTTGGCAATTTGCTCTAATGTGGATCTAGAATTTCAAATTCCTAACAGGAGAGGAAAAGAGATCATGAATTTTCCAAAGGTTTTTTTGTGTTTTTCTGTGGAATGTGTTAACACCACAAGGGCTTCTGCTATACCCAAGCCAAATGCAAGTAGACCATGACTCTCATTTTTTTTTTTTCTCCAAATAACCCAAGTAAAGCCTAGGTAAGGCCCACAGCTGTATTCACCTGCTGGAATTAGTCAGAAGTAGACGGTGTCATTAGCATAGCAACAGAGTGAGGAACATAGGAAGAAGAAACAGGTTAGGGTCACACTGGACCTTTCTTGTATGCTTTGCTGATGCTTACACATTAGATAAGCACTGCAGGGCACTTGAACATGACAATAAATATGATAATGAGAACTTACTCACTGAGTAAGCAACAGTGAGAGAATGATGGGGCATGCTGGGAAAACCAGAGCAGAAGGCACATTTAATGTCAATGAAAAATGAGATGAGATAGACCCTTATCTCACTGAAGCCACTGGCTGCAAAGATGCATTTCTGTGTGATAGCCCATTGGAACAACATGACTGGCAGCTGTACGAGGATTTATGAAGATGATGTAGAGAAACAGATTGACTTTCGTAAGCTCTTGAAATAACTAGCAGCTGGAGACGCTCATCTACGTCACCTAATCTGTCCAGCTCCACTTTGCAGGAATGCTCATGGCCTCGGTAACCCATCTGCAGTGCCACTGCACTGCCCTTTAGTTCACTGCACAATTACTCTCATTGTAAGAAACATTCTCTTATGACTTGAGACTTTCCTGTTTCAGCTTCAGGCCATTGCACCTTGTCTTTCTTTCTTCTGAGAATGTGGGTAATTCCCTTCTTTCATTTATACTATTATCTCTGCAATTATTTATAGTCTGTAACTGTAAATCTCCTGAGTCCTCCATTTAACACAGTTCGTTCAGTGTCTTTTTCTGCAGTATGTCTTACTTTTCTATCATCATCCATTACTGGCTTTGTATCATCTCTATTTGTAAATAATTTTTATGATACAGGGACTTAGGTGTATTCACCATTCTAACTGTAGGAAAATCACAGCTATATGAACCAGCAACTCATTATTTTAATATTATTACTTGAGAAAAGGTAGTGTGTTTTATGTGACAATAAAAGACTCAAAAGGCACAGGTAACCTCATTTTCAAATGGCAAATCACACATCCTAAAATTAGAAGCGTAGAAGCAAAGCTCTGAGAATTGTCAGAATGAATGTCCAAAATATTGCCGTTTTCTTCAAACATATGCTAAGAAATACAAGTGAAAGCAATTTTTGCTAAATTAATAAATAGGAATGAGAACACCAGTGTGAAAACAGGATCTCATAACAGAAACTATTAACAAAATCTTTTGTCTAGGTGACAGTGATTCCCTTTTACATATATGAATATAAGTTTAAAATTTGAATGGTGGCACCTATTTGCCTGATAATAAGCCAAGAGCTCCAATAATAACTATTGGGAAAGGCATGGATACCATTTATTGTACAAAATAGTTGGCGTATTTTGAAATTTTCCTAAGCTTTCATTTTTGAAAAACAAAAAAACCTGATAATGTATTAACTGCTGTTTTGAGGATTAAGCCATCCAGTCACTATTTCCACTGTATTTACTACTAAATTACTTGAGCCCTTGCCAAGTGTTGATAAATATACCCTCTGGAAATGCCTTCTGACACAGGGGAACACTTTTTCCTTCATTTTACTGGTCAAAGAGGCATAGAAAAACTGATCTGCACAAGAACATTTGAAAAAAATTCTACAAAGTCAAGCCATAAATTGAACCTAGATATCCTGAGCTGCCATTCAGTATCTTCACAGCAATATTCTTAGAAAAAAACAGACAAGGTAAGTACAGCTGAAAAACCTAAAGCATCACTTGTTATATGCAAATAAGATCTATCTTGTATCAGGAGATGCTATGTCATATTGACACTGAAACTAACTGCAAAGATCATGATAAAATGGGTCTCCGAGGAATAACAGAGACATGATAAAATTGCAACCATGACAAAAACACAGCTTTGAAATGGTACTTACATTTATCTTAAAGAAGTCAGGTAAAATGAAATAATGGTTATGACAGTGCAGTAGTTTTGCATACTAATGATGTGACAGACTTCATGAAAAGGAGATCAAAATCAGTCTGGAAAAGAAGGACTCTAATGGGATAGAGTTAGAGTCTGATATGGTCTACCAGACAGAATGACAGGCACAGCTCTACAGTACTACATGGGGGAAAGATATCTCAAGGCCTTCTATTTTCACTTGAACTTTCCATACACAGAAAAAAATACTAGTGATTGCTGTCAGTTCTGGATACTATAGCATGTGAATTATGGGTGTATCTTTACCAGGTAGCCAATGAACCAACCCTACTGGCGTTGAGTTTTATTTTCTATTAAGTTTTCCTCAGCAGATCTGGTAAAATCTGATTTGAATTATCACCAGCCAGCTCACTTTAAATCTAATGAAATGATACACAGAATTAAGTTGTCCATTGTAAAAGATCAAATTTTAAAAACTTGAGAGAACTAGAGAGTTCAAGAGTTTGCAATTCCTTCAAATGTTCATTGAAGGTACTAAAAAAAATGTTAAAAGTTCATTGCACATGTATTGAATATGATATTAAGATTAAAGACCCTCTAAGTATAGCTCTCTAACTAAATTAATACTTGATTCACTTTTCAACAGAACAATGACTATGCAGTCAAGTGTAGGATGGTTAAAGGAGAAAAAAGGAAACATAACAAGTGAAGCAGAGGTGAAACTCCGAAGATCTTGCGGTGCAAAGACAGTCTCTATCTTAAGATGCGCTATAGGAGAACATCTTTATATTTAAGAAAGACAATGGGAGAAGTTTCTCCACTGACTGCTTGGCCAGTCACCTATAGTCTCGACTTCAATAATACACTAAGTTTTAGAACAAATACAGAATTGAAAACCTCATAAACTTCATGTGTGCTTAGAAAATGGGAGAAAGCCGTGATTGGGATTTACCAGAATTTGATTGTACCCAGCTAACTTCAGTCTTTCTTTCAATGAGCCATCTGAATTTTTCAACTAACTAGCTAGATCAAGTCCACATGCCACTCAGTAAAGAATCCAAATGAGATGAAGAAGGGAAACTATTAATTAAGCAAATGCTGGCAATTTGTACAAGAGCTGCCAGATGAGGTAACATATAGCTTAAAGAGTATATGAGGAGTAACGGTGAAAACTTTAGGATAAAGGAGGTTACTAAGAGGTGATCAGCCATGGGACCTATCACATAATATCATCACCTATCTTACATATCATCACCAACAATCTAGCCACAGAAATTAGAAAGGGGGTTAAGAAAATTAAGGACATGAAGTTGGATGGCACACCATGATAGACAACCAACGTACTAAACTAAATAATAGAAATTGCCTAAATGTCTCTGAATGGCCACGCAGAAATGTCCGTTTCTCCCCTTTCATTATAAAGGTAAACTTGCACCTCAAGTTAAACACTTGATGGATGTGCAGCAGAGGATACGTGCAGCAGAGACCATGACCCCATCTGTTGCAATCAGAGGAAGGGCACGGAATGTCAGTCAAGGTACTCCCAGCAAGGACAATTATCAATGTCAACTTAATGTCAGCATAGAAGACTTGAAAAAGTCCACCTACCTTTCTGTTCAGTCAAGCCCAGGAAAGGCGGATTCAAGCTGGGAGAGGGCCTGATGATCCCAATCACAGTATTTAGAGGAATGGTCAATCAACAGTGAAGAGACCAAAAGAATTTGGCTAGTTTAGCTTGGAAAAAAGAGAGCTAAGAGAGGACAGAGAAGAATGTCAGGCACAGTCACTGAACAGAAATGTCAGTCTTGGAAATGACAGGAACGAAATTAACAGAATAAATAAATTCTGTGTGGAAATTAGAAGGAAACCAGGTAATGCAGAAACAAGACATCAAGGTACTCTTGATAAGGTTTACAGGAAAAGTCATTGTAAACAAAAAATAACCAAGAAACCTTCCTTTTCCTTTTGAAAACAGTTGTAACAAGCAAACAATTGGCCTTACAAGGATAGAACATACCTGTATCTATCCTATCTGGTTACGTCCTAAGATAGCCCAGGCCTAAGAAAGCTGATTTTCAACCTTCAGAATTAAAGTTGGAGTCTCTGTACTGCTATAGGCAGACACATTATATTATATACATCATACTACTGAAATGTATTCAGAAACTGAATGACATAATTTCATTTCACAGAAGCAATTTTCATATAAGCAAAATCTAACAATATTTCAGTAGGCAGAACAATATTATCTTGCACATAAATGCAGACATCAGTACTGATCAATTTCAATGTAAGTTAAAATTTAAGGGAGTGCTGTTATATTGCATTTCCTCAGTTTGTGGATATGTCTACCACTTCTTGCCAAACACCACCTGCACCAGAGACAAGCTTGACCATTTGCCTGTCGAACATTACACCTCTTCCGTAACAAGAGTATCCAAAAAAAGACTGTGAAACTTAAACATATGGGGAAGAGGAAGGGATAATGAATGAAAATGGCAAGAGTTTACAACACCCTTAGTGATGAAAAATGATATGTGCATTTAAAATGTGAGTAGGCAATGCAGTGTGACAACAAACAATTTTTGCAAGAACTACAGGACATGGAAAACACAATCCACTGTTAAGTCCAAATAACTACTGAGCCCAGGATAGCTCTCTCACCACGTCCTTAGTTTGTCCCACCGCCTCTCTGCACAGAACAGGGAGAATCTCCATAGCACAATTCTGTTGCTTATCATTACACAGAGGTACAACACTGGGTTTCTGCAACATTCTTTACCTTTTGTGTGAACCAAGAATATATTCAGGGATCTCTATATTCAGGCTAATACACTGTATTCTGTTTCCACATTATCCTCCAAATCTGAATTCCCAAATGCAAGAACACCATGGCCCACTCCAAGCTTGCCAGTAGTATCTTGCTCCCCCTTCTATTTCCTATGCTCTACAGGCACAACATCACAATCTGGAGTTCTAACCCACTTAATTAATCCCATTTATTGTTTTTACACACACCACATCATTTTTCGTCCTTAGTAAAGAAGAAAACAAATATTAATATCCTTCTCTGGTGATTATAGAGTTTTTTGGAACACAAATGTCAGATTTCCCATGTGCATCCATGTGTACTGTCATGAAGGTGAATGTACAGACTGTTGATCAGTGTACATCAAAGAAAAACAAATGAACTTCAAATTTCTCTTTTTCCACTGGAAAACTTTACAAACATGTACTTGTGATGGAATTTTAATATGTGCTCATACTAACATGTTTTCTGACAGGAAAATCTGATCAGAATATACTCCAATTTATGTATAATAAATCTTGCAGTATCGGCAAGATCCGTTTACTAAGCATACAGAATTGGTGTCACATAAGGGCATGATATTCTAAAGTTTCCCATTTTTAGAGATAAATATAAAAAGTAGAAGTAGCCACACAGCTGCCAAATTGGTAAGGGTGTAATTTGAAGCCACATTCTGTGCCACATTTCACAGAAATGGAGCCTCTTTTTTTCACAACTAAATTTTTATCACATATTACTGGGGGGGGGGGGGTGTGTGCTGGAAATGATAGTGGAAATTTTGCTTCCAAAACATTGATTTACAACTCTCTTATTTTCAGGCTTCCACACTGCACAGCACCACCAATGAAATATGAACTTAGGTTTTGAAAATAAATTAATTTCTGTTCCTAACACGACATAGCTACTAGGATGTCTTCTAATTCTGTAACACTAAGTAAAAGGCATTTGTGTTCATATTACACATGCTCACAAATGGGTGATCCCCATTAATAAGTGACCATACAAAGTCAACTGACCAACTTATAGCACAGAGGAGGAAATCCTGTCCTCACAGAAATCAGCAGCAAGTTCCAATTGCTGATGATATTCAGAATCGTATCCGTTGTTTTAGCCATTATGAAGAATACAGCCATAAGAAATAAGTATTTTCTAGCCTCCTTCAGAGATGAAATATAAGTTTCTTGTACCACTAATGATTAAAAAAAAATTAAGTGGGTTAAATCACCAGCGAAAGTTAAGTTCCACCTCATTTTCACAGGTCTGATGATGACGGTGGGAAAGGTAGCGGTGACTTTTTTGTGTCCTGATTCACTCCTAGATATCCTGACAACACAGGAAATGTGCATTTTTACTGCAAAGTTGTGTGTGAGTTTCTTTGTTCCACTTTTTCTTTTGGCTAAAGCTGCAGACAAAACACAGAACACAGACACGAGTAGACACTTTTAAGGAGTATAAACCTTCACATAGTTTGTGGAGAAGCCATCCAAAAAAAAAAAAAAACAAGCCCAATTTATCCACACAATCACATGAATCAGGATTCACGCACATACCTATTTTAAATTATTCCCAAAGGATGCATTCTTTCTCTCTCTCATCCTCTGTAAAACTCCTCTGATGTCAGTAATACAGATCCTGGCTCTGCACTTCCAAAATATAGCCATGAACACACCTCCTTCATTTACTGTCAGTTCAGGCATGCAATCTTATGAGCAGTTAATGTCTTTGATGCCAGCACACAATGAAGAAAATATTTCTGCAACTCATCCTCATGCAGGGTGTTATTCCATAATGCACAGTTGCTGCTTTTTCTACCCTTGAGCCTTTGCTTTTCTTTGTTAGACTAGGCTGAATATTGCAGACACATCCTCACTTCATGTCCTTCACCAAAAGAGCTGAAGGCAAAAGTCCCATCGATTTAAGACCTGAGGCTGAATTAGTAATCCCAGGTCTTCAGAAATTCACTTAAAAATGGAGGTAATATGGTCTTTAAGGCAAAAAGAGAGAGGAACACAAAACACACTGAATTCATATTACATATATTCCAGAAGATCCTTTTGTTCTTTATTTTTTCTTGTAAGTCGACTTTACACTCTATAACCAACAGGGTAAGTTTATTATCCCAAAGGATCCAAACCAAAGGATGGAACCACGTACTCATTTTTTCATAAGTCCAAATGCATTAACAGGTGAATTGATGTTGGAAAGTCTCAGGGAGCCAATATCCACCACAGGTCCCAAAAGGAAAGGTATGATGCCTTTTCTTGTTGAGTCATATTTTGGTGAAGGCAATGTTGGTCATAAGGTGAAGGCAATGCCTAACTTGTTCACTTAGCTTCTCGGCAATACTTTCCAGCTTTTTCAAGGGAACATCACATGTTCAAGAATATTCACCAGTTGCAGTCTAGAAAAGAGGGTGGAGACCTCTGGAGACTTTGCTAAAAACAATCAGCAGTAATGAAACAATTATGCGTAATATTTAATACCATATACCACTTAACTATGGGAAGTTGCTTAACTGAGGTGGCAGTGCCACCTTTCCCTTCACACTCCCTCTCTGTGCTCCCTGAGGTAGTTCACTTTCTTATCCACCTGCTGCCTGCAGCTTCCTGACTTCCCCAAAGCTAAAGAAGTTCAACTCAAACACATATGACAAAAAACAAAGACTGCGGGTCACATATGGAAACAAACCAAACATTAATAGGTTTTCCCTGACATGATGAAAAATGGAGTTAAAGTTAAAAGAGCCAGCTCATACCCCCTCCAAAATTCAGCACCCTTCCTAAACCTTAGACCATCCTGGGTGCTTTGCTCCGGCATTACCACTAGCACAACAGGACTGCTATACTCCCATGTGTGGGTACTTTCAATGGAGAAAAACCCACAATTTTATTCTATTCTCCTGTACAGATATGCTCTGGCTTGTGTACTCATATGCAGAAGTGACTTTCTATTTCATTATACACACTGCAGATCCCTCTAGATACCTTCCCATGCCCACATGAAGCAAGCCTTTGCAAGACTATAGCTGCTGCAAAGGCATGAAACATCAGCGCAGATGGCTCCCATCTTGCAGATCATCTCATAGCATCCAGCAGGATACCTGCCCCTTTCTTGAACAGAGTTCCTGTAAGGATGGTGCTAAGGAAGGAGAAAACTTTTCTGTCTGAGATCCCTTAAAGGAGATTCCACCAACACCTGTGGATTATAAGAATTATGCACTAACTTACTCAAGGACTTTAATTTAGTTGAAACCACAAAAAAAATTTTATTTCAAATTCTGCCTTGGAGTCCAAACCCTGGGGTGTACAAAGAGGTAGGTACATCCAAGATGGAAAGCTGGATCCCCATCACAAAGCCAGGTGCAGGTGCTCATGGAGCAGCAATTATGCAGGGCACAGAGACTAATTTTTCTCCCTCCAGTAAACCTGTATCTTCCACAGACAAACAAGGAAGGCCATCAGCTACCAGGATACACCAAGGTATGTCCAGCTCTGTATTTCTGCATGACTGGAGTCTTCTTGTGTATTGCTACACTCTGTGTATGGCTTATAAAATATTTCTGTAACAATAGCAGGACATTTGTGAAAATGCTGTCCAGCTCAAAGCACAGCAGACTATGCAGCAGTGATCACCTGACTGAAGGCAGTATGTTGTGCTGAAGATCTGCAAGGAGAATGATGTTTTCAGCATATTTAAACTAAGCCATCTTCCTGAGGACCCCAGTCAACCCCCTTGTACACAAAAGAATTTTCTTGCTTGAAGCAGCATATGTTTGCAAGGACAAGGCTGTAGCACCTAATGCCACACACCTGGCAGGTTGGGAAAGCAGTCTTTGCCCCTGACGCCATGAGGCCATGAGAATGGCTGAAGGGAGGCAAACACTAGGAACTGCACTCTTCACATTTACACATAAATATGAGAAATATAATCCCCAGATGTGTTTCTGCATTACATGAAATCAAATCTTGTCCTTTTAAACAAGTCTCTTATACATCAACTATTTGCCCATTTGGATGTTGTGGACAGTCATTCATTACATGAATTGCAACAGATAATCCACTCCAAAGTTGTTCATGCAGTAGTATGGTTTGTCTTTAGTGTAGTCATGATACAGCTGGATGTGAATCAAAAAGCGCTTCATTCTGCAAATAACATACAAAGAAATATGTTATGACATTGAGGAAACACGGAAATCCAAAGATACTTGCTTCACTGGAGGAATTATCCACGTTACTGGAAAAGAATTAAAGTATTAGGCTAATAAATAAAGACTTAATTTCCTAGGAGAGAAACAACAACCAGCTTTTTCATCATTTTTGGATAGAGCTGCTTGCTGAGGTTTGTATCTGCACTACGGCATTAAAAGCACAGCACAGAGTACCATCATAAACGTGCAAGTCTATAAAATACTTTTTTTTTAAAGCAGTGTATTTTAGAAAGCACGATTTCGAATTCTAAGAGTGCCGTGCACAAACCCAACTTTGCATGTTACCAGCCCTTCTTTTTTTTATCTATAGCTCACCGAGAGATAATTGGATGTACAAAACGCTACAAACGTGGAATAAAACCACTACTACTGAAAATAAAAGGCTAAGCGTGTAATTACACGACTTTGACATATCGCTTTGTGGAATTACTAATTAACTACGATCGGATAATGCAGAAGTGCTTTTTTCTTCCTCGAGAGCCGCGCCTGCTTCGTTTCAAATCAAGTTGCGCTACAGAGGGAGGGAAAACCGCACAAACACGCGAGCATGTGCGCTTGGGGCGGAGGGCACCCCGTGGAAGAAACGCTTCTCCGCAGGCAGGCAGGCAGGCAGGCAGGCAGGCAGGGCGCAGCGCGGGTTTCGGCACGCCTTGCCGCGGAGCCCGGACCGGGGGAGCCGCATCCCCCCTCCCCACGGCCGGCGGCTGCCGCGCTGGGGACAAGCAGGGGAAACAAAGCCGCCGCTGCCGCCGCGCCTCCCAACCCTCTCCCGCCGAGACCGCCGCGCTCCGCCGCCCCGGTGCGGGGTCCGGCAGCAGGGTCGCACCGTGCCCGTGCCCGTCCCCGCCCCGCGGAAGGAGGGCCGGGCGGGGGGGCGCGGGGGCTCTGCCCGCGGCACGGCACCGCACCGCTCCGCGCCGCCGCAGCGCCACTCACCGCGCCGCCCGTGCCCCGCCGAGCCGCGCCGAGCGGTGTGCGGGCGCGCCGCGGCGGCCGCAGGTGCCGCGGAGGAGGTAGCGGGGGCGGGCGGCGCTGGCGAGCCAACCGGGGCCCGGCGCGGCGCCGTGAGTCACCAGCGGGCGCGCAGGGCGGCCGGGCGGCTGCTATAAGAGCGCCGCGGGGACGGCCTCCCCCCGTGCATGTCTCCGGCTGCCGCCTCTGCTCCTCGCCTCTCCGCCCGCGGCGCCTGCCTGCCCGCGCGCCCTCTCCCCGTGCCCGGCGCGGCGATGCGGCTGGACCGGCAGCGCGGAGACCCGAGCGCCACGGCCGACGGACCCGGAGCCGGCCCCGGGCGCGGCGCGGGGCGGCGGGCGGTCCCGCGCTGCTGGGCGCTGCTGCTGCTGCTCGCCCTGGGCTGCCTGAGCGCCGCCGCCGACGGTGAGTGCGGGGCCGGGGCGCGCACCGCCGGGGCAGCTCTCACTGCAGGCGCTCCCGCCGCAGCCCCCCACGGCGATTTCGTCTCCCACCGCCCTTTCCTTTTCCCTCGCTCTCTTATTATTTTCTCCCGCTCTGCCGGGCTGCCTGCCCGCTGCCCCGGGGGGAGCGGGGCGGGCCGCGCTCCTGGGTGGGCAGGGGGGCGCTGCCGCCGCGCCGGCCCCGCCGCCCCTCGTGCCGGGCGAGGCGCCGCCTTCCCCCCGGGGCCCGGGCGGCTGAGCCGTGAGGGGCACCGAGCCCCGGGCAGCACCTCCCCCGGGGGTGCCTGCTCCCCGCCTGCTGCGGGGGTCCCGGCTTCCTGATCGGTGCTGAGGGGAAGGGTCTGAGTGGCTGGGGCTAACGCGGGAGGGCCGGGGAGGATTTGGGCTCTCTTGTGGAGGAGCGTTGGGAAGCTTGCGGCGTTAAGGGTGCTGTCAAACTGCGGTGCAACTTAGGCTTTGTTACCCAGCGGTGTTGGAATGGCTCTAGTTCAGGGCCCGGGGTAACCACCATGAGGGATCTCCACCTGGTGGCAAGGCTGGGTCCTGCTGGGGCTGGGCGCTCGCCAGCAGCGCTGCTCGTGGCAGCTCCAGGGCTGCCTCCCGGCGGAGAAGCTCTTGCCCCCGTGGCAGGGGTGCTGTGTACTAAGCCAGCTGGATGGTCATTTAAAAATATTTTACTCTTAAGTGGAGGGAGTAACCATTTGGCTGACTCTTTTCTTTCTTTTGGAGTTGAGTTCCAGGCTACTCTCCCAGAGAAGGTGGCCAGTTGATGGTGGGCATTGTCGTATGGCTCTTAAATCTCCTAAGAAGCCTATTGTCCTAAAGTAGGCCTAAGTGTCAGATCGTGGCGGTGTTTCCTGTAACTGTGCAGTAGTTCAGACACCAGGTCTGCCGGGTAGAGCCCTGCCAGGATGTTGTTGTATCCAGTCCTCATACAAAGAGAGAAAGGAGAAGAAATGTCTGCCTGGTCACCTCTCATCTGCCAGTCACGTAGGCTGCTCTCATGCCTAGTCTGCAACAGATATGGTTAAACAGTATGAAGGACCAAGCTGGCTGGCGCTGAAACTGCCACTGCACTGTGCTCTGAAATCGTCACAAGAGATACGCAATGGAGGGTAATTAGTAGACTAGCTAAACAAGTTAGTCTGATTGTTCCCTGAATTTGAGTTAGTGGCCCCATCAGCTCTCTTTTACTAGTAGGTGCAATTGCCAGGGTCTGGGAAAAGTCTAAGCTAGTTCTTATATGAGCTCTTGCAAGGTTTCCCAATCACGGTTGGAGGCTTTTCTGGGACTTGGTGTCAGATGACAGTACACAAGTGTCACATGTTTGAAGCTGCCCAGACAAGTAATCTGGCAACTTGCTTAAGGGGCTGAGACTAACAGTGATAACGGAGATATGGAGAGAGCTAGTTTAACTTGGGTAGTCAGTGTAACTGTGCTCCTTCACCCTACACCCATTGCTGTTTATGAGCCAACTTCTAGTAAGTAGTTACCTGGGAAATAGTAAAATAATATGTGTTGACAATCACAGTCTGTGGTGTTACTGGTTCTGTACATTTTTTAGCCTAAGCTGTATTCCAAGGAAGAGAAAATGCATCAAGGTGCTTCTAGTGTGTGAGTAGCACATGAAGAGAAGTTTTGCATTAGTGGCTAATTGATGCTGATCCAAAAATTATTTGGTGTCTAGTGACTGAAGGTGCAACTGGGATATGACCCTTCCTTCAAACAGCAATGGATTAGACTGGTAGTGCCTAACTAAATGGTTACATGGCATTGTAGAGCTGTGCTTGGTATAAGACAGGGGATCAAAGTTGCTGGCTGTAACTAACCTTCAACTTAACTGGACCTCATTTCATGTGGTCTTTGAGGTTTGACAGACATAGTCAGGAGCAGTAGCAGATGCTGACCTTTACCTTTGTGCACCTGTGTGAGTGTTAGGTCTTGTTGAATTTTTTACTTGTTTGTGGGCTATCAAAAGTAGTTGCTCTGATATTTCACTTGGTATCAGCTGCAGAAGCAATGATATCTTGTTGGAAGGGCTCGTTGTTAGGACTGTAGTTGTAAAGTTATAGCTGTTACTCCAAGCTTAGCTATGGTTTCTGTTACCTTGTGCATAGCTTCCCTGTAGCATTTGGTGAAAATGATATTACGTTTTTAAGTCACAATGTACTAGGCAGTCTTAGCAAGCCTTTTCTGGTTATTCTAGCTTGAACTGGAGTAACTAAGGACTGTTGGAGTTATTTTGGGATCTCCTTAGTGGCAGGCTTAGTCTAATATCTCTGTATGCTATTTTCGGAAAGGTTGACTGTTCTCACTCTGAACGCCTGGATGAGAAAGTCCCAAAACTAGCAGGAGTCAGTTGTTGCATATTTTATGTAGTAGTACAGTAAAACCTGAAATAATGTGTGACCAGGGCTCGCAACGCTAACCTTCTTTTAGAGATTGCTGGACAACAAGGTGGCATCAGGCTTAGAGCAAGCTGCTAATTGTGGCATCTACCTAAGGGTAGCTGGGGTGTGCCTTCTACTAGCACAACGCAAGCTAACTGATTGACAGCTCATGCCTAGGTAGTAGTAGCTTTATAACGCCACGTTATTAGAAAGTGCATGCTGGTGTAATTCCTAACCAGAAAAGGAAACGGGGGGTGAAAACAAAAGAGTGGATGTTCTGATTTTTTGGTACCCTTTGAGCACAGTTCCCATGAAAAAAGTTGTTAACAGCTTTGCTCTGACAAGTGGGTTACTGTTTTACTCCACCACCAAGGCTACAAAAACATTAGCAGAACTCAGTAAGATACTGTTTCACATCTTTTACTTTGATCATCAATTTATGTGAGACATTCAGCAGATAGGATTGCTCATGTTCTTGCTTGTTTTGTCCAGCATTTGTGAGTGTCTCATCCCTGATGGCTAGCCAATACAAGGTAAAATGGCTGAGTACCTTCCTTCTACTTGGAAACTGCCTTGCATTTTACACATCGTGCAGAGAGGATATAAAATAGCGAATAATATTCTACTAAAATTTGGTGCCATCTGAGCTCTGGAATGCCAGGACAAAGCGCCCTCACTAAATGATGCAATAAAACAAGAAGGATCAGGAGTCTTGCATCGTGCTGTAGGCATGTGCAGCCAATACTGATGCACGATCTTGCACACTTGCCTGCATGCATTAAGTGGAACAGCTCTGGCTTAGCTGCTGAAGATGCAGGCTGCTGCTTTTAGCAACAGTTATAACAGGGCTTCCAAGACAAAGCACGTTCCGTTGAGGGATGGGGTCATACAGTTGTAGAGCTGAAGATGCTCTAACGATCTTGCAGTACCTTGCTCAAGCGTACTAACAAATCAAGACTTGCCAGTTGTGAGACAGTGAACTTGATTCCAGAAGGAAGTGATAAATAACTTTGCTCTCTTAGCATCGCACTTCTTTTAGTGTAAAGTAAGGGTTCTCTGGGTGCCACTGTTTGAGGAATAATATAAAGCATGAAAATTTGCTCATCTACAAAGCAATTATCTAAGCTACATTTACAGACATCTCAGGGATTCTGCTGTAATGTGTTAGCAGCAGAGCATTGAAATGCTAATCAGCTTGACATTAATCAAATTTAAACCCAGTTTGCTTAGTTTGAGGAGTTTTGAGAACACAGTGCTAGGTGCAAGACAACAGAAGTCATTGTGGACACACATTTTTGCAGACTTGACCCTGCCTTGATGAGGAAAACTGAGTAAGAACAACATTGAGACTGTTTGCTGCTGTTTGGCAGGTGCACTGTCATGGTGCTTAAACTCTGTAATTATACTGTGAAGGAAAGCTTTTGGCTCTGCTTTCGTGATTGAATAAGGTGACTACAAAGATTTGGAGTTCAGATCTGTTTTCTTGTTGATGTTACGCTGTTTATTAAGCTGGGTAGCTTCTTGATCAGCACTGGGGAAAGCAAGAAAGTATTGCCTAACAGTATCAGGGCTTAGGTTCCTTTTTTTCGTTGAAGGTGCAAGAGTAAAGTGTGAGGAGTCCCAATTCGCATGTAGTAATGGACGCTGTATTCCTCAGCTCTGGAAATGTGATGGTGATGAAGATTGTTTAGATGGCAGTGATGAGAGTGCTTGTGGTAAGTAATCCAAATAATACCTCTATAGTAGTACTTGCTAGATGGAAGTGGGGATTTAACAGTGTGTAGCTGGAGGGATGCTTATCCTGTCCAGGAATTCTGGCAGACAGAATACAAAGACAAATTCCTTAGAAAAACCAGTTTTGATTCTATCTGAGGCAGTTGAATTTTCCTGAGTGTTATCTAACTCTCCTGAAATTGACAACTGAGACAAAGCTTGTGACCAAAATTCTTCACTTGTGAGCATGATGACTGACAAGAACAGAATATAAGCCTGTTCTCAGTTGTTTCTTGAACACATAATAGAAAATATTTGCTGTTAGCACTCTGCTGCTGGCTATTCCATGGTTAAATGCCCTGTTTTATATGTGGAAGTGATTCTGCTAAGTCTCCTATAAACATTAAATCTAGCTTTGGCTGCCAACCCTTGCTTTAAGCAGACATAGAAGCCAAGATAGATGACTAGATTTACTTGGAGATGAGGCAAAACATACTCGATATCCATCACTGGTGTGGTTGAACTGCAAGTCTGCTCAAGCAGACCTAAACTATTACCCTAGAGTTACATAGTACCATGCTTGTGTAATGACAAATCAAATGCCTCGGCTATAAACTCAGAGTTCAAAACCTAAATATTAATATCAATAGACCTTATTTTAACTCAAGTCTGTTCAAAGCAGCAGCTAATATAGACTAACCTGCTTAGTCTCCTTAGCAAAAGTGGTCCTTCAGTGCCTGGTTAGATGACTATAAATTTGTCTCTGTGCACAGAATAACTCTGTAGGAAGTGTTAAACAGCATTGTTACTAGGCTGGTGGGGGCACCACCAGACATCCACGAACCAAGGATGTTGAATAACTTTCCTAGGGCAGTAAAGCTTATCCCTGTCAGCAATAAGCAAGTGAAGCTCTAGTCTCTAAACAAATGTTTTTTTCTCCCTTGCAGTGAAGAAGACATGTGCCGAATCTGATTTTGTGTGCCTCAGTGGTCAGTGTGTGCCTAACAGATGGCAGTGTGATGGGGATCCCGACTGTGAGGATGGGTCTGATGAGAGTTCTGAGCTTTGCCGTAAGTGAACCTCATGTGGTGGTGTAGGCAAGCCTGTGGGAAGGAGAATTTTGACTTCTTTGCTGCTTGCAGTCTGGCTCTCCTCCTAGACGAGGGATGAACTTGTCTTGGGGAGTACCTTCCTAAGTGTGTGGCCATGCTGGGATCTTGAGGAGACTTTTCACTTAAGTTAAAAAGTTGCAGAGCTGAGTGGGCACTCTGCACTTTTACTGGTAAGATATAGCAAGTACAGGGTTTTACTCACAGGCAGAAGCAGCAAGCAGAGCATAGCAGGCCTGACCGTCTCTTTGGCTTGTCCAGCAAGTGACTGCTGTTCTCCAAGGCAGCTACTTCAAGTGCAGTCCCAATACTAGCAGAGCCAGTGTATAATCTGAGTGTGTGACTGCATGTTGGGTGTGGGAAGCAGTAGTGCAGAGGCTTGACTGTGAGATCTCACGATTAGCAGCTCCAGTCTGCAGTTTCGTAACTCATCAAGGAATATAGATCCAGGAAGTGTCATTTGTCTGTTTCAATAGGATCCATAGCGGGGAATACTTTATCCCCAAGTGCACTTTGGCACTACTTCACCCTACTGCTACTTGTTGTAGCTCAAACTGTTACAGTGTAACTGGTGTGCAATCACAAAGTTCTGACTACAAATATACTTTTAAAATTCTAATCTATTAGTAGGTGGAAGTATCTTTTTTTGCTGAACACTGCAGAATAGTGTAGCCTTTTCTATCAACTTAAACAGGTGTTGGCACCTAAATAACTGCAGCTTTGTCCAAACCTGAAGCCTTTCAGTCTCCATTTTTAGAACAACTGCTGAAACCCAAGATCAGTAGGTTTTAGATTGAACTTAAACTTTTTTTCAATAGATACGAGAACATGCCGGGTGAATGAAATCAGCTGTGGTCCTCAGTCAACTCAGTGTATCCCAGTGTCCTGGAAATGTGATGGTGAAAAAGACTGTGATAGTGAAGAAGATGAAAAGAATTGTGGTAAGGAGAGAAATGGTGGCTGCATAATTCTATTTGAAATTGCTTGTCTGGAGAGGAGCTGGCTGGGCAGTATACCTGGGAAGATAAATTTTTCAGGGTATGAGTATCTTTCCTACATTCATCTTGTTTTGCAGCCACTTAAAGCAAACTTTTTCTAGCACTCTATCCTGCTAAGTTAAGAGCTATACTAATGTAAGCTATTTGCTCTGTGTCTTCCTTCTCTGCTAATTTTGGCAGTAGCCATAGGTAGGCTTAGTCTCTTGGCAGGCCAACTGTCAGAGCTTGTTCTCTGGAGAGTTTCTGAAATTGCTGCTTGCATTAACAAACTGTCTCCCTAAAAAGTGTAGTTGTGACCTTTGGCTAAGGGTGTAGCTGATCTGCTGTATAGCCCTATCCTGAAATATTCTGTGAATCTGGATTTCTGGTGTTTGCGTTGCAAGGGAGGGAACAACTTCAGACTGGTCCACGAGTAGAGCCTCCACTACAGCATTAGAGTGCAGCATTCCTGGCTTATTGTAAAGAATTTACATACATATGAATTGTCTGAGGTGTCCTGAGATATATTTGCCGTAACCAAAGCCACAGAGCTGGCTTCCATCAGAGTCACCTTACCTGGATGACCTAATGAGACAAAGATCTCCAGACTTTTGCTATGTGTCTATGGAGTTGCTGTCTTACTCAGCAAACAAATGTCTTAATCTGACAAGTAAATCTACAGACAGCGTTTCTAATGAGCCTGATAAAACTATCAGCCTAGGCATACTGAGCTTCTAGCTACATTGCTATAAAACCAGCGTAATTTGTACTGACATAAATTGCATGGGTGTGCTTAACCACGGGATCAACTGGGGCAAGATCTTCATCTGTTATCCCCACCGGTCCAGGCAAATGGGCCAGTGCTCTCCTGGGGACCAGCACAAAACACTTCCGTTTCCAACTACAGTACATGCTGACTGTCTGACTGCCATAATCTGAGTCTGTACTCTATAAAGTTGGCAATTTTCTTACCTTCTGTTTCTGGTTCACAGGGTAAGAGACTGTTTTCTGAAAGGCTTGCAATCTGAAGTGCAGGACAGCCTAGCTACTTCAGTAGGTTATTTTCACTTGGTAGTTCAAATCTGATGCCATCACTCATAATGTCCAATGGCAAGGAGGATGGTCTGTGGAACTCAAGTGTCCTGCAGGTGGTCTTTTAGGCTTCCCCATTGTCTTATACAGGATGCTGATCTTCTGTCAGCTAACAGCTGATGAAAAACCTACAAAACAAAACACCTTCACACAAAGTCATCACTCTTGTGATAATGTACTAATCTATTTTACTCCTATTACTCCAGGCAATGTGACCTGTAGTCCAGCAGAGTTCACATGCAGCAGTGGGCAATGTATTTCCAAGAGCTTTGTCTGCAATGGTCAAGATGACTGCAGTGATGGTAGCGATGAGCTGGAATGTGAACCTCCTACCTGTGCAGTTCATGAGTTCCAGTGCAAGAGCTCGACTTGCATCCCCATCAGCTGGGTGTGTGATGATGATGCTGACTGCTCCGACCACTCAGATGAGTCTCTAGAGCAATGTGGTCGCCAGCCTGCACCTCCTGTGAAGTGCTCTGCCAGTGAGGTGCAGTGTGGCTCAGGTGAATGTATCCATAAAAAGTGGCGCTGTGATGGAGATCCTGACTGCAAGGACGGAAGTGACGAAATCAACTGTCGTAAGTTCACTTGGTCCTTTTCTAGGAGGCGCTGCTTGGCTCCTCTTTTATTTCCTTTGCTTCAGTAAATCTCAGGAGTAAAAGTCTGTAATGGCTGTGTCCTCAGCTTCTCGGACCTGCAGACCAGACCAGTTCAGATGTGAAGATGGGAACTGCATCCATGGGAGTAGGCAATGCAATGGTGTGAGAGATTGTCTGGATGGCACCGATGAAGCAAATTGTAACAATGGTAAGTGTGGAACTAAGCAAGAATGAAGTCTTTGCAGAATATCTGTTGAAGCTGGCAGTCACGCTCACAATCTTCGTTGTGTCAGTTATTCAGTGCTCTGGACCTGGCAAATTCAAGTGCAGGAGTGGAGAATGCATAGATATCAATAAAGTGTGTAACCAGCAGAGAGACTGCAAAGACTGGAGTGATGAGCCCCTCAAGGAGTGTAGTAAGTGAATAAATTCTTTGCACAATATTGATATAGCCTCTGAGCTGTCAGATGTCAGCTGGAATGCCCACTGGCACTTCTTGGGACAAACATGCAGCCAAGACCAACCTAGTTAATGAGCTAGTTTTATCCTGGCCAAACTGATCATTGGGGTGGTTTCTCCGTGGCCACAAGATACTTGAATGCATTAGAAACACTGAAACTTCAGGAGCCTCAATCTTTGCTGTTGCCTATTTGTAACACAGAGAAGGTGCTGGTAGCTGAGCAAACATGAATTTGGGGAGGATCTCCTGTATATTACTTTAAGGGCCAGAATGGTTTATCAGATGTGGCAGGCATCATTAGAAAGTGGAAGGGTACCCGGTAAAGTGCTCCATGACTAGGACTGTAAGACTAAATATAGGCATACCTTCTCAGAGGTGGCTAATTCTCTCTTTTAGACATAAATGAATGTCTGGTGAACAACGGTGGATGCTCTCATATCTGCAGGGACCTCATTATTGGCTATGAATGTGACTGCCCAGCTGGGTTTGAGCTTCTAGACAGGAGAACCTGTGGAGGCAAGTGTCTTGTAGTTTAATGTAGACCCTACTGGTGGTATTGGAGCAGAGAATAAATTAAATTGCTGTTTTTACAGATATCGATGAATGTCAGAACCCTGGTATCTGTAGTCAGATCTGTATCAACCTGAAAGGGGGCTACAAATGTGAATGCAGCCGTGGCTATCAGATGGATCTTACTACTGGGGTGTGCAAGGCTGTTGGTGAGTGTTGATGTAAGACTTTTATACCCTCACTTTAAAATGAGTCAGCAAGTGATGTACTGTTTATACTGCTGTGGTTTTTACATCAGCTGTTTTGGTGCTACTGATGTAACTTGTAGCTTGTAACCAGATCTGATCACTACTAACACTTTGAATGATGCCATGATATGGTACTTAAAGCTGCCTGATGTAAACTGCTTGTGTCTGCTTCCTGGGCAGTAGGATCCTCCCCATCAAGTTGTGAAGGGAGAAAAGGATGAGGTATGGTACAGCCAAGACCTCTGTCAGCATCTGCTAGCAAGTGTGGAATGGCAGATCCTGAAAATGATGACTCCTGAAACTTTCTATGAAGAAGTATGTGACTGGATATCTAGAACTACAAATAACACTTAAACTCTTTTCACAGGGAAAGAACCATGTCTAATTTTCACCAACCGCCGGGATATCAGGAAGATTGGCCTTGAGAGGAAAGAATACATTCAGCTTGTAGAGCAGCTAAGAAACTCTGTAGCTCTAGATGCTGATATTGCTGAGCAAAAGCTTTACTGGGCAGACTTCAGCCAAAAAGCAATCTTCAGGTAAATGGACTTAGCTTCTGAATCTAGTGCGTTTCCCTAAACCATCCCACATTTTATCCAAGCTGTTTCTCTAGTCTCTGGTAATGAGAACTAGATTTCTGGTGTCCTAAAGACGAAGTGCAGTTGATGCAAGTTCCCACAACTAGCAGTGTGTATGCCTATTGCACTTCCTAATAACTCCTGCTGCTATTGTACAAAAAGCTCTCTGTGCCATGTCCCACACGTGTCTTCTGCATGAAATCTTGTGCAGTATTTGCTGAGGTGTGCCAAGGGATAGTATCTGTGGAGGAAGTGGTTGTAAGCAAGTAATTCTTGTCTTCCAGTGCCTCTATTGATACCCGTGATAAAGTTGGAACACACGTCAGAATCCTGGACAACATCCACAGCCCTGCAGGAATTGCTGTTGACTGGGTTTATAAGAACATCTACTGGTCTGACTCAACTGCGAAGACCATTTCAGTGGCTAGCCTAGATGGCACAAAAAGAAAGGTTTTGTTTTTCTCTGAGCTGAGAGAGCCAGCTTCTATTGCTGTAGATCCTATCTCTGGGTGAGTATTTGTCCTGGCTCTTTTAAAAAAGTGGACCTACCAACTGCTTCATGTTCTGATAACTGACTTAGGTAGCCTTTGTTAGTTATTGGTCATAATAAAGAGTGATACTACACAGTACTATAGTGCATCATACAACATAAATTCTGCTTCACAGCTTTATGTACTGGTCAGACTGGGGTGAGCCAGCAAAAATTGAAAAAGCAGGAATGAATGGATTTGACAGACAGCAGCTTGTGACAACAGAAATCCAATGGCCTAATGGAATTGCTCTAGGTATGTTGAACTTGTCTCTGTGCCAGAGGTATTCTGGAGCTTTAGCAATTTTTTTGCTACAAAAGCTAAGGTCATTCTTCAGAGAACTATTTTCAGCTTCTGAGAAAGGGAAGTTTCTGTATGCCTGAAGACACTGCAACAGGCATCAGCACTTCCCAGACACTGAAGTGCAACAGCACTTCTCAGATGCTGAAATAGTAACTTTTCGTGAGCTGCCCTATATTATAGTTGAGGCACAGGCCGCATAGGCATCCCTGCAGCAGCCCTCTGTATCCTGGAATGGTAAGAAACTAGGGCAGCACTGCAACCATTCTTAAACCTGTGGGTGTTTCAATTCTTGCAGGAAGCTTTGGAGGTTTCCTCCATGTAGACCATAAATATGTTTGGTGTTTTCCCCCTCCTAGATCTTGTAAAAAGCCGCCTATACTGGCTTGATTCTAAACTACATGTGCTGTCAAGTGTGGACTTGAATGGCCAGGATCGTAGAATTGTGCTAAAGTCACATATGTTCCTTCCTCATCCTCTTGCTCTAACAATTTTTGAGGTAAGAATGACTTCCTATAGTAATTTTCAAAGATCCTCTTCTTGCTGGCATGTGGCAGGAATGATGGGGCTGAGAGCATCATGGAGATAATGGGATGCAATGGCATTGTTTTCTAGGACCGTGTGTATTGGATTGATGGAGAGAATGAGGCAGTCTATGGTGCCAACAAATTTACTGGAGCCGAACTGGTTACCCTTGTGAACAACCTCAATGATGCGCAGGACATCATTGTGTATCATGAACTTGTCCAGCCTTCAGGTAATTTCAATACAGTTTATAATTAAATAATTGTATACTTGTAAGAAGCCTGCCCTGCCTGGATGGTGGGAAATGGTCTCCCTTCACTGTACAGCTGTCCATTTCTACTTCAGCTTGGAGCTTCTAACATAGGGCAGCCCCATGGGGCTTGAGAGGTCCAGTTGCAATTGCTCTTTCTTGGACAGAGCAGGTATGAATCTATAACCAGCAGAAACAATTCTCCTAGAACAGTTACTGACAAATACTTACGCTATACACCTGGAACATGAAGGCTCACTCCTGTTAATTGCTGTACTAACAGGTAGAAACTGGTGTGAAGAGAACATGGCCAATGGAGGCTGTAGCTACCTGTGCCTGCCTGCTCCTCAGATAAATGAACATTCTCCAAAGTACACCTGTGCGTGTCCTGCCGGGTACTTCTTGCAGGAGGATGGTCTGAGATGTACAGGTACTGTAACACAAATGAGATCTTTCCCAGGATGGGTGGGTGGGGAGGAGTAGTGGAGTACTGAACCTGTTAGCAGGCAGGCAATACATTGGTATAGGCTGGCAGCTTTGCTATAATTAATCTGACGTAATTAATCTTGAAGGGGAGGGTCTTATACATTAACATGGCCCTCGAAGTCTGCAGTTGCTGTTCAAAGTCCATGCTTTGCTTCTGCGTCACCATCATCATTTGCAACAAGACCTTGTACCTCTTTGGCTTTCTGCAGACAGCAAGCACAAGGACAAAACATACTCAGCCCCTTATAAAACAGGGCTATAAACTAACATGGCTATACATATAAATATAAATACACAGTGTTAAATAGCTAATGTTGCTGTCCAAGGAAGTTTGTACCTCCTTTTTGGTCCAGATGAACATGCTGCTGCTGTCAGCACTGTTGTCAGCACTGACTATGCAGCAAGCTTGTTTGTCCAGTGGAGACGATATAGAAACTAGAAACTCGCGAGTGCCACCTACTATATTGCATGTTGATTCCAACTGCCTCAGAGTGATGAATGCAAGTGTGCTGGCCTCCAATGGCTGCTCTAAAAGGTTGCTATGGATATCAAAGGCTGTACCTAACCAGTAAACTTGTAAAACTCAAACCTCACATAGAAAACCTAATGTGAGGGATGGGATGGCTTATGATTGTTATGACTCTAAATACCTGCAATTCGTTCCTGATTAACTGTCGGGCCTTCTTCTTGGAACTACTGGTGGTGAAGAACTCTGCCTAGGGTGTGCTAGTGAAATAACTGATGTCAGTGTTCCCAGTGAAGCTAACAAGCTGCATGATCATTTCTGCCATCTGCTAAACCTTCACTACCATGGCTCTCATAGCAAAGCCATTGCAGAACTTCAGGATTAACTGATCTATAATTAGTTCTTGATCTATAATTAGTTTCAGGTACTGGAACAACTGTGGCTTACACTGAGGCTAAAGATACCAGCACAACAGAAAAATCTCCAACTGTTGGACTAGTTCCTGGAGGTACTGGTCCCAATAACTCACACTGCTAAACATTAGAGAAATTAGATGCAAACTGATCAACTAGCCTATTTGGAAGTTTTCTCCTTTGCATGCAAGTAGAGAACACAGGCCAAATCATTTGTATAGTATAACAGCCAGAGCATGTGTTAAACAGAGTTAGTTCACATATGACAGTGTGGAACCTATAGGTTCCATGAAATCCTAGGAGCGCTCAAAGAAGGCGAGCAATAACAAAAGCTTCCTACTAATACAGGATAAAGCATGTTAGGTTATTCTAGCAGTGTGCTACTGAGAAGCTAATCAGATAGCAGCTTCTGGGTTTGGGAAATGCTTGCATATGACAATCTGCCAGGCTGTCAGTAAGCAAGCTCACGGCTTCAAATTCTCATGCAGGATTCAACGCTAGTAGTACAACCTCTGAAGTAACTGCAGCTGGAAGAACATCAGCTGCTTGGATCATTCTTCCTGCTGGTGAGTACAGCATTCACTAGTCTTTTGGCCCCGTGTGGTGGGACAAACCACTCTTAGGAGCTTGACCTGACTCTACTCTGTGTTTGCGATCTCTTTGTCTTCCTGCAGTATTACTGGTGATGGCTGCAGCAGCTGGCTACTTCATGTGGCGTAATTGGCAGCACAAGAACATGAAAAGCATGAATTTTGATAATCCAGTCTACCTAAAAACAACAGAAGAGGACCTCACAATTGATATTGGAAGACACAGCGGTTCAGTAGGACATACATACCCTGCAGTAAGTAAACCCATTCACATGTTTGAGACTCCAGGTTAATAATTGGAGTAGAAATACCGCCAAATGATACCTGACTTCAGCTTAGGAGAAGTCTCTGCTTTCGAAAGCTTCTGGCTGCAGACAAACTGCTGGGCTGAATCAATCGATAACTTCACCCTATAAGCAAGGTTAAAGTTGCAGTAGGTAACTACAGCCTGGGATGGAATAATTTGTGCTGAATGTGGTCACTAGCCTGCAAAATTAGCAATGATGTGGGTTGGTTTATGTATTTTATTAGCGCAATTGTAGCTAACTTGTACTTATTTTTTTACAGATATCTGTTGTCAGCACAGATGATGATATGGCGTGAGCACTGGATCAGCAATCACTTTCAGTTTACTTGTGTCTTACACTCTTTGGGGATAGTAACCAGGTTTGTGGCTGAAGGACTTCCTCCATTCTTGGAAGAAAGAAGATACTTTCTGTATTTATGGAACACTTGTGTAAATAGCTATTTTATACAGCTTAACAACTCTGTAAATACCTGTCCACAACAATTCAGCTGTTAGTGGTTACAGTTTTATCAGTAACCCTTGGGTTGGTTAGTCAGTAACACCACTGACCAAATATAAAGCACTTTCCATAGAAAGCCATATTCCAGCCACAACTTGTAACACCTGTACATATGTGTATAGGCCACTTGTAAATAATTATTGGAAAATCACTATCAAGCACTTTGAAATACTTCAGATGTAAATTATTGTACACTCTCTTTTTCAATGATTGGGGCAACGGCAATAGGAAAAAACGGGTTACTGTGATTGCCAAAAATTTGTAAACATAAGTAATTTTGTATGTATGATTGTTTCAATCTTGTCTGTTACCTCTTAGAGGTCTACAAGAATGAACGATCTTTAAGAAACCACTGTAAAACTCAAATGCAGCCGAGGGGATAAAAATAAAACGAGTCAAGCAGTTTAAGTATTGTTCTCGATTATTATGTTAGTCCTGAAGTAAAATGGAATATCTCCTAAGTTGAAAGCTTTAGTAGATTGCACCACCACTACCAGGGAGATCATGAAGTATTTCTTCAGTTATTTCCAGAAGTATTCTAGGCAGCTAAGACACTGCTGTCTTGCCAGGTGACAGGTTTGTTCTTGAGACTAATACTCTGCACAGAGTAATGGACAGTGTGGGTCTCTCATCGCAGAAGCCCAGTTTATCCTCTAAGTTAGGACTGACATGGGCTTAAATGACTCGACTACTATTGCAAGCTCTTGAGAGGCAGCAGGGCTGACATGCGAGATGGAGACAGGTCGGAGCGTGGTCTGCCCAGTGAGTGCAAGGTCCTCGCAGTGTCAGGCTGTTGGCAGCTACTCCTCCTGGCAATGCCAGTGGAAGTCCAGTGGTGGTAGCTGCTACACTTGAACACAAGAATGTTAGATTTGTGACTTCAGCAGCTAATCACGGAGCCTGCTTTTGCAGGTTTAGTGCTGAAAAGCCCCTGTTGCTGTATGTGTAATGACAGAAGTCCCCTGCAATGGCATTAATAATCTAGTGTCCTCTTCCCTGTAGTCACTCAGTTAATTGCAAGGGCTGTAAGACACCAATCACTTGAAGTGCTGGAGGCTCTTGGGAGACTGTAGAACTGAAAAATAAATTGAACAACTGTTCTGGGTCTGGGAAGATGATACTCATCTCTGATAACTATTTAGTACCATGCTACTTGAGTGTTAATTTTAGTAGCACCAGGTATGTTCCTTGTTCACTGTACACATGTAGCTCATTCCTGCAATAGAGAAGGATTAAGACTGAATTAACATACAGATTCTGTGGTTTTCAGGCATTTTGCTTTGTGGTCAAGTCTGGAGTAAGGAAAGATAAAGCTTTTGATCTCTATGACAAAACTACTTGGTAAGCTCCAACTTAGAAAAGGTAGATTCCCTGGTCATTAGTAGTTTCCTTAATGAAAAATTTACTTTTCTGGGATAAAATTGCAGTTCCTCTCCTGATGCTGTAGGATCTTGGCCAGGAATTGCCACCCCGTATCTTCTGTAGTATGAGGTGCTAGTTGACTCTTGCTAATCCTTCCCCCTTTCAAGGTAAGAAAAAATTGTTTCTGGTGGGAGGGATGCAGTTTCAAGGCTAAGACACAGTTTGAAAGAGGCAAGAAGCTTTTGGCTATTCTTTGGTGATGACTTGTGAAATCATTCTCGATCAATCCTGTCTCTAAAATAGTAACAATGAAAATCATCAAGACAGAACTTGGATCAGCTCCTGGGCTTGCTTCTAATGCCTGTTCTCATTGCAGTTACAGCTGGGGTCTGTACTCTTAATGGTCTTCTTGTATCGTGGACTCCTTTCTTAACAGATGAGGACAGCTGCCAACTTGTGCAGTTTTAAAATGAGTTGTTTCTAGCAAGTTCACAGCTCTGGGGAGTTGAAGTTTCTAACAATCTATCCCTTGCAACTCCTGACTGCAGACATTTAAGATATCTGGAACACATGTGGACTAAATTGTCTTGCAAAGATTAGGATGTAAAGGGGCCTCTAAAGTTCCTGGCTAGCAATACTGTATCTATTTTACCAAGCACTTTTTGGGATAAAGTGCCTTTCACAGCTGCCTAATGTGTGAGGTTCATTAGTTATGGGGTAAAAGTCAACTTTTTCGGTTAGACTTCTAACTGGATACTCTGCAGTATTAGTGTTTAAATGTGACAAAACAGAAATTCTCAGTCAGTTGGTTGATTATGAATTCACATGGCAGTTATCTACAGGCAAAATGCTCTGCCTTCCCAGTCTTTGTACAGAACAGCTCTACTCTTTTCCTGAAGTTCATTGCTCTTACCAGTATTGAATTAAATGATATAAGAAGAGACCAGTACGACCAATAAAGACACGTCTTCCTGAGGTTAATATTAATTCAAAGTAACAAATCTGTTTTGGTAAACTGAGGTAGTTTTTACAGACACTGTTGGCTTTTGGAATTTGTTTTCTGCCTTTACTCTGATGTGCTGAACAAAGAACAGTGCCTTGACATACAAAATTAGTTCCTGTAGTCTAAAGGAGATTTAACACTTTACCAGATAAAACTTCCATGCCTTCATATAGCAGGAGGGAGGAGAGGGGAATATAAGGCAGTAGCAGGGGACTAAATAGGGTGACATGTACTTATTTGCAAATATTGTTTGTTTTTTAGTCTTGCTAGGTTTAATCTTCTCTGCCCCTTTTCATTTTTGTGTTATGAAATCATTGTTTACTTCCACAGCAGGCTTGGAGAGTAGTCAGGGATTCCTTCTGTAAAAACAGATCCAACTTGCATTGACAAATACCTTACTCTCTTCGAACAGCTATTTTCCCCTGCCATCTGGAACTGTTTGACTCTGTTTTACTCCTTGTCATATGACAATTTTGGCATCTAATGAAGGTGGTAAAGCTGTACTGAGCATTCCTGCAGCAGCACCCTGTGTCTGTGCTGGTGTCCACTAAAGGAATTCTCAGCAATCACCCCTGTCTCAGCTCCTCTGCTGCAGTCTCGTGGTATCACAGAGCAATGGGACATTATTAAGCTCTTTGGTCAGATTTCACTGTTGAGTTGACTTGATATTCCTCCTGAAGAATTTTCTGCTAATAGATACAAAAATATGGCTTTAGTTGGTTATTGAAGTAGTATTCAAGGCAATGGCATAGTTTTTCCGTCCCCAATGACTATATATTCCCTCTGGTTCTAAATACTGCCTATTTCTGTTCAGTGTCTGCTAGCCAGTGTGAGTGCAAAGCTAAATTTGAATCTGGCTTCTTCTTCCCCTTTTAAACATGCAAATTTCTCTTAATACACTCCCTCTGCTCCCACATTTTTTTCTGCCTCCTGTTGGATCTGCCTGTGTTTTTACAACACTCTAAATATTTTACATTATTGCTCAGAGGGAAGTTGACATAAAGGGAATTGATGCTGCTCATGTGCTTTTTCTTCCTTTTCTATACCTCATTCCTCTACAGATAGCTACAATATGCCTTTTTCAACCCAACTTGTATTTGCCTACATTTTTAATGAACGTACTTTTCCCATCAGATCTTTGCTGAAACAGTGAAGATCCATTTATCTATTTTTATGTAAGTGCTAAATCTTGCTAGATTAGGGAAAAAGTACAGAAATCAAGACTTAGGCTGGAAGAAGTAGTGTGGAAGAAATATCCTTAAAATACTTAGATTAATCCTTAGATTAGAAATAAAGACATGGGCTGGAAGAAATATCCTCAGATAAAGGAGGAAAGCATGCATCTGCAGAAGCACTTTTCACAACCTGGGTGTAAGTGGAGGCCCGCCAGTACTTTCTGTAGATATGGCACAGCATGTCTGTGATGAAATGTGCTCCTATTCCTTCTTTGCACTGGCTCACAACAGTGGTTGGCTTTGTCACTTACTGGAAGAAGGTGTTTGGAGAGATCTGTCTGCGCTGTTGAAGTTCAAAAGCCAACTTACTACATTCCTAGCTCACTGGTTTTTGCTTTTCCTCTCCTGAAATGGCTTTGAAATCTGCCCATATCAAATGAAAAATTGTTTAGAGCTGGGGAGGGGCAGACAGGCTGTGCAATGTTAGGCTGCTGAATACCCAGGCTGTTGAACATCTGAAATAAAGACTGCCTGTGGAAAGAATGATGGATGGTCTTAATTCTCCTGTGCACAGCCCTGGTTGGGACACTTCCACACATCTGTCAAGCAGTGGAGAATGCTTCATATCATACATGAAAAAAACCTTCACACAACAACATGAACATGTAACTGAAGTCTAACTTCACTAATGCAATTTGGTATTACTGAAGTTAGTAATAAGTTGCTTGAACACAAGAATCACTAAGCATTAAATCAAGACAAATCACTGGGAAAACCACGTAACACGTTTCATAGAAATGGCTTTTTGCTGTGGAGATGTCCTCTGTAGAAAAACTAGTTTTTAAGTAACTTTTTCTCCTCCTCCCTAGACATGTTTCCCTAGAGTCAGGCTTCAAAATACGTGGAAATGTTTTATTGTACTCTCAGTGCACAGATTTAAAGCTGATAGTTGGATAGCACTGTGAAAAGATTAACTTAACATTCAGAACACTTGTTTCCTTCCAGTGGAAAATATTTTTGAAAGGCCTCTTGGAAAGGCTGATCATTAAACACAGCCATCACCACAACCATCTAGAAACCGTGCTGCCTGTTCTAATGTCTCCTTTGTGGATGTGCACAACTGAGAAGCGCTGGTTTGGTTTTGACAGCTTATTCCTTTTTTTGGCCCTTAAATATATAAAAGCTCATATGTGTGTTTAAATTAAGACTTTCAAGAGAAGTAGATTGTTATTTGGTAATTCCATCGTTTATTATGGCTGCTACTGTCCAAATGACAAATGATGTGAGTTTCTAACTTTTTGGCTTGTGCCTCTTGTGGTAAAACAAGTTCATCCCCTGAATTTTCTACAAATTCTGGCCCTTAATAAAGCCTTGGTAAAAATTCAAATTACTTATGCAATACTCGTGCAGGAACAACTTGGTAATCCTTGTTTTGCCGGAAGAAACATTGATGATTCTTTAATTAGACGGCATTCAACCCACCACCCCTCTGCCCCAGCTTTTTTTGGTTGAAGAAAGTCTTTTGGGGGCAGGGGAGAGTGGGAGGATGGTGTCTGTAGAATTTATGTGTAAGTTGTTGGTTCTGATCCATACACATTATCAAGTTCCTGGTACCAGGTAAAACCTGGCAACTTTGTAATTGTAATATACCTATCTCTTGTCTCAGAAACCGAGCTTGAACAATTGCTTGGGTGGAAGTGGATAGCTGACAGACTGTAGCATATAGAAAGAGCTATTTCTTCCTAGTCCTTTGTCTTTCTGGCAGCCTCCACTGCTGCTTTAATTTATGTAAGTGAATGCAGAGAAAGAAAAGTTGTAAAACTGCTTACTTACAGAGAGCATAATTCACATAGTGTCATGAGAACTGCATTTCAATATTTGATACCGTGCATCCATTTGAGAGAAAAAACACTCCAAAAAGTCATTTTTCACCATGTTAGGTTTCAGATGCAAATAGCCACTGATTGCTGAAGAAAATTTTGTTAGCTGTCTTTGTAATTCAAATGTCACAGGCAAGCCATGGGCATTCCCTGTTACGTGACACCATCTAAAGATCCCTTGTTGACCATCAACAATCTCTAGCAGAGGACTGTTTAATTCTCCCTGTATAAACATGACAGACATGACTTCCACTAGGAACTACCCCAACACTTTCCTTTAATTCAGCACTTAAAAGGATCCACTCCAGAGTGTGGCCTCTGCAAGTGGCTGTGAAGTATAGCATTAATAATTAGACCTGACATTTATTTTGTTCTTCTCCTCATCTGACACTTCAGTAGCAGTTAGGTAATTTAACAAACACTAAGTGGCAGTTTTTTACATGCTACTGTAGGGGCAACTGAGAAAATGAATCTGCCTTTAAATTACCTCCGAATGGAAGGAAGTCAAGCAGCCAGCCTGGTCATTAGGAGCCAATCATGTTAATGAACCAGTGAAGAATTGAAATAATCACAACATGAATAAATCAATTAATTATTTCCAGAGCCTGTTGTCCCTGTAGGGAAGAAGTGAAGCTTCACACTCTGCCTCAAGGGACAGGGCTGAGCCAGGAGTCTGCTGCGAGGAACTCAATCCTCAACAGAGAAGAATCCAGTACCTCGCGTGTGCTTAAATGTGTGGCAACTTCCTCCTTGCCTGCACTTCCTTTTTTGACTGTTTTTAGAAGACTCTTGATGCTATAAAATAAGATCCTTAGTGTTAGCCATAGATCACAGGAAGGAACCTGACCCAAATTCATAGCAATCAGGAGCAACTGCATGGGTAAATCCAAGAACAAAAGCGAGATATGCAGAACCCCCACTGCTCACATTGCAAAAGGTAGGGCAACCGAAATAGCACACAAAGTCTGGGAGCACCATCCTTAGGTGCTCGTTGAAGGAAGAGTCCCTGCCAGCAAGTCTGGGGCTTATGGAAAGGCTCCAGCCCTCTTCTGAGGGCAGTGTGCAATGCCTCATCCATCTGTTGAAACAAAGGATCAAGGACTAGTAACAGGCAGAAGGACATCCTGTGTTATTTAAGATTTTCAGAAATTAATATTAAAAAGTGGAGCAATACCTAGAAGAGCATAAAATCAGTTTAAGTCAAAGGTGAAGCTGCTGTATTTTTTCTTGCAGGGAATCCTTCTCAGTATAAGCTGTTACTTTATGAGCTGCCTTAAATACCATTCTCTAGTTTGACTATCTATAAGTGAAAGTCCAGAAGACCAGCTAGGCACAGCTCAGCTCTTAAAATGATGAGGATTAAAAGGGCCATAACCAGGCAGTAGCCGAGAATATACATTACCAATGATTTAATTTTGCTTCTTTGTATTTGTTACAAATAGGAAGGAAATCAAATCAATGTCTTTTCAGCTTGACAAATTTACAGCTTGACTTGCTAGGAACTTACAGTTTGCTTTTAAAAGCAGTACATAGAGAAGTGTACTGACAAAGAACCCAGTTTACTTAGTACAATGTTCTTGAGAGGAAACAAAACTCGGAGAAATCCTCAGCCTGGCACAGAAGAAAATGCCTCGCTCAGCAATTTATCTTAAGCACACAAGCTGACACTGTTAGCTACAAAGAGGAATTGTCACAAGATCCCTTGGCACTCCAGAGTTTCTGTGCACCAGTCCATCATATTTGATTGTTTAAGCTTCATGAACCTTAGAAGTATGACTAGACAATGTTGTCCTGTAGTTTGTAAGGAGCCGCAGCTGCCTTCAGATTAGGTATGTATGAAAGGCTATTAAAATAGATCATGTGGTAAGGAAGTGGAGAGTGTGTTGCACTCATTCTTCTATTTGTTTCCTGTTTCATTTAAGGCAAATCTCTTCTATGCCTCTGCTTTCCCACTTGTACCAAGTCATGGGGCTATTAACTGGAGCTTGTAAAGCTCTAAGGAAATGATGGGTGCCTGCACGTATCTCTATTCCTACACAGAAGCACACACATATAAGCAGATTTCACTTAGAGATGCCCAATGCCCTCATTTAACCAAATTTTAGCAAAGACCTGCGGTGAGTTGTTCTAGTGTTCTGCCACTGTGGTTATTCTGGCAGGCAGTGTAGGTGATTGTCCTGGTTTTGGCCAAGGACAACAATCTTTTGCAATAGCCAGGAGGGGGCATGACCAGACCCTGATGATATTCTGTATCACCTCAGGTCTTTGCCTGGGGCAGGGAAAGGCACTTTTGCTTCTAAGAAGAAGGACGTTATTTCTGGCTGGGAGAAAGCATGGTGGGAAAGAGCTGGTCAGGATTCCTCATGGGCTCATGTAGTTTCTTTGCCTTATACATTTTGTTATTAATGTTGTGGTTGTTACTGTTCATTTTATTATCTCACTGCTGTTTCTAGTAAATTATTCTTACCTTAACCCATGATTTGCACCTCTTGTGCCTCTGATTCTTCCCTCCATCCTGCTGGAGCGGGAAGCGGAATGTGAAGGGGGAAAGCACAGCGAGTGGCAGTGTGGTTTGGGGGAGTCTTGGTGGGGGCATTGGGTTGGGGAGTACCATTCCTAAACCACAATTGTGCACCATAAGGACATTTACCTTTCTGTTAGTTGTAAGATTTTGCATTAAACTATGCTAAAGGAGAGAGAAAGCAGAAATTACATATATATGAAGTTTAATCCAATCACATAAATTGTGTATATGTTGATTCCACAAGACATACTGCACTAGTCTGAGATGCAAACAGAATGTTCGAAAGAAACAGAAAGAGTAAAGAGTAAGTACAAAATATTGTGTCATTAACTGGATTTCAAATAGCCATGGAAAAATCATTGGAGGTCATTCTGTACAGCCTACTGCTCAGAGCAGGGCTCCTTTCAAAGGTAAATCAGGTTGCTTGTCTGGGCAAGTTTTGAGTTTGCAGCTTAAATCAGACTTTATTGCTCAGTTTTGATTAACATATCTTTATGATGCTAGCTCCTTTTAGCAGTGAGTTGGTAAGGCTTTCTTGTACAAGGACACAATCCAAGGCATTGCTCTTTGAAAAGAGAAATGGACCCAAATGCAGATGTCAGCCATCAGAGTAAGAGTAAGTGAGTCCTATGGCACAACTAGCACAATTCTATTGATGAAAATAAATGTATTTCAGGACCTGACTGTGGGCCTCAGAGGCTGACATGCTTAAGACTGAAATTTTTTGTTAACTCACAGCCTCAGTCAGTAGCTCCGAGACTCATACTACTCATATGTTCAGGTTACATAGGAAGTTCAACAATAATCTGATTTATGTTGTTTGAAAGTCTCATACACATGCCCACTGTACTGGTCACACTTTAGCAGAATTGGCATAAGTACCTTACCAAAAGCATCGAGCTAATAGTGTGAGAAAAGGTCTTAAGGATGTACTATTGCCAATCTTCAGATGTTTCTATTCAATTTTATAGGACAATGCCACTAAGAATATTTTTAAAATCAAGATTTCTCTTAAACGTAACAAAACTATGGCACATTGCTGTGATTGTGACATTTACATTGTGACAGTGCTAAACCATCTGTGTCCCAAAGGAGTGGAGATTTTATCGAAAGCGTAAGTTAAAGGAGAAAAAAAGGAAAGTGTCTTGGGCTGATTAGCTTATTCATCCCAACAACAAAAAGTAAAAATCAACTTAGCTTGTTTCACTATACCATTTTGTCTTTAGGGCAGAGGACTGGCATAGGAGCTGGATGTACCGCGCCAGTCTGCCCATCCTTTGCTGCATTAAAGGAGGACAGCTGAATAAAAATGTGCTGTTAGAAAACTGCCTGGTGGCATTAAAAAAACCCCCAAAATCAGTAATTTGTTAGCTCTTTGCTAAAGCTGTAGTAATGAATGTGTGAATGGTTCCCCAGCTTTGCCTGTTTTAGTTCCAGTCCAGCTCTGCCTGCTCCCTCGAAGTAGGCACTTTTTTTACCACAACTGGTCTTTTTTAAAACAGTCACAAAGAAATGTTTAGTTTCTGTGTTAATATTGCCTCATGATTCTCTCATTTTTAATTTCTACAGTGCTGATCTTCCTTCTCAACAGACTCCTGAAGTCATTAGCAAACATGAGCAGTCTGGGATAATCAGTTACATAGGAAGCAAGACATCAGAGTCACTAATGTAGGAAGAGACATCTTTCTGCTGGAGGCTATGTCACCCCTGTATTGTTGACAATATCAAAGCAGTCAAAGGCTTTTTTGTTTTTTTGCTTTGCCAACAGTGCTGAGCATTCAAGTTAGTGCGGTAAAGAAATAAAATTCACGGATAAGCTCACCATTCCTCACCTGGCTTGTAACCCCTTGCCCTGCTGCAGTAACACAAAAGGAGCTCCGATGTGCCTGCAGGAGAACTGAACAAATTTGGAGCATGGTGTGGCAGGAGATCACACTTAGCCAGAGCACCCCGGCAGCCTGGCAGACCCTTGCAGAGCAGTCCCCTGTGGGACTGATCCTGTTCGTGCTGGGGATCAGGCCAGCCCTCAAGAAGAGGAGGAGCACAAAGGTTGTACAGTTGCTCAGTTCCTTCCCTCGCAGCTGGGACCTGTGCCAAGCACAGATGAGCCCTGAGGATGTGTACTGCCCCTCTCCCTCCTCCCTGCAGCAGCTGTGCACTCCAGCACCCAAATAAATCTTAATCACTCCATGGTGGCTCTTTGTTCAACTGTTTTTAAACTTGGAGACCCATTTATGCAGTCAAGTTAACACAAGACTGGGGACTTGAATCTGCATTGTTGTCTGCTTTGTGCAGTAATTTAATGGGCATGCCAAATGGTAGTCGAACAGCACTAAACCCTTGACCAGCTTTTTATTTATCTTTTGTGTACAGACAATCGATTATACAAGAGGCAAAACAGAATAGCTTGTCTGATGTAAAACAAGCTGCAAATTTTGCCATATTGTCATTCCCATCCCTACTACAATTAATTAAAATTCACTTCATGCGACTAAAGAAGGAGGAGCCCATACTGAGATATATGCATGATTGTACCATAACAATCGACATTAGGTGTAGGATCACACACACTTTAGCTGGAATGATTTTTTTTTGAATATTTATTAAAGTTTGCCCCATTTTCATCAAAATCAAAACAACATTATTACCTTTAGATAAAAGGGGAAGGAATGGCATGGATTACAAAAAGAAACACCATGTATTAGGAATTTTTTATTGGTTACTAAAATAATATTTTATTGCTTCAGAGTTAGATGTCATTTCCATCATAACAGTATAAGAATTTAATTTTCTGTGTCTGAGACCCTACATGTGAAATATGACTGTGTGGAATGTGGAGCACAGTCCTTCCCCAAACATCCACAAAAAGCTGGAACCCTGGGACTGCAACCTGGTTTCCTCAAACTAGCAGCTTCACAGCCAAAGCAATAACCTGAAAGTAACAGTCAACTAAGATCACAGTACATTTTGCGGAAGAAAAATCTCCAGGATCAGAATTGCCTACATGGTAGTGCCAATGAAAATATTGCTGAAATAAATTGGTTAAATTTTACAGCAAAACTTTCCATCTCAATTGCCAGGTAGCTTGTTGACTGCTCTGTGCAGGAAACAGTAGTCTTTGCACAAGGGGAAAATGTCTGTGATGCTGTAAAGGTCTGGAGTGTATATTTATTGCATAACAATATAATCTTCTTGAGTCGATAGGGTTTGCCACAATTATACCAGCTTAAGAAACCAATGAAGCTTTAAGGCCACACCCTGAGTTTACAATATCCCTTCCCTTCAAGGATAATTTTGATCTGCCTTTAAGAAATGAAAGAGAGTTTTCTTTGGTTTTTTGAGTTGAGAATCTATTTTTACCACATGGTGTCAAATGCCAGAAGGAATTCTCTTACTTGAAATCATGCAAAGAAAACACATATGACATGTTTCAATTGTGACATTCTAAAATTCAAGCTGCCCTGAGTGAAAAAGGACATCTTCATAGGTTTAAATATTTAAATGGGTAGGATTATCTGTGTTACATAAAAAAAGGAAAAAGCTTTAAAAAAAAATCATTGGAAGCAACATTTTTATCTTCTGATGTATTTAGATGCACATGTTGATCCAGTACTATTGTGAGACATGAACTGATCTGGGTGACATCTATTTAACAAGCAGAAAGATCCATGTTAGTTCAGAGCTTCCAAAAAAACCCTTATACTTGACTATGAAGACCCATGAAACAGAGCAAAAGCTTGGTTTAAGAAAAAAATATGATTTAATTTTCGGTATGTAACAGAGTAATATGTTTTAATGGAAGAAAATTAATAAATCTATCAATGTCTGCAACCAGCAGGAGCAAGGAAATTTGCACAGAGAAATAGCTGTTTTATAGCTTTTATTTTTTGTGCTGTACATCCACCAGAGGCTAAAACTATGACATCATGGATACTTTCTTCATGACACGTTGTTGTGTCCACGACGGAGGGCAGCATGATAAATTTTCATCAGGCAGTCTGTCACCCAGCTGGCAGGCAGTGAAATATAATACTGTCAGAGGGCAAGCCAATAAAGAAAAGAAGACAGAGACACAATGTTTTTTTGGCCTATGACCACCATTTTAGTTATGCTAATCCAACAAATTAAATGCAAGAAAATCTACTTAAAAGGCAATGTCACGCTCCAGCTGCCAAAAAAATCAAGAAATTGCAGCATGACGCTGCTTCCAAAATGCTCTCTCCACGTGCACATGCACACGTACACACACACACACAGAGTGTGGTTATGTCATGCTCAGAAGTAATGCTGAGTGTTCCATTTGAGGGGAGACGAGCAGACATGTGAGTAAATTAGTGCTGTTAGAACAGCTGGAAATAAGTTTTTCTGTCTGGCCCTTTTCAATTTGTTCTCTTATATTGCATTAATGTTCTGTTTTCCCCCTTAAGAAAGAGGGGAAAGAAAATCAGGAGATAATAAATTCCTAGTTTAGCATTTCCATTGTCTTCCATGTTAATGGCTTTTCCCAGGCTCAGGGCTGTATGGGGCAGCCTATAATAATTCCTCTGAACAGCTAGCTCTTACGCATGGGTATTAATCTGTAGGCTTAATTCTGCATCAGAGGATAGATCCTTGTTAGACAATTTTCAACTCCTTTTTCACCACAGACCATGTGTACAAGCATATTTTATCCATGTAGAAATTAATATGTAGGGTTTCTTTCCTGTGATTGAAATAAACATTTTTTTTATAGCATAGGATTCACCAAGAGTTACTTGTAATAAGGAGACAATCTCATTTTAGTTTCTACAATTTTAATTTTATATTATTTTTTAAAGATAGTAAGTTATTGTTTTATCAAATTAAAATAGGACTATTGCTCCTCTGTAGATTTTTTTCCAAGAGCTTGTTCTGTACTAGCTGAAGTCTCTCATGATTACATGTCTTTCCTGGACAAGCTGAAAGGGGGTCATGTTACTAAACTGAGATTTTACTATTTTAACAAAAGGGGTTTGGGTCCTCACTGGTAATGAATGAGGCCAAACACTGTACCACAAAGCTGAATGAAAAACAGGCTCTCCAGGCAGTTTCCTGCTCAAGGAACTCAAAGACAGCAACCAGGACCTTGAAGCAGGAAGTCTATGAGCTGTTTTGCTGCTGTAAAGCTGAATCCCTCATGGAGGCAGTAGGTACACCTTCCTCCTCAGAGAGTAGGTTGGGTATTCCCTTACAGGTGGGGAAGTGTGTGAGGCATTTCCACACAAGAAACCATGCCAGGTCAGCTAGACTGATGCAAAACCAGTCGTCCCTGGTGTTGCCATTTATTCTGGTAATGAAACCTGCCCCAAACTGGCCAAATGAGGAAGTATCTTCAGCCAAAATAAGCCTGATGGAGACCTGAAATACATCTTTCCAGACCCATTTATCCACTTAATTACAGATCATGAGAGAAAAGTTAGAGAGAGCATACAGATCTTTGGCTCATCACAATATGACTACACACAAACTGTTTTGGGCTTCGGTGGCTCTCAGCCCTGCAGCAGCAGCCTGGGAAAGGTCAGAAAAGGGATTGCAATCATTGTTGACTTCATGAGCCATAAATCTTCCAACATTATTATTTCTTAATTACCAAGACACCTGGTGAAAATTCCAACAACCATGAAGAACCATCCACACATGCTGTTAAAGACACAAACACGACAGCAGCGCTGGCTGTGTTCGCACCACACGCTGCAACCTGGTGCCCAAGGAGGTGTGAAACACAGATCCCTATGGCTGACTACACACAGCAAGTGCAATTTCAAATGAGTTCACTAGGTTTCCCTAAACAAACCTGGAATATCGAGTAGGTGCAGTCAGGGCTTGGAGCCTGGCACACTTCAAGGCAGAGGCAAGACATGGTCCACCATGGGACCTCCCTGTGGGGCTTAGGGCTCTCCATGCTGCTTCCACCTGCATGAAGGGGGCCTGGGAATGGCACTCAGGCTCCTCAATTCTGCTTGGGCAAAACCAGCAGTCCCCAGAGGTTACCTGAGAAAGCACAGTGCAAGTGGCAAGATTTAAACCTCTGCCACGGCTCTTTCACTGAGACCCAGGGAATGTTACATTTAGAACGGGGTCTAAATACACCTGCCTTTGGTGTCTGTCTGTCTGTCTGGGAGGCAGTTCACTGGGGAAAATCACACACTTGTACACCCAGGACAACTTTCAAGTCGTTTGTGTGTTAATGACTTAAACTTCCTCGGGTTAAGAAGAATGATGAGGCACTGATTTTTTTGGCATATTGCTGCACCATGGCTTATTTAAGTAAGCCCAGGCCTTTCAGAAACCTTTACTACCATCTATTATATCTGCCATCTATTATATCCCCCAGCTTTTCAGCCATACTTTCTGTATTCTCTCATTTCTAGTCTGACTGACACAACAGTTGCTTTCAGGGAATGTAGTCTTTAATTAATCAGCTTACTAGCAGATGTTTTCTGCAGGCTATAATTTCTTGTCTAAAAAGACATTTTTCTACAGAGAAAATATAAGGCTGGTAAAAAAAAGAAACAAATTGTAGCTGTAAAAACTAGTCATTTCCTCCATTGTAAACTTCATCTTATTGCTCCAGTGATGTGATTTGGCAGCCAAATCTTCAGGGTCTCTGCTGTCAGTGCCCATTATTGCACCTTCTGGTAGATACTGGAGTGTTGAAACATGACCACAAAAAAAAGAAATTATGCTGCTAACTTGTTTTTTCACAGTGATGGCCAAACCACAATAGTAGCAATAATAATATTGTTTATTCCACTATAGACCACAGTGAAAACTGGAGCAGAGAATAGGAAAATATTCCAAAGCTTATATCAAGTAATCTAAATTGTTCATCCTCCTCTGCAGATAATAATTTTACGGCTATTTACACACAGAATTGAAAAGTGTTGATGTATCCTTAACCAAAGTTTTATAGATGTTAAGAAAACACGGTGAGCCCTAAGACCTCAGCTGAGTTTCATGTAGCTGCTATCACAGTATAAAAGCTGACCATCAGCAATTCTTCTGGTCTTGAAACATAGTTTTATAGATGCATCACATGCAAGAACATCTAAGGTCCCAAAGAATGTTATAATTGTCTCTAAGTCTAAGGTCACAGCCTGTGACTGCCAAAGAAAGCAAAGATTATACAGCGTTTCTACAGACATATTTTTAAAGTTGGGCCATTTCCCCTACCACATATTTATATAGCTCAAGTCAATATCTATCTTTCTTACAAAATTCACTCAATCTGATTTATCTGCACGTCTATCAGACTTTCTTATGTACCATTGCAAGTTTAGCCTTTCCTTGCCTTGTGAGTATAATAATAAATAATATTTGTGCCACATGGTAACCTGTGCCACATCTCCAGCACCTGTAGCCTCAGGCAAGGCCCAGTGCCTTCACACACTGTTGGCTGTGTGCAAGGACAGCACAACTGGGCACCAGCAATGGGGGTTGAACTGCATGGCTCGAACTGTGGAAACAGCAGCAAGAATCTGAGCACCAGTGGCTGCAGAAAATCTTAGGTGCTAATGTCATGAGTCAGGATAGATCTGCTTTAGTGATACAACCTAAAACAGAATTTGTGGGCTGTAAAATCTGTCTGGTTTAGGTACTGTCTAATCACTGAACAGCCAGTGGCCATTTCCATTCCCACTTGCAGCTCACAGACAACTGGAAAACACAGGATGTACTTTTTCCTCTCATTCATTTCCCTGTATTGCCAGTCCTTTTCTGCTTTAATTAGACTCAATAACATGTCCAAACAGCTCCCAAATGGGACATCTCACATAAGAAATTCACATTTGACAAAGTTATGCAGAGGGCAAGGGATCAGGGAACTCCCGTCACAGTGACCAAGGTCAGAGTTCAACCTTTACTCCCACAGCTAGTAGAGGAAATTTCAGTCTGAGCTGAGAAATCGCACTGGAATTCCTTTTAGTACAATATGAAGTTATATCCTTTAGAACTTCATATCAGGGCACAGTTGCTTTTCCTACACAATTCAGCATTAATCATTACAATCCACCTCAATACAAATGATTGGTGTTTTGTCACATCCTGTAACTTTAATGTTGCTGTGTACTGTGTGGCCACTGTACAATTTTATTTGGGGCACATCTGAAGCCTGTAGGAGAAGAGGCTCACTCCAAGACAGAAAACAGCCATTAGGTAGGTAGGACATGTTGACAACTGAGTGGGCAACCTATTGCACAATAGCAGGGGAAATGAATATTATCTTTAATATTATCTTCAATGTTATTGGCATTTTTGCATAACCCAAATCTGCTGTTAAAGTAGGGGCTACATTGTACTAAATAATGAATAGAAACAGGAAAAATGTTCCTACGCTAAAGGATTTCCAGTCCATTGGGAACAGTGTAATACAATAAACAACAACTAGGCAAAATATACAGTCATAACAATCTTGGAAAAAATGCTTTTTTCATTATCATACTGATAATGAAATGGAAGAATGTTTTCCATTCTTGGGACGAGATCTATTAACTGGACTGCATATCACAATCCTTAGGGCCACAAAGTGAAACCTTCAGGCATCATTCCAAACACCAGAGCCCTGGGCAATAGTAAAATACTGCCTCCCAAAACAGGAGCAGAGGGGGAGAGCTGGGTGTCCGTGTTAAGATTTCCCCAAGCTGCTTTCCCTCAACAAAAACATGACAAAAATGCCCTTGAAGTTTTACAGACTTTTGGTAATTTTTAAAGAGTCCATAGGCATAGGTTAGCATACTTTTGGTCAAAATGCAACAAAATGGGAACCAAATCAGCCACAGCATTGAAGGAAGCATTAGAAAATAAAGCTGGAAAAGCATTTTTCAGCACCAGGCCAAAAGAGTCCATAGCATAATCAAATAATGGATTTCCCATATTTATATTGATGCAGCTGCATTTTAATGAGCCAAACTGGTAATGAGTCAATGACTAAGGATGTGTCTCACAATGATGTGCTGTTCAAGCAGGGAATCTACCCACAGGTGCAGCAAGACCTTCTCTTTCCTTTTGTGATGGAACCTCTGGGGCTTAGAATAGATTTGCCCCTTGAGGACAGTCCGCCTACTGGTGTTAGACTTAAGAGCCTAAGATTTGTTGTTAAGCTTCCTGAGGATACACTAAGGTCACAGATGCTGTATGCCACATATTATTTTCTTAATGGATTATTCCTTGTAAGTTTTCTGTCCTCCTTACTAATAATATCTGTGAAGTCCTTTTAGTCGAAAAGCTTGGTTTTGTAGATACCAACCTCTCCACTTTTTCATTCTTTAAACAAAGCACAGCCTAGTAGGAACTCCCCAGGTATATATGTCTTACATCCTCCCCAGCCCTTTGTAGGATTCACCTTTTTTTCTGCTCACATATCTCAACCTTCAAAACTCTTCAAAAATTAGATAACTTTTTTTTGTTTCCTTTGTTAAAAAAAAAAATAGGGAAAGAAATAGTTTTTTCCTCCTCACAGCCTGGACCTTTCCTTACACTCTTAACTAACTTCCCAATACTTGGGTCATGTGTATTGTGTGTAACCAACACCAAGGATAGGGGCGAGGAGGCTCAGTTTGTTCATCTTTTTTGCCTCCTTAGGGTGCCTGCTATCCAGGTAGCATCTCCCTGTTATCACAGATGAGCAAAGCAGCAGGTACCAGCTCTTCTGGAAAGGTGAGATTGGGTACAGAAGTATCAACAGCTCTATTAGGAACTGGTTTCTGAAACTCAGGCAGAGTGGAAGAAAAAGACAAATTTTTTGTTGCCTAATGTGTATATTTGTATTGTTTCACAGGTGTTTAGATCATCTACACAAAGACTTCTAAATTCCATTAAGGCTTTCTCCCTCAAGGTAGTGCTGCTGATCTTTAAAAGTAAGAGTCCCACTAAACTCTGCAAAGTATAAATATTTACTGTCTGAGGTAGAAATGCCCTAATTCAGTAGAAATAATTGTTATTTATATAAATTTTGAATTGTTCCATGTTTTCTTCTGAACATAATTAAATTGCTCTGAAAAGCTACAGGAGAACAAAAAGCCCAATGAGAAATGCTTTCTCATTCAGCTGCAGTTTTAACATGATCCTTCATTTCAGGTTTACAACAGCCAAAAATGTTGCAATGTTGCATTTTAAAATCTTTTATACTCTATGCTAAACTTCTGGCAGATTTCAAAGACTGCACAAATGGACTGGCACAGTGTCTACATTGTCCTGTAATTATGTTAGATTTATGACTACATTATATATAACTTAAGATCCTACAGAGACTTTTATCTATTTTCCCCATCCCCAAGTGTGGTTCAATCACGAGCACCCTGGCCAAAGTCCATATGATGTTCAGCAAATGTACCTGCACCATACTGTCTCATGGCCCTCATGTTGTTATTATTTTCCTGCTTTACTGTGCTTTATTGTGCAGTGTTAAGGATCTGAATAGGTGCTCTCTGCCAGCTGGAGACAGCTGTGATTCTGTGATGAATGAAGCAACCCGTACACTGTGGGAGCCTAAGTTTACAGCATGATATCCTCAGTTGGTGTAAATTAGCTGGAGCGCTTTAAACTTAATGGAGTAGTGCTGATTTACTGCCTGGGAAAATGGAGATGTTGGTTATTGTGGAGTGTGGCTCTCAGCAGCTCATTAATGAGATCTAATGGCATCATATTTTCATACCTCACAGAAACCAGATTGAACAACTCTCAGTCATTTAGCTGCCCTGAGAGAAAAAGGCTGCAAAGGGTATTGTAATCCCTGTGCTAACCTCTTGTCTACGGAACTGTTGATTCAAACTTGGATGCTACAGAATAAGAAAGACTGGTAATGTCAAATTCTGCATGTTCCATCCAGTTCTCAAGGGAGTTAAAACAATGTGCAGGACTTTCCACCTGCTAGCTGACAAGGTGATGATCAGTCAAAGGTTTGACTTGACCTTAGCAGTATTTTACAACATAAATGATTCTGTGATTCACAGCCTAAGAATTTCTTTCTCAGACAACAGGATACTTGAGGAAAAGATGTCAGCTGAACTCCTCTGGCTGATGCATCAACATTTACTGGAATTCTTTTTCTCTTCAACTAATTTATCATTCATCTTTAATGATTTGTCTGAAGATAGCCCAGCGCTATTCTAGCCATAAAGATTCTTCAGGTTATCTTATGTCCTGCAGGCCCTGTCATTATCCACGTTCCTGATCCCAAATTACATTAGGAACTTCACATTTTGGCCCAAGAAAATGAATTGTTCATGAAGCATTTTACCTCAAGAATTATTGCATTTGAAATCCTGTGCCAAACAGATAATTGCAGCAGGCTATTGTGAATACACTGCTAGGATGAGTACTGTATTGTTCTCCAAATCCTTCACAAAGGCAAGCCCAAAATCTGACATACTTCCAGCGTCACAGTGTGAGTCCCTGAACAGATTGTTACTCTCAGAAGTGAAATAAAATGCAGTAAATTGAAAGTACTTCTGACTCCCTCTTACCCTGAGGCACACAAATGACAAGTGTGCACCTGCGGTGGGAGGCACTGATCTCTCCACTTTTTTCAGTTTTGCTTTTTGAAATGCCTTCTGTCTTTGCTCCTGTATCTCATCAGCCAAAAAATCTGAAACTTATTTTGGTCTTTAATAGCATTCAGTGGAAAAAGATGACCTTATGGCAGGAGGGCGAGCTGATAAACTGTCTCTTTCAACAACAGAATATTTCTTTCCTGGACAGTGGCTTCTGTTATTTTTAAGGTGTAGAGGAATGAAGGCACATCCTCCTGTGAATTACTTACTTTATGCCATGAGACATGCTGAAAAAACCCCTGGGTTTTATGGGTTTTGGTTTTTGGTTTTTGTTTTATTTTCTTGAAAGCCTGAAATTCAGAGGGGAACATTATGCAAAAGTCCCCAAACTGCCTTTTGTTTCCCCAGAAATTGTGTCACTCTAGTAACAGATTCTCAGTGTGATCGTGAATGAGTTGTTACATATTTAGGTTATGTTCTGCAAGAAGAAGGAAGGGCCATCTGGAGTCTCACCATAGCCAGCTCCTACGAGGGTACTTCAGCTTGGCTGTTGAATTGGTAGTACACATAGCAACTGACAGGATGGCACAGTAGGATAATGCAGGACACTGTGCTTCATTTTTCTGGACTGCTGCATGGTTTAGGTTTTACACACCTGGAGATGTTTTACCTAGGCACTTGAGTGTTTTAAAACCATTTGGGAGAGCTGTGTTCTCAATGCAACAGGTGAAAAATGCCGTAAGAAGGACAAGTCACATTATCGCAATTACATGCTGTAGTTCTGATTCCAGGTGTGCCTGCAAAACATCCCCTCTGAGCCAGAGAGCAACCCTTGGGTGTAAATCAGCTTTATCAGGTGAAGGCAAAGGCAAAGGCAAAGGCAAAGGCAAAGGCAAAGGCAAAGGCAAAGGCAAAGGCAAAGGCAAAGGCAAAGGCAAAGGCAAAGGCAAAGGCAAAGGCAAAGGCAAAGGCAAAGGCAAAGGCATTTCTCAACCTGTAGCAGCAGCAGCAGATTACCAGCCTTAGGAAAAAAATTAAGTTGTACAGGCTTAGAAAAGGAATATGCTCTGCTTTTTGTCTAAACTAATCGTTTGAAACACTTCCCACCACACTGTTGCTGAGTATGGGACCACAGCATACTGTGCATTCAAGAGTCATTTAGGCAGAAATGGAGCTGGCTCCACTGTAGGAGCACCAACTGCAGAAGAATGTGTGTGCTGCAACACTTAACCACTTATCATTCCTCTCAACACTGTTATTTGTATTACCTCATGCCTAGGAACACCAAACATTTAATCAAATTCCCATGATTTTATAAATACAGAATACCAAGACTGTTCTGCCCTCATAACTTGGGCAGATTACAGACAACAGTTACAGCAGATGGACAAGGTCATCACACGAGGAGAAAATATCAGTTGTGCCAGGGCATATCAGAGATCTATCTCACCCACTGTCTGCTCCCTGGCAGTGGCCATCTGTGGGTGCCTAGGGAGAATTTAAGGACATCGTATAGTGATACTTTGACAGAACACTTTGACAGAATACTTTGACAGAATACTTTGTCACTTGAATGCAGTTGTCTTCATTCACACTGGTCCTTCATGTTTTATTCTAATTCTCATTTGTGAGCCATGAAAACTTTAGCGTACACAGCCTCTTTGGGTGAGGGGTTTCACAGAAGATCTGCTTTCAGGCTGGAGTGGAGTTGCTTTTCTTCACAGCAGTTTGTATGGGCCTGTGTTTTGGCTTTTTGCTGAAAACAGTGTTGATAACATGGAAATGTTGTCATTATTGCTGAGTAGCGCTTACATAGTGTCAAGGCCTTTTCTGCTCCTCACGCCACGCCATCAGAGAGCAGGCTGGGTGTGCAGAAGGACAGCTGACCCCAACTGACCACAGGGATACCCCATACCATATGGTGTCATGCTTGGCACACAGGGTTAGCCACAGAAGGCCACAGCTTCGGGCCGTGCATTCCTCCACAGAGGCTGACAGGAGGGGATTAGTAACAGAACAATTTGGATTTCTGATCTCAGTGTGCTAGGGCACCTTCAGCATTGCACCACCTGGCTCAGCCTTTGCTCAGCTGCACCGCCAACACGCAGACCTGTCCCTCAGCTGAGCCATGCCAAGTCATGTCCAAAGCTGTCTGCTTCCTACCTATCCATATCTACAGCTGTGCTTCCACATACGGCTGGCAGCTGGGGAAACTGCAAGGTCTTGCATTTTAATCGCCTTGCTGAATTCACTAAGGCAGGCACCGAGCCTGTGTCTGGTCTCATCAACATACTGAGTATTATACTTATCACACCGAGAGCAGCAATAACTCCCAGGCAATTAATTACCTAAGATACTCCAGCTCTCAGAAACACAGTAAACAATTAATACAATCTAACTTTACAGCTAACACAACTAATGAAAATACAGAAACAATTTTTTTTTTTTTTTTTTTGGTTCATTAGACAGGACATAAACTCTCCTGTGAACAGGGCTGATAAATGGAATTTCCCTTTAGGGCATTACTGATGAAAAATGACAAGTGTAATATTTCTATCTAGCACTTTGCTGAGATTCTGTCAGCAAATCCCCAAACCTTGTAGTTCCAAACTACTCTAATGAAGATTTAATCCTCAAAGTCTCTTATTAGGAGATCCTTCCTTCCCAAAATATACTGGGGTTCTGGCATTATGGTGTTGTCCCTGGAAATGTTTTAAAACCCCAAGGAAATGCTTTAAAACTCCCAAGTCTCCCTAGGAGACCAAGTCTGGTTCATTAAAAATAAAATTTTGATCTCATGTGTCGATAAATGTGCTGGGCATTTCACTGAAGTGCTGAGAATTTTTCAGCTGAACTGATTTTTTATGCCATAAAGAGCCAATGTTTCTATCCATCTAAACCATCTGCCTGTTTATACTTCCAATCACCATGGCATCCAGTCACAACAACAGGAAAAGAAACCACAAAATCCCGTTTTCATTTCTTAGTCATCACTATCAGCATGTACGAGCCATCCAGCTCCTCTTTTCATTGCTCATGCAAGTCCCCTCTACAGCTCCCAGGGTGCTGCGTCTGCAGTCTGAACGCACAGTGATCACTTCAAACTGGAGACAACATGAAATGCTGAATGCTTAAATGCTTTCTCCACTGGAAATTTTTTTCTATCATTGGCTTTTGAGATGGAACTCCACTGGAAGGTTGTATAGACAAAAAGCTAAAAAAGGATTTCTCTGTCAGTCACCTATTAACATCCATAATATATGTCTTAGGAAGCATGTCTTAAGTCTTTCACTGTCTGCGTATGAAGGCATCAGTTCATCTCAAATGGACTAAAAATCCACCATCCCAGATTCATCATCACCATAACTTGTTAGAACTGCAGCTAAAGCTGCATTCCCTTCTGGTATGCACAATATCATAATGATTTACATTGATTTTTTCAGACTGAGGAAGAAGCTTGCAGAAGACCTGCTTCTGCTACCACAGCTGAGTATGTGTGGGTGCAGATTCAGCTTGTCTAAATCAAACCAAGGATGGACTCCGTGTGCTTGAAATTCAGCTGAGGCTCAAGGACCAGTTTAACTTGCTTGCTTTCCATTACAACCTGATAGAGCACCTAAATTAGTTGGATCATTCCACCATTCTAACCTGGCTGGTGCTGTGGTCCTCCCCTTGCACCAAGTTAGGGATCGAGCTATCCCTGCCCTCCCCAAGGGATATTTGGGTGTACAGGCACCCAGGCTAGGTGTTACTATCTGGTTTAAACACAGAAGAGCAGAGCAGACTAAATAAAGTCTGTGAATAAAGTGGATCAAATCCAGAAAGGTTTGAAATATACCCCCAAAAAAGTGATTAAAACCAAACTAGGTTAGATATTGGTGCAAAAAAAAATTAATAGTAAAAGAGGCAAAGAGAAAGAAAGAGAAAAGAAAGAAATAGAAAGAGTGGGGCAGGGGGCTGGAGGGACAGGAAGATAGTGACAGGGGTTAGATAGAAACATTTCACCCTTCCAGGGGTCCCAATGACATCTCGTTCTCCCCTCCATCCGATCCTCTTGGTGGTGAGGGTCCCCCACTGCCACCACCACCAAAAAGTATAGAATCCAGTGGATTAATATATATTCGGGGCAGGTGAGAATGCCCAGGTGCCTCCCCTGGGGAGGGCAAGTTTGACACTGTCCCTTGCAACACTGTGGATTTGTTCCATCATGTTGCAGTGCTACAGTTCAGGGTCTGGAGACCCGTTTGTGGGGGACTTCTGATGGGCCATGACACCCCTCTGGTGTGGATAAGCTTTTCCTGGGGTGAAGGGGCCCCTGCAACTGGGCTTCTCTGGGCATTCACTGCCTCTGACCAGGGGCTTTCTCACCACACACCCAAAACTTCTCCCTCCCCACCCTTTGGAATCAGGGTCTGGGAGAACCTGGCAGCTGATAGCCCTGAGGCTGTGGTCTCCACCCCGAAGATGCCAAGCCTGATCCCTCTGTGAATGTATTCTCCCCAGAGCTGAGTTTTATCTTATCTTGATCAATGGGCAGGCCAGGTTCTCAGTCGGGAGGCCTATTCAGGGTGCAGGTATTCTCTGCAGCTCTTGTAATGCGGTTTTGCTAGAATAGGCAAAAGTCCTTAATGAAAATGTTGAAGTCATAAACTATAGCATTTCAGTGTTCAACACTAGGCCACAGCCTCACAGAGAAACCTGAGTGCAGCGTTTGGCAGGCAGGGTGAGGGCTGGTCACACCACGGTCCCTGGGAAGCAGAAGGTTGCAGTCCCATATTGTTGCTGCCGGAGGGAGATGGTGGTGGTGGTGAGGCAGGTTCCCCTCTGTTCATGCCACAGGCCCTAGTGCCCCAAACTCCCCCCTCAGTGCCTTGCAACTTGGACACTTAAATTAAGAAGACTGATTTATGCCACCTCTGGTTAAATGTATTATGTGTGTGTGTTTCTTTAATTTATATGTAAGGCTGCCATCAAGTAAATGGTATTCCTCGTGTGCTGCTTCACTTACCAAATTGCCTCTAATATCTTTTCCGTGCTCATTACAGTTTAGTCCCTCCAGACTTATGCCAGCGTAGGATGGGAATGCAATTGCTCACATCAGAGAAGAAGAAGAAAAGCAGGAAAAAAAGAATGAAAAGAGAAAGTGCAAGGAATCCATGAGCTGAAGATATATTGCTGGGTTAATTTACAATCAAGATTTAGCTTAAAGCATAGTTCGTGGCAAAACAAAACAAACTGCAATTCATAACTCTGAGCACAAGGGAAACAGGAACCCAGGACACTGTAATGTATGCCCAGGTCCCCTCTTCTTCTCAGGGTAGCCAAGGGGTAATATATATTCCCCCAAAATGTATGCAAGTCATTGTTTGCAGCAGAGCACCACAACTTCAGGACAGGCTATGGCCACCAGCAGCAGACAGGAGCAGGAGCTGGAGTGAGACAAAGTAGTGGGAGCATCTGAACTGCCAGTGCCTTAACCAGCTAATGCCTGAATGGTGATCTAATTCTAAGAAAAATACTTTATGTGAAGTCCAATGCATATGTGGCAAGTTCAGAGCTGCCCCGCGATGCTTCATGACTACCATGCACTGTCTTGCCTCCAGCAGACTCCATGTGAACATGTTGGTTCTCAGTGGGGAGACATGGAGCCACGAACAATAAAAATAGCTCTGGCAGCCACCTCTATGAAGGTTCAGAAAAACAAATACTAGGAAAACAGTTCAGAGAGCAACTTTCTCTTTAAGCATCTCTCATCCTTTAAAAATCAGGCTTTCTTCTCAAGGTCTACGAAACCCACCACAGTCCCAGAAAATGGGAGGTAACTGATGAGCTGTGACTACTGGTTATCACAGGATCACAACCATTTCACTCCCACTGTAAGCCTTCTCCCACATGTGCATTACTTCCTTCACCTCTTGGTTGCAAACAGCTCCAGTCTTAATTAATTTTGTCTGAACCACATTGCTTTTTGTGTTCCCCAGGATTCTTCAGTGAGGATGGGTTTTGGTGCTTCATCATCATCTTCCTTGTTCCTCAGTGCTCAGTACCTCAGTATGCCTTGGCCATAAACTATCATTCCTGTGCTGCTGCCCTCCACTATTGTGCCCCTGCTGCACAGAGCCTGAGCAGCTCCTTGTCACCTGATGTAGGTTTCCTTAGTGTTTCCAGCAAGGAAGGACAGCAATCCAATGTTTCTTCCTAGTTTTTCTTCTCTACTTCTAAGATACTGAAGCTGCCACAGATGGTGACATGTTGGTGTTAGTTGTGGTATGCTTGCTTACGTTGACCCCAGAAGTAGCTAAAATCTTGAGTGCACCTTGCTGCCTTTACACTGTAGAGTGGTGAAGTATCACAAAGTGGATCTTTCTTTTTTTCATTGAACAAGAGAAAGCATAAGGAAAAGAATGCTGTGCTTAAACACCCTCTTCATCACTCTCTGGAGTCATAGAGCAATTTGGTATGATCTCTCCCTCTTGCCTTTCCTGCCTGACTTCCTATTTAATGTTTAAAGATTAATACCCCTGCATGTGTTTTTTTATATCAGGTCTCCTTCTTTCTTTGTTTCCTCTGGTCCTGATCTACAGCCACTGCTCCCTACCATTTCACCCTCACATTTATCTCCCTCTACAATGGCATCCCATACTTCCCATAGCTAAATTACGTCCAGCAGATTATTGAACCCCTTGACCCCACAGAGCCAAATTTTGGCGTGAAAATACACACATGTAAAAACCACAGGGACAAGCCAGCGGATAATTAAGCTGGTAACAAAGTAAAACATTGGATGGAGGACAGTTAATGAAGTAAGACATAACTGAATGCAGTTAGTGAAGCAGAATGGTGACAGAGAATTGTCCTTCAGGACCCACTTGTCCTAGCGGACAATTTTAGCAAGTTGCTGAGAAAGAAATCTGTTTTGAACATATTAAGGAAATCACTGACATGAAAATGACTATTGGACCATATGGTCTCTGAGGCAGAAAAATATCACATGAGCATTTGTGATGGGTCAGGCACAAGTGTGCCTGACCCATCACAAATGACTGACTAATCAGAAGCCAGGGATCATGCTGGAAGGGACCTCCTGGCCATTAACTCCACCCCCTTGGTCCTGCAAGGGGCAACAAAACCCACAAAAAAAATTTAACATGCAGCACAATTACACTTTTACTGTGCTTTTCAGCTCCTCAGATAGATTTCAAACAGGGGTGCTGGCAATTTAGGCAAATCACTGTTTGTTACACTGCCAAGAACCTGCATTAGCTATTATCAGTTAGTTATGTATGGATTGTTTCTCCCAAATCTCCTTCATTTGTGAATAAACTGGATACTTCCCCAACTGCGTTACTGCTAACCCACTGTCATGCCAAATTCCCTCCTTCCTTCCTTCCTTCCTTCCTTCCTTCCTTCCTTCCTTCCTTCCTTCCTTCCTTCCTTCCTTCCTTCCGCACCATTCCTTCCTTCCTTCCTTCCTTCCTTCCTTCCTTCCTTCCTTCCTTCCTTCCTTCCTTCCTTCCTTCCTTCCTTCCTTCCTTCCTTCCTTCCTTCCTTCCTTCCGCACCATTCCTTCCTTCCTTCCTTCCTTCCTTCCTTCCTTCCTTCCTCCCTCCCTCCCTCCCTCCCTCCCTCCCTCCCTCCCTCCGTCCCTCCCTTTTCTCCTCATGGCAGCTCAGTGCTAAGCCATCCCCACACCTCATGAGTAAGGAGGCTCTTACATTTGAACATCAGCTTCAGCAAGCCCAGTTGGACCTGCAGTGAAGCCCGTGTAGTTCAGGCAACCATGTCTCACTGCTTATGCCACTCACTTGCACTTGCATCAGGGAAAAGCTCATCTACGCCTGACTTTTTCTTCTGATTTCCTGAAGTCACTCGTTGATGAAATTAATGTTACTGTGAATCACTTTTCATTAATATCTTTTAGTCTTCTAAGGCTGCTTAGAGAGATAAACTGCAAGCCTGCCGATAATGTTTTTTTAAGCTATCTAGATCTGTTATTTCTGCAATGGTTATTCACAATGGCAATAACATCATGTTTCTGCAGAATATTTTCTAAATACTGTCTTCTATGTAAGTCTGAAGAGACCATCTTGTGTACAGAGGTCTCAGATGACACTACAACTCCAGTCTGACATAAAGCATCACACAATTAACCTGTCATTATAGCAAAATTAGCACTCATAAATGCAAAATAGGGATTTGTGACTTTTTTTTTTTAGACAGCAGAGCACAGTGTATTTTCTAAAAGAACCAATTTTCAGGACAATTTTCTAAGTAGTATTTGACAAATACTACTTGACAAAGGTAGTGATTAGCTTAAACAGGCACCTGTTACTCTGTCACATTCAAAAACCTTCTGCAGTTTTGCAGCTCTACTTGTTTCTTTCTCTTGCCAGCCTTTGAGGGTAGGGTAAGGAATGAACTTGTTTTTTACCATAAGTCAGAATCAAAGGAATATTTTCAAACATATATTCATTATTTCTTCAGAGGTGATATCAGCAAAAGATCTTTTCTGTGTCTTGTTCACTCTCCAAACAATGAAAATTTCTGAGAACAGCAAATTAAAAGGGTTTTGGGTATTGCACTGCATTAAGCAGAGAAGTACAGAGTTGGGAATTCAATTCTTCTCTAAAGAAAAGTTTAGCCTGTAAATGAAACCAGTATAGTGCAATGTATGACCAGGGCAGGGAAATGAAAGATAACCTGTTAAAAATCATTAAACTCTATATTCATTACATGCCAAAAAAAGCTCACTGTGTTAAAGTGGTTTGCAAATGGCACATGGTGGGATAAGGATAGTAATCTTGCTGACAGATTTTCACACATATGCATAAAATATGTGTGTGTGCAAACATCCATACACAAAAACTGGCTAAAATCCAGGCTTGCAAAGGCTTTTTTTGCCCCTGAACTGATTTGTTCTTTGGTATGCAACTTTGTAGATAGAGAGCTTTGTTATAAATCTGTGTTAGTGTTTGGAAAATATCTCCCAGAATTTAAAATCACAATTAGCTCTGAATTAAGCATCTCAGTAATGAGTGAAATCTCTTCTTCCACTGCACAAAGTTATCTAATTTCCTCTGAAAAGTTCAAGGAGCAGCTTGTTTATTTTTAGCCAATCTTTCTTGTGTGTAAGTAAACTCTAATAATTTTGCAGCATTTCAATTGGGAGGCTGAAAGCATACACTTTGCCTTCTTTGAACTTCACCATGATAGAGCATTAAACTCCGGTAATGAAGCCAAGAGATGAGCCCTCAAGCATGCTGTGGAAAGAGAAGTCTTCATGAAGTACATAAACATCTGACTCAGAGGAATGCTGGTGACACTGATTTTATAGGAAGAGATGCTGCTGTAGAGCAGGCAGACAGATGGGACCAGGGCAGCAGGGCACAAATACAATAGGGGCAGAAAAGGAAGCAAGGAATAAATGTCAGAAAAGCAGAGGCCATGCAGCTGCAGTCTCAAACTGACAGGGAGAGGGAGAGGGAGAGTTGTGACATGCACACGCATGAAGCAAACAAAATTTCACAACAGCACAGCCATAAAAAATACACTATGGATTATGGACTTAAAAGCATGGGGTCACTTCAGTGAAAATTCACTTCAGGGTGTGTGTCACCCCTTTTCCCCTCCTCAGAGGTAGTGCTGGTGAGAAGTTGGATGTGCCTCTGAGTACACTGAGGTAGAGGACCTGGCATGTGCCAAGCTGTTCTTTCAGATTTGGGATGTAGCATAGCATTAGACCTGCACACAAGGGTAATTCAGCAGCAAAGCAGTGAGTATTCAGGAGGTAAGATGTGCTAATTTCACTGGAAGTGCTGATGTAAGAAAGGCTCAGGAGGGGCAGTGACACCCAAGGAAACAAGAAGGAACCACGGAAAAAGTTATTACAATGGATATGTTTGTTAAAGGACAGAACTTGGAAAAGATTATTCCTGGATATATGCCTTGCATTATGTGCTTTCCAAGTCTGTGTGATCCTGTTACAAAATGCGTGAATGAATTCAGTTTTTTTTTTTCCTGTTGCTAGCTGGTTTCAATAAAGCCTTAGTAAGGAACCATCAGTTTTCAGCACAGTGTGTGACAGAATGCATAAATCAAAAAAAATTTCTATCTAGAGGCCATGACACATGTATCTATCATATTGCTCTGTAACTGAGTCCAACACAACTCACCATTATATCACCAAAAAGAATCCAAAGTTAAATGTACCTCTTTATTTTGCACCTCCTTTTTTCTTTCTTTTTTTTTTTTGGTTGGGGGGCCAAGGTGGGGTGAGGCAGACCAGAGTTGGTTGGAGGTTTTTGTTTGTTTGTTTGTTTGTTTGTTTGTTGTTTTTCAAGATCCTGATTCTTGGATCATAAACTACGTCACTTTGAGATTTCTGTCCCTGGTAGCTGGTTCTTGCTAGGGGTGGGATGCGAGCACAGTAAAAAGGAGGAGGTGGTGACTGGAACAGCACCAGAATGATACTGTTTACAAACTCAGTAGGCCCTTCACAATTCGAGGGACAGATTGGTGTCCAACCCTGCAATGATCCTGAAATCTGAAAAGGGAATGCATGTCATGCTGCTTAGTGTGCCAGGAAGGGCTGTGTGGGCTTGAGGGACTGCTGTTCCTCAGGACACATTTCCGTCTGTGGCTTCCACTTTGCAACTATTGCTGTTGATTTTTAGGTTTTTTTAACAGGTATTGTGGCATTCTTGTTTTGCAGTGTCCTCTCACATTAAAAAAAAAAACAACAAAAAAAGCTGTATCACGGCATGCTACCTGTCAAAAGAGCCTCTATTGTCCATAAGGAAACAGCAAAACAAATAAAAAACCCCACACCACAACTGTAAATTACTGGGAGAGAGAGGAAGTGCAAGCACTGCATAAACTTCCTCCCTTTCAGCAGTATGAAAAAAGATTCTCAAAGCAAAACTGGCAACTCTGTCAGCAAGAGAAGTGCTTATTCCCATAAATCTGTAATGCTCAGAAAACATAAAGCCTGTTGATTACGTAAGTCACACCTCCCATACCTTTAGCGATGTGTTACTGTCATGATCTGGTCCCTCCTTACAACATATTTCCTGTTTCTCTACGTATAGTTGATATTCATTCCCACTCCCAAATTTAGTAAAATTTGTTCTTGCTGCTGCAGTTATGTGTTTTTTCTGTTTGTGTTCACGGCAGGGCTGGCACAAGCTGCCTGTGTCTGAAGAGCTGCTAGTGTTTACAAATGAGCCAGTCCATAAAGTAAGAAAGGCCCAGCAGTAAGCCCAGCAATATGAAATAAAGAAAATACTGTTTTATTCTCTTCTTACTTGTTTCCAGATTAAATCACTTTGCTCTTCTCACCCCATCTGTTAAAAAGGGTTATGAATTCACTTAGCTGGAGGAATATGGTACTGTTAATTTTGTGTGCATCATGTTTTCATGTGTGTGTGCTGCTGTAAGGCATTGACTTGCTGAAGCACATAAACACTGTGGCTTCATCTGTTTTTAAAAAATGTAATTTACAACAGTAAACAGAAGTTCACTGGGAGACAAAAGAGGCAGCACAGAGTGGCAGAGGTGGAAATAGATACCGACAAGGACACATTGGTGCACAGCAGCAGTGGGAACACATGTTGTTTGTCCTGGCTCTTTGGACTCAGGTATGCTGCTGCAGTCGGGTGGTACACCCCTTGGACACACATCACTGCTGCTGCCCTGGCTGACACAGCCTAAATGCTCCAGTGACAAGATCACATCAGTCTGTCCCTTTGCCTCTTGTCTATGTAGCTGGCGCTCTCTGTGCTCTTCTCCCCTCCAGGTGAAGCCAACAGTGATGCATGAAGACAAGGGATTGCACAGGCATGTGGCTCTTCCCTGGAAGCAGGAAGAGGTTGACCAGGTGATGCTGATTATCCCACCCCTCAATTACCCTCTCTTCCCACTCACTCATCTTTTCTAAGCATCGTCTGTGTGGCTGCCACAGCAGGGTTGGCAAGCGGGGGAGAAAGAAAAACAAACAAGCAGAAATAGAGTGAGCAACAAGCAGGCAAGCGTTGGTCTGCTACAGCACGGAATTCTGATGGCTGAGAAAGTCTCCCAGGGTGGTAGGGTGCAAAGACACCTGAAATTACAGAGCAGAAAGGATCCTCTTTCTCACCTGTTTGCATGAGTTGAGACAAAGCATAGAGTGAATGTTGCTTCAGCTCTAAGCAGATCTGGTATTTTGGAAAAGCTCTAGCTCAGGATTTAAAAACAAATTATACTATTTTCATTTTTTTTACAATCACTCTTTACAAAGTACTGGTATGTGGAGAGGCAGACAGAACAGAATCTTAATTCTCTTACTTGCTGACTCACCCTTTACAGTTTTAGCAGACACTGCAGTCAGTCAGTCAATCTTCAGCCTTATTTTGCTTCTTGAGTGCCCTAAACTGATAAGCAGGACATTACTAATTATTACATTGTTAATAATCACCGTTACCGGTGTTTTCCACATGGTCAACATAGCTTTAGAGGTTTCTGCATGTTAAGGAAAGAGTCTGGCTGGGCCCTTTGAAACACAGACAATGGCAAAATTACTCTGTGAAGTTCTGGGGCCAGTTCAAGTAGGTCAGAACAAATGATCTTGCAGGTCTTTCTTGACCTTAAAAAAGTACTAATCTATGAAAAGTTCCTCTAGTGAGGTAGGAATTAATCCACTGAGGCTTTATAAGATCATATAAATTCTTTAAAGTAATTTTAATTAAGAAATTCTTTTATTTTTAAACTGAGAAAAAGCACATATACTCAGTTCTGAAGCTGATTTGCTCAGTGAAAGAGGATTACAACTGCCTAGTCCCTGTCCTGGGAAAAGCCAACACTCCTAAAAATGAAGATTTGTGAAGACTCATCTTCTTATGACTGTGTTCCATTTTAATTATAGTTTTGTCTTATGAAAATCCTGTTCTCAGGAAGCTGGTATCCAGAGCACCCTCTGATTGATTGGACAGCATTCTCCAATGTTACTGACTGTTAAGTTTTCACATTTCTTCTTCTACCCATAGAATCACAGAATCATACAATGTCTCAAGTAGGAAGGGATTCAAAAGAATCACTGAGTCAAAATCCCTGCTCTTCACAGGACTACCTGAAACTGAACCATATGACTGAGAGTGTTGTCCAGACAGTCCTTGAATTCTGACAGTCTTGGTGCTGTGACCTCTTCCATGGAGAGCATGATTCAATCACTGACCACCATCTCCATGAAGAACCTTTTCCAAATGTCCAGTCTGAACTTCCCCTGATGCAACTTCATTCCATTTCCCTGTGTCCTATCACCAGCCACCAGAAAGAGGAGATCAGCACCTCTCCATCCACTGCCCACCTTGAGGAACTTGCAGGCTGTCCTGAGGTCACCTCAGCCTTCTCTTCTCCAAGCTGAGGAAACCAAGTGGCCTCAGTCTTGCCATTGAGAGCTTTCACCATCTTGGTCACACTCTTCCAGACACTCTTAATAGTTCAATATAGTCCTTATATTACAGCACCCAAAACTGCCCCCAGCACTCCAGGTGAGGCCACCCCAGTGCAGAGCAGAGCAGGACAATCCCCTCCCTTGCCTGGCTGGTGATGCTGTGCCTTGATGCCCCTCAGGACACAGTGGCCCTCCTTCCTACCCAGACATTGCTGACCAATGTTCAACTTGCCACCCACAGATCTTGCAAACCCACAGATCTCTTTTCCCGAGACTCTTGTCCTCCAGTTTGCCTGCACATCCAGGGTTACCCCAACCCAGGTGAAGAATCCTGTAACTGGTCTTGTTTAATTTCTTATGGCTGGTGGTTGCCCAAATCTCTGATCTGACCATATCTCTCTGCAGAGCCTCTCTACCCTCAAAGGAGACCACAACTCTTCCCAGTGTAGTATCATCACCACAGTTAATGGGCATTTGATCCCTGCATCCAGATCATTTATAAAAACATTATAGAGCCTGGCCCTAAAATGGAGCCCTGAGGAACCTCTGGTTCCTGGCTGCCAGCCTGATGTAACACCATTTACCAAAAGCCTTTGACACAACTCATCAACCAGTTGCTCACAGAACATATTATGCACTCCTATCTGTGTGCCAGGCAATGTATCCAGCAAGGTACTGTGGCAGATGGTACCAAAAGCTCTTCTAAAACAAAAAGCAATCCACATCTACGAGCTTCCCTTGGTCACCTACATGGGTGACTTTGATATAAAAGAAAATTTAATTGGTCAAACAGAACTTTTCCCTTGTGAACCCCTGCTGGTTGTGACAAATTACTCCATTGCCTCTCAAATGTTTTGCAGTAACTCCCAGAAAAACCTTCTCTATAATTTTACCAGGTGCTGCAGTGAAAATGACAGGCCTATAATTTCCAGAATCTTCTTCTTATCCTTCTTGGAAACTGGGACAAATTGTGCCAGGTTCCAGTTGACTGAGACATCTCCAGACTCACAAAACAAATTAAATATAGCAGAGAGAGGTCCTGCGAACAACATCAGCCAATTCTTTCATGGAATGAATCATATCTGGCCCCATACACCTGTGTGAATCCAACTGAAACAGCAAGCCTCAAACAATTTCAGGATTGCCTGGGAATCTATCATTCCCCAAGCGAGAGTCTTCCAGCACCAGGCTCCAAGGATCTCAATCTACCAGTGGTGTTGAAGACAGAGGCAAAGGTAACATCATTCTCTGCTGTGTCTGCAATCCTCTTGGGACCTCATCAAGCAATGGACCAATGTTATTTCTGATCCCGTTTTTGCTGACAACATATAAAAACAGAAAAACCCACCCTTTCTGCTGTCCTTCACAGCTTGTCCTGGACAGCTTGAATTCTTGGTCACACAAATTTTCTCTCCACAGAGATGAGTAGCATCTCTGTCACCCTCCGATATCACCTTGCTTCCACGGTTCTTACCCTTTCCTTCTCCATCTGAGTTCACTGCCCCATTGGCTTGACTTTTGACACTTTGTGTTTGGCTCCTCCTGCCGTCTTAAAAGACAGTTCTTGAAAAGGGACACAAATAACTTTTAAAAAAAAAATTGAAGAAACTTTACTAACTAGGTCTTTAAGCAGCCCATAATCTGCTCTTTCCTATACAAGATGTTGTGCAATTCTTGCAGATAACATTGTGAAGAAAAGCCGCACACTGAATAAGATAAGGGAAAATGGTGGGTGCCTTCTGGTCACTTCATTTTCTTATCTGTTTAGGCTGAGAATATAGCAGCTCAGAACCAACTCCCACCCCAAAATAAAGAACATAAGTGAAGCAATTTAACATATATTGTCAGTTAGAGACAAGTTTGAGCGGAGTGCAGCAGGTGCCCCAGAGCTCTATTCTCAAGAATATCTAGGTCAAAGCAATTAGTCTGAGTAGAGCAAAGCTAGAGATCTTCCTTGCTTTGCTTAGAAATTATGTCCAAAATCTGAGTCCATGTGCATGAGGAGCTGGTTCCTGACAGCCATGAAGTTCATCCTGTAGAAGCTCCTGGTACTGCAGCATGGTGTAACAAATCATCTCTTGAACAGTATGCAATAAGCCTTACTGGATACTTCTCAGAAGTGAGACCAGCGAGCCTGAAAAAAAGCAAAACTAAATGCTACAACAGAGGCTGGCATGAGGAGTATGGTAATAGTCTACCCTGGACCTTGATTAAGAATTTTTTTTTTTTTTGTACTAAAATGATAGCATTGCAAACTACCATTTTTCTTATATCTGAATTAATTTGCTTAGGAGAAAGAAACAGCCTTGAAACTGGACAAGAATTTGCATTAAGGTTGCTATACAAAGGACTCACCATGGTATGGTTTAATGTTCAAAGCAAAGTAGGCTGACATCTCTAAAGAGGTACTGACAATCCCTATTAATAGGGACCTTGCCTTGTTTGCATCAAGAAGAGAATGGGCAGTGAAGACAAATTCACTTTCAAGCAGAGTTAAAAATGAATTGCAAATAATTCAGGCCTTAAACAGTGTGACTCAAAGAAACCTTGAACAGTTCAATGTGATCCACTCACTATAATACAGCCTGAGAAAAAAAGTATTGCAAAATGCTCAGCTATGGCATCTTCCAGTTTGTCAAGAAATAGTAAATATAAATATAAAAGCTACAACTAGAGGTAGGGAAACAGGAAAAAAGGAGCGATTCTCATAGCAACAGCAATTGCTTCACATGGAACATCACCGAAACAACAGTATTGGGGTTTGCAGGTGCAAGAACATGAGACCACTGACAGAAGAACACGAGCTTGAGGACAACAAAGCGAAAACACTGCTGCAAGGGGTCTGGGATACAGTGTCCCAGCACCTTATGTGAAAGGGTAGGGAGCTGCAAGTGGAAGGCAGGCTACAGGATTGCAGATGGAAGGCCTTCCAGACCAGAGAGGTGCTGCCAAAGCTGGTAGTTTTCCAGTGTCTTGTTCCCTCCTGCACCAGCCTGGATACAGGTGGAATAATGAGCTGCTGCTTAGAAATTGTAAGTCAGGTGCTGAGAGAATACACAAGGAACTAACATTTTGTTGTGTGTATCCTGCTTTACAGGAGCTCCAGCTTAGCTGAAGTGTTGCCGGTGACAAGGGGAAGTAACCTGCTTTTTGGGATGCTCGTTGTTACAGGAATTGCTGGTGCCAACTTAACCAGAGCTGAAGATGAAACCTCCATCCAAACACAGGGAGACCATCTCTCCTGTCCTGCTAGTTACCCGCAGCAGCTTTATGCTGTTTGAACATGATCTGCGAGAGCAACGAGAGTGGCTTTATGCTGTTTCTCAGCAGCTCATGAAGAGTTTGAAGCTGGGAATCCCTTCACACCCCTTGCGCTTCACTCCCATTGAGCCCAGCAAAGCATTAGACTTGCACTTCCAGAGAATAGCCAGAGCTTCAGGCTCAGACTGCAACTTTTCTCAGCTCTTAACCAAATGGAGGTATTCTAACTGGTAATAAAATGAAATTACTTTTATTTGCTCACCTTTTGAAAACATTTTAAGAGCTACTCTAGTGAGTTCCTACCCTTTATCTGCATATCAATTATTCATTATTTTCATTAAGGAAAACCAAACCATCCTATGCTCATGAGGATGAAAGAAATCTGTAATTCTCTCTCTCTCTGTCTCTCTCTCTCTCTACCTCTCATACATTTTTATTTGAGATTATTTTTAATCCATATATAGATGAAATAGGAAAATGTGTGGATTTTATTAGCAATAAAACTTTAGGGTTTTTTCCTCCCTACTGATTTTTCATAGATTTATGGATCCATAATCATTCACGTCACAGCCTGAGGGAAACGAGGCTGGAACAGGATAATAGCCCTTAAATCCCCTTCTCTAAGCACTCGGATCTTTGCTGTCAGCAAGATTAAAACGGTCAACAGCAGTCTTCATGTGTCTATATCCCACACAGAGCTTTCACAACAACTGGAGTGGTGGCTGGCAGGGAGAAATATGCAGAACTACTTCTGTGCGTGATACTACTAAGAAAGAAGAAAACTGGGCTGTCAGCTTTTGCAGTTGGAAAGGACTGGTGTTAACTGCTTGATCGGGTGAATGCAAAGAGGGGAGAAGAGTGAGGAATAATATTATGTTGCAGTTTAATGGGCAGCAAGAGTTTCCTTCCCTGACGCACAAAGGCAGAGAGATGAAAGCGCCAAATGTCCTCCCACAGCCCAGCAAGGGGAAGGAAGAAGAAGTCATGCATGTAGACAAGCAGAGGGGTTCCTCGGCTACCACTCCCTTGAATGCTCAGCCCCTACAGCCAGGGGGACCTAAGAGGAATTACAACTGTTATGTGGATGATGAAGATGAGGAAGATGAAGAGAAAGAACAAGGAAAATGGCCACGTGAAGATGCATTTAAGGGAGAAAACAAGGCCTCGTCATTCATTCCTTGTTCCCCTGCTCTTTCCTCTAGAGCCCCAGGCAAGGCGTCTGCTCCGTCCATGCTGAACATCAATGTCGGTGGCCAAAGTTACCGCCTCACCTACCAGGCAGTGGCCATCTATCCCAAGACCCGCCTGGGCCGCCTGGCTACCTCCACTGACCGTCGCTGCCAGCTGGGCCTGTGCGATGACTATGCTGCCCAGGTCGATGAGTATTTCTTTGACCGGGACCCGTCTGTCTTCCAGCTGGTGTACAATTTCTATGCCTCGGGGGTGCTGCGGGTGCGGGACGAGCTGTGCCCCCGCAGCTTCCTGGAGGAGCTGAGCTACTGGGGCGTGCGTCTGAAATACACACCGCGCTGCTGCCGCATCTGCTTCGAGGAGCGCCGGGACGAGCTGAGCGAGCAGCTGAAGGTCCAGCGGGAGCTGCGCTCCCAGGCAGAGGCTGAGGAGAATGAGCAGCTCTTCCACCACATGCGCTACTATGGTCCCCAGCGCTGGCGCCTCTGGAACCTCATGGAGAAGCCCTTCTCCTCTGTCACTGCCAAAGTGATGGCGGTGGCCTCCAGCTTTTTTGTGCTCATCTCTGTGGTGGCCCTGGCGCTCAACACCGTGGAGGAGATGCAGCAGGTAGACTGGAAGAGTGGGGATAGCCGGCCTGTCTTGGAGCACGTCGAGACCTTGTGCATCGCGTTCTTCACGCTGGAGTACCTGCTGCGCTTGGTCTCTACCCCAGACCTGCGCCGCTTTGCCAGCAGTGCCCTCAACGCAGTAGACCTCATTGCCATCCTGCCCCTCTATCTGCAGCTGCTGCTCGAATGCTTTGCTGACGATGACCAGCCCCGGGGCCGGGGCTCCCAACATGAGCATGACATCGAGAAGGTGGGACGGGTGGGCAAGGTGGGACAAGTGCTTCGCATCATGCGCCTCATGCGCATCTTCCGCATCCTCAAGCTGGCCCGCCACTCCACAGGGCTGCGTGCCTTTGGCTTTACCTTGCGCCAGTGCTACCAGCAGGTGGGCTGCCTTCTGCTCTTCATTGCTATGGGCATCTTTGCCTTCTCTGCCATGGTCTACACCGTGGAGCATGACGTCTCCAGTACCAACTTCACCAGCATCCCTCATGCTTGGTGGTGGGCTGCCGTAAGTAAACACATCTTACCTTGCTGGGTAGCCAGGGACCCTCCCTTCCTTCCCCTCCCCTTCCTTGCTGGAGTTACTGACAGTCTTGGAAACAAGAGGCTCAGATCAGTGAACATCTGCTCTGAATTCTGAGTTTACAGTACATAAGCCCACGCTCACACACACACACATACGCACGCACTCATTCACCTTTCTGTAAGCTTAAATCAAGGCTTAATCAGGCAAGCAGTGTTGAAATTTCTATACCTCTGAATGCAGAAAGTATTTGAATTTTTAAAGAAGAAGTGGGCAAAGAGGAAGGAAATAAAAGCATTTCCTCATTTAATGCCACTGCCAGTGTTACCAAAAAAGTAAGGAAAAAATGCGTGCATTAGGCTATCTAGTTTACGGACACAGGGTTTTCATTCTTATTCTATTTGTAGATCTTCTGTGACCCATCATACAACTGCAAGATGATAAGAAATAGTCTCTTAATTATAGTCAGATCACTCAGACTTTAAAAGCGAAAGCTGTCCCATAATTCTAGCCATTAAAAAAACCATAAGACCAACAGCTGTTTTACACAAGAGATTGTGTTTTGTTGTGCTGCAGATGTGTGTATCTGTAGCATCCTAGATGAAACAGGGAGTTGCTGGACATTGCAGATGCTGAGGGAAGGCACGGACCCACATCTTGTTCATCCATAACCCTTGGGCTTGTCCTAGCCTATTGTCACATGCACTTTGTTTTGCGGCAGCTGGTGCTGGCATCCATAGTCCATTTTTATGCAGAGTCCCAGGAACAACTCTGGCCCCTGGGCCTGGCTGTGGGCCTGGCTCTGCCCCTGTCACTTCCCGGGAGAAAGAAGCCCACACAAATGGACTGGATAGGAGTTAGACCCTCTCATGCTGGCTGATCAGCACAGACACTGGATGCACCGAGCTGCATATGGGACCCACAGCAGAGCAATCGCAGCCCATCCAAGGGTGTCTCTCTAGGCCAACCATCCTGGAGCCCACAGTCTGCACTTCTGGTTCAGCAATGGCAGATGAAGTGTGGTGGTTCACCATGTGTTTGCAGTGATTCAGCACATGGCAGAGAAAACAGCCTCACAAGAAAACAAGAAAGAGAAACAAGAGAAACAAGAGAAAACAAGCATAGATGGGTACAGTTGTATGTGCACATGCATATATGCAGCTGTCCTGAATATCCTCTAAGTTGGGCCATGGAAGGATGGAAAAATCAGTGAATAAAGGAAAGGGTCCTGTAATGTGGCCTTCAAAGATCATGTCTAAGTGAGATACACAGGTTATGAAAACACTCGTGATTCATACATTGCTAGAATAAGGACATTAGCCTAATATTTCTTTTTCTGAATGTGCAAGTTATATGCAAAATCTTCAGGGATCATTTTTGCAAACTGGTGACACTGTAATCATTTAGATATGCCTAAGAAACTCACATGGCTAGGTGAAAAAGGCCTATTTAGCTGAGTAAGTGTCTTCAGCACAGGAGCTGTATCATGTATGTTGCAATTTCAAAGTATAAAATATTTTTAAAGCCTATTTGTTCTTTAAGACTGTAAATTAAAACATATAGATCATTCAAATTTTATTAAAATACAATAGCATTCACCATCTCACCCATACAGGTGAAGAAGTATCCCTCCTAAACTGTTGCAGGCAATGTATAAGACTATTACAACCCTATAGAACCTTGTCACAGGATAATATTTTTGTCCTGGCTGGTAGCGATAAACATCTTGCCTTCATCTCAGTATTTATTTTTGGAGATATTTATCCTGTATTATCATTCAAATCCAGTGACTTAATTTCCATTAAACCAAATGACTAATCCCTTTTATTCCACAGGAAGCACCAGGTGCAGCCTAAAAATGTGCTCATTCAATGCTGTCTCATGTAACTTAATGCTTTTTTCATTTGAAATATCATTTTATTTGGCATGTTAGAGGATGCAAACTGTACACGGTGACCTTCTGAAGACTTATATCAGTGCTAAAGCCACAAGAGCATTACAGTGAAAGTCCTACTGTCTGTGGCTTATTTCTGTCAGAGTTTTGGATTACTGTCTATCAGATACACAGACTGAGTTGAGACTCTGTGAAAAAAATTAAATAAAATTCACTGGATGAAAAAGACCCCTTGTACAGACTAGAAAGTGCTAGGCGACAGAAAACTGCATGTTTCACCTGCTAGAGAAAAGTAAGTTACATTTACTAAGCATATAAATTATAGAATATCAAGATGAGTGCAGTGGAAGTATGTAAACCAGGAGTTATGTTACTCCGTTTGGGAATTCATCCTTCATATGTAGCATCTCCATAATCAAACACCCATGAATTCTTTTTCTGAATTTTACAATGGCAGTATTTCAGTACTTGGTATAGCAATATAGCAATGGGTCCATGGTATGGTTCCCTTATATATACATAGGCTAAAAAGAAAAGAAAAATGTCTGTGATGCCAGGTACACAATGAGATGGCCAAATGTAACAGTGCATGTAAAACAAATATACTAAACACCATCACTTTCACAAAAAAACCCCAAACAAACCCAACAACCAAAGCCAAAACGTTTTAAACAACCCCCAAATCCTTCAAAAGGGAATTCAACAAAAATTACTCACCTGGGTTCTTATTTAGCACTATAACTATATATGTTGCAACCATTCACAGCAAGCAAAAACTTCCAGGCTACAGTTCCTTGGAGGTATGTAATCATTAAAGAGGATTTTATCTAGAAATTTCAAAGTCCTGGGTCACTTCTTCCTATAATGCAAAAATTATGAAAATATATTTCCTAATTAGCTGAAGATTTTCATGTGGTTTTTTACTTCCTAAAATATATATGACAAGCAAAGGTAAAACTCAAAATACAACCCACAGAATAAGCCTCAAATACAGGGTTTTATCAGCACACTGGATTTAGAAACGGGGCATCTGTTCCAAGTGACATGATGAGGGAGCAGGATTGCAGCTATTAGTGGATTTGCATGGTCAGGGAGCCACTACAGCCAAGAAAACTCACATTCTGGACAGGCTGACAGGAAATTATTTGGGAATTTCCTTTGCAGGGCAAAAATCTAAAAGTCCTCCTGAACAGTGTCAAACGAATGATGAATTATGGTGCTTTGTTTTTTTTTAATTAGAGATACTTTGCATAAGATAGAAGGTACACAAAAAAGGCAGCACAGAGTATTTCAGACTTAAAATGCAAAGTAAAAAAGCATTAACTTTGAAATTGTCCCTGATCAGTGAACGTATCTGTTTATGTATTTCTTCTCTACTAATAAGCTGCGTGTTGGTTTGCCTGTAGGTCAGCATCTCTACAGTGGGATATGGGGATATGTGTCCAGAAACTCACCTCGGTCGCCTGTTTGCTTTCCTCTGCATTGCTTTTGGAATAATACTGAATGGCATGCCCATCTCCATCCTCTACAACAAATTCTCAGACTATTACAGCAAGCTGAAGGCCTACGAGTACACGGCTCTCAGGAAAGAAAGAGGGAAGGTCGACTTCACACGGAGAGCCATGAGGAAAATATCTGAGTGCTGTGGAGAAGGTGCACCCCACCCTTTGTCACAGCAATGATAGCTTGTGCTTTGGATATTGGGAGGGAACCAAGAAGCTGGAGGAGAAAGAAGAAAAACAGATCAGTGAAAAGATAAACTAAAATGACCAAAAGTAACTAAAGTAGATGGTGAAATCTGTTTTGAAGGGGGATGTTTTCAAAACTAAAAAGGCTCAGATTAGAGCAACAGACTGTGAGCAGCACTTAAGTGCTCATCAACTCTCTGAAATTACCTTCTTCAGATTAAACACCCAGAAACACTGAATTAGTCCCACGTGAAGATCTAACCCCCACTACTGATTAAATTGAAAATTAAGACCCACCGTAACTGTACAAGAGGGAAACAAATTGCTGTCATTAAGGGTCAGCCACCTTACGGCTGTCAAGGCAGTCTCAAAAATTAAACAAATAGAATACCCAATATACTGACTGCATCATTTAAATTGTCTTTGCATCAGCATTCAAATTGAGGAAAATGGCCTAGAGCTCTTACCTAAATAGTAGCAGCATCTATACTCCTTAAGATTTCAGCCTCTGTTTCCATTGCCAGAAAGTTATGCTTCACTGTTCCAATTTTATTTTTCAAATGCAGCCCTGCAAATGATTCCTATTTTCATGCCCACTCAAGCGATGCACTGCTTTCAGCATTCTCCCCACTACCACCTCTATAACCATCTTTCAATATGACAAGAACTAGTGAAGAATTCTGAAGTCTGAGTTGATAAATCTCATTGATCAATTTTGAAAACATGTCCAAACCCAATCCTTTTTAGGTGTAGGATTAAGTGATAATTTATTTTGCGGTATTTAATGTATCTCCTTATTGAATTGTTAGAATAATAGACCTGTCATGGGACATAAGTGTTAAAGCAGTATTTAAAAAATAATCAAATGAAATATGTAATGGGTAGTAACTCATAAAGACTGTTCATACGAACGATCTTAGCACTTAATGGTAACCAATTTTAAATATAATTTAAAATCAAGATTATTTGTCTGGTACGTACAGCCACTAGGGATTTCTCATGTGTCTAAACTCACCCCAAAACTTAAATAACAAATAAATCCAAAAATAATTAAATGGAATTACAGTTTTTTGCAGTTTTATGTGATACTTCAGAGACTATCAGGAATATTCTTTTAACATAAGAACAGTCATACAAATTTAGAAATAGTAACCAGAATAACAGATCTGAAAGAAAAATTATTTTACTGATAATTGGATACAAAGACCTTAAAGAAAAAAATGTGTAACAAAAAGGAGAAGTGGAAATAATGCACCAATATGATCCATGGCTGTTATTCAACAGCACTCCCGTTCTGAAGCGTCCTGACGACAGAGATGCATTTTGAAACTCTTGAACTCTCACGTTGTGTCTGTGCTGCCCTGTTGAATTTAAATGGCTGCATTCAGATCCCAGGGCCACATGGGACACAATGGTGTGAAGCTCACTCTGGGAGAGCTGAGGGTGAAAAAGTTCATTAATTTTGACATCTCCATGCGAATTGTGTCAAGCATGGGGACATTCCTCCTTTCAATGGCGGGAAGGTAATTAGTAACCAACTTGCTCTTCCCATTCTCTACCTCCAGACAAACGTATCATAAGCCCATCTGTCATTTTGATCTTTAGGAATGACAGTCAGAACACTGTGTGCTGATCAGCTCTGTTAAAAGCTAAACCATGTCTTTAAGGCACAGCTGAGCCCTGGGAGTTCAGTGTGATAGATGTTTGCTGTTCTGGACTGCACACAATGCAGCAGGCACAATCCTGGCACTCACAGAGAAGAATAGCTGCTTTGCTTTGGCTCTGGGGTATTTGCATAGCCCTTCTGCACAGCAACAGGACAAGAAGCTTCCAGGAACCACAGGAAACCCCTACTGCAGCTCAGTGAAGTGGCAGGTTACAAGTATGCAAAAACACAACTATGCTTTATTTTCAACATGCAAATTGAGTTAGATCCATTAAAAGGATTTGAAATCTGGTGATTAGTGAACTTTTCAAGATATGGGATATTGTAAATCAATTTAGTTGCTGAAGGAATCCATACATGACCATACAGATGGGATGCAGATGCTCAGCTTTGCAGGGCAGGATCAGCAGCTTCTTGCCACAGATAGAAATCCAGAGCCTGAGCCCTAACTCTACCGAGACTGGATTTTGTCACATCTTCAGACCTGACAAAAATCACAAGTCTCACTTTCCACCCCACTTGCCTCACCTACAGGATCTATTCAAGTAGACATTTTTGAAGACGTGTAACAAAGTAGGTTTCCCACACCAATCATGATCAGAAGAAAAAGGAGCCTTGTCTCTTAATCAGGAGTCAGAATTGAATGTCGTTGACAAATGTTTTATCTGTTCAACAAGATTTCAGCACACAAATCCCACAGTACTGCTCCAGCTGCTCAAATGCAGCTCTGAGAGGATCTCCTGCACCCTTCTACTTGAATCTGTTCCAATTTGTTCCACCAGGTAAATAATGGCCCACAAGGTGACAGTAAAAGATAGACCACACAGCTTGGTGTTTCCAGCACACAGCTGGGTGGAAAGGAGTGTGTCACAGGCCCTGCTTCAATAAAGAGCTATGAAAGAGCCTGACCCAGCAGCAAATTCTTCCCAAATACCCCGTCTCCGCTGGCCAAAGCAATATTTAGTTGACAGCTTTAGTTTGGAGGGAATCCAGAATCTGTCTCCACACACTACAGCCACACGAAGATAAAAATCTTACTTAGAGTACCCCACAGGCTAATGGCTATGGGCCAAAACACTGCCAGACACAGAGAAGAATGATTTCTGACCCCTCAGAAGCAGAAGACATTGAGACCAGCCACCACCAGGTCCCATCTGGGTGCGCTGAGCACCAAGGCCATCACACTTTGGGCAGCTCAGCTTACCTAGCACCTGCTCCACTCTCTTTTTTCTGCATGCACTTTGCCCCCCTATGCTTCCACCATCCCAGCCCCACCATATCACAGAGGGCAGCTTTGGTACCATCTTGGCTGCTCTGAGCACTGACTCAGCACACAAATGTGACGCTTTGTGGACGTGGGAGAGATTCTCACTTTGCTCATGACCAAGTTCAGAGCCGAGAGCTCTGACTAGCACTGGAGCTGGCACAAGGTACGTGGTAGAAGTGTGCAGTCCAGAGGACTGCAGCTTCCTCTGGCAATGAAACACTAAGTATAAGACTTCACAGAGTTGCTGGCTTTTGTTTTGCAGTACCTGTCACCCCTGCCCTGCTGCAGTGAGGAGGTGGATGGGTGTTTAGTGGAGTAAAGCACTTTCCGGAAAATTAGAAGTTAGTGCTTGTTCCCAAAGATTTACCATTTTCTTCTCTGGATTATCTTATGCAGCTTTCTGCCTTTGGCTTAACTGATCTTATTTTAGGGGTGACAAGCATAAGTCTGTGCATTTCAATAGGAAAGATTATGCCTAAATTTGAGGCACCGTAAGAGGAGACAGAAGGTGCCTGGATTGCTCCAGGCTCTGTCAGTGCCAGCACTTTCCACACTACCCATGTAGATGGTACTTGCGAGGTCCTCAGACAAAGTTCTCTCCTGCTCCTACCATACCAAGTGGACCTCCAGCCAGATCAGAGGAAGGGACAAATTCATATTCCCACAGAGCAGACTTTTGAGAACCTGCAGAAGGTTGTGCAAACCTGTATCAACTGGTTTTGAAAGAGGATGAAGCTTTTTTGCCCCCTCCCCCTTTTTTTTTTTTGGACAGAATGTTTCCTGCAGAGGACTTGGTTAATTTATTGTGCCACATCCTTTAAGACTTTCAGAGGCAACACTGTCCCTAAATTACTCAAAGGAAACAGCCAAGTGGTAGACATGATGACATCCAAAAACAATGCAGGAGAGTCACGATTGTCTTGGTTACTTGAATTCCACAGGGCTTTGGCAATCAAAAGGTTTCGAAATAACACATCAAGGGAAAACATGCTTAAACACAACAAAGATGGGCAATACTATTAAAGTAGACAGTCTTGTTTTATGAGATGCTAATTTGGCATAACTAAGGTTTTGGGGAAACAGGGTGGAAGATTCTCAAACCACTGAGAAATCAGAAATCTCTCTAAGTATGGCCATGTTAAAGTCTTCTATTGTAACTAATTGCAGATATTAATGAGACCCAGAGGGAGAAGGAAAATATATTCTATCATTATGTTTCATTAGAGACTTAGCAAACATGCTGTCTCTGTAAGACAAAGAAACAGTCAGTTTATCTGGATGGTCTGGCTTCGTTTTAGGAGAACCAAACATTGTTTCTTCTACTTAATTTAGGCCTGGGAATTACTGGGGGGGAAAATGGGGTAAAAAAATAAAAAGAAAAAAAGAAAAAAAGAAAAAAAGAAAAAAGAAAAAAAAAAAAGAAAAAAAAGAAAGAAGGAAGAAGAGAAAAATTTTTTAAAAATATGGGTGGGGGTGGTAGAAATGTAATCTGTCCCTACATGAGACAGTGGAAAGCTAGAATATGCTCCTGCACAAATCCTGTCTTAGAAGAACATCACTTTTTCAGTGCAGTTCAAGAGCTGTTTGCTTTCCTCATTCACAAAGATAGCACTTAAAGGGGCAGCTACAGTGCACCACAGATTAATAGGCATCTGGTACTGTTCCCAGGTTTCTAAGGCAAATAGCAATATTCAGTCTTTAAATATTGTAAGTAAGTAAAATTTTTAAAATACCAACTAGAAATACTTCAAGGTTTTTGATGAGATGTAATTACTATCAATAAGACTAAAAATAAAAATTGTCACCTTGCTTAAAAAAATAGCTTCAACTGTTTAGACCATTCTGGTTCTATATAGTGCAAAAATATGCTTATCTAGTATTACAAAACCTTTATTGACTTCTTTATTTGGTAGTATAAAAATTGCATGCCTTTTGACTGTAATCCAGTCCTTTATCTAGGACTAAAACAGGGAAAGGTCAAAGGTAGAAGTTTTTTATGTACTTAGGTGAATTAATGGAAATATGTTGAGAAAAATTAATGCTTTCTACAAGTAAGTCCTGAGATAGAGATTATCAAAGTTTTTAAATAAAACTTGTCAGAGTCTAGTTCTACTTTATAAAATTACTCCTTACGGTCATTCTAACTCCTGAGGTGGATTTGCTCCATTTATATACAAAAGAATTCAGCATTATTAATAACCAGATAAGCAAGTACCATGCATTAAAGCCAGAATTTTGTTGCCACTTATTAACTGTTCTTCAGGCCACCACATTCACTTTTTCCTTCACTAAGTCTGGCAGGCGCTCGGGGCAGATGGGGGCAATGACAATGACACATGACAACAGACAACACACACACAAAAAAAAAAAAAAAAAAAAAAAAAAGCAAAAAACTGCCCAGAACCAGGAAGTTCCAGAAGCTCAGGAAAATTCAGGAAATCACACGCAGGCTGTGAAAGCACCTTCCGCTATGATGGGGGGCCTCTTTAGGTATCTGGGTGGGTCTCCTTGCCGGAAGAACAGCTCCATTGTGGAAAGAATGGCATGGAACATTGTTCACTGCTGCCACTCAGAGGTTACAGGCTGCCAGATTCCCGTTCTCCTTTGCAATATCTGGTGCCTCTACCCTCCAGGTTAGCTGTGCTGCATCTTCCTCAGGCAGTCTACCTAAAGCCTGAAGTCTTGTCACCAAGGGTGGAGTATTTACAGTAATGTAAGACTTCAACCACTTTTAATTCTTCTGAAGATAAATAATTGAGACATATCCCAAACCTCTTTAATTGGTACTGCCTATTGTTTTCACTGCCCACTATCAAAAGATACGGAATTTGAAAGAGTCTCTAAATAACCTGGTCAGATGAACAGAGATAAAAACCCATAAAAACTGAAAATGCCTACAAAGAAAAATGGGTGGCATCAGTTTGCAAAACAACTTCTGAAAGCATTTCATCCATAAGAATGACTGCCTTGAAAACTGGTGCTATCACCATGCTGTGAAGATGACTTCATAGCAAGTGTTGTAGCTGCTGATATTCTTCATCTAACAACAGCCTGGGAGCAGAAACTTTAATAACCACAACATACTGAACCAATTCTCATATTACCTTATTATTCTTTACCACAAAAATTTTTTTCTCAGAAATGCTTATAATTTAGTCCATTGTTATGGTGTCAAACCCTGGTTTGTTTTTTTCTTTTTGTTGAGTTTTTTTAAGTGGTGGTGATGGTGATGGTTGGTTGTTTTGGTCTGGTTTTCTTTTTTTCCCCACAGGTATCCTATTCATATCTGTTTTGCAAACAGATGAAAACTTTTTGATGACTTCTTAATTCAATACTTCTAGCACCTGCTTGTCCATGCCTGTATACCCAGAGGTCCTGCAGGCTCCCTCCTGTATGTACTTAATTTCTGTTTTTAAATTCTAATAGAAGATGTAATCCATGTAGACAGACTCTAGTCAGAGCACAGATGGACAAGCTACTGGAATGACAGGCAGAACCAGCTGTGGGGAGGACAGTGCAAATTAGAGAATCTGTAGGATTTTTCATTGTGTAAAGCATAAGTGCCCTTGTAAGACACTTTCTGATTGAAAGATATATAAATCCAACAATTAAAACCATCTTCCATGACAGCAGATGACAAGACAGTTAAAACCACTTCAACCAGCATGGCCCATGACAGAACTTCAATATGACTGCTGCAAGAGGAAAATCGCCAAGACATATAATGTTAAGTTGGGCATATGCAAGAAATTACTTCTGATAACTGAGTTTAACTCATATATTTTCCAGTTTTCCAGCCATCAGTGACTTTCCCTTCCCTCAATCCCTCCACATAGAACAGATTGTAAATAATACCCTACTGGCTAGTTTGATGCTACAGTAAAATGGGTTATACCCTCTGTATGCATTAAAAAAAAAAAAAAAAAAACGCATCAAGGAAAACTTGAACTGCTGAAATTTGCAGTTGCAGGGATGAGAGAAAAGGTGGAGGACCCACTATGACAGATTATTCTTTTTTAAATAGAGATTCTTTCCAGGAATGCCTGTTTCTCTTTATTAGATGTTTAATACAAGATATTTGCCATTTATAGATCTTAAAAAAGGCTTCTTATCCTAAAAGTCCAGGATGTTAGAACAAGACACACAAAACAACAGAATGGTGTTTAACCAACAAAAAACTTACTAGCAGAGAAAAAAGGTGCAACTTACATAATGGAGCATGTAAGGGAGCAAATCAGTGCAAGGGTTTTAAATCTCAAGCAGAAAATGGGGAAACTGATGGAAGAATAATATGGTTAAGAGTAAATTAACTTCTGTGCTTTCACAAAGCAGCTGAGCAATGTTGTACACACTGAGGCAAAATGGATGGGTTTTGGCAATGATCTTGAACTTGACAATGCCAGATGTCTAATGGGCAATACAGATTTCTCCCAAAAAATCAGAAGGAAATGTGTCTTGATTGATGCAATGAACCCTTGCATTAATCTGTTTTAAAGATGTAAGAAATTTTAAAAAACCCCTACTTTTAATATTTGATTATTACGGTTTGATTTTTTAGACAGAACACAGGAATAAAGAGAACACATGGTAGAGCTGTACAAGTACCAAGTGGTGTGCATATGTGGACATGGCCTTGTGTCCATTCTGACAGTCTACAACCCAACTAGACAAGAGATGGACAGGACCAAGAAAGAAAATCTCACACCTTATGGGTCACAGTCTGCCTGCAATGTGTATACTGTCTCCAAACATTCCCCCTTTATTTCCAGCTAAGTCAAACACTCTGCATTTTCTGCTGAGCCTGCTTTTTCCTCAATTCTGCACTCAGAAAAAAAACCTCAGAGCCATTGTGTGGCTATTTTGCTTTTGAAGAAAAGGTAAGCTGGTGGAGTCAGTGGGAAAGCAAAATACTGCTTGTTCTTGATAGATCCTGCTGTCAGCAGCAAAGCAGAAGGCTGGTTCTTCTGTACCTTAAACTGAGAGCTATTAAGGTGCAACAGCACCTGTCTGTATGCCCCTATTTCCAAGGTAATGGAAAATACCGTGTTACACTCCAATATACATCAATAAGGACCCAAGCAAATGGGTCCTCTGACTCCTAAGAATGAAAAATAAAGCAGTCATTTCCACCTTTGCTGTCCTAGCACTCACAATGGTGGTTCACCCTCCAACTTCTGCCAGGTAAGGTGACAGGTGTTGGCTCTGGCTGGTCACAAGGGACAGACATTCACCTCGGGACAATGGCTTTAGAACAAATGCCCCATAACTGCTGTCACACCCTTTCTTCTGAGCGAGTAGTAGACAAAAAACTTACTTGCTGCCTGCACATTTCCATTGTCTTCTTGGCAATAAAAAAATTATTACTAATTATATTAAGGTGCTGGAAATAATTCAAGCACTTTGGATAATCTAAAGTAGGCAAAACACCTTGCCAAGTCCATATCAAACAAAATAAAAGGGACACACTTTAGAAAACCCCCAAATAAGAAAAAAAACCCACTATTCTTTCACAATCCTTCAAAAATTTACTTCTCAGCCTTCACACAGCCACAGAGACCCATGGCAGACTAGGACAGATATGGCACTGCATCCAACCAGCTTCTTCACAGGGAAAAATCTCCTTGATGCACCTTAAGCCATTGAAATAATCTTTTGTACTACACATAACCTGCTCTTCCTCTTCTTCCGTTTAGGCTATTTCAGAATTTGTTTCCAACTGATATTAAAGACACACCTTAACAGTAAAATTTATGGTCTATCTCTGGTAGGAAAATAGTGGCAACTATGGCATAACCTCAGCTGATGTCTACTTAATGACGAGCGGCATTTCTCAACTTGTGGTAGGGAAAACTAACAGTCACTGCAAATTGCTACACATAACTTAAAATCAATGATGTATGCAGACTCAGAAATAAACTGCCTGGTACACATCCAGCTAAAGCAACTGTAATTAAAGCAAACATTCAAAGCATCAGATCAGATTCAGGTAAGCACACATTTTACACGGCTTTTTGCTATTCAGTTTGTTAGCACCTTCTCTAGCTATGACTTATTTTCATTGCTCCCTGTAATCTTCTTGATTGGAAGTATGTATATGCCAGATTCTAAGTATTAGTTCCCCTTAATAACCCAAAATTTGAGAAGGGCTGTACCAGATTTCTTTTCTGCTCCCCATTTTATTTTACCACTAATTATTCAGTCACAAATCTGTTGCATATTTCATTCAGGTTGGGTTTTTGGCAGTAACTGAGACTTCTTTAGAAACAGTTCACTACAGTTTAAATTCATTATCTGCTGCTAATTAAAACGATCTGTTTTATTGTCACAAAAGAAAATCCTGTTACAGAAACTAATGAGCTGCAATCTTCAGTAACTGAGAGAATGTGTTTACAAGCAGGAACACTTAATATCAGTGCCAATCAGATGCTGGAATTAAGAACATTTTCCAAATGTGTATGTTTAAGTACAAATAGTTTAAAGCAGTGAAATGCACTGTTTCATCTTAACAAGTAATCTCTTGCTTCTCACTGGTCCTGTGTGGGGGCAGTATTTGTTAGTTTACAAAAAATTGTAAGATACTCAAATAGAAAAATTCATAGAAACAAATAAATCATAAAGGCAGTTTAATTTGTAGTTTACTTAGGCTACTTTGGACAGTACATAAACATTGTAGTTAAGAAAAGAGTTTCTAACATTGCTTGTTTGTTTGTATCTGTTGATTTACTGATATTTTGCTGACTGTGCTCCCCTCTAATTCCACTTAAGCTTATGAGTAGCTGTAAATACTTAAAGGTTAATCCCAATTAGACCTGATTGGCCCTGGCATTAAGTGTGCCTGCTTGTAAACGCATCCTCTCAGTTACTGAAGATTGTAGCTCACTAGTCTGTAACAGGATTTTCTTTTGTGACAATAAACCAGATTGTTTTAATTAGCAACAGACAGTGAATTTAAATGGTAGTGAACTGTTATTAAAGAAGTCTATGCTACTGCCAAAAAAGCCAACCTGAACAAAATATGCAACAGATTTATGCTGAATAATTACAGAAGTACAGAATCACAGAATGGATCAGTTTGGACAGGACCCCCGTGGGTCATTTGTTCCAACATTCCTGCTCAAGCAAGGTCATCCTACAGCAAATGGCACAGCATTGTGTGGAATGCCCCCAGTGAGGGGAGACTCCACAACCTCTCTGGGCAACCTGTTCCACTGCACAAAGCTCTTCCTCATGTTCAGGTGGAACTTCCTGTGCATCAGTTTCTGCCCATCGCCTCTTGTCCTATTGCTCAGCACCACTGAGAAAAGCCTGGCTCCATCCTCTTGGCACCTCCCTTCAGACACATAAACATGGATGAGGTTCTGACTCAGTCATCTTTTCTGAAGGCTGAGCAGGCCCAGTTCGCCCAGCCTTCCCCCATTAGAGAGATGCTACAATCCCTTGATCAACTCTGTAGCTCCAATTCATGGTAGTGCAAAACAAGAGGAAAAAATCTGACACAGCCCTTCTCAATTTTCAGGTTATTGAGGGCAATAATCTAATGTTTAGAATTGGGCACAGACATACAGCAGCAATGAAATTAAGTCATAGCTAGAGAGGATTCAGTTAATAAACTGAATAGCAAAAAGCCATTACAAGAAATTGTGCTTACGTGAATCTGATCTGATGTTTTGTGTGGTTTAATATCAGGGCCATATAGGTGCACCCTAGAGAACCAGGGTATTTTGCCTCACGCTAAGCATTCCAGTCTGAGTCTCACACTGGGTAATACGGCTGTGATGTGTGCTGAGCACTGCAGTTCCCAAGGCCCTGCAGGAGTAGCGGTGGATCATCATGACCGCTGCCAGTAGAAACAGTAATTTAAAAGACTTATTTCAAGTATGGGACTTAAACCAGTTTATTTAACCACTGTCAATTAACCACTGCATTGTAGTTCATGTTGAGCAGTTATCTTAGGAGAAGTAATGCCTAACTATCTGCTATGACAAATGGAGCCACATCTTGTCAAGCTAAGCAACAGTAAAGTGTGACTCCTACAGCTGGAGATATCATCTGGTTCTCTGTTTGGATCAGTCTATCAGCATGGCACTGAGCACCAGCAGGGTGGGTGCTCCATGAATGCCCCAAGAAGGAAGTTTTGGATTTTTTTTAATTTGGATTTTTTTCTAAATGGAGAAAATAAAATATTGCCTTCATTTTTCAAGATCAAAATAAGGTACAGGAAAAATCAATAGGATACTGATTTGATACCATATGGAAGTAAATCAATCCCTCTGCCATTACAACAAAGAAACAAAAAAAACCCCTAAATCCCTCAGCTGTATCAAGGCCTGAAAGTGTGTACTTAGAAGACTTGAGTGAAACAAAACCAAACTGTGGTGCACTGGAACAGTCAGCTGTTCCTTCAGGACCTCACTGAAACAAGTCAGAGACACTACTTTCATTCTGCTCTTGTTAGTTCCTAGAGATGATAGACTTCCATCACAGGGTAAGAATGGGACTTGAGTAGTCTTCCTGTTTTGCTTTCTTTTGAGGAAATCAGGAGGGAAGGGGATTAAGACAAGTGTATGTGTCCATACACAGTATGTCCAGAACAGATGCCTGTATTTCTATGGTAATTACGACAACGTGTATGTAAATTTTAACAAGACTTAAAACATTTTTGTGAAGTTATCAGGAAAGATTTAACTCCTTGATTATGCATTCAGAAGTTTCCACTAGTTCTTAAACCTTGAGATTCCAATCTCTGAGAACAATCTTCTACTGCACACAAAAGGATGAGTACAATGACAAGTTGTTTCAGAAATTATTTAATATACAAATGCATACACTGCTTCTTAAAACAACCATGGTGCAAAATCTTATAAAATCTCAGTTGATTGCATTGATGTAAATAATCATTTTAGGTTCATTTACACTAGGAAGTCAATTTCTCCAGTAATGCTTCTATTCCTTTTACATTTTTATTCTGCTTCAGCTTTGGGATGAGCTTTTTCAGTCCTTTTTTGACTGTGCTTGCCACCTTTTCATCAGTGCTTCGGAGAAGGCTGCAAGACAAGAAAAAAATTAAGGATGTCAAAGGTCAGCATGCAGATAAAAACAAAAGAAGCTGTCCATGTAGGGAAACAGTAATTACTTAGGAAGAATATAGTCCAAGCTAGCTGCTACCACCTCCTATTATCAAAAAGACATAAAACACTCCAGAAAATATGAAACACGAAGTCAGAACACAACCAACAGAGGATAAATCAATCTGCAAGGATTTGCTGATCCCTACTCAGAGCATGTTCAAATACTGGGTCAGACCCAGTTGTTCAGGGTTTCACCCAGTTTGGGCTTGAAACCTGCCAGGCTGGAGACAACCCAAACTCCCAGGGCCCAGTCCCCCTACTGCACCATCCTCCTGGGCAAAAGGCTTCTCCTGATCTCCAGCCTAAGCCTCTTGCGTTTCAGCTTGTGCCACTGCCTCTTGCTCTCTACTCATGCATGCACAGCTGTGAAGGGACCCGCTCTCCTTCACCTGTCCCACTGGAGCCAGGGATGTTCGCTGGGAGGTGACAAGCTGCCCCTTGTCCCAGCTGAAACAACCTTGGACCCATAGCTTCCCCTCCCAGGCCAAGGGACCCAGCCCATGACTATTCTGGTCACCCTTCACTGAACTCACTCCAGCTGTTGATACCTTTCTTGTAAGGGGGGTCCTAAAACTGGATGCAGTGAACTACATCTAATACACATCAAGTACCTTCACTATTGTACTTGCACAGTGTATGTGCAGGACTATGGAGCCTTACCAGCTCTGTTCTTCTTTTAGATACTACTTTTGGAAAACAAACCAGATTTCCCAGATAAATTCTCTACCTCAGAAACAAAGAAATCCATCATAAACTGTAAAATACTATCAGCTTAGTAGTAACTGTCCTTCTCCCTTTCTTCAATTAACAGTGAAATGTTCTTGGATTGAAATACAAGCTCTGTAGAGTTATTGGCACACCCAATTTGCTACTTCAAAATGATGAGTCAACACTGCCTCAAAAAATGTCTTCTACAGCCAGCGCGTGTAAACCAGATCAGAATTACAAGTTTGACATACAAATAAACTAAGACTGGAAACAAATTTTAACACCCATGTGCTGGTATGAAGCAGGCTGCATGATACTACAAGTCCTTACAGTCCCTAGGACTCTTCCAAGTGGCTCCCAAATTTGCATCTACCAAAAAAGCTTGTTTCTTACCTATTTTTTAAACAAGGACTGGACATGGCAAATAGAGTAAGACATAAAGGAATTAATGTAGCTTAAGATAAGATTTAAATTCTGTTTCCTTTAGGACTCCAAATCCTGTTCTGGATGGCAACATCATAGGCAAAAGTACAGGATGCCCATCTGACAACACCACTACTTTGAGCTACTTAATTCCCAGATTTATTTCTATTACTAGGACTAACAACCTTTAGGGGCAAATTGTGTTACACTTTCAGCTGTAACAGTACTATTTAATCAAGAGGTCTTCTTTAAAACTGAATTCAACACAGCTAAGGGTGGTATTTTTTCATCTCTTCTATGAGTCATGTACCCCTAATAAAACCAAGAAAGTCAAGAATCCTGACAAAGGATGTACTGAACACATTGGTAATCAACATGGAGAGGTACGTATATTTCACTCACCACTAGAGACAAGGAGCACACAAAGTAGCAAGCCATTTTACTTTTATGTATTTTATACTGCATTTTACGTATCTCTAAGAATGAATGTCAACTGGTAACAGCTATACATGTAAAGCTGCTTTCAAACTCATAGTAACCACAGGTATGTCACGACACCATTCTTAATACAGAACATGTGCATGTTTTATAACACAGCCAAAAGGCCAACATAATGAACACAGTGGGGTATTTTTAAATTATTCTGTAAGTTCTCATAAGGTCTAGAAAGCCAGTACCTATGTATTTTGTGGAGGTAAAATTTAACTTCCACAGAATACAAAAAAAAGCAAATAGTTAACAAATTCGGTGAAGTATGCTCTTATCCATTTTCTACCCTGATGCAACACATCATTTACAAATTAAAAAATATACAGGAGACGTCATATATACGAACTTAAACAGACGAGCATCTACGACATTCAGGTACTTACAACACTTAATACACTAGTCTGGACTGTGAACTTGCAGAGGGTCCTCTCATTACCTTAGGGCTCCTCAAGACAGTACTAGGTCAGAAGAAGGCCCCAGACATTTTTATAAAAAAGCAAGTGAGGCAAGGAAAGGGGAAGGTCCAGAGAATACCAGGTTACTGAGAAGCCAAGCACATAGACTGACTGCTATTACTATATAGCCAAAAATCTTCAAATGGACTCACCGAGTAATTCTGAGTTTCAGATCTGCACATATGTGACAGATGGCTTCCGAAAGCCAACAACAAAACAAAAATCAATCATAATTTTTGGAGGAATGGGCATTGTCTGAAAATTACCTCTATCTGAGGGATCTAAAATTCTATATGACAGAAGAAGTATCTGGGTTTTTTAAATGAGAAGGTTTTTTAAAACTCAACAATTATTTTATGAAAAAAAAACTGTAGTTACTTTATACTAGACTAAATTAATCATTGCTGTATGATTTAGTTAACCTTTTAACTTCAGTGCATGCAGTTAAACAAAAATGTGATTAATTACTATGTGTTAGTGAGGGAAGCAGGTGACAAGAAATGGAACAAAAGGAGATGGTTATGTTTGTGTGCTCTCAGATGCCTAGACAAAAGGATATCATGCCTAAAAAGCCATCAAGAAAAGTTCAGTCTCCAAAGGATTTAGATTTAAGAGAAATAAACCAAAAACCTACCAACAGAATTCCATCAAACAAACAAAGACTCCTACAATATACCTTTTCTCTCTTTCCTGTTAGGTAAGTTCCAGTAAGTGTGAAAATACTGCCAGTCTGTGAGATAAGATCCCCTGGTTGGTAACAAAGGACACTTGTCAAGGCCCCACCATGTAGTGACATCAGTAATAACAGAGAAGGAGAAAGACTGCCATTTCTCACAGCCCTTTCCACAAAATACACCACTACTGTGCTAGTTTCTTCTAATAAGCAATTACAAATTTTCTGTTTTATTTCTACACCTTCAACATTTCTTAAAAGACTCTTGTCACAGCAATCGCCAAACTATTAAATAATCGCAAGTTATTAAAGCGTTAAATATGGGAAAAAAATCTATTAATTGACTTTGCAACTTTATTTGGACAATCTCAACAACTTATTACACACACCAGCTACACCACATGTCAAATGAATCTGTTCAGCCTTGACTTAAAGGAAAAATGTCCAAGCATTAATACCGTGTCAGTAAATAAAGCCTTTCTAACAAAACTTCACTGAACATCTGTGCACAGATCAGACAACTTCAAGGCATGCATTTGTTGAATTCTAAACACTTGTTGTAAGAGGTAAAGAAAGCGCATTATCATTTTGGCAGCTGAACAATCTTAACAGCCAGATACATATGACTAGGAAGATGTTGTATGAATTGGTTTTGTATCTGAATTGCAATTCTCTTCTCCTACCAACTCTTCTCACTAGTGATCTGAATGATAAGGACTAAACAAAGTTAGAATTAAATTCAGAACTAACAGAAGCGAAAATGGCTTTTGGTTCACCTTGCAAAAGAGCATGAACATCGAAGTAGCCCTACTCTAAACCAGTAAAGACCAGAGATGGAAAGCAAACTGCAAGGACTCGAAAGCAACTTTAGGAGAGTGAAAAGTGGAGCAGAAAAAAGAGATCAAGGGATTCACTGTTCAAAATCATGTTGCCTGTTTGAATTGTTTGCTGATTTTGGTTCAGTGAAAGACTTTATGAGGTGCCAGAAGGGCAAGGGCTGACACAGAAGTTCCAGAACACAGACCACACACTTCAAGTTTTAGGACAAAACCTTGGGTTTCTATGACCTGGTACTGACAGGCAGCTACAAAGTGAAAGCAATGATGGTTAACACTGCAGTTCAAATTTGATAAAACAAAATGTTAACATTATCTGATTCCTGTGGAGTGTTTTTGATCTCACTTAGTTGCATGGTTCACTGCTTCAAAGTCATGAGCCAGTCAGCTTATCACAGGTCTTTGCATAGCCTATTCTTACATATGGTCTCTTCCAAACACTTCTCTACTTCAGTATGAGAACTTGTCAGGCTTTGCAATTAAGCCATCAACACAAAGCAACAGCTTACCAAAACAAACAAAACAAAACAATTTCCAGATTTTTGTGTGCTGCCACCAGTCCCAGGTATTTTAGGGTTAATTATTTTAATATAGCTACTTTGTGCTTGTAAAACAATACATTGTAGGCACAATTATAAAATTAATTTTGTTTTTCATCTTCAGATTTTGTGATATTGAGCTGCTTCCTAATTCTACAGAAGATGGAGCTCAAGGAACAATCTGTGGAAACTCTGGTTTGAATTTTTACATTTCCCTGTTTAAGTGGAGACTTGTCAGTTGAATTAAAGATAGCAGACATTGAATGTAATTTTGTAGGTAGAAATTTCAATTTATATTCTCTTAGCTGTTCAAGAAATTAACAATGTAATCTAACCAGAAGCAGCCATGTGCCTTACATACCAACAAAGAATAATGGCACCTCGATTTACTTCTGCCCAGGTCTTCAGATTCTCAATACCAACACGCTCCACCAGAGTTCTTCCAAAGCAAACTGTAAAATATGGGAAAGAAGCAGGGGAAGAAAAAAATGAGGCAATATCTTTCTACAAAAAAGCCTGATGAAAGTTCTCTGTAGTTGCAATTTTATCAAACAGTTTTTCATCCTCAAGTATTCATAAAGTTCTGCTCCCTCAAAAGAACTGACTGGTCAATACAGTGCAGACCTTTATAGATATTAGACTTCCAAGTACTGCGCTTGGAGTTTGTTAGACAGCAGCAGCACTGTGTGATAGTTTACTAGTGCAAAGTATGCAAACCTGTTGTTTGTTTTTAGAAAGGGTATGAAAGGCTATTAATAATCGTAGAGAAGGCATCCAGTCCAAAGACAGAATTTGGCAACAATAACAGAATCATTCTGGTTGAAATGATCATTGTATATAACATACTACATACATACACACCTCTGTTGAAAAATGCTACATTTTTAAATATCTGACTACAACTGAAGGAAAAAGAAGTTACTTAAAATTTCAGACCTAATCCTTTATTGATGAAAAACCTCATCTTTTTCAATAGTACGCCTGCTTCAGGGCTCTATTTTTTCAGTGGTTTTGAAAGTCTAAGTAGACTTCAGACTCATAACACTAATGACATATGTAAAACAAAGAACCTAGGCTGACTTCAAGGCCCCAGATGAATCTGAAGAACTGAATTTCATGGAAACTATTACAACTTGCATGCTGAGCAAACGTATCCATAAACAATGCAAAAAACCCCAGTCACCCCCAACGAACTCCAGCCTCCAAACAAACACTGAAGGTATTTTTCACTGTCACTTTATATCCTAATTCCACCCGAAGACAGATCAGATTTTATACAACTTGCTCCCCATGTGGTAACAATTTGCTTGGCGTTTAGTGCCAATTCAATAAACTCAGAGCAACAATCCTGAATGGTACTTTTCGGAGGAAACCAAAGGGAACAGCATATGATTAAACTGGAAATTGTACGATTTTAACAGAAATAAATTCAGACTACTATCACCATTTCAGACAGGCAAGTCTCTGAAAGACATTAATAAAACTTTTCCTTTGCACATTTTCAATCATCTACTTGAGAAGTGGGAAAACAGTCTACTTTCAGAAACATCTAATAAAGCACAACTAACATTTTTAAAGGAAACACTGGCAACCTGAATGTAGCAAGAGCAAAAGAAATAAAAAGTTTAGCAAGATCTGATAATTCTACATAGAATAAAACCCACTACACACAGAGAAGCTGCTTCAGATTACATTTTGCCACCAACCTGCTTTCATTTTTGAGATTTTTGTATGAGAAAAAGTAATCACTATTAGGATAGGGTGATACACACAAAAGATTTTACAGTTATGTAAGAACAGAAGTTTAAAAGCTAAATTAAGATGAGAACATCTGTGCCCAATATCTGCCTCATGGAACATAAACTAGCAAAGATGTCCTATTTTTGTGCACAAATTATTGTAATAACAGTTACAAAGCATTAACCCAACAGAACTAATGAACACGGAAAAGATTACAGCTTGGCTTATGAGCATTAACGAAACAGGGGTTCCTGTAAGAAAGACTTTACTGTTTATATTATTATCCTTAAACTACTACGTAATTTAGCAAAGCTATCAAGACATTTTAAGCACAGAAATGAACTCCGTCCCAAATACACATTAAAGCCCTGAAAAAAAAACTCAACCACTGCTTGCATTGCAAAAAAAGCAAACATATCCTTGGCATTTCTGTTTGTATAGCAGCTCACAACAGTAAAAAGATAGAAACAATAACGTTAAATTTTCCATATACTCGTATACTCAAAGAAATACATGCAGCAATCTTATTGGAGGTCAGATAGCCAATTACTCTGAAGTCAATCTGATCAAATACACCTGTATTTCCAACATACCTTCTTTTCCACTCTCTCTCATTTTTTCATCTTGCTCTATTAACCACTTCAAAACTAGATGGCCTGCCGGATGTTCTGCGATGTGAAGCTTTAAGGGGAATAGACAAACCAAAACAAAACAAAATTATTTAGTGATGTTGTTTCAACATTCTGCCATCAGACACCACATCACACTGATTCACTAAGTCGGAACCTACGCAAATATCAACAAGTTTGATATAAATTTCTGGCTACTCATTCAAATTGACCAGTTTAATTCTTAACATCTTCCGTGTAACATTTAATTTTCAGTAATATAGGCTGCATCAACCAACATTTCATCCAGGCTTCCAAGGAGTTTGCTCTTAGTAAGGAGAATCTCCTGGTCTAGCTGCCTTTGCAAGAGCTTCTGGATCTTTCACATTTTGACACGTGAAAATTCACCAGAAAGCCACAGAAAACATAAGTAATTCCCATAAAATTTCATAAAATGCATATCAAAGAAGGGGAAAGACAGAGCTAAAACACCACAACCATGGAAATCTGGAGGATATCTATCTTAAATATAGTGCGCATTACATTTTTTTGTTTATTAGTCTATCGACACATATCTGACTGAGCTTAACAAAGTAGTGGAGGGGCACTCTTTGAAGAGAAGGTCATACTGTGAAGACAAACAGCTCTTATCTAAGATTTTTCCTTGCATGGAGATATGCACACCTGAAACCTAAGAGATCCAGTCCCTCTCAGTGTAAACAGTTAAATGACCTACAAAACTTTGCTAAGTGCTTGACTGCACAGTGGTAACATTAAAAGAGAGACTGCATAACATGCTTGTCAGCTACCTTCCCAGTGTGTGCTTAAAGCAGTTCTGAAGATTCACGATCATGAAGCACCTTGCTCTACAACTCATATGAAATGCTGGCTCAAGCCACCATCACTCCAGATGCACTAATAATAAACTATGAAATCCTGACGTCAGAGAACAGGATCACATCCAATATACGAGTGCTATCAGGGCAGTACTCTGATACCTTACATAAGGGTAAACAAGACAAGACTTCATCTTAGTAATACAGGAGATCTGCAAGATGTCAGCACCTTGTCTTACGTACACTACCTGTCCATCACGGCCACCTGGAACCAGCTCTTCTGCTGCTAAACTGGCAATTGCATCTAGTGCAGGCTGGATGTCACCCAGAGCTGTTCTTAAAATATCAGCAACCAAGACAAACGTAGCTTTGTCTATCACTACTTCTTGGGTATGTTCTTGCAAATATTCTAGCAAAGGCGAGGAAATGGCTTCCAGGAGTTCATGGCGACGGAGGTCAGTATTCTTCTTACTGGTGAAAGAGACAGCACATTACTGCAGAAAATTTGCACTATATGCACATAAAGTAACAAGAAATTTTAGAATGTATGTGCTATGTGAGACAAAAATTACTGCAAGATTAAAATATCAGCATTATTGTTCCCTCTGCTTCATGTACAATTAAACACATGATGGACACAGAATTTATGAACACAAGGAATGATAAAGTGTTTAAAGCTGACTGCCCTTGAACCTCATAGAGTTTTTTCTTGTTAGTGATATTTACCATTTCTTTTCATTTTGTTATCTCAGCTGTGGAGATGTATTTCTTACACAGCTTACTAGTCATCTAAAATTGCTCCTTCTTCAAAAGTTGATAAGCATCAAGGTCAACACCAGAGACTGACATCAAATTAACAATTTCCATTTTTCATTGCTAGATTTTGAGATGTACTTCTGTGCTACCCAAAGCACCAGTAACGCATATTACAAACTTTCTTGTACACTGAATTTGATACATGAGCTTACACACAGAATGGATCACAGTATTTGCCCTTTACAAAAGGGTTAAACTGCTGATCTCCAGTACACTGCTGGTTACCAATCCTCATATATGAAATTTAACAAAAAAACCCAAGAAAAAAATAAGGACAGATTAACATATCTAATAATGCTTATGCATTATTTATATATATTTACACTACTTAGATTTATTATGAAGAAAAGCTGAAATTATGACAGAAAGTCGCATGAATTCTTCTGCACTCTAAGAAAAACAATTTAATCTTCATCTGAGTTACCTATAAGCATTTCCATCTCCCTGTTGCAGAAGTGTGATGATTTCTGGAACAAAATGTGCAGGATCTCTAGGACTCAGCAAGTACAGTAAGACCTTCTTTCCATATTTGTTGTTTATTATATCGGGCAAAGAAGTCTTTATTTCCTGTGAGAGTAAATGAACCACAGCAAAATATTAATGAAATAACAGTTCTTGGTCACTGTCAGTATTAGAACTGTGAGAAACTCTAAATGACAGAGACATGCTATCTCTTATTGGTAATGTCCCTGCTGGAGCCCTCATGAAAGAGTGGGATTTCATGCTAAAATCTGCCTGAATCCTTACACATGCCAAGCGTTCTATATACACTTCCAATTACATACTAAGGTTCACAGTACCACACACCAACTTTGGTCCAGAATTAAGACTCCATGGGCCTGAGAGACGATGAGAAGAAAAGGACTTCCTCGAGAAGATCTGAAGAGCTTAAAACCTTCCTTTACCTACAAATGCTCATCTGTACTGCCAATCCACATAAATGATGAATTTTGCAATACTAACAAAAAAGACCTCCAAACCAAAGAAAGCTCTCTACAAAGCAACAACAAAAACCCCTTACTTTTTCTCCCCCTTGAGTCTTACTAGTTTTCTTACCCTCCTAAAGCTAAATTTTATTATGGACAAAATGATAATCTGTTTAAGGTATTTTAGAAATCTAACTGCTCTTTGAGATAAAGATTTGTTTCTTCTAAAGAGTATGCTTCAATGCTTGTTTTTAGATGCCCCCGCATCATCATCTCCTACTAGTTATGATTCACTATCTGAAGAGCTGATAGGTTTTAGGATTTTTTTTTCCTTTTCCTGCCATCCTTTCCCCATTCTTGACCTCACATAAACCCTGATGGGCCAACTGCGTATATGTGAAGGCCACTTCTTGTTCTCCTTTACTCTTCTGTCCAGACTGATGTGGTAGGATGACTAAACAGTAAACATTCCATTATATTTGATGATTTATTAATTTCTGATCTCAGATGATTCTGCAAATTACATCTTGGAAGCTCAGGTAAAGACATAGTATCTGAACTAACAATAATCAACTCTTCAGAAAGCAGAGTGCTTGTAACATAGGACAGGAACAGGTCAATTACCTCATACTAAGACAGCTCTGATATGTCTGAACTTACTTCCTTAGCCCTTTCGCAGAAGTTGCTGCATTCCAGACCAGGCTCTGCAAACAAAACCCAGCTGCAATCACAGCTGAAATACCTGAAGAACAAAAGCCATCTCTACAGCAAGATGCTTTCATCTCTGCAGACCCATTAGAGAGGCACAGTCTAAGGGCCAAATCTCCACACTAGGGTACAAAATCCCAATTCCTCCAATAGAAAGTTGCTCAAGGGAAGAATTGTTCCTATTATTCCTCCTCATATTCCTCCTCCACCCACAGAATATTTGCCCCATCTTTATCTCCCTGCCACTTCCCCTAACTAGTCAGCCCTTAAAGCTATAGCATGAGTACTACTGCAAGCAGACTACAACAATGCTAATTTCTCTGCTTACAGGATGCAAATATTTTTGCTTGTAAAATCAGTAAGGTAACATTGTCATTCTAAAGTTTTCCACTGACTTAATCTCTTGAAATACTACTAGAGCTGAAACTTCTCTGATAAAAGACATCAACTTTAAAGAGACTCCAGTTACCCATTCTCCAGAATAAGCATGTACTAAAAAGGAAAATTCAGCAAGTACTGAACCTAGCTTAAAAACTAATTCAAATAAATAATTAAAACAACATATGAAAGTGCTAAGGTCTGCAATTAAAAGAAAAAACTTATCATGATACATAAATATAACGAAACAGAAAAGATGGAAAGTATTTAAATAGTACAAGAAGGCAGATGGATTCCTGCTTTCATCCTCCTATGCACTGACAGGCACACTGACACCATTTAATTTACTATTTTAGGAAAAATTCAATTACTTACTGATATAATTAACTGCTTAACAAGTTTGGTGTCATCAATGCAATCAAATGCTGCCAGCAAGACCAGATGAGAAAATTCACCCTGAAAAGATGAGACATCAGAAACCGCATGCAGTCAAGTTTTATGAATATACTAATTGACATAGTATTTCTGAGGGCTTATCTCAAGCATAACACAACATGAAGCACAAGCAAATTCTGACTACTATCATAGAATGAGAGAAACCCAACATTTAGGCTCTCTCTAAAAGAAGGCTTCTTAAGAGAAGTAAATTGTTAAAACAAAGGTAGATTTCCATTTCAAGTGGATATACTGTTTCAAGCTATTAACCTAACCCTACTGTATAACCAACATTTGGAATCATAGTATTTTCCCCACAGGAACATTACATACAGACTTTATTTCTACAGAGATTTGCTTGAAACTGAACTAAGTCACATACAATGTACTTGGAGATCATGTCTCTGCGATGTACCATGCAGTCTCCACGGCACTTCAGGAGATCAAGTCTCCGGCACACTCAAAGGACACAACCAAATTCACTTGTACCTCAGTGAGACTCTACGTCAAAGTGAAGGCAGACCTCCGGTGCTCCAGTGCTGTGTAAGCTATTATTTGCCCACTGTCTCACATTTCCATATAGTACATAGTTTATAAAATGGAACAACTCATTTATTCTGGTACTAGAAAATTATGGAGAGAAACAAAACCTAGACCAGTGGCCCTCGAAGTGGATTGCACAAGACAATCCACTGTGGTGCAGAACAAAAATATTATTGGCACCATCAATATACAAATAAAAACAACCTCTAGTTATTTTTATCTCATCCTTTTGAATTTTCTATTTCTGTGTATGTTTTATAATGTACACTATTACAGTAATAAAGGTATATCATTTATACATAAATATATATATTGGGGATGCATGCCTAGGATGTGATCAAAAGTGCTTGAAGGCCACTGATTGAGACCACAATAACCATTAGCAAATTAAAAGACCACAACAATCAGGAAGCGACATTAAAAAAGCTCTTCTTTATATCTGCAGTTTTGCCCAACTCCATGAAATCTGGTTATGACTGTTACTCAGCTGGTGCTGCAGTCACCAAACACACGTTACTCATTAAAAAATAAAACCTACGTCTTCCATTATATATCACTCCACCATTAATTTATTTTGAAGCTTCCTGTCTTGAAAAAAATATTGAGCATCTTCTGGGAAATATATATGTTCAAAGAGCCTTTCCAATGATATCTCCAACAATTCTTGATTTTTCTTCCTCTTCTTTATAAAGGCTGTTTTACTCCCAACCAAGGAGAATTAACCAATGAGCCATATGAAGATACAATATAAAGTAGGGATCAACAAAAGAAAAAGTAGAAAGAAAACCAAGGAATAATAAAGAACTCGGCTACTTTATAAAGAAGCATAGTACTACATATAGTGCCCACAACGAAGCTTCTTGGTGTGTCTCTAAATATTCCATGCAGTTCAATTATTTTCTATTATCTATTAATCACCACTCTTTTAAGATTAGTTTTATTAAGATCTCAAAGTTGTTTCCAGTACCAAAGAACATTCAAGTTAGCCTCTATCAAATCACGTGTTTCAGAGATGATGAAACAAATTGTTAATGAATACTCACCGTTGCTATTTTTTCAATATACGTCTTCATAGTTTTCACAATGACTTTTCTGTCCTATCCAAAAGAAAAGGGGAAACTCAAATGAGCCTAGAATACCAGTGATTCTGAGTAACTAAATTGCTATTTACACCCTTCAAAAAGATAACCTTCAGTTTGCTTACTAAAGCAAAGGCTATCTACCAAAGACTCACACTAATTCTGTTAGTCTACAAACTATTCTTCACCAGTGTGAAAAGTTAAACCTGAATTGTGACTCACGAAGAGATCCTGTGGTATATTTACAAGTCCAGACCATCAATGGGAGATGCCAAAAAAACCTGGGAAAAAATCCCAACAAACAAAAAATCCCAAACCACCACATATGTTCACTTGTATTTTGTCCATTAATCAAAGAAGAACGCATTTAATCTCTTCATTTAGAAAGATACATATTCAAAGGGACCTGCAACTCCAGCTTGTTTTAAACTCCTATTACTAGCAAGAATATTTTGTCAGAAAGTTCCCTCCCTGTAGTTTTGGCTCACTGCTCAGTCCTCTTTAGATCCATTACTACTCTAGATCCCAGGAATCTGACTTATTTTTCTGCATTCTTTAACAAGTAGACTATTTTAATATATAATCTTTTTTAATTTTAATACAGAAAAACATAGGAGGCATTACAATATTTCCAAGAGGTGATGACATACATTACACCCAAAGTATTTCTGGATAGTCTATTAGCAGATGAAACTAAAACACACTTCCTTATAACATGCTGTAAGTCTTGGCATTCCACAGCCGAACACGGTTTCACATTATGGCTTCTTTACTGTCCTCTCCCTACTGCCAATTTCACTTGCATTAAGAGATCTATGGGACATATGAAATGCCAATAACCTTACAATGGAAAAGTTCTATGTGTCATTGCCAAAACCTCTGCTAAAAATAAAAGGATGCTTCCACTATAAAAGTTCTAATGAAAGCATTGATTCACAAAAAACTAGCGCTCAAGTTTGCAATAAATAAAAAGGGGGGCCAGTTTTCAACCTTGTTCTCAAATTGTTAATTACATGAAAATGTGCACACGCAGAAGGACCCATGTGGGCAGCCACAGAGGACTAAGTAAAGGGAAACCAAACATTACCTTGGGAGTGCCATGCCACAAACAGTGCATTGCTACTCGGGCTCCATCATGAGTGTGTGCCAGGTAGATGACAGCCTCTCTGATAGCTTCTATCATTTCCTGGGGAAGAAAAGGTGATAAAAGAAAAAGGTGAAAGAAAAGGCTTGAGAAATCTCAAGGCAGATGGGAGCGGGCCTGAAAGGATTTTTTTTGTCTGCCCACAATACTGTATTGCACCACTGGCTCTACAGAACCACTCACTTCCTTGACCTATGAAAAACTGCCTCAAGAGGAGTCCAAAAGGCTGTAAATGACACAAGCTTTCTCTCTTTAAAACTACACTGTTCATCACAATCATGCCATGAAATCGTAACTGTATTGAAGCTTGTCAGCTGTCCTATTACAGAAAATTCAAGAAAGGGTGCTCAGAACTGAGACAGAAATTAGAGACAAAGACAACCATCATTTACGAAGAAATCTTTGAAGGTGACACATATTCCTATGTACATACAGAATACTTGCCACAAAGTAAGAACTAAAAAGTCATTTAAACACCAGGTTATGTTACAAATCTGATAAGAGCCAAAAGTTGTGTCTTTGTATCAAAGGAACAAGGTTTACTGAAGTCATCTGACAAATAATACCATCTGCCAAAGAAAAAAAAACCCAACCAAATCAAACAACCTCTTGGGTTACTAGATACTTTTGTTACTATCCAATAAATTTTCTTGATATGCAGCTCCCACCTATCCTTCTTTCTATCCCTAGTGCTTCTTCAAAGGCTCCAAGCATTTTACCAGTTATTTACAAACTGCCCAATCACAACACAATTGGTGTTACTAGCTATAAGCACAGGTAGGAGCAGATCTGCAGAAGGGGTTTCCAAACCCCAAAGAGAATGTCCATATAATACTACATCTACATGAAAAGCCAAGCAAGAAGGACATAGGCCCTTATTCCCCTGATTCAGAAAAGCCTGCAAATCCAAAAGCATTCTCAGACATAGCATTGCATGAAACCATGCACAGGAATGTTCAACTAGGCAAGATTTGGACTCAGAAAAGGCCACAAATAGTCCACTTCCCTACCCCTAGCTTTGGGTTCATTAACAGTAAAAAAGAAGTATTCAGGAGTCTGGTCTGACAGAAACAGCTAAGAGCAGCAAGTTTAGAAGGCTCTACCTTACTTGAAGTGAGGTAGTTCTCAGCTGCAGAAGCAGGGAAAGGCTGATGGACACAGTCTGAAGACAGGCGAAGTCAAACAGGATACCAGCTTAAACCATGTCACATCACACAGACAGATTTAGGCCTAAATACAAGAATGTCTGACATAATCTTAAAACTGGAATTTAATACAGACATAGCAGACAAAGTTTTGGCTGCTGACAGAATGGCCAATCTCATTGTATTTTGGTCAAGAGATTTTGGACAGTCACTGCAAGTCGTTAAGAAACTACACAATGGAAAGCTAACTATTGCAAGCCCTTACTTTATTCCCCAGCTACAAAGAAGAGTCATTCAGCAGGGAGAGGAAACACCAAAGTCATCTCATTAGTTTGGTTTTTTTTAAGTTCAGGTATCAAATTCAGACAAACACTAGTGTGAAAGTTCACTGTTACTTAAATCTCCACACAATGCTAGTCTTCAATCATCTATCTAGAATCACCAGATGTGTAAAACTCTATCAATAAAAGATGTGCATTTTTGTCTAGTTAACTTGCAACATTTTCACAAGAAGATAAAAAACATCCCACTGAAAGGCAAAAGACAAAAACCAAAATAAACATACTTACAGATCTTTGTTTCGGAAGAGCGTAAGTGAAAAAGTCCAAAAATACTTTATGTACCAGTGAGTGCTTTATCACCGCCTCTCTGTATTTGGATAGATGAAAATAAGCAAAAAGTTCCCCAAATCATTTTAACATATGCTAGCAATACCTCATTTGTATTTTAAAAAGTTAGGCAGTATGGTACGCAAAAAACACATGGTCATTTTGGATTAGATGTTTATGATTTACAATACGTGGAAGATTTTACCAAAACTTACAAATTATAGAATCTGTTTTCTCATAAAGACCACTGGAAAAGCACACACCACAGCGCAACATTTCTACCAATTGTCTGACTGGGACAGAAGACATTTTAATTCATAGAAGTGGAGTTCAAAATTAAGGTAAGATATTCATTATCACACCTTGGACAAAAATCACAGACTATTCAGCACAGCAATGACACAGCTTAAAAGAGTATCAGTACCACTGCTGTATGAACTGGTAAGAATATCAGTGCCATTGTTTGTACGTCAGAAACAAACTGGCTTGTCCTAGATTGTCAGACCTGCAAACAACTTTTGCCCTTACTTTTGTGCCATTGGTGTAAGAACCTGCTTCATTTCATCCAAGATGGCCTCTCTCTTTTCAGGTTGAGCTTCCAGGACTTTATCCAGTGTTGGGGCAGCCGGTGTCTGAAATGAATGCACGATCACAGGTTTAATTTTACCCGTAGGTATCAGAACTCACAGAAAATCATAATGCTTAGAACTTTTTCAATCAAAGTTTATGAATAATATCAAAAACAAAATGAGTTTTCTGGAAAACTAACAATTTCTACAATTTTAAAAATTAAAAGCTACCGTTTTTGAGTACGGCAGAAGCTGTAAACTTATGCTTCTACAAATCAAATATTCCTCATTAGCACAAAAAAAAACCACTTCTATGGTCTGAGCTGCTTTTTGTCAATTGTATCAGCTCTTCATGACCCTGTCAGATACAAGGCAAAATACACAAAATTGGCATTGTGTTAAAGTGCTCCTGAGCTAAGCAGAAATTCTGCTTTATGTATACGTCAGAGGGTAACACAAGTCAATAAACTGAGAAGTTAAGAAAGGCCCAGGAAATTCCAGTTCAAGAAGAGCAGAGAAGGAATATATACCATATACCTTACATACGGAAGTAGTTCCTGGTGTCTTAATGAGAGAATTACACTGCTAAGTCTTGTAAAATAATCTGCCGTTAGAAGAACAATCTGACTAGCCAGAAAATTAGAAGAAATATTTTTAAATCATCCCTGCCACTTTTTAAAGACTACATTGCAATTTTTTATAAACCTACATTGTGTTGAGTCTCAGTTTTGCACCACAATGTATGGCTACTTAAAGCACTTATGCAAAAAATACCAGAATGATGGTAATTAACACCGCACTCGATTTCTTGGGCTATTTGACTCTCAGTACAAATTACAGCTCATAATCACAGTAAGCAAGCCTCTCTACTACTCAGTGTTGCAAAATACCTAAATAAAACTTACAATAATCTGTTAAGAAAATACAGGTTCAGAAATGAGCTGTTAATTTCTTAAGGCAATTTTAATAGAAATCTTGGGTAAAAGTATGCTGTGTTGCACAACTGGTTAAAAAGTCGTTCAAGTGGAGTAATTGTGTAAAACAGTACTGTACGTTGCAGAAAAACTCCTGACTCTAATGGATGCCAACTTTCCAAGTCCGAAAGACGAAAAAAAGAATTCAAAAGAATGGAGGTGGTACTTTTTGAAAAGGTTCCAACTGCCTGGTGTGGATTTACATATAAATGGTTTCAATGGAGTTTGGACTCAAGTCCTACAGTCTCCACAGGAAAAGAAAACAAAGAGAAAAATTAAGCCTAAATGGAATCCTATATGTGAATACAGGCCCTTTCTGCCCACACTCAGCTCTTATGAGACATAAGGTAGTTCTGACATAAGTGTCATCCACAATATTAATGGAGAATTATGTCTAATCTTACCTCAGAAAGCACAATTTCAGCCTAGACTCTATGATATTATGACAACTGGAACCACATGGTAGCAAACTGTTTTTGATGAGCAGAGCCAGCTCATACATGAACATGGCGTATTTTATAGTTCAAACTGAAAAAACCCTAACAATTTCATCTAGACTAGAAATGTGCAAGTAATCATTACATTTAAACATGCTAAACTAGACTATCTTTGGACAGCTGACAGAAAGAAATGTAATCAAAAGAAATAGTAAGCAAGATAGGTTAGGCATTACTAACACAACACCTTAGGGGCTAAACTACAAAGTATTGAAATACCACCTTGTAAACCTGAAAAGTGTTCCCATATAGTTCTTCCGTCAGCATATTCCTCTGCTCCAGAATGGCTTTGTCATTATATGCATATTCCACTACAGCAGATGCTTCGGCATGACGGAGCATTTTTTTCACATGGCCTTTAAAACTTTTTATTATCTCTGCAACTTGTGCTTTTGTCCTGTTTTACATGGAAATACAAACAGCAAGAGTTAAAACTTTTGGGGATAGGCTGACCTATTGATAGTTTCATTTTTAGAAACACATTTTGGTAATAGATTTTATGCATCTGGATCAGCCTTATGGCACTTAGGAAAATATGTAAAGAAAGCCAAGAATATGGAGAAATTATAAGGCATTTCAAGGGAGAGAAAACCGCAAATAAGTTCTAAAGAATAAAGACGCCATCCTGAAACACTTAGCAGAGAAAATTTTTAAAAGCCAGTTTTGTATATGCAGCAAAGATCAACTTTGAGCATACATTTGACGGTTTTTGTCATGTTTTCCTTGACACTACAGCATTAGCTTTACTTCTCGCAAAAGGAGAAATATTGTTAGCATTCCCCCACCTTAACTCTATTATAAAGATATTTCCAGAGACATGTTTTTCATTATTTATCCACTACAGATTAAGAAGCAGCATTCAGACTGGAAATGAAACAACACAACACTGATGACCAAATTCACTTCATACTCACCCATACATAAGAAATTTCTTCACAATATTTCTGGAATATTTTGACTTGCTCAACTCCACTAGGCTATCTAGAAGAAGGGAAAAGCATTCAGCTGGTTTATTTTTCACTACATTAACTCTAAAAAACAACATGTCATTATTTTAATAGGTTTGAAGAGTTCACTAGAAATGATGCATCAGTTCAGAAAAAAAATGCAAAAATATTCAAGAGAAAACAATATGGCTTGTTTAAATGCATCCTAACCACAACACAGAAGCATATAGGTAAAATGAAAGTACCTTTCAATTCTTCAAATGTTTCTTGCCTTTGCTTCTCATTACCATACTGAATAAAGCACTGGATCACTCGAGTTGAATCATGTGCAAATGCCAGCTAAAGGACAGAGATATTTCATTACTTTAGGCCATTCAAAAGGCATTATGCACCATAATTATTTTAATGTGTGTGCTCTCTGGTATAGTTTCATGCCATATGTAATGTCAATTATAAAATCAGAAAAACAGCTGCCTATTTATTAACAAACCAAGACTTAGGGGTTTTTACCCTTTTACAGGTACTCTGTCAAAGAAAATACTGACAGTACTTGCAGTTGCTGACAATTAAAGACATGCACTAAGGTTTTTCATGTTGAAATAAAACCACTAAATGGTATCTCATTTTATTTCCTGTTCTTTGGAATTTCAGAGTGAGTGTGATGATATGTTCCACTTCAGCAAGGAATACCAAAAATTCAACATGTTCTTCGCTGCAAATTATATATTTCAAGAATAAAGCAGAAAGACTGATTATTATAGTTAAGCATCGGGACACTAACTTCCCTAGAAAACTGCAAAGCAGCAATTGTAATTAATCAAATCTCTGAGTTGCTGAACCCCAGCTAACAACAATTTTCACTGGACTAAAGCTGCTTGGCTTTTACAGACAGAAATCAGACAGCCTTTTACAGTAGCCAGCTGACAGACAAAGCATCCTGGGACTACTGTCTGAAAATACACATGCCAAATGCAGTCTTTCAGTCCTGTTTTTATTCTTTTTACTCTCAGTTTCACCATTCTTTAAAGAAGATTTTGTGAATTTGTGCACTATGCCATTAGTTTTTCTTACATTTTTAATTTTTCCATGAAGAAGCTTCTGTAGCTCATTCATCAGCTTTTCTCGTTTCTCCTTATCGCATTTCTTCCTGCAAGCAAAAAAAACCTAGTAAAACAATTTTAATTGAGGAAGCAGATTTTTGTAGCATGATTCACTTATATCTATAAATTAAGAAGCAAGACAGTACAAAATAAAACCAGGTTGGCTTCTGCCAATCCAAGTTTATACTGTCATTCATTAAGCCTGTACAGAGAAGTAATTAAGCTGTTTCAGTTCCTGGAAATCAAACCAGAATTCCACACTTTAACCTTATTCATGAAACATAAACTGAAATTTGCAGTCAAGAGTTCCTTACAGATCCAAAGATCTGCAAACACCTTACAGCAAAATTTGCTAAGCAAAAGCACTTAGAACAAGCAAAATTAACTTTTCTTGCTGATGTGGGGCACCAGTTCTAGAATTTCACCTCTAGACAGAGATGACAAACCTTCACAGAAAACTCATGCAGTAATCCCACTACAGGATGAGGGTGAATCAGTACATGCTCAGTAGTTCAGGGTTAAAAAAAAAGTAAGACAACTTCTTAAACATTTACTCACAAATTTTAGCCTAAAATACAAGTTTAATCCAGACATTCTTAGGACCATAGGTCACCATACTCTGTTTGAACTGCCTACTAAATTGCATGCAATGTTACTGTTCACCCTAAGAGATCTGGTTTGGAAATACAGTTTTCTATAATTACAAAAGAGAAAGACAGTATGCTGTCAATTTATGACTAAAATTCAACCAAATAGAAGAGAAAAAAAACATCATTACCTTCTCACACTTTCCCATATTTGTTTTGATTTTACAATTATGTCATAATTACTTTTATCATTAATTTGTCTGGTTTGCTTTAATTCTTTCCTTTTCTTTTTGAAGTCACTCCATTTTGGCTTCTTAGAATCTGACCCTTAGGACAAAAACAAATACATTTTCTACAGTCAATAAAAGAGAAGTAAGAGAATTCTTTATCAGGATAAACTGTGGCAGCTCTACAATTTGAATTCCTAATGATTTAGGACCTTTGCCTGCAGTTGCCCAGCTAGCTAACATGAAACCATAAATATTGAGTAAGTATGCTAAGCTAGCAATCACCACTTCTAGACTATTGGAAGAAGGAAAACAATTAATTTTCCTTAACACTGTCAAAGGATTCATCACAAATCTCTTAATAGCTTGAAAATTGACTGAAGATGCACTTAGCAGCCTATGACCGCCCCAATAATTCTATTTAGTTCACCCTTAATTTATGCATACCTTTACCCTCTTTCAAAAGGAGAGCCCTAACTCAAAGATACATACCTGAAAACTCAGAGAAAAGGAAAAAAAATAAAGCTTTAAAACTTGCCTAATCTTTTTACTCAGTCAAATTTCTTAAGCATGGGAATTTACTATATAACCACTGCATACTGCCACACAACAAACCTGGGTGAAATAACATTATAAAATGCCACAAGTTATGGAGGAATGTCAAGTTTTTGATTTTAGTGTTATTCATACCTTGACAAAAACCATCATCTGGTATTATATGGCCTCACAGAAGCATGTCGTGCTAACTATTACATCTAAAGGGAACATTAAAGACACAGCTTTAAATTTTTAGAGCTTAAAGCACCACTCATTGGTATTCAGCAGCATGCACTTAACTGTCCTACCCATTCAAAAATCCAGGCGTTTCTTTTACAAAGCATGTTATTGATTTTTATATCACCCTCCTAAAGTAACAGTGGCAAGCAACGCTTGTAATGCTCTGAGAGCAATGCAATACACAGAGGCTTCCATTTACTCTTATAAACAACATTTAAAGGTTTGCTGTGGGTTTCCCTTTTTTAAAAGCAGCCTAGTAAGAACATTCTGATGTTATTAGATTTTCAGAAATCTAGTTCATATTTCAAGTGAAGCCATTCTGCAGACATGCAAGAACTGCAATAACAAAACACTTAAGATCATCCACTGTCCTTCAAACAAATTACATTTTTCTGCAGAACTCCGGAACTCCCCACTTAAGATTCCACTTCTTGTTTTACAATACTGATTAATTGCTCCAGCAGAACTTTACTTTACACCAGAGGCAGTGACAGGATGAAGATGTCATGCAGTAGAAATTAATTTCAACATCCATTAAAACATGATAAAACCAGACAACTATTCAGGCTTTCTGAATAAACAACAGGGGAAAAAGAAGAGCTGCAAAATGTAAAAACAGTGTTAACACCCATGATGTTTAGTTTTTTTAATTAAAGATTGTGACCAGATAGTCTGGACCACAGAAATGAAACAATGTAAAGGAACACCAACTTTGTTTCACTAATTTCTTTTAGAACAGTTGATTACATTTCCAAAACGAACTACAAAAAGCTCTTCATTTTCAAATCATATGTTAAAATTGCCAGTTTCTAACTAATCACTTCGCGCTGCCATTAAAATAAAAAGAGCTTTAGACAGTGTGACAAATTTAAAATTTGCTACTGTGTCTTTACTTTTGACTTCGAAGAAAATGCCAAACTGCTGATTTTCATGGCTTCAGCCTCAACCTTAGCAAAGTGAAATAATTTTTCCCACAGCAAAGATTAAACAGGAAGTAAACCTGGAGTTATTCAGCCAGTTTGGAACTTCAGGTGGAAAGAGGAAGATCTACATGTATTTCCCAAAATCTGGTCTCCATTGACATCCAGGCTTAAAAATCTGCTCACCTCCATCTTCGCTATCCTGGAGCTTTCTCTTCTTTGCAAACTTTTCTGGTTGCTGTTTATTCTTGAATTGTTTGACAGTGGCTTTTCCAGGTCTTAACTGTCCTTTAACAAATTTCTTGGAAACGGATTTAGGCTTTCCCTCCTCATCTCCTTTGTTAAAGACTTTCTTTGGTGGACCTGAATCTATTAACCAACACAACAGAAATTAAAATGCCATCATACAGCTATTGATGCTTCAAAATTTAAAAAAAACACATTACTGTAACAAGAATTAAACTACTTTATAGTAAGAATTCTATATTTAACAGTAATTCTTACATGCTTCTCAAAGCCAGTGTTTTCACTGAAGTCCGTGGGTGTGTATGTTTTCTCCAGGAAGTTTTGCCCAGGCATTACTTTCTGGGCAGCAGTGTAACAGCTCAGGCATAAAAAGGATTATTATATATTAAGAATTTCACCATCCCTGACATCAAAGTCAGCAATTCCCAAATCACAGTTTATGATCAGAGCTGTTTCAACATCATCTAAGACAGCAAACAGTAAAAGGCATCTTACAGTCCTAACCCACAGCAGGCTCCCATCTAGCTTCACCTCTCAAACAATTTCTTCCTAAAGTGGGAAGACAAAGTCTAGGTTCAAAAGGTTATCAACTTCAAATTTTTAACTGAGAACATTTCAAGTGAATTCAATAAAGCTGAAAGCCATGCAATGAAATCTGTTCAAAGGATTTCAGCAAGTTAGTGGCTCATAGAGTCAGAACAGTTTTGAATGCAAGACAGAGTCATAGAATGACCATGGCTGGAAGGCACCACTTGAAGTCATCTGGTCCAACCCTCCTGCTCACACAGGGCCACCCAAAGCTGGTTTCCCAGGACCATGTCTGGGTGGCTTTTGACTATCTCCAACGTGCAAAACTCCACCGTCTCCCTGAGCAACCTGTGCCCGTGCAGAGTCACCCCCAGAGTAAAGAAATCTTTCCTGATGTTGAGAGGGAACCTCCTGTGTTTCATTTTGTGCCCACTGTTCTCTGCTCCTGTCACTGCATACACCTGGAAAGAGCCTGGCTCTGTCTTTGAGCTCTCCCTTCAGATACCTGTATGCATTGAGAAGATCCCCCTCAGCCTTGTCTTCTCCAGGCTGAACTGTCCCAAATGTCTGAGCCTTTCCTAATAGAAGAGATGCCCTGGTCCCGTCATCATCTTTCATCCCTTCATCAGCAGCCCTTCAGGAGCTCCCTCTAGTATGTCCGTATATCTACTGCACTGAACAGCCACATTGGGACACAGCACTACAGGTGAAGCTTCACCAGCGCTGAGGAGAGGGCAAGGGTCACAGACCTCAGTCTGCTCGCAGCACTGCTCCTAATGCAGCCCTGGATCCAATTAGCCACCTGAGTACACTGGTGGCTCATGTTCAACTCTGATCACCAGGAGCCCCTGGGCTTTCCCCAGCATGTTCAAGTGCATGGGACTGCTCTCCTCAAGCTGCAGACTTGGCCCTTTGCTCCTTGATGAACTTCACCAGGCTCCTGCCAGGCCATTTGTCCCACCTGCTGGCATCCCCCTGGAGGGCACCATCACCCTCTGGCACATCTGCCACTCCTTGCATTTCTGTGCCACCTGTAAATACAAAGATGCTGCACTTCACCCCACCATCCAGGTCCTCTATGAAGCTGTTGAACAGAACTGGACTTTGTGTTGACTCCTGGGATCCACTGCTATTCAGTGGCCTCTGAAGAGCATCCCAGTGTCGGGCCCAGCCGCTCAGCCAGTTTTCAATCCACCTCACCAACTGCTCATCCATCCTTCATTCACCAGCACCGCTGTGAGAACCTCACAGGAGAGAAGACACTGTCAAAGTCTCACCGAACTCCATCCAGACAGACAACACACACTTCTCCTTTCTCATCTATAAAACTAGTCGTTTCAAGACATGAATTTACCAAGGGAGAAAAAAAAAAAGAACTCCAAGCATGCCAGTACACAGCCATAACCATTCAATCAAGGCTCCTACTGGCGACCCTTCGCCTTCTTACCATTATCTTTTTTGAATTTCCTTTTCCCGGGCGGCACTTTTCCACGAGGTCCTTTTCCACTCTTCCCCACAAACTTCTTTTTACCCTTGTTTTCCATCGCGGCAACACTGCAAACGGAGTAAGAGACAGCATTACTGGACAGCCGCGGCTCCCGTGTGAGGAAAAGACACCACGCGCCTCCTGGTTAACAACCATGGCGAAGTTAAACCTTCCCACCGGTGGGGTACCAGACGGCGTGCCCAGTCGGGAAGGCTCAGGCAGGCGACCCGCGGTGCCCGCGCCCCAGACCGCCCAGCCCCAGCCCGGCCGCGGCCGCTCCGGGCCCGCCGCTCACCGCACACGTGCGGCCCGTCCGCGCCTGCCGGCTCCCTGCGCCGGCCGCCGCTCCCCATTGGCCGCCGAGCCGCTGCCGCGCGACAGTGCCGCGCTGCCGTGCCGTGCAGCGCGCCGGGCGCACCCGCGCCCCCCCCCGGTGCTGCGCGGCGCTGGCAGGCTGCGGAGGCTCCCTCAGGCCGGGCCGCGCCCCCGGGGCGCTCTGCGGGCACGGGCCTGGCGGGCAGCCGCCTCCCTGAGCCAGCAGTGTGCCCTGGTGGCCAGTGGTGTCCTGGGGGACATTAGGAAGAATATTCCCAGCAGGTCGAAGGAGGTGATCCTGATCCTGCCCATCTGTCAGCCCTGGTGAGGCCTCACCTGCAGTGCTGTGTCCAGTTCCGGGCTCCTCAGGACAAGAGAGACATGAAGCTCCTGCCGCAGGTCCAGGGGAGGGCAAGAGAGGTGACCAAGAGAATGGAGCATCTCTTACGCAGAAAGGCTGGGGGAGCTGGGCCTGTGCACAGAGTCGCAGAATATGCTGAGTTGGAAGGACCCAAAAGGATCATCAAGTCGAACTCCTGGCCCTCCATGGTGTGATACCCACAAGAATCACACCATGAGTCTGAGAGCATTGTCCAAAATGCCTCTTGAACTCTGCCATGCTTGATGCTGTTGCCACTTCCCTGGGGAGCCTCTTCCAGTGCCCAACCACCCTCTTCTCCTAATACCCAACCTAAACCTCCCCTGGCACAACTCCAGGCCATTCTCTCAGGTCCTGTCACTGATCACCACAGAGAAGAGATCAGTGCCTGTCCCTCCAGGCTGAACAAACTGAGTGACCTCAGATGCTGCTCATACAGCTTCACCTCAAGGCTCTTCATCATCCTCATGTCCCTCCGTTGGACCCTCTCCCATAGCTTTATATCTCTTATATATAGTGGGACCCAAAACTGCCCCCAGCACTCAAGGTGAGGTCACCCCAGTGCAGAGCAGAGCAAGACAATCTTCTCCCTTGCCCAGCTGTGCCTGATGCCCCCCAGGACACAGGTGGCCCTCCTGGCTGCCAGGGCACTGCTGACTTGTGTTCAACTTGCCATCCACCATACCCTTCCCCTTCTCCTGCCTTTGCTGCCTGGCACCTCTTCTCCACTGCAGATTGCCTGGGGCACAGCAGAAATGAGAACATGTCACAGCCCTTATTAAATGCCCTTGATGCTAGGGAGCACCAAGTGGCAGTGGTGCTGTGCAGGTGTGTGGTGGTGTGAAAGGCCCTTGGCAAGTGCTGGTTCACCGAAGGGGGGTTGGGTAAGGGCTCCTGAACAGGATGTGTGCTCATAAATGTGCTAATTACTACATTTGATTGCAGAGGTAATTCTCTTGGGCTTCATTTCACTGAGGTCCCATCAATTATGTGTGCAGAAGCAACCAAGGTAAGCAGTTCCAGGAGCAGGGAGTCTTTGCATTGCAGAGCAGATGTGTGAACTCAGCAGAGACTGAGGCTCTTACTGCAACTTGGGCTTTCTTGAACACTCTCTGATGGTTCCAAGCATTGTAACTAGGAGTCCCTGAGAACCAGTCATTCCTGAGAACAGGGATGAGGGAAACCCATGGAATTTGGCTCAGCCAAGCCAAATTCCAACATGTTTTCTGATGCCAGAAGTACCCTAGATGGGCCCTACAAAATCATCATAAAACTTGTCAGTTGTCTCTCCTGGTGATCCTTGTGTCTCTCAGCCTCCTGCTGTATTTTGATGCTGCCTTTTTCTGTGCATCTTGGTGAGAAACCTGGAGAGCTGCTATGTGGTGTGACCAGTATGTGCTGTGTGATGGAGCACAGGACAGACCATAGGGCAAGATAACAGGATGTAGCACAGCTCCAGCTTTTTCTTTCAGGCCAATTTCAATAACTCCCAAACTGCATACACTGAGGAGCAACCTTTTATGCACAAGGTCTGCCTTTCTGCAGTCTCTTGATTGCTTCAATGATGTTGCTTTCCAGTTTTGAGGCCAGTCCTGGATGCCTTTCCCTGAGGAGTTACATGCTCCAACACCTCCTGTAAATGCGTCCTGAGTCTTTTGAACTGAGTAAGGGCTGCACCTGTGAATTGCAGTGTTTTCTGAAGATGGATTTGGAAGGAGTCAGGCCCTCTCTGTCTCCAGTGCTGATCCAGACTGCCCAGTTCTGATGGAAGTTGTGTCAGTCGCTCCTGGTTGTGTCTGAAGTAAATAAAAATTGAGTCAGATCTGCAGTTAATGCAGCTGCATACTCAAAATCTCCCATGAGATCTTAAATTAGTTACTGTTGTGTATAGGGCTTTTAGTCAATGAAAATGCACTGAAGGCTGTACTCAATAATAGCATGTTGATACCTTGCTCTAACCATATCCAACCATTTCATCATTAAAAAAAAAAAAAAATCCATTATTTTCCTTTGCCACCAGCTGATGTGTAGGTGTAACTGAATTTTGCTGCCCAAAAAGGTCCTCAAAGATGGAGATCTAAAGACAGCATGGAACCAGTTGCCTGTTACTCCTGCTGCCATGCTGAAGTTGGGAAGGGTGGTGACAGCATGTAGAGTTACCATCCATTCCCTGGACTATGGCATAGCCATGGAGGCAGCAGAGCCACAGGTGTTTCACTGCCCCTTGTTCCCTACTCCCTATTTTGCTTTCCCCTGTGGCTGCCTGCAAGCTTCTTACAGCTTGATTTTTAATCTTCTGATTGACTTAGAATTCAGTGCATTTCTCATTAAAAGTCAACTGAGCTGGAAAAGATGATGAGACGCAACTGTATAGAAATGGTGAATTCTTAGTAGCAGTCACAGTCTGTTACTCTGTGATAACCTGGTTACACTGAGAACCACAAACTAATTCACATTTTTATTTCCATACTTCGACTCTGTGAAAGGAATCAACTTGTGGTCTTTTTCCAAAGTATAGAGAAGTGGTGGAAGTGACAGAGTGAAAGTAATTTAGCTACCTCTTGAGAAGAGTGGAGGGCAGTCTTCCTGTGAATCTTGATATTGCTTGCTTTCTGTTGTTTATAGTTAGATAGATCTGCTAAGGGTTTCACTGACATGACAACTAAAGTGAATTATATTACCCTTTTCCTAAAGTTGTCTCAAAACACTCAGCTGTATAGTCATTTGTCCTTATTTCTCAGCTCACTGTTTTGAGAGCAGATGGAGTGTGACATGTATGTGTCCTAGAATCAGTGTTCCTGGGAGAATTTCTGAGATCGCCTGAAATCCAGCATTATAGCTGAATGTTGTGAGTGAAGGCTGGCCTTCTTCTCTTGTATTGGTTTCCATATAAAGACCATGAGTGCTTTTAATCTACTGGTTTACCAGGCCAAACCCTGTATTCCTAATAGATCTTGGGAAGAAAGCTCTATTCTCTTTGAATTCTTAAGAAATTCCACCTATATTCTAGCAAAACTGAATCTATATTCCTCCTCTCAGGAGGTACTTACATATTAGCATAGGAAAACCTTTTCTGCTGGGATTTTGTGTGACAGTGATTTATTTTAGAGGAAGTACCATGTTCAGTTCTGTGCTATTTCCTGAACTCAGGTGGGTTTCATACTTTGTGCTACCATCCTCTTTTATTAATGCTTTTGTGAGTGTTTCGTTCATGTACATTTGAGGATCTCTGTAGTGTTAGCAGTATCATCTCAGCATAGAAAATGACCCATAACTTTAAAAACAAGTTTCTGCCTCTTCTTCCACCACTGAAGAAGTGCTAAAGATTGTTTGGGATTTCTGCACAGATACTTACAAATGTTCACTGTAGAAAAAAAATCAAATTAAAGACAGTGATTTGAAGTAATCACTGAAGTGATTTTTTTTTAAGTAAAAACTGAACACTGGCTTTTGTTCAGAGGCCATTAAACAAAAGATTTATTATTGTACATTCCAGTGCCATTGAGCAATGCTTTGTTCGCAGTAGTTTGGAATCAAGATCCATTTGGTATTTGACTGCAGACTAACAAGTTACATGAGGGATGTCTAAAACCTCCTGTAAAAAAATGCTGAAGTCCCAGGAAGATCAGGGTGAAGTCTCAGTTTAGTGTTGTGAGATTACATGCCTGAGTAATGGCTAATGTGGGGAGGAGCAGACACTCAAAAAAGACATTTTTATACTTCTGACTCCCTTTTCTTTGGTTTTCTTGAATTTAATTTTTGTTTCTTCTGTAATTATGTGCATCTGAAGTCTGTGTGGGTTGAACCTGGTGAGCAGAACCTGAACAGTTAACAGGTGTCCAATATCCTCTTGGATGCTTCCAGCAAGAAAGTAATTTTTCTGCCTGAAGTCTCCTGTGGAACTGTTGTCCTCCATCCTGCTGACACTCCATATATATACTATACTATATACTGACAGTGCATCTTTCCCCAGTTTTAGCTCTCAACTTGATCAGTGCACATTTACAAATATGTGTGTTTTCTAATCATGAAGAGTAAAAACATGTATCTCACATGCAAGGGCTTAAGGAAGAATGAAATGTATGCCGTCTGGAGACCTGTTCTTCCAATCTCTAAATGCATTTTTTGACTTTGTCTTTTTTAATAGATCTTAAAAAAAAAAAAGGCAAAATAAAAAAGCACAACATGTAGAACCTTACTTAAACAAACTAATAACAATTTAGTTATTTAGTTGTTTCACTGCAGTTAGATCCAGACGCATCAAAGTTGATTTTGGATACATAGTTGTCAAAATTATTACAAAGAATTCTGTGGGTCTAGCACACAATATGCAGTAAATCACTGTTACTCTTAGCAACCACTACATTAACAGTAAACACATTGATTTCCTATACTATTCCTAAGGACAGAATATTCTAATGTCAGTTCAAATGGGAGAACTCATATCAACAGACATTCAAAATGAATGCTACTGAAAATGCAATTTATCATGAATTGCTGTGTATATATTGCTGCTTACAAAAATTTAAATGTATCTGTCTGGGGTGAACATAAAATAACCAACCATATGTAATTTTTGAAAGATAAGCCACTAAAACCATTTCTTACTGCTGTAATTTCTTGAAGGTGGACCTCCGAAATGACCATGTATCCAACAAAGTGTGCAAATTTATAGCTTCCTAATATGATATTCGATGTCTTTTCTGTTATGCTTTTTGAGTCTATAGGATGCAAGAAAATCTGTCATTTTTTGACAGTATTAACTATATTAACAATTTTATTATAAATGAGGAAACACTGTATTTATTTCATAATGTGGTCAAATAATATTCAAGACTCTTACACTGTAGAAGTACACCATCACTGTTTGTGCCAGAGTCCCCACAGTTCTGTTTTAGTTTCCTGTATGCTCTAGCACTCAGTAATGTTGCCTTTATTAAAAAAATGGAAACCAAACATCAGCATTTGCATCAAAAACAATTTTTAATTGATGTTTCAAAAATACTTTACAAGTTTATTTTTATGTTTATAATGAAAAAGTTCTGTAAGGTGAAAGCATTTCATTGTAGTCTGTGGAGATGGGTTTCTGTATATATATATATCAAAATCAACAATGCTTCAAAGCGGGAAAGAAAATGTTACATGATAAATTAAGGCAGTCATAGGACCTTATTTCACACTGCAAATGATACAGTATATTATGTCAATCTTCTCTTCAGGTTTAGCATACAACTGGAATAAAGTAAATTCCTGAAGTAGAGAGAAATAAAAATATCATCCAAATCACTTCAAAATAACAATCACTGTGAAATATTCTTTGTATTTGTTAGTGTGCAAGGAAACAATCTTTTCTACACATATTAAAGGTGCAGTTATTAGATACATAGACCTTTTGTTCTGGATAAAGATACACAACCTGACAGTGCTGTCTGCTGCTGCTGTCTTTCTCCATTCCACTTACTTTCTTCCTTAAAAAGATTTGAAAATGTCCCACAAAATTCACAATGTAAGGTTTTTTTCCCGTAGAAAAGAAGCTTACAGATACTTTTTAGAAGAGGTTTGACACTGAAATGTGAGATCCAGACAGACATGCAGGTCAATAGGAGATACAACAAATCTCTAAGCTGCATTCAGATTTCATATACTCCTTTCATAACTGGTGAGGAAAATTTGCCAAACTCTAGAGAACTGAACTATAGCTGCCTGGTATTTGGATTCTGACATTCCTGGATTTGTTTCCTTCTCATATAGGCCTAAGACTACCAATCCCTGTTCAGACTAAATTTGGGAAGGATAAGTAACTAACTACCTGATATTGCATCAGAAATCTCATTCCACTGCTTGTGCAGGTTAGAATGGTAATTTCTGTTACAATTCAGAGGCAGCAACCCACATTAAATAGTATGTTTTACAAAACTGTGTAACAAAGCAGTCTTTTATTGTGCCAACTTCATTTTATACTAGAAATCTCTCACCTGCTGTATTAAATGCTGCTAGAAATAACGAGGCAAACGTTGTCTAATACTACTTTCAATGGTTTCATGGCATCACCCAGGAAGCTGCAGCCATGTTACTTTTACATTTTTCACAGTTTTAGGGACTACTTTACCTAATGTCATAAACTATCATTAAATATCTGCAAATGGCTGTTGACTTGGAGAAAAATCTGTCACTACAGCTATTTCTTAATTATTTTGAGCAGCATGTAACTTCCTCAGAGGAGGGTCCATTTTCCTGGTGTGTTTGATTCAAACCAGGCTTCCAACAGCGTATGGAAGGCTAAAGGCTGATTGTATTGTGCTAGACATAACACTGCAGTTATGTTTTTGGTAATAAAATGCTATCTGCATTTCTGATTCGACACTAGGTCATTCATTCAGACTGAGGCATATACTTTGAACAACAGAAACATATGCTATAAAAGTCACTATGTGCTTATTATGGATGACACTACATGGAGAGAGTTCTCAAAATCTGTTCTACATCTCTATAGATTTCTTTATTTGCTAGGTACACAAAGGAAAAATAGATCTTTATATAGCTTGGACTATAAATACTTCTCACAGAGCTACAGAAAACATCAAGGACACACCCTATCATTTTTAGTTTTATATCACGCTGTGCTGAGTGGAATTTACAAACGTGTTCTGTTAGACTTCTATATGCATAGAGAAAGAACATTTACAAAGTGTATGCAAGATGACTCTAGGTTCATGCCTTAAAATGAACCAAATTGCTGAGTCCATTGAGAGAAAATTTAACAACCTTTTGTAGTAAGCCACATGATTATCCTCACATAGGGAAGTACCTGGAAATAGGTGCTGAATGTTTAAGTATGAACACTGCATACTGTTCAAAGATTTTTTGATGTGCTACATTCATAAACATGATGTAGGTTTTGTTCAATAACCTAGAATAGTGGTTAGAATATTTTAAAAGTAAGACTAGTGAACCCATGTGAGCTTAGTGGAAAACAATAAAAACAAACAGAGAAACAGTTCCTGTTCTATATCAAATGAACTTTCTGGAATAAAACTGAGTGTGCTGCAATTCAAGTTTAAATGTTAGTGCAAGCTAAATTTCAATTTAAAAAAAGAGCAGGAAGGACAGTATTCGCTTCTCATGTGACTCACATACAGTGATGCACAGTTACAAACTGTGATTTTACACAACACCAGTAGGTCTATTAGGAACCTCTGTTTTCAGATGCTGTACTATGATATATTCTACATGCACCTATAAATGGATGAAAGAATAAAATACTTCCAATAAAAATACATAATCCTGCAGTTTACAGCACTAGCTGAACTAACTAAACATAATGAATTCCAATATAGTTTTTATTTTACTCTGTAGTAAAAATTATTGGCAGCTTTTTGGTATATAATAGAGTTTTATGCAATTGAAAGTGAAAGCACAGGAAATGTCAGGAAAATATCATTGGAATAAAGCCAGGAAATCAGTTCTCTGTGGTGTCACTGGATTTGTTAAAAAGCATGATTTCAAATTTGAATTGTAACTCTTTCCATCTTGATTTGCAGCTGTGTAAAATATGTGCATTGTATACTGTGCTAGCAAGTATAAAAGCCTGCCAAATCCACTGTAGTTTACTTTGTAAAGGCAGAGGCTTTCTTTTGCTCTTAAGTATAGCATTTCAGGCCATTGCATTCACAGAAGTGAAAGGCTTCACTGGACAGTGAAGTCCAATCTTTTATTTTTACTTTATGCTATATAATTAATATGGAGCTGTTTTAAATGAGGGAAAAAAGGTCCAGAACTGCCCCTTCCCCACTATTCATCCCTGTGGTACAGAGATTAATATTTGTATCTGGGAGACTTTGAAGCAGTGGCATAGAAGGGAGTCAGGCTATATGTATTGGCAGAATGTCCCACCATGCAGAGGAACTAGCATGTCCTAGTTTAAAATCTGTAATTTTTAAAAGCCTTACAAATGCTTTGAAAGTTATCTCCTGTTTTTGAATAAGCCTTTTCTTTTTTCTTCTTCTTTTTTTTTTTTCTTTTTCTTTTTCTTTTGGGAAATGTTCTTTGCCTTTCCTTTTTCTTTCAGAGTTCTGGTAACTGCTATGGAAGGGCAGGGGCAGAATGAAGAAGAATCAATTTTAAAAAAACCAACCAATGAAGCCTCACAAGAAGAGCCTATTAAATACAGTTAGCGTGCTGCAGCAGGATTTCAAAACCGAGCACTGTAGGAGCTAATGTATATAAGAACAGCAGTCAACATTATTGATCTCGATATGGTTAATTGGCTAGCAACTATGAAAACCTACAGTTATCTTTTACATTCAATTTTCAAACTAGCATATCACTTCATATAATTTAGGGTACTTCTATACATAACATGCAAGTTGAACATTTTACTTGTTGCTTTCTTATAAATGAGTGATAGCACTGTGAAAGTGATTTCTACTTTTTCTGTAACTTCAAAACTTAGTAAAAATTTCCTTTGCCTTTAAATGAATAGACTTGTATCATCTTTAAAGTCACTCATGCAATGGGTGCTGAGTATAAGTATGGAGATTTTAGAAAACCAGTAAATTTGGTCATAATTATCCTCACAAAAAGCTTTTAGACTTGAAACCAATATTAGCCAAACCAAAAACATAAGCAAGCTAGTCACTGTCAGTGTCACAGGTGAAATCTAAGGAAATTAATATAGTGCTGCACTTTTGATAGGCAGATGAAAATAAATTAATTTTCATCAGACTCCATGGATATTTGTTTTGTAGTATTACTGTGGAATTTTCATATAGGTCTGAGTCAAAAATACGAAACAGGAGACAATTAATGAGTTTTCCACGGGTACTTCTGGAAAAATATCAATTCCACCAGCTGTGTTTGCCTATTTTTATGCCAAATACAGCATAAGAATGAGAAGACAGCACAGCAAATCTTTTTTCTTCTTCTTCTTCTTTTGGAAGAATTGATGGCTTCTTCCTCCTGCTTGTTTTGATCTGTAATTAACAGCTTTTCTTCCAAAATATGCTGCTGTAGCAACACCTAATTAAGGTCCCTGCTCAGCTGGAACGGATTGCAGCAGGTAGATTTTTTCCTCTCTTTGCATTTAAAACAGAAGGGAAATGTCCTTCATGTCCAACACCAATTTATGTACTTAAAAGAGTGCATCTTGGCATACTGATGATTCCTCTAGTCACACGTAGCAGCAGGAAACAGCAAAGGATTGAAGTACACAGTAGTTCAAGTAAGTAAATGTCAAATCTTTTGTCTAGAGGCAGCGCTAAATCATTACCAACGTTATATAAAGCTTTTCTCTTTTGCTCTTTGTCACACAGCCTAAATAGAATATTGACTTATATAGGTAACTACTGCTAATACAAAATAACAGTGCCTGTACAAATACAATAAACTTTGACTGTACTAATAAGGTCAGAAACGTGTTTTTCCACAGTAGGTGTGCTTTGTTTCCTGCCATACAAGAGCTGACCACTCTACAATGGTATATTTTAGTCAAAAGCATTTCTTAAGTAGAAAATGGAGGGCTTATCTTCTTTCACAATGATAGGACAGAGAATACTAATTTCCCTCTCCCCTTACCACTCAGGCAACTTCAACCAATCATAGGAAATGAAAGTTTGTCCTTAATGTGACAATTTAATTCTTCACAATAGCAGTTTTATCCTTAAGTAACACTCCCCAAGGAGGTCCTATATCTAGTTTTCTCTTCCAGGAGATATTTCTATAATATACTGAAAAGGGCTATAGGAGCAAAAAAGGGATAACAGAGGCATTACGGAGAGCCAACTGGACTGAGATTTCTGAGTTTGAGACCGAGACTGAGATTGACTGGGTGTTAAGATAAAGAACTTCCAGAGCTGTAGACAGGTGAAAGAGCTGCTGATTAAGAGTTGCCTGCTCCAAATTGGAGGCCTTCTCAGCAGATAGTTTGAGTCAGTTCCTGTAAGTTTGCCATTTTCTCAACTGTTTTAACTGTTGTGGAGTTTCTGGTTCTTTTTTTAATATTAAAAATTATACTATGAACTGTTAAACTAAACACAAATCCACATTTGTCCATTTTCTTTTAATGAAAATACTATTCTAAATTCTTGCCAATTCTAATTTCAAAGACTAATAAAAGGCATTTATCAACGCAAATAAATGGAAGTGCCTATTTGAGAACTTACTGATAAACATCACCCACTCTTGCAGAAACATACCATGAAATCAGCACTCACGTATGATGAACATGTTAGTTCCAAGAACCACTAATACACCTGATGTACATTTTACACACACCTCTCAAAGACTCTTCTATTCAAGAAAGAAACAGTAATTTTTGTCCAGAAATTGATCACTAATATAAAATAAAAGTGGAGTTTCTTTGGCTTAGAGTTTGCTTTGTTTTTTTTAAGCTAAACACATTTTAATGTGCTCTTCTGCACTGCTCATTTGGGTAAATCTAACTAAGACAGTATGGAAATATTTTAAAATTAAATCAAGTATAGAAAGCAAAATTACTTAATACAGGTTGTCCTCTAGAAGAAAGTCAGGAGTGGTCAGCCAGCAAATGAAATCTTTTCACTTCACTTTTTATTCTTAATCACATGTACTGATCCTAATCTATCATTCCTCACAAGCTCTTAAGTATAGCAAACTTAACATAAAGTCTTGTATAGCATTTTCCCAAGTTAACCCATTAATAATATCTATCTACAGAATAAGGGTGAAGCCAGAAGATGTGTGATTTTTTTAAAAGAAGTAACTATTTAATGTGGCTTTTATTGGGCAATTAATTTCTGGTCTTAAATGGAAGACTAATCTCAGCTAAGAAATCAAAGCCAAACTTGTACTTCATGCAGGATTCAAGTGTGTTCTGCAGTCTTAGGGATTGCTCCATTCTATAACTGAAAGCCAGACCGACAGAATGACTGTGCTACAGTCAAAGATAGGCTGAAATTTATTTTTGAAAATGAGAGTATACTCTTACACATTTCTAGTATCAAAAGAAGTTGAGTGCAGAAGGTCACATCAGTAATCTGATGGTCTTGCTAGATTTCTGGACAGGTTTTAGGGTGTCCATGCAACAGCAGCCTAAATTGCTACTTAAACTATTCAGCGTAAAGATAACCAATATTTGTTGTTTTTTTCTCCAGAGTGGTAAAAAGGATTTCTTTCCCATATTCTTTATAACTAGGTCCCCCCTAGGCTTGTACTGATAAGAAAGAAGAAAACTGGTGGGTGCTAAATCCAAGTTACAAAAAAAAAAAAAGAAAAAAGGGATATTTACATATTAAAAGGGACTGTTTCATAATACAGAAACCTGCTCATTTGGCTCCTTTCTCTTTTCCTTTCATTAGTGAATAGAAAGGGGGAAATCAAGGTCAAGTCACTTGTTTAAGAGACTAGAAACAATGAGGGAAGCTAGCTGCATGTTAGGAAGACAGCTGTACACTGTGCCTTCTTCACTCAGTTCAGAGACGATACCAAGTTGGGTGGGAGTGGTGATCTGCTGGGCGCCAAGGGTGTGAGGTTCAACAAGGCCAAGTGCCAGGTCCTGCCCTGGGGTCACAACAACCCCAGGCAGTGCCACAGGCTGGGGCAGAGTGGCTGGAAAGCTGCCCACAGGAAAAGGCCCTGGGGGTGCTGGTGACAGCAGCTGAACATGAGCCAGGCTGTGCCCAGGTGGCCAAGAAGGCCAATGGCATCCTGGCCTGGATCAGCAACAGTGTGGCCAGCAGGGCCAGGGCAGGGATTGTCCCCTGTACTCGGCACTGGTGAGGCCACACCTCAAATCCTGTGTTCAGTTCTGGCGCACTCAGTACAAGAAGGACATGGAGCTGCTGGAGAGCGTCCAGAGAAGGGCAACAGAGCTGTGAAGGGTCCGAACACAAGTCTCATGAAGAGCTGCTGAGGGAGCTGGGGTTGTTTAGCCTGGAGAAAAGGGGGCTCGGGGGGACCTTATCACTCTCTTCAACTGCCTGAAAGGAGGTTGTAGCCAGGTGGGGGTTGGCCTTTTCTCCCCAGTAACAAGAGATAGGACAAGAGAAAATAGCCTGCAGTTCTCATGGGAAGGTTTAGATTGGATATTAGGAAAAATTTCTTCGCAGAAAAGGTGGGCAAACATTGGAACAGGCTGTCCAGAGGATGTGGTTGAGTTACCATTCCTGGAGGGATTTAAAATTCATGTAGACATGATGCTTAGGGACATGGTTTAGTGGTGGATTTGGCAGTGCCAGGTTTATGATTGGACTTGATGATCTTAAAAGTCTTTTCCAATCTAAACAAATTGTGATTCTCTGATTCCCAATGTGTGCATATCTTTAGGCATCTGTTATTAATAGTAAAGCCAGAAATATTCCATAAAGTAGTTAGCTTTTTCGAGCAGCTCTGTTCACACTTGTAGAGTTAATTCTTGGCTCTTTATTCAATGGCCACAGTGGTCTGTTAAACAAGGAGGCTACTGTAGCTGTAGGATTTGGGGAAGAGGGTGAGAGAGGGAGAGGGAAAACCAGAAAAATTAGATCCCAGACATGCAAGCTTACCATAATAGGTTGTCAAAAACACTCATCCACAGCTGTGCTGGACAGACTGGACAAGTTGATCCCATAAAAGTATTTCTGCAACCTAGAAGCACATAAAGTGTTCAGGGGAAAATGTTTTTTTCTGGGTTCCAACCAAACCCAGGCACCATAACTGTAAATGGCACCTGTAAGTGGCAGGTGAAGTGTGGCTAAACAGCTCTTTTCCTTTCTTCTATCTTCCAAGAGGCCAAATTGCAGCCTTCCTATTCTTACTTTACCTTTCCAGAGACACACTATACAGCACTGAAGTGTCAGGATCCCCTAGAATGGACATGTGGAGACATTTCACACTGTGCCTCTAAAAGGACAGACACACCAAGCAGAAAATAGGAAGAAGGGCTGAGGCACTATTAATGTACTTTTACGATCTCGAGCTTTCCAGAATTGGGACTGGACCTTGTATAAATCAAAACAAGGATGAGGACACCTCTTTTGCAGGTCTGTTACTTTTATTGGTATCAAATAAGAAAATAAAGGTGAACCTTACCAACAGAATGAAAAAACCAATATTTTGATATTATCAGTATGCAAATGTGCATTTGATCTGTATTCTAACTACTTCCAATATGAAATCTGAAATGAAAATATACATGCTTGAAGTAATCTTCCTCCTGCACATAACCCTCTTATCAATTAGTTGAAAACTGTAATAGGTATCTTTACTTCCAGATAACATAAGGTCAATGGAAAGGGGAAACAGAAAGGAAGCTCATCTCCTTGTCACAAAAGTGTTATCTAGATACAAAACCAGGGTCAAGCCTTCTAATTTTTCAAGAAGCACTTCAAAAGGGTAACTTTGAGTATTTGTCCTCATTATTACAACATCATACAAATCCTTAACTGTAACAACTTTTTTCAAAGTGGATAAATTAGTCTAAACCCATCTGGCAACATTCCTTAATCGTGATAAATTCTGCATTACCAGTTCTATGCTGATTGCATAGAGAGAAGATGTCCAGATGGCTGTGTGCCTTAAAGATATCTTAGAAGATATCCTTAAGGAAAGAACTGAAATGAGCACAACAGAGAAAATCAAGTGACACCTGTAACTGCAAGTGGTCTTTTACCCCTTTCCATATGTTTGCTGTAGTGTACTAGTACTTACAAGTCCACCACTAAGCCATGTTCCCTAAACACATGGTGGGTAAGCAATTTTGGTGGTTTTTTAAATACCTCCAGGGATGGTTACTAAATTCCTTCCCTGGGTAGCCTGTTCCAAAGCTTGACAAGCCTTTTGGTAAAGAAATTTGTCTAACCTAAATTTCGCCTGGAGCAACCTGAGGGCTGGCTCCTTTGGTCCTACCTCTTGTTACCTGGGAGAAGAGACCAATTCCCACCTCACTACAGCCTCCTTTCAGGGAGTGGAATAGAGCAATAAGGTCTCCCCTGAACTTCCTTTTCTCCAGGCTGACTAACACAGCACAGCCTGCACCTGCTCAGGATCAAACTGCACTGTGGATCACTCACCCCTCATGCGCAGAGTCCTCCCCAGGTTATGGACTCTGGGGTAGGAGTCAGAGAGAGGATGATGTCTTATTGATTTGAGGTGCAGACCTTTCTGCAAATAACTTTGAAAGTGAAAGATGAGTTCACAAAAGGCATACTCTTATGCTTGCCAGTTCAATTCAGTCAAGCAAGGTAAATAATGTATATTAAATAAAATACATTTTTATTTTTTATTAGGTACAGTTACTGGAGATTAATGAATACACAAACACTATTTTTTAACACAAAACTCCTTGTCAGTTTTGAAACATTACAGTATACTTCCCAACTCTTTTCAGAAACCGTGATTTTAACATATTTTGATCTCCAGCTGATCATTTCCTTACTTCCCTTTGTTATTTTCTTGTAAATTGACGTTCTCACATTTTTTCCCCATCTTTTTATCATATGTATTGTTCTGCTTTTCTATTTGCTTTCATGTCTTCTTGTCTCTCTTGTCAAAATAGATACACAGAACATTGTGTAAGTACCATTGAAAAGAGCAAATTATAGGCTCTTTCAGAAACATTTAAAGAAGCAGACTTTCAACATTTCTAGGAGCAACAAAAACGTCATCATAAATTGAGATTTTTTTAAATGTTCCCCCATGTTTCAGAATGTTCCATTCAAGTATTTTTCCTCAAAAACCTTCCCAAGCAGATGCTTGAGAACCATGTGGTGCTTGCACAAAGAACCCAATTATGGTAGCAAGTTTGGTGAGGGATTACAGAAGGTGGGGTTAGGAGGCTTTACATTTCTGTGGTGCCTCAACAGAATTTGCATCTCAGACTGGCATCTAAAAGGCCTAATGCTGCGTATGGAACTGTCTGGGTAAACTTTCTGGAGCTGAGTCATCAGGAGGGCTTTGAAACAAAATCATAAAGTTGCACTTGTCTGAACAACCTGCTTTGGAATACTCTCCTGGAGTAGGCCTGTACTCTCCAAAACCCATGATCACTTGGGAAAATGTTACTGACCTTCTTCTTCTTTAAAGTAAACCAGCAGAAATAACGATTCACCCAAAAAAGGGCCGTGCTCGGCAGGGTTCAAATTGATTTGTCCCTGATTTACTTTCACAAGCTGTCTTAACAGTAATTTCACTTACTGGTAAAAAATCAAAACAAGCCTCATCTTACCTTCTCTTTGAGCTTACGTAACATCAGCTAGAGTCTGTGAAGTGTTTCTTGCCATGCTGAAGTTTCCTTTTGTACCAAGCTCCTGTTCCTATCTTTTACCTTCTCCCTGAGAAGTTAACCAGACCAAGTCTCTCGTCATTAGGCCCTTTTTACCACCCCTCTGTTCTTGTGGCTCTTTTCTGCAACCTTGCATTGGGTTTAAGCGGCAAAGTCTTGAAAAGGGGGACAGGGCAGAACAGCAGGGGTGGCTTCTGTGAGAAGATACCAGAAGAGAGACACTGCTCCTTCCCTCCAGGGATGTAGCTCTGCTCAGCAACTGCAGTATATGTGACTGCCCTGCACTCCAGCAGGTAAACAAGGCTGTAGCAGCCATAATGATGAGATGAGGCTGGTACTGGATTTACCAAAGCCATGGAGATGTGGGGCTGAGAACAGGAGCATCCTTCCCCATCTACAGCTTCAAATTGCCTGTCCTTGCTACACACCCCAGCTGCCAAACCTGTCCCTTCTCAGTGTGGCCCCAGAACAGCAAAAGAAGCCACAGACAGGAAGCACTTGGAGTCTGTCAGAGGCTGTTACTGTGGCTGGTATGGCCAGCATGGACCATGCTGCATCTGCATTTCACTGTGCTTTGTGCAGGAAGATTGACACTGCTTGGGCATGCTTGGTTTATTTGGGTTGCACTTTGTTGCTTACCCACCACAGCTGTAACAGGGTTGGCTCCTCACCACCCAAACACATACATGCCGCTCTCCGTTGGATGTTTTTTGGGAAGGACCTGGCGGCAAACTGATGCAGAGAGCAAGGTGTCGGTGACCTTCCCAAAGAGACTGTGATGCCACATGGGCTGATGTTCCTGTGAGCTTTTAGCAGGCAGTGCTGGAAGCCAGATGCTGCTGCCTGCTACAAGGCCTCCACACCCTCATCCTGATAGCTGAACATTCACTGGTGCCTATCAGGAATGTACACTCCCAGCTTCCCCCTCCTTTCCTTCTTGGAACTTTCTTGGGTGGTGAGGCACTGGCACAGGCTGTCTAAAGAAGCTGTCCTATTCCTGGAAGTGTTCAAGGCCAGGCTGGATGGGGTTTGGAACATCCTGCTATAGTGGAAGGTATTCTTGGCCTGTGGAAGGGAGTTGGAACTAGATAATCTTTAAAGTGCCTTCCAACCCAAAGCAGTCTATGATTCTGTGACTCTACATTGCCCCTCCCCTGCCCACCCCTCAAGGCCACTGTGCCCAAAACACCAAAGTAGCTGCTCTGTGACATCAGCCCTGGGCCAACGATATTGCAGGCACTATGTTAGCAGCTGCACTGAATGAGTCCTCATTCCTTGCAGCTGACACGTGCCACTGGCAGTGATGAATTTGCTATGCCTCCTTGTCCTGCTGGCCATGTGCAGGTCCATGCTCAGCACCTGGGACACCTGTGGGTAAGTGGCCTCAGGCTCTTGGAGGGTGTTTGGACAACAATTAGGTGGTTTTCCCTGTCCCCTGTGGCCACACCACAGTTTCATGGGCCCCATGTGGGAGCTTCAGTTCATTGACAGTGCCCAGGCTGCAGCACAACTTATCTGTGGGGCTCAAGCAGAAACAGAGGTGAGCAGACAGATACCCCATGGAATTCCCTGGCCCTGCTATCCATGCAAACAATGCCATGTGGGGAGGGAAGCTGGCTGACCCTCAGTGTGAGCAGCAGCAAGCCATCCAGCAGGACAGCAACGACTTTCTGCTTTCAGAGGGACCTGTGGTCTCTGGCCCATGTCTGCTTCCTACGGCCCTGTGGATTACGATTATGGCCCCACAGATCCTGAATATGACGAATTGCGCATCATGGGTGGCAGAGGTGTCCAGCCAGGAGCCTGGCCTGGGATTGTCAGCATTCAGGATCCCAGGGAACCAGGCACAGGGCATATCTGTGGCGGGTCCCTCATCAGCACAGAGTGGGTTCTCACAGCTGCCCACTGCTTCATCAATACCAGGTAAGGAGGAGCAGAGAAGGGGTATATCTCCACAACACCAGAAGGTGCCCTGTTGGCAGCACCATGTGCTAATCTCATTCTGTTTGCCTGCAGTACACCCAATACTCAGGCACTGCACACCCCAACTGAGAGACTGCTCAGGAGAGCACTGCGCTCTTCCCACTGCCTCCTAGTAGCCTCCAGGCTGACATTCTCAGAGCCTAAGGCATGCTAGGGCAGTCCTGCCCACTGCTTTCCTCTCTGACTTACAAAGCAGAAGACAGGGAACTACTGGGCTGCTGCAGCACACGGCTCTGATCCCTCTCACCACTTTCTCCATGTGCCTCTCAGGAACACCAGCAGCTTGCGCATCGTGACCGGGGCCACCCGGTTGACTCAGCTGGGCCCTGAGGTGCAAGTGCGCCAGATCAAGCGGCTACGGGTTCATGAACACTATACTCCTGGTGAGGAGAGGAACGACATTGCCTTGCTGGAATTGGACCAGCCGGTCCTGTGCAGCCACTATGTACAGCTGGGCTGTGTGCCTGACACGACACTGAATGTGTTGGAGCTGAAAACCTGTTACACTGCTGGCTGGGGTTCCACCACTATAAGAAGTGAGTTCCCAAAAAGGACATATACCCTGAGGGCAAGCTTGGCACACTGGGGAGTTGGGCTGGGCTTCCCAAAAGCAGAGGGCAAAGCCAGAGTCAGGCTGCAGGATGTGTGCTTCTGGATAGTCCTGAACTACTCCCCAAAGCCAGACAGAAGGGGGAAAGCATGGCAACATGGTATTCGCCTAGGAAACCCTAGGGAAGCCCTAGGGAAGGGTTTCACCCCTCAAAAGGGGATGGGAACAGGCAAGGAGCTGCTGTATGTTTATTTGTTTCTGTGCTCACAGCTAAAAGACCAAGCGACATCCTGCAGGAGGCCAAGGTCCACCTCATTGATGCCCAGCTCTGTAACAGCAGCCTCTGGTACACAGGGGCCATCCACACCCACAACCTGTGTGCCGGTTACCCAGAGGGTGGCATCGACTCCTGCCAGGTAAAAGTGTGGGACGGGCCACTCAGCCCCCAGCAGCCATGGGCAGCCCAAGCAGCATGGCCCCAACACAGCCCAGTGCCTGCTTTGCCTGACCAGTCACCCTCCTCACCCTAGATCCCCATCTCTCATAGCGCTTCCCTCCCCTTCCCCATTTGCAGGCCCTTGCCCAGTGCCCCCATTGTCCCAGAGGCCTGGCACTATGCTCAGAAAGCACATCTAGTGCTCTTGGCAGTCCAGAGGTTCAGATGCCAACCCTGGAGCACCCATCCTCTGCACATCCAGGATCACTGTGCAGAGATGAGAGACAGCTCTACCTTACAAGCCCCTGATCTGCTCCCAGCCAAAGCTCTGGAGACTCCAGCACCTGAGCAGAGACTTTCTCTGCCAGGAATACTACTCTGTCAGGGGCTGTGAGAGAGGAGGCAGCTCTAGTGCTGACAGCAGCCACCCAAAATTACCTTACTACTCTCTTGCTCAACTGCAGGGTGACAGTGGTGGTCCTCTGGTGTGCAAAGCTAGTGATGCCGCCTACTTCTGGCTGGTTGGTGTGACCAGCTGGGGAAAAGGCTGTGCGAGAGCAAACCAGCCTGGAGTCTACACCTCCACTCAGCACTTTTATGACTGGATCCTGGTTCAGATAGACCTGCAACCTTCAGAAAGAAGGGCATCGAGACATTTTATGACTGCCCCAACCCCCCCTCAGAAGCCAAGGCCAATACCAACACCATTGGACAGGTTTAACTCCTGCCCATTTTCCCTCCAGAAGCTGTTGGAACTTTTTACTCAGGTGCAGGAGCTCCTTCAGGTCCTAAAGAGAAAACTAGCTAGAGAAGCAGGATGAACAGGATCCAGTGCAGGCTCCAGTGGACCATGACCATTTTCTTCTGAGGCAATGCCTGCTCATTCAAAGGCAGCCTCAGTGCCTACGGCCTGCTCTATCCTGCTTGTTCTTCTCTGTGGCACACAAGCGCTGAAGTTGACTTAATTGTGGAAATAAAGTTGCCTGATTTCACAGTTAACAGTGTTTTCAGTCTCATTCAGTCTCCTCTGCAAGGCAAGGGCTTCCATACCTAGTACTTGCAAAACGAGGCTGAGGGCAGACATCAGGCACAACAGAAAAGACTCAGTCCAAAGGACTGAAACTGTGCTTGGTCATAGAGGAGGGCAAGGCTGCAGTAGAAGGGAACACAGGTCACAGAGCAGGGGAGGGCTTACAGACCTTGGAAACAGCAGCTGGAAGTGCAAAGTGTCTTAGGCTGCCTACTGCTGGGATCACTCTGTGTGTTTGTGTGTGTGCAGTGCACTGGGGAAAAACTGGACTCTTTCATGACCCAGGAGACATGGTTCTTAGAAAGACCCAAGCTTTGCACCAAGGACTGGTTAAGGAACTTGACATCCAGCCACAGACAGTACATAAATAAATTTCAATTCATTTCTATATTGTTATTTGAGGAATTTCTGAACATGCTGCGCTTATGAATGAAGGGAATGAAGGGAATGTAGGGAATGAAGATGTATTCATGTTTCACTAGAAGACATCCAATCTAAATCACCTGGAAAGGCAGAAAAGGACTGGACTGTGTTCATGTTCACGAAAGTGGTGATTTTAGATATTTGGGTGCTAGTAAAGGCATTGCTCTGTCTGTGTTAACCTGGTCTGCTGTTCATAGTAACTGTGTAAGTCTCTGTGTCTCTGTCAGTGTATCTGGCTCTTTGGAATGCACACACTCACAAACACTGCTGTCCTTTAGGAAGCAGAGCAATATCTAAAAAATAGTTCAGAATTACCAGCTACCAGAGACACTACTCACCTCTGATGTTACTTCCAAACATAAACTATCATACTGGTCAGGTAAAGTTTATCTATCTCAAGAAGTCTCATTGTATATAAGCCAATTTGGGAATTTCTTGTTATTGTTACAAAATGCAGAATGACTAACAAATTGCCATTATTTTGGTAATGATATTATAACTAGTGGTTCTTAAGTAAAGTATTAACTCTGAGTAATTGAAGAACTGTAGGGCGGAATTGCACTGAATTTTCATTACTATTTGTTATCTATGCACTGAGAAAGAAAATTCTTTTAGGAAAATTATGACTAAGATGTTTTCAAGAGCTTGCATTTTGTAGCAGCTCTCAACCTTCCTTTTGGTTTCATAAATACATGCAGTGTGAGTTCTGAAAAAACACAATGACAATCTGTTAGTTTTCCTAAAGCAGGCTGATATTGTCACTCCAACATTTTTATTGCAGTATAAGGATGGAAAATTCCACACAGAAAAAAAATGTATCTAATAATCTATTCAGAGAAACCATAAGCCACCATTTTCCAGCACTATCACTGAGATGTCTCTATAATGCAAAATACATAGCAAAAAGAGTGATGCCAGACTGCACTTTTAAGGAACTGCATATGTGCTATAAACACTCCTGCACATCTCTTTGAGGAAATCTCATTACTGCAGGAGATAACAACCAACACTTCGCACCTTTTCCTTTTATGAAATGATACTAAACAGGAAGTTACAGACTAAAACTACTAAGAAATTATTCACTTGCCAAAGATGATTGTTCCTTGTAGCTTGATGATCGTCCTGTGTTCCCTACAGTATATTTTTTTATATTACATATTTATATTATATAATGGCATTTCTGTTGGACATGAGGAACAATATGTAATTACATGATTTACTGTTGTAATTTGAGCCCCTGGGCACTGCATTAGTAATGCATGATTTTCTTTACGCACTGTTCTTTTATAGCTTTTTTCCAAAGTAATTCTTTCCCCAATTTCTTTAGTGAATCTTACTAAATGCTGCTGATTTAAACAACCAGACATGAATCATAAGAAAGGTTAAAGAGAGATGGCCTGAGTGCAGTAAGATTTATTTTTTTTCCCTCACACTGCATTTGTCTGTGCTCTTGGACAAGTCTCTGAACTGCCCTTCTAGAGTATTGTTACATATGTTTAGCAGCAAGACAAAACACAGCACCAGCTCCCCGGAAAAAAAATCCCAGCCAAAACCAGGACAATGGAATACATGAATTAGCTGTTCTTGCAACAGTGAACAGTGAGAATTCAGAACTGGAACTTAAAATATGATGAATTTCAGATGCAAAATTACCACATTTTAAAGAAAAAAAACCTGCAAAGAAACGAAACATGCCTTCAGTACCCCACACTGATAACAAACATGCTCAAAATCCAAGTAGTTTGAACCAGACTATTTTAAGTCATGAGACATTTGCAATCTGAGATTCCTATACTTTCTCTGGAGAACCAGTACCAAAAGAGGCCTCTAAGTTTACAGTGCTTTTGGTACAGGCATGTGGCAAATAGCAGCGCTGAGGAATAATGTGCTCTGTTGACATGAAGATATAAAGGTGATATAGAGCCAGAAAAATAAATAGTTAAGAATAAAGACATAGAGTAAGGAGATAAGAAATTCACAGTAAAACCAAGAATTAGATGCTTTTTTAAGGAAAGTGTCTTATTTCTGAGATGACAAGCTCTCATTTAACACAGAACAAGACAATAATGTGAAAAACTTCCCTGGATCAAATGTTTCTTGTACTGAAATAGTGTATTTAGCACTTGTGCACTGACACCCATTTTCCTTTCTGAAATGTCCTGCTGTTCCTGTTAGCTTCTTTTTCTAAAACTATGGTCAACTTCTTCCCTTACCAATGGATCTTAACCAATAGCAGGATCCTATGTGATATTCTACTGTCCAGTCACTAGTTTGAATGTCTTTGCACAGCAGTTGCAGGTATGATCCCTGATGAATATCTTTTCTACTCCCATCTTCACAGAATCACAGAACTGATTAGGTTGGAAAAGACCTTTGAGATCATGGAGTCCAACCTATGACCAAACACCACCTTGTCAACCAGACCATGGCGCTGAGTGCCATATCCAGTCTTTCCTTAATCACCTCCAGGGACAGCAACTCCCCCATGTCCCTGCACAGCCCATTCCAATGTCTGATCACCCTTTCTGTGAAGAAATGCCTCCAAATGTCCAACCTAAATATCCCCTGGAGAAGCTTAAGACTGTGTCCTCTTGTCCTGCTGCTGGTTGCCTGGGAGAAGAGATCGATGCCTACCTGCTACAGCGTCCTTTCAGGGAGTTGTAGGGATGTGACAATGTCTGCCCTGAGTCCCCTCTTCTCCAAGCTAAACGACCCCAGCTTCCTCCTTCTCTGGACATGCTCCAGCAGGTTCCTGAACTGAACTGAGGGGCCCGGAACTGGACACAGGATTTGAGGTGCGGCCTCACCAGTACAGGGGACAATCCCTGCCCTGGCCCTGCTGGCCACACTGCTGCTGATCCAGGCCAGGATGCCATTGGCCTTCTTGGCCACCTGGGCACAGCCTGGCTCATGTTCAGCTGCTGTCACCAGCACCCCCGGTCCCGTTCTGCCTGGCCACTCTCCAGCCACTTTCCCAAGTCTGAAGAGCTGCCTGAGGCTGTTGTGACCAAAGTGCTAGACCTAGCATGTGGTCTTGTTAAACCTCTTATCGCTGGATTTGCCCATCAATCCAGCCTGTCCAGATCCCTCTGCAGAGCCCTCCTACCCTCCAGCAGATCGACACTCCCAACTTATCTGAAAATTTGCCAATGGTGGACCTTAACAACTCAGGAGCTATGATACTGTAACCTTGCTTATTACAGAGGAGATGTGGTATCTTCTAATATTCTCAAGGGGGAATGTCTTTAATCTAAAACAGGGTAGGTCTAGATTAGATGTGAGGAAGAAATTCCTTACTGTGAGGGTTGTGAGGCACTGGAACAGGTTGCCCAGAGAAGATGTGGATGGCCCATCCCTGGAAGCATTCAAGGCCAGACTGGATGAGCCTTTGAGCAACATGGTCTAGTGGAAGTGGACTAGGTGCGTCCCTTCCAAAGAAAACCATTTTATCATTCTGTGAATGTGGTATCAATTCTGTGAATTCACATTTCTTCCTATCTAAATGGTAATCAAAATTAAAGTGTTAAAAAAAAATGTTTTCCAGCAAAAGGGAATTATATTGGAGAAGCAGAATAGGTACTTGTAATCTCACAATTTAAGAAATTTAATCTTTCCTACTTTTACTAATCTCATTTCCATGATGGAAATCTTTCCACATAGCATCAAGATAGAGCAGGATGCGGGCACTGGGGTTTAGGAAGTGCAGGGAAAGGAGCAGACAGGGAGTCAGGTGACTTCAGCCAACGATAGACTGTCTTTGAGGACACAAAGTGAAGGCAAATGCCAGCACTGAAAACCAGGCTACCAATACACAGGGAATGGTCTTGGGGGGAGCTGGACAAGCTGCCCCCAGAGTGTCTTGGAACGGGATTGACTCAGCAGGGAGCTATGGAAGCGGCAGGGAGGACAGGCACCAAGGATGACTGAAGCAGTTGAAACTGGGAGGGCACTTGCCCGGGAGAGAAGGGGGCACCCTCGTTTTAAGGACCTTTCAGGGACAGGGGAACAGCGTTGGCAGGAGTTCTGGGGTCCCATGACCCTGGGGATCCCACCAAGCCCTGTCCCCCCAAAAGGGAGGTTGTCACAGCCCAGGAGCCCCCTCTCTCCCAAAGAGGGATATCATGGTTATGGGGACCCCAGACAGGGATGAGTTGTTACAGACCTGGGCTCCTGATGAGCCCAGCCATCCCCCTCAAAAGATGTGTCATTACCCTGGTTGTCCCATGGAGAGAGAGTGTCACGACACCAGGGGTCTCAGGCAATGGGGGTGTGTCATTGTCCTGGACGTCCCATCAAACCCAGCAAACCCAGGAAGAGGATTCTTACGGAGTGGAGTGTCCAGGTCCATGCTGCTGCCAATCCACCACACAAGGGCAGCGGTCAGTGGGCCAACACTTGTCCCTGCCCCAGCCACCATCCCCTGAAGGTGTCTACACGGAAGTCATCACCCCAGCCCTCTTCCAGGCCAATTGGCCTCCCTTTTCCCAAGCCTCCACACCTTTCCAGTGCAGCCTGCCACTCGCCTTACGTGCCCAGATCAGAGAGCACTCACTCCCCGCAGCCAGCATTGTGTTGTAGTGCAGCATTATGCTGTACTGCAGGTCAGGATCCAGAAGGAGCTCTCTCTCTCCTGAAGGAGTTATATTGACAGTGTAAAAAATAGATCATAATAAACAAGACAAAACCAAGATGACTTACCACATTGAGGAAACACTTCCCAGAAGTTCCTCCTGTCCCCTGAGGTCAGCCATAGTAGGAGGCAGAAGGGTTCCCCCCAAAACTTCAGAAATCCTGGAGGCGGCTGTAAAAATCCCACCTGCTGAGCTTGCCCACAGGTGCAGCTCTTGAGGTGGAATTTGCACAACTCCTCCTTGAAGTCATGTGGTCTGTGAGGCCATAATCCTGGGGTCTGCAGTATCTAGACACTCATGGACCCATCAGTATCTGCAGCACAACCCTCAGCCCCACCCATCTGGGGCATGATGTCTTATTCTGTCTTCTATCTTCTGATTAAAAGATAACAGCTCTCATTATGTGTGTTTGCCTTTGTGTCTGTTCATTCAGAGCCTCTGTGACCTCTGTTCCGGGTTAGGATTCCATCAGTGTTACTGTGGAACTAACAGCTTCAGCAGTCAATGGAGTAAATTTACACTGTCATTTGCATTACACAACTTAAGTTTTAGCTGCTTTAAAAATATTAAATTTTTTATTCTGGAAAATTCTTTGTTGTCTGTTCTCGGGCTGTGTACATAGACTGGGGATTCCCAATGCTCTCTGTTCTTATTGTCAGAAATGTCTCTAGGCCCCACAGATAAGATGCCCCTTCCCACTCAAATTCTGCTCCACCACAGTATGGCAATGGCCTACCACCCTCCAATCTCTGGCCAGTTCTGGCAATGGTGACCATGGGCAATTTTCCTGACTGGGATTTCTTTAGGCTAAGCAGTGAGATGGATTTTTCTTCCAGTATTTTTCTTGGAAGCAAACTTTCAATGCACAAATTTCAACATGCCTTCAAACTCTCAGAAGCTGACTTTGCAATTTGTAATGACATTATTTTAGTGTAGAGGTTGGACATAATCAAATGTTTACAGTAAAACAGATAGAATGTCCAATGGAGCTTATTTTATGGCTTGCCTCATATGTCACCCTTAAACTTTACTTCCTGTGCTGTTTTATCCCCTTACAGAGCCACTAAGAAGTGTGGTTAAAAATGGTTTTCTGTTCCTACTCTGTTAGTTGTAAGTGAATATTTATCCATTGTTTTTCTGATCATAGTGCTGGTAAGTAAGTGGAGTAACAGATTTATAAATGAGGACAATAGTTAACTAAATTACAGTAAGGTATCACAGGTGCAATTACACCTGTGAAAATTCACACAACTGAAGTAAAATCACCAACAGAAATAAGATCTAAGAAGTCCAATGGCTGATACTAATGAATAAAGAAGAAAAAGCCATTATTTCAACAAAAGTATTCGAAATATTGATCAAGATGCTAAACACTGTTGATTTAAAACTAAGGAACATTTGGATTCTAAATTGAAATTCCAGATGTGCTCTTCTGAAACTAAACTGCTGATGTGATTTTAAAGTTCAGGAAAAAAAAAGTGCGATTATGCTCTATTTTCAACTGGGACAATTAAATATTGGGGAAAATCTATACTCCTTTAGTCAGTAGTAATACACTAAGTTACATTCTTTCCACCAGCTGGATTCTATGCCACTTTCATTAATGTCATGTACACATGGCAATGAAAACACTAAGCAGTCCAACAATTTAAAGAGTTGTATTTAATAAATGATTTATAAATGGTTTGCAGGTTGAAGGTGAAAATTAACCTTTTTGAGACTTGTAGCATTTTGCCCACTGGCCTCAAACAGAGCCAAAATGTCACTGAGACCAGTCAAACACCATTCTCTGCTGTAAGTGCCCATGATGAATGGACCTGTAGCAGACAGGTCAGCAACAGACTGTTCAATAAGTAGGATATATACCAACTTCTCTGGCACCTAAGGATGCTCCTTCATGTTGCTTTCATCCCTGCTGGCACTTTTGTCTATACTAAGAAGCCTTGCCTGTTACAGACATCCAGGTGTGAATTTTGCTTCTGCTCCTTCACAGTGTGTTGTGCAGATATGTCCCGGCTCCTTCCTTTGCAAGCCTGACATGCTGCTTCTGACTTCACTTGTTTTTCTGTCTTGTTGGTCATCCAACTTACATCGCTCTTTTCCAGGGGGAACACATGACCACCCAGCAGCTCAACCACTGGAAATGTCCTGTACAGAAATTACTAAGTGTCAAGTCCTTTATCTACATGCATTAGCTACCTACATTTTGATTCTTGCTCCTGGGAGGTAGAAAACCTGAAACAGGGTATATCATAACTAGGTAGTTTGGGGGTTATAAATGTCTTAATTCAAATACAGAATACAGATTAATGAAGTTCTGAGGGCAACACTGTGACTACTCCATCAAAGAAAAAATTACCTGAATGTTTTATGTTCTCAGATATTTGGATTCTCTAAACGTGGAAAGCCTGACAACAGTTTTCTGGCCATACCAATTGGTTTTTTTAAATCTCTCACTAGTCTTCTCCTTTTTAAAACTAGATTTTCAGCTTTTTATAAAGAAGTCAATGAAACTGCAAGAGTTAATGGCACCAAACAACAATCCCCTTCTTTTAAAACACAGAATAATGACTCTCAGTTTTTCTTTTCTCCCTCTGCATTTTGGCAGAAGACACTTGAGATGGTACAGTTTGCTTTTAGAGGACTTCAGTGTGCTGAAATAATGCTGTTAGGGATGGAGAAAACATTCTATTCATTCTCCTATCCAACCATGTCTGTCCATCCATCCATCCATCCATCCATCCATCCATCCATCCATCCATCCACCCACCCTTTGGGTCATTCATGCATTTGCCTACTTTTAGGTCTCCAGTTATGAGTTTGCGGGTACACTGTTACGCAGAAGTGGCTGACCTTTAAGAAGCTGAAAGAAAAGTAATTTAAATCAGCCAACAAAACTTGCATTTGGCACTGAATGAGCCACTGTGCTTCTGCTTCTCAGCATCTTCATAGACCAGTGGCAAACACAATTTGCCACACAGATGTCATGCCTGTGAATTAGCAGCACTACAAACATATCACAGTATGCACTGTGAGAGGTACTGTGTGGGGTCTCATTAGGCAGAATAAGAGGCAGGGACATTGCAGCATCCCTAAGTAACCTGGTCCCCCAGGGAGTCACAGGTCAAAGTGAACTCTTTTCACTCTCCTGTGTTACAGGCATGTGTGTGAATAAGAAAGAGGAATGTCACAGCATTAACAGTAACATTGGCTTCAGGAGGACAGGAACATCATGCTTGGCAGGCAGTGAGGCACAGCAGAACTTTTGCTGGGTGGCAGCAGCCCTAAAAAGAGTGTACGGCCACCACTGTCTCTTTAAAATTTTTTCCAATTCAGATACACACTTCGTCTTGTCTCTGTTTTGCCTCAGTTTTCAGAAGAGGCTTTCATTCCCAGGCTTCTGATGTTTCTGGAGTCTGGCCATGGTCTCTTCCCCTTTTTTACCACTGGCTGTGCTCAGTCTGTTGTGGCTGTTGTCACATCCAGATGTTTCTGCACTCTGAGCAGCCAGCTGAGCTGTTTGCTGTGGCTCTAAGTGGTCCCCTGCACAGTGGGTTTCCAAGGTTCATTGATATTACACTTAAAATCTTCTGGTAGACTGGTGCTATTTCTTTTTAAACACACTTCAACTGTACTTGCCAGCTGCTGTTCCCACTTGCAGAACAAAGTAAGATGATGTGTATTTGGTGGGATGACAGTTTGCAGCATTTGTCATTTTGCATTTTCCTTTAGATATCTCTCTTTTCTATGCTTTGCAAAAGACTGAGAAGCCCTCCTATTCCTTCCCTTCCTCTCTACCTTAGAAAATAAGTTTGGATTAAGTACAATTAAGGTATGAGTGATTCCCCCAAAAAAGGAATGTGTCTTTAAGAAGGTAGTTAAAATGCCTCACTATGTCAGATGCTCATTAACTGTGGCTCATGATAATTTCATTCGTCTTCCTCATGCAGGGGTTTGCCATGGCCACTCCAGGTAAAGGCAGAACGACAGTGTTGGCCAGTGTCAGCCAGTTTTTCATTGATGTCCACTAGCAGGACATTGGGGAAGAAAACCCCAAAGCAAGTCAGTGTCTTACAACTGATGAACTGTGTGTTGCAAAAACTAGACTTCTCAATCTTTGTTTAAAGGACCTCACATATGTGGTTTTTGGCTGATTCAGCTGAGCTGAGCCCAGAAAGCAGCGTTATGATCATCAAGTTAAGTAACACTCATTTACATGAACCATGTAATTTACTGTAGATAATACAAACAAGACCTGTGAGTTCTATAGTTATAAAGATAAGAATATCTTGATATTTGTGTATTTATATATAGGCAGTACAGTTGTAGCAATCTGTAATTACATTCCCTGTGTTTACTGGCAGCAGATCTTTCCTGAAGAACAAACCTTTCTTACACCATGTGAACTGAGCTGTCACCAGCAAGGGCAGATGACCTTCCTCCCACAGGGCAGTGCCAGTTTTCTAAATCCATGCCACCCCCATGACCCGCCCCGTATCTCACCGGTCCTTACGGCCTCGCCGGGGGACGTGGGCAGCAGCAAATTGCCTTCCAGCAATGTGATGGAAATCGTCGAGCAGGCGGCTGGTAACCTCTAGGCCAGCGTCCAGCTTCTCCTTGTTGGCCTTGGTCAGTCTCTTGATCTTTATCAGGAGGTCGGGGCGGTCGTAGCGAAAGTGCGGGTTCCAGAAGTGGTGCAGGGGCCCATCAGGATAGATGGTATCGCCCTGCGCTTTGGACTGCGTCGGCCTGGGCCCCATAGCGCTGCTGCCCGGACTCACCATCACCTTGTGGAATCCGTATAGGTTGAGCTGGCGGACGATGCTGCCGAAGTTCTTGGTTTTGAAGAGCTCATCTTCGCCGGGCGCCGCGACCAGCAGCTCCTGCTCGAACAGCCCCTGGTCGATGAACAGTCCTTCGCCGCGCGCGTCCCAGCGCACCGACTGGACGCACGGGTTGTTTACCAGCAGCCACAGCTTCACGGGGAAGATGCAGGGCCGGGGGATGGCAGGGCGGCAGCGGGGCCAGACGGCGGCGGAGGAGGGGCAGAACCCCGCCGGCAGTGGCGGCTTCGCCATAGCGCCGGGCGGCAACTGCCGCCACACGCGGCGGCGCGCGCCCAACGCCCCGGCGCCGGAAACGGCCGCCGCGCGAGGGCGGGGCGGCCCCCGCCGGGCACAGACACGCGCCCGGCGCACGAGGCGCGGCTCGTGCTGGGGGTAGCGCGGCCCCGGGGGTCTTCAGTGCCCCCGGCCCAGAGCCCACTGCCCTCAGCGTCACTGAAGGCTCGGGAAGAATTAATAAACTCCCTAACACTGTAATTCCAGTATTAGAAAGCAGGCGTTACTTTATTTCACTGCTAGGTGCATGGGGGATCGCTCCTCCTAACACATGGCAGCAAAGTTCCAAAGCTGTCATTTTTCTCTACAAACTATATCTACCCATCTAAGTTCCCGGAATTCTCATCCCCCTTCTTACAACTTATTTACATATACAAAGCTGTACACCTGATAGTTGGGCATGTGTAAACAATCTGGGGAATGGTCTCAAGAGGGTCTCTGGTAGTCATTTGCAGGATGGCTCTCACCTCACTTTATCCTTTCATGACCACAAGTTCACCTGAGGACACGACTTGGGAATTGACTCACGCCTGCTGGCTTGGTTGAGCAACTTCTCTCCTTGGTAAGAAAACTTTTTTATGGTATATGAAACTTCAAACAATGGGTCTCAGTTTCTCTTGTCACAACTGAAATACTGCAAACAATATGCTTTTTGAGTATTTATGTCATCAGTTTCCCCTGCTCCCCTCAGTGCTCCCAGCCCACACCCCAGTGCCTTCAGCCCTCTGCCCCTGCCAGCCCTGAGCCCCCCAGCCTCTGCCACACCCCTCCGCTACCCCAGACTCCTCAGCCCCACCACTTGCCCTCAGCCCCTCAGCCCCACTATGCCCTCAGCTGCCCCCATCTCCCTCAGCCTTCTGTTCCTTAGGCAGCTCCCCAGCTCCTTCAACCCCGATGTCCCTGAGGAGGAAGTCACCCAGCTGCCACCAGCAGCTCCCATTGTTCTTGTGAGTGACCTGGCTGAGGGAGTAATGCAGGGTGGAATGGGGGGCCCTTGCAGGAAGGGAGCTGTCAGGACATGGAAAACAGCTCTGGTGTCGGTGAGAGGGCATCCCTACCCGGCCATGGGGATCACAGACTGGGTGTGCTTACTCTGGAGAGGCGCTGGGCACTGCCTGGATAGTTAGTAGCACAGACCATCGAAGACTCCTGAGGCCCATAGGTCACCTATGCCAGGGGCATCAGAGCATTGCCTCTGGGTGTTGGGAAGCCATGATGAGCAATGCGAGTCAGTGATGGCAGGTCTTCCACAGCAGCAGGGGAAAAAAAACAGTGAGGAATGTTCCGTGGCAGAACAAAGGGAATAGGAGTGATGTAGTCACCCTAAACTGGGTTAAGGGACTTCCACAAAAGCCTCAAAGACGTTTACGCTCTTGACTCAGAATGCGAAACGGAAGTGATGAAATATAAATCTAAAGCTGGTCGCAAAGTCCTGGGCACACTTATCTTAATGAAATGCAACACAATTGCTGGAATGTGATATGGATGACTAATTGCCTCTGTTACCATGTTGTATCTACTTGCTAGGTGCTGCATATGTCTCAGTAAAAAATTACTCTGGACCTACAGTTATGAAATGCTAAAGAAAGGCTCATAGACGCACGTTTTAATGCAGTTATTGTGGGTTGATAATCAGAATCTGTTTTTATGCCTTGATCCTCCAGGAGGTCCTTATATAGTTTTCTTTTGTAATTGGGTTTTAGGGGTTTTTTGCATGCATACATGCTGACTAATTTGGGGATCAAAGGTAAATTCCTTCTATAATATGAGGTATGAAATGGCTTTTCATCAGCGGTATATCAGGGAGAGACAGCTCAGCCATTATTAGTCAAAAGAGAAACAATCTTGTAATATGTGGGCAATTTCTGACCAAAATTCAGTTGAACCAGATGACCCAGCCAAGAAGGTACTGAAGAGTAAAGGGTTTAATCCTTTGGCACAGTATTGTATCGACTTTGGGATCACTGTCATTGCCAATAGGCTGTCTTTCCAGCAAAAGAGGCCTATGTGCAAAATAGCATGTGTGGTGGAGACAGCACTCCCCTGTCACCTGCAAATATTATGGTTGTCTGCTTCATTTAAGCAGATACTTAGCTATGGATACTTCTGTCAGCTAGGGGATTAAAGCTTACAGAAAAATACCTACCTTACAGTCTGCTTGGGTCAGCACTTTTGCTCTTGCCCTGAAAAAACTAATTGTTGCCTGGATTCACAGCAGGAAAGTCAGACAAACCTGAAAAAACACTACTGACTGCTGACTTCAGTCAAGGTTGCCGCCAGAGGCAGAGAGTGTGGAGGCTGCATAAACTCAGAGACCGATGCTGGGCCAAGTATGTATGATGACTTTGCCTGCACATGTGGAGCAGGAGGTACAGTGGCTCTGCAGCTGGCAGGACTGAAGTGGAGCAGCAGCCAAGACCAGCTCTGGCAATGAAATTTTACTGGAAATAGTTGCTCTTAGTTTACAAAGTGGGTGGTCTGGCACGGGGCCAGCACAGAGGTACAGTCCTTCATACTATTCTTACCATGCTTCTTTGTTCATTTGCTGTCCTCCCCCTAAGCCACATCACACAGCTGCCTGCAATTTAGAGCCCAGCCAGTGAGCTCTGTGAAGTTTATCAGAGAAAGGGGTTCAACTTGCTTTATAAGAAATAGGCCCAACAAATTGTCAGAGGTCACAAAACACTGTTTCGTCGTGCTGGAGTCCTCACATATGAGGGGCTTTTCATCTTTAATAAAATACTCACTTAAATAAAATAAGTGAACCAAGCAAGCTCAGTCTGCTCAGGCACATGCTCACATCTTCAAAGGCACTGAAGCATCCAATGCAGTAGTTTGGAAGCAATGTCTGAGACTTTTTCTAATAGCTAATAAAAAATCCCTGATTTGCAACTGTGTTAAACAAATTGCTGCTTACTCAAGCAAAAGCTTGAAAACTGCATATTCCTGTGTTATAACTACATTCAGATTTACCTGTGGCAGTCATTTATCACCTCAAATAAAGCTGATGTCTGGAATGCTAAAATCAGATTAACTTTACTTATACTGTATTTCGCAGCCTTTCAAAAGTTCTTTCTTCCCACATGCCCTGCTGCCCCATCTTTGTCATTTCACAATCAAAATCAGAGTCACTGGTCTAGTGGCAGAAGGGTCCCAAAACCAATCTTCTTGTTATAATGAGTAGTAAGCCATAGCTGTGCCATCCCTCAGTTTCTTCTGTAAGACAGAGATGGTGGCATTTTCTTATTTGTTAAGGCAGTTGAATACAGGAAGAGGTGGAAATACTCAGATACTGTTACGAGACTGCACAAGACAAATGTTTTCTTGCTGCTGTACCAGTCAGTCTACATTTCAGGAGTCTCCAAACCTCTGAAAATCCTCTACTTCCACGAAGAGCTTCCACTTTGAAAGTCTTTGTGGGTAGCCATATTTACTCTTGATGAGATAAGATCTCATAAAGATATGATATCAACAAACTTTAAGAGGTCATCTTAATGCCTAGAGGAATCCAGAGGATCTAGATAAGGCTTTGATCTATCTAACTTTCATCATGGATTGCAAGATGTGGTTACTCACAAGCCTTGCAATTAGGTAGTCCTTGGCACAGTTAGCCCAAGCCATGCTCAGAGCACGTGCAAGAGCTGCCTGTCCATCCTGCTGCTCTGCTTGTGCTGCTCCTATATCTCTTCTGACCCCTGCTCAGCCTTACCAGATCCAAATTTACCCAGACCACTGCCTTCTGGAGAGAAACAGACAGGTTCATCAGTACTGGAAATGTTGGTTTAAAATTATGACAGTAGGGAAAGCAAGAGTGGAGTCCCTTATCTCTCCTATACCTTTGTCATTCTCTCTTTGTCCCACATCAGATTAGTGCCTGTGGTAAGGACATCAAAGTTAAGGTGCTGCCTGGGGTGCCTGCAGTGCGATGCTCCCCCAACACCTCTGCTGGACTTCAGGCCTCTGCCAGGCAGTGCAAGCTCTGGACACTTTTGCACAAGTGACAGGGATTGCCACAAGCAAAGACACCCCCAAAGCTTTCAGTGTTCCTGAATCAAGTACTTGAGCTGAATACAGAGCAGGTATTTGTCCGTCTAGACTGCTGTTTGCTGTGAGAATTTAAATTGTTCTGTGATGTCAGCACTGACCCTTTCTGCACCCTTTAAAAGCTTTCTTGTTTTAATCAATTAAACACCAGCACTTTCATACTGTTCTTCCTATGCTTCTTTATGAGTAGCCTCAGTCCTCCTAAATATGTGAGCTACTATTATTTCAGCACTGACATGGTCCTGGTGCCATCTTCTCGATTCCTCATAAATTCCCTCTCAAACTGCACATCAGTGCATGCTCTATTCTTCATCAATACTGCTTTTCTTCAAAACCTGCAAGTGTCCAGTTTTCCACAGGCAGTTAAAAAGTTTCCAAATAACTAGGTTCAGATTTCATATCATCTGGCCCACTATGAGCACAAAGCAAAGCAAACAAAATGCGAGGTCAAAAGGCAAATGCCACACTGTCTGGGATAAGGGGTAGTCATTTATCTGAAATGCAGTTTTGGAAGAGCTAGAAATAGCCCAAAAGACTCAAGCATCTGATGCTTGAATAGAAAAGAAGCAAGCAGAATTCCATCTAGATGCTTTGGTAAGCAGTATGTGTTTTTAAAAGCCTTTTTTTCCTAGGTCACAATAAGAGAGTAGACCAATTAATGTGAGGATTTGTGGTACTTTTTCCACTGGGAGCATCTGATTCATTGTACAGCTAGCAATGCTTCATTGAGCAGCAGAAAATACATTTCTGAATGCAGGGGGTGGGCAGTATCTACTGTCAAAGAGGTAATTCAAGTACCACCTGTTCCAACTACATGCGCTAGAAATAATTCCTTGTGGTATTGCAAGAGGGCCTTTATCTTTCACTGATCATTCTAGTGTGATTTAGAGCAGGATTTTTCCTTTTCTTCTATTTTGAATTACTTGTTTGCCATGCAGTAGTATACTTACTCACTTTGCTTGTTTCTTGGTAAAATTAGACACGTAGCCCTTTCAGTGAATTTTTAATAGTGAGAGACCCCTAAAGTACAATGTAACCTGAAACTGCTCCGACACAACAACTAGAATCTAAACCTCAGCCACTTTATTGTATCCAGTCATAACTTCTGCAAAACCTCATACTGCTATTTTTAAGTTCATTTTACACTGCTCCTGCCTACTCAACTTGACATGTAATGAGTCAGTGCATTTCATTCTTTATACAAAAGATTCTTGGAGGTGAAGAGCCTGGTGTAAAGCTATCAGATTTGCAGACAGGGAAGGCCGCATCCTTGTCTAATTACAGATATATTTACTTTTATTTTTGCTGATTCTATGTCCACACTCTTCTGAGAATATCATTACATTTCAACTATAGTTTTATGTGAGTAAGACTTAAAGAGAATGAGCTACCATAAAACTACCAAGAAAAAGTTGTGATGATACATGACTTCTGATCCTTTGGATTTCAACTACAACAACAACAACATTGAAATGATCAGATCATCATAACCTCAAAACAGATGGTTTGCTTTCCAGATATCTATATTAAACAGTTGAAATTTTCTTTTGGCACAAAAGAATCTAATCCTATAAACACATGCAAGCACCCATGCTACTTCCACATATAATGCCAACTGAAGTCAATAGCAATAAATAATGGCAGAAAAGTTATTAGTATACATTTTTGTAGGACAAGGATTTGTGCCTGACTCGTTCAAAATTATAAAGCTCAGTGAGGCAACTCTCAAGGAGGATGTGAAGTACCTTAAAGAAATATAAGAGGATGTGGAGGATCTTAAACAAATACAAGTAATAATGTAAATATGTGGTAAATTACAATAGACTTTCCCTGGGGCACCATGACTGAGCACAATGTTATGTACTTCTGCTAGGTATAGCGAAGCTGGATGTGTTTTCTTTGGAAGCTTAAATCCTGTCTCACATCCTTGATATTTGCAAGGGACAAAAAAATACAGTAATAAATCAACAGAAGAAAGGAAAATCATTACAAGATTCCAAGGATTCTACAGTAGGTTTTTTAAAGTATTCAAGAAAGTTTATTTTGTCAGACAAAGTAGAAAAAAAATTATGTCAGACAGACTGTAGCTAATGGTCTTTCAGAGCAATTAAGCAACAGTATAACTGAATTAGAGCTGCTGTGCCAAATTTGAACCTTTCAGGAACTTCACTGGCCTTGGTTTATGATCACCGAGGTCTGTTTACATACCAGTTTACACAGGATAGGGAATCCAAGAGGCCTTCCAGCCCTGGTGAAGCCACCACACTACTATATTTGCATCTTAGGACACTCTGCTATGTGCTCTTAAGCTTCCTTAGATCCAAGTAGGTTGTAGCCCTGGATTTTCTCTTGGCCTCCTGGGAACACTCCCTGGACAACAATCTTCTACTTTCTTCTAAGAAGTTCTCACTATTTTTACCAGAAGTTTTGCAATTATATTATGATCATTCTATAAACCATCTATAAATTACATTTTGAATATCACATCCTAAAGCAAAGCAAAGGATCAGAGTCCTCTCAGCAGCAGTGGCCTACTTTTCAAGAGTTGCTTTGCAGATTACATTTTCATTTCCAAATCAGTGGTGGTGAACTATATCAGATAATAATTTGAACCAAGTGATCATCTGTCATATTGACAATGCCTCTGCTCCACAAGAGGTCTCAACAGGCACAAGAGTCTGCAGCTCTCCTTGGGTTCATAGCTCACCAGAAAACACAGTCTCTCTGATGGATGCTCCTCCCAAACTGCTGCAGTGCCCCTCTACACGTCACTCAGAAGTATTCTCACCTGCTGCCTGTGGCACCTGTACTTGAGGAAGTCCGGTGTTTCTTCTTTCTCCACATATAGGAATACTGCATTGTGGAAATTCTTGCTGTCCCACAGCTGAAACAGGTCCGTTGTCAGATAAAGCATAATGATACCTTCTCCCTTGTTTAAACATCCTGTATTTATTTGTCAGTTTCTGCAGGAACCAGCTGTTCCACTTAAGGAGAAATTCTGTTGCTTCAAGGTTCCTTTCTGGGTTACAGAGTAGTTGCACTTAAACCCCTTGATTTTAGACACTGTATTGCCCCAACATGCATCCACATGAAAGATAAATGTTTAAGGCCTGAGCTGGTGGAATTCTTACTGACCAAACTGTAAGGAGCACGAAGTCCAGCAGCCAATCATCCACAGTAGAACCCACTCAACTTGTTTGACTTTAAAATCACGCTGGGTACCAGTAAGAAACTGTATACTGTACACTGTGCTATGCTATGTAGTCTACATTCTTAGTTAGCTCTATACTTAATTACTATGATTAAATTACAGACAATAACAGAAAAGATTCAGACAAATGCAGCAGTGATGCATGAAATATAAAAACTACAGATATACTGAGTGCGGTAACAACATCCAGTCATGATGTGTCTGAATTTTTGACGATTATTAATTTGATAAAATACCAGAGTATTTCATTACTTGAAGATACACATAAAAAGTGCATGCTTCGTTCTCTATAAAAATATTTCCCAAAAGATAGTCTCTTATCAGTAAACAAAGTAGGTGGTTTTGAAAGCTAGAATTTTTTCATTTTGTTGTTTATTTTTGTTACTTAAATGACAAAATCACTTAGGTTGGAAAAAAGCTCTAAGATCACTGAGTCCAACTATTAGGTTTTTTTTCCCCCAGACTTACCCAATACATAATTTAGGGACGTATATTTAGGTAGAAAGTTTGAAAATAAAGTAAGTTTCATCAAGTCAGTGTGAAGCAGAGAGGGGGGAAAAAAGTCAAGACTTTGAATTATGTCGATTTCTTTTACAGCTTAAATAACATACATCTTACCAACAACAAAAGGCACCACAGTATGATCCATTGTTCAAGATTTGTAAGAGACATTTTTATTTTCACAGCAAAATTGTCCATCTGAGGTAAGACAACACAAATATTAGTAAGATCATTCTAGTAAGCAGATACTAGTGCTAGAAAAACACACTACGTTAGCAGTACTAAAATAATAGGCTGTACTAAAATTAGCAGTAGTAAAATAATAGCTGTTTGCAGACTTCTTCTCTTACCTAATACACAAAGTATTCAGGCATGGAGTTGCTGAACTATCAGATACCATTAAAAAGTTTTATATTAGCCATAGGGTCTGATAGGGCATAGCTTGAACATCTTCATATGAAAGAAGAAGAAGAAAGAAGACAGCCTGCACCTCAAAACAGATTTGCAATATTCTCCTCCTTTACCAACTGTGACACTATGATGCACCCTCATCCAAAACTTTCAAATGTAGTTTTATTAAACTACAGCCCAGTGCTGTTGGACGCAAAAAACTCAATATACCCACACCGTAGCATCAAAGTTTTCAGCTGTGTCCTTTGTGAGCCCTTCCATTAATATTAAAAAAAAAAAATCCCCAAACCAACTGATAACTTTGAATTTCCCTCTGCTTCCAGCAGGTCTTTCTTTCACATGCAAGAATGTGTGTGTATAAAAGGAAAGACCAAGAGAACAGTAACTACAGATCAGTCTTCTAAGTAATACAGTGCTAGACAGAAGCCCCTATCAGCTGTGGTAAGTGGTCAGTTTATGTCACTCATGCCTCCTTAGATGACTGAAAACACAAGTTTGTATGCCAGTACTAATACTGATTTATTTACACTGCTGAGCAAGAATCAAGCAGACCTGTAAAAGACCTATTCCATCAATCCTTTCAGAAGTTACTGAGATCCATTTTGAAAAACCAAAGCCACAACAAGCACTGCATGTCTAGAACAGCTCAAGATTGTTCTTATATTCATCCACTTCACTGAGAGCATTTCTAATTACTTTCTATACATACATGAATTTCAGGTGATTTTTTTCCCCCAGTCTTCCCATCATCTAGATTCAAGCAGTTGGTTTTATTTTAAAATGTCAGCTTTGCTAGTACTCTGTAAAGACATGAATTTGAAAGAAAGATTGCTTTTGAGAAAGTAAAGGTGCACATGCAGACATCACTTGTGCATCTTAAGCCAATCTATCTACAAATAGCAGAGCTAGAAACAATTACTTCAAGGCTAAGCACTACCCTTCTGGACCAGTTTGGACTTTCCCAGCAGCACAGAGCATCCCAAGGCACTGCTGTGCTCTGCTGCCCTTTCACGACAGTGGTCCAACCAGCAGCAGCAGCAAATAAAACGCTGTTATGTTCATACAACTACAGACTGGCTTCCATTACCTCCTTCCCCTTCCAGATGGTTATTTTATCTTTTGTCTTTTGAAGGACCCTGTCCTTCAGGTAAGGGGGAAGGACCTCTTCTGATCATCCCTGCCTCAAGTTACAAACCCAAGAACAGGAAGGAGAACCGATCCTGACACGCCAGGCTGCACCCTTCCCCGACGGAGCAGCTTCCGACAGCGCAGAAGCGCTGCCCCGCTGCTGGGCTCGCTGACAGCCGGGACAGCCGTGCTGGGACAGCGCCCTGCGGGGTCGCGCTGCCACCGCTGCCTGCCTGAACCCTCCTCCGGAGCGCCAGCTGCTTCCTCGCCACCAGTCCCACTGTCCCGCCAAGGGCTGAACTGACCCCGGCGTGGCTAGTGCTGCGGCTGCCGAGCCCCAAGCCGCCGCACACCGGGAGACACGCGGCCCTGCCGCCCCCCGGCCCCGCTCACGGCCGCCGCCGGCACTTGGGGAAGGCGGCGGGAGCCTCTCGGACCGCACTGGGGCTGCTTGCGGTGCTGACAGCCCGGTGAGCCACAGCGCCTCTTCCCCTCCGAGCTGTCAACAAGAAGTGCCCAGTGCCCTTAGGGACCAGCTGCATCCCGGCGGAGAGCGATGCGGACCGACATGCGAAGCCCGCCCCGGGCGGCGATGCTCGGGAGAAAAAGCCGAGGGGCTTCGATACGTACCTGAGGGTCACAGTCACGTCAGAGCCCTCCTCTTTTCAGCTGCAGGACGTTCTAGCCGGGGCTGCCGAACTGCAGGCACGCCAGCAGCTCCTCCCTAGAAAGGAGCATCCTCACGCTTCCACGCTCCGGCTGCGGAGACGGCGCGGCCGTGATCCCGCGCCTCCGGCCCGTCCGGGCGTCATCCGTCCCCTCTGTCCTTGTCGCTACCCCCAGGGGAAGCAGCGGAGCACGCGAGGCGAGGGGCGGTGACACCGCGAGACCCTTCGTCCCTCCGTCCCTCTCTCCCTGTTGAGTGACCGTGGGGTCTGGGGGCAGCCCTGTGTTGAGACCGGAGCCCGAGGTTCGTGGCGGCGAGATACGGAGAAGGTTCGCGAGCTGCTTGGGAGTTCGGCTTCCCCCTCCCTGGCGTTCTCGCCTCTGCTCAATTTTCGAGGAGCGTAAGAGTGTAACTGTGATATACAACAGTGGGTGTCGCTGTTTTGCTATGAAAGTTTTTCCTGGATTGATTGGTTTTTGTTGGAGTTAGGTAGTGCCAACCCCGCCCCATCCTGGTAAAAGGGAAAAAACCAAACAACCCAAACCCTGCCAATTTCGCATGGACGCCTCTGTGTCAAAACTACACTAGGAAGGTTAATTAATATTTGAGAAGTGTTCTTGAGTTTAAAAGTACCATTTGAAGTTCAAGTTAGCCTCAGCTCATTGTATTTCCAGACTTCTTTGTAGTACGTATGTCAGTAATCTCTGGACCCAGATGGTTACTTGGGTTATCCTGTCGGGAAAGGAAGCAAATGTGCCCACACTGACTGTATGCAAAGGACTGTGTGGCCATACAAAGTGACGATCTCCAGCTACAGAGAGAGTTGCTTGTCAGAGAATTGTTCCTGTGAGCCACTTTAGCCACAAAATGTATGGGAGTGGTACATGTTGCTGAACTTCTGTTTGCACTGACTGAGACGGTTCATCTATAACAGTAACCTCTTGATTCTCCTGTGAAGGAATTTGATGCCCCATATGAAGGAGGAACGAGACAGTCTGTGTGTGCCATCAAGTGCATAGCTTACTACACACAGTCAGTGCTTTGGCACTCAACAGGATTACTTACACACAAAGCCAATTCCACAGCCTCTTAATTAATATCTTGTCCAAATAACAGAGACTTCTGGGCTGTCAAATTCATTATTGCAGTGAAAGGTTGAATAAATGCAGGTGTAAGGCAAGACTGCATTTCTTTAGCATGGAGGAAGGTGTCTATAGGTAGCTGAACTACAGGGCAAATGCCAGCTAAGAGTTGTAGAAGTCTAGTGGATAAGCAGGACAGTGACATGCAGATAGATTTTACCTCTCCTAGATGTGAGAACCTGATGACCCACCAGTAATAAAATGGAGCAACAGGCAAGCTGTTGCTGTTGTTCACAATGCTCTGAAAAAGATGGTGGCAAAGGTAGTTTGGAGGAGTGAGATTTTTTTCACATGCACAAGGAGACAGAAGAGTATCTTTCTTATACCAGGATCTTTCCTGGATGGCTACCTCACCTCAGCACAAATGTGACACTGACCACCTCATCCTCAGCAACTTCTCATGTAGGTAAGAGATAAAGTGTCCCACAGAAGAGGCCAACTACAGGCAATGGCCACTGCTGCTTTTACTGCCTCAGTTTTGACTTGCAGCCTTGGTTCCAGCTTCAGGCACTACCATTAAGCCACTGAACAGCTACATGCCTGTGGCTCCAGAACAGTACTTTTTAGCCCTTTTTAACAGTGAGTGTAATGTAGCAAGCTTGCTTCCTGAACCAAATATATGTGTTTGTGAGGAAGGAAGCGGGGACATGCAAAGAAGCAGGGAATGGGGACATGCAGAGAAGAGGTCTGAGATAATTTCTGCATTGCTGCCATTTGTCAAACATATATAGGGTAAATGTATTTTCTGAAGGCATGAATTAGTTTTAATTATCAAATCAAATAAGAGGATAATGTGTCTGAAAAATCCCCCACTTGTATTCCTAGAGATTTGAACAGCAACAGCTAGTGTGAACTTGGACTACAGAAGACGTAAATTTTGATCATTCCTTTTAGTCTTTAATGCACATGTTGAATTGTTAGGTGAATCAGCAAAGAAAAAATCCAGAAACTTACCAGTTTAAGTTACATTCTAATTTCGGATCATTTTCCTGTCCAGATTTCCATCAGTCTCTTTAAACTATGCTATTATTCAAGAATCTGAGGAAATAACTTCAAGGGTTATTGCTCAAACAAGTCACTACCATATCCCTCATATGGTGAATTCCATAAAAATTTGAGTGTAAACACTATCCAAGATGATGCTCACCTGAAACTGCTACCTTGTTGTGAATGCTTTATTGTGTGTGCACCATTTTTGTTTCAAAAGTGATCTGTGGAAGTAACAGGAAAACAATTTTTAATTCAGTTTTGTCTTTCATTGGCCTTCAACAAAGGCAGCAGTATCAGTAGTATCAAATTAATGCTACCAACTAGCACACCATTACTACCATAAACACTAGATTTTCAGTATCTCGTTAAAGCAAATATTTTATACTTTGAAATCAGAACCAAATTTAAGTCTAGAGGTGCAACAATATATTCTGTTAAATATTATTGTTGAGCTGCTGCTTTGACATTGAGCACTAGAATAGATCAACTGGCATTTGTTCCACAGGCATACCCTGTGCTGTAACACAGAATTAGGTTTGAATTTCACAGTCTTTCCCATCTGGACTGTTGCATCTGCTGAGCCCCGTTGCTTTTAAAGCCAAGAGCAACTACAGTTACAGCCCTGCTTAGTGGGTTTAAAGGTATCAGATATGGTGGTGTTAAATGAGACTGGTTCTTTCCCCTTCAGGCATCACAACAGGATTTGTCTATAATGGATTACCTATTTGACCACTTTTTAATTAAAAAAAGTCCACCCTTACTTTAAGGAAATTTAAATCAATTAGATTTTCTTTAATGGGAGAAAGACAAAAAACCTAGATTGGGGTACATTATTTGGCAAAGATGTTTTTAGTTATTCGGGCAAGCTTGTCAGCAGGGACATCCAAAACCAAGGCATTTTTTTGTTTACTTGTTGGGATAGTAAAGCATGGATTTAAATTTGCCATAATGGTGGTAAAGTGTACAGGTAGAAGAACTATGCTTCCCAAAGACACATAAAATGGTCCACCAGGAAGGTCATTCAACGATGCTATCATTTTTGTGGTGATTATTAGGGCTGTCCCATTTTCTTGCAATGTTAATTATTGCACCTTTTGATTTTGGCTGTTTGACTTTCTTGGGTGAAACTGGAGGAAGAAGGGAAGTCTAAATTTTTCTTTGGCGTTAGAAACCATTGAAGACCAAGAGAAATATTGGTCTTCAATGAGAAACCGTTGAATCAAGAGAAATAAATTGATTAAGTGGTTGCTACTGTTCTTAACAGTCACTCACATGGACCAGTAAATTCAATGCCTGTGTTGCAACAACACAATTTGTGATCCTAACTTCAACATGCTCCCATAGCAGCTCCTTCAGGTGTTTCTGACATACTCTGCCAGGACAATTTTTATTGTGGGAAGAGGTAATATCCAGTTGCAGAGCTTGAGACAGCAGTTTTTTAATACCTCTTTTATCTAGATCTCTGAAAATATGTCTGTTTTATTGACAGCTAGGTTACTAAATAAGTACTGACCTACTACACATCCCATGAACCCTGATAATAAAAGCAGCAGTAGATCTTGTACACAGAGTTACTCTTACTGGAACAGTTCTGCCTATAAAATGTTTAGAATAAAATGTCAGCAGTAGCACATTCAGTCAAGAAGGGGTTGTTTTATTCTTTGAACAGAAAAGTTCTACATGTTAGGTTAATTAATATATTAATGGGGAAGTACATGTACAATGGGATTTAGCAAAATTTTGAATGAGACCAGCAGAATGTCAGAATAAAACCTCTCACTGGCATACTCTTAACAGTGCCAAAAATAGATCAAGGCTTCTTCCTTGCCTTGGTCAGATGCTTTTGTGGAAAAATAACTGGCTTGTATTTCATGTGGCCTTTGACATAGACCTTGATACAGAATTAAACAACTGATGCTCACTGGATTGCTACAGTCTCTGTGTGATTTTACATAATTAAAGTGATTGTTTTAGGTAAGTTAAATTAAATCAAATCACCTAAAATAACTTGATGTACAATGTGTCTTACTTATTTGACATTTACAGTGTGCAGAAAATTACCTCACAGAAGTAATACAAATAAACTTAATTTATTACCTTTCTTACACTCCTGTTTTCTTACAATACCCAGTATTCTCAAGTTTCTCCTACGTTTTAGCTACACTTCATCCTTTGAGGTCTGGATCTGTGGATCTGAGTTAACTGTGAAGTAAACTTTCATTGGTCAACTAATTAAATCAGTCCAATTAATATGAACAGCAACAGAGGTTGATTTCTGCAGGGTGTTCCTGGCAGCACTGTCAGTGGAAAAGAGATGAGCAATGTAGGCTATTGGCTATATCAAGAGTTGGCTGGTGTGAGATCCCTCTAGGGACGATCTCCCCCTACCAATTGTTTTCTGCATGTGTCAGAAAAAAACCTATTTAGTCTCAACAAGCCACCCGCTAGAAAATGAAGCCTTGTCTCAATTAGCAAACCAATTAGGAGTATTCTGTAAACATAGAATAGCATGGGGTAGCACTGCTAGGGAGGGATTTGACTGTGTTGAAATTGATGATTATGATGAAGATGACAAGTTTGAGTGCCTGTGGGTAAGGAGGGGGGGAAGGTCAGCAGGGTGGATGTCGTGGTGGGAGTCTGTTACAGACTACCCAGCCAGGATGAACAGGCAGATGAGGTATTCTAAAAGTGGCTGGCAGAAGCCTCATGGCTGGCCTTATATTTGTATGACTTCAGCTTGCCAAGCGTCTGCTGGAAATACAACACACCAGAGACGAAGCAGCCCAGGAGGTTCTTAGAGTGTGTGCAAGGTAACTTCTTGACATAGCTGATGAAAGACACTACCAGAGGACCTGGTAGACCTGTTTGCTTGTGGGGGTGGACCTTGGTTTTGGTGGGGGTGGAATTAACTTTCTTCACAGTGGCTGGCATGGGGCTGTGTTTTGGATTTGTGCTGAAACAGAGTTGATAATACAGAGATATTTTTGTTGTTGCTGAGCAGGGCTTGCACAGAGCCAAGGCCTTTTCTGCTTTTGGTACTGCCACGCTGGTGAGGAGGCTGGGGGTGCCTGGGAGACTGGGAGGAGACACAGCCCGGACAGCTGACCCGAATTGACCAAAGGGATATTCCAGACTGTAAGGCATTATGCTCAGAATGTAAGTGGTTCTGCTTGGCTTGTGTGCATGGCTTTTGGTTTCCCTGTTAAACTGTCTCTATCTCAGCCCACAAGTTTTCTGGCTTTTACCCTTCTGATTCTCTCCCTGATCCTGCTGCTGGGGGAGCAAGCGAGTGGCTGCAGGGGCTTGGCTGCTGGCTGGATTAAACCACGACAGTGAGCAAAGAGGGACTTGTGAGTGATACAGTGGTCAGTGGCTGTGTTGGGTAGAGAAACCACGAAATGTTAGTTTTCAGTACTGGGTGGAGTAAGGAGGGGCACCAGCAAAATTTCCACCTTGTACTTCCAGCTGGCAGACTTTGGCCTGTTTAGGACATTGACTGACAATAGCCCCTTTGGAGTCAGTCCTGAAGGACAAAGGAGTCCAGGAAGGCTGAATATGCTTTAAAAAGGAATTGTGAAATATTCAGGATTTGGCTGTCCCCTTGTGTAGAAAAACAAGTCATCAGGGAAGAAGACCAGCCTGGTTAAACAGGGAACTTAGGGGGAAAAAAGAGAATCTATCATCTCTGGAAGGAAGGTCAGATAATTTGGGAGGACTCTAAGGATGTTGCAAGACCATGTAGGGAGAAGATTAACAGGCCAAAACCCTACTGTAACTTGATGGCCACTACAGTTAAAGACAACAAAAAAAGTTTCTTTGTATAAATACAGTGATAGCAAAAGGAGGGTCAAGGAGTGTCTTCATCATTGGTTGAATGCAGAGGGTAGTGTAGTGATAGGGAATGAGGAAAAGGCAAAGGTACTTAATGCCTTCTTTGCCTTGGTCTTTAATATCATTACCATTTGTCCTCAGGATAGCCAGCTTGAGAAATTACCAGAGCTGGAAATTGGTGATGGGGAGATGAGTGAAGCCCCCATAATTCAGGAGGAAATGGTTAGTGACCTGCTGTGCCAATTAGACACTCACTACTCTATGGGCCCTGATGAGATCCACCCCAGAGTAATGAGGGAACTGGCAAAAGAACTTGCCAAACCACTCTCAATCATCTGGTTAACTTTTAGTTAAGCAGCAGTCCTGGTTAAATGTAAAAGTTCCATCTGACTGGAAATTAGCAAATCAATGCCCATCTGCAAGAAGGGTTGGAAGGATGATCCTGGGAACTACAGGGCTGTCACCCTCAGTCTTACCTCAGTTCTGGGCAAGGCTATGGAAGAGATCCATAAAACCCATCACATGGCACGTGCAGAGCAACCAGGGGATCAAGCCCAGCAAACATGGATTTACAAAAGGCAAGTCCTGTTTGACCAACCTGATCTCTCTCTCTATGACAAAGCAACCTGCTTACTAGATGATGGGAAGGCTGTGAATGCTGTCTATCTAAACTTGAGTAAAAGCATTTGACACCATCTCCCACAGGATCCTCCTAGAAAAACTGCATGTGGCTTGGATGAGTGGACTCTTTGGTGGGTTAAAAACTGACAGGATGGCTGGGCCCAGAGAGTGGTGGTGAATGGAACTAATCAAGTTAGTGGCCAGTCACCACTGGTGTTCCCCAGGGCTCTTTTTGGGGATAGTTAGGTTTAAGATCTTTATGAATGAACTGGGTGTTGGGATTGAGTGTTCCCTCAGTCAGTTTGCAGATGACTGCAAAACCACCAAGCTGGGTGGGGGTGTTAATCTGCTGGAGGGTAGGAAGGCTCTGCAGAGGGATTTGGACAGGCTGAGGCCAATGGTGTGAAGACAACCCCAGGCAGTGCCACAGGCTGGGGCAGAGGGGCTGGAAAGCTGCCCACAGGAAAAGGACCTGGGGGTGCTGGTGACAGCAGCTGAACATGAGCCAGGCTGTGCCCAGGTGGCCAAGAAGGCCAATGGCATCGTGGCCTGGATCAGCAACAGTGTGGCCAGCAGGGCCAGGGCAGGGATTGTCCCCTGTACTCAGCACTGGTGAGGCCACACCTCAAATCCAGTGTTCAGTTTTGGGCCATTCACTTTAAAACGACACTGAAGTGCTGAAGTGTGTCCATATAGGGGAACACAGCTGGTCAAAGCTTAGGACACGACATATGAGGAATACTTTTGAGAACTGACTTTGTTCAGTCTTGAGGAGGCTCAGGGTGGACCTCATTGCTCTCTACAACTGCCTGAAAGGAGGCTGCAGTGAGGTGAGGGTTGATCTCTTCTGCTGTGCCTCCAGTGAGAGGACAAGAGGAAATGTCCTTAAGCTGAGACAGGAGAGATTCAGATATTAGAAAAACTTTTATCACTGTTAGGATGGTCAGAGATCGGAACAGTTTGCCCAGTCACTATCCCTGAAGGTGTTCAAGAGGCATCTGGATCTGGTTGATGTGGTTTGGTGGTTATGGGGTGATAAGGGTAGTGCTGGGTAGATGGTTGGACTGGATGATTTGAGGGTCTCTTCCAACTTTGACAATTCCATGACTCTTTACTTGCGACTGGTCACTGGTGTAGTTAGAGTCTTGTTTGCTAAGATGCAATGCAGGGACCAATATTTTACTACACTAAGCTTTTGGTCTTTATTTGAAATTAAAGAATAGGCAGTAAGTGGATCATAATTTACAGCCAAACATCCAGAGAAAAGTAAGTTTTAGGATGCAACTCTTCTACCTTTAGAGTTTTGTGTGAAATACCTGTTTTAATCTTGGTATCCAATAGTCATTTTGATATTCTAGCATCTATTGTGTGGTGGGTCCTCCCCCATTAAAATAAAACTCTGCATTTCTTATGTGAAACATAATATGAAACATATATTGTGTCTGCAACATATTTTAGAGACCTACAGATTATATGAACTGGTAAGATCAGGCCTTTGACTATGTTTTGTGAAATTGTCAAAACATCTAACACATTTAGCATATTGCAGAATATTTAGAACAAAAATTGCAGAAGTAGGTTCTTGTACCAAACTGTCAGCACTAATTCCTGGAGGCCAAAGTCTGTATGCTCCCTCACTGTTAGCCATTAACTACCAAAATCTGTAATGGGAAGTTCCTGTTAATATTGAAATGAGTAAGTGTATCACAGTCTCTATTTACTGAGAGTATGACAACTCAATTGAACTGACAATTCTTAGGTGAACCCTGCCTTGGCAGGGTAGGCTGGACTACATGATCTCCAAGGGTCCCTTCCAACCCTAGCATTTCTGTGATTCTGTGATTCAAAATACTTGCGGTTTTTTTGCCATTTGAGACACACTTGTTACTTATTTCTGTTGTTAAATAAAAAAAAGTGGTATTATTTCAGAGTCAAAAGTGAAATAATTTTTCTCTCAAAATCAACAGTACAACAGTCCAAAGTATCTAGCTATATAAAAATGGAAGCAATTCAGATATGTTTGTAACAAGAAAACAAATTTATTGATTTTAAAAGACAAGACACAATTTTGTTTTGAAAAACACAAGAAAGCTAGCCTGAGTTCAAGTCTGAAATATTCAGAAAAATCCTACTGTCTTTAGTATGTTCCAGTCATTTTTTTATACAACACACTAAAAGTTAATATATATTTTTATAATTATAAAAGGTCCCCAGTTATTGTACAGTACACAATACAAATTGCCAACAAACTATTATTTAGCTCCTGCCAGTTTTGAGAGGACATTATATACTAAAAGATTTAGCATTTGTCACAAAAATCACATCAGGAAATACGTATTTACAAAATCAAATACATTATACAAAAAAAACCATCACGTTATTCTGTAAAGATGTCTTCTTTAAATAATTAAAAAGTATATTCAACTGTAGCCCAAAAACTGGAAAAGAACATTACATTATCTCACACATACAATCTACAAAAAGTTGCTTACCTCATTTACATAATATATTCAGTCAACTGGAAAATAAGAGTTTGAATATGTCCTAGTGTTATGATGTTTCTGTGCTGTGGGACTGGATTATGTAATCTGCCACTTACTAAGTGAGATTTAAATGATGGCACTTAAAAAAAATACAGTATAAAATAAATGCAACAAAGGAAGTTTCCTAGAAGGTAAGAAAGCCCTGAGTGATGATAAAATTACTGATTGGTAGCTCTAGAATTAACCTAATTAAAGTTTACCACCTCAGGCACAATTTTCCAAGTTTTTGAAAGGCACTCAAAGTTTCTTTAACAGCCTCATTGGTTATTAACTGTAAATCCAAATTTTCAGTGAGTATGAGTGGAGATGGGCAACTTGCTTTGGTACAAAGTGGTATTTTCCCAACATATTTTAAATTGGTTAACTGGGTTACTTTAAGATGGGTATTAAATGTTTAAATACAAGGCAGTCACTTTAATATTGTATGGAAGGAAACTTTACTTGGGGAACCCATTAACTATTCTTTGTGTAAAAAGCTTTTGCTGGTATCAGTGAGTCAAAAAGGATTGAACTGAGTTCCTGTTAAAAACCAATCCATTCAAGTTTGTTCTTCTGACATCTAAATTCCTCCTAAAAAGATATTTATTATTTCTGAGTAAAATTAATCCAGAACTGAAAATTCCTGTAAGATGTTTGCACCATAACCAAGAAAGTGCTTAAGGACATATAAAGAACATCTTCCTGAATTAGTGTTAAGTGAGGCTTATTTGATGCCCACAGGCTTTTTCTAGGCCTTGTTTTCTACAGTGAATTTCAGCCTTAATGAGCAATCTCCAAGAACAATTCTTACCAAATATTAAACTACTCAGGGCTTCCAATCCCAAAATGCCAATTTATTTTTTTCAACAGGAAAAGGAAAAAAAATTAGAATAAAACAAGAGTTAAAATGATCGTTTTCAAACTAAGGCATATTTTACTTCAAACAAACACTAGGCAGTCACTTTGTAAGTGGCTTTTACTATTTCTTAGTTAAACTGGTAAATTAAACTCAGGTCTACTGGCACATAAAATCACTAGCAGCAATGATCAAGGCATGCAAACTCAGAAGCATTTACAGTAAATTATGAATAAAAAAAGTTGTTAAATTAAAACCCTTTGAGTATTGCATTTATGTTAATTAATTATGCATTAATTTGCATTAACTGACTAAAAATGTTTACAACTTACTTGCACTACACTACTGACGTAATTCCCTTAAATAACTTAAAATGATACCCTTTTTCTTTGCCCTCAGCTAGACTTAAATAAGTACAGCTGCTTTAGTGTTTGCTGACTGATATTGCAAGAAACCAGTAGAAAATGTACTGTATTCTCACTTCGTAAGGTGGCATCAGTATCTCTAAGTTAAATTAATCTTTACTTGCTGCTACACTTGTTCCCTTGTTCCTGTAAGCAGTAATTGTAAGAACAAAGGGGCTTTTTAAAATATTTGCTCGTGCAATTTCTAGGTTGCTTTTAAAATTCTGACATTCAATATGGGCCAACCAAACTGTACCCTTGTATGTGAACTTTAATAAAATACCTTCATCTTCTAGCTAGTCATTATCGCAGTGACTGAGTTTTAAAAGGAATATCAACATAATTGTGCACTTTTTGTTCCTGTTTCTCACAAACACTGCCAAAAATTCCAATGCAAACACATCAAATATTCTGCAAAATTTATTATTACTAAACCTTCTTATAATCCTAAAGATTTCTCTTTTACAGTACCAGAGTATTCCAATACTAATCTATCTCAGAAGTTTTTCAAAATAGCTGAATATATTTTCTAAACCTTTATATTCTAAAGGCATATTAAAGTAGACAACTTCCTATCTGTAGAATCATGTTTGATTTTCTTTGTATATATATGTAAATAAGAAAAGAGGGAGCTGAAGTACTGTTTTCTATTATACAGTACACATCAATGGCAATGAATATTTTGCCTACATCTACTGAGCCCCCTATTAATAAAAAACATCCCCATATAGTATGCAAGTATTTACTTTAGACATAATTAAAAAAAATTACAACACTATAAGCTATTTCAAAGTATATGCTCAGTGGACTATTAAATTATCTAAAAATCTTTGTCCCCATCATGTTACTTACAATGCTCAAAGGGTTAATGCAAGGCATTATATCAAATTAATTTCCTAACACTAGAACTAAGCACTGTGTGTTTATGCTTCTATTCCAGTTTTTATTGTCAGTGTTAAATCACCAAACAAATTAGCAGAGATACTAGAATTCCATGTATCAATTTGCTTTAAACCATATACAAAGAGCATGTCCTGTTAGTGTGACAAGGGCCCAATTTTCAGAAATTCATCTTGCTCTCTCAAATGAGTATTTTAAACTCTGAAAATTATTGTTGTATACTTATATTACTAATAAATCTGGGGATTTTGTCAGCACGTTTATGGCTCTCAGTGGTTGGTTTTGTTTTGTAAAAGCATTCTGAATTAAATTGGATTGCAGTGCATCTCTAACATGATTTTTTTTCTAAACAGTGCAGATGTCAATTGGGGAGAATGACAAAGATAACAGATCCTTTCTCCTAGGGAAAACAAGATTAGAAAAAAAAAAAAGTGTTTCAGATATTTAAATATACCTCGCTTTAAATTAAATTTGTATATAGACCTATGCATTCCTGAATGACAGAACATTATTTTCTTATTTTTTGAACTAAAGGCAGTAACGCTGTAAATCATCATTTTATAGGCAAATAATTTAACATCTATTTTCCAAATTTTTATGGAACTTTTTAAAAATGAAGGTGCTTAGAGCATGCTACAGTACAAGAGAAAAAAACTGAAAAAAAGAAAAAAGATGTTTTAAAACTGTTTTACCACAAGAAAGATGAAAATGTACCAAAACATTTTAACAAATATAAAACTTTTGAAAATTGGGCCCTGTGCTTTGAAAAGGTAGTTCAACAAGACCTCTTCCCCCACACTGTTCACTGTGCTATTTGTGCTAATGGGGGAAATGCCTCTAAAATAATTATTCTGGATTCCATTTAAAGATTAGATAAAACACATAAATCATGTCAACTCTCATAATGTCTACCCTGTGGACACACGCTACACCTCTCCATAGCATTGACAACAGACTTCAGAGCTGGTGTGGCAATGCAGCCGCACGCTACACATTACAGAATACACACTGAGGTATTCGTATCTCTCTACTTCAATGGTTACTAAACCCAACTATTAAACAGCAAGAGTGTGCAAAATGTGTTATCTAAGTGTTTGATTAAAATTTCCATAAAAACAAAACAAAAGACCCCCAAATCTGTAAGTTTACAACGTAGTAAGATAGTTGCTCTAAAAAAATCTGGCAAAATCTTCAGAATTTAAGCGCAAGAATACAGACTCCAGTCAGTTTTCTGAATCTGGAATAGTTCCAATTTGTCTTGATAATTCATTGTTTTTAGAAGCTATGAAATTCATTCCATTTTTTGTATTCAGCTTTTTGTTCAGTTTTCTTTTTCACTTTGTAACAGTTGACAACTGAGTGGAGTGGGGAGCTAAATAATGAAAGATACTCAAGTGCCACCATATTTAGCAATCTAGATTTACCTTTTACAATTGTACTCTTTTCTCAGCAACAACAAATTCAACATTAAACCAAGAAAGGATAAGAATAAGAAAACACAAACCAACACAAAAATTAAAACAAGTACTACAGTATTTAAAAAAAAAGCTGAAAATGAAAAAAATGTTGAATTATTTCACTTTATTTTACTTGTAAACATCTTATAATGCACAATGAAGGGGAGTAAATATTTATCACAGCTTAGTTTTAGCATTTTTGGTGAAGGGTACAGATGTGCTGATTTCTAAGGAAAAATCAGGACACACTGAGCGATATATGTGAGAACAAAATCTATAATGAGATTCAGTGCATTTATGAGTTTAGGAATAATGAATATAAACCTCACTTTTACTTTTTACTGAGGCAAAAGCCATCTACTGACATTAGTAGGAATTATGCCTACACAGAATGAGCTGGATGGGTTCACAATTCTGCAAAGAAATTAAAATTTATTTTTGTGCACCAGTAATGTTAGGACATTTTAGTTTATGTGCAGCTGTATTTGGAGCATATGTAAACTCTAGCAACAAACTTGTTTGCTATAAATACACTTCCATTTTACATGCTCTTCTCCCATTTGGTATATATGACTTTAAAGTCATTTTCAGACACACTAGATAAACCAGAATAAAAGAATCCCATTTTTTTTACACAGACTTTTCTGTAAAGTTGATCTTTTTGTGTTCTCATTCACTTTTTGGCTTTTTTCTTATTTAATTCCACTATTTTAGTGTAGCAAATTCATGTGTCTGCATAATGAAATGTTTGTGAAGAAAAACTTGAGTTCTTTAATGTCAATTAATATGGTCTCTATAAACTGATATTATTTAACCATTAAAATGTAATATCTGGCTGATACACCACAAAATATAGAAATTGAAAACATGCACTGCATTATGTACCTGCTCATTTATTTCTTTTTAGTTTTTAAAATTAAAAGTAGGCAAGGGTTTAGAAAATATATAATCATGCTTGGGACTATGGTCAATCTATTTTGACATTTGAAGTTGGTATTAAAGCTAGTTTTGCTTTCCAAATTCCCAAGCAAATTTTATTTGTATTAAAGTGAAATCCAGCTAGAAACGAGAAAAAATAGGTCTATTGTAATTCTAAGAGGGATATTAAAATCATTTAATAATAAAAAAATCCTTTTATTCTTTTGAAGGCTATGTAACCTGTCCTTACTTCTTAGGGAATTTGAAAATGACAGGCACACCTTGTTGAATTAATTTAAGAGTTAAGAATAACAAAAAGTACTAAGTCTTAGCTTCAGTTCTGTTTAAGGCACCATGTAATAGCCGAGGTACAATGATCCCTGATGTACATTCTTAAATGGCAATGGTCCATCTAGCCACCTATTCAAATTCTACACAACTGGGAATAAGTACAAGTGAGGTGTGCCAGTTACACTGCCTTGTCTAATTTTTGTAAAAATTTAAATCCACTTTAGCAACAAGGAAATGTTTTTGAAAGGAAAATGATGCAGGTTGCTACATTCCTTGCATTCTATAAATCACCTTTTCTAAGAGCAGCAGATTGAACCACTAGTAGGAAAAGACCTGGAATAGAAGAAAGTCATCCAAATGGAATGTTTTCCTGTATGTCCAGTTCAGCATAAGTAGCACATACACTTAAAATTAATAATAATCAAGTCACTTCTTTTTTAGCTTCAGTTTCGAACAACTACAGTACCACTGAACAATCAAAAGCGTCTGTTCAGTGGCCTCACATATAGAATCAGTAGTCTTCAGAACAGAGGAACTGGTATGCAAATAATATCTGAAACTGTTGATTTTAAACGAAGCTTGCATTGTTTACATCATGTTCAGATAATTAGGTACATTTATGCCATACAGATTACCACATTCTGTTACAATTCTGTCATCTAAACAGCTTCTTCCTCACAGGAAGAAACTGGGAGATCTTCTCAACCCTCCAGCATTATTACAAAAAAATCCCCCTGAATACTCACAATTTTATCAAAATAGTGTCTTCTCGTAGTACGATGAAAAGCACCTTTTATAACAAATTTGATACATCTGCTGTCAAATAAGTATGCCTCCAGTGTAAATCAAAGAAAATAGTTCTTTTGATATTTCACAGAAGTGCATCTAATTAAAAACATATCTATATGAAATCAGCATAACTAATAATTAACATTAAAATATTTTTAAAACTATGAAAAAAATTAAATTATTATAAGACGACAAAACATCAACATTAACTTTGCAAAAATCTTCCTTGCATTTGATACAAAGAAACCTCTTCCTATTGAGCAGCCAATGTGAAATGATTCTGTTTACAAAATTTTTTTTGTTTTTAAAAAGACCTGGCAAAATACATACACCCATTCCATTTAACAACTCCAACAAAATAATGATCAGAACAGTTACATTTGACAACAGTCAACCTTCGGACTTATTCTCTTTTTTTTTTCTTTTTTTCATATTAAACCTAAACGGCCAATGTAATGGGGTGTGTGTCAGAGGCCAGGGGAGGTTTCACATTAGACTGCAGTATACGTATTTCCAGTAGCACTGCATTGTCTGATAGTCTGAGTAGTTGCAACAATGTGCTCATTATGAATTGGGTTCAGGAGGTTCTGCTGTACTCCACTCTCAAGCACTGGCTGCATGCAGCCCACCTGGAATGCCTGGTTTAGCTCAGTTTTCTCCCTCTTGGCTTGTGGTTCTCCACTTTCATCCAGCTCTTCATCTATTTCACTTTCAACTTCGCTGCCCTCATCTGCACAAACAAACCACCATGTGAAAACCACAAAGGGAACAGTTTCTAATACAAGGCTCTTTATTTTGCAAATAAATACAGGGGAGCAGTCTGATAAAGCACAACATGTAAACTAAAATTTTAATGGAATAAAGTTAACTATTATCTCAAACAGACTCAGGTTTGATCACTTGAGCTACACACTGTGGATGTGGAAAAAACAACTGCAGTCTCAAAAGGTCCAACAAACAATGTTAACTTCATACTGGAAAACGCCTCATTTCCTAAACATGATGAACAAGAGTTGTTACTTTTAGTTACAGATAGGGAAACTGAGGCAAGGAGAGTTATGGTGACTTGACCCCAAATTTTGACATTCTTACACTCACTAGGCAAGTGTTCTAAGGTCCAATCACCCCAAATCACTCAAGTAGTTTGTATAAGAATGCATGCCAAAATATGGCATGGGGAGATTCTAAGAAACTCATTTCTCCCTGACCACTTGCATACAATTCTGCTTCTTGACTTAGCAAAACATTCACTACAGGTAAACATCCATAAGCACACTCTTGTCTTTCTTCCCATGGCTGTTACCCTCCCTATCCTATTAGATATAACAAAATTCTGCATAAAAATCAGAGTATTTCTTTGTGGCAATAATAAACATCTTTAAAATATTCTTATTTTAAAACAAACCTACAGTATTCCAGTCATTATTACATGTGACATACTATATACACAGCAACTGCATTATATTGATGTATCCATACAATATATACATGCATTTTAAGGGATGATACAGCTCTAAATTCTGTTTGACTGTGGTTTTAAAACATAGGGATTTATTTTGCTGAGAGACACGTTAGCTCTACACAGAGTTATACCCTAGAGATATTAAAATGCTTACCTTTATCCATGTTTCCAGGGGACACAGCATTTAAATCACCAAACTGCAAAATAAACAATTTAAAAAATGGACACAGTCTCAAGCAAATGTGAACTTAGAATACCGATCATGTAGGAAATCTGTGCTCCACTGGTTTGATGGTAGCATTCAAATGCGTGAACTTAACTGCAGTCACATCCATAGCAGAGTAATTTCCCATTCCATTTCAGTCTTGTGCTTATTAAGACAATTATCACTAAGTAAAGCCTCAAAATTAGAATGGAGAAGTAAAATCTTTTTTAAAGATTGCTTCATCAAGGCCTTTGTTGTTTGAAGTGAGCTATTTCTGTGTTTTATAAAGCCAAAAACTATAATGGATACGCATTTGGAACTGTCAATATTTTAACAAAAAGCTCCTTTTAAAATTTCCCAGGCACCATTTTAATTGTGCTGGAACAAAAATGAAGGTGTGTCACAGTGTTGCTAATCTACCTGTAAGGCAGATGAAAGGCACTGCTGAGAAAGGGTTTATAGCCTGATAACTGATTGACATCAAAATCCAAACCTTTTAAAAGAAGCTGCGTGTAAGTTAGAAACCTTCCTCCCTTTCCTTCCTCCATTTCTCTTATGTGACATTAAGAAGAGCAAAATTCCACCAATGGATATCAAATGAAAGGAGCACATTGTTAAGACAGACACATTTCTAACCATAAATGATGATGCCAGTCTTTTCCACAAGAATTTTGCCAATAACTGTGTCCAAGGGTGGAAGAAGAGAAAGGGAGAAGAATGAGAATGCTTTTCTCAGCTGCGACCAGTTTATACTGTTTTACAGTGTTTATTGGACTGTAGTCTTCCTCATTTTATTTCAGTCACAGCCATTGAATACACAGAAACATAAGAAGACATGCATACAATGCATTACTTCTATTCTGCCTGCCACCTCCAAAAGTTTTGCAATACTTACTTCCTCATAGTATTTCCATCTACAGTCTTGTAAACTTTTTAGAAGACCTATGCCACATTTAGGCCTAACATATAAAGCCTGCTAAGACAACAAGAATGCAGTAACTGTGTACTTGTGTAGTGCTTTCTGCAAATGTAAGGCAAGAAATACAAGAGCATGTATACCAATGGTGAGTCTTTCTATATAATTAAAACATTATTTAATTTTTCTGAAACACATCATGACACATGATATAAAATCATTTGACAAAGAAAGTTGAGATGTCTTCCAATTTCTCTTGAAAGTATATATCTATTTATATTATTTAATGAGCCTATCAATATATTTTGTGGGATAAATGACCACCAATGCCAAATCAGCTAGCAAAATTAATTGCAATTTATAGGTAACACAGAACATGATACAGTGACTCCTAAGTGTAAAAATGTAACAAATCCATCTAATTAACGATTTAGCATGTTTTCAAATATATCCATTTTCCACCATCTTTGAAGCATAATTCTTTGGTAACAATTCATGTTTTCCTTAACATCTCACTCAAAATAAAACGTCAGATGAACTACTGGAAAGAAGAGGGATAAGATAAACTTTGCCTAGCACATGCCACAGATAAGTATAAAAAATTGTTATGAATTGAGACTCTAGATCTGCTTTTTAAAGAAGTAGTCTTTTGAAGCAACTGTATGAAAATCAAATGTGTTGCCAAGCTCTGTGTACGTCTGCACTGGTTTTGTTAGACATATCTGAACAGTACTGTACAAGCCGAAGTTCTGCATGTAAACCAGCCTTCTTAAGTCAGAGCGGGTATACATTTTGTGTGGGAATTTGGAATGCATGCAAACGCACGTAAACAGATCCACAGAAGTAACATTTTCCTATTACTATGCTCTTTTTATTTTCACATAAAATATTCAGCTATCAAAAACTGGAAAATGGTTCTATGTTGATCAACATTTTTTAAACTATGCACATGAATTTGGTGCAGATTTGTAAAAGAGCAAGTTCATTTAGAAGTAATTGACTTGTAGAATTCAATGCAACTTTAGTACTCTGACAATGAACCAGTGAAACAAATTTGAAACGACTGTACATATTTGTAACTCAGTCTATTGTTATACTGCAGAACGTCCTACCATTCCACATACACACTTAAAAATGTGCGAAAACACTTTCCCCCAATTCATCACTAAATCTATCAATCTAGTCTCTTACATATTATCTTACCTCTCCCATAACTGCAATAGGTGTCTCTCCTGTTGCCTGAGCAACACGATGTTCTACTAAGTAAAACATGTATTCATCGTAAAGCAAGCGGATCAGATGAAAAGAGCCAAAGCTAGCAGCACTGCGCAAGGTTAAATCCCTAATCACCATTGAGCTATTTGAAAAAAAAAAAAAAAAAAGTTTATGTATTATATGTCACAGCCATTTTAACATTTATCCATGTAGACAGACATATCACCTCAAAACCAATATTCTCAAAAGCAACATTATCCACAAATGTCTGATTTATTGTATCTTTGGAAAGAGACGGCCAGGAAAGGGCAATCATTTTCTTCTTGCCTTTCTCTGAAGGTACTGTTGGACATCACATAAGAAATAACCAAACTGGTTTGGTTTTGGTTTCGACCTACTATGCATAACTACTAATAACTGAGCAAGTGTAAAACTTAACTTGAAAGAAACCTTGTTGAAAACATAAACAATTAAATGGTAAGAAAACTATCTGATTTTAAACAAACTCTTGCTTAAATAGTGTCTGTTGTGTCAATCTTTCCAGGACAAAGCTTTTCATTGCCAGAATTTAAACAGCCTTGAAACTTAAAATTCAAAAACAATAGACTTGTGTGTTCATATTATATAAACAAATTCTGGTGTCTTCAGCAAGCAGTTGCTACAGTCACGTTCAAAGAACAAGGTTTACTCTGATAACTGTTTCAATAAGCAGCTAACATGGAATGCTTGTCTTAATGTTCTTTTCACATATTAAAAACAGCTTTTGTCTTTCTTATGTAATGAACATTGATGCCACAATGATTTAATAAGTAATACTAAAAATAGTGGCTTAATAATTGCGTAGTTTTTTAAGCAAAAAAAAATCATAATATCTTTCTAACTCTGGACAAAATTACTCCTGCATTAATTTTCAGATGGCCTTTAAAACAATAAACAAGGGTCATTTAGGTCCCTGTTCATTTGTCAATAGTCCTGAGTTCAAGGTTAATAACAACAGTGCTCTGAAAAAACCTCCATGTTTTCATGAAACAAGCCACTGTTGAACATTACATTCGTCAACTTTAGTACAGTGCAAAATTCAGCAAGTAACAGAATAGTTAAAATGTTTTAAAGTCTACTAAATGTTACCTGTAGAAAGACCATTTTAACAGAAATTGCCGTGCTGCTTTAGGAAAGCTGGGTCTTCCTTCATATGGTTTCAACGCTTGCATCATTACATTATCAAGCCAGGCAGCCCACTGCTCCAGAGTGCTCTGCTGTTGAAGAGTCATCTTGAAATCTGTTTCTAGTCTCTGAACCATGTTGTCATCACACTGGCACACCCAGGAAGCCTGCTCCTGTTATAGCACATGGCAACTCTTGAATTGACAATAAGCCAAAGCAGAGAATGTAATTCTATCTCACAAATTAAACTGTTCAATGGATGAAAAGGACAGGACCCAATTACTTGACACATTTATAAGTAGTTTTTATTTTTATGTCTATTGTAATTTTGTTGAAAGCAAATAGGTGGGAAAAGCATAGCATAAAAGAACAGACATCAAATAAAGGAATTAGAATAAACAATGAAAGCAACAAAAGTTTGTTGTAGTTTCTCACATTCATTTGCAAAAAAAGGCTTCTACTTTCGTCATTTTTCTACTGAAATACTTGTAACTTGTCATTTTTTTCTGGGATTTCAGGCAGGACAAGCAGAAGAAGAGTCAAATGCAGGGGGCTAAAGTAATAAAAGAAGTAGCAAGAAATCAAGTGCAACGTTCCTTTTGTTCTGAAGAAGTTAAGCTTAAAGACAAATCCTGTTATATCATCTTATTAAAGAAACTGTGTATGCAAACAAGGATTGCTCTGTTTGCTGACTCTAGGCAGTAATAGATTACATGTTACTTAAAGACACACTACTAAAGCTGCACACAAATGGAGAAACATACTATGCATACAATAATCAGCAATTTAGTCAGTGTTATGAAGTTTAAATAAAACTGACTGTTCAATTCAGAAAATGAGAGAAAAATGATGGCTTGCTAACTGCATGCCATTTCCCTTTAAACTCTAGCTTGTCTAGTGCCAAGTTAACACCTCACTGACAGACTCTCTATGCATGTCAGCATATTACTGTACTTAATACATTGTATTTTTGGTCAACTCCTGACTGACTTCTGCTAAGAATATTAACAAGTTCATTAAAACACTCATTCACAAAGAAAAGAGAGAAATAGAGAACTACTAGGAATCTGAAACCTTTCACTTTGCTGCCCAAAAGTACAAAAGTGTATTTCCTCAGACAAGCAGAAACATGTAGGAAAATTGAGCTTAGTAAAAATATGAATTTAGGCTCTATAGGTTCTAACCATACTAACCTAATCCATTATTCATAAGATTTTCTAAATTTAAGCACAAACACTTAGGTAAAACATAGTAATGGTATGGGGGTTTAAATAATGGAGACAGTGTCTACTGAAAATGCTGTGCATTTAATAACTTCAAGAGACATTCAGAAGATATGCTACTGAGATCTAATCGTAAAATATAATTTTTGCTATTATTAAGACACAATTCATGGTACCCATTCAAAGAAAGTATTTGCTCTAAATTTGCATAGACGTTGGAAGATTATGTGCACTTCAAGACATTAAATGGAAACAGATAATGGTTCTGAGCTCTTACTTTCCTAAAGCATAAGCTGTCACATTTGTTCTGAATCACTACATATATGAGTAAGCAAAATATTCCCACTTTACTGGCTTGATAGAATGACACCTGACAATAATGTTCAAAATCATAGAGGAAATAACACTTGAAATATCCCTGCTATTCAAGACTAAATTTTACCTGAACATTGGCAAAATCAACACGGTTGAGATCATTGAGCATCTGGTTGATTTGAGAAGTATTTTGAAGCACAGCACGAGCTGCTTGAGCCAGGTGATTAAGAGATGTGTATCTTCGCAGAGTCTGGGCAAAGGCACTTACAGCGGCAACCTATGAAAAAATTTATTTTAAATTATTGTAATCCATAGATTAATTCTACAGATAGAGTCTTTACTTTCATTTTAATGGTTTATATTAACGAGTCCTCATATCTGAATTATACCGTGTAGCAGATCAAATAATGTTATTTCCTCTCCCATTATTTGATGCTTGATGCTAAACATGAAATTTAGCATTAAAGTTAAAATGCTGCTTCTTTTAGATGCTACTGCCCACTTGGTTTGCCACTGCAAGAACAATACTGCAACAGTTTCATCTACCTTGGTTTGTATCATCCTCTGTGGAATATTGTTCATGGCATTTGAAAGCCAACCTTCAAGGCTTTTTGCAAAATTGCGAATGGCTTGGGTCAAGGCACCTGTGCATTGGAGAATAAAAACAGAATGAAAAGAAAGCAGTGCACCTGTCTTGAAATGTTTTGCATCCTCAGAACTCTTGTACTCAACCTTCAAGTCTGCTGCGTTTACTTACTAAAAGACAAATCTAGTCTAGGCTCAAAAAGCCTCACTCAGATAAAGATTACACAATAATGATTTTAGTTTTGGTTTAGTAAGCAGTTCTGACTTCCTCACCAGACTGTCTTCCAAAGAAATTCATGACTAACAGTATTGTTTTGGGCATTCCTACAGAAGAACAATACTAATTGCAGCAGTTGTGATGGAAATTTCCATTATAAAACTTTCAGCTTTCCATTTTATCTAAGCACCTCTTTTAAAAAGCAAAACTCTGGTGAAAAATTCACTTCTAGGAATACTGCAGTTTCCTCAAGTAAGTCCAAAGTAATCTTATACCATGTCATAGTGCTGCTTAATTCCGTTTTAAAGAACTAATTCCAATATTCAGAGCTTATGGATATCATCGATAAGCAAGATACAGAAGTGTGTTACACTGACAGAAAGTGAAATTATTCAAATCACCATGAAATCTGTATGCATTTTATTTCTTTTCTATAGCCATTTTGTTTCTTTTCGATAACATCCACAAAAAAGTTGAATGGCTGACAGAGATTTATAGAGACATTGAAGAAGCCTCTACAGTAATCTGCTTTACTTAGAAGTTTTAATTTTTCAAAAGGGGAGGACAGGAAGTATTGTCCCAAGGAACTGTACCTGGAAAAAATGAAATTGTATCTTCTAAGTGATAGAACGCAGCTTTCCCACACCTAACCCTTGCACATTGACATAACAGTGCAACACTCAAACTGCTGAAGACTACTAGAGAATGAGTGCAACTACAGAAGTGAAGACAAAAAGCTAAGGAAATAATACTTTTTCTTTAGTAATACCTTTATAAAATAAAGCTTTCTACTAGAAAAGTAAATTTACTAAAAGAGAAACTGTATTCTTTTTGATATCTTTTTCATGTGTCTTCAAAGTTGCAGTCATAGGCAGTAGAATCTGTATTGGTAATGTATATGACTCACCACGCCTTTGGATGCTTAGCTGACCACAATTTGGTCTTACAAAGTATCTCTGTTAGCTGAGCCCTCTTATGGTATCAGGTTTTTTTTCTCCTTTAGGGTTAACAGGTGGAGAACAAGCTTTTTTCTTCAACCCTGTCAATCCCCTAGCTCACTTGTGCTGCTTTGTAAATTATTTCTGTGCACTTACTAATTGACTATGTATTCACTCACATTTTCTTACCTACAAGACAAGATGGAAGTAATAATGTAAATACTGTATGAATGGTATTTAGACATTTAAGAAAAATATTACTAATTTGTCACTTCTAATGTTCTCATTACTCTTTTTCACCCAAGTATATATATATCTTATAAAATTATTTACATCACTGTAATGCTGATCTTTAAAAATAAATATGGAAAAGCAGTTCAGGCCTTTAAAAAGGCCTTTAACTAGAAACAAAGGGAACAAATAAAGGAATTCTAAGTTCTGAAGAAATAAAATAGCTAAAGTAGCTAATCAGGCATCAGTATTGTACAGAATGATCATAAATTTCTAATGAGCTCTGGAGATATGTTAAACACAGAATTTTTGTCATAATCATATCCTTAAGCACACATCTAGCCATTACCAAAACCTTAAGTATGTACAGCCTTGAAGTTTTAAGCTCATCTGAACCCTTTCAAAGAGTCTTTGCATGATAAGCATGGTGCAAAGTAAATGGCCTTAAATCCTTAAGTGTTACTACTCACACACTAAATGATGTGGCAATGGCAGTTACTGAAAGTTGGATTTGGATAAGCACCTAAAAAGCTTGACTTCTGAACCAAAACCCCTTGGACTTGTACAAAACTGAGCTTTACAGTCTTTCTAGTACTTTAATTTTTTGTCTGTCTGGAATTGTGTAATACAGTGTGGAAGTGTATTTTGCATAACTTCTCCACCTATTATAGAAACTAACTCACAAGCAAGTTTGTTACTGTCCATTCTGTCACTTGTGAAGGTGCAAGATGTCCATTCTAAAACATAATAGCTCTGGTCTATTGCCAAAGACATTAGATAATTATGGTCTTTATTCCTGACTCCAATGGACAGCATTTCACTTTCCTTAGGAAAAGGAATTTTGGTGTTTTATACATAGCAATTCTTCACTCATTCTGTGGGTGCTAAACATTTCAGCTGACAAATTTAACACAGAGGTTAAAACAATACTTTTTTTCCCTCAACAGTTTTTTTTCTACTCCAGTAATATGTACCAACAACTGGGTAGCACTATATGACTTGTCTAAAAGAAAAAGCACTGAAGACCTAGGAAAAAAAAACCTTGGAAAAAATAATGCTTTTTCAAGCCCCTTTCAAATTAATACTTTTCCCTATTCTGAGCAGAAGCTGCTGCTATCTTTCCATTTATTCAAGAAAAAAATCATAAACATGCCTTTAATGAAGCATTTACAGGCCCAGCTCCTCTACAGAGTCCAAACTTTCCTACAAACTGCTGTTTTCCCACAGAGGATGATGGATTTGTCTGCTTCACTGAGGTCCACTTTTGTGATATTCAACCTTAAGCCATCCTCTCAGTCTCTTCCAATGACTGGAGATGCTTTGATTCAAAAGCAGGAGTTAAAAAACAATCATAAGATTTTAACCATTTAACAGTGAAGAAGAAACTTGGATGGCCCAGGAAAGCTGCTACAGGAAAGCTGCTAGAAAAAGCCATTTAGTTAGCTGGTCCTAAAGGATAAAGTAAGAAAATACATTAGCTGTCTTCCAAAGGTAGCTCAGTGAGTGAAATTCTGAGCAGAAAACCACTGGACTGTTCACAAAAAGGAGGCAGAAGTCTCTTGGGATGAATTTGTCCTGGGATCAGATGATGTGTTTGAATCCAACAGTCTGAAAACCATCCCCAAAACAGGAATGTCAAACACAGTTGGTATCAATTATTCAAATACGACTGGTAATTGTAGAAAGAAAGAAATAGCATGAAAAGGACATGATGCCTCTTGTAATTGATATTCATAGATTGTGCCCCATTTTCCTAAGATCCTGTAGTGCAATGCCCAATGTATCTTATGAAACAAGGCAGGAACACACCAAGAGCTGAAGAGCAGTCATTTAAACACTTCTCTAGAGACTGCCAGGCTTTGCAGGAAAAGCAAGTGAAAAGGAGAGGAGCAGGTTTGATGAAAAACTCTGTACCACCTTTTTATTCAGAAATTAACTTGCTTTTGCAAGTGAGAGTTTTCATTCAACCTATCAAATGTTGTAATTAAATTTGTGGGGGTTTTTATCATTGTCTAGTTGTTTGTGATACTACTCTAAAATCCTGCCTAATGGTATTGTCCTTGGAGAAGTAAAATATTTGCATCGGCATAAACCAATGCAAAATAATTTACACAAGTAATACCTGTCAATAATTGCATGTATTTGGAAGTATTTTTTCCTTTTTTCTACTATTATAGATGCACAAATTATGTCAAATGCTAAGAACTTACTCAATCCTTAACAAGAAAAGGTAAAACATGCTTTGTAAATGGCAAACCATCAGATTTTATACATTTTAACTTTCAATTTTTTAATGTATTATACATAATTTGCTAAAACCTGATTTTATTCCACTGTCAAGCAAGAAGTAAATAAAAATAAAACTTTTCTGCAAGGCACTACCAACAAATATTCTTATGGAGTGTTTATTACTGCTGCAGTCATCATAGCAGAAGAGGTCTTCACAGCGTGACAGTATAGCTTTGTCACCTACAAACTTCTTAAGGCCATAACTCTTAAAAAAAATTAATCCAACTTTTTTAAGTGAATACTGGTTTTTTTTCATTGAAAGGAGCTAATTTGTAGGAACTATGAAGTTTACAGTGGGTTGCTAACATGATTTCTTCTGGGACAGTATATGCAAGACAATAAATACTTCACAAAGGAGTTCAACTTCCTTCACATAAATTTGTTTTCTACCAAAGACAGTCATAAAAATACATTGGTAGAGCAATGATGCATTCTAGTAAAATTAAATTTGAAAAGAAAGCTCTACTCCTGGTGATGGTGGCACGACTGGACAATTACTCTTTCACGCAGGATGTATGACAGAAAAAACAGTAGATTGGAATAATAAACTGGACTAGGAATTTTTCATTGCTTTAACAGTCATCAGAATTGATTTCAGCAGTCAGGGACAAATGACCAATTCTCCAAACACGGAATCACAAAGACCACATTTCTTTTCCACTCTGATCAAAGATTCATATGTGATGTTTAAACTGAAAACTACTGAATTTAGTGGAAGGATTGACTCTCACTAGTGCACATTGCCACAGGGCCACTGTGGCAATGTTCTCCCCATGAGGTATCCCACAGCCATGGTAAAAGGAAAAGATTTTTACCTGAAGATACAACACATACAGAGAAAGAAGTACCTTTAACATGAAACTGTATCTTAAAAACTAGATCTTCCAACTTTTAGAATACAAAGCATATGTCAATCTCAGCACAACTCCTTACACAACGACTTTTGTAACTTTCAAACTTGTTTCTTGCGCCCTGTGAGGACACAAGTACACCTCCACCATATACATGCTTGCAGAAAAATCCTTACAAAATGTTTCAGGTGTTCAACTTACTAGGAATAGGTCTAAGGACGTCAGGAATGAGAATCTCCACCAAAGCCTGGTACATCACATGGTCACAGTTACACATCCATTTCAGAATAGACTCATTCTTGCACAGAGTAATCAGCTTTGCTTTTGGAAGTCGACTTTCTATTTCACTCAGATTGCTGGTGTTAAAAAAGATGCAGCAAATTATTAAATGATAATGCATTTATGGCACCTGGAGGCATGGTTAAGCAGTTAACATGGAAGTGCTAGGTTAACAGTTGAATTTGACTTTTCTGACCTAAAGTTTCTATGATTTCATGATTTACAGCAGATAAAAACCTGCAACTGTATTTTTTTTTTAATACAGGCACAATAGATTTCTCAGCTACACCCAATACAACTTATTTACACATTGTGTCACATGGAAATGGATTCAAGAAATGTCTCCGTAATTCTCCTACAGCTCATAAATAGTGTAGATGTATGGATGATCCTTTTGGCTTAAAAGAAGTGGATCAAATATTAGGAAAAGACCTTTACTGTAGTTGTCCATGCAAAATACCCCAATGGATGACACAACTGCTTCAAGACTGCCCTTTGGCATACACCCAGGCAGAAAACTGCCAGACAACATAAATTTAATTTGGAAAATTATCATAGAAGAAAAAATTATTACTAATATGAAAAATACATATGACTAAAACTAATATGATTTTTTTTAAATTTCACACTTACTTTATCATGAAACACATTAAACAAAGAGAAACATTCACTGACCTTGGTTCATTAACAGGAGTGCCATCAGGTGGAGCAGAAGGAGAATAGCGCCAGAAAGTTTGCCACAATTTTTCTATCAGGCTGAACTGAAGATTAACAACCACATCCAGTATTGCCTGAGAAAATAAAACATGAGATCATACTGTCTTCTACCTAGCTTCCCTCCACTCCCAATTCCAACTAGATCTATAGCTTTTTTTCCTTCATCACACAGTGGAACAAAGGCAAACTATACATTTCTCAAGTTATACATGGTGTCTGCTTTAATACCTTTGATATCCATAAATTATCTGGCACCATAAACTGTTGTGCACAGAGACTTGCATGAGGCTTGCATGGAAGCCTCCAGGAACTAGCAAGGCCAATGTAAACATATCAGAGGAATTTAAGCACAGAAAATAGTTACTGCTACTACAAACAAAAACGTAAATCCAATATTTTATTAATTTTCATAATTCCTTCTAAGTTTGAAGCACCTTCAAAAATAATTTACAAAAACATATTGTTCAGTATCAAATGTGGCTTAAATGTCTCAATGGTTCTTTGAAATGAAAAAAAGTTACTGCTTTTAACATTAAAAAAATAAATTAACTAATGATTTACATTTTCTATTGACTAAACCAAGGATCTGCATGCACAGTCTGAAGTCTAACATTCTGAAAAACATACATGTAACAACATTTCATTCTCAGTGTCTATTGCATATAACTCTCTTCCCCTGTAAAGGGGATCCTCCACAAAACCCTTTGTGCTATCCTGGGGGAAAGTCACATACCACTGACATGGCTGCAATATATTCGGCACTATTCTCTTGTACTGGCCTTCACTAAAATCATGAACTTTAAAAAATAAATGGTTTATAGGAAATACCTCACAGTGCTCTCGATAAAGACTCTGTAGTGATTTGATGTCCTCAAAGGTAGTACCATCTGGCAGAGAAGATATTTCAACTTCTCCAAACTCTGGCAGTACTCGAGATGCATCTGTTGTCATGACAACATAGTGAAAGAGGTGCCAGTTACAGTATGATTGAGAAAAAAATTTAAGGATTATACAAAGAAATAAATTACAAAAGGTCATAATATTCAAAGAAGAAAGTATTTCATACCTGTCATATGCCAAAATCATAAATAAATTCATAATTTTTAATAAAAAATAAATACAAAATTATACTTGAAGTCATTAAAATTATGTCATGTATATTACATCAATATAGACAAGCTATCACACTCTTTTTCAGACTCTTACAGGGTGCAAGAAAATATCTAAGCCAGTGCAGGAGAGACTAATCCTTGAATAATTTTTTTGTTGTTCAACTGAAGATTTTCTATGCAGCCAGCTGTGATGGGGCTTGATAGACTCAATATATATTTTTACTTGACATTTACTGGACTTTCAAGTAGAGCCAATGTGTGCTTTTACTATTTGTCACAAATGTTTCCAAGAGACAAACTGGTAAGATAAAAATGCTGGACTGCAAGCTACCTGGGAAAGAAGATTCAAAACATTTTAATGCTACCCTTATGCTCCAAGTGGTTTTAGTAAAAGCAAAATTAGGCCAAAGGATTTGGTGGTTGAAAATCCCAACCAAATAAACCTACACTAATAGCACTCTCTATCAGCACAACCAAGGACTCCTTTTACATAAACAATTAACTAAATTATTATTTGTTTCCATGACTGAAATACATGCTTAACTGGATCAATGAATCCACAATTTGGATATTTTTAAACATGACCTTTCGGGTTTCAGTTCGAACTATTTGTCTCTTTCCACTTAAAACACTAGAACACACCTTCAAAACAGCTCAGGGGGTGGCTAACCTGCAATAGTAATGTAATGCCATCCTCCTACCTTGAACTTTTATGAAATATAAAGCATGGTATACACATGGAGGAAACAACTCCGACAGGAATTTCAACAGGCACATTTAATATAACTATGCAAAACAACTTCATTTATGGAATATGAAGTATATCTCACCCTATTTTTCCTTTTATACTTACATGATGAATATTAAACATTACATAAAGCTCATGTGTAATTTAAGTGCCTTTCTGTTCTGTTGTGAGAAAAGATTTTAAAGAGAGCATGATAACTTCAGAAGCAACCGTTGTACTTGTGTGGTTTGATATTCACAGTGATAACAAAATTCACCTTATTTATATAGCAGTATAAAACCTGCTTTCATACCTAGAAACTGCTGATGATGTTGACTTTGGGCAATTACAGTCTGTTCAACAGATGTGCCTGTCTGTTGACCACTTCCTGTGAAGCCATCTGCAACTCCATCCACTTTCTGCATAGGCTTATACCTGCAAAAATACCAAGTACAAAATTATCGTTTCTGTTCTCTTCTTCATAAATGGAAGATAGAGTTTGATTTTTCCATCTCAAAATACAATTTCCAGGACAAGCAACAAAAGAATTTAAAGATTCTTACTTATTTTGTAAATAACAGAAGATGCAACCACTAAGGGAAGCTAGAGTATTAACAATGCATTACAGAATTCACAAAGGTGGTATTCCAGAAACACTCCCAACTTCTGGCAGAATTTAGCTTATTAACAGTATATTTTAAGTCCAGCATATTTACACCAAAAAGAATCAAAACCTTCCCTTTCTAAATAGCTTGGCATAATTTTGAAATTCAAAGATAATGTTTCATTACTTTAAGAAGAAATAACATTACTGTCTGAGGATAACAAAGACTTCAACATGAGCATTTTGGGATATTGAAGTTATGCAAAAAAAAAAGGTGCATGGTTCCAAAATTAAGAAAAGGAATAAAGAGAAATTATGTGTGGCATACATTCAGTCTACAGCCTCTGCTGAAGAGGACTAGAAGTGTTCATGCAATTAGATGTGTCTGGTAGAGATGGAGAATCAGTATAACTACCCAGAAAATTAGTATATTGACTGCAATTTACCCCTAATTTAAAAGACAAAAGAACCACTAGAAATATTAGCAAGCTGACAAAAGAGCAACATTACCATAATCATGAAAATGACAATATTCAGTTCTTTAGTTCTCTCTTAATAAATCCTGCTAGAATTCTTCAATACCCTTGGATAACAGTGACAAAAACACATACAGACATACGTGAAACTCTGAAGTTAAATACTGAGCCTCCTATAGCACAGTATTTTTCATGTAACAGCTACCTACTGAGCATAATGGTACCTTGCAGCTCCCACGCCTCATCAACACCTTTACAGATGCTCGCAGCAGAGCTTCGGACTGGTGTGAATAGAGCCCGAATGGGTGCGTGTCAGTGCAGGTACATGTGTGCATGTGCAAAACATGGGGCACAGAAGTGTGCACTAACTGCACACAGTGCCATATGTGCGATTTTGTTCAGATACAATAAAGGGACAGATACTGACATAAATTTAAGAAAATGACGCCAAACATACTTAGGTAAGAAAAATACAGGAACTATGTAAGACGCATGGTACTGTTAAATAAAATAATAAAGCCAATAATACAAAAAGAAATATCCTCTCCTAACAGTTATATAATGAAATTCTAAAATCACTTTGTCACTGGGAATCAAGAAGAAGACAAGAGATGTGACAATGTTTAGCTAACTGGCATCACTCTTCCAGAAATAATTCTAGTTAGACCGTTGTGGAATATATCTTGATGCACATATGTTATTTTGAATGCAAGTGAATGAAACCTCTAAGTGAGTGGGTAAAATAAGCTTGCTTGGAGATTTGGTAAATATCTATCATCATTTCTTACTGATAATCTTGCCATGATTTTTGTAACAAGAATTTTCTACATGACATATTATGACACATCTCATGCTCCTGTATTATGTTCAGAAAAAAAAAGTTAAGACCAAATATCTTACCATTAACTTGCATTTAGTGCTGTAACTACCTCTGGAAATGACAGTAAAGTCATTTCCAATAAAAGTGATCTTTGTGTTTGAAGTTAAAGTTTGAAGTTGTGTTTTCCATATCTCAGTTGTGTCCCAGGACACAAAATATTCTTGGTACACTATATCAAACTGTTCATTCAACTGAATTTTTTGGAGGGGGTAATTGCTCTAAAAGTGACTTGCTTGATATGCTGCTCTTCTACCTGTAAGTGTCATGAAATTATGCATTTAACATTTTTCTTTAGGGTAACATGGGAGGCTAGTGACATCAGCCAAATAAAAATTAATTTCAAAGAAATTTACTCATTTCCATTTCTTCCCTCCAAAATTTTCTGTTTAACCTAGTTTTTAATATGCATATTCACACATTCTTTCACCACCAGTACAGCCCTGTGCCACTGCTTTCAACTGCTTCTGAGCTTTCACAGGTTTCTCAGGAACAACAGATACTAAGGGAGCATAGTTATATCAACTTAAAGGCAAACCACTGTGGTCACATTAATTCTTCACAGGCAGATGAAATAAATACCAAGCAACTTCATAGTGAGTTCTCTGATAAGAAGTGTGCACATAAGATACAGCAATGAAAGGAAACAGGAACATCTGAAGTTAAAGTTCTAACTGTTTTCTTCAGCTTGTGGGACAAGAATTCAATATAGTTAAGAAGAATCTGTTTATATTATAGGTCAGTTTATAATTTTTTATTTTTTGCAAATTTTTGACAGTTTCTAGGTAAATATTCTTTCACACTGACCAGTACCTAACATCATTGACATCTCAGCTGGATATTCAATAAACTTTTATTTTCACAGCAGAGAAGCTGAACTAGAATTTCAACTTGTCCATGTAAGGAAAAGTAACACTTGATGAACCAGAAATATTAGTGAATAGTTGTGTTTCACACTGTACCTCTGTTTCTGCTGCATGGGCTGTTGTCTCATGGCCATATATTGCATGTCCTCTTGTAGTCGATTAAGAGGAGAGTCTGGCTTGACACGAATACCATAGTAATGATATTTGGAGTTCCCCCTTTATGAAAGAGCAAGAATTAAAAGAGCAGTAACACTTGTTTTACATATTAACATTACATTTACTTTACAATTTACATTTACTGGAAAAGAATACACACCAATCAGGCCTGCCTCTCCTGTCATACCTGTTTTACATGAGTGTCATTTTACTACCTTTGGGAAATTAATTCACTCTCTTAAACAAATATTATCAGCATACTAACTAGCACTCCACTTGAGTAAGAAAAATAAAATGCAAATAAATACAACTTATCTAGTTACAGCAGACAGTATTTTTAGTGATTTTCAAATGGCAAGCTATGTTTTATTTAGAATGATAAAAGTCTGCAGTGTAGTTACCAAAATATAAACACATAAACTGTCAAAAGCTGAAAAAATAAAGCTTTAATAGCATCTTGAAAAAACATAAAACTGTTCAACAGGAAGAAATAGAACTGACAGAAAAACACTGTAGGAATATTTAAATGGCTTTATAGAGGTTTTATGTATTCTTTTGCCTAGCAGACAAGTTTATTATTCATAATTATTACCTTTATTTTTTATTATAATTCAGGATTTCAATTGCACAAACCTAGTTCCAAGTCTTCTGGTCCGTAGTCCCATGAAGATTGACCGTATGAGTTTTCCAAAGGAGGCAGCATTGACTGGATCCAACTTGTGCTCCTGACAATGCCGTAAGTAATGGTTGTAAAGGGTGCTTCTTGGAAGGCTCACTCCTTCTGCAGTTTCATAGTTGTCTAAAAGCCACTGAAGCTGCATCACATACAAAACAGAAAAAAAATTATTATATACTTTATTAAAAATATTGTAGCCATACAGCATTAACTTCTGACAGTTCCGGAACCACTCTTCAGGTCTATTAAAAAGTTACTTCCTTCCTCAGAGAGTCTTTAATTGTTAGTTATGCAATAATGTTTTAGTATCTTCAGAATTACCAGGAAACAGCAGAACTCATTGCACTTGTGACCTCAGGAAAGTGTCCTTTTCTTAGAATATTTTTGGTTCAGCACCACACATCAATACTTGATAAAGGTATCAATGCTTTGGAGACCAATTGTTAGTCTACTACAAAGAAATAAAGTAATTGTGAATGTAATACACATAAGTTGCAGAAAACAAACTCCTTGGGCAAACAATAGGTAGTTAATGTATTTGTAAACCTGGAATATTATGCTGTTTCTCTTTCCTTGTTATTAAAAAACAGACACACATAAGAAAAAAGCTGCTGCTTAGAAGTCTTTAAATTACCTAGGTAACGTTGAAAATAACTGGTACATCTATAAATCATTAGGGGTACAAACCCTTTCAGCTGCAGCCTGTTGCCTTTGACTTCCAGAAGGAACAGAATGCGTTTCTTGGAAAAATAATAATCTTTTCATGTAATTGTAGTAGATAATTAGAAACATGCAAGGAGATACTTTATGTAACACCACTGGATGTTCTAAGTAAAGTACGCTCATGTAACACCTCTAGCTGTTGCTAATACAGAAAAAAAAGTAGAAAGGACAATTTAATACTTCTAGATTTAATATTACAAGAAAATGACAAAATAGATCCAAAGCAATATAGTCTGAGAATACATTAAAATTCCGTTTAGTTTTTTGATAAATTATCATTTTCCTTATTTTTCCAGTACTTGTCACAGATCCCTAAAATTTTCTAAGCTCTAGAAAAATAGAGAAGTAAGGTGCAAATGCTTTCAAGACATAAAATTTTTAGCTTGGTTTGCAGGTAATTTTGCATTTCAAATAAACAAATTGAAGAAATATAGTTAATCATCACTTATCATACCATTATTTTATACGTACTAACATTCACAAGTGCTTCCAAACTGAGTATCTCTCCTTTTCAAATAAAGCTGAAGAAAAGGTGTAATTGTAAACATTTGATTTTTTGTGCATATATTAAATGCACACTTACTTCACTAGTGACCTGACATAGGCCTGTCTTGGCTTACAGACAAAGATAATTGTAACTTTCAACAGCTGCAAACTATCCATATTTCAAATCTGTTATTACATCTGTATTTTTTATCAATAGATTTATATAACATTTGTCATATATTATTATATCTAGATTGAATTAGAATGATACAGAATGTGAAGTACTTCTGTTTTCCCCAAGGGAAAAAACTCTGTCAATCCCAAAAGACTGACAAACAAAAACTAATTATTTTGTAATTCAATTCTGTATGCAGCATTAAAGATATTTTCCTCCAGATAGTTTCTAATCTAATATTAATCACTTTGAGTGCACTTCATTAATTATATGAATTTCTAACAGATGTTATTTCAAACATAACTTGCATTATTCAACACACAAAAAAACCAAATAAAAAGTTAAGTGCAATATAAGAATTTTTGATTTTGGAAGGAGTTACTTAGTAGCAAGGGTTTGAAATCATTACATGATAGACTATAGCCTGGAAGAAAAATTGCAGTTAATTCACGATTTTAAGAGAAAATTGAACCCAAACGCTATTGTAAACAACTTTTTAAAGAACCCAAACATTTTTCTACCGGGCTGAAATACAATTCTAAAACTGTTCAGGTTGGAGTCCTGGCTTTTAAATCTGTAGTACTGACCATACTGCATAAGTAGGAGGGGGAAAAGTATGAAATATTTACAGAGCCAGACCTGTTAAATTGAGCATGACTTCAATTAAGCGGCAATGTTTATAAAACACTCAACTATCAATTAATTGAATAAGTTTATCTCATGCAGAAATACATCAAGAAACAAAAGAAAATAGAGGAGAAATTACAAACTTCTTAAAATGAGAACTCATGTATTTAGGAAAAAAATCCTACAAAACCTCATTGAGGTATCATAGGGTGAAAATTTAAATCCCCAACTAGAATTTTCCCACAGATTAATTTACCATCTGCAAAGTGTAAGTTAATTAAACACACAATTTAGAATTCTATTTTAAAATCTATTAAGCCAGTTATTTAAATAAATGTCAAACCAAATCATTAGAAGGCAAAGTCAAGAAAAGTTTAAAGAGACAAAGACTACCTCTACACTTAAACCTTAAACTTCCTCCATACTGTCCTTGAGTTTAAAGAGAATATAAGCATTGCTTTAAAAACAGACAAAATATCCAGTAGGCTTGATCTAGACTTTAAATTTCTTTCAAAATTACCAAAACTTGAAAAGACTTATTGCCACAAAAATATGTACAAGGATTGTTTTAAATTTTTCTTTCCCCTCAGAGTCAAAGATATATCCCTATTGCAATATTTTTCACAAAGCATTCACAATCAAGAAAGAAATATCATGATAAGTCTTCACAGCTGGATGTAAATCTCGTTATTAGGAACTGTGAATAGTGCCTAGAACTAGGAGTGAGTGAAACACAGTTTACTGAGGCACTGCAGCTTATCTTGTAATTTTTTTGGGTTTATACCAAGATTATGGACTTCCTAACAGGTTTAAACAGAAACGTATATATAGTTCTAATGTCCTAAGTCTTTCCACAGATTTCTAAAACATTGCCAAAAAAAGTTATGATCTGTTTAAAAATGACATGTAAACAAAGATTTTGATATTGTCAGTCTAACACTATTATTATTAAAACAATAATTTTGATACTGTCTTCAAAATAATTATTTTGTAAACACACAAGGTGGAATCTAAATGTCCTTTCGTATATAATTTTGTGTAACTTTTTGTAATATTACAACTTCAGATTTTTTAAGAATAAAAAGGTTTGCCTAAGTTCTCTACAAAACATTTTTAATTTTAACTTTGACAAAACCAGATCCCTACAAGAAAAACACCCCAAAATCCAAACCCAAACCATCTAAAAGATACATTTTTAAGTTGATTTCCAAAGGACAATCTCTACCATCATATTCTACATTAAGACTGCAAACTAAATTTCAATTTCTTCTGTAAAGGAAAAAGGGAATTTGAATTTATACAATAAGTAAAGCTGAGAAGGAAAAAAAAAGTAAGATGAATACAAACCAATCAACATGGCAAAAATACAAATGCAAAACCATAAATACCAACAGAAAAAAAAACATTTCAGGAAAGACTAACAACTTACAAAGTAATAATACTATTTGTAAGTTTGAAATTCACTTGGGCTTCTCCCTTTATTTTAAAATTACATCTAATGAACTTATCACTATATTTGGAGATCATGTTTTTGCCCAAATATCTTCTAGCTTTGTTTATGAAAAATTCTTAATGGTAAGACTAGCAGAGTTAGAACAGAGTAAAGGCAGATGAATAAGACATTTCTGTGTTCTTCAAATTAAGGCAATGCTTTCAGTTTTTACCAGGTCATTGTAAGGATCCTTAAGATTTTGAAATAAGTAATTTCAAAATAAATTCTCTTGTCAGAATAAATGAAGTAACACCTAGGAATAACCTAAATATATTATTTAGTGTGCTGTTTGTTTCTTCTCTTCCTCTTCACATGCCCCAAAATTTGTATATGGTACACAGTTCTTATGATGTAGACAACTTTATTTAAAAAGCCAAAAGCCAGCTAATTTAGAATTGTACCTTAGCTTGACATTTACACTTGTAACCCGCAAAACAGTCAAATGTGTTAACTTGTCCTAACACAGGCGTAGAGCATAGGAAACAGGTAACACTCTGCAATATACCATAAAGACATTTAATCTGACAAAATAAAGCCATGGGAGGTGTAGTAGAAGATTACAAGCAACTAAGATGGGAAGATTAAGAGCAAAAAGTAATAATAAAATAAAACAAACATTTAGAGGCAGGCTAAGCATGCAGAACAAGCAAGAGAGAGTGTATGTGAAGAAGAGACAACTTACATGGCTGTTGAGAAGAGAGCTTCTGTGAGTGGACAGACCATCAGACTTTTGCAGTGTCTCAATCGCCATTTCAATCTGATAATAGATGTCATTAAAAAAAGGACTCAAGACGGGATAGTAAAAAAGCCTGATCAGAGAAGTTTTGACAGATTCCTTACAGATCAACAGAAATGCCTGCTTTATTCCTGGCTAGGGCATATATTTTATTAAAAGGCCTCATTCTAGAGTCCCAGTGAACACAAACCTCCTCAATGAGGTCAGAAAGTCATTTTGCTTGTGTATATACTGCAGGATCACAGCCTCAAAGTTCATTTTACCTTCCAAGCTGCTCAGAATGAGCTCAAAGGAGTAGAATTACTGGTGAGCTGCATTGAAATAAAAATAACCCAGATTGAACAAAAATATAATCAATAAAGTAAAAAAAAAAATTAAATAAAAAATCCCTCAACAATTTTAAGAAAAGCCTCCATATGTTTTCCCTTCAAATAGATCAGGAAGAGACATGCAGAGCTTGCAATAAGAATTGAATTAGAGACAAAACTTTAACTCTCTGAAATCACAGAATCAAATCCCAAACCAAAGTAACTCAGTAGGTTTTACACCATTAGCTTCACTGGGACAGGACATCATCCCTTACTGCTGCCAGCACCCTTTGAAGATCCCCAGCTGTCAAAGTAAATGGAAAGTCAGGAGTTACACAGACTGCAGGATCCAGCCTTTGGAAAAGCAGATTTGTTCACAATAATTTTGCTTTTAAAAAGGAAAAGAAAACACAGTATAACTAAAACAAAGTAGAATTTTTTCAAATGCAAACGTATGATTACTCTCACATCCATTTTCTTTCTTTTCTTTTTAATAACAATGGATATTTTGATTTTGATCAGTTTGGTAACAATAACACTATAGAAAAAAATCTAAGTGTAATTTAACTGGGGGGCCAGAAGAGCAAAAACCAACAATGAAAATGACAGAGACAATGGAATGCACAGTAAGAAAAGGCACACAATTATTAGCTACAATAAATGCCCAAAATGAAAGCAATGAAAACCACCACTTACACTTTTAAAAAACACTTATATCTGCAAACATTTTTTATGTGCCTTCTCTATCCTACTTCAAAAATCACAGTACTAATCATAATTTTAGTGACATAATTTATCAATATTAGCTGAATTCACTCTCTGTATAATAGAAACTGAAAATGATTATAGCTGATATTCGAATTTGCCTTTAAAATTATTTTCTCCTTTTTTACAGGGCAACTGACAACTATTTTAATGTATTAGCTGTGAGGAGTAATTTCTTTTAACTGTGTAATATTAGCTTCAGAAATCTTTAAAAAAAGTTACATTATTAAAAATACACAATTATTATGTAAGAAAACACTCTTGCTTGGCAATTATTTTTCATTTTAACAGTCTGACTTCTTCACTGACTGCTTCAGTGGAAAATACTATGAGGTCAAAGTATTCAATCACACAGGAAAGAACAAATATTAAAAGCATGCCACAAGATAAAAACTACAAGCAGGAAAGGTCATCATAAGGTCAGCTTACTATATCCTGTAGCCAGAGAATTTCCCTTCCTAACAAAACGCTACTATCAAACAATGAAGACGGTATAGACATTTAAATCCTAAATCTGAGTATTATGTCACGTGTACCACAGTGCTTAATCCACAGCAGTACCGTAGGGGTTACACCTCCTCGCTGCTCATTCCCACCACTGCCCTACTCTCATTTTGTTACTGCCACTTGTGGCCTTGTTTGTTCAGAGAACCAGGCTGTTAAAAAGAAGTAACGTCACTTAAAAACAGATGTGGCATTACAGATGACACTCATTCCTCACTGCCATATTGATTCTATGGCTTTTGGTACTAACTGGTGGGTTTTTTTGTCATTTGATTTTTGTTGCTGGAGTTTCTTTAAGTAGATTTCACCACTATGGCCACTGAAGGCAATGAATCTGTGTTCACTGCATAACATAAGGCAACTGGTTACCACTAAACATGTTAATTACTTTATCAAACTTGGAAATGTGATCTACATTTAAAATTAATCTCCATCATATTCTACTAGGACAAGCTTAAAGAGAAATTGCTTTCACTACTAATTATTTTATTCACCATTTTTAGCCTAAACTTTGATAAAATGAACCTTCACCTTTATCTGGCAGATATCTCTACAATGCCAGAAACCCTCTCTGTATGTAGGTTATAAAATGATGTTTTAACTACTTTTGAGTATAAAATATGAACAATTTGAAGACACACTTTCTAGACACTAAATGATTCACTTGCCCTTTCTGAAAACTTCCGGCTACTGCTTGTTTTACTCTACTGGTGTCCAGGAGAGTTCAATTCTAGGAAAAGTTCTGTTCATGTTCCTGATCAGTGATCTGGATATAGGAGTAGAATGCACCATTAGTAAGTTTGCTGATGATATCAATCTGGGAGGTCTTGTTGACTCTTTGAGGGACAGGAGTCCTTGCAGAGAGAGGGATCTGGATACAGTGGAGCACTGGGCAATCACCAGTGACATGAAAAGGACAAGTTGAAATGCCAGATTCTGCACTGGGGATGGAGAAATGCTAGACACAAGGCTGCACTGGCAGAGAGGCAGCTCTGGGGTTGCAGAGGGCTCTGGGGACGATGGCCAGCAGCAGCTCTGTGGCAGCCAGCAGTGTGCCCTGGCAGCCAGGAGGGCAGCAAACCCTGCCCTGGGTGCACCAAACTCGGCACCACCGCCATCCAAAGAGGTGACTGTTCCTCCACACGCAGGGTGAGGACAGGGCCTCCCCCGAGTGCTGGGTGCAGGTCTGGGCTGCACCATTCCACAGGGCTGTGAAGCTCCTCGAGTGTGTCTGGAGAAGGACAGGACAGCTCGTGGAAGGACTGACACCATGGCCTGTGAGGAGCTGCTGAGGGCTTTGGGCTCGTCTCCTTTGGAGAAAAGGAGGCTGAGCGGCACTCTCCGTGCTCTCGGCAGCTTCCTGAGGAGGGCAAGTGCAGGGGCGGGTGCTGATCTCCCTGGGATCCAGAGAGAGATGTGTGGGAATGGTTCAAAGCTGCGCCAGGGGAGGCTCAGACTCGCCATTAGGAAGCATTTCTTTACAGAGAGGGTGGTCAAACCAGATGATGACCCGAGCCTGCCACGGTGTAAGGGACACGTGGACAGTGCCTTTAACAACTTGCTTTACCTTTCGGTCAGCCCCGAAGTGCTCAGGCAGTTGGGCTAAATGATTCTTGTAGGTCCCACAGCAAATATATTTAATTTTGGTCTACTCCCCTATTCCAAGCTTTTGCGTGTTCAAGAGGTTCTGTGTGACACAGAGTACCATGTGTACAGGAAGTAAAAGCTACCTGAGTAAAAATTTCTATATGTGAAGGATCTGTTCCTTCAAGCTTTTCAGTTCTAAGTTCTGCCCAAGAACTTTTATTTAGGTTCTAGAAAAACCGAATATTACATCTCTATTGAAAATAGCACTTAAGCACAAACACAGAATAACTGCATAGGTAATACAGTGGGTATTATTATGATATTTTGTGGAAAGATGAAATTAATTTAAACATTTAAAACTATATTCTGCATAAATACAGAAGAAAGACTGATGCCCTTGCATTTTTAACAATAAGCAGTGAGAGATTCCAGGCACAACTTACTACATACCTATCTGATATATTAAATAAAAACAAGAATTTCACTTATTTGAATATGTGATCAGTCATACTCTTCCTTTTTTTTTTCTTCTCTTAATAAGACAAAACCCATTATTTATTTAGAAGTTCTGATAACCGAAATGTACACTATAATTTCCACTGCAATTCCAACTAAACCATGTTAAATGTTACACTACATGTAGGAACACTAATCAGTTTGTACAGTTACAAACATGGGCAGTCACTAAATTAAGAGTATCATAGATGCGAAAACTATGATTGTGAATTTCTTCAATTTACTTTGCCAGCTAATATACTGCTTTTATACTCTGACACAATCATTAAGTAATAATAATATTTTCCTGCAGTTAAAAAATTCAGCAGTTTGGTCTCAGCATATGCATCTATAATGTAATCCTAACGTGATCTACAGATTTGGAAGTTATTGACTATTCTTGCTAGGTTATATTTTAGTGATCTTTAACATATTAGATAAATTACACATAATAGTCTAAGATGCAGATAGCACAGACATAGCCAATACCTATTGCAAACCCACTTTGAAAAACTCCTTCTTAGGAAGAAGAAAGAAATAGTGCTTTTCCATATGATTCAACTAACAATTTCCATGATCAACTAATAATTCAACAGTTACTACCAAATGGTTGTAATAAACTGCTCTGAGAAAGTCAGGACAAAAAAAAAAAAAAAAAGAAAAAGAAAATCTGCAGAAATTTAAGCCCTGAGGTTTTGTGATTAATCCGGGCATCCTACAATTTATTTTCTTTATCTGTTTGCATTTGCGAACCACCCTCCACCAGCAGCAGGGCAGGCAGGTGGTATCTCAGAATTCAATATATTGTTACAACATGTTGAAAAAAGATAGCTCCTGTCTCTATCCACAGGCACCTCTCATTCACAATGCCCTTTATCCACTTCCAAAGGTTCACCCTTTCAGGCTTTAAAGGAAGTGAAATTCTAAAGCAGCCATGATCACAATGCTCCATTATGAAGGAATTACTAATTCATCATATGTATAGAAGAAAGACTGATTTGGTAGAGCTAGCTAGTCCTGGGTACTTGTGGCAATTGTGCCTACCTAAATAAGGCTGAAATCTGAAAATACAGGATAAATGGACACAGGGCTTTTGAAACTGTGACACTTTCACCCTTTTAGGATGCCACAAACATGCATGATTTATAGTGGCTTTCAGTTCTATTTCAGGACAGAGTATTCATGTATGTCATATTGTTTTCTGAAACCTGTGCCAGAGGGTTCTGTTAGGCAGACAAGACTGCCCAGAAGAAAGAAGCTTGAAAATGAAATAGTATTGACCACATGAGGAGAGCACCAATCTAGACCATACAGCTGTGAGACTTAAATCTACAAGATTTGCATTCCTGTCAATAGAAAAAGCTGTAGCAGCACCTGCAAAGAGGTTCTATGAAATTTTGCCCAAAAGATTGAAACAATACTATAAACACAGACAGAAAGATACTTCTTTAAGTCTGCGTAATGAAAGAAATGTAAACATGCAGAAAGAGAAGAACAAAAAAGATGTAATATAAGTGCAGTATTTTACCTAAAGCTGGCCTTAAAAGAATGCTGATAAACCTTAAAAACTTAGAAAAAGAAGTGCATTTTTTATTCCTAAAAATCCCCCTGATTAAATTGTAAATGTGAAAGTTTAATATACATAACAGATACTGGTCAAAATACCTGCTGCAAATGCACACCACCAGTAGTCTGCAGGTACGTAAGGCATGCATATTGACTAATGAATACAGCATGTTTTCTAGTGATTACAAAAGAATACATGGAGTCAACACTAGGAGAAAAAGCACACCTAGCAGTCATAGACTGGAAAAATAAAAAATGCTTGGAGTTAAGCCAGATTATGTTTTCCTTCCCAAATTTTCAAATGAAACATTGCTGTCCAGGTGCCAAGGGACCTTGACACACTTGAGGTGGGTTGATGCAAACCTCATGAAATTCAATAAAGTGAAGTGCAAGGTCCCACACTTGTGTCATGGCAATCCCAGACTATAGGCTGGGTGAAGTTTGAGAGCAGCCCTGCAGAGAAAGATTTGGGGATGATGGTTAATGAAAAATTCAACGAGAACTGGCAATGTGCACTCATAGCCCAGAAAGCCAAACGTGTCCTGGGCTGCATCCAAAGCAGTGTGGGCAGCAGGGCGAGGGAGGGGATTCTGCCCCTCTGCTCTGCTCTGCTCTGGTGAGACCCAACCTGCAGTGCTGCATCAGCCCTGGGGTCCCAGCACAGCAAGGACATGGAAGTGTTGGAGCAAGTCCAGAGGAGGCCATGAAGTTGGTAAGAGGACTGGAGCACCTTCCCTATGAAGACAGCCTGAGAAAGTTGGGTCTGTTCCACCTGAGATGAGAAGGTTGTGTGGAGACCTCATAGCAACCTTCCAGTAACTGAAGGGCACCTACAGGGAAGCTGGAGAGGGATTCCTCATCAGGAACTGAAGTGACAGGACAAGGAGTAATGGGTTCCAACTGAAAGGGAGGAAATACAGGTTGGATATTGGGAAGAAATTCTTTACTGTGAGGGTGCTTAGATACTGAACAGGTTGCCCAGAGAAGTTGTGGATTCCTTATTCCTGGAAGTGTTCAAGGACAGGTAGGGTAAGGCCTTGAGCAACCTGGCCCAGTGGAAGGTATCCCTGCTTATGCCAGGGGGGATTGGACTAGATGGTCTTTAAGGTTCCATCCAACCCTTAACATTCAATGATTCTATGTTTATCTCCTTTGCTAGAAGTTCTTAAATATAGGGTTGAACTGACCAGTTAACTATCTTTTCCCCAGATCATCCAGTTATTTGTATATCTAATGTCTATTATATATGTCTTAAAACATTCTCAACCTTTTTCCCGGCGGTAATTTTCTCCATATTTGGAAAACAAACAAACAAACAAAAAAATCCCTCATCAAGTTTATCATAAGGACTTAAAAAATTTATACATTCCACCTAACACTGAAAAACACAGGTAAACATGTCAGAGTTACTCACACCAGAGAACCAAAATAGAGAAACTAAAAAGAAAATTCAATTCAGATTACTATTAAAAATAAAATTTGAAAACATTTATGCCATGACAGCCTTAGACATAGTGGCCATATTAGGACAAATGTATATTTAATCAGAAACAAAAAAACCTGTAGTCCTTTAGAAAGGTGATGTATTTATGCCACTGATAACCAGACTGCTTTGAGAACATCATGGCAAGTCTTCTGGCATCCAGTTTATTATGCACTCTCAAATAAAAAGAATTAACAGAAATTATTCCCATGGATTGAAAGATACCTATTTTTAACATCTTATGATTGAAAAACTGCATTTCTTAAAATATTTTTAAATCAGTACCTGAAATATTTTTAGAGACGTTTTTGTAAGTTTTTATAAACTTTATATAAGTTTATTGAAATAAACTGAGTTTCCAAAAACTCATTTTTTGATAAACCAACACCAGAATAAACATTAAACTGCCAAAATTGGAAACACTGTCGTTACTACAGGGCTTTTATGCAGAAAACACACGAAAAGCCAACGAAGCCAGCCTGTATCAGAAGAGAAGCAAGGAGCATAGACAGATGAAGCCAGAATGCAGTTGGGGTAGGTGTGGCTGACCTCAGTAGGGTCATTCTCCCTTTCCCCTCACATTCCTTGTCTTGTAAAGAGAACATAGTCTCAGTGCAAGACTTTACAGTGGAGCAGCAAGGCATTCAAAGGGACATTATTTTGGTGACACCAAATTATTTTGGTGACACTGCTACACTGAAACCTCTGGAAGAGAGGGGGAGAAGCCATGTTGCTCCACAGATCTGAAGCAGAAACCAAAGCAGGAGGAAAAGTCTTGAAGGCAGAGGCTTATCAAGGCACAAGATCCACCTGATACCCTTTTTTCCCAAAAGAAGTCACTGTGCTGAGTTGCAGGAATGATAAGTAAATATCTTGCCTGTATATGATATCAGACCAAATGATCTGACATCACAATCCTTTTTGCATGAAAGTCTCTGCATCTTTGATTTGATCAGAAATGCTTTATTTTATGCTAAGATGGATTTAGCTAAATCAAAATTACCAGAAAAGATGAGGAATGGAGAAGGAGAAAGTTCCTCTACTGAGAAATTTATTTTAATAAACAAAGTCTCACCTCAAATCCAAATTATAACCTTTCTGCCTTTAACAGAAGATTTGCTAGTTTTTCTGAAATAATTATGGTATTTTCACAAGAACTGTATTATCAGGATACGGTATTTACACTGGGCCTTCTTACTTCTTCTTGTTTTTGCTCTCTCTCCAATAATTACAACATATTTTCAGCAGGTACAATTCTTCCTTTAAAGTTAATAGCAATTTTTGCACACTGTGCTTACTAGCAGAACTAATAGTTTGTGGTGATACATTATATACATATTAATTTTGATTTTATTTGCACGCAGATTTGGATTTACACTGAAATATGATGTATTTCTTTAACAGCATGAGTGGAGACCTCCTATGGCTGGTGATGACTGGTGAATGACAACTGTAAATTGAGGATCACTCGTAAAGCTTGCTAGAAAATAAGACTAATAGATGAGAGCCTCTCACTGACTGACAAGCATAACAACACATTTATTACTAGAAACTGTATGAAATTTTTAACCTTGTGATATTATGAAGTATGGTGATTAGATCACCTTTTTTCATCACAAGAACAGTCCTTAGGTGTTTACATATGGGAAAAAATGGAAGGTGATTTATATTTCATTATTAACATGGCAATCCAATTTTACGGAGAGTCCTTTAAACGTACCTGCTCCTTCTTTAATGAGAGCAGCCAGTAAACCAAACAGATGACTCTTTCATACAGGTTTCAACATGTTAATTCATTTCAAATAGACACCCAGCTAGGTTAAATCAGTTCTTCTTCAATGCAATCACAATATGCTCCCGACCAATCCACAAATATACTCACATGAAAATGTAATTTTGGAAAGCTGCTTATCTACTGAGTATCGTTTATAGAAGTTCTTGTAATCAGAATGCCTTCCTGTTTTAGTGAAAAAATCCTTTTTATCAGGTAGAGAAGTACTTTAATGGGCCAGCAAGGGATATAATGGGAAGAAGCAATGAAATCAATGGAAATGAAAAAGTAAAGAAAAAGCTAACAAACGTTCTTCATGCATACCAACATAAGCCACTACTGTATGTACATTGGAATAGTTCTGATACAGCATAAACCGTGATATTTTGGCTATAAAAGCAGTGCTACTGCATTCTATAGCTTAATCAGGGCAGATTTCTTGTATGAATGTTTGACAGAAAATTAAAACAAATTAAATACTACAGGAAAATATCAGTTATTTAATAAAATCCTGAAGCAGTACTCAGAATTACATTCAACCATAAGGAAAATAAAGTAAAAGTAAACTTAAGTTAAAAAGTCTATCTTTTATTGAATTCTGCACAAACCAAACAGCATACCTGCTAAAGAGTATATTAAATTTTTAATTTATCTAAAAGACAGTTAATAAAATTGAATTATTTTATACATTCGACTTCTAACCTGAAACACTTTTGTTTCTTTCTTTCTTAAGCTTGATGTATCAGAAAGAGATAACATCATTCATACAATTAATTTGCTTAATACAAAATGTAATGATTTGATCAGTGAGGGTGATAAACGACAAAACAAGTGAAGTTATCAGTTGAAAAGTGTAAACAGAACTAGTATCTCTATGGCAAAATAAATAGAACTTATGATGACCATATATATTAATAAATAAATTCTTATTCCTTTCTATATCCTTTTTCTCCTTATGAAAATTCTCCAAACTAATTAAAAATCTGGAAAAATTTTCTGCATATTGCGCTATCACACCAGTCTGGATACAGGTTATTTTGATGACTCCAATAAATTCTCTATACAAGAATGAAAAAGGTTATGATGGTACAGATAAAATGAGGATCACAAGTGTAACAAGCTCTACCTATCTAAGGTGCAATCCAATTAAAGTACTACATTGCTCTATTTAACTCAGCTTAATTATGCCCCCTAGTAAAACTAAAACAGACTTGGTGCTTTCAAGTAAGTTTAAACTGAGCTTTAGTGCTTCAATTAATTGTTGAATATTTCAGCTGAGACACACACACCAAGCCTAAAATTATAATCTAAAATCATATTATGTCCCATTTCCTGCTAAGGAAGTATTTCTGTTGTAGTCTAATGTATCACACTTAGAGAACTATATTACACAGAAGAAATTGCACCCTAAGAAACAAAGGAAACTATTTTAGTGCCAAAATGCAATTTAATAATTGTCATTTAACTAGCAGTATTTTTCCCTATTCTTAATGGAGAGTTGATACAGCAGGATAGAATTTCTTTTGAGCAACCTGAACAGGCTGTTTTATTGACATGTAGAGCAAGAGAAAAATGTTGATGAAGGCATGAACTTTACATTTTGTATTATATTGGAAAACTCTACTTTTAATTTTTGAAAAAAAATCAAACTGGTTTTTAATTTGCAAAATATAGTGTGGAGTTCTGACATTCAAATAATTCTAGGACTTCCAACTTCAAACTAATTATACTACTCTTCATTTGTGTTTAATGGATACATTTAAGCCTCACTTGTTTCCACAGTCAGTTAAGTATCTGAAATCTGAGAGAGGAATGACACTTTTTTCAGAAACTCTGTTCTTCTATTATGACACGTATAATAGAGGTGAAAGTTAATATACACTCTTTTTTGTAATGCAGGTATGAAATTCTCTGTTGCTGTGAAAGCTCCCACTATGTTCTAGTGGGATAGTTATACTATTAATGAATTACAACTCTTCTCAATTTTTGTTCTCAGAAAATAATACTGCATAGTTTTTTTGGATAAAGTAGTATTTCTTGCATGGTACCTAAAATTGCATTTATCCATACAAGTCAACTTAAGATTTATAGTAGAGAGAATTTTAAAATCATCTAAATTATCCAATACTTTTACGTTAGTTCCTAAAAATTAACTCCCCTAACTTTACCGCCATTTTGAATACTGATGAATCTGTATTATTAATGATGCATTATCTCCTTTCTGTATTTTTAAACTGCTGCTACCCTATGTTTCACAATTCTCCTCCCCATTACTTTCAAATCTCTATATTCAGACCAGAATACTCAGAAGAATGAGGTAAAAGTACTCCTTAGGGCTAAGCAGCAAAGGTAGATAGTATAAACCCATTTTCCTAACTGAAATACAGGTTGACTGAGTAAGGTCTTAGGGAAAATTCTGTACTCATGTTTATGTATCCACAATATTCAATACCACAGTTGTAATAGAATGCATCTTCCCATATCACTGTCAGACATTCCCACAATGAGCTTTTCATCTGGAACAGAATTTGGAGACATACCATAGATAAGTAAGAATAAAGTGTTAAAACGTAGGACCTCAGTATTCTGAATAACTGGAAATTTATTTGAAATAAGCTACCAAAACTATACTAATATCAGGCAAACAAACTGATTAAATGCAGAGAAGTTAGATATAGATCTGTAATTTACATTATTTAACATTTACATCTAACATAGTTATGCTCAACAATGCTGTATTTTTCTTATGCTTTCAGAAAAGTTACAAAATGTTAAAATTTAACATATGAAAATAATTATACGTAAGCTGTCAAGGAAAAGGTATGCCGTCATGATTAAGTTTTCATGGTATTCTTACTCCTGTATCTTATATATACATAGTGCTTTTTTCACAAAAGATACTACGTAGTCCTTATTCTGACAACATAACATTCCAATGCATTCTGTCACAAAAACTCTATCAGTCTGCAAGAACATCTGAGTGACTAAGAGACTCGTCTCAAAGGTTTTGCATCAGTCTGAAATACTTACTGTTGCTGGGGAGGCCCGTGTTGTGTGAGTCACTGTATGTCCAGAATTTTCCATTGAATTGCCAATCAGATAGGTCCCTCCTGAGCTGCTAATGAGTTGTCCTCCTGTTACGCCCATCTGAATCCCGCCAGTGCCCACCATGCTATGAGATGAGACCACTGTTGTCACCTGTGCAGAACTTCCTTGAGTATCAAAATAATTTCCCCCAGTGTTTTGACTGTACATCTGGGTTTCTGTGTAAGGATAAGTTGTTGATCGGCTTCAAGAAAAGAAAACAAAAGAAAAGGAAAATATATTATTTGTATTTCATTTAGCTGAGGGTAATGTTATAACTCTAGAAATTTATTTACAATAATTAAAATCAAATCAAGTAAGATTGGCAAAAAATCCCTGTCCCCTCAGAGAATAACATTTAATCAAAACAAAGCCTTAAATAACTGAATGTCAATGTTACGCCAAGTATCCACCAAACATTATAGAAAAACTGTCAATCTTACAAGAAGAGGAAGAGAGAAAGGAACAATGAAAATTGAAGGTAGGCAAATAGAGCTTATCCAATTATGAATATATTGCAAAACAACTTACAAAACTCTGTCTGTATCAACATTTTTTAAAATTTGACAATACAATTTTGATTTCCAGTCAGATGTTATATGTTTTGCATAACGTGCAGTTTGCAAAATTACAGTTTATACAAATGTCAGCTAGGAGAGTCCAATGTTCAAGAACCCTATGTTGTCTACTGTTTTTAAATTCACTGAAGCTCTTGACTGAAGCTTGAAATTCTGAGATTGCTGGTATTTTGGGAAATGCAGTTATTTTCACAGGGCAAATTCAAAATTAGACATAAATTCATGTTAGGGTAAAAAACAGTATTTAAGAAATAAAACAAAACAGAAGTATGACTTGTAACATGGCCACAAACATTTAAGAAATTAAAGGTATGCAGCAGTAACACTTTAAAAATAATTATCAAATGTGAAACATTCATGTCATTAACCAGTTTACCCTAACAAACTACTCAGCTACCAAAATCTTCTATCATCCATTTCCTGTTCTCATTTACTTATCTTGAATCATTATTCTTCATGGGTTATAATCTGTTCATAATCTTTGAATATTTATTTGTTCCCATGTACTAAATTTGATATTTAACTCAACGTATTTAAAAATTATAAGGTACATGTAATTCATTACTTCACAGACTGTATCTTTGTATCTTGTCAAGCATGCTAACAAGTAAAAACCAGTCAGTTTACCCACTAATTTTCTTATTTAAGCATAAAAATCTGTAACATTTCTTGTAATCCACAGGCAATATCAATTTGTATGTCATGTAACTAAACAAGTTCAAAAAACCTCAACAACCAAACAATAAGACCCCAGACACTTGTGTACAGAAACACAAGAGGTGGATGCAGCACTCATGTTTTATGCAGTAAGCTGATGATTAATACACCTATGCAAAAACCTGAAATCAGGCTTTTCTTCCCATTCGTCCATATAATGTTTATTTTTTTTTAATCAATATAGAGAAAAAGTCAAGGAAATTTACTGCTTGTTGGGTTTTTTTTTTTAATTATAAAAACTTATGTAAGATTAATTAATTAGTAAACAACAGATATAGAAATTAGAATTTCTTCTCTACCTTCTGAAAATCATTACTTCTAAATAACTGAAGAATATAAGAGCACCTCATCAACAACCAAAGTCAGAAATTTTGCTTTATTAACTATGGCACAAGAGTTTCTCCCTTCTGCTTCAGAGACTTCCAGAAACTCCAGAATTAAAGTTTTAAAATCTGAAATGTTTCATAAGCCCTGTACTACAATATTTGCTCTTAGCACTCTTTAAGCTACTTAAACACTTTCCATTTTATTTAGCATATTTCAAAGGCCCCAAGATCAGCTGCAAAAACCTGGAAGTTAGTCTAAAAGAAACGCCTTGCAGTCTGCTAAAAACAAAGCAAAATAGTTCTTTTAGGGACTAATACTCACACAGACATTTAAACTATTAATCTTTATTTTGGAAGTTAAAATCAGTTGAAATTTCCATTGCCAATAATCTGTGTATGTATTTAGGTAGCATGCAGGTCCTGATTAATCTGTTCTCTCAAGGCAAGGTATCATACCTTAGGGATATTGTTTCTCTTAGAACCATAGAAAAGAATAACTGAGTTGCTAAGCTGGAAAAAGATACTGAGTCCAACCATTAACTGAACACTGTCATCTTCATCCCTAAATCATGTCCCCCAAGTGCCACATCTAGGTGTTTTATGAACATTTCCAGGGATGGTGACTTCACCACTTCCCCAAACTGGCTGTTCCATTCCTTGATCACTCTTTGTAGGAAAGAAATTTTGTCTTAATATCTAATCTAAGTCTCCCCTGGTGCATCTTGAGGTCATTTATCTTGTAAAGAGCACAATAATCACTAGCAGACTGGATGTTGCCTAAATCTTGACATCTGTGAACAGTGCTATGCAGCAGAGGACAAATTTAGGGAAATGCTGTGATGCAGATTCAGAGGAAACAGTTCACGGAAATGAACCAAGTGACTGAACACTGCAATTCTTCCCAAAACAAGAAAGAAAAGATCTTGGTATCAGTTGTTCAGCAAGGAAAGAAATGAAAGGCTAAGATCATTGTCAACAGCAAAAATAGATATGGCTAGAAGAAATACACCGTACAAAAGATGCAAGAACAAATTTCTCTTGTGAAAGTGGAATTGAATTTTGGAAGCAATGCAAATCCTAGAGAATGCTTCAAGTTTCAAAGAAAACTCAGTCACAGACTTGGTATGGAATAGGAAACAAAATGTTTGTTTGCTTTTATCTTAAGTATATCTGTATATCACATGTACTATCTGCAGTCCCGTATATCATGCATAGTCTCTAAATAAGGTCTGATTGTAACAGCCCCTATTTCTGCTTACAATAGTGCTCTGTATCAATGGGATACATCAATGGGTCAGACTCTGTAATAAAGACATTCTTCCCTTTGTTCCAACAACCAATAGGTTCTTCTAGAATACCTGATTATTGGAGATGATTTAGGAAACCTTTCACAACGGAGATGAACTGGGTAATTAAAAGTGAAATGAAGCTACTACTATTACATGCAATAATAATAGCAACTTAGCAAAAAGACATCTAATTTAACCATCTGGAAATTAAAGATGTAGCTGGATGAGATGATGTTTTAGAAAGCAGTTTTGATAAATGATGTTTTTAGAAAGGAGACTTGAAGGTTTTAAGGTCATTGCACATCATAAATCACGCCTTAAAATAAAATTGTAACAAAGAGGAAAATAACTTCAAATAAGGAAGTGATCTATTTCTCCACAGCACTTGTAGCACAAATATGTAATACTTTCTCAAAGCCTGACATATAGGCTGTTCGAGAATATGTTCTCATATTCTCAAATATGTTCTTACGCTCTCAAAGAATCAGTTCTTTCCCATTGCAAATGTTGTAAAAGCATTTCTAGTTCTTCTCTCCTTTAACAGCTGCATATAAAGCTTGCACAGGAAGTAATTGCAGAGTCTTCTTGCTCTTTATGAAAACACATTGATGATACACTCTTGCTGGAGACACAAGGCCTGATAGTTCCTACTACTGAAACACTGTGAAGTTCAATGCTAACTAGAATGGGGCATTAGAAAGCTTATCAGTTACAAGTAAATTTAAAGTCTAAGTAGTTAGGCTGCAGAATCCTGTTTCCAGGAGGTGGTGTGAACTAGATCATGTGTACCCTGAGAGCAAGTGACACAAAGTCAGACACTGTGTGAATTCAATTTAGACTAAGCAAGCCATGGCAAGTGCCTGATGTAAAGACCCCCACTAGAAATTGACAATACCAGCAAGAGTCAGACTAGCGTTGCAAGATACAATAATTCAAGGCATTACCTAGAATTATTGCTTATTATGCCTTATTGCTTGCTTATATACATTTTATAATTATTTACAAAATATAATGCTAGAAATGGAACAGATGGAGCTGTAGTATAAAGTTGTTTAAAAAACATTTTTTTTTGCACACGAAAACAGAAAATAACTATTTTCTACATTCAGTCAGCCCCAGCATTACCTGAAAAATTAAGTGCAATGTCTTGCCCTACATTACAGACACTAAGTTAATATTACTGAGCCCAAGCTTTATAGACACTTTTGTCTCTTCAAAGACACTGACATTCTGAAAAAGGGAGACAAAAACAATGGCACAAAAGGAGTAAACTTGTTCTTGTCCTCCCTAATTTTTCAGTGTGCACATGTACACATGGGAAGTAATTTATTCCCAGCTGCACCTATGATTAGATTCTATGCATATAACAAATACCTGACCCATTGACTACTATGTATCAGTGTTCAAGCCATCCCATCATATCTCAGTGATTTACATTGGCTGATCATGGTCTCAGATTTTCTTCAAAATATAGCCAAGTAATTTCTGTGTCTTGCAAAATAAGTAATTAACTACAGAATTTTTATCACAACCTCCATCTTGGAAAATTCAAGTGTTGTCTGAAATGTACATAATTCTAATTTTTTACTTGAAGATGCAGAGCTTTTATACTTTAACTTGAAATACCAGCATTCCTGCACAGTGGCTGTACAAGAACAGCATCGTAATTCAAACTAGAAACTACTTTTTATTTTGTTTTTCTGTAATTCTAATTCAAACAAACAAGTAACACAATAATTATTATCTTACTCAGCAACTAATAGCCTCAGAAGTACTCCTGTGGGTTTTAGTATGGATTACTTACACAGTTTAGCAGGTAGGCATGCAAGGTTTTTTTTCATTGTCATCTCTAATGAAAGTGAGGCTTTAATGGTACTTAATTAACTAAGATACTATTTTGTGGGATAGAAATATGATAAACACTGGATGAAAATACTTATTTCAAGATGCAGTTATTTATATGCAGAGTAGACAAGGCTCATGATAATGCTATGGCATTGGAACATGCTAGAAAACCTCCAAACCAAGAAATTCTTTCACGCCAGAATAATACCATCGAACTCCTTTAAGTTTTTATGATAATCCTGTGGTCCTTATACTGAGCTTCACAGAAGCTAGAGAGAACAGAATCCCTTGTCTAATACTGAAGGAAGACCTTAGCTCAGCCAGATTCTGAAGGTGACGTATCCTAAGCAAAGAGAAGAAAAGGAAGTGCCATATGCCCTGAGACTGCCACAACAGAACATGACACAGCCATTAAAATATAATAGATAGGACTAAATCATCTGTCCCACCCTATTTCAGACAACCTCCTTCCCACAAAGAGACTCCTGTAACCAGAATACTGATTCAGAACTTTTTAGCAACAAATCAAATCCCAATGAAGCAATAACCTTCTTCCACAACATGTCTCTCCAGCTGATCTAAGACAGAGACGGAAGAACCGATCAAGACAGCAAACCATCACGTTCTTTCACCAATCTCCTTTTAAAAACCAAGACTGCTAAGCACAAAGATCAAAACCCATCTTATGAAAGGGCAATTAATGCACCAATAAACAGAGAACGAAAACTCAAAATAAGCAATTTCCTCTGTAATACTGAATGCTTGACCTGCTTTATGCATAAACATTTTCTCTATATGTACAATTTAAAATATATCAATCAGAAAAAAGTGTTATAAAATTTAGCTAAAATAGAGTTGCAATATTGCATGTGAAGAAACTCTTACTTGTCACATTTGGAAATTGAAGCAATTATATTACTGACAGGCACTCAATAGTCATAAAACGGAACTGAGATCTTTAACACTCAGGCCAAGATCATTTTCCACATGGAAACAAAGCAATAAAAGCACACACAATGCACAGCTACAGAAAACCCTGAAAACCAGGGAATACAGTAAATGAAAACAAAGGCACAATCCTATAAATTTTATTATCAGGATTTGTAAATTAGACAGTTAAGGAAACATTAATTACGGATTTCTAAAATTCTGATGAAGTATGGAAGACCTATAGTCCAACGTCCTGGGGTGACATTATGAAGCCACTTCATTCCTTAACCATCTGCTTAATGCCCAGGGCTGCTGTGCCTTTAAGAGGAACTCGGGGGGGGGCGGGGGGGGCAGAGCCAGTGTCAGTTAAAGGGCTCAGTCCAAGAGAGAGAGACTGCGGCGCTGCTCTCTGCCCTGCTCTTCCTTGCGAGCTTGGGAAAAGGGTTTTGCTTGCTTGTTCTTTTCCTCCCCTGGCTTCCCTATTGTCCTCCCCTCCTCTCCAGCCCAGGGAGCCCATGGGGTGGCCCTGGCGGGCCTGTGGGGTGGCCCTGGTGCGGTCTGAACTCCACGAGGAGCCAAGGACCTCGCCTGTGGCAAGGAGGAGGACTGTTGTTCAGGAGTCGGAAAGGTTTCTTTTTTCCATCTGCCCTCCTCTAGGCTGCTGAGTGGACTCCCCTTCCTGGAGACCAGGGAAACAGGTTATCAACTCCTTGCAGGCACCCTTCTCCTTTTTTCCCCTCTTTGTTTTCCCCAGTTTTATTTTGTGTTAATAAATAGTTAAGGTTTTTTGTGTTAATAAACAGTTCAGTTTTTCCACTTTCACCTGCTGTGATTAATTTGTTTCATTGGCAGAGGGAAGAGGGGAAACCCTTTTTCCCTTTGGGAGGAGACACCCATCCCTGAGTGCTTTCTGCTGACAACTTTGTTTGCAAATCCGAGACATCCAAGAAATACGGTATTGCTGCTGTTAGGAACATGACAAAGACCTCAGGAGTTGGGCTTGTCAGGCTCCCTTTGTCTAGACTTCTCTGTCTTAGCCCAGAGGTTTGTTCTAGTAGGGACTGTTGAACAATTACATAAATGTTACTTAATCTGCTTCCATTTTAGCTTAGCCTTTTATGATTGTGTTGTACAAAACCTATAATTAAAATGCTGAGGCATTGTTCTAACAGACAGTAATATCAAACGGCTATTCTGTACATCCCTGACCCTAGGTGAAAACTGTAGCAAAGAGGATCATGAGCTGGCATAACAGTATTCAAGAAGCATCCAGCAAAAACAGACCACATGAAACAAATTCAGTAGTACTATGGAAATGGAAACCAATGAAGAATGAGTAAGGTATACACTGTGCTGGAATACATTAAAAATAGCTGCAAGTGTACACACTGTGGAGAGGCCCTTGTCACCCATCATACATTGTCCATGCATCACCTGTTAGTGGTAAATTGCTGTAACTCGCTGTAACTCTTTCTCAGACAGGAGCCATTCACCTCAGTATGCATAAGGGTAGTAAAAGGAAAAGGATAATACTGGAGAAAAACGGACAGATACTAGTAACTACTCAGAAGATAACAACTTTAACTACACTGATAATAATTACTCTGTTTAACAGTTTAGATTACAATTAGGGTAATAGTAAAGCCTTGGGTTTGCATACATGGTGTGGTTTGCCAACATAAAACCCCCAAATCGTTGTACAACAAGTTGGTGAATAATGTGGTTTGGATGCAACAGCAGTACCAATCCTTGCACAGTGACAGCAATTAAAACCCTCTTTCCCACACCAGAACTACCATGGTAAATGGCTACATTTTATTAATATGTTACAATTTATGTAAGAAAGTTCATGTCTAGTAAGTGGAACCAACTGACTTCCTAACATAGGTGTAGCAGTATTAATTATATTCTAAACAGCCAGGTAGGCCTGTACATGCCATTGCAACAACAATGCATTTTTGTTTCAGGATAGAGTGACATGCTAACAAGCAAAACTATTGTTAACTATAAACAAATGTAGGTAAGACTGTTCAAATATTCTCATACCACACAACGTATGTGACAAGCTATGGGCTACAACCCTTGTATTATTATATTGCCTCCAATTATAATAAAATCAAGTAACTCTTAAGTGTAGACAAATCATGATGTAAAATGCATGGGAAGAATTTTGTTATAGAAAATAAAACATTTACACTTGACAAAGACTGTGAAACCTGACAACCTTCTTTCCTTTATAATGCAAGGAATCAGGTAACTCTTTCCTGATATATATTGTAACTGCATCCTCTGTTGCTATTGCATATGGATTTAAATCAATGTTAGTTTGCAAGTGCTGTATTTTAAAATAAAGGATAATTCTTTCATAGAATTGCAGAAAGGTTTGGGTTGGAAAGGATCTTAAGGATCATCTAGTCCAATCCCCGCTGCCATCAGCAGGGACACCTTCCACTAGTTCAGGTTACTTGATGCTCCATCCAACCTGGTCTTGACTACTGCCAGGGGTGGGGCATCCACAGATTCTCTGGACTACCTGTGCCAGTGCCTCACCACTCTCTTAGCATAGAATTTCTTCCTAATATCTGATCTGATCTAATCTAATCTAAATCTCTGCTCTTCTAGTTTAAAACTGCTTCCCCTTTATCCTATCACTATGTGCCCATATGAGAAGTCCCTCTCCCTCCTTATTTGTAAACCTCCTTTTAAGTACTGGAAGGTCACAATAAGGCCTCTCAGCCTGTCCTCACAAGAGAGGTGCTCCAGTCCTCCGGTCATCTTCGTGGCCCTCCTCTGGACCTGCTCAAATAGGTCCATGTCTTTCTAATTGCTGAGGACCCCAGAACTGGACACAGCACTCCAGGTGGCGTGTCATGAGAGCAGAGTGGAAGGGGATGTCTTTCATGAGACATGCTGTGACAATTTATTCCAGAGATTCCGATATGAATTGATGTCTTCACCCTAATTATAGGTTGCAGACTTCTTATTCCATTGTTAGAACAGTATTGTTGCTTAATAGATTATGGAAGAGTCCTATATCTGATTTTGAGTTAGAATTAAGATTTTGATTTAGCACGGTCATAAAGTATATCAAACATATAATTACAGGAAGACTACCCAAAATCTGGGGTATGAAAGCATATGGGAAATGTGCTTCACTATATATAGTCTTTCGAAAGTCTGAGTAGAAACACAGACTGGGTCCATTCCCCATCAATGAAATTACAGTCTTTAGAAATGCTAATCTTCCTGTAAGTATTGAGCAACAAACTGCCTGTCCACTATGTTACTCCTCACAACAACATGAGTAAAATCTTCTTTGTAGGACAGAAAAACACTCTAGATTTGGCTCACATGCTAAGAAGAGCTTTCTTTTTTTATATCCTATTGACTTATTTTGCAAAAACAGACAGACGGATTCAGATATAGGAACAATAAAATAATGGAAACCTGAGGTTCATATCAAGCAGTCAGTCACATCTGCTTCTGTTTTTCCCTAGGACTGTAATCAGTAGTGTAGTACACTTTTTACACACTGGCAAAAGTGTCAACAGCACACATAAGAATTTAAAAATAATGAATTAACAGAGAACCTTGAAGAATAAGTTATTTAAGAATAAGACCTCTTTTGAAGGCTAACAGTAGACTATCATGGTCACAATGAAGTTGGGCTGCTGTATTTGTGTGCTGGGTTTGGCTAGGGTAGAGTTACTTTCTGCACAGTAGATAACATCAACGCCATTTGTAGCACAGGTCCAAAGCACAGCCCTGTACTAGCTACTGTGAAGAAAATCAATCTATGCCAGACAAAATCAGCACAATAGGGAAGAAAAATGCAAATTTAAAATACATTACTTAGGATTTACAAGAAAAGAACCAGACAAAACAGTATGTGAAAAATTAATAAATCGAAATGTGCTAGTAGAAATGACCAAAGAATGCTGTCAGTGTTAACATTGTAAGTCTCTCATCCAAATATTACTCTTTTGAACTGCTTTTGGATTACTGTCAATAAATAAGTACCATCAGACAATCAAAAAACTTTCTAAATTGTACTTCTTCTAAAGCCAGTTAGAAAGCAAGAATGACAAATTTAAAAAATGACGTTGAGAAGCTCCTTTACAAGCAACAAAGCTTACTTTGAAGTTTGAGCCAATTTCAAACCTGGTGCTGCTCCAAGCCTGATACTATACTAGGTAATGTCGGGAGGTCAGATCAAATCTAAATTTTTTCTAAAATTTTTCTTAGCTTGAGTGTTGAAGAAAGAAACTTGATGATGGAAAGGCATGTTCAGAAAAGCAGGAAATACACAATCTTGTGCAAAATAGAAGTTAAAAAGCAGCAAAAGAAGTTTGTTAATTTCCTTCCTCTGGTTTTCCTCATTCCTTTGGAAAAAAAGAACTGATCTAATTTTAAGAAACACAGGAATGAAATTACATTACTACTTTTTTTAGATAACTACAGCTGCTGCCCCTATGTATCACTTGCCACTAGGATCACAGTCAGGAAGACAGAAGGCCCTGCCTTTTGGCCTGAGGACAGAAGTTATACAAGCTGTCTTTCAGACAGAACTTACCCACAAACTAGAAGATACTTTTTCAAACAACACTATGCCATACAGGGTGCAACTAAAACAATCACAAGAACTCTTACACAAAACTTCTGCCTTAATAAAACCAAAAAGCGTGAATTCACTTTTTCATCCAAAAAACTATTTTGACGCTAGAAGAACTGTGATTGAATACTTTTTCTTTCCAATTTAATATGCAGTAGTTGATAGAATCGAACTGAAAATATTTATTTAACATCACATTTTAATAAACATTAAAATTCTGATAATTTGTCAACTTACATAGCTCCATTAGTGTAGACTGTGTCACTTCCCTCCACATACTGAACCTGGGCTGGGTAGACATGTTGTACCTGTTGCACAGTCTGCACTTGCTGTACCTGAAAACAAGAAAACCAGAAATTTGAGATATCATAAAGGAGTACCAATATTCTAGTGCACCTAGTAGCTTCTAAATGATAATAGGATATCTCTGTTCTCAAAATTACTTCAGGTACACCACAGCACCAGCAAAGAAAATTACTGTTCTTACACAGTATTTGTGCTGTAAGTTTGGTGAATGGAGCCCTAACACTGAAGATGCACACTCATGGAGCATCTGTATCTTCAGTGTCAAAGACATAACTAACTGGAGAGCATAAGGATGAGATGAAGTGCAACTATGCTTTGCACCAAGCTGAAGAATTGCATTTACTACAGAAGAAAGTATAATTTGGTTACATTCATGCTTTTTTTTGTTCCATTTAAGTCCTAAATAGTACAAGCCTTAAAACTATGGCTCAAATATGTTGCAGTAAGTTTAGAAACAAAGGTTCACATTAAAACCTGAAGACTGAAAGAGAGAAAACAGCAGAATTTTAGAATGCACCTATGCTACCATGATGAAAAATCTATTCATTAACAGCAATGAGACAGAACATGATGGCTAAGAATACTATCAAAATCCAAAGTTTTCTGATTTCCCACATGAATTATTACATAAATTGAGAAATATATGTGAAACACAATTTCTCAACTTCAAAAAGTATACTTTGAAGATGTTTGCTTAATTATTATGGTAAGGTGCAACTACGAACATTTCTTCTCCTAACAACAGTTACTTAACAGAAAGATCCAGTTCTCAAAGCCAATACAAAAACTCTGATCAAAATTATGCACATTTCTAAGACCTTGGAAAATTCCTTGAATTAAAAAAAATAAATAGCTGCATTATGCAAACACCTTCCAAAATTAAATTACTTCTATTTCCATCACCTTTGACTTCATAATTAATTCAAATTATAATTTCATGGAGTGGGCTTGATCCAAATCCACTGTAAGAAAGAAATACCTGTAAGCTTGTTAATAACTTGCATCTCTCAATATTCAGACCTGCCAAATTCTGACAAAACAACCCACTGATCCAATAATTGGCCAAAATATGTATGTGCTTTATTGTGAAAAATATATGCTACTTACTGTGATACGTTTTTAAGTTTAATTCTAGGCATATTTCTTCCTTTTGGATGACTCAATTCTATAACCTTCAATCAATGGGAGAAGGGGAGTCACTGTTGATCAGTCTATTACAGAACACCAAACTGATCTACTTGACCTATACTGTGAGAAAACATCTTGAAAACAGGCTTTGTTCTTAAAACTAGTAGCTTGTCACCTGACATGTAATGGATTTTCTCTCTCAGTAGCACAGCTGGGGAAACACTGTGGAAATGATGCTGTTGTCAGTATGAATTCCATGTTCTCATCCAGCTGCTCCCAAAATGCACTTTGTTCCCTATTCACACACACTGAATATGGCTTAGTCCCTATTAAAAATAACTCACACTATTTTTCTATTAATAAAGGAGACATTATTTTCTCCCTGTAACCTGCATATACTGCTAAAATGGAATTCTACATTGTGTACAAACAGCATTAAAACAGAGAGGTCACATTCCCCTTCTAAACAAGACATTATATTCTCCCATTATTCTTGGATGCAAGCCGCTACCATTTCGAAAACATCAGATTCAGCACAGTGCAAGACCTTTCCCACAGAACTGAGATGACAGTGCAGGGACAAAGTGTGTACGGTGCATCAGCATTTACTGCCTATTGGACAGGAAACTAAAAAATTCCAAAATGTGTTTATCTTCTAATCTGGAGTAAGAACAACAAAAATTTAATTTATCATGAAACAAAATACCAAAAACTGTTAAAATTAAATCTTCATTGCTTAATTTAAAATTTTCATCAATTTTTAGAGAAGTTCTTTACTAGCCTAATATCTAGTACTACTAGAAACTTCAGGACTGTTTATGCATAGAAAATAACTTATTTTTTAAACCAACATTTAAGAATGGATATGCTACTGTGCTGTTTTACCTACTTTTGAAGATCAAAATGTTTTTTCTTTAACACTGAAGTTCAATACAAAGAAGGCCACTGAATTTGCTTAATTATTCCCAGTACAGTAATTTTAAACGTTTACAACAAGACTTACTTTGCTTCAGCTTCTCTGAAACTCAGTACTGCTACACTTAAATTCATTATCCTGCCAAAGGAAGCTGTAGTCACTACATGGCATTGCAATGTAATAGGAACCTTAGGGTGGAGAAGGTTAGAGGCAAATATTATTTCTGTCAAGCTACAACAAATAAAATGAGTAAGGAGCATTTAGGATGGCCTTGTATATGAAAATTCTGCCATGTTGAAGATCTTTGTTATATTATATTTCCAATACTAATTTTATTTACTATTTTACTTCATTTTTAATGCTTTAATGAGAATTAAATCTAGTGCCCTGAATTTTCTTTTTCATCTTCAGCAACAGGAAGAAATGAAATGCATATATTTACTCTCTATGAGCACAAAATTACTTGAGAGAAGCTGGTTATGAGGAAACAAAACACCACGAAAATTGTGGAAAATGTGGAAAAAAATTTTTTTCCTCACTTCTGTTTTATTTATCATTATTCTTTCACCCTTTATTAAGCTATTAAAGGAGTGGTATCAGCTAAGCTTTTGGGCCAGAGCAGAAATTGTTGACTACTCTCACAGAGATCTAAACCTAAATTGTCTTCTTATATTAAAAAATACTTCAATAATTAATTGAACTGAAAATAGAAAACACAATAAAATATTTATTGAAGAGCAACAGTATGTAAGTTCCAAAACTGTATGTTCTAGAATAGACTGGTGAACTAGTCATGGTAATTTTCATTATTGTCTGTCTGGAAAACAGAAAATAACTGACTTGTATAGGAATATTTGACTTAAGTAAGGTCAGACAGTAGATCTTTCATTCCTCTTGCTTCAGTGACTCTAGCCTGAAATAAAAAACTGGAATAGGATTAGAAGCAAGCAGCCAATATGTTCCAGGACAAGAGGTGAATGAAAACTCACTTCAATATACATGTGCAATTATATTTACAAGCTGAAGAAGAAAAAAAAAAGGCAAAAATAAATTATATTCTTAATTATACTACCTCAGAGGAGCAAATGAGGGACTAAATTATATTTTATCAATGAAAGTTTGTCAACAAAATAAAGTGTACAAAAGCATACTAAAATGCTGAAATTACCCTGAAGCATAAAACAAAATATAAGAGTGAACTTTGATTTCCAATAAAAAGTGCTTGTGTTTAAAGTACTACTAAGCAAAGACTAGAACAACAGAACAATATATATATAAGGATTTTTAAATTCCATTTTAAAAAGAACATATAATTATCCACTGTGTCTTTGCAAACAGCTTGGATCTGCAACATTTTCTGTCCTTGGAGATAAAAATAATTTCTTTCCTTCATTAGTATGGATTACTTTTGGCAAGTAATATATAAATAGCACATGCTGTAATATTCTAAGCACATTCATATTTATATAATGGCTAATGTCAGCTCATGATTATGTGTTTCATATGCTAAACATGATTTTGCATTAAGAGCAATTTTGATTAGCAGAAGTCTGCATCTCCAGTTAATGAATGATAGAACGCTTTGTGAATGCAACGGCCAGTGAGTACAGCGACTGTGAAGAAATGCTTTGCCCAGCTTCTGATACCTGGATATATCTTTATAAATAGATGATTTTTAGTTTTATTTCTCCAATTCTTCCATATTACATGGCATAAACTACAAAGTGAGTTTAATTTTGAATCCTTAGAAGTTTATTGCACTGTGCTGAAGACTGCCTGTTGAAAAAGCAATGATACATTAATGAAAAATTTCTGTATTTAAGGAAACAAAAGACTAAGAATTCCTCAGGATACTTAAACAGAATGTAATTACACTCCCGCATTTTTAGTTTTACTGCTGCTGCTTTATGCTTATTATTCCCATCTATCCCATCTCAACAGTGACTTCTGCTGTTTTGCATGAAACCAGCTGCCACTAGTACCACTAAAAATCCAGGTTTTCATAAATAGTACCTTTATTGTTCCAATTCTTGAAGCATTACAGTAGACTTTTATAAGCTCCATATTAATAGCAGCTATATGGGAATTAGGGATTTGTTTTAGCTGGAAATATTAAAAGTTACTCTTTTGTTGTTTGTTCAAAAGACAGGATGCTTCAGTACCAACACAGCTGAAGAGAAAAGGCTCTTAGTCTACCCTTCCACTTATTCAACTTGCTCTTCTTCAGGGCAAAAATATCTAATTTGGAAAAGATGTATCTTTTGCATGCATAAAGGAAACATGATGCCATGAAATCAACCCCAATTTAATGCATTCAGGAGATGTCATTTAAGTATGGTGTATATACAGGAATAGAAACATGGGAAACAGAGACCTCCCTAGAAAAATGAAATGCTGTACATTGCTTTAACATTAATTAAAACCAAATTAATCTAAAATTGCATTATTCACTAGAAAGCACTAATAAATTACTGCAAATGATAACATGGAAGTTTCAGCTTACATGGAATTGTTCTATATACACAGACACTCATGTTACAGTATCCTTGAATTTTACAAAATCCCAGAATTGTCCCATTGTTTATAGCAATGTATGTTCACAAGATAATATAATAAAAATGTGAATAATCACATGTAATTTGGATACAGCTGAAATTATTAAGCATGTCCCTTATAAACCATAGGAAAAAAAAAAGAATCCATATTTTATATACTGTATGCCTAAAACCTTCTCTCCAGCTTTCAGCATTGGTAACTGAATGTGCAGAAATAGTAAGTCCTCCCTCTGCCATCAAAATAATAGATTCATTAAAGTAGCCATTTTAATGGCTCTTTCTCTTAATTTTCTTTAGGCAAATTGGCCTAAAGAAATTCCTACCGAATGTACATAGAGACAATATTAACCTTATGCAAATATAATCCACACACGGATAATTCCTCAGGAGAGATCACACCTTCAATTTCCTTAACACAGTGATTGTTGGGGTTTTTTTTGTTTTGTTTTTTTTTTTTTTTTTAAACGTACAATTGAAATTACCTATCCCACCTACATTCTTCATCACATTTCCTCCTGGCATATCATACTCACGTCTTCACTCTTCCTTTTCTCCTCACTACTCCCATAATCTAATCATCTCTCTCTACCACGTATCTCCCATACATACGTGTTTTAATCACTGCAATACTGTCTGCATTGGATTTCCCAATATCCTTGTTGGATCTTCAATCCCTCATCCTTTAGATTTGTTTCTTGAAACATTATGCTGATTATACAATTGGTGTTAAGAGTCAGTCGGAAAAGTATAATTTACTATCTCCACAGGGAAAAATAATCCAATATAATGATGGTGTATTCAACGCAAGGCAATGCTCAGAAGCAGCAGTACCGAACAGCAAGCATGTAAAGGTGATCAGAAACAGTTTTACACACTCAGATAGTAAAACAAAAAATTTGCCTTTCTTATTCAGGTACAATCAAAGAAGGCAAAAACCAATCTGGTCCTTGGCTTCTATGTTTTGACACAAGTGTAACATTATTAAAGGACAACTAACCTAACTTCAGAAAATATATACACAGTCGGTGATGAAGATCAATGCATTATTTTTGCGGGAAAATATGTTAAGGAAACTTCCCAGTCTGGCCATTCATGAGACTCTCTGGCAGTCACACTCCCAATGCAGAGACATCAACTGCTGGGCCTGAGGCCCCTTCACAGCAGGCAGCTCCAGTCAACAAACAAGGAGCCAATTCTGTCTTAGAAGTTTTTCAAAAAGGTAGAAACTTTGTACAAAGTTTACAAATACCAAATTCCTGCTTATTCTTCATTTTGCTGTAAGAGTAGAACACAAATGCACAGAACCTGTCCTTACAGTTCAATCAACACAATTACTAGAACTCCTATAAAGTATCCTATATGGCACTAACTGGCTACCAGTCGTCAATCCATCACACTGACCAGTACTTCACAAATTCAGTATGTAATATTAGACCATTGTATGTATATGCAATATGCTGAAAACAAGCCAACATGTAGCACTACCAAATTGCCATTTTGTATCTGAAAAAGTGAAATACAGGAATAGCAAAGAACAAGTCATATAAATTACAGCTATTAAACATCTGTCATCATGAAAGGAGATAAAAATCAAACTATCCAGATTGTATTTCACAAAGGAAAAGAGTCTTACACTAACAAATCTTACAAATAGTTATAGACAAAATCTCCCACAAAGGTTAGCTAAGTTCAAGCATCATACTTACAGTAATGGAACTACGAGGCATTAGAAACTGAGTCTGCACATCAGGAAAAAATATTAGTGCAATGTATGAGACTGTGAAACACATATATAAAAATGCACCGAAATTTTAGAACTCCACAAATGCTGAAGAGTTTAATTTAGAGAGAAGTGCTCCACTGGCACAGAAACAAATGGCACTAATTAATAAAATATGTCTAGTTCTCATATTACTGATTTGGAAAATGTGAAGACAATTTTTTATGAAAAACAACATCAGATGCCATCCAGAATAGCCATCACATGGACAGCTAATTTCTGTGTTTCCTGGAAAAGTCCTGGGCAGCCGTCATGGCTTTCACATTGAGCCCCCATTTTCTACCTCCATACTTTTCCTTTTTAGCTCCCCATTTTCTTCTGCCATCATTTCTTCTGAAGCTCATGGGTGCTGCATAGGGGGAACTACCTCATGTAACAGAACAGTGCAGCGTGCTGGCTGCTACACAAGTCTTCTTCCTTCCCTGGCAAGTTTACTTTATGAATTATTGACTGTCATACCACAGAAACTTTCATGACATTGTGCATATATCTGCTGGGAGTCAAGCCTAGAGGTGCAAAGGATAGTGCTTTTCATGTTTACATCTGTATTGCACTTGGACATCCAAATGGATGGAGAAATGATATAGCAAATAATTTCAGAAATATATGCGTTATTTAAAGGAAAAAATGTAAATATTCAATAACATAAAGCAAACTTCCGTGAGCTACTCCATGAATTACATAATAAATTACAGTTAGAATCATGTATGAGTACTACTAGAGCTTGTCAAATGTTCTGGTTAAAGAACAGATCCTGAAAATAGCTTGCTTTTCTCCGATTATTTTAATTCTAGCAAACTAAAATTGACAAAAGCAAAGCACAACTTCCCTTAGCCGTCTTGTACAAAATCAAGTTTTTCATTATACTGTAATGAACTATTATTTTGAATTTTTTTTTTTAGTCTTCTCAAAATTAGCAGCCACGTACCTGTTGCTGAACTGGTACTTGCTGTACTACCTGTGTGGGCACTGCTGCCTGGCCAGCCACAGATGTCTGTAAAGTCACAGTCGAACCTGTATCCGCCCCAGTCTCTGATGTCTGCATTGTGATCTCTGAATAAAATTAAGACATAAAATCAAAAGGTTAGTGCAAAAATGTTTTTATTTTGTCCCTTATATTAGCACTCTAATTTGTCCCTTATCTCTATCAATATTTTAAAATTAGCTGATACCATCTCGGTATGAGCCCAAAGCTTTTTCCCTTTATTAGCATACAAGTTCATATAAATGGGGTTTTATATTACTTTCATCTTACTTATATTCAAAATATCTTTTGTTTACATGTGGGAACTGTAGGCATGTAGTGAGAACTACTTTGCCATGAGAGAGGCCTGTTTGTCCCAGTTTGCACTATTCCTCTCTAGCTCAAAACAAACAGGAATCCATAAACAACGATAATAAGAGACTCACAGACGGTGTTATTGCAAGATGCTGTTCTAACTATGAGTAACCAATGACATTGTGGGGTGGTGAATTGGGAGCCAATAGACGTGTGACATGAATGTGAGAAATAGGATAAAAAGAGGCCTTGTAAAATAGTTCCTTTTCTCTGACCAAGAAGCTGTTGTGGTGAACTTTTTATTTGTTGTGACAGTCTCAACTACGACATCTAGTGACCCCGATGTGTACAACAGCTTCAGGTAACAATGGGCAAATTGCCGAGGTACGGTGGAAGGGCTCATCACAGAGTGGTGGATGCGAGCCATGGAGATGGAGCCTTGGCAAAGCATAAGAGAAGAGGATTCTGCTCAGGTCTGGACCAGACTTTTAGACACCTGGAAAACAGGTGAGCCGCTGGGGACACCCCAGGTATGGGGTATCATTTTTCTTGCCAGGAAAAGACTGTGCTGTTTGCATGGAGGGCTTTGTTGAGGGCCCTGCTGTTGTGGCACAGGAGCCTGGGTCTAGAGGCTGCCTCTAGAAATGCCTTTGCTGCACAAACTGGGAGCGAATGGAACAACTTATCTTGGACTCTGCTTCCCGAGCCTATGAAACTGCCAAGTCTTTGACGAATACTTGAAGGGTGGTGCAGGATGCATTAAAATGCTGTAGAAGAAAGCGGGCAAAGAGGGATATGTAGACTGCTTCTTTTGTCAAAATCGTAGGAGGCAGCTACAAAAAGGGGACGCAATAGCCAAAAAATTACTAACGACGTAGCATTTGATTTGGGACTCGTATCTGCATTACCACCTCAACAGCTGACTCCCCCACTGCGGCTGCTTCTCCTCTGGCTTATCCTCCCCACCACTTGAAAACTGCGCTCTTCCCCTGAAGGTGTCCCGAAAAGTTGGTGCAGTTTAAAAGTATTGCGGCATATTCTCCACATTGGAGCATCTTTTTTTATTCCTTACAGAACTTTGTTTCCTAATGAGAGAAGCCTTGATATTCGTATCTCTCCTCCCATCAAGGGAGCTTAAGTGCATTGACCAGAAAAGCGACTGAAGGTGATATTATCTCATAAAATAGACTTGCTCAGTTGTCTGCTCAGTACCTGAGTTCTTAATATTCTTTGCCCTTATGGCAAAGAGGCCACAGTGAAATCACACTCCTTCAGATTCAGCTAAAACCGTGACTGCAGCTGCTTGTACACTTGTCAGTTCTATGCACCCACAACACTAAGTAAGATGCGTGTGCAAAAGTCATGCCAGTATTATATGACTATGTCCCTGATGTTTATTTATATTTCAAACCTATTGTAATTACAATCACAGGAAGCTGTTTTACCATCTGCGAATTAAGCAGGTTTTAAATGCAATTTGCCAAGACATACAATGTTGTAATTTTTCCAGGTAAGGCTGCACTTTGAGAAGATCCTGGTAAACTTACACTTAACTTAGAAGCGTACTGACTGTGAAAGACGCATTTTCAATAATGTTTATAGTTGCCACAGGTTAGTCTCAATGCTGATTTATGTACAATCATGATGTATTTGCCACACTCTTATGATTTTTCCAGTTAATCCTGAAAAAATTCAACCCTCTAAAGTTCTATCTTGCTGCTATTTAATTTACAACTCAGTTGTTTTCTTGATATTATTCACTGATGTTTAATTGCTGCATGATAAATTTTTAGTAGTTTCTTGTAAGGATGGAGTCAAAATAAGTTAAATTCTGTTGCATCTAAAACTTTTAGAGTATACTCTTAACTTTGTGTCTAGTTTTGGTAAATTTAAAGTTCAAAGGATACAAAGGCATCCAAAGTGACTACCTCACTGAATTCAAAGGAATTTTTCTATTCATAGGTATACCTTGAACAGCGTCTGTGTGCATGTGAGTGTGAAAGTACTGCAGAAAATGTATTAGGAATGTTGTTCTAGTCTTTTAAGTATTTTAAGTTTATAAATTAGACCTGTAAGTGAGTTACTACTGTATTATAACAAATTCTGTATTAATCAATTGCAAAATAGCTTTCATTGAGTTTTCTGTTGAGTGCCATTAAGTGTTCAGTACTGTTGATGTCAAATTCTTTTAAATTTCAATAATGGTAAGTTTGGTGTCTGTTGGTTCTAAGCTCTAATAACTCTAAATTCAGTTGAGGTTAAGTCTGTTGAATTTGAGTGTTGCTCAGTTTCAGGCCTGTTAACTTTAAGTTGAGTAAAATTTAAGTAAAGTCTGTTGATTTTAAGTCCTATTAAGAAGCTAAATTTTAGTAAACCCTGAAGGAAAGAAAAAGGAGCAGCTGCTAGGGAGCCTCTCGCAGCACAAAATAGAGAGCAAGTGTACATGTTAAAACTGAAAGGATGCTAAGTCTGGTGGCAGGTAGAACTCAAAATGGAGTAAAAGAAAAAAATTAGGAAAGGGGGGTAATTCAAGCCCCTCCCCAGCAAGCCACTGGGATGGAAGGGCTGGTTATGGTTGAAGTACTGTTTTTAAGTAAGAAGTTCAAGGTCCTAATAAAGCTCATGGTTTTGCCTCCTTGCTAGGGCTGGTCTTTTGACACTGGTCAGCTTTGGGGGTCAGAGTGCTGAGTGCTTCTCTGACTTAGACAGTGCTGACTTGAGTGTGGAGTGCGGCCAGACTGGTTTGATGCGGTGTTTGGATTGATTTATTCTCGTGCTGGCTCCATGTCAGAGTCTCTTAACAGTGGAGGTACTAAAAAAAAAAAAAGGGGGGGTGGGAGCAGGGGCTTGTGGTTGAGTGAGGAGAGTTTCCACATCTGTGAGTGGTAGCATTGTTTGGTGGATTTGTGACAACTGACAGAAGGGTGGAAAAATTGGTCCTCTCTGTGCTGTTTTCGAGAGTTCAAGTCCCCAAGGGGATTCAGTCCTCTCTGCATGGTTTGTTTTTGTGAAACACCAGAACTGGCAGGATGACATCCTGAGGCCAATTCTGTAAAGTATTTTGTGGCCTAAGAGTGAGTTAGCCCCCGGTGCCTTTAGGAAAAGCAAGTCTGATACCTGCAGTAGATCTTGCAGCTGCTATAAAGTTTGTTTCCTTTGTGTGTGTGTGTCTGAATTGCCTGTGTTAATTTGTATTTTGCCAGCACATAAATCCATGCAGGGATGCCTGTGAGATAAAAGTAAATTGTTGAGTGCTGAAGATTAATTTCTGTTTTGTTTCAGTGATGTTAACTTTAAGCTCTGTTAGGTTTTAAGTTTGAGTGAAGTTAAGGTCCATTTAACAAAAAAAAAAAAAAAAAAGAAAAGAAAAAAAAAAGGGGGGGGGAGTGGCACAGAGTCCTTCACAGTTATTTTGCTATAGAGATAAGATAGAGTCCATGAAATGCTCATGACGAAGAAATGGTAAGACAAGTATGTGAACATGCAATTTGTCAGATCCTTAATTTCATCACAAATTCTATGGTTCTAAATGTTCTACATTGGTTAACCAAGATGACTATTCATAACAACCTTTGCAGTTTTATCTTCTACAGGTAACACAAAAGAGTAAGTACCAATTTCAAATCATGGATATTATTAATTGCAAGATGCTTACTGTTTTTCTTTCTTGCTTTCATTTTGCTTTATTGTCATATATGCATAGATGTGTAGAAAATAAAATCACTTTTTCAGAACAGTTACTGTTACTGTATTAACAATTCTGGATGTGTTGTTAATGTAATGACATGAATTCACTGAGCTGTTATAAAGAGCATTATCCAGAAGATACTATTTAATGCTACACATATGCATTCCTTTTTTTGCAGTTATTTGCAGTTTGTTTATGATACCATTGATTATTAGTTAAAATCAAATGACAACGCTGGCTGCTTTAGAAATTTTCACATAACCTTGTGTAGTTATCTGTAAGAAGTGTATTCTTTTAAAGAATTGATACTAATAGAGGCTTATTTCTAAAATGTCGTAGGGAAACCCTCCCAGTTAAGGCCTGGGCTCTGGCCAAGCCCTGGCCCTAGCTGGTTGGGCACTGTATCTTTAATCCCAGATGTTTCTGAGTTAAAAATACGATTGAGTCATTTTGGCTCACTAATTCAGCTTGGTAAGAACTGGACCCCCTTTTCAGGTAAACTTGGAGGCCTTGCCTGGGAAAGATCATCCAGGTCTTGCCTGTAAAATGGGACCTTCCAGTGACTGCAGACTTTGGGTAGTAGCTAATAGTTAAATAGTTGATTATGTGTATCCTATTGAAGTACTGTTCTCTCTCTCTCTCGTATATTAGTTGTTGCACCTATTGCTGTGATCACCTTTGCTCATAATGCAATACCCACAACTGAGTGCCTAACAGCACGCAGAACTGAGCTCAGATAACTCGTTAACCTAGAGAAGAGAGTATGCATGTGCTCTATCACCAACAGGTCTAAAGCAGTTACCTGCTCACCTGTCAAAATCAAGAACCAGGGTTCAGAGGAACCAAACTAGCAACTTGACACCCCAGCAGAAGACTACAAACACCACATCCTTGGATGAAAAACAAAAAAGGGGAATTGTGGGAACTGTAGGCATGTAGTGAGAACTACTTTGCCATGAGAGAGGCCTGTTTGTCCCAGTTTGCACTATTCCTCTCTAGCTCAAAACAAACAGGAATCCATAAACAACGATAATAAGAGACTCACAGACGGTGTTATTGCAGATGTTGTTCTAACTATGAGTAACCAATGACATTGTGGGGTGGTGAATTGGGAGCCAATAGATGTGTGACATGAATGTTAGAAATAGGATAAAAAAAGGCCTTGTAATATAAAGAGTTAGTTCCTTTTCTCTGACCAAGAAGCTGTTGTGGTGAACTTTTTATTTGTTGTGACCATCTCAACTATGACGTTTACATATAAACGTGTCACTTATCTGAGCTTTGTCACTTTAGGAATAACTCAGAAAAATCAGTAGCAGATCTTCTCTCGGCTTTTAAATAGCTGGTCATCATTCAAAACCATTTTTTCTCTGGCTTACTGAATTACACTAAAATCTTTATACATTCAAATTCAAATTCAAACTTGAAGCAGGTCAGAGAATGAAGGGCTCTACCCTGGAAAGGAAACTCTGAAAAGCTTGTAATGAGTCCTAGTGAAAAAACAACTTAAATAAGCTTTTTCAGTAGAAAGCATTAAAGCAATCACTGTATTAAAAATCTAAGAAGAAACGTTTCGACACTAAAACCATATAGAAATACATACATGGTAGACAAGTGCCTATGATCGCGGCCCTCACATTTAAAGGGTACAACAAAATTTGGGTAGAATAAAGAAATCCTTCAAGAATCAAGGAAAATGCCTGACAAAAAAGAATTGTCAGAAAGACAACCAAGAATGACATGTCTTCATAGGTAACACAGATTGTGAGCTGCAGATTCCTCAATTTTGCACAGCAGAAATGACAATACAATTGACTGGTGACAAACTAAAATGAACTCAAAATCGAGAATCAGCCATTTATTCCCCTTTCTTCTTAAATTTCTTTTAAGCAGTTGATGATTAACCAGTGAAAATAATAAACAGATAAGGCAGGTTCTTCTTTACCTGGTACCTTCAAAATAGAAGACTGCATGTGTGTGAAGAATCACAGTGAACAAGCACGAATTACTAGTCTGTAAACCAACTGTTCTGGGATAAATTTTACTGCCCTTAGTCTCTATTAACTACAGAATACTTTGACAATCTGAGAACCACTGTCATTAAAAATGAGTGGCTTTATCATGCATAATAAAAGAGACTCATTTGAAAAAAAAAACTATAGACACTTAGAATGACCTACGCAAGTGTTTTTTTTTCCAATTTAACTCAGGAGACCCAGATAGATGACAGGGAAGAAACTGGGCTTTAATCCCTACCACCACCACCAAATAACAAGCCCCCTTAAAACCCTACAATATTTTTTGAGACAATAAAAAATCCAGGAGGAATTAATTACAAAAAAAATTTCAGTATTCTCCTTGCTTGACAACAGAACCAGCTGTCAATAGCAAAGCTTCCTTTCAAGGCTGGGTTTCACAGCAGTTTAAGCCAATTTAAGGCTGGGTTTCTGCAGTTCCTCTCTCCAGCTATCTCTAATTCACTTTACATTCAAATGTAGCCACTGAAAAGCAGGAAACAGGTATATAAATATGGTATGAGGTCAGGCGATAGGGCCAGGACTTTGCCAGTTGGGACCATTCTTGGTTTAAATTCCAGGGAACCATGCCTATGGTATAACTGATTGATTTAAATGCTTCTTCTGAAATATTCAGAAATACTGATAAATTCTTGATCCAACTGATTTGAGATTAATCAAAGACTCTCACAGTTCCATGTTAACTGTAACCCTCTACTTCTAAGTAGTGGATGCACTTCAGGACTCAGCACACCTGACAAAAATCAGGACAAAAAAGAAAAAGAAGAAAGAAATAGAACTTCAGATTACATTTATATGTTAAAATCCTAACAATTAAAATGGATGTCCACACAATAAATATGAAAAAGTTGGAAGCCTCCATGCTCCTAGAAAGCTACAGCCTAGCTGTCATTACTGAAAGTTGGTGAGATTAATCCCATGGAGTGCAGCCATCAACAGATACTGACTGTTCAGAAAGGACAGGTGAGGAAGGAGAGATGGGTGTATTGTGTTTGTCTGGCAAAGTTTGGATAGCAAGAGACGGGGATTACTCGGGCAGTTTCTCTGAGAAGCTGCCAGAAGATTCCCCTATGTCTGATGAAGAGAGTGCCAGCTGGATCCAAGATGGAACTACTGCTGACCGAAGCTGAGGTCATCAGTGACAGTGGTAGAGCCTCTGAAACAACATTTCTAAGAAGGAGCAAAAAAAATTACTGGGCAGAATCAAAGTGCAGTCACAGAAGAAAGGAGTGAGAACACGTGAGAGAAACAGCCCTGCAGACATGTCAGTGGAAGTGGGGGAGAAGGCGTCTGAGCTGAGATTCCCCTGCAGCCAATGGTGGAAACAATGGTGATGCAGAATGTCTGCTTGCAGCCCATGGAGGTCCACAGGGGTGCAGATATCCACCTGCTGCCTGTGGAGGATCCCCCAGCACAGCACGTGGATGTCTGAAGGAGGCTGTGAGTATGTGAGGTGTGAGGGAAGAGTATGAGGAGTTCACCCCCCAAGAAGGAAATGGCAGCAGAAACAATGTGCGAGGAACTGATGGTAATCTCCATTCCAAATTCCCCTGTGATGCTGAAAGGGAGGAGGTAGAGAATCAGGAAAAAAGTTTAGCTTGGGAGGAAGTGGAGGGTGAGGGCAAGGTGTTTTGAAGACTTAGGTTTATTTCTCACTATCCTACCTGATTTGGTTGGCAATAAATTCAAATAATTGTCCTCAAGTCAAGTCTGTTTTGCCTGTCATGGCAATTGGTGAGTCATCTCTCCCTGTTATTTTCATCAATGAGCTTTTAGTTACATTTTTTCTCCCCTGTCCAGCTGAGGACAGGAGTGATAAAGTGGCTTTGGTCGGTACCTGGCATTCAACCAGGACAGCTTCCATTGTTCTGGTTTAAGTCTCTATCCTGAATTCAAAATTTTATTATAGTTCAGTACACTGTCCTAGGTGCCATATGATATGCTTGGCAGTCATCTATTTACTTCAAGTTTTTCTACTGTCATGTCAGTTATGCAGTCAGTGCAATTCTGTTACATTGCATCAATATTGGGAACACATTTTATAATAGTGCTGATTTTCGCTGGGGTAGAATTAACCTTCTTCACAGTGGCTAGTATGGGGACATGTTTTGGATTTGTGCTCAACACAGGGTTGATAATAGACGTTTTTGTTATTGCTGGGCAGTGCTTACACAGAGCCAAGGCCTTTCCTGCTTTTGCTACGGCCACGCTAGGGAGGGGACGGGGGCTGCTTGGGAGGAGACACAGCCAGGAGAGGTGACCCAAACTGACCAAAGCAATATTCCAGACCACATGGCCTCATGCTCAGAGTATAAAGTGAGGAGGAGAAGAAGGGGTGGGGGGTGGAGGGCAGACATTTGGAGTGATGGTGTTTGTTTTCTCAAGTCACTGTTATGTGTGATGGGGCCCTGCTTTCCTCGAGATGGCTGAACACCTGCCTGCCCATGGAGAGCAGTGAATTAATTCCTTGTTTTGCTTTGCTTGTGTGTGTGGCTTTTGCTTTCCCTATTAAACTGTCTTTATCTCAACCCATGAGCTCTCCAACTTTTACCCTTCTGATTCTCTCTCCCGATCCGCTGGTAGGGGAGTGAGTGAGTGGCCTTGGGGGCTTGGCTGCTGGCTGGGGTTAAAACCATGACAATAATCTAAACGAAGACTCCCATTTTTTTCACTGACACTCCATGTAAGAAAAGAAAGTGAATATTACAGCAGAAAAGACGTCATCCCTGCCTAATTGGACCATCAGGTGTATGACAAACAACAGATGAATGTTTGACAAGGTCCTTTTTATTCTGCCTAATTAAGCAGTTGGACACACCCGTCTGTTAATGGTATTGCTTTGTATAGCCAGTGCTTGTTGCATGATGTGAATGTAAGCTAAACAGGCCACATTCTGAAAGAAGACTAATTAACCCCTCCAAGCAGGAAAAGATACTGTTGGGACCCAGCTGCTGAATGCAACAAGATTAGTATTTCCTCAATATAATGGGCAGAACTTAGGCAAAGCTACTATGCTGAAAATTACTCCTTTCCTATACATTCAGTGCAATTTCATGTTGTCTGTTATATTCCGTAAAGATTTTTTAATATACCCAAATTTTCAGTTGGAATCCTTCCATTTTCTAGACTTGAAATAGGTAGACAGAATGGTTTAAGAGTTTCTATTACTATTCAAATAGTATTCTATTACTTATCAAATGAGATAGTTAAAATGTGTCAGATTACTGTTTATTTTGCTCCTGGACTACTTCACACTGAACTAACTTACTTTTTTAAACTACCAGAGTTTGCAAAGTTTTGTTCAGCTACATATGCTTGATTGTCTAGATCAAATAATGTAGCAGGCTTTAATTCAATGCAGAAAATGAAAGCCTGTAATTTACTTTCAAGTGCAGCAGGAAATTTCTTTTTTCTCCTCTAGAAGTCTAAACAAAACATCACAGAAGGTAAACTGAACTAGATCTCATAATCACATGCAGTAATGGCAGGCTTTTAATAGTCAGAATAAAAGGCTAATCTTAAGATCTTATCTATTTATAATGATGAATAGCCAATATACTAATTAAGAATTTGTGGCAACATAATGTGTTTCACAATAAAGGAAAACTTCCCAGAACACTAGGTTTCAACAATTAATACAGAATGCTTGGTTTCTGAACAACAGTATAAATGGAAATAATTTTCAGTAATATACTAATTTCACATAAGCATTCCTTTTCAATTTTTGGATAAACAAAAATTTTATGAATAATTGCCTGCATAATTGTGCATGGCTAGCCACAGAGCAGAAGACAGATTATACCAGCTATTCCCAGAGGAAAACCAGAATACTACAAGTAGTTTCTAGATACTAAAATATTTTCATGTTAGAATCCCAGTTTCTTACTAAACACTATTGATTGCTTGTCCTCTCCCAAGGTTCTTGGGAATACCAAAGTAGGCAGCTGGGCCCTGCCTGATATTAGAACTAGTTGCTAAATATTGCAGCTAGCAAGACAAATTTCTTCAGCCTTTTTTCAGTTTTTCACAGATTTATGGAGGAATAACAGTTAACTGAATGGCACAGAATGAAGTTTAGAAGGTGCCTCTCTGGCTTTACATAAATACTTCCCAGTAGTAAAACACTATAAAGGACCAACAAAGAAGGGTGAAATACAGACATATACACTGGAAGGAATCTGTGTAAGTAGAAACTTGTGGTAACTCCTTCAAAGAAAGTTCATAAGATGAAAAGCATTGTCTTGATAATCAGTTTGTTATGCACATAAGAACAGCACTAGTCAACAACAGCCATCATGAAATCCCATATTGCCAGTAGATCACAGCACATGACTACTTCATGACTCTCTCACTTTGATCTACCTACTAATTTTACCTGCAAAACCATCAAAATTGTATTTACTCTTAGTGGAAAATTAATCAGTATTACATAGCAGCCCTACCCATCAGTACACACAGCAACAAGATCACATTCACAAACAGGATAAAATTTTTCAAAACATTTCCTTGTGACAAAACTAGCAAACCATCAAACAATTACATTTATGTTATTCTAATGCATTAGTTTGTCCACTAGAGATTCTGTGAGAGGAAAAGTCCAGATGGTGTTTTCCTTCATCCTGGGTGAAAGGGTGAGAGGAAGAGGGCACTGATCCTGTATGTCAACACTTGGTTGTAGAACCAGCACTGGCAACAGGGCCTTGGCTTTTATGACCATAGGACCTTCTCTGAGACTAACAATGGTTTAGGAGAGACAGGATCCACCTCATTAATTGGGGCAGAGGTATTTTTGCCAGCAGGATGGCTGACCTGGTAAGAAGGGACTGGAACCAGGAGTGATATGGGCAGGGAAAGAGTCTCTAGCAGCCCTGTGAAGGGGTGGTGGACAGGTTCACCAAGCAAAGGTCTAGGGTAACATGAATGAAAGGCAACACGTAATCAAAAAATGAAGCTTAAAGCAGGGTCACCTCAAGCATGTGCATGTGAGCAGGGAAGCAGCTATAATGCGTCTTTATGAGGACGCCACAGACTTTCTTTCAGAAATCAGCATGCTGAAGTGCCTGTCTGAAGAGCTCATGTGCCAAGGGGTGTACAATGGCCTCACAAACAGCATGGTGCATTAACATGAGGAATAAAGACCTCTGTGCACTTGCAGGACTATAATCTCATTGGGTTGACAGAGATGTGCTGGGATAGCAAACATGACTAAACAGCAGCAATGGAGGGACAAAAGCTATCTGACTTTACAGTTTATTTTTTTCAGAAATAAAATTGTCTTTAGGAAACAATCTAGGATGAAGTTCACAGGAACTTTCTTGTTGGGATGATATTTTGCAATGTTTAACCAGAAACAAGTTTTGATAAAGAATTAAATAAATTGCAGAACAATTCTACAAGTTTAGTGTGCTTTCTAAGTTGATATTTACACTGCTAAGTCTAGTATATTATGGCTTTTAAATCATAATTAGTCAAGTATTATCGATATTTAACAGTACTCAGATTCTTTTCAGATACTGAGGCATCTGTCTTCATTATATTAGCATAACTGTCATGGGCTGGAATACGAATGTTCACAATCTCCCAAAAATATCTCTGTGCAGAATGATAGCTCCAATATCAAATGAAATTTCTAGCTTGAGCCAAAATCTGATTCTAAGGCACTAATGATAATAGCAGAAATAAAGTCTAAATGTATAATGCTACTTCTTCACACCTTTCAAAAGTATTGGCAACAAAATGTATTTTGATTATTCTCTGAGGAAGAATATGAAAGCAGGAAAACCTCTTGGACAAAGCAGCTTCTTTTGTTTCTGTATCATTTATAGTTATGAAAGTAGATCTTTTTTTGCTTCAGAAGTGAGTTATGGGTGTTTGGTTGAGTTTTCTTCTCCTAGCATGATATTGTGCTGCAGTGCTTTCATCAAAAGACTGAGTGTGCACCTGACAAAAATGAAATAAAGGGAGAAAAAGTGACGTCAAAACGGAGATTGTATTTATTTTGACGACTCAGTAGATCAAAACATAAAATGAAAAAGTGAAAACATTACAGCTGGAGAAATCTACTTTATTAACAGAATGAGCATGAGTATTATAGGAAACAGCTCATGTTCTCCATGTTTTATTTCTGTGTTAAAAATTTTCTATTTGTGATTGCTCCTGCTAGTGATAATGATAGTACAATCCCAGAGACTGAAAGGCACCAGCTCAAGCAGTGCCACCTACAGGCTTCTGCCCAGGACCACATCCAGGTAACTTTGGAATGTAGCCAAGAATAGGAACTCCACAACCTCAATGGACAACCTGTGCCCATCCTTGGTCAGCCTCACAGTAAAAAGCTTTGGCTCAGGTTCAAAGAGGACCACTTGTTATTGCCACTTGTACCTCCACTGGGCACCAATGAAAAGAGTCAGTTCTGCTCTAGCCAATGTCATAACTTAACACTTAAAAGTTACGGTATCAGTAATACACTGACATCTTTCAAATGCTTCATGTAGCCAGTTCCTCACCAGATACAACAAGAAGGAAAAAACTCATGCCTGAATTATTGCCCCAATGGCTGTTGTTAATTTTCTTCCTTCACCCATTACCTGAGCAGTAGTTAAACAGATGGTGAGACAGGTGAAAATACAGGGTTCCCGTTTGAATGGGGATAGGGGAAGCCAATTAAGAAGAAAAAAAAAAAAAAAAAAAAAAAAAAGAGAGAGAGAAAAAAAAGAGAATGGTACAAGTAGAAGGAGACAGATAGGTTTCACCCATTAAGAACCTCACCACATCATATTCCGGTTATCATCAATACCATTTGCCAAACTAGAATTTACAGTCACTGGATAGGAAAGAGGGTTTAGGATAAAAACTGATGAAAGCTCTTAAACGGTTATTTAGAGCTCTCCAGAAACCAAAAGCTGTCCAATATTAAAATATCTTTAAATTTTGGAACACGTACAGAATAAAAAGTTAAACAACATGGTCCTGTCTTGCTACATGGTATTAGAAAACTGCCATTATAATGCAAAATTGTGCATCTGAGGGAAAAAGAAAATGAAGAGAGACATCTTTTCCCATATTCTGAGCTACATCAAAGTTTGCTTCAAAATCCATACATCACAAAATGATCAGATTTCAAATGGCTAAGGTTTTGGGTTGTTTTAGTTAGGATGCATAAATCTTAATACTTAAGTTTTTGAGAAGCTGAAGCAGTTCAAACCATTGGAAACAGTGCTACAGGCTCACACTTCACATGAGATTTTCATGCAGACAGCATTGATACTGACATATTATCCTAATCCCCATAATATTTAACTGAAGTGCCTAGTGTACACACTATAGTAACTGGGTGACTATGTGAGGGCACCCTTTGTATACAACACCTTTGAGTTAGGTGAAATTTTATATTCTATCTTTACTGGAAGAACTGCATTACAGTACAATAAAATATTTATATTCTTTTTAAAAAGAAGCGTTTTGGTAGTAGAACATAACAAAACTAAGTTTATGCTAGAAAATTTTACTAATATGTTTGTGTTAAACAGACGTTTAAATAGAAAAAGTATCACATCTTCTGACAGTATTATAGCAGTTTTTGGACACTTATTCTCTACAGCTCCTGTTCATATTACATGATAGTCTTACTTGGCTAAGATACAGAATACTGCTCTGAGATTGGAGAATATTAACGATAAATATTGTTAATACAGTGAAAGTTATTTGGAGAAGTATGTTCTTAACATATCAGGCTTAGGCTCTGAAAACTGATGATGAATTATCACAGAATCATAGAATCATTAATGCTGGAAAATATCTCCAAGATCAAGTCCAACCTTTGGCCAAACACCACCACCAACCACGTGCTATGGTTTATGGCCACCAAACCACAGCACGACGTACCCTGTCTGGTCATTTTTTGAACACTTCCAGGGATAGTGACTCTCCACTTCCCTGGGCAGACTGTTCCAAAGCCTAACCACGGCCAAAAAATTTTTCCTAATATCCAACTTGAACCTCTGTTGGCGCAACTTGAGGCCATTTCCCCTTGTCCTGTCACTTGTTACTTGGGAGAAGAAGCTGACCCCCACCTGGCTACAACCTGCTTTCAGGCAGTTGTAGAGTGATAAGGTCCCCCTGAGCCTCCTTTTCACCAGGCTAAACAACCCCAGCTCCCTCAGCTGCTCCTCACAGGACTTGTGCTCCAGACTCTTCCCCAGCTTCACTGCCCTTCTCTGGACACATTCCAGCACCTCAGTATCATTCTCGTAAGGGTCACCAAACTGAACACAGGATTAGACATGTGGCCTCACCACTGCCGAGCACAGAGGACAATCCCTGCTCTGGTCCTGCTGGCCACACTGCTGCTGATCCAAGTCAGAATGCCACTGGCTTTGTAGGCTAAATGTGAAATCCATTCAGCTACTGTAACAGAAGTTACAGATGTCTTTTATCTACGAAAGTACAAGAAAGGAGATTTCAACAGGCATATAGTAACTATGGCACCAGTAAAGAACTATATTGGCTTTAAACAAAGAAGTACGCTAAGACAAATCCTTTCCCTATTGACCTGGGAAACATGCAAATAGGCTTACAGCTGGGATATCTGTAGGCTTACCTCAGGGATAACTGTATGTAATCTACTTAAACAATGAATGCAGTGGATAAAATCTCAGTAGTTTCTCCCATTCCTGTCTTCCTCAACCTGCAATTTTATTTTGTAAGAGAAGGATGTATATCATGCATGTCAGGGGACAAGTTAGTGACTATTTTACTTTGTTAGTGACTGAGGCAACAGCTATATATTTCCTCGGAGCTTTTCTTCCCTGTAGTGTGAAGGTCTATGTGTGAAACATATAATTTTATTCTTCCTCTGAGCCATTACACGGCTTGCTTAAAACAGGAAAATGAAATAAATTCTTGTTTGTCTTATACCCAGATACCTAAAAAGAATTAATTAGAATCAGAAGTACAGTATTTTATCATACTGGATTGTGTGCCATAGTCTGCAACTATTTGCAGAAAGCGAAGGGAAAGCTGTCTGGAAATAAATATTATCCTTCTGAAGAAACCTGAAGACCAATATATCGGATTAATACTCAATTCTTAGCTTGTAACAGACTAATTGGCTAGTAGTAGAGCATAAAAAAAATGCTTGCCTGAAATTTGGAGATTTGATCAGTGTCTCTCAGAATATTCCCATTACAACAGTCTCCAATTACACAGTAATAATAGCTACAATAATTCACACCTTAGCTGCAACTGGGACTCTGCTCGGTATGGTGTCAATTCACTTGAAAATGGAGACGAAAGCATGGGGAATGCAAGTTAATTCTGAGATACAATGCAATTAGAAAAGAACTGAGATGTCAACAGGCAGGGAATGTAGAAGATGATAAGGACACACAGTGTCCAGATGAATTTCATCATACTCATTTACATCTGTCATTCTGCACCTGGCAGCTGTGTAGCCAAAGCCTTGCTTATCCTTATACCTTCCTCCCAAATGACCTTCCTATCCTAAGCTATCCTTACTCTTGCTTATGCTCCTGATGAAAGAGCATTCATTACAATTAAAAAAAAAAAAAAGAAAAAGAAAAAAAGTCTATAATCATCATGTAATTTTGGCTGGAATAGAGTTAATTTTCTTCACAGTGGTTGGTGTGGGACTATGTGTTGGATTTGTGATGAACACAGGGCTGGTGATATAAATATATTTTTGTTATTGCTCAGCAGTGCTTGCAGAGAGCCAAGGCCTTTTTTGCTTTTCACACTGCCACACTGGTGTGCAGACTGGAGGTGCATGGGAGGCTGGGAGGAGACACAGCTGGAACATCAGCATATAAAGTGGGGGGAAGAAGGAGGAAGAGGGGGACAGTTGAGTAATGGCATTTGCCTTTCCATGTTACCCCACGTGATGGGGCCCTGCTCTCCTGGAGATGGATAAACACCTGCCTGCCCTGGGAATTAATTCACCTGGGAAGCAGTGAATTAATTCCTTGTTCTGCTTTGCTTGTGTGTGCAGCTTTTGCTCTCCCTATTAAACTGTTTTTATATCAACCCATGAGTTTTCTCACTTTTACTCTTCCAATTCTCTCCCCATTCCAATGGTGAGGAAGTAAGTGAATATCTGCATGGGCCTTAGCTCGCAGCTGTGGTTAAATCATAACAGTCCTTTTTGGTGCCCAATGTGATGCACAAAGGGCTCAAGATAACAACAGATTTCACTCAATGTACTAGATCAGATTTATAGCTAATGTCATTTAGCTAGTAATGAGCAGGCTCCTGTGCTTGCCATTGGGATTGCTTGCCTGACTGTATATTACAGTCTAGTGCTCATTAATGGCCACTTGTTGCTTTTGCTGCTCACTATAGTGCTGTGCTGCTGATCATCTCCCTGTGTTGTGCCTGAGCGCATTTTGAAAACAGCCATGGCAAAGCGCCTGGGCTGGCAGGTGGCCAGGGTGCTGCTGCTGTTTTCTGTGCTGCTGTAATGGACAGGCTTGAATGCCAGTGTGAACTTGAGTAGAAGGATGAGTCCATGCAGGAGCAGGTATCCACATGCAGTCCATGGAGGACCCCACAGTGGAGTAGCTGGATGTCTCAAAGCAGCTGTGACCCTGTCATAAGCCCTGCTGGAGCAGTTTCCTGGCAGGACCTGTGGATGCATGGAGAGAGGAGCCTGCACTGGGCAGGTTTGCTGGCAGGACTTGTGACCCTGTGAGGGACCCATGCTGGAGCAGGTCTGCTTCTGAAGGACAAGATCTTGTGGAAGGGACTCAGGTTGGAGCAGTTCACAAAGAGCTGCAGCCTGTCAGAAGGACTCACACTGAAAAAGTTTGTGGAGAACTGTCTCCTGTGGGTGGTACCGCATGATGGAGGAGGGGAAGCAAGAGATTCTCCAGCAGCCTGTTTTGGTGAAGACCATGATGAGGGAAACTGTCTCTGCAGCCTCTGGAGGTTAACGGTGGACCACAGCAGTAACCCCTTGCTGCTAGGCAGGGTAGGAACAACGGAAAGAGTTCACTGCAATGTTAAACTATAAAACCTGGTCCAAAAGGACCAGGGACAGAGATTCTAATGGATATACCTTTAAACTGTTGTTGTAGGCCATGATTTGAGTTGCATGTTATAGAAATTACTGTGACGGTAACCATCCAAACCGATGGAGAAGCCTTACAAGAAGCAGCTCCAGTGCAGCAGTGACCTGACGTGACTTGGCTTCGGTGCCCAGCTACTCCGTGCAATACACCTTCCCAGTCCCAAGCGACCACCAGAACAGATGGAGGCCAAAGTCAAGGACTAAATGTGCTCAATGGACATTTTATGGACATTTTCTGGGGTGATCCGCAGACTAAGGCAATTCTCTCTGTGTATTATATCAAACAATGGAAAGGGGGTGGTGGTTAAGAAGGACATACTGAGTAGTATGGGACCTAAGCATGATGTAAATGCTAGGAAATAAGGGGCTGAATGTGCTGGGTTTAGCTGCGGTAATCTTCTTCACAGTGGATGGTATCGGGTTGTGTTTTGAATTTGTGCTGACCACAAGGTTGATGATACAGAGATATTTTTGCTACTGCTGAGCAGTGCTTGCACAGAGCCAAGGCCTTTTATGCTCCTTGTACCACCCACCAGTGAGTAGGCTGGAGGTGTGCAAGAAGCTGGGAGGGGACACAGACAAAACAGCTGACTCCAACTGACCGCAGGGATAAACCTTCTGATTCTCTCCCCCATCCTGTTGGTGAGGAAGTGACGGAGCAGCTGCATGGGGTTTAGGTGCCAGACAGATTTAAACCACACTTAAAATTAAAAATATTCTGAAGAATAAAAGTGCATTCTGTCAGAAGCTCTGACAATGAAGCCAAGAAGAATAAGCCGAAGTTTTGTGAACACTTCAATGTAAAGCTTCTTTACCGATCACATTCAGTCATGAATTATGCGGAATGCTCTGGGCAGAGCATGTGAACTCTTCCTTAGCACCAGAGTAATTAACTCTGCCTTGAAGCCTCAGTCAGCCCTGAGCACTTGCACAGCTTGCTCATCATTTTCTGCACAGCATTTTATTCTCTGCACTGCCCAAACTGAAAAGCATTTCTAAAGTTCTTTCAAGGAAATTAAACTTTCAGGCCTAAGAAGTGACCGAATAACTCACATGAAGGTGTGAAACCTGAAAATACAGGACTTACAATGGAAAAATATTTTAAAATGTAGTATTTTAAATAACTTCAGGTCCTAGACCAACCACAAATTGGTGGCTTAGTATTTCTGACTTATCAGAAGGCTTGTATGTTCTTAAACCATAATCTGATACACTTTGTGTAACAATGGACAACATTCCTCTCTCACCTTAAGACTACTTAAGACTGTCCCTGTCTTGACAGAATTTGCTGTAGTAGAACATTTGTCTTTAAAGATACTTTGACAACTTTATTTTACATTGCAAGGAGAATCTGCAAGGGCGAAATTGTTTAAATGATGACAGAGGAATGCGTATTAATTTATATCTGTGATTTTTAAAAGATAAAAATCCCAGCATATTATGTGCTCTCTATTCTAATGATAATCACAGAACAAATATTCTCATATGCTCTATTTGTGCTGATAGTTTTAATTATGTATGACATTAACTTGCTCCACATAAGTCTTTCTGATCTCCCTAAATAACAATACATTGTAATATGTATTAAGTGTTGTCATGTAAAAAATTACTAAGTATTTAGACACAACTGGAGTAAAGAAAATGGGAACTGTAGATGGATCTATCCTTGCAGTAAAGACAACCAACAGCAGCCTTGACTGTAATACGAAGGGTGCAGCGAGCAAGTACCTCAGTTCCAGACTTGAGACTCCATCTGGAATGCTCTATCCATCTTTGGAATACACAAAAGGAAGGGAAGGGAAAAAAAAAAAAGCAAGCAGCAAGCATATTTGATGTGGGAGGAAAGGCAGACCAAAAGGGATTTGTTCAGCCTTGATAAAAGAAGTTTACATACATATAATTTCCTGAAGAAGGACGCACAGGTAAATTGCTTGCCTCCCGAATTTCATGACATACCTCTATAACTAAAGAAACATCCAAGTACTTTTAGTGGTAAATAAGATTATTGCATTACCAGAGTTTCTCTGAGACAGCCTCCCCACGTACTCAGTCTAGAAGGGGCCAAATGCTAAATGCTACAGATGATGCTTATGCTGTAGCACAGTGACTGTAATTCCCAAATAAATCAGTAATCCAGTAGGTTTCCTCAAACAACCTAAACCTCGATTTAAAAAAAAAAAAAAAGAAAAAATATATTTAGGCAGAGTGCTTAGGTTTCTTAATTCAACCAAAAACAAAAATGCTAACAGCCTTCTTTCCATAACTCATTTATCTCTTCTTAACTCATCTAACATCTTGGGGAAAAAACAAATAAATCAGCAGCTACCAAATAATTAATTTATATTCAGGTTAACCGGACAGTCTTGCTTAGCTATTGCTATCTTCCAGACATAAAAAAAGCAGTGACTTTTATTGAAAAACTGTGATGCTTTCATTTCTTACAGCTAGGTTCCCTTACATTTAAGAAGTCTGTTCACAGAGAAGTGAAAAAACCATACTGACTGGCTGCAACAACTGGCAAACTAGTTACAGAAAGAATGGACTCAAAATCAAACAAGTTACTGACAGTATGGTTCAACAGGCTGCATCTGATCCACTGTGGTTGTACACAAAAGAATAGTGCAACCCAAAAACAATGCAATGAGACTGGAAGATGAACTTTGAAACATCACACCTAAGAAAAAAGATGTACGTTTTTGAGGTAAGAAAATTTCCTATTAAGAAGGAGCTTGGATCTATACAGCATCTTCACAAGTAAGAGATGAAAAGAAAGCTCTCAGATAAAAAGAGAAATATTAGTCAAATTTCTCCACCATCTGACAGGTGAAAATAACAAGACCTCGTCCAAACGATTGGTCAGGTATAAGAAATAACATACTTCCTAATCCACATAACTTTGCCTTACTAAGAATGAACTTCACCATCCACTACATCATTATCTGCCTGGCTTGGATTACAGCATGGTACCTCCCTGTCTCCAGCTAAGAGACACAAAAATTGTTTGTTCTTGCATTGCTCACATCCTTGCAGCATTACAGCAGCAGGCCTGTTATCCTTTCTGAAAAAATCTGTTTGATTCTTACTGCAGCTTTTCTTACAGCTTTTATTCTGTAAGAAGTCTTCATCCCATACTGTGAGTCTCCCTCACTTTCCAAAAATTATACTGGTGCTACTATGTGGGTTTCCTTTTACAAGGAAAGCGAACAAATCCTGATGCCAACATTTGGAACTTGCACTGTATAAACCAACGTGTGCCTTTCAGTACAAAGAAGTGTTATTGTTATAGAACTAATATTCCAAGTCTGTCTACAATTGCACAGCAAACAGTTCTTACTATAGCCACAACACAAATCAGTATGGATCTTTTTTTTTTTGGTAACTTTAGGAGGACAACTCTAGCATGAAGAACTGAAAGCCTGAACTACTCTCAACTATTCACTCATTTAGCATATAGAGAGACAACTATTACAGGCAGTTCTACTACAGTTCAACGAAGCAAGCAAAAACTATCAATCATCGTAAGGCAAGTTCCTTGACTGCAAAAAAACTTGCCTGTCAGACCCCACATAATTAGCTATGTGTTTTAAACAAGTTTCCTGAAGTGTTACTGCTCACTGCACATACGCCAATGCAGCTATTATATTTAATATCTGAGATGAATTGACAGATATCACACTGACTACATCATGCTTAGATATGCTTAGATAAGTGCTGATTTTTTACTTCTGGTAAAGAGTAGCTTTCCTTTAATTCTGTGGATTGTGGTTCAAGTTTCTATTACAAAGTGGAAAAATGTGCCAAGCTACTGCAAGATTTATTTTCAGAATAAGTGAGTCAATATCGATTTGCTATGTTATACTGTGTTATTTCTATGTAAATAACACTACCCGCATACCAAATATTCATCTTGTCTTCATTCTAAGAAAAAAACCAAAAAGCCACAGAACTCTGCAACCATAATTAAAATACTTAGTTAAAATGTCCGAATCTGGTATGTTCCCAAGTGATTCTCCATTTTTGGCGCATCAATATAATGACACAACTACTTCAATTGCCTTGACAAGGCAGGAGAAAGAAATGTAATTCAACTCACATCAAATATAAAATAAGATCAGCGGCAATACTTACAGGAGCTGAAAAACGGACAGATGTTGCTCCAGTTCCTGATGTATCCACTATACTTTCACAATATGTTTGCAAATAAGCACAATCTAAAGGGTCCACTCACATTTGAAATTTCAGAGCTGCTTACTAGTCAATGAAGCAGCCAGTTATATTTGCTACTTTTTTCAACTACAGTGTTTAAACACTTCAGGCAAGACAGAAATTTCTTTATGAAGTACAATTATACAAATCTAGAACACCAGGATGAACTGCACACTTATCATACACCGCAAGAAAATGCACCTAAAAATATTAATGAAATATTCTTCCCTTCTTTTGATTTGTCTACTAAAAGAGACATGGTGTATCTCCTAGAATAAGAGGAAGCCACAACAGTATCCATATACGAGTTTTGTGATATTTACAAGAATTGCTGTCTTTCTCTTCTTTCCCTTTCCATCTCTCTTCACACCTTCCCAAGATCCTCAAGTTCCTGGCCCAAGGTTCTCTACACTGCAAAACAGTACCTGCATATTACTCCTACCTAACTCAAATCTTTGAAAATGCTTTAGTCTTGCACTTTGAAAAGTGCCACATTTTATATCAACAGAAACAATTCAGCATTTGTATGGTTTTCACTTAGAGACGGTGCACACAAAGAAACTATTATACAATTACCACCTAAGTAGACACATCACAAGAAGAAGAAAGGTGTCTGAAGTTCTGAGTGCAAGGTGTATGTGACAAAGTTAAAATCTTTCTGTCAGACTTTGCTGTGGGACCAGTAATTTGCTTTAAAAGATAAACAAATTGCATGTATTTTACATGCCATGAATCTAAAAAGCTGTTACACAGAATGCTAAAATGTTAGAAAGAAAAATCTGTGAAGTTCTATGCAGGCACAATTAAAATGAGTTCCTGACCTACAGGATAGAAGAAACAAATAGAACCTTTATATACATGTATATATTATACATGTATACTTACCTAACCTAAAAAAAAACCATATAAAATTGTTATTTTTAAAGTTGCTTTCTCTAATTCCAAGATAGTCCAGGTATGCTCAACAGAACAATCTCCATCTTCACAACACCAAATATTTAAACTTATACTTGCTAGAGCTGGATGCCACGTAACCTGAGCAATTTGTGTGCCAAGGAAACACTTCCATGTTTAAACTACTGATACGCACATGCATATGTACAACAGGTTCCACCCTGAATTTTCCCCCTTGAAAGAAGCTAGCTTGCATTTTGCTACAAAAATTCCCAGCTGCATTACACGAGGTATTGAAGACAAGGAAAAGGAGGTTATCATTGCCCTCTACTCAGCACTGGTGAGGCCACACTTGGGAGTGCTGTGCCCAATTTTGGACTCCTTTATCAGTTGGGTAGCAGAAGGGCTACAGGGTTGGTGTCTGTAAGCTTATAGAAACTTCCCCCATGTCAGACAGAGCCATTTCCACTTGGCTCCATGACATACTGACTGCTGACCAAATGTGAGCTGAACAGCAATGGTAGGTAATGCCCCTGTGATAACATATTGAAGAGAGGATTAAAAAAGCCATGCAACAGCAGCTGAGAAAGACTAGCAACCCTGCAGACATCAAGGTCAGTAAAGTATCGCAGCACGCGTGGGCTTAGCTCCGAGCCCAGGAGGAGGACAAGGTGATTCAGATGCTGGCACAGAGATTCTTGCACCCTATGATAAAAATTATGATTTTTATCACAACCCATAGAGATCCACAATGGAGCAGATATCCATTCTGCAGCCTGTGACTGAAACAGAGGGGGCCTTCGTTGAATATCACAAAACCCTAGATTTTACTGTGAGGTTGAAAAACCACTAAACTCCTTGTGGTATCTCCATCCCGAGGATTTTCAAAAACCACCAGCATATGGTCCTGAGCAAGTGACTCGAAGTGGCCCTGTTTGAGCAGGGGTTTGGAAGAGGTGGCCTCCAGAGTTTACTTCCCACTTCTGAGGTTTTCTTCCACAAGCAAGGGGTCCTTCTTCCCTGACAGATCCTGGAAGAGCCAAGACAGGGTGCTTCACAGGCGCCAAGAGTTCCCTGCCTGCACTGCTCCACTGCTGGTGGCTGAGTCCTTGCACTCAGGGGCAACAGTCTGTCATTATGGGATCTGTGGAGACTGAGGCCAGTATTAAGCTCCAAAAGCCACCACATGATAATCATCCTGCGAACCAAATGTTTTCCCCCTGTTGGAGTGGTTGCTGTCCTCTCTAGGTGCTAGTTGTGGGGCAGGCCCAGAGACTTCTGTGGCATCACTAGGGAGCAAACAGCCACTAATTCACTGTACTTCAGTAACCAGTGCATTTGGTCCTGGCTCCTGTGAGTGCACAGGGGCCCTCAGAACCACTGAGGGCTCATAATTTCCAACATGCCAGCCACCTCCTCCTTCCCCAACTGCCTCCTGCAGGTACCCTGTGCCACCTCGAGTCCTGCTGGCTGGGGGGACAATGGGGAAGGGGGTATCTCCTGGAAGGGAGGGCAGCATGCCTGGGGGGAGCGGAGCGGGAGGCACGTGTTCAATGCAGCTGAGGGGCTGGTCCGTCGCTTTCCAGCCTGCAAGGAGACCCTCTGGGAGGCTTTTGAATCCCCCTCTCTGCCCCATAGGGAGACCCTTCAGGAGGCCCTCGTCTCTCTCCTCTGCCCTGAAAGGAAACCTTTTGGGACACCCTTGTCTCCCTTCTCTTCCCCTCAAGGCAACCCTTCAGGAGGCCCTTGTCTCCCCTCTCTGCACCTCAAGGAGACCCTTTGGGACACCCTTGTCTCCCCTCTCTGCCCCATACGGAGATCCTTTGGGACACCCTTGTCCTCTCTCTGCCCCATAGGGACACCCTTCAGGAGGCCATTGTCCCCTTTCCCTGCCCACACTCTGGGCCTTCTCTGCTGCCCGGTTCCTGGGGCCAGAGGCTCCGGCACCAGGCCCGTCCCTTGGTCTCTTGGCAGCACATGGTGCCGGGTGCCGAGGAGGCTCTGCAGGAGAGCGGCTCTGCCGGCCCGAGCCGGGGGCAGTGGGAGGCAGCAGTGGCCGGGCTGTGCCCCATCTGCCTGGACGACGTGGACGATGCGGCCCACGTGGACACCTGCCTGCACACCTTCTGCTTCAGCTGCATCCGGCAGTGGGCTGCCGTGTGCGCCACGTGCCCGCTCTGCAGGCAGCGCTTCGGCCGCATCCTGCACGCCGTCAGGGCGGACGACGACTACCAGGAGTACGTGGTCGGCGCGGCCGCGCAGAGGGCGCGTGGCACGGCCCCGCGCTGGCGCTACCAGCTGCGTCCACGGCCCCACGGCGATCCCACTGCCGGGACGAGGGGGCCGGTGGCGCGCCCCCGAGGGAGACCTCCAAGGACTTCTGACACCTCTGCCCGATAGGCTGCAGGGGAGCGCTTGACAGGCCCTGCTGGTGGGCCTGCCATGCCCCTGGACATGCTGGGAGCAAAGCTTATGGCCTTCAAACACTTGGAATGAACATCAGGAGCTTTCCAGAGTGCATGTCTCTCAAAACGCTTGGTACATTGCATGCTCTTTTTCGTCACTAGTAGTAGTAAATTTTATTTTGTTTAAATTATTAAAGTGTTTCTACCTCAACCCATGAGGTTTACCTTTTCTCCCCCACAGTGGGTGGGTGTGGGGAGGCAGTAGTTGGGGGAGAGGAGTGAGCAAGAAGCCTTCATAGTGCTTAGTTCCCAGCTGGGGTCTAAGCATGACACTGCACCTTTTAAAATGAGTCATCATGGCTCCCAGGGGAAAAAGGGAGGAGTGGGATAGAATTGTGATAGTTTGTAGAGAGCATATTAATATTTGGCAAGAATTTCAGTCTGTCTTCTGAAAATTACTTCCTATGGACTGCAGATAACTTAAATGAATTGTACTCCAAAAGTATAGTCCTTTTTTCCATTGGTTTTCTTTTTTAAACACAACTGATCTTTGCCTTGCATTAGATTGCCTTACACAGATAAACTGCATAGGTTAACAAGATGGATTTTGTTGTTTTCTCTTTTTATTAAGCTTCTAACAAATGCTAACAAGTTTCTAGGCATATCTAAGGAAGAAAAAAGAAAAAAAACCAAAAAAACCCAACAAAACAAAACAAAAATAAAAAAACCAAACAAAAAAAACCCCCAAAAGATATCACTGAGTAAAAAGTTAATTTTAACAGGAAGTATGTACACAAGTAGTACACAAAGTACAAAAGCAGAATGTGACTTCAAGTAAATAAAGGTATATTTCCTTTAGCTAGCTGTCATAAATTAAACTGTTACTGTTATCATACCCTGCAATAAATGTAAGATAAAAATATATTCAGGAGTTCACATATTACATCAAAGTCACAATAAATTAGCACTTTATGATTTCAGTCTTAAGAGTTATGGTCTAACTTTTGTATGAAGTTTGATGTACCTTCATGATAATCAAATTATTTAAAACATCTGCTGTGTATTAGTTTAGGATAAGCAGCACATTATTTGAAGCCTTATTGTATTAGAGCCAGAAACCAGACTGACAAAAAGGAAGAAGGTAAAAACTAACAACAAACACAGACTCTGAAACAAGGTAAGTAGGAACTGTATCCTCTGCAATGTCTCACGGCCCAGAAAACATTAAGTGATCTTTACTCAAGTGTCTTCCAGATTGTACAGGAAGAAAAAAACCACAATAAATATCAATAAAATATAATAGCTTAAGAGCTGATTCTACTATCAAGTTTATAGGATATTTGGTCACTTACCAGCAATTGAGACTGGCTGTTTTCATAGCTTAGATCCCACATAAATTTGCAATTTATTCCCACATGTTGTAGGCAGAGTTTTAAAATAAGAAATAAGGAAGGTTGAGAAGGATTTATGCAATCTCACTCATTATTTTAAGTAAATGAGAAAATTAGTTAATAAATCAATAACACAATAAGAAGCAAAGGGAAGAATACTAGTACTGATGAAAGCACAACACAAGGAAAGTGAAAGTTAATTAAATTATTGTGTCTGATCTGATTAAAAATGGATTTGGATAATTACAATCTTGTGTGTCAAAAGAACCCAAAGATTTAGTACCCTTCCTCCCCTTTCCTGCTCAAAAAGGAAATACGATTACTTTGAGAAAACACCTGAAACCTGGTACTATCGTGTCATCAGGAACATAGCCATCATGAAAGAAAAAATTAGTGCTAAAATATGAGATTTGCAAAAAGACAGCAATTAAGATTATAATTAGCCTAACACATTTTAAGAATTTAATAGCAATGCCTACCATGCAACCCTTATGAACCAGCCAGGGAACCAGGGCACACAGAACTTCAAGTATGTCCTGTGAGTGACAGACTTTATATAAAAAGCATGTAAGTGCAATGTTAAGGCCAAAGAGAGATCCTGCCTCACTAGTAATTTAGGACTAGAAAGCATGTTTATTAAAGTCTCCAAAGTTCTGAAAGGTGTATTTGGTGATAGTCACACTTCAAAAGAGTTCTGAACAGAATTTAACAGGAGAGGGCTGTCAAAGAGCACAAAGTTCTCTTGAGCACGAAGTTCAGCAGGTGGCCAGTCACCAGTTTCAAGGATCGACACTGGATACAGTACTGTTTAATGTCTTCATTAATGACCTACAGGGTGGAACACAGTGCACCTCAACAAGCTTGTGGGTAATACAAAACTGCAAGGACTGGTTTGTAGATAGTGGTTTGTAGTCACTAAAAGCCACCAGGCAATCAATCTCCTTTTAAACTATTTTAGCAATTTACATTTTTGCATTGACAAACAATGATAAAGATCAATCTTTGTGAAGCAAATGGATGAAATAAAAAAAACCACTGATGTTTTGAGTTCCAAAACATTTTCCTGGAGACTGATAGATGCTAAACAATTTTAGACCTCAATTTTGCTTCATTTCTTCTCTGCTGATTAGGATATTGTCAATTTTGTACCAATATATTATTTTCCTCAGATGAAAGCTCTTTAATCTGATTGAAAAACACTCCATGTAATAAGTACTTAAAAAAAAAAAAAAAGATGATAAGCCAGGACTGGCATTTTTTAAATGCTAGCCATTTCCTTCTATTTCCTTCTAAATTCTGCAACACATTCAAGACACTAAGCCACAATATGTAAATTACATTGACACACTTAGAAAAACTCACATTTTTGAGAGAAAAAGAAGAAAAAAATATCACAACCAAAAAGCCCCCCATTACTTAAAAACTCTTGACTACAGATCAGCTAAGAGAAATAAGACTCCTGAACACCTGAACAGCTTTAGGTGTGTAGGCCTAAACAATTAGTACTGGACAACACACAGAGAATCAGCAACACTGGGAACAGACTGCAAGTTTCCAGACTAACACCCTTATTTCTGGATCTCCTTTCCTCTTTAATAGACATGACAGATACTAGTGGTAAGCCTACAGTTTAAAAAAATACATTAATGTAAATCATAACCATCTCTCACAAAGTAAAACCACAAGTGCTAAATTATTTTATATCAAAACAATATGTTTTCAGTATATCAGTTTATTATCCTGCATCTTCCACTTTACCTATTTGGATTTGGCAGTTTTGACATTGGTTTACTTCAAATAGGGTAAAAATGTTATTTCAGAGTATAAAATAAATGTTCTTTTCTCTGTAATTTCCACTACTGATACTGCTGACATAATTTTTTAAAAAACCCAACAAAACAAAACCTATTTTCAAAGTTATATTTAAACAATTGTTATTTCCATACTAAAAGCAGCCCAAAGCAGCAATCATTTTTCAAAGCTGACTTCTGAAACCCAAAGTGTTAAGGTTTATACATTTAGAACATTCTTTAGTATCTAACACAGGGGTTTTTTTTTTCTGTAGAGTGGAGTGTAGCTGTCAATCATGCTTTCTCCTGCACCACAAACGTTTTGCAACTTTTACTTGTCACTCCCATTACATGGAATGTATGAACCTCAGCACTAAAAACAATTGGAGAACCTGCATAAGTTAAATACATAAATTATTATTAGGGTGACAGAAAAGGTAACAAGTGTCTTGTGACTCCATTTGCTTTGTTTGTTCAGAAAGAGAAAGCTAATTATCTCCAAATGTCAACCATGAAGACCTAGACCTGTTTACGTCAACATAAGCTTTGAAGAAGCTAAAATATATTTCACATTTAAACTCCATTCCCCCTGCCCTGTCTTCTTTCTGGAAAGCAGGATGTTATTACAAAACCACAAGTATCTACAAAAGAGTGAACACATCAGGCATAAAAACTAGAACAATTTATTTTTAATAAACAATTCCCTGTATTATTTTTAAAAAGAATATGTTATATGAAATGAAGATTTTTTATTATTATTATTATCATATCTACAACTTTTTTGTAAAGAATCATTCTGTAAAAAATTTAATCTAAAAACTTTTACCACAGTAGTGGTTGCAGATTTAAACTTTATGTGGCACTGTTCAATTTTCGGACTAGGAAGGTTGGGTATTTTAAAAAATGGAAAATACTGCAATTTCTATTCCATTTCAGACTTGAAAAAGAAACCTAGTCTTGTTAAAGTATGAATTTTAAGGACACTCACACTAAATGTGAGCTTTAGAACTCTCTTCTTTCACTGTCTTCTTCTATCACAGTTTACTGTCTGGCAAAGTATAAAAAAGGAAAAAAAAGCAGAGAAGGGGAGAAAGCAAGGGCAAAGGAAGGGTGATGGACAGAGATGAAGAAAAAGATGAAACGTGTACTTTCTGTCCTTGCTTTTCTAACTGTTTAAGGTACAGAAGTCACTGCCTCTAGAACTTTCATGAAATCTTATTTAGTTTTCATTACATATTTTTCAAAAATTAAATATTAGTATCTTTTGTAGAAATCCATCTGTGTTATAATGGTTCTCAAACTTTTCCTTCCCTACTCTTATACTCTTGATCCTTTTCCACCTCCATCTACAGCACATGCTTATTACAACATGCTTTCTCAATCCTCCATGCCATATTCAATGTCTGACCATTGGCCTCACCTTCCTTCATGTCTGCTATCACAAACTCATTGATTCCCCTGCACAAAATGTGATTTTCCAAAACCATCTTCCTTTTACAAACTGCTGTAACAGTCAACTATCCATAGAGAAGGGTGTCCAAGTAGAGGACAACAAATGAACAGACCACACCGTCAGTCTGAAAATTGAAACTCTTGGCCGTTTTAAAATACTTGTTCTTAAACTGACACCATGTGATACTAAGTTAGCTGAACAAAAAACATGGTTCTAAAATCCTTAGAAATTCCAGCCATTGATACTAGAAATTGAAGTGATTGGGTTTCCAGGAAGAGTTAATGCTGGATTTAAAACACTAGGAGGAGTTTTGCCCAACTTTAGCTCTAAAAACAAAAATGAGTAGAAAACAACTCCATGTGAGTTTTGTGAGCAAAAACATAAGTGTTCCTCTGCAGGAAATAAAGGAAGAATTCATTCAAGGGAAAAAAAAATGGCCCACAGGGTGGCAGAAAAGACACACACACATACACACACACACACACACACAAATCCAAGAAAAACTTCCTGACTCCCATTGGAAGACAAATATCTACTGTTAGCAGCATTTCATCTAATAGCCACACACACACACAAGTTAGGTGCAACAATGAGGCGAGGTACCAATTTATTCACATGGCTTCCTTATGCATTCATTATAGCGTGGAAAACTAGGTAGGCAGTATATTACCATGTAGTAACCACACAATTTTAAGAATATTTCCAACAGATTTTCTACAAGAACTAGTATCTAGAGATGCAATTTAGTAAGCATTGCTTTTTACCAAAGTGTGTTCTGTCTTACCCTTAAATTAAAAAAGCTCATTCATGTACTCCAAGGTTTCTAATAAACCTTTATTACAGTGAATGTTGTCTAGTTTTAGTTCCAGTTTAGCATTGGTATAGTTGTATTTCAATTCAGTCTAAAAATATAATCAGGAAAGGGGTCTACAAGTTTTCAAGCAAGGTCAAAGAAAAAACCTCAAACATAAGAACTTAACATTTCCTAACTAAAATGCCCATTGCCACTATTGCCATAGTATCTAAATTATTTAACTACAGAAACAGTGCAAAGAAAGAAAACCAGTTATTTATATAACCATCCTTGAACAGTCAATGGCATGGAAGTTGAAGTCTTTAAACTCCCTGAAACCTTAAATACCAAGTACATAAAAATAAAATTAGCTAGTACAGAAACATTTGAGAACAGGGTGATACACCAATCCTTATTTTTATGACAAGCACCTACTAGAAATACTACTAGAAAAACACCCGATAGTTTTCAACTCCAATTGCATGCCTGTGTGAAGTCCATCACCTAATTTTTTCCCACCCTCTCATGATTATCAATAGAGACTGACTGATACCTATGTAGAATTTGAAGCCATATGAGAAGTATTTATTTAACTTCGCCTCTTTTTGATCTTTCTTGTTGTAGTATGCGGAAATTTCTTTAAAACATGAAACATTTGAAATTAATGATACATAATGGAAGATTAAAATATAATCACAGGCATGCTCTGCTCTTTCTTACCCACATGTCATTTTAAGTGCTTTGAGTAGTTATCTCTCATACTAGATCATATTGATAAATCAGTTATCTGACCATCAAGTTAGCATACTACATTAAATGTTCCCCTACAATGACTGAGCTTATGAAACTTACTTTTTAAAATTCAGTTAATGAAGGTGTTAACAGGTCAATTCCAACAGTATCATTGAAGACAAACTGATAAACCAATGTAGCTCTATTATGTTAAAGTCATAAATGAACATAAACTTCAAAAATTACCTTAATTATATTAGCTTCTGAAATTTAATTATGAACATGTGAATTATACAGACCTAAATACACTAAAGAATGTTGCTAAGCTGCAGCTAATCCTAGAAGTTCTAGTCCATGGAAACTCTACTTTGGCTGCTTATTTTCTTCATTTTAGGACAAATGGTGGTGTCTTATTATGCTGTTTCAGTCGATTTGCTGATTTAGACAACTGCAAGATCATTACAGACGGAATGTGCTGTGCAACATGATAAAAATAAGTCTCAGGTCATGTTAACCAATTTGTTCAAAATGCAAGTAATGTACTAATCCCCTTGCTTTTCTCACTCCTTTTTAGAATGCTTAGAATTCAACGCTCTAATGGGTGATACATGAGTGATTATATTCATCTTATCAGAGGTTGAATTCAGAGCTAGCAGCAGAATTGAGTCCCTTCAGCTCTAGACTCTAATAATATTCGCAAATTAACATCTACCTCTATTTATCTATTTACTGTTTTGCATGTTCTAAGCATTTCACTGACTAAAGTGTAGAAAAAGAACTCTCAGTATATCCAGTACATGTTTCATTCTCTATATAACCTCTAGGCTAGAAAAACCAAAATAACTCTCAGGTGTCCTAGCCCATGCAAGTAAAGATCCTTGTCTACGACCTGAGAATCTTTAAATTCAGTACTCTGTTTTCCCACAGTCGTTTTCATGACCTTCAATATGTCTCTCTGCCTTTTCAACTGTTCAGTCCTCTCCATCAACCTTTCAGTTGTTCCAACCTTCCCATCTCTGAAACAGTAGCACCCAGTAGTAAAGGCAATATACAGCACAAAATGAATTATTCACAGATTATTCACAGTAGAACTGAAACTGTTGACTGTAACAATTGAGTCCTGACAGATATTTCCTATGCAAGTAAGATCTGGTTAATGTTTATGACCAACAAATCAATTCCCAAATACCTAATCATTTTAATTCAAATATTCCCAGATGAACAAAAGACACTGATAGCAATTGTACAATCTGCAAAATTTAGATTTCCCATTTAAAAGCAAATAATCATGAGGAACAAGTTCATTGCAGAACAGTAGGTCATATAGTAAGTTATGCAGTGACAAAGCCAAAAGTATGCTGACGTGATCTTTTTCATCCCAACAGCACAAATGAAAAGCAAGGAATAGTTCTATGCAACTTACTTTAGCATCTAGACTCACTCTGCTCTGGCATTTAGTTCAGATTTAGCTCAATAGGTTTTTTAATTGTTTAACATATTTAACTGACTAAATTAATGAAATCCAACTGACCATGAACAATTCTACTCTTTAATTACTTCCTTACGTTAGTCTTTTACTAGCAGAGTATAAACTATCGTAAAGCATCTTTAATAAACCAGGGAACAAAACAGCACTGAAAGAATTTTAACTAAGTCATAGCATGTTGCATTCGGAATAAATTTTCTGAAACTTGTAGCTGAATACCTCAATTATCCAACACTAGTATATCTTTTTAGTCAGTATTGTACCAAAAAAGAAAAAAATACAATCCTAAGCAAAAGTGAACACTAGATAGATATATACTAATTTGATTTAAAAAAGAGTTTAATAAAATGGAGTAAGATGTGGAAGAATGTCTAGTTATTTTTAGTAAGAATATACATAAAACAACTACATTTCTGTGGTAATTGTCTACAAACAGAAGCATGGATCAAAACTACACCTAAAACACATATACCCAGCCCCACACCGGTAACCTTCCCTGACCATGATGACCTTTCAAACAGGAGTGACCTCCCAGTGAATTTGGCCAGCTCCCTCAGCATTCCTGTGTGCATTTTCCCAGAACCAACAGACTTTTGTATGTCCTGTTTGTTCAAATAGTCATAACCTGATACTCCTCCACAGAGGGCAAACCTTCCATGATCCAAGTTTTACACTGGTGTCTGCAACTCCTGAAGGCAGATCTTACCAATAAAGACCAAGGCGAAAAAGGTACCATGGCTTTTATGACACCCTTTTCTACCAAATCTGCCCTAAACTACATCTAGAGAACTCCAATTACTGTCTCGACACTTCATTCCCTATCCTCCCTTCCACACATTTCTATATTTATATATCCCTGAAGAGAGTGTTGAAAGCAACTTATTTTTTACAGTGATCAGCTGTTCCCTTGTGATCAAACTCCTTGCAGGGTATGCAAGACTGTGACATCACAATTGTTTTAGTCATACAGCTACAGTTTGAATTATATTTTCCTTATTCAACTCAAAATTAAACTACTTTCTTTTTTTCATTACACATTTGTCTCACATACTGAAGAAGAACTACAGAATGGAAGTGAAAAGCGCAGGAAAGAACTGTAGTGTGTAGCCAGAAGTGACGAACGGTATGAGCTGGGAGTCAAACTCTCAAAATTTTAGGCATCATTGCCTGGCAAAAGATATTTTTTCAACACTACAATGCCTTTGTTTCAGATATTAAAAATAGTAATATCAAAGAAAGCTGAAATAGTACTAGAATCTATTTGGGAACACCCCCTCCCCCCTTCCTCCAAACTCAAACACATGGCACAATTGACGTGTTAATAAATTTTGATAAAATAACCTAGTCAAACACATTAAGGAAGCGAAACTGTTTAAAAGAACTGACATACGTCTGAACCTATAACACTAATTTTTTACAGTGAGCATTACTGCAGTTACACATTAATATTATTTTGAAATAAAAACACCAGATACGTCCTACATTTGCTGCTTTTATAAGAGCACTGGCATGCCAATTAATTATTCAAAGGAACCACACTGATTTTAATGTCACATTTGTCATGTCAAAGCAACCTTCAAGTTCAAAAGAGACTGTCTTCTACAGAAAAGGAAAAAAGAGGCCTAGCTAAGATTTCAATTAATTACAGTATTATTTATCTAATAATTAGAGGCTTAATCTTTTTTATTTCAGTTAGGTAAATGACTATAAGGTGGTATCACCACTATTCTCATATCCATGTAAAAACTGAATAGCATATTCTCCCAAGGCATGAATAACTTCAAGTTACTGATTTTGGCTTGGTAGTTATATTCCATGATCAAGTAAGAGAAAATTAAAATAAGGTTTGCCTTATAAGTCAGCACCTTAAATGACTGTAACAGAAATTTTCTGTGCTTCTAAAATGACCTAGAAATTACCCAAGTTCCAAACACAGGGCTTTTTGTTCTAGTATGCTTCAAAAATCAAATCATGAGAGACAGCAATTCTCATACAATATCTGTAAAAATCCTAGAAGTCCTTAATGACAGCTTTCTCATCAATAACTAATACAAAATAGGTAGCCCCAAGGGCCACATTTAAGATTGTATAATCATGGTCAGCATTTTCAGAATAGTCAGAAATTCTATTAAAAACATCAGATAAACACAAAGAACTAGTACGTGAAAGAATAAATGCAAAGCTGTACGTAATATTTAGGAATACTACTTAGACACTCTATTTATTGCGACATAAAATGCATTTGGAAGCAAAATGGAAAGAGAGTATTTTTCTTCTCAGAATACCACAGATATCTTAGATTCTCAATTTCCAGAAACATAGGAAAATATCTAAGAAAATCTGAAAATCTTAGGCGACTCAGAATTTTCCAATAATGAAACTCTTGCAAAAAAAAGTAAAGCACAAACATTCTGAAGCATTACCTCCCTGAAATATAAAAAGACATACATCTCACATAAACAGACATAAATCTCATAACCTGAAAATTCCATCCACCTCTTCAAAAGGTCACCATCAAATATTATTTTTGCACATCTTGTCTTCTCTAGATAAAAGCAGGTCTGAGTCACAAGAATATTGTACAGTAGCTTCCTACACCTACCTTTCCAATACAAGTCACTTTAAAATCTTCAAGGGTATATCAAAAAGAGAGATATTGAATATAGATATGGCACAAACAGCATTCTATACTTGTATCTGATTAAAGGCTATGTTTATGTGATATAGACCTATTAAGCTGGGTGTTAAGTATTTAATTAAACAGAAAAACATCTCATAGACATTCTTCACTCTTCTTGGCAGATAAATGTGCCATAAATAACAGTATATGATCAAACAGTGAATATTGTACATGGCTAAAGTCATTCACGAAGAATACCATACAGGCTCCAGTAGCATATAAATAGCAGTTAAGTCCCAAAACATTAATTAGATCTTATAGTCCTTCACACAACAATTACATTTAATGCTAATACAGCTTTTTGTTCCAAAGCACTGACTACTTAAGTCTATTTTTCGACCCATTAAAAACTCTGCATTTTTAAACATCTTGTAATTTATTTAACACTAAATAAACTAACATTATTGCTTGCATTTGTTATTTTAGTCATGGTGAGTGTATTGAAAAAAGAAAAATATCACTATAAAAAATAAACAGAAAGCAGATGAGATATTTGTTTCAGAATTGAGGTCTAAGCAATTATTTCGAACTATGCTTTTAAACTTAGACTACACAGATTTTTTGCCAAACATTTTGTTTTCTACTGTCCTTCGAACTTCAGAGACCTACTTCTTCCCAGTCTTGTTACATTTCTAAACACTTCAATGTATTTCCTAAAATTACATATTCTTACAGTTAAAAATAAATAATTAAAATCAGAAGTATTTTATTTTGTTTTTTGCTCACCTTCCATTTTTGTTCCTCAAGATTTGCCATTGTTACATTACAAGACTCTACAGTTTTTTGACAGTTTTTAGTTATTATGTTATATTATTTTTTTCTCTTTTGTAAAAATTGTAAGTCCTAAGAAATGCCAAATGTCCTTTCCAGATGCAAGTTTCACTTGAACTGCCCTAAAAGCACAGGAAACAAAGAAACACTCATTACCATCATACCTGGCACAGTGTCAAATATCAAACCTCTGCTTTTTTTGTTTGAATGGAAAAGGGGTTTTTTAAGTTTTTTAAATGATGAAGCAAGCAACCTGATAGGTTAGGTCTCGACGAAGTAGAAGCCTTAACCCGCAAGTCCAATTATTTAGGTTTGCCCAACAAAAACAATATTAGTAAGTAATTATTCTAAGCAACATCTCTGGTCTAGAATCAAAAACAAGCACTAATACAACATATAGAAAGCCAGCTATGTAGTAAAAGGGGTGCAGGGATCTGAACAAAGTTAATGACTGCACTTCTGGAAAGTAAACTACACTCTTACTGAAATTCTGATTGTAATCGATATGATTTAAGAATATGTATTTGCCATAATAAATACTAGATACTACTTGTTACATTGTAAAGTTAAAATACTTGAGACTTCTCTGAAAATGTCACAACTGTACTATACAAAACAATTCTCAGTAAAAATACCTTTTAAAGTCATAATTTATAAACACGGTAAAAGGTATGTTCCTGTATTGTTACATTTCTTCTTCTTTCTATAACCTAGGTATAATTTCATTATCAGATTTTAACCTTACTCTAAGTTACAAACCTCTAATTCTCCTAAATCCGTCAAACTCTCCTAGCTCTCCAGCCGTGGCCATAGTTACCACATAAATACCTCTGTAGTGCACAAAATTAGTTAGCAATCCACAAATACTAGTCAAATGCTTCTGCACAGGTGTCAGACTAGATCACACTCCTAAATAATTTTTTAAGCTTTAAAATTCAAGAGATTAAATGAGTTGATAGTCTAAATTACGAACATCATACAAATTCAGAATGGGGTTCAGACTACTGCTTAACTCACAATTCCAATAACAGAACTCAGTTTCTGAATACAATCACGTAAAACCATCTTGTTTCATTGAACATATCCAAAATATCTCTCTGTCACCACACTAATACCCTTCACCATGGGAAGTCTAGTGCCAAATGAGAAAAAACTTAGCGAGATATTCTTTACTGTGAGGGTGGTGGGACACCAGAACAGGCTGCCCAAAGAAGTTGCGGATGCCCCATCCCTGGCAATGTTCAAGGCCAGGTTGGATAAGGCCTTAAACAATTTGGTCTAGTGGGATGTGCCCCTGCCCATGGCAGGGGAGATGGAACTAGATTCTCTTTAAGGTCCTTTCCAATCCCTTAACATTCTATGATTCTATCAAAACACTGAGATTCCCAGTTAAGATAGAGAACACTATCTGTAGTCAGACCTAAGAGGTCCATCGAAAAGAAAAGCATTTTTCAGAATTCAGTTTTAAAAATTCATGGGATAAAACACTACTGCTAAACATCTGAACACACCGAAACATCAAAATCCAGTGAAACATCTCAAGTCAAGTCTGTAATGTCTAAACGTTACAATTTTTTTTCTTCTATACTGTGCAGCCCCCAGATTTGCCCCCTGTTATCAGTAACTAGAGATGAACGTTTTATACTCTTAGGAGTTTTCATTTGCTCAGAAAACAAAGGGTGCCATTGTAATGGAATATAGCAGATTACAAATAACTAACTTGGGCTTTTTGTTAAGATAACTGGCCTTCACTATAGTGACACTTCAATACCATCCCAAAAACAGATACACGAACTGAAAAGAGGTGTTGATCTAGTGTCAATCTACATCTTTATTTAACAACCAGTGTCAAAATTTTCAACTGTTAGCCAGGTCAAAACATTTAAACTGAAATGTAATCATCCAGAATTACAACTATTGCTATTTTGTGAGACAATCTCTGTCTCTCATCCCAAGTCACTTGCTTGTCCATATATTTTTACCTTTCACACATAATAGGTCTTGAAAATGTGGAATACTGACAGATTATTGACATAAAATAAATCTGTCTGGAAGTCACTCAGTTTTATTCATTAACACTTTTAACAGTATATTGACAAGATACTTCCAAACTTTTCTAAACAACATGTATATCGGCACAGCAAGGGATTTCTATGACGGTCCAGTACAGATCAATTTACAAAAGAAGTTAAGATTTAAAAGCAATTTAAAGTGGTTACTAAATACTCTTTTTCCTTAACAACTAATTCAGTGTTTCTTTGTTTTCCCCAATGTTCCAAACTACTAGATTTCAAAGTCATTCATTATAAGTAGCTTTGTCAGGGTTTTGATACCACAATTTTCAAAATTACCTTCATTTTGCAAAGAGGTTCACCACTTTGACAAACACAATCTCCCTAAATTCAACACTAGTTTACTGTGAAAATAAAACCATGACAACTGTTTGTACTCTTGCTTTATTATTACATCCGGCCTGGTCACTATTGGAAATTCAATCTATTATTGTTGCTAGGAGCCTGTTGCTATGCAACCTAAAAGGGTTATGCGGCACTTTCAGGCTGAGAAGCCTTGAAAACACCACAGGCCTCCTCCTATGGCTCTAACCAGTTTATTTAAATAGATTAATACTCTCCTTAGTCAACCCCAATTCCAGGCATACCCTTAAAAAAAGTTACAGTGACAGATTTGCATACTGTAAACAAACACAAAACCCAAAAAATTACTCAGAAGCAATATAACTGACCTATACTGCATGCTACAGCAAAGCAGATAGCAGTATTTCTTCTAATCCATCATTTAAATTAGCAAGATTAAAATCTGTAAACTCCAAACCCCTTCAAAGTATAACTTTCATATACTAACCAGCTAGTATAATGGAGCTGCTCAACATGCCCTGCAAAGGTATTGTATAATAACCTTTAGTCAGAAAAATACATTTTCATACAATTTTCATGCTCTTGATCATAAAGTGAGACTTTGAGAAAAAATTAACCTAATTAACTTTAAAATGGCAGAATAATATTTCTTATTTATAAGCTATATCAAAATATGTCAAACAAACCTGTAAGCAGGTTTCAAGTGACTTCTTTGTGTATCTGTCACCTTTACATATTATACATAGTAGGCATCTACGTAAATCTCTGCAGATTAATTTCTTTCAGCAGTATTTTTGCAAATTTGCCAAAGAATGGCTAAGAAATGACATGCAAAATAGCTTATTATTATGGCTTTTCTTTCTAATAATCTGAGGCTGTTCCAGTCTGCACCAAAGAACAAGTTGTTCTATGACAGCAGAACTAACAAATCTGCCTTTCCTCCAGCTTGGTCCTTTAAGTGGATCCAAGTAGCAACACTGTAGCATGGATTGTGTTTGCTGCCTGACTGTCCAGAATGCTGGGAGTGCACAGTAAGCTGCAAATGCCTCTTCTTCAGTGGTAGTACATATTTTTGCTTACCTTTTCAAGCTAATTATTTTGTTAATGTGTTTTTCTGAAACTTCTCACCTTCTTTTGAATAAGATGGACAGATATACCAGAAAAAAAACAAACCAAACTTGGTCCTTAAGAGTACAAATCTAAGAAATTAATGCACTGTCCCAGAAGATATTGGAAATGTTAAGATTAGTTATCTATACAACAGATGTAACACACAGTGCCACAAAATGGATTCCAGTAGCCAGATAAGGAAATTCTATGGTTCATCCTTTCCAGAATGCTTTGTATTACTTCGTGGCTGATGTTTTTAAGGGGGACCTTGAAAACAGTAACAAATACGAAATGTGTTCTGAAGACAAAAATCTCAGAGCTTTGGGGATAAAACAGCAAATATTAGCAGAATGCATTCATTAATTCAAACTCTTCCAACTATAACTTTATTGCTTTTCCAGAATTTCTGAGTTTGCAGTATCTTTTTCAAAGGCAAACCTGAACTTTTCACCTGTGGCAAGGCAACACTCAAACAACAAAAAATGTCCCTTAACCTCTGTACTTGAGGTTTTTAGCCTAGAACAGTAGGCTAAATCAAACACCAGTTGACAGCCACTCATCTAGTAGAGTCGACAACCAAATGCCAGAATGAAACACATTCCATCGACTTCTACAGCCAAATCCATAAATCTAAAGAAATGCTGTATATAATCACCATTGCTAGTTTACTTTTTATAATTTTATATTTTTTAAAAAATCACTGTAGTATTGTTACCCTGGTCATCATGACCTCAAAGATGACAGGCTGCTTGCCTCCATATAGCTAGAGATGCAATATAAGCATGTTATGCTGCAAAACTACCTACAGGTTTAGAATTTAAAAGTAGGTACTGATTATCTGAACTAAGTTCTACAGTCAACAATCTGTTAGAGCTTGTTAAGCACTTCTGTGTTGCTCAAGAATTTATTAGAGACAAGGAGGACTTTGACAGAGAGAACAGAACCAAAGCTATGTTCATCTACCATTTTTCCTTAAATGTTCTTTAGTAAGTATATTTAATGTCACTGAAGCAAATGAAATTTGCAGACACCAGTGGTTTCTTTACACAAAACAGAATAGAGCCTTGATTTCTTCAATCTTGTGAGACACTCTGGTTGTCTTGACTGACAGGTTAATAAAAGAAATTTGACCAGAATTTCACCATAATGAGCTTAAGGATGAGCCAAAGATTCCTTCATCCTTCATTACAGAAGATAACTCCCCTGTAAACTGGCCATTCAAAAAAGCTATGCCAGCTGAATTCCCCTTGGTTCTAGAAGACAGTCCCATATTAGTAAGATGATTTATGAAGGTGATATTTCTCCCATAATTCTAGAGTCCTATTCTTAGGATATAATTCACTACCACCACAATTAGAGCAGACCAAATGCATGTACAACTGCTCCCCTGAGTTCCCTGAAATATAACAACGAACAACAACACACCCCATCACCAAAACTCCCAAATAACCCAAGATCTTATTGTAAGATATTCTTTGAGCATTCCACTCCTCAAAAATGGGGTTATTTCCTGCAGAGTCTGGAGATTTACCTGTTCTCAAGTAGCTGGTAAAAGAAACAGATTATGAATTTCTCAATTCAAGGTCTTTCCAATTAAACTAACTAAAAGAATGTTCCTCTGAATATATTTTTAAGTGTCAATTTTGTATAAGTCGCCATGAAGCAGGCTAAAGCACCTCGAGAGAAAGCTAGAGATTAGCAAACATGAAAACAAAGTGGCTCTTGGCAAAGAATCAGGCAGGCCCTGAAAGCACATCTCAGCACCTGTAGGCTATCCCTACAACCAGCTGGGTATATGTCCGTACTGTGTGATTCTTAGCAGACCTGTCACACCCCACTATCTCAGGTAAACTGTTAAATATTAAACCACATGCAAGCCAGGCATCCAACAAGGAACAGGAAAAAAACCAAACCAAACTGAGGATACTGAACTGCAGAGCTTAGTAACAAAAAATGAGTGCCACAAAAGCACTGAAAATATAACTGTAATTGTAAAATATAAGAAAGCAGATATCGCTGTCACCAATGCTAATACAATAAAGCAGCAAAAAAGGACTAAATAATAAAGTGCAAATGAAGGAAAAAATGCTCACAAAGAAAAAGTTTAAGACTGACCTATACGGGGGGGAGGGAGGGAGGGGGGGAGGGAGGGAGGGAGGGTGGGAGGGAGGAAGGAAGGAAGGAAGGAAGGAAGGAAGGAAGGAAGGAAGGAAGGAAGGAAGGAAGGAAGGAAGGAAGGAAGGAAGGAAGGAAGGAAGGAAGGAAGGAAGGAAGGAAGGAAGGAAGGAAGGAAGGAAGGAAGGAAGGAAGGAAGGAAGGAAGGAAGGAAGGAAGGAAGGTTGGTTTACACACTTATAGAAAGGTGTCTCATTATAAAATACTACTTTATGTCCTAAAGATATCCTTCACCCTGGCCCACTCTCTGAATTTTAAGTATCTCTTTATAACTTTGTTTTGTAACCAAGTATTCAAAGTACAATAACTGTAACAAGGTAACTAATGTACTTTCTTTTTTTATTTAAGAAATTTATATTCAATTTAAGAGCCAATTCAGCAGCAGCAATTCTACAGGAAATAGACAAGAAATGCATTATGTTGAAAGCAATGACAAAGAAATACTCTCCCTATAAAAACGTTATTGTACCGAAAATGCTTAAAATTTACTATCACACTTGACAACATAATTTAAGATATTAATTTTAACTTTGTTTGCCTTCCTGTATAACCTTTCCCAATACATTAGCTTTCACAAGCACATGTTTATTTACAAGACACTGTTACTACTGGTGTTGATTTTGATGTCTCATCAAATGAAATATATTTTTACATTTAAAATACATACAAATTCATATACAAAAAAATAAACCAAAAAGCTCTGTAAGCCAAACACACAAAAAAACCTCCCACATGGGTTTTTGTTGACCTCGCTGTAAAAGACACTCAGTTCCAAACAGCACATTCTGTTCTGCTTTTCCAACCTAAAAGCACTGAGCACCTGAAAAGATAGCAATTTTAACAAGCCACAGCTTGTATTTCCTGGAGAGAAACCAGTATTTTTATTTTTATTCCATGTGTGACTTAGAACAAACCACTTCAACTTATATTTTCATCTTACAGGCATATATTTATAAACAATATTCCAAAACTATTAAATCCTCTTTACTTATCAAAAGAAATAGTTCTCTAAGCTCTTAGCTAAGACTGAATGCAGAAAGCATTTGAAAACATGAAATTGTAAAATGAAAACATGCATAATGATTCCTTTTAGCTAGGTTTATCTAGTATGGCTTTTTTGCCATCAAAGAAAAACCACTGAGTTAAAAAAATAAAATACAACATAAAACCCAAGTGAAGTAAAGAATAATGAAAAAATTACCAACACAAAGAGATGGGAATAAAAAACAATAATAAAGTAAAAAATCAAGTGTAATTCATTAATTATTGAAACAAAAGAATGTCATGAATCAGGCTGGTACTGTACAATAATGAATACTTAACTAATCTCTGTGTTTACAGTAACTGCACTTATAATACAAACTGAATAAGGAGAATTGCACAATTGGATCCAAAGCATGTTTGTGTGTTTGTTTTCTGGCTTCTAAGGTCACAGAACATTCCTAACAGAAATTTTCATAAAAGCTGACAAAAAGCTTGACACTCAGGAAGTTTAAGTAATATTATTTTCAAAAGATGGTTTGACAAAAGGTAATGGATTTTTATAATTATTTGGTAAGATTTTTTTGATTAGGCTCCAACCCACAGCACTTATAGAGAATAAAACACCAATTCAAATATAAAGAACATTCAGCAACAATATTTTTTCAAGATTTATGCCATAAACAGCAGAAACCGAATTTCATTTCTAAATCTTAAGATAAGGACATATGACTATAGAATATACCATTCATTGTTCTTCCACAACTGCCAAGTAACAGTAAAATAATATCAAATAGATAGCATTAGGTATCTCATTTATAATATGGAAACACAGAAATCTAAACTATGGCACATACAACACCAACACTGAACGCTAACTATAAAATTTTTTTATTCTTAAGTTTTTTTCACTTGTTTTCCTTATCGCAGCTCTTTGTCTTGCCCAGCAAGATTTCTACCACTTGAATTTCTTGGTATTCATTTTAATCACTGACCTTGAAAAGTCAGGCAGGACTTGACAGGAACACTCTAAAAGACAATCACAATAGAATAGAGGTACTTGAAAAAGGTACTGACTATGTTATGGTGTTAGATCTTTTAGGGCACCTTGAATTTCACTGGCATTCACTTATTTAGTTCAATCAGGAAAAGGATTTTTTCCTTGGAAAAAATTCACTGGAAACACTTTCTGGAAATCCTACATACTTCTTTAACTTAAATTCTCAAATTTGACAGATGTAAGTTTAACAAATTATGAATAAAAACACATGTTCTAAGTAATGTACTTGCTTATCCAGGCCTTAATCATTCAATTCAACTCAGCTTATTAGCAGATATAAAACATCTGCATTTAAATAAAGGGATTACTTTCTAATACTGCCATAATTATCAAGACTGTATTTATCATAATTAGTAATGTATACATATGTTTTTGCTTATCCCTCAAGCAGTGGAAACAAGAGTAAGAGAAACCAAAGTACATTAATTTTGCTATGGATCTGAATGTCCCACCATGATAAACCCCAGCCAAAACAAAAAAAACAGCCCCAAAGAAAACCACTTCACTCAACAGAAACATTGATTATCAAACTATTTCTCTGATTTCAGTAATAATAGTTACAGTGATACAAACTTCCTTAGATCCTTGCTCTTGATCTCTATCATTGCTATTAATTTTATATTTACAGCTATATGATACAGTAAACATTTGTTTTAAAAAAACATATTTTTACAGACACTCAAAAACAATCATCCTTGCTTCTGAAATACTTTTCTTGGACACAATCCAGCGCTTATCAAAATGAACAGGGATACAGGCAGGTTACAGGAAAATATTTTAGATATCCTCATCACAAAAAAGAACCCCTCTTCAGATTGCTGGCTCTTATGTACACTGAACATCACTTATACATCACCAGGCAGTTAGCCAAATACAGAATGTTTCATCAACACCCCTGAACTTGTTTCAACAAAAAAAGGAAACTATCCAATTTATTTTAAAACTCTAAAAAATTTCCAATAAAAATGCTGTTTGCAGTTCTTCATATTTTAATTTATTTTTCTCTTTTGCTACAACAAAAGAATTAGAAACTGCAAATTAAGACTTTGGTAAATACACACATATGAATGTCCACAGAAATCAGTAACTGGGGTTTGGTTTTGCCAAGTGTTCGACCAAGGTCCTTCCTTCTTTTATAAAACTCTGTTCATCATTGCCTGCTCCTGAAGAGACTTAAAAATTTTGTTTTTCTGCCACTGCAGTTTTCCCTACTTCTTTTATTTTTTTGCCTCTGCAGCACTCCAGTGAAAAGTCTTGAGGTTTTATTATAAAATATTTTATAAATAAATGTGAGGAATCCAGTCTATGTCGAGTCCTAAGTATGCAAAATCCAGAGAATAAAGTATTGGACCAAAATAACAGAAATCTAACACACTGAAGAAAAAAGGAACACAGGAGCTCTGTGTTGTTAGGGATATCATCTCTTCAGCACTCAAACCAGGTCTTGGTGATATAAGTCAAGACAACTATTTAGTGACCCTAGCTCTATCCCTCCTCTTTTACCTCCAGAGGTGAGGATTCAAATGGAGTCCTAAGAAACAGAACCGGCCAACAAGAATAGAAGACAAACTAAATCATGCCTAGGAACCTCTGCTGTAGAACAAGAATCACAAGTAAAACCATAGTACATCTTGGGCTGCCATGGATTTCAGGAGCTCCCAAGTCCAACTTTTCTCCCAAAGCAGGCTCAGACTTGGCATCACACCAGCTCCTCAAGGGCTTCATTCAATCAGCGTTTGAAAATCTCCAAAGATGGAGATGGCAAAACCTCACTTGGTCCAAGCTGCATCGTTGGGCTGTCCTCACAAGGAAAAGGGTTTTCCTTGTCTCCAGTCTAAACCTCTCATTTCAACTTTAAAAAATTGTCTCTCATCCTTCCATCCTGTACTTCTGTGGGAAGTGCCACTTCTAGAGAGGGCTGCTGTTAGGACCCCTGAAACTCTCCCTTCTCAAGACTGAGCAAGCCCAGGTCCTTCAGTGCCTCCTCACACACATGTGCACTCTAGCTCCTGACCATCTCAGTGGCCCTTTGTTGAACCTACTCCAACCAACATCCTTCCCGCAACTTCACGAGAGTGAGGGTAAAAGCAGAAATGGATCTGAATGTTGTAAAATAAATACAGAAGAGGTGGAATCTCTCAGTTTCTTGCCTATACCTGTGCTCATACAGGCCAAGAGACACTTCTGATCTTCACTACAGCCAAGGTGCACTGCATGTTCAGCTCTGTGCCCCACGGACCTCAGGGCCTCATCCAGCCTGTAGTCCCAGCCACTCTGTCGCCAGCCTGCAGTCTGCAGACTAACAGCTACAGGTCTGTGAAGCCCTAGAGATCTTCTCAGGACTGGTACTCCTCTCCCTTTTGGCCAGTATATTATTGTAGAAGTAGGTTAAAAGAGAGTATATTTTTCAGCAACTGCTCTTCTTCTAGATTTCACTAAGTAACACAACTGTGTTCAGAACAGGTCATCTGTACGTTTACTGTAAGAAAAGATGAGCTTGCTGACACCCTGTGAAAGATGGTTAACAGACTATTGGAGAATATATGCTTAATACAGAAACAACATACCAGTCAGTGATGTGAAAACCACCAGTTTTACCCACTGCCCTAACACAAGTAACTGCATTTAACAAGGCTGAACCATCCAGATTAAAATAAAATGTCCTGCTATATGATTCTTATTCCTATGAAATTATCTGCCACACTTCTTTCACTCTTCAAGGAAAAAAAAACAATCAATCAACTAAATACAAACCACCTACAAACTTCACATCATACCGCACTGAGTATCCTAAGCATCTCCCATTCCTTTGGTTTTATGGTAAATGTAACCATTTCCATACTAGCAAGGTTAAATGTTGCAACTAGAGAACATAAAAACCTTTTGAATCACTACATGGAAGACAGAGCACTTCACGTAGAGTGAACATACTTTTAAAAACAAAATATAAATATTAGTCAATGAGAATAGATCACTGGGAGGTCAGACACATAGCTGTAAAATAAAGTAATACTTCTGACCATGCAGTTTGTTTATGGGGATGACACAGGTAATTTTATTAGAGGACTTAACATTATGAACCAACATCTCAATTCCCACTATTAATACCCAATTACATCTTCAAGCCATTTTTAATGGCCAAAACGTGTTACTTTCCCCTTCTTATAACTACAGACTCTGGGTCAAGTACTAAAGCATTTCTGACCAAAACTTACACACACATACATCCTTTCCTTTATCCCAGATGACAAGAACATAACTTCTACTTTCCTATCTGCCAGATACGTCTATTTTTTTGCCTTGGACATTATATCTTTTCCCATTTTATGAAATCTGGGAAGATAATGCCTGTAGTTTTTAAAAACATTAATTATTTTCAAGTACAGGGAAGAAATGAACTGCTGGCTCCAGCTTAACCTTTTTTTCAGTAGGCTGCAGATGGCCAGTCTGTTGATGTTGAGCTTTCAAGAAATTCAGCTGTGTCTGAAAAGCTAGCATCCTTGGGTCATAGGATGTAACTGAAAACACAACTATGCTGACACAAGATTTTTTAGTATCTCAAACTTATGACTGTACTGAGTACACAAGCCATCAAAAGCTGCTGAGATTTACAGCACTGAGTTATTATATAGGTCCCAGCCAAACAATCTAGTATTTCATCCTGAAATCAAGCAGTGGGAACCCTTATATGGCAATCTTCCATGTGCAAACTAACCCTAAAACTCCTCTTCATCTCAGTTTACTGAAATATATGTTTGTGATAAACAAATGTGTAACCTGTGATTTGATGCCACACAAAGAATCTATCTTCATCAGGTCATGAAAGTTTGTCACCGCACTGAAATCATGACCCTACGTCCAGGTCTTCCCCGAATTCAAGAAATGTCAACTTCTTCAGAAATCAAGGAGAAATAAATACTAAAGTAAGGGCAAGCAGTGAAGACACTGAACACCTTCAAACCCTATTAAAGACAGAAAATTTGACCCACTAGCTCATATCAGGATCATGGCAGGTAATTTTAATATCCAAAATTGAAATCTTAGTATTTAAATCTTGCCTCCACAGCAAGTATGGATGTAAGACAGTAACATGAAATCTGAATACCCCAGACCACACAAGCTCATAACGTTATACTGCTTGACTACTGTCCATCTGAATGACCTGAAACAATATCATTAAAAAAACCACTACACTAAGCAGATGCAACTGCACCAGCATAAACCCACAACTCTAAAAACACTGGAAGGTGTGTTTCATAAGACAGAATCACTACTTATATGATAAATTATGCTACTGCTTGGTAGGACTATCTCAAATTATGAGTCTACTGCAAATAAACCTTTCCTCAGTTTGACGTAAGTTTGCTAACAAAGAGTACTTCAGACACAAAACCTGAATTCCGTGAACTAGCATGAGGTTTGCAAAACTCTGAGCCTTTCTCATCTTCACACCACTACAGACCCAGCGTTCTGAAATCTCTACACATTTACTTGCCCACTACTTTTCTTTGAAATACCCTGTCAGGACTGTACTCCTTATACTAGGAACTAGAAAGTTTCAGAGTTGGAGAAAACCAGAGCAACTCAGGGCAACCTTCAGTCAGAAAGCACCTGGAAAGAGACAATACCATACAGAGCTGTGCCTTCATCTTAATTCATTCACTCTTGCCTCACTCTGAAATCCAGATCTGGAGCAAAAAAGTATTTCCACCAAATGAGAGAATGAAGCCATATTTCTGTCCTACTTACCTCCACTTATGATTAAATAATAATTATATTAAGTTATTATAAATCCGTGATTTAACACGAAGTGTGTTGAACTAGTATGTTCAAGTATGAAACAAGTATGAAACAACTGTAAGGCTGATATAACTCACAGAAGAGCTTTCATGCCTTTTAGAAAGTCCAACGAATAATCTTCCTGAAAGTTACAGGGAATTGCTATTACTATTATCCACAATCAACTCTGAAGAATTAGAAACATACTAGATTCTACATTTTTCCATTTACTAAATCTGAAAGGAAAACAATACAAGGAATATAGAAGAGTTATTTATCAACTTCTTTGCAAATTGCAACTCAGTTTAAGTGTTTTAACACAGAGTGGACAAAACAAAAGAGGAGTGAACTAAATGCTAAACACAAACACAAATGTTGACATGATTTTAGCTACCACAGTGTGTCAACTTCACCTCATGGCTAATAGTAAATTCGAGAAATCAGCTACTATGCAGGTAGCTCAATTGCTCTTCATTATCCAAGGATAATAACTTTGAAAACAGCCGGACTTTCCTGCAGAAGTAATCTAAATAGTTTTCACAAATTGTGTATTTTATAAATTATTGTAATAGTCTGTTGAACTATAGTTATTTAAACAATAACTTCCTATAACTTAAGTGTAAAATGCATATCATCTAGTCATTAAATTATTCTGGATTTTTCAATCAGAAATTTTGAGAAAATTTACTTTTTAAATTATTATGGAACAACTATTTTTCTAAAAAACACTGAAAAGGAAAAACGGGATTTTAACTAAAGAAGGTAGTTCAAAAACAAGGTTAATTCTTTATTGCGTCTTCTAAATTCTCTGAGATACAAAGTTATTAACACTGACTCTCCATAATAAACTCAGTATATAAAACCTTAACTAGAAAGACAAATTAACAATCCTTTGCGTATAGCCACATGTCCTTCCTAATGGAAGAACTACAATGTGCATCTCCTCAGTTAAAATGGGACATAGGAAACATTCTTCCTTCACTCAGTCTGTAACTCTATTATCTGTACTCTCAAGCCACAGAACAATACAGAGGTAAGAATACAGCACACATCTTACTGCGGAAGAAAAAAAGTTAGGGCTCTAAGTGGAGGATCATGAACACTTTTTGCAGCAGTTAAATAGAAAATAAATCTTCAAATTTATGAGACATTTAATGTAAGTCAGAAATCCTGACACTCACCACTGCTGTCAGTGGCATGAGAACTACAGTTATTTCATTATTTCTGCTTTCACCTATCAATAATCAATAGCTTTAGTCCTCTTTAATAAATGCTAGTTTTTACAGTTCAGCTCTGTTAGACTTTCACTGTCATTTCCAGCTCTTTGCAGTGCATAATGCTACCACAATGCATGGAAGAAAAAGCTCAGGTGATAAGACATTTTGTTTAGATGAGGCTATGCAGTACAACAGCAACAGTTTAAAATGCTTTGTGGATAATCTGCAACAGGTCACACCAAAAGACAATAGCTCAAATTGACAGTCCTGGTCATCTAATCCACCAGGAAAGAAATCCTTCAGAAATCCAATAAACATCCAATATCATTGTCAGATTAAGAGAAACACATAAACAAGACTGCTCTCCTTCTTCCTGCCCCAGATTTAGGCACTTTTGGGGAATGGGGAAGAAAATCGGACCAAAGGTATTAGAAAATCACCTGAAAATTCAGCAGAGGCCAACTAGCTCACTGGAGCCAAAAATGTATTTTTGAATAAATAAACAGCTATCTATAAGATTAATAACGGTCTTATAAGTAGTTCTGTCTCAGAATCCTATTGTACTTTTTAAGTTCTTTTCAAGGGAAGTATAGTTAACAGCACAGAAAAAGTAATTAGACAAAAAAACCAGAGCACCTCAACTGAGGTAGAATAATCTGACTCAATGGCACCTGCAAAGTGACATACTTCACCTTTTAACAGATTTGCTTGTTTCTGTTTCTACTTTGCAACGTTCCATGATTTAACTACACTGAGTTTCTGAGTTTAGAAAACATCACTATAGCGGTATGTAAGTGAAAGCATATTTAGATTAAATATAATGGGTAAAAAAAAACAAAAGCGAGAATCCATTTACTTACTACCTAAACAGTAAACATGGCTTTAAGTCATTAGTTGTTGTACCAGCATCCAAAGCCCAAACAAATATAAATATATGGTTCTTCCCTTAAAGACCTTATAAACTTACTAGGAATCAGTCTTCAATGAGAAGAAAATGAAAGAACTAAATACACTGTTTACTCAGAGATAGCCTAAGAAGCTGAGATATAATCAACATACTGGGTCCAGGTCCTTTAAAAATAGTGCTAAATTTCTCTTCTCTTTGATGAATGAATGAAGTTATAAATGCTACAAGTACACTCAAATTCTGTTATTCATATACAATATCTGGCATTGTCATAGCATTGCTATGAATGTCATGCAAGAATTTAAAGAAGACAGATCAGAAATAAATTAGGTATTCAGAGAGGAAGTCTGAATTGCTAGAAATTAACCTGCCAAGTCTCATTAAAATTTACATTGCAAAACAGGAAATTTCATTATCAAATAGAATTTACAGTATATTCCATCCACTACTTTTTGGTTTTAGGACACCAAAACTGAAGTTCCTAACTAACCAAACCACTTGCAATAGTGGAACAGGAAGAACAACTAAATTGTTTGCAACAGGGTGCAAAACCAAGCAATTTGAGGCGTACTGCTCTAGATACAGCCTGTGTCTTTTCTCGTGCTTCCAAAGGGAAATTACACTAAACTAGACACCATTAACCACCCACACACAAAAAAAAAAAAAAAATTGCCTTAGTAATCTTATGGAGTACGATAAAAAATACATATTATTAAACTATAGAAGATATTACAATTAATTTCTAATCTGACAGGTTGATATATCCATAGAGAAATTTTTGGAATGAAATAAAATGGTATTTATAAATATGTAGAGGCTGGAGCTAGTTTGGGGTTTTATTTTCTGTTTTTTCTATCTTTTTTGGGGGAGGGAGGAGTTGGGAGCGGGTTGGTGGCTTTCTCTCCTAGAACTAATGACTGATGGAGAAAAATATCCCATCCCTTTTGCAATTCATAAGTACATGAGTATGCTGCAACCTCAGTTTCATCTAGGACGAGCTTCAGTGAGAAAGGAAAAAAAAATCTATATACAGCAATGCATTTTTTAAAAAGTGTTCAGATATGAGTGAATAAGTTACATAAAATGTGAATGTAGATTTATAAATGAAAAATACAACATACAGTAAAGGTCACTCTAAAATGCATGTGTCTCTCAGGTAAGTCCATGTAGTACTTCAATAAGTATACACTGTTTCAGCTATACATGATACAGACATAATTTACATATAAATATTTGTTTTCTTTCAACGAACAGAAATTGCATTTTAAGTGTGTGTATCTACACATACAGACATAATCAGATATAGAACAGCCAATTTCCTCTATGATTTTTAATATAATATTGTCAAAACAGTAAGTCTGCTATATTGCACTGCACAGAAAAAAAAAAAAGTGAAAATTACAGTAAGGTTTATTCAAATCCCATATGCATTATCAGTGTACTTCAATGAACAAACTTTTAGGATTTTCTTTCCTTTTCGTATTTCAAATAGCATAGCACCCTCTGGTGCATCTCCTAGAAAGAAAACAACTAACAATAAACATTAGTCATTGTGATAAAAAAGTCAACATAAAAAAAGTAGGAATCCTTAGAAACAAAAATTACAAAAAATTATAAGAAAACCAACTTCAATTTCATTTTGTCTTATTAAAATATTTTGTAGTTGAGGAAATTACAACTACTGAATAAAAAAAAAATCAAAACAAAAGAAAACTGCAGGTGTGCTAATGCAGCAGGGTGCCAGCAAAAAAAATTTAAAAGACTTAGGTTTGAACCTAACCCTGTGTTCTTAGTAGTAGTTAATTTTTATTAAAAAATATTCTAAAGTGAAATAGTCTTATAGGAAAAAAGATAACATAGTGAAACAAAAATGTTACACCAAGCAATATATCTGCTCTCGGTCTTGCAAGAATAACAATTATTAGAACTACAGCTATTCACACTCTCAAACTGCTGAATTTCACACCCAAATAATCACATCTCCTTTAAAAGTCCAATGAGAAATTAAAGAATGATTGTATTATATGAAACACTTCAAACTCTGCTGTGACATTTTAACTATTAAAACATAAACTCTAATATGACACATCAAACTATTTAAATACACCTAGTCACTGGGAAAATAATTTCCTACAAAAGTGCATTTTTTATCACAGAAGTGGAGACCACCATCTGCTTTAGGAAGCTCTTTTGTAAACCTCTGGAAATTTCAACACAAGGCACAAGAAATGAAAGTGACACCTGTTTAAATCAGCCATCTGTCTCTAACAAACTAGATTTAGACAAATCAGTGTATGTACAGATCCTTAAATTTCAAATATACGTGTATGCACAGTATCTGCGTAAAAAGAGGAGTATTGTTTTGATTGATAACCAATTGTAGGCAAAATACATAAACAATAAACTTGTGGCTACTAGAAAAAAGTCTTAAACATTAGCTTATTCATTTTTAAAGCCTCATTAATTTTCCAGCCCTAATTCTTAGTAAAAAAAAAAAAGCATTTTCATTGATAATTTCAAAACATTCTTCTTTTTGTATTCTAATATATTCATTTGAAAAAGACTTTGATTTTGAAATGGAACTCCAACTACAAGGACACTATATTGCCATCGAAAGCTTATTTTTCATTCTGTATTTGTAGGGCATTCACATGTCTTTTCAACTAGCAATGATTTTGAATAAACTATTTTAATAGTCATATATATTTCTTAAAGCCTATTCATGTTTTAAGCATTCTGCATGACACATACTTGCAGATGCTAAGCTGTTGAAAACTGCAGGTAAAAAATACAATTAATACAGAATATTTTAACAGGGAAGAAAGCCTTACAAAGTAAAGTATGAAAATGAGAAACACTAGCTAGAACACTAAAAGGAACTGAAATGATAAAGTACTATCACGTTTTAGACGCTGGCTTACATTTCATATAAGAGAGGAAAACACAAGCAGCCTTCCCTCTCCATATAAAGTTTAGTAAGTGGAAAGAAACAGCAACATTTATTTCTGTAGGCAGTTTTTGATTAACAAACTACCCTATCAGGCATGAAAAAGTAATGGGATAGTGCTAACAAAGCTGAACCTAATTATCAAATCAAGCACCACGACTTAAAAGTCTTTAGTAGCTTTTAACATATCTTTGATGCCCATTTCATTTACCTACACTACCTTACTGAGATGGTTTCTCCACAGTAGCACAATGTAGGTTAGCTTACTAGTAACACAACAGAGCACATGATCCTGACTGTTTCATTTAGATACGATGAAACAAAATTAGATAGTTACACTGTGTAAGTCATGAAAGCCTATGCATTTTAAATAAATATATAAATAAATAAATAAATAACACATAATTTTCGAACACTGGTTAGCATCACAAACACCAACTATTTTGTTAGCTGTGGGCATTAGGGAATCAGAATGTATAATGCAGATCTCATCTGTGGTCATTACAGTATCTCAGAGAAAATAAAAATCAATACTTTTCTCAGTAAAGTCCATAATATTAAAAGTGGTGATTACACCTACTCTATTATTTTCCAGAGTGCAGTCACTGGCTAAGAAAAACGCAACTAAATAGTACTATTTTAAAGGTCTTAGGGTTTAGACAAAATCACATGCTCTTAATATGATTTTTAAGAAACACCTCTAGGTCACCCCCAGAGTTAGAACAGAAACTTTGTCTCACAAACAGGCACTCACTTTCCTTTGCTAGCCGGGGGCCTGAGTACATGTTCTGCAAAGACAGATTGCAACACCCAAGAATGATCCCATCCCAAGAAGTAGTCTCTCCTGCTCTAAGAGAGCTACTCAAGACAGGTATGGTGCAGAGCTGATATCTTCCGCTTTCAACAGTAGATGCCAGAAATTATTGCAAAACCAATGAATCACAGTAAGTAACAACAAATTCATAAAGACTTAAATGCGCCATATAACTAATACCATACTAGAGTTCACACCAAAAATTCCTAGTGTGTTTAGAACTTACTTACAACAGGACTTACAAAATTAGCATGCAGTGGTTTCATCTTGGAGTAAAGTAATAAAAATATTATGATGTAGAGACTTCTGGTCATTACTCAAAATAATTTATTTTCTAAGTTCTTGTGAAGTATGAAATATTAAAATAAATTTTAAAAAAAAGATACAATTTGCCTTACCTCAAGAAATAGCAGTGTCAACAATGCACTAACTACTTAGCAGATTTTTTAATTAATACCTGTTTGAAAAAATTGCCCCAGCCACATTCATTGGTAGTTCCAATGTGAGACAAATCCTTCATCTTACATAGGGTTCTAAAGATATAAAAATGGAAAAGGTGTATATACAATTAAATGTAGGGTTTAGATTAAAAACAAGAACATAATTCTTTTTCCTAATTATTTTACTAAATAATTAAGTCATCACTTCAGAAAGAAAAAAGCCTGCCAAAACAACACATGATTTGACAAGTCAAAGGGGAAAGTGCAACTGGATACGAAAATGGTAACATGTTAAATGTTTCATTGCTATAAAAGATGTCAAAAATTCAGTTTATCCAAAGAATGCAAAAAGTATATGAAGTATGATTTGACATCACCAACAACACAAATCTTCAGATCTTAATAAGCAATCACAAAAAGGATAAAGAAGGCAAGCATTTTGGATTGAAAATAAAAAGCAAACCATACTCATTAGTAACATTTCTACTGCATCTCCTTGAGAGATAAATAGCTGCCCCTTCCCCCTTTCACAAAAGTGCTCTTCAAAAACAAGACTAATAACAAAAACACAGAGGCTTCTTTTTAATAGTATTTTTTGTTTTCTCCTTTCTTTGCTGCTCAGCACTGAAACCTGCAGTCAGTATCTTGAATTTCCTTCATTGTGGAGAGTTTAAGGAAACTGAAATGGATTCTCTACACATGAACATAACTCACGGTGCAATAAACTAGACCTACTGTCTGTTCCATGCTACACTGTCAGTATGAAAGCATAATTTTAAAACAATTCCCTGCAGAAGGAGTGCAATAAGAAAAAAAAACAACCTGCTACTCTGTGTGTGTATTGGTGGGGGTATTGAATAAACAAAACCACACTTCACAATACAAAGCAAATACAGATTGCACGAAAATAAACCGCAACATTAATTATGAATAAAAGAAAAAATTACACAGAGAAAGCACGAAAAAAGAAAAGTGATTGATATGATAGCCTGAGAGTATCATTAAAAGATACACCAAGTTCACGAAAACCTGCCAACATTTAGTAGTCGCATCAAATCAGAACAAGGCCCCTGTAAGCGAAAGGGGTATATCAACCCCTGCTCTTGCTGTGCTACAGGATCCGTCTCCGGCTGCACCTTTCCTCCCAACCCTACGGCTTTTTTCACGTTTAAAGCCAGTAACCTTTGGCTGCGGCCGCAGCGCGTCCCCCGATTTCTCCACCGGGGTCCACGAGACCCAAGTCAGACGCACACCCACCGCATCCCAGCGATTGTCCTGGAGGTCCCGCAGCGTGCCCGCGTCCCCGGCATCGCCCAGCCTCTCCTCCTCCTCACCCCGCAGGGCGGCCGGCCCCGCTCCCCGCCCGACAGCCCCGTCTATCCCCGCCGCCCCTCTCCCCACGACCGCGCAGCGCTCCCGGGAGGGCCGGGGGGGCCGGTGGGGAGCCCCGCGTTCCCCTCGCCGCCCCGCGAGCACGGGCGCAGCCCGAGGGCGCATCCCGGGCCCGGATGCCGCGCGGAGATGGAGGAGGGAGGGCCGGGGTGCGCCCGCTGAGCGCATTCACCTGTGCCGGGGCGGGCTGCGGCGGCGCTCCCGCTGTCGCTGCTGCTGCTGGCGGCGGCTGCGGTTGTTGTTGTTGTTGTTGTGGTGGGTGACGGTGAGGCAGGGGGTGCGGAGCAGCGGCAGGAGGAGGAGGAGCAGGAGCGGGAGCAGAGCGGCTGTTGTTGATGGGTAACAGTCGCCAGGACTACGGTGACTATGGCGCTCGACTCACAAGGCAACGGTTGCTATAACTCACAAAAGGAGAGCGGGAGCGGGAGGGAGGGACCGACGGGCGGACGGAGGGAGGCGGGGGCGGCGGCGCGGTCGAGCGCCCCGGAAGGGGCGGGGCCTGCGGTAACGGCTGGCGCGCGGCGCCTTCCCCCGTCCCCCCGGCCCGGGTCGCGCGCCCGCCCGGTTCCCCGCCCGCGCGGGGGGGCGCGCGTGGGGGGCCCGGAGCGGCTGGAGGCGCGCGGCGGCCGCGCGGGGCCCAGGCGGGGGGCGTGGTCGCACGGGGGCCGCCTGACGCCACTTCCGGCGGGAGGCCGGGCGGGAGGGGCTCGGCGGCCGCCGTCCCTCCCGCCTCAAGATGGCGGCGGCCGAGCCGCTCCCCCACCGCCCGCGGCCCGCGCTGCCATTTTCCGACGGGGGGAGGAAGAGGAGGAGGAGAAGAAGGAGTGGGTCGCTGGCGACAGGTGGCGATGGAAGAGGAAGCGTGGCCGCCACCGTGCCTGGCATCTCTTCTGTCCCGCCGGCTGCTCGACGGCTTCGCGGCAGCCCTGCCGGCCCTGGGTTTCTGCGGGGGGCCGAGCCAAGGTCCCGGGGTGCCCGGTTGCTGCTCTCGGCCCACGTGGCCTTCCAGCCTGAGTGTGGGCGTTGGGTTGTTGTCCCACCTGGCACACGGAGTCACAGAATCAGTTGGGTTGGAAAAGACCTCTGAGATAGCCGGTTCTAACCTGTGACCGAACACCACTGTGTCATCTAGACAAGGCGCTGAGTGCCACGTCCAATCTTTCCTTAAACACTTCCAGGGAAGTTACCACTCAGTGTGGTAACAGGCTGCTCTCTTTACAAGCTGTGTCTGCTCCTTCCAGGTGTATACAGTCGCAAGGGTTAGGGTTGTAAGGGACCTCTGGAGATCATCTAGTCCAGCCCCCCACGCCAAGCAGGGTCACCCAGAGCAGGTTACACTGAAACCTGCCCAGGTGGGTTTTGAATGTCTTCAGAGAGGTGAACTCGAGGACCTCGGGGGCAGCTTGTCCCAATGCCCTGCCGCCCTGAAGGTAAAAAAGTTCTTCAAAGTGAGGTGAAACATACCTGGGGATGGCTGACCTTGAGGCCATGTACACTGCCTCTGCATCTAGTAGCTGCTACTGTGTCTCTCTGTAGTCCCAGTGCATCCCCATCTGCAGCCCTTGACTAACCAGGAGAGTATCTCTGAAGGTTTATACTGAGTTGCAGCGGTCTGTGTAGCCAGTAACACTTGCCTGTAATCCATGCAAACCATGGAATTCCCTCTTGACCATTACCTGCATATTGGTCTGTGTCCTCACATGTTCTACCAACACATGGTTTACCAGTCCCATCTTTCTCACACCTCTTGCTAAAAGCACCTGACATTTGTGTGGAATGCCCTACAACCAACTCCACTCCACCTGTCCCTACAGAAGCAAACTGAAATTGCTCTTAGAGTAGTGGATTTACTCTTGATTTTCAGGGCCCTGTGTAACCATCGTAAACTGTAACAGCTATTTGCTAAAAAATACTGGGAAGTAGGGTAAAGTATATACAAACAAGCTCTTGACTGCAAGAGATTTAAGTCTATAAGAGAACAGTCTTGAATTAATAAAACTTCTAATTAAAGGACTTCTACAGCTGGGGCTATGTCTTCCTACTTCTGCTGTGGAACCTAATTTTCATGAGAGGCAAAACTAGTAACTTCAGCTGGAATCTTCAAGCTCACTGTATGGTTGTTTTAAGAACTCACACTCAAATCACTAGCCTTTTCAAAAACATGAAAATGAGATAGAACTATAAGCAATCTAATTTAATAAAAATACATAGCAATATATTCAATTAACTAAAAGTGAAAGATGTTTTGATAAGCATCTTTCATTCTGTCTATCCAGCAAATACAGGTAGTTTAATTTAGCTGGTATGGTTGTATATGGAAAGGTTTTAGGATTTATGTTTTCATACAATTTTAAATTTCATATGAACAAGGTGAGAAACAAAGAGGTGTTGGATACTGAATAGTTTTACCAGAAAATTGCTGACAGATGATGTGACCTAATTCCATGGTAAAGCTTTAGCAGCATTCATGTCATCCATGTTGCTAAAGAAAGCACTGACCTTAAGTATTTTAATTCTGGATATTGTCTTTTCTGTTATCTCAATTGCCACTTGCACTGTTATGTGCTTGGCAATATTAGTTGGGTGAGCTGTGGTAAATGCAGTAAAGTTGGAGGATAAGAGCACTGGGTTGATTTTCTTTCTGAAATCATGGAACTTTATGTGTGGAAAGAACAGATCAAGGTCTTGGCAGAAATTAAAAATATATGTCTAAATATCACTATCCTTTTTCCTTGAGCCAGTGTATTTGCAAATATTTTAATCTATAGCAGCATTTCCGTCTATAAGAACATGATCAATTGCTGTGTCAAAGAGAAGTAGCTACAAGAAAATTATTTAATCACTTCAATATTTTAATGCTTCCATCTATGAAGTTAATTTGCAGAGGTACCTGATTAGATCAGTCAGGACCTAATGGAATCTGTTTTAAACAATTTCAAATAAATTTCTGCAAATTTTTTTCTCAACATTTTATTAATTTGATCTTTATCAATGAATGCATGTCTCATCGTAATTTTTGATGAAGTCTTTTTTTAAAAATTATTCAACAATTATTCCCTGCAAGATAATAATTGAAACATTCAGTCCCTTCATAGAATTTTTGTAACTAATGACAGTACTAAATAACCTGACATATTTAAATATGAAAGCACTGTTGATTAAAAGTGGTTGTGTTGCTAAAAGCCTTGTGTTTTGTATTTAGATGCAGAATATGCTGCACATGCCAAAGTAATTTTATACCATACTGTGTAAGGAAAAATCAGAATATAATCAAAGTTTTTCACCAGTGAACTAAAAGATGGTCAGACAGAAGTTGCCCATGTACCTTGAAAATTATCATTTTTTGTTGCCAGATTCAAAACTCTTAACACCTCTGAAAAAAGAACTGGTGTCATATGCAGGAATTTCTATTGCAATTTCATATGATGAGCATGGTAATGGGAGAAAGGCTATTCCTAAGAATTACTTTTTTTTGATACTAGGTTTATAAAGCTTTAAGTTTTTAATTTTCAACATAGCTACATTGCCATCCCTCAGAACTTTTCCAAAATACAGAATCTTACACAGTTTGGATATTTCATATTAGCTCATAATGAGCATGTCTAGTAATTTCATACAACATTGTCCATTTTTATTTATCTTGTTAAGTCCATTTCATAGGTTGTTTGCATTTCAAAATGGTTTTTAGATACATTCTGTTATTTGTAGCATATCTGAAACATACGGTAAGGCATTCCTGTCAGCCATGTTGTGGAGAACACAATAGCTATGTATCTTATGAAACGGTACAAAGACAATCCAAAATACTAAAGTGAAGTATGTGAGAGCAACCAAACTGATTCAGACCATGAGTACCTCCAATCCAGATAGTATTGCTGGTCCAGATTGCATAAGTTAATGCCTAGACAATTGCAGTAAGAAGCATAAGTGCATTTTACTTGTTTGGCTTTGCCACCATATGACCATTTTCAGTTCAGGGATTTTCTGAACCCTGCATGATTAATATTTTTTTTATATACGTCAGAGGATATTTTCCAAGAATTTCTCCAGTCATCCCATAAACTCAGGTATAAGCTTTGCATTTGCAAAATCTTTTGTCAAGAAAAGCCAACTGTTCGGCAGCTATTATATGAAGAAATAAGCCCTTTTGTTTTTTTGGTACTCCTTTCATGTGATTTTAATTCTAGATATAGAATTTAATTGCAGATCTAGAGTCTGCAATGTCCAGCTGCTTGCCAGGCACGGTTCTTTTGGATACTGTAGTAAATATTGGGAAGACTAAACAATTCTACTTAAGTAAGTTACTTAGTTATTACATTTTTGGTAAATAGTAGGACACATAACAATCTTACACTATTTTACAGCCATAACAAGTCTTTCACTGGTCTCCTGAGTATTTTCTACTTACCCCCTTATGAAGTGAATGTCACCTCTTACTTGGTGATCTTCGTACCTGTACTCCAGTTATATGTCATACATGCTGCCCAAATGCCCTCTACTATTTTGGGATTTATAGGGTTAGATGAAGTTGTTTTTGTCCTTAGGGTCAGTCTCTTGCAGTTTGCATGAACAGTATTTGAGGGGTTTTATGTTGGCTTTTCTTCTTCAATTAGCATGCTGGAGTGTCATAGAATCACGGAGTCATAAAATAGCTTGGGTTGGAAGGGTCCTTTTAAAGGTCATCCAGTCCAATCCTCCTGCAATGCAGGGGTGTCTCCAATTAGATCTGGTTGCTCAGATCCCTGTCCAACCTGACCTTGAATGGTTCCAGAGATTGGGCATCCACCACCTCTCTGGGAAACCTGTGCCAGTGTTTTACCACCCTCATGGTAAAAAATTTCTTCCAAATACGAAGTTTGTATCTACCCTTTTTAAGCTTAAAACCATTACCCTCTGTCGTATCACTACAGGCTCTGCAAAAAGGTCTGTTTTAATCTTTCTTCTCCAGGCTGTTCGACCCCCAATCCTTAGCCTTTTCTGATAGCAGAGGTGCTCCAGCCTTGTGGCCCTCCTCTGGACTTGCTCCAACAGGTCTATGTCTTTCCTGTACGAAGGATTCCAGAGCTGGATGCAGTACTTCAGGTGGAGCCTCACTAGAGCAGGGTAAAGGGGGACAGTCGCCTCCCTTATTATTCATTCATATATGCCAGGATCTCTCTATCAATCTGTACCAGATAGTTTAGGAGCTGAAACTCCTTTTCCTCTGCTGATTCAACTACCTGTGCAGTCTGCCTGTTTGACCTTGGGGATGGGAACAGATGGCCTCACTACTTTGCCAGGCAGGAGGCTCAGGTGCGCACACACTTCAGAGTTGCCTAGGCCCTCTGTTATACTGCTATGCTGCCCTGCAAGTCCTGGATTCTGATGACAATAAGTTTAAATCTTTTCCATGTAGAAAATAATAAATTTTCCTAAATTATATTTTATCCTTGCTGCTGGTCATGTCATCAGTGGCTGATGAGACAATCACTGGTAGACCACCAGTTTGATGTCTTACTCATGCTGTGAGCTCTGTCCACACAGTTTTATAAGAAGTGGACTTTCCTGGATTCCCTGGAGGTTCATGTGTGGCACGCTGTTGATGATTCTGAGAGACAAGTCATGGGCAATACCATCATATGCAGGGATGAGGAAGGGGCAAGATTGCAAGAATTGATCATAAAGGCTGACCATAAAGAGCCTATGTAAAACTGGTGACACCTGGCATTTTACATGCATGAAAAGCACTGCAGGGTGTGGCATAAGCTGTACAAACTGAGAGCTTTCTGTTGCTACTTCTGTGCTTGCTATGCATTGGTGGACTTAAATGGGTGCAGCCTGATCACTGAGTTGAGGCTCTTGCATCCGCATTAGCTAATGAAGCATGTTACGTGCACTCATGGAACGCACCTTCCATTGGTTACACTGGAAAGTGCTTCAAAAAGCTGTATGAAGTTTGTATGTACCAAGATGGCATCATGAAGAGAATCAAAGCATGGTAACAGAGGGTAGCAGATTTGCCTTGACAGTGTACAAGCTTTAGTATGAACTAGAATACTGTAGGAGCACATCCATGGATAATTTGGAAGCTTGACATGTTAATCAGTATTTTCAGCAGAGCCAGGAACTTAGAAATAAAAAGGGAGGGTTTATGACCTTTGGAATAAGGAGTAGGAACTCAGGAAGAGTACAAGGATGTCATTAGCACATGTAGAGAGAAAATTAGATGGAAGCTCCACTAGAACTTAATCTGGCCACTGCTGTGAAAGATAATAAAAAGTGTTTTTATAAATACATAAAACACAAAAGGAGGGCCAAGGAAAATCTCCATGCTTTATTGGATACAGAGAGGAACATTGACATCAACGATGAGGAAAAGGCTGAGGTACTTCATGTCTTCTTTGCCTCAGTCTTTAACAGTAAGACTTATCCTCAGGGTAACTAGTCCCCTGAGCTGGGGGGCAGGGAGCAGACTAGATCTCCTGCAATACTTGAGGAAGTACTGAGCCATTTAGACACTCGTCTATGGGAGTGGATGGAACTCTTTCAAGGGTACTGAGGGAACTGGTGGAAGAGCTCACCAAGAAAATGCTCACCAAGCTCCCAGACGCAGAGGTTGGCCAATGTGATGCTCATCCACCAACAGGATCATAAGGAGGATCTGGGGAACAACAGGCCAGTCAGTCTGACCTCAGTACTGTGGAGGGTTATGTAACAGATTTTCTTAAATGTGATCACTTAGCAAATACAGGACAATGAGGGGATCAGGCCCAGCCAGCAGGGGTTTAGGAAAGGCAGGTCCTGCTTGATCAATCCAACCTTTTTTGACTAGGTGACCTGTCTAATGGATGAAGAAGGAGCTGTGGATATTGTCTACCTGGACTTCATCAAAACCTTTGCTATTGTCACCCGTGGCATTCTTCTGGAAAAACTGGCAGCCCATGTCTTGGACTGGTACACCATTCTGTGTTAAAATCTGGCTGGGTGACCAGGCCCTGAGAGCGGTGGTGGATGGAGTTATATCCGGCTGGTGGCCAGCCACCAGTGGTGTTCCCAGGGCTCAGTAGAGGGGCTAGTTCTGTTTAATATCTTCATCAATGACGTGGATGAGGGTATTGAGTGGATCCTTAGTTTGTGGATGACACAAAGTGGGATGGGAGTGGTGATCTGCTGCACAGTAGGAAGGCCCTGCAGAGGATCTGGACAGGCTGGATCATGGGCCAAGGTTTCCAGGTTCTGCCCTTGAGTCACAACAACCCCAGGCAGTGCCACAGGCTGGGGCAGAGTGGCTGGAAAGCTGCCCACAGGAAAAGGCCCTGGGGGTGCTGGTGACAGCAGCTGAACATGAGCCAGGCTGTGCCCAGGTGGCCAAGAAGGCCAATGGCATCCTGGCCTGGATCAGCAACAGTGTGGCCAGCAGGGCCAGGGCAGGGATTGTCCCCTGTACTCGGCACTGGTGAGGCCACACCTCAGATCCTGTGTTCAGTTCTGGGCCCCTCAGTACAAGAAGGCCATGGAGCTGCTGGAGCATGTCCAGAGAAGGGCAATGGAGCAGTGGTCTGGAACACAAGTCCTGTAGCAGCTGAGGGAGCTGGGGTTGATTAGTCTGGAGAAAAGGAGGCTCAGGGCAGACATTATCACTCTCTACAACTGCCTGAAAGGAGGTTGTAGTGAGGTGAGGGTCAGTCTCTTCTTCCAGGCAGCAAGTGACAGGACAAGAAGAAATAGCCTCAAGGTGTGCCAGTGGAGGTTCAGATTGGACATCAGGAGGAATTACTGTACTGAAAGGGTTGTTAAACTTTGGAACAGACTGCCCAGGGAGGTGGTAGAATACCCATCGGGGAGGGTTTCAAGAAATGACTGGATGTGGCACTAAGTGCTGTTGTCATGCTGCTCAATGATCTTAGAGGTCTTTTCCGACCTAAATGATTCTGTGCTCATGTGATTTAAAGTTGCTTAGAGTTTGGCTCCACTGTGTTGTTAATAAACAAGAACATACATAGAAGTATCGGTAATTATTTTTTAAATTCTATTGCGATATGTTCCTAGAGCACCTTTACCTATGTAATGAGTAAAAATAATCCAGTATAAAAGATATTTATTGTTCTTCAGTATCTGATATAACAAATGTAAAATACACTTAGTAGGTATATATTATGCCACATTGTACCAGAAATAAAGAAATACAGTTTGTTTGGTTGCCATGCAAAATCTGAGATTATAGAAGCCACTGAGAATCCGTATTTCTTTTCAGAAAATTACTAAAATTTTCAGCCCTAGTCCTGAAAGAAGTCCCTTTGATTATAGAATTCAGGAATTTTAGTTGTCTAACCAGGGCTGGGATAATAATTTAAACAATTGCTCCAAAGGTAATTTTGCTCCAATTTTTTAATGTCAGGAAACGGTGCCAAATTGATGACCTTCGTAGGTGTGGCAGTGTCAGATGTTCCTGACTCTAAGCAGTGGCTTTTGTACAGACACTAAAGAAGTGTTCAGCTGTCTGGCCAGCCATAGGTGAGGCTTTAAAATTTCTTTTTTATGCTCAAAGACAATGGTAGAAAGGCTTTGGAGGGATGGAATTATCCTCTTGATCTGTTCTGATTAAATCAATCCTCTCCAGACAGTGACAAAGGATAAAGTAATTAATTGTCACTTTCTGCACTTTGGTGTCCGGCAGAGTTAGTGCAAGTCCTTGCCTTCATCACAGTGTGACTGGACTTTGTAACTGCTGTGAAGACCTATAGAGCATTGTCCTTTATAGAAAAACAACTTTCAGACACCTGAAGTAGTAAATGAATGCAACACACAGTACTGTTTGTGAGAACTCTGCTGCCTACTCCATGAGTGGGTGATATTGCAGATGAATTATAAAAATCTAGTAGAGACCTTCTCTAATACAAATACCCACCCGGAAGAACATATGCCTAGTAGATCTTAATTTAAATCCAGCATACAATTATAAACCAAATCATCCACTTATTTACATAGATTTGGCTTCTTTGCTGAAGTCAAGCGGGGATACTTCATCACTGGCTGGGCTAGAGTAGACCAATCTAGGGTCTTGTAGTAGGCTTGGCATTTGTAAACAACAGCCTTTGTTTGTGATATAAAGCTTTGTATATTGAGTCAGTGAGCCAAACAAATACAATGTTATGAAAAATAAATTTGCAGTGGGAGTTGTGGTATGCAGTCAAGGGCATTGTAGCCTTCTTTTGGTACAAATATGTAGTTTTGCACTACACTTTTTTACCCATTGCAAGGAGAAAACATTTATTCAAGCCTCTTATGAACATTTTAATTTCTTTCCTAATTTGTACAATCAAATCTGTCAAATTCAAAACCTGTTACATACCAAAGCTTAAAATCTGTTGCTATTTTGAGATTTACTTTTTTCTTTTTGGTAGCATCTAAAATTAAAAGCATGTAAAAAGACTCAAAAAGTGTACGTCCCATTCCACATAGGCAGAGTCCCATTTACTTGACTGCGGCTCCATGGGGTTCTCCAGGTAATTTTCACAGTCTGTGATACCTCGCCTGGAGGCTGATCCTACAATCAAGAAATGCTGTCTGTGAGCATGGGTGGTGGCTGCAGGGCTGTGAAATGGAGGCAGACATGTCTGTCCCAGCAACAGTGGTCAAGCAAGGTGGGCTGCAAGTGCCCAAAAGGCCTGCCCCAGGAGGCTGACTGGGGGACTTGGGCTATTGGACCACAATAAGCCTCATGCTTGTTTAAAGCAGCAGGAGGCAGGAAGAGCAGAAGTACTATTTGTGAGAGCTTGATAATCAGGGCAGGTGCGACTGCTGCCAGCAGGCCTGCTCCATAGCCTGGGTGCATCACTCAATGGGTGAAACAAGCACTTCTTCTTTGAAAAATGTGGTTGTGAAATCCTTCCTTGCTAAAAGCATCACATGATCTTCCTCAGCAAGGGACCCTGGGCCATGCAGGATGATCTTATGGGTAACAGTGAGCTGGGATAAGCAGGGACATCCTGGGAGTGCAGAGCTTCCTCACCAGGCTGCTGGTCATGGGATTGCCAGGCAGGAGCATGGCATGGCAGCACAGTGGGTAAGTCAGCACAGGGGAGGCCCAGACATTGTATGCCCTGCAACAGCAACTAGGAGAGGCAAAGGCCAAGGCTCAAGGCAAAAAGTAAATGGTCAAAAAAAGTGGTGCAGACTGCCATTAGAAGACAGAGGCAGAAACAAATTTGGGTTTTCATCCCTCTTCAAGCTAAACTCTCTTTCTTTTCTTCAGGTGCTGTCTTGAGTTTTCTCAAAGCACATGATACATAGAATGAGAGACTACAGATCTATTCCACGTGCGCTTGTACTTTCTAAATACAAATTCAGATCCTGTTCTTTCTTGTTGAGGGAATATTGACAGCAGCACAGTGTGTCCAATCTTTGTTCCTGTGATTGTATGGTGCTACCGTTGGGGCTCACTGAGGTTCTAGCTGCAGAACTGTAGAAGCATCAAAGCTGCTTGGCACCTCTGGAGAGACGCAGTCCCACCCCTGCCCAGAATAGGCCACATGAGGTTGCTTGGAGCTGTGTGTCCAATCAAGCTGGAGTATTTCTAGGGATGGAAACTTCACAACTTCTCTGAGCAGCCTGTTCACAACCACCCTCATCGAGCCTTCAATCAGTCACCCTCACAGTAAAAAAGCTTTCCTCCTATTTTTAAATGGAATTTTGTGTATTTTGGTTTTTGCTGTTTCTGCTGTCACTGGGGACCACTGTGAGGAGCCTGGCTCTGTCTTTACTCTGCTCATCAGATATTTATATACAGTGATAAAATCTCCCTGAGCTTTCTCTTCTCCAGGTCAAAGACAGCTCTCTCAGCCGTTCCTTCAGTGAAAGATGCATCAATCTCTTAATCATTGTGAGCCTTTGCTGGACTCACTCCAGAATGTTCAGGTCTTGCTTGTGCTGGAGAACTCAGGACTGCCCACAACACTCTAGATGTCTTTCATCAGGGCTGAGCAGAGGGAAAGGGTGAAATCTCCCTGGCTGCTGGTAGCACTCTTCCTAATGCAGACAAGGTGGCTATTTGCCTCTGTTGTAAATGCATGTTGCTGGCTCACGGTCTACTCATCCTCAGGAACTCCAGCCCTTTTTTTGGTAAAAGCTACTTTCCAGCTGGTCGGTCCTCAGCCTGTGGTGGTGTGGAGGATTATTTCCCTATAAATGCAGGTCTTGGCATTTTCCCCTCATGTTTCTGTTGGCCCATTTCTCCAACTGCTCCAGATCTGTCTGAATAGCAACACTCATCTCAGTTTTGTATCATCTCCAAATTTGCTAAGGTTACACTCTTGTCCAACCCCTTCTAGGCCCTTAATAAAATTGTTAAACAAATGTGGACTCGGTCTCAATCCCTGTAGCATACCAGTAGTGACCACCCCACACCAGCTGCTATTTGTGCAAGTGACCGTAACCCTTTGAGCCTGGGATTGTGGTGAGGATGATACATCTGCAGTTTTCTGAATACTCCTTTGTGCCCTTCTTGAAGATGGGGATGGCATTTTCTTTTTTTTCCAGTCTTCAGGAAACTCTTCCGGTTGCAGTGACCTTTCAAAGATACCTGAGAGTGGCCTCAGAAGGACAAGGGTCGGTTCTCTCAGCACTCACGTGTGCAACCTGTCAGCTCCTGTGGAGGTACAAATATCCAGTCTATTTAAATGTTCTCTAACTTGCTCCTCCTCCACCAAGGATAAGTATTCCTTGCCCTGGTTTTCTCCCTGGTCTTAGTGAACTGGGATTGGTTTTTATCTCTAAAGACTGAAGTGAAGAAGGTATTGACTACTTTGGCCTTTCTCGTGTCTGTTACGTCTAGATCCCTGACCATTCAGCAGAAGGTCCATATTTTCTCTGCTCTTCCTTTTCCCAACAATGTACCAGTAGAAAGCTTTCTTTTTGTCCCCATATCTTTCATCAGAGGCAACTTTCCTAACCCTTCATAAACACCTCTCCTAACATTAGGATTTGCCTAGCAATCCTTAGCCACCAGCACCCAGCTACCTCATCATCCATCCCAAGGCAGAGACCCCTGCATCCCTACTGCTCTCTCACATAACAGGTTATGTCCCCTCCTCACCTTCCCAGCCTATCCTTCCTGCAGACCCTGCATCAACATTGCAGTTTTCCAGTTCCCCAACATTCTCTCTGATCATCGAATCTTGTTTCAGGCCTTATAGTTATTGCCTATTGGGACTTCTAAGCATTAGGTAACTGTTGCTCTCCTGATGACTAATGTATTTTCATAATCTTTGTGAATCACAGAAATCCTATTGCACTTCAATATCTGGGCCATATTTCACAAGAATCTAAATACAATATATGTGATAAAAGTGCACTCTTTCTTTGCATCACTCTTAAGAAAAGTCAAGAGCATATTTTCTGAATTTAGATATCCCTGCTACAAAAATTCTTGTAAGGTTTTAGATTAATGCATTTTAAAATGACCGTGATTAAGTGGATGTATCACAAATTAGAAGTTATTTCAAGTAACTGTAGCATGTTTTATCTTTTATTTTTGGCAAGGTGTAGGGGGAACAGTAAGATCTAGATTGTGCAAGTTGCTTACTGCCAAATTCAGTGTCTATTCAAATACAAAGTTATCTTCCAAGGAGTACAAAGACAGTTTTTGAAGACATGAGAACAGAAACATGAAGAAGTGTGAAAATTTTTTGAGGATCACACACTGAACCAACAAAAGATCAAAAAATTTGGATCCTCATATTCTACACCTAGGCAAGAATATTTTAATTCACAGGTACCTATACAATTATTACACAAGTTCATAAGACACAACTTAAACCCAGGAATTTAATGACACTCTTATTATCTCTATGTCCATTCAGAGAGTACAATCTGTAAGTTATGTTTGGTGGCTGCAGAGACACAAGAAGTAGTTTTACCATGCAGACCAAAGAGTATACATTCACAGTTTCATTGTGCACAGAATGGAAAGAATTTGGCTAAACTGAGTGCAGGTCTTACCCAGGCAATGGAAAGGGAGCTGTGGCAGAAGGGTGGGTATTTTCTGTTCAATACTCACAAACGTATTTGTTGCAAAAGTGAGTACAGAATACCTACCAAAAGCGGAAGCTAGGGTCCTGGCTGCCCGTGAAGCCCATAGGAAGATTTATTTGCCACAGGAGGGATTCACTGTTCCTTATGAAGGCCAAAATAATTTAGCTTTCAGCCTAGCCACAGTTCACAATATTGTACTCGTAAGCCTCTCATTCTGGTGGAGCAACAACATAGAAATGACATGGAATCCCAGAATCCTGTGGTTTTTAAAAGACCACTAAGAGCATCAAGTCCAACTATTAAACTCCACTGTCAAGTCCACTATTAAACTTGTCCCTAAGTGCCACATTTATGCATCTTCTAAATCCCTCTGGAGCTGGTGACTTCACCACTTCCCTGGGCAACCTGTTCCAATGCTTGGCCACTCTTTCTGTGTAGAAATTTTTCCTAATATCCAAACAAAACCTCCATTAGCACGCTTGAAGCCATTTCCTTTTGTCCTGTCACTTGTTACCTGGGAGAAGAGGCTGACCCTCACCTTGCTACAACCTCCTTTCAGGCAGTTATAGAGAGTGATAACATCTCCTTGGAGCCTCCTTTTCTCCAGACTAAACAGCCTCAGCTCCCTCAGCTGCTCCTCATAGGACCTGTGCTCCAGACCGTTCCATTGCTCCAATGCCCTTCTAGGGACACACTCCATGACCTCAGTGTATTCCTTGTAGTGAGGGGCCCAGAACTGAACACAGGATTTGAGGTGTGGCCTCACCAGTGCTGAGTACAGGGGACAATCCCTGCCCTGGTCCTGCTGGCCACACTGCTGCTGATCCAGGCCAGGATGCCATTGGCCTTCTTGGCCACCTGGGCACAGCCTGGCTCATGTTCAGCTGCTGTCACCAGCACCCCCAGGGCCTTTTCCTGTGGGCAGCTTTCCAGCCACTCTGCCCCAGCCTGTGGCACTGCCTGGGGTTGTTGTGACCCCAGGGCAGGACCTGGCACTTGGCCTTGTTGAACCTCACACCCTTGGCCTTGGCCCATGATCCAGCCTGTCCAGATCCCTCTGCAGAGCCTTCCTGCCCTCCAGCAGATCAGCACTCCCACCCAACTTCTTGTTATCTGCAAACTGACTGAGGATGTATTCGATTCCTTGTCTAGATCATTGATAATAATACTAAACAGAACTGGTTCCAGTACCAAGCCCTGGGGAGCACCACTGGATTCATCCACTCCATCCACCACCAGTCTCTGGGCCTGGCCCTACAACCAGTTTGCTTTCACAACGTACAGAGTGTACCAATCCAAGCCAATTCCTCGGGGAGAATGCTGTTGGAAATGGTGTCAAAGGCTTTACTGAGTCTAGGCAGACCAACCACATCCACAGCCTTTCCCTCATCCAAGTAAACATCCTGTCATAGAAGGAGATCACATCGGTCAAACAGCACCTAACTTTCACAAACCCATAGTGGTTGGCTCTGATCCCCCTGGTTGCTTTGCAGGTGCCACATGATGGCACTCAGGATGATTTATTCCATGTGTCTTGGATTGTGGGACCTTCATTCTGCTCCCTGTCCCTGTCTTCCAGCTCAGGGAGCTGGGTACCCTCAGAACAACTTGTCCTGCCATTAAAGACTGTGGCAAAGGTACCCTTAAGCACCTCAGCCTTTTTCTCATCCTTTGTCACTATGTTTCCACGTGGCATCCAATAAGGGATGGAGATTCTCCTTAGCCTGCCTTTGTTGGGAATATATTTATAGAAACATTTTTCATTGTCTTCTATGACAGTAGTCAGATCAAGTTCTAGTTGGGTTTTGGCCCTTCTAATTTTCTCCCTGTATAATCTCACAACATATTTGTAGTCCTTCTGAGTTACATGCCCTGTCAAAGAGCATAAACTCTCCTTTTTCCTGAGTTCCAGCTAAAGCTCCCTGTTCAACCAGGCTGGTCATCTTACCCAACACTTTGTCTTCTGGCACACGGGGACAGCCTGCTCCTGTGCCTTTCAGATTTCCTTCTTGAAGAATGTTCAGCCTTCCTGGACATCTTTGCCTTTCAGGACTTCCTCACAAGAGTTTCTGTCAACCAGTGTCCCAAACAGGCCAAAGTCCGCCCTCCAGAATTCCAAGACAGCAGTTTTGCTGACCCCCATTCTTTTTTCCCTGAGAATTGAAAACTGTCATTTTGTGATTACTGTGCCCAAGACAGCCAACCATCACATCACGCACCAGTCCTTTTCTGTTCACAAACAACAGTTCCAGCAAATGCCTTCCCTAGGTGGCTCACTCACCAGCTGTGTCAGGATGTTATCTGCCACACACTCCAGAAACCTCCTGTGCTGTTGTATTCTCAGTGGACATCTGGTAAGTTGAAGTCACTCACAAGAACAAGATCTAATGCTTGTGAGACTTCTCCCAGCTGCTTGTAGAATATTTCTTCTGCCTCTTCATCTTGGCTGTGTGGTCTATAACAGAATTCCACCAGGATATCTGCTCTGTTGGGCTTCCCCCTGATTCTTACCCATAAACATTTAACCCTATCATCATGATTATTAAGCTCTAGATAATCAAAACACTCCCTAGCACACCGGGCTACCCCACCTCCTCCCTTGCTTATCCCTTCTGAAGGTTTATAGCATTCCATTGCAGCATTCCAGTTGCACAAGTCATCCCACCATGACACTGCGATGTCGATTATGTCAGTATTCCTGCTGCACAATGGCTTCCAGCTCCTCCCATTTCTTGTCCATGATGTATGCATTGGTGTAGAAGCAGTTCATTTGGGATATTGATCCTGCCATGTTTTTGGGGGGAGAAGCACTAATGCTTATGTCACTATTCTCAGGGACATCTATGGTTTCTAATGCCTCAGTAGCCTTCATGTCTTTGCTGTTGCATGGTCCTCATTGCCGACCTCTACTGAGATGGCCATGTGAGGGACCCTGCAAGCACACCATTGCTCAGACAGTGTTATGCTGCCCCCAGGCTTATCTCTAGCAGGCCTGGTTTTATCCCTTTCCCCTAGTCTCTCTCAATGAGTCCTGGTGGCTCCTGTGCAAGTTCTTTTTCCTTCTTTGAGACAGGTGTGCCCCATCTGTTGCCAGCAGGCCTGGTGGCATGTAAACCAACCCATGATCAAAGAAGCCACAACTTTGCCACTGACACCAAGCTCAGAGCCAGCTATTGATCTGTGATCTTTCTGTTTCTTCTCTAATCGTTCCCTGCAAATGGCAGGAGAGAGGAGAACAAGAACTATTTGTGCTCCTCATCCCTTAACCAGTTATCCCAAGGCCCTAAAATCTGTTGCCCATAGACAGAGGCCAGCAGAGCCATGAGCCACATGACCAATTCCCCCTACTCACCATTACATATCGCGTATTTGTGAGCAAAATCCTGGGAAGGGGAGAAAAAGCAACATGAAGGTTCTTATTTCTGAAAATCAGAATGAAGAGGCTGTGGGAGGAGGGAAAGAATATGTCCTAAGACAAGGCCAAGAAGCAGACAGGAAGAAATAGTATTACCAGCAGGTGATGATTTTGGCAGGCAATTTTTAATAGGTGTTAAGTTGAAGAATAGTAAAAGAAGAAAATAAAATACCAAAATTTGTTATGCTACAAAGGTTTTTGCCTATTACAGCTTGTCATCCTTCACCTCTTGGGATACATATTTTGCTGTGTGTTACCCCTAGTCATAAGATCTAAGCATTGTATTTTGCTGTTGATGCAGACAGCAAAGATATTAAAATGATTGTAAATTATGGGGTGTGGGGTGCCCCTTTCGTATGTAAAGATTTTGGCATAATAGGTGAACTACTGAGGCAGCTCTAAGTTTAAAATTTTGGTTTGATTCTGGCATTTCTGGAATTCTAAGCATAACTTCACAAATTTAATATTCTTTCAACCTGGTTTTTCTGTAGGGAATTTTAAAAGAATCAGCAGTAGATGTAATTCTGTCATGTATATACATAGACAATTACACTCTCTTTAACTTTTAGAATATTCACACATGATTCTATGCAATTCTCTGTCTAGAAAACTAAAGAGGCAGGAGGATACCTTCACAAAAATTTTGTTGACTTGTTTATGCACTTTCAGTGGTTGAAGGAATGGGATTCTAGAAGAAAACTCTTATAAAATTATATATTACGTATAATATGTACTTTCTTATAAATATAAGGCATTATGTTTTTAATACTAGAATGTTTTCTTTTTATGTTTTCTTTTTGCAAGTTCTCACACAATGATGCTTCCTTTATAATTACTTCGGGTTTTTTCAGTTATCACTCTTTTTTTCCCCTTCTTTTTACTTTTTTTGTGAATTCCTTGGAGATCTCAGGATTATTGCAGCTTTATTTTTTATTTAACATTTTCTATTTTTTTAATGTAATATATGATGCAAAATCAATGGTATTCTATTGGATTCTTCCCTCAATATGTATTGCACTTTTCTTGTCTGGGTTCAAATAGATTTAATCAAAACATGAAATGTAATTTCTCAGTGTTGGCCCTTTTGATTAAGTCTCTAGACTCTATGCTTATGAAATCTATGAATTTATTAGTTTACTTAGCATGATAGTTAATTTCAAAGTATGATCTTTTCACTTTACACCAAAAAAAATCCAGTTTATGCTAATAATTAAAGTACAGCCCTATCTGAAAAGTGACTATATAATATGTCACCTTCTTTATTAGACAAGGACTCTGTGTATACAGACAAGACATTATGGAGATCTCATAAGCAGTGTGAGAGACAGCAAGAACTAAACAAGAGAGGGGGAAAAACTAACCTTCACAGGTGCATGTGAGCACTGTAGGAATTTCTGTCCTTCTACTGAGAGAAGAGCCCAGTTGCACCAAAACAAAAAAAAGGATTAAAGGAAGAGCCTAAGGTTTTGCAGTGTTTGCTTGTTTCTATGCTTCAATAGGAAATAAATGGCTTGGGAGCCAGCTTGAGATGCATTTAACAGTTGCAGAATGTAGCATGCCAGACTACATGGACCTGTAGCATGGTCCTGCCAGGAATATAGCGTGGACAGGCTATGGCTGGTCCAGGCTAGAGGACTTTATCCACTACTCTTTGGCCTTCTGTTCGTATACCGGAATGTGTTAGTGTCTTCTGAGGGGACCGTGGTAGGAAGGCAGAGGCTGAGATGCATTCAAGAACTAATCAGAAATAACTGAAAGCAGAGGAGGGAAGTATATTACTGGGGGTCTAACCAGATGCACTGTGGATGGTAGTTTGCTGCTACCATTGCAGGCTGCCAGCTTAGGTAAAGTGTCATTGTTTTATTCACCCCCTCCTCCATTGCCCCAGTAAGTCTGCCTGGAAGTGCCTGAAAGCAAAATTTGCACTGAAATTCTAAATGCAAGTAGCCCTAATATTCTTTTTTCTATAAAATGGGTTTGTGTGAATAAATCTCTACAGTAGAGACTGGCATACAAGCCCTTTTCTAATCAGTCATTGTTGGAATACTAATGGAAGCCAGCTCAGCACTTTTAGGAAGCCTCCCCAGGGGAGTCTAATATTGCCTCAAAAGTAATTCTGAGATCTGAGAGTAAATTTTCAATTATAAGAAAATTTGAGTTCTTAGGACAGTCCAAAGCAAACTGAGCATACAACTCTCAAGCTTTCTGGGCCAAGCTTCCATTGCTCATGAAGCTTTAAGAATGGAAGACTGCCCTTAAGGACAAAGGTTGTTTCTGCCAGTCCTGTCTCTGCTGTTTCTAAAACATTGAAAAGCCCATCCCTCCCTGCCCCAACTCAGATGGTAATTTCTCTGTGCATGTTAGGAAGGAAATACTGAATCTCATTTTCTGGTATTTTAAAATATCTACATGGTTGTAACCAGCACCAGTACTAGAGAAACACCAAGGAAGTAGTAAAGCTGAACACCAGTTAGTGCCATGCAGGGAGGGTGTAAGAAAGCATTTTGAGTTATCATAATTGCAATTTTGCCAAGGTGTCAGTTTCCCAAAAGAGCTGGACGAAGGAATCCTGCCACAGTATCTGGGACCAGCACCATCAAAAGAGAGAGTAGGAAACACATGAAAACAAGTAGGTTGCTAATGGCTCTTACAGCTCCAAAAATGGATGTACAGATTCTACTGATCCCCTGCTGGGAGAAATTATAGGAGACTCAGTCCTGACCTTTCCCATTTGTCAAGACCAGAAGCTATGATGCACCCCCTGCCTGGCAGGTGAGTGTTTATACACACCATCAGCCCCCTCTTTGTCCCTAATAACCACATTTATAGCACCTAGAGTAAAAAAATTGTGTGTCAGTCTTATGAGGTAAAAATAACTAGAGGCCAAATACTTAAGAATCTTCCCAGCAAAATTATGTAGGGACCTGAAGTAGTCCTGATGCTGCTAGAACAATTTTATCTATTTTTACATTCGGAAAGGTAATGTTGAAACCAGTTAGAAGGTGTCTAGTACAGGAGAACATTAACTTAGTAGTAGTATTTCCACCTTCATAACAGAAACAATGTGTCACAAACTACAGAGAAAAAAATGAAAGAAACAAATGGTAAGAAAATGCTTTTTCGTCCTTATCCCTATAATAGCATGCATGGGTATTGTTTTAAAAATCTAATACTGCCAAACTAGCCAAGTGAAAATAACTGGTCACTACTTCTAGAATAGACTGGGTTTGAAATTGGTAAGATTTTTAAAGAGACTATACTTGCACAGCGTCTATTTACCTTGGCAAGTATTCTTCTTGAGTCACACATTCCCCAAAATGACGTAATGTTTAAAGGTCAAAATACAGCATTAAATATGTGTGAGATATTTCCTGTAGTTGCTGAAGGACAACTCCTTTAATCCCCAGCCGTTACAAGACAAAGAACCTGCCTTTTCATCCTTCTAAACATGATTAGTGTCTTGCAACATTTTACTTGGTCTTGCCTCTAATTACTTTGCAGTTTATTCTTCTTTGTACTCCTGCATCTCATTTACTTACCATCTCACTTCAGGGTTCCAGTGTACATTTTCCAACATCTTTTCTGCTTCTCACACTTTCTATCTCTTAGCAACATTTCGCAGTGCCCTGTTCAAATCAATTATCCTCCCCATACACAGAATGACAGCAAGTCCTGGTATATGCAGAGAGCATTTTAGGATCAACTTAATTTCTAAGAATGCCTGTTTAATGAAAGTTCAACTCTGCACTAATTTAATGCACCTAAGCATATATGAAAATTTTCTGAATTGGGGCAAACAATGTTTTGCTTTTAAGCTAGCAGAACTCTATCAGGATATTGAAGCTCAAAGGCTGCTGCTGTACTGTAGCAACTAAACTTGGGATAGTTTTTGTTAGTTAATGTATGTAACCTGCATAGGTTTTTTTGCAGTCTGAATTTTCCGCTGAACTGTACAAGCTTACGTGACTTAACAGAAAACAAGCACTAATTTTAAAGAAAAAGTGTCTATCTTCTTGATGTCAGCGCCACAGAAAGTAATGGAAATGCATGGACTTTTGGGTGGCCAAAGCAGACTGCTGAGCATTACCAGTTATTGTCAAAATATACACACCAAGGTTTGTCATTAGTGCTGAAATAAATAAATTAGCAAATGGAGATAATGAACACATTTCCAACAATGCCCCGGAAAAAAGCTGGAACCAATTCAGGTGCAAACCATGTGCATTACAATAATAAAGATAAAGATAATAATAACAACAGTAATAATAGTAAAATTTAAATTCAAGTCAAGATGGACCTAAGAAGCATTTAATAATTTCTCTCCAAAGAGGATTATGTAAAACTTTCGGCTGACTCTATAGCATCTATATAGGCTGAAGTACAGCACTAAAACAGTTAAAATCGTTCAGAACAGAAAACATTTACAAAATGCTTTCTACATACTAAAATACTGTATAAATTTACATTGTGGAAAGCCCTGGTAGGGCTCACTAAAGTTTAAATGGTTACCTTAGCACTTGATTTATGTCATCCATTACCAGCTATTACGTGTAAAGGGAATGGCTCATCAGCTGAGCCTGACTTGGGGACCAACAGGCTGCTTTGGAGCCTGTTGTTCACTCATAGCTAGTTTGAATGCCACTAGCTTCCAAGAAATTAATATTTGGAGTCACTGGAACAAAACCCCCTACTATGATTAGTACAGTTACCGACTGCAGCAATACTCAACCACAGTTCTTTCATAGCAGTCAAAAGAGTCTCTTTGACACAAAGATCTATAAGAAGCCAAATCATGACCAGAAGATGAGAGGCAGGCAAAGCAAAATCAGCTAGAAATGAGAATACTCTAATTTCATTATTCTGCCAATACAGAAATTTGATTGGATTTTTTTCCTTTAAATTTTAAATTTTACACATTTACTCTTCCATTCTTGTGGCAATAGAGGAGATGATATTTCATGATATGAAATGACTGAAGGATGAAGATGGGTAGAGACAGTTAGGAGAGATTTTAGTACAACCAACAAAACTCAGCACATCAGAGTTAAGTATTCAATGAGGCTTCTCACACGTATTTCCATTTTTATATAGTAGGTGCTTTGGTGGAGACTGTAAGGAGAGGGAGCAGATGAAGGTATAATTTGCAGTCTTCATGGTCTGTCTGCATTGGCCTTGAATGCACAAAAGGAGCTGAGTAACTTCCACTGGGCAGGCAAAACCCCTCCTTCTAACAGCTCCTACTGTTTCTCATTGGTGCTTGGAAACAGGAGGCCATGAGCCCTGGTGCTCTTTGCTTGTCCCCGCAGCCTGTGTCTGATCTTCTCCAATTACTTCTGTGTTACAGTTAGTGTTGAATTATTGTGCTAGGAAACTGCTTGGAAACAGACTTGAAATTAGGAATGAAATAATTAGAATAGACATTATTTAATTTCCTTCAAAGTATTAAAATGAATTAGTTTAGTATTTGAGAGGAAAGGCCATGATTTGAGATTAAAATGGAGAGTGGCAAATTAAGCACTAGCTGTCACCAGCTAGCACTAGCTGACCTCCACAGTCTTATGTGGAGACCTGTGAGCTAGCTGGCATTGCACCCAGTGAGCTCACATTGCAGGACAGCTTCATGACAATACAGTCATTAATCCTGCAAAAACTCAGGCACCATTTTTTAAACAACAAGAATGGGCCCAAAACCCCAACTGTCTCAGCATGTCTTCATAGAAGATATGCTCCAGCCCTCTTTGTGGCCCTTTGGACTTATTCCAGTAGGAGCCCTATAGCTGGATGTAGCACTGCAGGTGCGGTGTCATGAGATCAGAATCGAGGGGCAGAATCCCTTTCCTTGTCCTGCTGGGCATGCTGCTTTGGATGCAGCTCAGGACATGCTTGACTCTATGGGATGCAAGTGCACATTGCTGGTTCATGCTGAGCTCCTTAACTACCAACATGCTCCAGTCCATCTCTGCAGGGCTGCTCTCAATCCACTCATCATCCAGACTGTACCCAGGTACCCATGTTGGTGTACACCCAACTCAGGCGCAGGACTTTGCACTTGGCCTAATTGAACATCATAAAACTCACACTGGCCCATTCCTCAAACTTGTAAAGATCCCTCTGGATGGCATTCCTTCTGTCGAGACTATCAACTGCACCTAGAGTATCAACTGAGCTTAGTGTTGTCAGCAAACTTGCAGAGGGTGCACTCAATCCCACTGTCCATCCCACTGTCCAATCCCACTGTTGAAAACAAAGATGTTAAATAATACTTATCTCAGCATGGATCCCTGAGTGACCCAAGTCATCACTGCTGTCCACCTGGACATCAAGCCATTGGCTGCAGCTCTCTGAGTGAAACATCCAGCCAATTCCTTATCTCTTAAATGTTCCACCCATGAAATCCATGTCTCCCCAGTGCAGAAACAAGGATGTAGTACAGGACAGAATCAAATGCTTTGCACAGGGACAAGCAGATTATGTCAGTCGTTCTTCCCCCATCCACAAATGCTGTGACCCCATTAGGAGGACCCCAAATCAGGCAGGCATGATTTGCCCTTAGGGAAGCCTTGTTGGCTGTCACCAGTTTCTTCCCTGTCCTCCATGTACCTCAGCACAGTTTCCAGGAGGATCTACTCCACTATCTTTCCAGGCACCAAGGTGAGACTGACTGGTCTGCAGCTCCCTGGGTCTTCCTTTTTAATCCTTTTTCAAAATGTGCGTTATGTTCCACTTCTTCAGTCACTGGGAACTTTATCAGTTTAAGTGAAGGAATATCTCCTTTAACCTTTACTAACCTCCTTGTTTGGCTTGATGGCACCATCACTTTCTCTAGGGATTGCTGGTTTATTTGTAACAAAATATATATACACAAAAGTACAATCTAAAATTGTTTTGAGGAATTAACTGGTAGTTTTTTCATTAGTGTTAATTATTCTTAACTGCACAAAAGGACTAGATGAAATCTGCTTAGATGTTCATTAAAATTACTGCATAACACATACCAACTGAAATGACTGAAAACTTTCAAATATCATGCTCACAGTAATTGGAGAAAATGCACATTTTTGTCTATCTTCCGCATAGGACATGAAGACTTAGAAAATCAATATAAAAGATGTTAGAACAAACTAAATTCCTGACAAAAGTTAATAAATTAATTGTGGATAAGGGGGAGAAGTATGTCTACTGTTGGAATACGCTATGCTTTTTAGCACATGTAACTTCAAGCTAAAGAATGTTTCATTAAGAGTAAACATCGTTTTTCCTCTCTGCCAAATCTCTCTCTCTTTTTTTTTTTTTTAGTTTATGTCATGATCTTCACTCATGTTGATGCTAAAGAAAAGGAAAGAAACCCCAGTGAATAGGACATTCTATCTCTTTAAGTGATAGTAGGAGTAGTAATAGTAGTCATAGTAGTAAAACATTTACTATAAAGTGAGATATAAATAGATAAATATAAGATAAGAAAACTAGGCTTTTATATTAATGCAGTAAAGCTAGACAACTAAAATGGAAATCTCATGGGACTGTTGCCTTCTGCCCATCCTTGCTTACCATGTGATATCAGCATAAAATTTATCTGAAGTTTTACAGCATGAGGGACTTGATTCCACATTACAGCATGATTTTGATCTTATAATCCTACCATATAGGAAACTCTCACAGAAAGAAGGCAAATAAATCTGGTATTAAGGGACATTGCCCTTGTTTCAGACATTTCTCATTATGAAACTGAAACATTTCATTTACACATTTAAAACTGACTTTTGGCAAGGCAGCAGTTCTACAGAGGAATCTTGGCTATTGAACAATAGTGAATAAAGGGCTCCACACATTTCCCCATCTGCTTTTCCAATTGTTAAAATGAAAATAACAACTCTGAATGGGAACGAAGTATTAATTTATACAACATTGCCTTGCAAAAAACATTTTTGTTGTTAATTTAAAATTTCTTGATCTGAAATCCCTCAGTACTGATTACATCCTGCAAACTTTATTCTCTTGAGATTAGTCTTCACTAATGGAGATGTTAACTGACAGAAGCTCAAACATGTCCTGTGCCTTTGTATTATCATGGTGTAACAGAGGTGATTGGGCCACGTTATCAGCTGATGAGAAGTGGTGCCAGGTCCAGCCTCTTCTTGGCAGAAGAAACAGAGAGATGCAAAAAATACACCCACTGTGTTCTTCTTCTAAATTGCTGCCAGCATTTGGATTAATAGTTGCAAAGCCATTACTTCAGGATTCTCAGTTCACAGGGACACACATTTAGCCAACAGCCAAAATGTAAATTAAAAGAAGCATTACTTACAGACTATCTACATAAATTCAAAAACCTTGGTTCCTGGTCAAGACAACACTTTGAGGCTATTGACTTACCACCTTCAGTTTATTTAGTTGGTACTTATCTAGTAACTAGTAGATGGATCAAGAATAAATGAGGAAAAGAGATTACTTCTCAAAATCGCACAACTCTTGGTGTATTCACGGAAACAAAAGCTTTTATCTCATGGGATGGAAGGAATGGTCAGCCATGTAACTATTGATCTTGATCAATGAAATTAGGGCTCGCTGGAGACTCTTCACTGAGAGGCAAGGATGCTGGCTCTGACACATTCATAAGAAAAGCTAAAACACAGTATGATTAAAAAAGACAGTTAATACAATATAAGAACAGTGCTCAGTAGCTGTGACAATATACAGGGAACTGTAACTCAGGAGTGCTTTTTTCCTTTCACTGAAGCAAGCTATAGGAAAAAGTAAACAAAAATGTATACTTTTCCTTGTTGTCCCCACCTTTGACCTCAACAAGGCCAGACAGAAACTGGGGATGGGGTGTCTGTCTTAGAGTCAGATGAATGGTTAAATGTCACTCTGAGGATAAATATATCAACCATGCACCTCTACCATCTATTGAACATTGAAGTGCCTTACTGCTCAGAGCTGCTTTCAAACACCTTCTATTGTCATCTGGATGTGTATGTCAGGTCCTCATTAGAAGTGTCTTTGTTGGATATTTTACAAATTACAGAATGAGAAAGGTATCAGGGGACTTGAGCCTAAAGGCGTTGCACCTGTTACCAGCATAAAGAAATCAAATACCATTCTGTGCATATTTTACTCACCATAACCACAAAATAAGCATTTCCTTGCATGTTGCCCTTTCCATGAAACAAGAAAAAAATCTGCAAAGATTTTTACAGGCTTTGTGCAGCATATCACCTGGACATGTATGTGCTAATCAGCTTCCCTGAGTTTTTTAGGCCTATTGGAAAAAAGATTAGAAATTAGGATTTCTGAAGAAGGCCATATGGAGATGCATAAAATCAGAAGATTACGTATGTTCCGTGTGCTTTGTAAACATCCAGAGGAGCTGATTTTACTGTGATATCTAGGACTCTCAGGGCAGCATTAACTCTTCATTCACAGCCAAAATCACTCATTTTAATATTAATGTTTTGGTTTGTGGCCTGTGGAAGAAAATGAACCATAATTACTCAGTCAAGTCATACTTGAAGATAACCGTCAGAGAACTTTCCTTGCTATACTTACTTAGGGCCTCAGAAATAAAGCAGATAGGAAGTTCTTCATATGAAATAAGCCAATGTTAAGACATGTATCATAAATTTGTACCATGATTATTCTTCACCTTACATGAGTGATTCTCAGAATTTTTTGTACCACATTCATTCTTTCTGCTAATCAGATTCATAAATCTGCCTTTTAAAATAAAGACAATGGGTTGATCACAGTCCTCATACAAGCTGTACAACTTCAAGTTGAGAGATGAAGTGGAAGTTCTCTTTAGTAATAAATAGATGATCTGCATATTTATTTCACCAGAAAATAACGGAAGAGAAAACTGTCAGCCTGATTGTCATCTGCAAAGATGTATTTCATGTACCTCGGAGCTGAAGATGATGAAAATAGACATATTTACATGAACATTACCTTCAGTCCAAGCATAAATTATATGGTGTTTTACTGTTGTGAACAAGATGCTCTGGAGCAAAAGCATATCACTTTAAAATAATAACATTTGTGATGACTGAGGAATAAAAGAAAAAAAAAAAGCAGAAATAAACAGTTTGTGCTGACAAACATTGTCAGATCTGTGTTCTGTCTTCTCCTGACTTGTGCACTTTGGTAACATGATGTAAACGCTGCATTCTTGCATGTTCATGTTTTGTTCAAGTACCATCTGCCAGGGACTGGGAAGAGCTGACTGGGTGCCTGCAAATGCAATTTCTGCAGAGAAACTTCTCTATTGACTACAGGAAAGACAGCTCCACCTACTGACATTTCTGTCTGTCTGCTTTTTAAAGGGTGAAGGTATTACTTAAAAGTGGCAACTAGTCTCATTTCCCAGAGGAAATGCAGTTCCCAAAACTGGGTACTAAGTTCTAAGTTGTAAAGCTAGCACTCAACATTAGGGTGTATTTTCTCTCTTAGGATAGCTCAGTGGTTCTGTAGATCCAATTATTTAAAACATGACATTCTGATAGTATGAGATCTTACAAAAGCAGTATCTTAGCACATTTAAATTGAGATATCAGTTTGACTTTAGCTGTGATCTGTCCTGCAATAGCCTAAGTCTTTCTCTTCGCTTTTGATCTCCTCATATTTTTCTGTATTGCAGGTGCTCAAATATTTATCTCTATAACCTACAGCATATTAGTCCTCAAAGGTCTTTCAAAGGATTTTTTAAGAAACCGCAAACTTTAGTCAGGTTTGTTTCTGATGCAACATTACTGTATATGATACATCACGGGGGTTTTTGAGACAATATCTAAAGCATGCTCAACACCATTGAGACAAATAACACTAAGCTTGGGCAGTACCAGGATTTGGAAGAGGATGACTCACACCTTCTGAGCAAAACTTGGTCCATGACCTCACAGAGACTACTTCTGACTTCTTTAGTACAAGTCAGAGAAACTGAAAGCACACCTTTGAAGTGGCCAGATGTGGAAAAGATGAAAATATCTGTTGTGCCTTGAACAGCCTAGACTGACTGCTGTAATGAGATGTTTGGGTGGAAATGTGAGTCAAGTGAGCTTGATCTGAATGCTAATGTAGCCGTAAGTAGAGCTGACCTGATTTCTACTGACTGAGTGGATGGGAAATGAACTTACACAACCTTTATTCTGCTTTTTCTGGGAGGGCAGATGTCAAAGACACATGCATCCCAGATTCTTAAAAAAATAAATTATTTTTAAAAATTCTATATGCCACAAATTTGCCCCCAGATTTTGCATAGCTTGACTCAATTCGCTCACTTAGAAGAACTAAACTTCTGAAGTCAAAACAAGCTTGCCTTGCTAATTTTTTATTGCCTGTGTACTTCCTTTCACTAATTAAAACTTTTTTTTAAAGTTTGATTCACATTTACAAAAGTGAAAATTAGCTTATCCAGTGTTGGTGATAAACACTGGTCAGTCCACTAACATATCCAGTAGATGGCTATTCAGCTAAAAGCAACTTGTAGTGGTATATTAATCACAACTTGCAAGAGAACTTTGCTTGCTACAGTGAAGACATGCAAAGGCAGAAACAAGAAAGTACCTTAGTGCCAGATATGGTGGTTATAAGTATAAGCTGGAAAACCAGTGGTGCCTGACTGTAAAAACTAATATGGCATGTTTTTTACTAGAATAGTGCCCAGTTCTGTGTAGAAAAAACCTCATTTAAGACTGAATCTATATATAAATATCAAAATTGCAAACTGCTATATAGCTTGAGGACAGGTGCCTGAGAGCTTCACTAGCAGTAGAAGATGATATTAAGTGAGTAACTTCAGCCAATATCTGAGAAATGACGGAATTATGACACAGAAACTAACATTTCTCAGATATGAGAAAAAGCTGCTTTGCCTGCATGTAGTGTTTCAGTGGCAGCTGAAGGAGTGCTAATTTTAACAGTGAAGAGGTAAATGAGCCAGCACTTCTACCAGAGAGGCATCACAGCCATTGTCAGGTTACCATGCAAATGGTCCACCTAGGCTGCTGTTGAAAACAAAGTTTGCAAGAGAATTCCTGTTTCTGAGCCTCAGAAACATAGCCTCTCCAGAGGCACACATTTCAAACTGAAATAAACCAACTCTGCCTCAGAAGCTAGGGTCCTAACTATTCTTTAACACCATACTCCCATTCATCATGTCTGATGTTTCTTTGCTAAGTCGCTTTATATGTATTATTTCATTACTATGCTGGAATACAACTCACTAAGTGCTTAGCACAAGAAGAACTCATTATGGCCCAAAGTCAGAAGTATTTCAACAATATAAAATTAACCCTTAGAATTTCTCTATTATCACTGCAGATGTGGTTCCATCTCTTTTCAATTCACATTACACATGCTGTAAATGTAAAGCTTTGGGAGCTCCATGGGACAGCTCCCAGAGGCAAAAGAATTTGTTCCGTTGTTTGTCAGGTGATTAAACACAACTATGTTGAAAGTCCTCTGTAGTGAAATTGTGCTACTCTTCAATAAATGCATTCAGTTAATCGAGTTAAGGTCTTAATTTTCAGAGTAAGGCAGCATTGGCTTTTTTCAAATTTTTAAAGCCGTTTCACAGGTGAAAGGCTGATAGTCAGAATAATTTCAGACAGGATCCAAGCCAAGAAACAAGGGAATAAATGAGGATGTTAGAAAGTTTGATGATAGACAAGCAGATTATACAAAATTATGTAAAAAACCATGGAGCTAGATGTAAAATAAAAAAAATTTACTCCTCCCCAGAAGTTGTCTGTGTAGAGTCTGCCAACACTATTGCTCAACAATATAAGGGTTTTGTATGTTTTATTAATATTTTTCACCAAGGCTTATCAAATTGTGTCACTAGTTTTTGATAGAGAAAACCCTTCTGCAGATCTCGAAAAACTTCCTGTTATGTGAATAAAGGATATGAATATTAGCGCATGCTTTCCAAGACACACTAATTTGTGAAAAATGAATGCCCTCATATTTCTTTCTCATTTTGTTTCTGCCTCATATCTCTTACCCCCATCCTCTCTTGTGCATTCTTACGGTTCTATTTCCTGTTCTGTCTGGAGAACTCAAATTTTTCTGTTGGCTTATGTTCTGTTATTATGAAGTCACAGTATGAGAAAAGTTACTGTAGGTCCACTGAGCCCCAGAAGAGAGTGCTCCAGTAAAAAGTGTGGACCCATTGCTAGGGACTGTAATGAAAATGAGGACAGTAGTCTATTGCCCACAGCAGTTTGATTTCACAAATTCAAAAGGGCTCGGGGAACTACACCATTACATAATTAACTGTTGAGAAACACCTGAAACTGGTGGAAATTTGGCATGGGGAAAGAATGGAGAATAAAAAACTCTGAAGTAAGTTTGCTTTCTGTGAGTTATTTTATGGCATGTCAAGAAAATGAAGATGTAAAAGCTATTTCTCCACGGTTTTGTAAAAATCCATTTTCTTCTGTTTTTTCCTGCTCTTCCCCCACCCCTCCTCCAAAAGATGTAAGATTTTACGGGCTTATTGTTTACATCTACTTTGCTAGGCCTTAGTTTCTTGACGATCTTTAAACTACCAACAGCATGAAAATAATTTGTTTAATCTGAAATTATATTTGAAATACACGATAAAGAATCAGACTCTAAAGTGTGTAATTTATCCTTGCTTAAATTCTTAATTGATTTTCTGTTTTGTTTCCCTCTTTCATTTTTCCCATTTTGGCATGTAAGATTGTTGGTTGTTGCCATGGTAATTCTAAGTTTTTTTTACTGTTATTGAAGCTTTTCAGAAGAGAGGCCCTTCTTTATGCACATTTTATTTCCTGTAGAACAAATGATCACACTGACTGCTATTCAAGTGTATAATGTAGCATCATCTTCAAGACAGTGTTATGCCTAGATTCCCAAACTCTTGCCATAGCTAACTCTTGTATACACTTCCTGAATGAAATCTGAGGTAAGTCCTTTCTAATCTATCCACAGAAATAAGAAATGTCTTTCAGGACTCAGCTGCCATCCTAATTTTCAACTGTAATTATGTCAACACTCCTCTATCTCTAAGCAAAGCAAAATGCTTCACTTATAGCTCTTCAGCATGTTAATGCAAATATAGTTTTACTGAACTGTTATTTTCATTCCCTACCTGTGCCCTTACACACTCTGGAAATATATCTCTCTTTCATCAACCATAAAATATTGATTTTCATTTCTATGTCTCCTAGTCTTACCTCCCATGTTTTACTTCCTCACCCTCAGAAATTCAGCTCCTTCCTCTAATCTGTCCATAGTAGTAGTCTTTGTTGCCTGTTATTTATAAAAACAAATAACTATTTTCACATACTTCCTTATGGTCAGAAATAACTTTCACTAACTATCTAGGGCTAAATAATCTCTATTGCAAGTGTAATGATAAAACTCAGAACACATCATCAAAAACCTCTGTAGAATTGTTGTCATTCCTAGTTTTAAAAGTGCAATTAAATAAGTTTATTTATATTTTGGTGTCATTTCAGGCATATAGTAATAGAAAGGAATCAGAACACCTCATGTTGTGATGGTGTCCACATTTTACAATCTATTGTGTTTTGTCAAGCACGAGCATTATAGCTTTGGGTAATGTGCACACACAAATATATGTAGTTATATCTACAAATAGCTTTATGCATGAGTCTATATCGAAAGTACATGTACCTCTATATATTTATTTTTTTAAGTTATAATTTAAGTATATATTTAATTTTTTTTTAATTTGAGGAGAGGAAAAATACAGGAGGAAAGTGATCACCTTCTTAAAGTTTTCTGTAAAAATACAGAGAATAGAGCAGGATTCTAAAACCGAAGATTCTAGAAGTTTCTTGAAAAGATGGGATAATTGGAGAAGTGCAATAGCACCAGAAGGCATGGAGGCTTTGGCAACAGGCAACATTTTTTTCTTTATTCATTGTCTCAGAGAGGTGGAACAAAACTAGGGGAGTCTCAAGACAGCTCTGCAGGCTCAAGACCAAACAAGTACAGAAACCAGTTCTCTTATTCTTTGCTAAGCCACACATTTGCTTGCCTGCAAACCTATCAGCACAGATTAATGTTTGCTTTTCTTCTTATCCCTACCAGACTAGTGCAGCTCCATTTCAGTGAACTGTCCACTTGGCTTTCACACCCTCGGCTCTCACCCTGAATTAACATTACCTCTCTTGTGCCACAGAAGCAAAATGGTGTTTGAGAGCAGCCTATGAGGGAAAGTGTGCTCAACTTCCCGGTTCTTGGTAGCTCAGTGAGAAAATTCAGGACTCGTCACTTCCCGCTCTGAGAGCACAGAGCACAACAAATCTCTTTCTGTGGCATATTGAGGTTTTGCTGCACTATCACTCCTCTAGTCTTGTTATCCTCTATTTGTGCTGCAGAACCCTCTGTGGCCAGTTATTGTATGAGCTACTTTGGAACAGGAAATGATGAAGCTTTAACACCATTAGTCCCATTATTGTTCAATATGTTAGGATAATTCTTTTTAGATTCACAAAAGTTAACAAAGGGCTTTTCTAAATAGAGCTTGAATGTCTTAAAAATAAATCTGAGTCTTTAATGCTCTGTAATTATCTTGTCTATTATCTCATCTGCCACTTAATCTTTCATGCTTTCTCCTGATCTTTTAACTATATGGAGGGGCTGCCATTAAAAAAAAAAAACATATCTCTTCAAACAAATTCTGGGCATTTCTGATTTTTTTCTCTTTTGAAGCTTCATAAAATTCCCTTAAAGGAAATTAGTTTCGGGTCTTCATGCAGAGATCAACGGCTATTTAAAATTTGAAAATATCTAATTATGTGATTACATTAGAGTTCCTGAATTTGAAGCAAAAATATTTTTGACTTTCCTAAAACCACAAAATGATAGTTCTATTACTTCCCTGTGTTAAGTTGCATACGAAATTTTTCTGCCCAGACATAGTAGCATTAAGGTGTATCTGTAAGGGTCAGTTTCTAAATTTTTCTTAGAAGACATGAACTGGTGCTGAGTCCCACATGGGATTAGATGCATTGGCTCAACAACATTGGCTTAGAGGCAACACACCATCTGAGAACTGTAATTTGGCTTCATGCTATGTTTTAATGCATTTTTAATCCAAATTTTATGGCAGGTAATCTGTAATCAGTGATAACTTCATCACAGCTGTACACAGAAGTGTAAGGGGCCCAGTAGTTTGCTCCTGCCTTAATCTGACAGTCTAATTCTGCACAACTGAGTACATAGGGAGGTGGTAGAGGGAAGATTACCTTCTGCTTCCATTTTCGTCACAGAACCAAAGGCCAGTGATAGCAATTAAATGCATAGAGAACTTATCAACAATTTCCCTGTCTGTGACCACTGCCACAGTAAAAAGTTTCATCTCATGTTTGCATGGAATTTTGTGCTTTTCACCAGACAGAGGAGAGGGTGGGATCCCTCTCTGGCAGCACTCCCAATGACCCCCCTGGAAACTCTTGGCCTTTTGGCCTCAAGGCACACCACCAGTGCATGTTGATGTCCCCAGGCCCTCCAGGCTCTTCCCTGCAAAGCTGAGATGGAATGCAGCACAGGGACCTCACTGGCTGTGGAGAGTCTCTGCCAGCAGGGCTGGGGACCTGTGTGGGATGGTGCAGGAGGAGACTGTGGGGTTGCCCTGACGCTGCAAGAGGGGGTTGTTGTGAAGCTTGTGGGAATGTTCAAGGCTGGTGATGGTGGAAATATTCAAGGCTGTTGCTGGTGTCTGTGGGGAAAGGATTGAAAGTGGGGGACTGAGATGGGCACAGTAAGACTCGGAGGTGGAGAGGGATGGGAAGCCCATGGTTTGGGCCATGGCACAGGTAGGCTTTTCTTGCGTGGCAGTCTGCTTCTTGGGTGGCTCTGGGAGTCCTGGGATGCTTGGAGTTTGGAGCTTTGCTCTCCAAAAAACGCCAAGCCAAGGTGTGCAGGTCAGCAGATGGTCCTCATTCCCCAGCAGTACCTTTTGTGCAGCCTGAGCCCAGAAGAGCAGTGCAGCCCTCTCCTGCCTTCCAGCCATGGCCATCGGGTTCGGGGCCGGAGGAACTGGGCTGCTGCTGTAGGGAAGGGTCAGAGGAAAGCGCAGAGGCTGTGGTGGGGATGACCGGAGCCATTTGGGTGTGGAGGCACCAGGAGGGAGAGGGTTGTCAGCATGGCGTGTCCATGGACCTGGCTTTGCTTCAGGTCAGGTGTCCTGGCTGATGGCCACAGGGCTTGGACAGCCATGCTCTGGTGCTTGGAGAGGGAAGGCTTGGGGAGTATGACTGAAAGGGACTCTGTTGCAGCATTTATATAAAGAAGTTCACAGCACATTCCAGACATTCTCCCCTTTTGTTTTCCCCCACTGATGAGACATTGCTAGAAACATTGCCTGCAGTGGCTTTCTTTGTTTTTGAGAGAACCATGCTCTGAAAAGCTTCAGGATCCTTGTTCAGGGTCCACAAAGCCAATAATCTTTCAGCACCAGCACAACAAAATGGAAAACCCCAGCCAGCAAGTAAGTTCCATGCAGCCACTTGCCAGTCCCTCCCCACTGGGGAGGAGAATTGGAAACAAAAGGATAAAAATTGTGGGTTGAGATGAGAACCCTAATAATTTTTATAATAACCATCTACTATGACTAATAGTAATAATAGTAATGAAAAAGAGATACAGAGATAAAATAACACCTCCCCCAAGTTAGTGTATTCACGTGCAATGTACCAAGCGTTTTGAGAGACGTGTGCTCTGGAAAGCTCCTGATGTTCATTCCAAGTGTTTGAAGGCCATAAGCTTTGCTCCCAGCATGTCCAGGGGCATGGCAGGTCCACCGGCAGGGCCTGTCAAGCGCTCCCCTGCAGCCTATCGGGCAGAGGTGTCAGAAGTCCTTGGAGGTCTCCCTCGGGGGCGCGCCACCGGCCCCCTCGTCCCGGCAGTGGGATCGCCGTGGGGCCGTGGGCGCAGCTGGTAGCGCCAGCGCGGGGCCGTGCCACGCGCCCTCTGCGCGGCCGCGCCGACCACGTACTCCTGGTAGTCGTCGTCCGCCCTGACGGCGTGCAGGATGCGGCCGAAGCGCTGCCTGCAGAGCGGGCACGTGGCGCACACGGCAGCCCACTGCCGGATGCAGCTGAAGCAGAAGGTGTGCAGGCAGGTGTCCACGTGGGCCGCATCATCCACGTCGTCCAGGCAGATGGGGCACAGCCCGGCCACCGCTGCCTCCCACTGCCCCCGGCTCGGGCCGGCAGAGCCGCTCTCCTGCAGAGCCTCCTCGGCACCCGGCACCATGTGCTGCCAAGAGACCAAGGGACGGGCCTGGTGCCGGAGCCTCTGGCCCCAGGAACCGGGCAGCAGAGAAGGCCCAGAGTGTGGGCAGGGAAAGGGGACAATGGCCTCCTGAAGGGTGTCCCTATGGGGCAGAGAGAGGAGACAAGGGTGTCCCAAAGGATCTCCGTATGGGGCAGAGAGAGGAGACAAGGGTGTCCCAAAGGGTCTCCCTATGGGGCAGAGAGGGGAGACAAGGGTGTCCCAAAGGGTCTCCCTATGGGGCAGAGAGAGGAGACAAGGGCCTCCTGAAGGTTGTCCCTGTGGGGCAGAGAGAGGAGACAAGGGCCTCCTGAAGGGTTTCCTTTCAGGGCAGAGAAGGGAGATAAGAACCTCCCAAAAGGTCTTCCTATGGGGCGGAGAGGGGAGACAAGAGCCTTCTGAAGGGTTTCCTTGTGGGGCAGAGAGAGGAGACAAGGGCCTCCCAAAGGGTCTCCCTATGGGGCAGAGAGGGGGATTCAAAAGCCTCCCAGAGGGTCTCCTTGCAGGCTGGAAAGCGACGGACCAGCCCCTCAGCTGCATTGAACACGTGCCTCCCGCTCCGCTCCCCCCAGGCATGCTGCCCTCCCTTCCAGGAGATACCTCCTTCCCCATTGTCCCCCCAGCCAGCAGGACTCGAGGTGGCACAGGGTACCTGCAGGAGGCAGTCAGGGAAGGAGGAGGTGGCCAGGAGCCCTGAGGGGAGCTGTGAGGCACTGCCGGGGCAGGGTCCGGATCGTGCCGAAGGCCTCACGCTGCGCCGTGTGTGCGAGCTCGGGAGCCTGTGGCACTCGGCTCTTGGACCCCAGAGGGGAAAGCTCCTGCACCACGGCGTGTCGGATTTCTTTTGGTGCCCTTAAATCCCCCAGTGTGTCAGGTCTTACGGTGAGTGGTGCCCCTGTGCCTTCTCCAGGGTGAACTGTCCCAGCCCTCCCAGCTTTTCCTCATAGAGAGACACTCCAGTTCCTTCACCATGTTTGTGGCCCTTCCCTGGGCTCTCTCCAGTGGCTCCTCATCTCTCTTGGGCTGCAGAGCCCAGAGCTGGGCACAGCACTCCTGGTGTGGTCTCACCAGGCAGAGGAGAGGGTGGGATCCCCTCCTGTCCTGCTGGCAGCTCTCCCAGTGACCCCAGCAGGGCTGGCCTGGGTTCCTCCTGGGCCCTCCTAGCCGAGCCACTGTCGGTTCATGGCGTTATTCCTCCCCAGGCACAGCTTTGGCATCCCCTTTTGTTAAACTGCATGAGGTTCCCGTTGCCGCCTTTCTCCAGCCATTTAAATAAAATTCTTAAAACACTTTGAAAAATACAAGGCAATAGTAAGAATGTCTAGATTAAAAGGTGCAATAAGGTGGGGAAATACTATCTTTAAATTCAAGGGAGCATAAAGGAAAGAGAAACAAGAATGAAGAATTAAATTTTCAATCTTCTTGAAGAGAAAATGGTGAAGGGGTTTGGGATCCAGTTGTATTCTCTGTAGGGTGAAACAAAACAACTGTACATCAGTATGTCATTGCTGTCTTTTATCCTACTCCTGACTTTGAGAGTCTTTTTCCACCTCACCTTTGGCCTTCAGAAGATACAGATATCTCTAAATTTGTTGTCTTGGTTTGCTTTGCTTTTTTCCCCTAAAATCTAGGAAGTTACATTTCATTAAGAAAAAATTTTAATGGGAAGTTCAAATATAAGGTTTAACCCCACCCATCAGATGTACCTTTGCTCTTCAGATCCTCCCTTCTTTTATCCTTTTGCAGGTGCAATCTATACAGAGTAATACTGATAAATGCAATGTACAACAGTGGTCCTATAGCATCTGAGTCATCCTGCAGTCTATATCCTTTACTGAATTCTCAAACTAGGCTGAGAGTCTACCACATATCTCTAGGTTTAAACTTCATGTAAACAAACCTGAATGTTAGCAACTGACATTTTAAAGCATTTTTATATATACTGAATGATTTATGCAGGCTTAAGGTTGAACCCAGATCTTTTTCTAAATCATAGAATAATAGAACCATAGAATGTTAAGGGTTGGAAGGGAGCTTAAAGACCATCTAGTCCCAATCCCCCTGCCATGAGTAGGGACACCTTCCACTAGACCAGGCTGCTCAGGACTTTATCCAACCTAAAAAATAAACATCTACCTGGAATATTGCTCTGCACCTCTGGGATGTTCTTTCTTCAGAAAAACTTCTCATCAAGTTCAAAGCTGATTTCTGAAAAGCATTTAGGTAATGTCTAGAATTCACTGACTTAAAATTTGGCATGTATCACATGAAAACACACACTTGATGATCTCTCACTGAAAGATAATAATAATAAAAACAATGTTCTAGAGAGTTACAAGACCATTTATTATTTGTATTCCAAGAATGTTTCATGTGAGTATTAAGGTGGCTTCTGCATGAGCAATATCCTCATCACAGGAAACTGCATCACTTGGCACATGCAAATGTACTGCATCAATTTAGAATGATTTGCAACTGACTTTTGATTTTGTCCTGCAGCTGCAAGGAGAACCTTGCAACTGACAATAAGGAAAAAAAAGTCATCATCACCTCGGTATCTCAAAATTAATTTAGTTGTGTTGCTTGTCTGTCTCGTCAGAACCTTGTTGCCATTTAGATAGTATGTAAAAAAATTCCAGATACTTTAAGAAAGGCATGAAAGAGAGCAAGCTTTAAAAGGAAGGGGAAGAAGAGGGGACCCATGAAGTACATTTGGGTACTAAAAGCAGCTATTGAAGCAAATAGCAAATTATTTTATTTTTTTCAATAACATTTTCTTATCCTTTTTGAATACTCCGTACAAGTTTTATACACCCAGCAAGGGAAACTGAAATCAATAATGAGGGGGATTAGCATAATAAACTAGAGTTAAATATATCACAATAATGAAAAGGAATCTTTCTCTCTTTATTAGACTAAAGGATAATCAATGACACTTGTAACAAAAATGCATTAACGTTTGGGGATTAATCTTAAGTTGTATTTAATGTTTTAAAATGTTTGAAAAACAGTCTGTACAGTAGAGTGAATTGAAAGTAAGCATGTTCTTGGAGGGGATTTCAGCTCAATGGCACAATACTGTATTACCAAATGAGACAGCATGTTAAAATGAATGCAACCAAAAATGAGTCTGCAGCATCTGCTTTTATTGTTCCGATTGAACAAAAAAGAAAAAGACAGAGCCATCAAAAATGGTCCAAATAAAAGGTTTTGGGTTTTTTTATGGAAGTTTTTTACAAAAGATTTTTAAAAATACAGGTTTTAGTGTCCCTTTCAGTTTGTGAGATCAGGCACAAAAATTTCTTACACCTACACATCCTTCAGATTGCCCTGAAGGGGGGCAATTGGTAAGATAAGTAGATCTCCGTTTACAAAAATAATGGTTTTGCCACTTTTGATTCTCCAGAAGTTTCTACTTTTCTTCACCAAGAAGAGCACACTAAAAAAAAAAATTCAGAGAACATTATTCTTTTTACAGTGGGCTACAAAGAAAAATACTAAAACTGATCTACACCAGTCATACAAAGTAATACAAATAACTTGTATCTTAGACACATTTAATTCAATAAACCTACTGTCAAGTTACAACAAAATAACTCTTGACAGATACAAATCTAAAAAACATGCGTTTATTGTTGAGGATTACCCAGTCTTTAAGGTGTTATTTCATGTCAGTGGGCTGCAAATGTGGAGAAATATTTTGGTGAGGACAGCAATGAGAACTGGTTGGATCCCTGTTTTTTCTTATGTATGTATCTGAAAGTGTTTTACCTTTTTCCTACTGGTAGAGAAAAACTGCAAAAATCTGTATTTTCGCTGATTTCACTGGCACCCTCAGGTGACCCAATATCTAGCAATGTAAATTAATCATGCAGATTGCATATTCTCAGTGGTGTATCTGTATCCTAAATCACTGACCAGATGATAATAAAATTTTGTGTTTTGACTGAAAAGATACTTTCCTGAGACCCTTATTTTTCCCTTTCATTATGTTAGTACCACTCCTAGATATTATGTCAGTGCTTACAGTCACATAATGTACTGATTCAGGTTGAAAAAACAACCATTAAATGTGACAAGAGGTTTCTTCATCACTCATATTATGTTATTGATTTGTTCATCAGAACAGTGGCAGTGTTTTCTTGTAACGCTTTTACACATAGTGTTGACTATAACCTAAAATGTCAAGTGACAGCCCAAGACATATATATAATATTACAGGCTGTCTTCAAGTTGTCCCTCACAGCTGAAGGACACATGATGGTTAATCAAAGTTGGCAGATTAGCGGAGAAAGGTTTCTTTTATATTTGTAGCTGACTTCAGTGTTAGTTTTTGATGCCATGGTTTTCTGAATCTGAATGCATTTTTGTCTAGAATAGAAACAAAAATGCTGTATTTTAGTAAGTTTTGAAGAAATACAAGATGCTAGATGCTCTAGAACTACCCTCCTTTAATTGGCAAACACCTGGAAGAAAGGTGCAAGGCAAGGCTAGCTTCCTTAAGAAATGTGGGAAACTCATTGTCCTGATACTCATTTCTGTGGTTCATCAGCCTTAGAAAGGAATATACTTTTGCCCTGCCATTTCAGGGACTGACAATTTCTCAGCTCTCCCTTAACTTGTTCTGAAAAGAGCTGCTGGGTAGGAGAAAACAGCATCTTCCATGCAGTATCTGTTGGAGCTGCAAGTGATCCTTCACCTTTCCTAGGTTATGCTTTCCTAAACAAATTGATTAATCCCATGATTTTCCAAGAAATACTTTGTTTTCTGTAATATTTCTGAAATTCCTGGTGAGAAATAAATTTGTCTGGCTTTGTTAGATGATGGAGAAGAGAGAGATGGGGAATTTAAACCATGTGAGAAACTCAGAATTGCCTGCAAAAATATTATGACACACTAAGATATTCGCCAGGCCCTTTAGTAGTTTGAATGTTATTGATAAATTATACAACTGGTAAACAGAAGTGTTACATCTAAAATCCAGTGACTTAATGCTTCCCCTTTCATTGTGTTGTAAAAATGTCCTTCACTTCAGCTTTAATTTTGCAGTTATCTAGTCTCCCACACATGTGCTAGAATTCACTGCCAAAAGACCATGAGTGGTGGAGAAATGTCTGCAGCTGGTCTGTATTTTATGTATATTGCTTACCTATAATAAATTATTTATCTTAGATATAAAACAGACATAACTTTTACTTTTATGGATACATCAGAGTTAGACACTTTCTACTTTATATGCATTCCCATGATGAAATAACAGTTGCATGCAATTAATTCACAAATTTCAGCCTCTTTCTTTAAAATAACGTTAAAAAATTATTTTAACATTTCAAACACAGTGTAAAAAGTTCCAAATGTTTGCTATGGCCTGTTGTGAGGCAACAGCCTACATCATGCTGTCCTTTTAAAAAGGAGTTTATATTGTGTGTTATCTTAGTCATAGGAATTGGCATATTTAAAGAAAAAGAGGTAAATTATTCTGTAACTCTACATCTCCCTTAACTTTTCTTCAGAGGAATGTAGAGTCACTGAGTCACTTTGATAAAGGACTTCCCATCATTAATTAATTCATTACTCCAAAAGGAAGAATTTAACACAGGCTTAGCAAGAATGTTTGCAGAAAGAGCTGGTGTGGAAAGGAACAGTAGGAATCTTCTCAGAGCCCTAAGCAATGTCGGACAGCGCAGGAAGTGTCTGGATTCTCCTTGTGATTGCTGTACCGTTTAAAGATTCCTCCTGTCTGGGTCATAAAAGAAATACAGCATTTGTACAGTAAAATAATTTTCATCTGATAGCTTGACCCTTTTTTTTTTTTAATGGATGTAGGAATATAGTTCATTCGATTAAACCTGTTTAAGATATTACACTATCTTGTACATCTCTCAGGTCTGGTGCTAGTCCAGCTGCAGAAGGGCTGTTTTCTTTGGCATTCCATAAAAGAATGTCCTTTGCATATTTATTTTCTTTGGTTTTTGATGATAGTGAGCACTGAGCTATTCTTCCAAGTACATCGTGACTCATAATTTAAATGCAGTGCTTAGTTTATTCACCAGGGGTCATCAAAGGTCTGAATTTTCTTCGTCTACTGAGGTGAACTGAATGATGACATTTCATAGGAGCTTGGCATTTGGAAATGTTCATGTACCCTCTTACAGCTCTATTGCTCAGTCTGTTATAACTACAGAATGCATTCTGAAGACTTACACTAAATATTTAAAATCACACTGTTTGCTTTGGCAGACAACTTAGTCCAAGAGGTTTTTTTAATGCACTATTATTTTTCTGTTAGTGAATAGTTTAAATGCAACTATTAGCTAATGTAGGTGCTGTAACAGTTTTGTCCCTTTCAAATATTTCTAAATGCAAATAGGGGATAAAGTGGCAAAACTTGCATTAGATACAAATTAGATACAAATCTTGCTCTGAATTCTGGACTGTTTTGACAGCAAACAAATCACTTTTCAGATCTGACTGCATTATAATGTCTCACAAAGGCAGCAACAAGGAAGAAGGCAGATACGTATTTGTCTAATGAAACACTTCTAGTAAATACTTTTCCAGCATTGGGTGAAATGTGTACTGCTAAGGACAAACAATGCAGTGTAACGTCAGTATGACTCATGTTATCTGTAGGCTTGGGTCACTAAACAGTACAGAAGAAGTACATACGGTCCTGAACCAAACTTGTTGATGCTGAATTATCAGATAAAGTATGTTTTCCATCAACTTCAGAGACTTTTGGTCATAAACTGGAAACAATTTAACTCACTTTTCCAGGCACTTTAGCAGGTACTTCCTAATTCAAGCCTGGCAGCAGAGTCAGTGAGAGCCAAGTTCTGGGTGGCAACAGCAAAACCAGCAGCTTCAGCTGCTCAGACTGAGTCAGAGGTGCTTTTTTCACTGTTTCTGCTAGTGAATAATGGCCATTCCCTACCCCAAGAGTATGTTGCACAGAAAATTATTTCTAAAAGGCTGAAATAGTCGGTAGTGTAATTAAAGCGTGTATATCAGAATGTTGGGTACATAAATTATTCCGACAGACCACAGTTCAGACAGTAATAAATGCCCTGGCATCACTCTGTCATGTCTGAAAGTCCACGGTAACCTACTGTCTGCTTTAGACTTTGTTATTGCCTCCCATGGTAGGTGTATTTAGTGATCACCTCACTTCCATTAGACTAAATACCAGACCTATGACACATGGATTTGTCTCTTTTCAGAGGACCTCTACATCCTCTGGAAAGTGTACCTTCCACCCAAGACATTAGCCACCTCCAAAATTTCCACACTTCTAAAACATCCAGCTCCATAAACAGTAAATCACTCTTTCCTATGGTTTCTGTTTCATGCTTGCATTATTCTGTTTCCTGAAAAAAATGCACTCATATTAAAATTTATCCTATTATGAGAATTTTTCTCTGTAGATTTTCTGTTTCTAAAGGCAAACTGCTTTCATGCTGCATCCCATCAGTGAGTCACTAGAGCACTGATTAGTTTTCTCTTCTTTGCCCTGTTTTAAGTGCATTTACAAGAGCTATTATCATTGGTACCTGTGCCACATTTGTCTAAAACTGTCCAAAGGCATTAAAAAATGTTCAGGAGAGACTCGACTGACACAAACATTTAGAGATAGCTATGTTATAAAAGTAAACCATACTGTTGCCTTTACTCCCAGGAGAGTTCTTTAAGAAAGCTGTCTAACACAGCTACACCATTGCCTAATAGAGAATTTTTACACTCATCTTTTTTGTACTTCTGTGCTCTCATTTGTAACACGTTCATGACAATTGAACCATATAAATGTTTGCCACTTTAGGTTTCTTATGTCCTTATCTGGGTCTTTATATATATATTTTGAGTACATACATTGTTAAAATACTTGAATGCTTTTATGATAAGAAGCTTGAGAGGAGAAATTATTAAAATAGTAAGATAAGAGAGTCATGTGTAAAGAAATACTTAAAATATGGAAAAAACCATAAAAAATATTCTTTCTTAACATATTTTCCATATATTCTGTATATTCCATAAATTCCTTATGGCCTTTTTTGAATTCCCAAGAAGAGTACATATTCTGACATACTCTATTTTACCAAGAATAAATATCTGATTTACCAAGATGGTCATGATGGGCTGAAGGTAACCAGACAGAAGATGTACATAGTTTGGCTGAGATTAATGTAGCAGTATTGATTCAGACCAGCTAATTAACCATTCCTAACTCAATATAGGATTTGTAGGTCTCTACAGTTAATAATATTAACTGCTTATTTCTGAAAAACATCTGTTTAATAGACTAGACCAAGAGTAAGGGAGCTGATGTACAAAACAGCAGTCAGTGAAATGTCTGATACCCTTCTTTTTTGAGACAGATAATCTCTTTGTTGGAAGGACAATGAAAGATAATTTAAATTAAAAATTAGAGATTGCCTGATTATAATTTCATTTGTCTTAGTAGGAAATGTGTGTTGTGAGAGATAAAAGCAAGAAAGTGTTCAACAAATACAGTCTCTGTGACTGAGTACCATGTCATGAATTACATTAAATGTGTATAAGGACACCCTAAGATTTTCCAGTGTTCCCCATCTGTTCTGATCTTTACCTGCACTGAAGTTTAAAGTACATTAAATACATTTCATTGTTTAGAGTTTGTGGTCACCTTCTTTGATGCTTTTGATGGACAATCACATCTTTGTAAGCTAAAGTGTTTTCAACAGTAACACTGAGAGAAGACTAGTGGACTCCTCCAAAACCACATCCAGGAAAAATGTTGTGCCAGCAGTCTCTTACCTGGTTGTATCTCACAAATCTCAGAATTGTTACTTGGCAACACTGGGGAAAATGCTCAAGTAGTGTCAATATTCCTTATACACTTGTCAAGCAATTTTGCCTCTTGAGGAAAAATGATAGCAAATAGCCTCTGATAGTTAATTTTTTGTAAGCAGGCCTTGCTCAGCTTACCTGTGAAAAGTAATCAGTTTACTTTTTTTTTGCAATTTGCAGTTGTGGCAGTTGGGATAGACTGAAGGTCATGAGCTATTGGTGCATCTGCACTCATCTCAGATCTTTGCCTGTCTCATACGCTAAGAATTTCTACAGATAAGGAACAGGTATGCACACATGCCAGGCTGCAGCATCAGGCTCACTCTGTTTAACACAGTGTCAGTCTTCAGAGAAACCAAAGCTGTATTGCACTGTTTAACAGATATGTCTGTCAAACTTGGGATATGCTGTCTAACTCCTTCTGTTGGACCTAAGAAAGCTTAAACTTCTTTCACATCCATACTGGGGAAAAAGACTTCTCTGAATCAGAAATATGATGGATGATACTCTTTGTCTGAACCTAGCTGTGCAATATTCTTGACAGTCATTTCCATTGAAGTATTCCCTTCTCACCTCTTTTTATATTCAACTTAGTGAAGAATGGCAACTGTTAGAAACAAATTTCTTTTAGCAAAGGGAGAACTTCATATTACTCTTTGGATCCATCTTTGAGACAAATAACTTGGAAAAACAAATTCAACTTCTATCTGCCTCTCATAATTGTCTTAGACACTGTTAAAGATCATCAGAGGATTTTGGCCACTACGGCAAAGTGTATAAGAAGTTGCGACCACTAAAGCCCAAATATATACCCACAGGCAATATGCATGGGTGCTCCCACATACACTAGAACATGTATGAACCCATTGAACTCTATGTTTCATGGGACACCCCCACTACGGAGAAGTCCAGAAGAAGAGGACCAATAAGACAGCACTGGATCCACAGGGGTGGTGGTTATCTTTCTGCTTAATCTGTCTCTCTTTCTTTCCTTCCCCACCTGCCCTTCTCTCTTTCCTATTTCTTTCTCTCTCCACCTAACACTTACTGTTAAATAAATTCTGTATGATTGACTTTGGCATGTGGTCTTGTTTGCACCTTAATTTGGGCAGAGGCATCTCTCTAATCATTGGGTCATTGCACTGTTCAAGGAGGGAGGCAACATACCAAGTCAAGGCAGCATGTGATTAACATAAGTACAGACATTGACAAAACATTCCTAATTTACAAATATACAGGTAATCTGGGTTTTGGCTGTGGAGGTAGGAGTGTGTGTTTGCATTTTTGTTGCTGTTGGACTTTTTGTTTCCTGAAAGACAGCGGTTTGTCTTTACTCGTATTTCATTTATGAAACTAAAAGAGTCAAAAGTAGCACACTGGTTTGCTCTAAGTGTTTTCTATTAAATTGTTACAATGGAATATGTTGCAGACTCCATTAAATATGGAGTGTAATAATACTGAAGTTGAAAATTTGAAGTATGAAATGCATTTTAACATCCTTTGCCATCTTTGGAATAGGTGTGATTGATTCAGTATTCACCTCTTTCTTCAATCTATTTGGAAGACTTCTTAAAAGTTGAGTAACATTTATGTCCTCTAATAAATGTGTGTACTAGTATATAATTCCCTATGCACATCCAGAGTAAAAACATTTCTGTGCTGAAGAAGGGAAGAAAAGTGGAAAGAAAATAATGATAGTAGCAGTGAATACTTGCTATGATTCTGTGAATCCTCCTGATTAAACAAGTATTACAACATGGCTTTCCATGTCTTGCACAAGAGCAATATAACAAATGAAACTGCTCTGCAGAATGAATTATGCTATTCTTTAGATGCTTTTGCTTATTTTTTTGCATTTCATAAAGATGTTACAGCTTTCTTAGTTGAAGACTCATTTAGACAGCAAATTTTACATTGATTTTGACCGTTGTCCTTGAGTGCCATTAAAAAGAGGCTTTGAATTATTCAGCTTTGCTTTTCATAGAAGTGGGGGGTTTTGTTGGTTTTCTTTTTGGATTTTTGGATTCTTCTTGGGGGGCGTGTGTGTGGTTTTTAGAAAATTTTGGTTTTAACCTAGAGGAAACAACGTAATTGTAAGGAAACAGCATAAAAACAGTCTCTAAATTAATTGCTGGAATTCTATGCAAATACGTAAAAAAAAAAAAAAAATTTAGTGGGTTTCTTTGGACAAGTGTGAAAGCCAGATTAAGCAAAAGAGTAAGTTTACTTTCTAAAAATGTTTTACTCTATAGGCTAATCTCCCTGTAAATGGATGGATTATATGAGGGAAAGACAAATACAAACTTTTAAAACTTTTAAAAATTTATAGGAGGACAAACTAAATAAAATTAATTATCAGATGCAAACCACAGCACTTGGAAGCATGATAGCACAAAACAGTGAATAGTCATCCTGCTTCTCATTCGCAGTTTCTACTGACCCTTGCAAAAAAACCCTCTTGGTTTTGTTCTGCATTGTTTTGGCTTTGTTTGCTCCTCTGCTACTTGTAGAAAAATTGTGACATCCTCTGTAATACTTGTGAAATCTGTTCATTTTACCCATTAAAAATCCATAACTTTGCCTTGGAAGTTTCTTCTTAGGTTTTAAAGGAAGAGGAAGGCTGAGGAGATTTTTAGTGCGCCAGCTATGGATTTTGCCATCTATTTTCTGCATGTTCTTTACTTGAAGTGCCATATAGTTGCCCTCATTAAATGCTACACGGTACTGGAATTCCTTCAGCTGACTCTTAATAACCTGGCAAACATGCAGCAGCATATTTTCACATGAATTATATGGCCTTACCACCTTTTCCAGGTAACTTTTAAAATAAGGTGTTGAACTCTGACAAATCAAAAAGTTTCAAAATATGTTTAAAAGTAATTTTCTGAGGCACTTTCAAAGGCATTTAGACCCTTGCTTCTTGAGTGAGCTTCTAGGCAGTAATGCACTTAAAATTGAAGATTAGTAGTTTATTAATGAAGTTATAATTTAAGGTAATCATTGCAGTTGGTGCATTTCCAGCTTGTGCTGGTTTTTCCTCCCAAATGACTTTGTTGACTGATAGTTTACTGTTAAGGTATGGAAATAGTGTTTCTTTGGTTTTAAGCAGCACTTCAATTAGAATCTCCTGGAATTTCCACTGGATTTACTTTTTTTTTTTTAAATAAGCCATTATTAGTTCTGCTGTTTGCAGCACTTCAGAGTCCTTTGTTACTTGTTTGATAGCTGTTGGAGTCTGCATTTTAAAACACCATTAATCAGGAAACTCAAAATGTCTTTCCTAATTTGTTGTTTGTTACTATGCCAAACTCTGTCTCAGCAAATTTTTTATTACAAGTCCAGTGTCAAAAGTGAGAGGTGAGAGACTGGAAGTTTGGTACCAAATACTACACTGCAGCTCATTGTGTTTCCTTTAAAAGTAGTTGCTGTACCTGTATGTAAAGTCTTGCCATTTTTAATTGGTTTTGACAGCATGTAGTAATATTCCAAGTCATTCCAGGAATATGATCAGAAATTTGATAAAGACTCTCAAATGCTTTCTTCAACCTCCAAATATCTATGGTGAGAGATTTTTGCTGTTGAATGCTCTCTGTTATTGCTGGATTGAAGGTGTCCTAGGTCAAAAGTCTAGAATGCACTTTACCTCGGCCACTTCCATTACTCAGCCTTAAAAAGTTTTCTTGGCACTACACCTATTAGAATTGAGTGATTTTCCTGTTCTTGTCAAAACTTTCACTTCCCTAATCTTTATCTTGATCTTCACCTTCAGCTTCCCCAGATTTTAACTTTCTACTTTTTCTTCCTTGTGACTGGGAACACTGCACTGGTTTGCTCTGAATATTTAAATTCTTTTACAAAAGGATCACAGAGTGGTTTGGGTTTTGTGATTTTGGTTTATTGTTGGGGTTTTTGGTTTTGTGGGGGATTTGTTGGTTTTGGTTTTGGTTGGGTTTTGGGTTTGTGTTTGTTTTTTTTTGTTTGTTTGGTTGGTTTGTTTGGGGTTTTTTTCCCATTGAGCATTTACTGTTGCTTGAAAAATCTGTTTGGTGCTTTTTTGCTTAAGGTCTTTCCACATTCCCCTTATGTGGCGCAGAGCACAAGCTTGTCCATTAAAAACTTGCTAAACAAGATTTTACAACTTCACAGCCAAAACTTTCAGTAATGTCTTCAGCACTCTGGGAATATGATTCACAATACATAAATGTGTCTCCTGGAAATGTTCCATTCAGCAAACAAAGCAAAGAGAAAACAAAAGTTGGGAAAAAATTAAAATTTATACAGTTGAAACAATGGGGGAAAGAGTATGATAAACTTGAACTTCTGGACAATGAGATTAAAGATTAACATTTTTTAGCTGGGTTACTCACAACTAGGACTCAGTCTTGCAAAGTTCAGTGGGAGGATGCTGCCTCTTTGTCTGAACACTGTCACGCAGTTTTATTTCATGGAAGGGGAGGGAGCATCATAGCATGCTGAGCTGTAATTCACATAACCCACCCCAGGTCTTGGCATTTTTATCAGAGTGTGCTAGTCACATTGTTTGTGTCTCCATCCAGAAGTCTGTACTTGTGTTTTCTGCTGCCACTGCTTGCTTTTAGCTTACCCAATCAGAAAAGTCCCCACTTTAACATCTGTTCCTGATTGCACTGGATCTCTCCTGCCTTCTTTTGCACCAAGTGAGTTGATGGTTTGTTTTACTTTATAAAGGAAAAACTAGACATTTTCCACTTGGAACAAAATGGTAGAAGCACCACAGAGTTTTCAGGCAACTTGTATTCTGTCTGAAGTGCTTCACACACTAAACTGTGATAGGCACTGCTGCATTTTGGCATCCTCACCATAGATCAAACCACAGGGTGTTCAAGGCATAAAATCGTACCAGAAAAGCCCTTTGAAAAAACTATCAATATACGTCTTACATAAAAGATAAAGTTTTATTGCTTTCTTGTGTTTTTCCTCCATGTAAAGTCAATCACCACCAAAAAATGGAAGTATGTGGATCAGTAAAGGGCTTCTTGATTAACCATTGGTGTGCTATAATCTTCTGGCATCAGGTAAAAGATTCTGCATATCAAAGACTGGAGAAAATTCTATTTAATAGTTGGATGTATTCCAGTACTAAGTTATTCAGGGATTTTAAATCTTAGCATTATTCATCTCTCATTTTACTTTTTATTTGTGATGTTTCCTCTAAAATTGGGAAGTTGGTTGCTTTTTAAATCACTTTCTCTCCCAAATAAAAATGTCTTCCCACAAGGAAACTGAGCAGTCTGGTATAATAAGAAAAAGTTGCAAAGAACAGGTATTAAAAAGTCTGAAAGAAGAGTGGAAGAGCAAAATATAAAATTTGATGTGAACATCCATTATTACACAAATTGTCTCTGATTTCAGCAGTCTTGTTCTTCTGTTGGAAACTGTAAATATGGGAAGGAATTAAGATTTGGCTTTTGCAGCAAATCAAAACCAGGAATAATCAGTTACGAAAAATAGAGAACTGACATAATTACACTCAATTGGTTTAAATTACTAAACATTAAAACATTATAGATAGTATAAGAAACTGAGTAGACAGCAACTCTCATTAGTGAAAGCAATTGCAGTTAAACCATACCAAGTTTAGGGTAGGATTTAGTCTTGAGACTTAGTCAGCGTAAGTTATGTTTACAGACCAATGGTACTAAAGTACCTCGGAAGTTTCTGTGAGGATTTTGCCAGTGAAAAATTAAATTTTTTTCATTACAATTTTAATGACATCCTTCATGGTTGAAAAAACATGTATTAAGTATTCTTGGTCAACATTTGCAGAAATATGCTCATAAATAGTTATAGCTATTCAAAAACTACTATAGAGAAGAAAAATAATAGGCTTTATTGTTTTGAGATAATGGGATAAAATAAAAATCCATCATTTGTTGGAAGTTTTTGAGTGCAGTCAAAATGCATAATGAGAAACTATGGAATATGGATCCAGATTTACTACAGTTGAGTCTAACTCAAAACAGACAGAAATTTCAAGATAAAAATACGGTTTACTCATCACTTGTCATATTGGAGACTTTTATCTTTGCATTCTCTTCCAATTGCAGCCATCCTACAAATACATACAGCTAGTTTGCATTGCTTTACAGTACAAATAGTACAAGAATATGGAACTAAATCTAAACAGCTCTTAGAAAAATCAATAAATACTGCTTCAAGATGCATGACTGAAATATTCATCAGCATCCATGGCTCTTTATACATCCCTCTTACAGAGATTTTGGCACAATTAGAACTCATCAGATTTGACTTTTGCATTTTGAAATACTTCAGTTTTCAGTTAATGGATGGTAGACAAAGATGAAAGATGTGCAGTGCAAATAGTTTCTCTTAGCATTACCTAGAGAATTACTCAGACATGGCATTATTATCATACAGTGATCACAAACATGGGATTAATGGTTAACCATGAAGTGTATGAGTCATGAAGCTTTCTTCTGGTACTTACTTCAGAGGCTGTTTTCCACTGGTGTAACATGTGAGAAGAAATATAAGGTAAGGGATTTCCATCTAAGGATCTAATTAAAAAAACCTAACAAACCAAACACACAAAAAAAGGACCAGCAAGGAATGTCTTTGAGAAGAAATTCTTAATAGTTTTGCTGTATGATCTCAGCTGAATTTAAGGACACATAATCATGTCAGTCCAGACTTCTCTGTAGTTTGACTGCGGAAATGAGACCGTTTTATCTACACTCATTCTCACTTTTTCGGACTGGTATGCAAAAAAATTTCTCATTTCATTCACTTCTAGGTCACCTTATGCTGCCACATCTGTGGCAGATTTGCATTTGAAAAGTAAAGAATGTGAAATAGATAACAAATTTCTATGCATCTGCTTGCAAATAGTTTGTAATTTCTTTATAACCTATTTTATTACCCAGAACATCAGAGAGGATCCTCAGAGCAAAATACAACTGCTACCAGCTGTCTTAAAGACCAAAATTCATCTAAATATTTTTACAGTAGGGTATTCTTTTGAGTCCTTTAGAGTCAGGGCTCTAAGGGCGTGGATCTGCACACACTTCCCAGCATAGTCACCTTCCAAGGCTGAATGCCTGATTCTGACTCTGCCAATACTGATTTATGTCAAGGCAGTTGCAGGAACTTTAGAGAAACCGCTGTGGGATTGTAACTGCCATCATTACACAAGTATGTATCTGATAAGTACCAGCTTCCTACAGAATGGAAAAAAATCCTGTGAGCTCATTTTAAGATATCTCCTAAATTTGGCTGTACTTACCCTTGTTCTGAAAACTGATCTTTATCAGTACAAGTAGGCACCATATTAATTTCCCAAATCTTTTTATCTGTGCGACCTTTCAAACATCAATAAAGCACACAGCACATTTCTGCTAAATACAAGCATTCTATGTCTTCCTACTGTAAGCATAAAATTAATTCCATGGAAACAGAGTGATACCACTTCTAAATCAGAGTACCTTAGCTCAAAACCAGAACTATTAAATATAAAGAAAGGAAGTGAAACAAAATTAGCATTGTCAAGCAGTAGGACTGAGGACTGAGAGGGTCAATAGATTTAGAAATATCCCATATCAACTGAATGAGGTACATCAACAGTTGCAGGAGTTATGGCAGTTTCTTAGAATTCTATGACTCAGCAAGGTTATTTGGGTTGGCATAAGATTGGATTTTTTTAACAATTTGTATATTTTTACTAGTCTTGTGCAACTGCCACATGTTACCAGGGCTGTTGCTCTGAAGCAAATAAAGACCTTATCCTCTGCTTTGCTGATTTTGTTTGTGCACGTAATTTTTCTTGGTTTTATGTAACTTAAAAAATCTCTTGAATAGTAGAACAAAAACATGCACGCAGTTGATCTGCTGAAACATATGAAGCATGGCTCTTGCTTGATGTTTGAAACATGGATCTTGCTAATTTCACTTTTTACTTTTTCGTATTTAAGAAACTCAGTGGCCAATACCAGTTTTTGTTCTTTGTTGTGGAAGCCTGTAAGTAGTTTTACACAAGAAGGAGTCCCTTGAGTTCAAAAGGGCATGAGGAGACTTTTCCTGACATTCTCAGGAATATTCTAGATGCAGGTGTGGGGCCTAGGTGCCTCAGCAAATGCAGAGCCCAGGCAGAACCTGCTGTTGTTTGAATCAGCACTCTCCTGTTGCTGCAGACAGAGGGAGGTAAAAGGGATAATGCCTCATGGTTGTTTCACTCAGCTCCTGCATTTTACATAGCAGGTCTTATTGTCTCGACATGTTATTCCATAAGAGAACTTACTTACCTTTGTTAAAGAGAAGTTATGCTCAGCAACATTCCTGAGTTTTTCTCAGCTGCTAACCATGTAGTACCATGAGTAACTCATTGAAAATGGCTTTGTCACTTTCAGAAATGCTTGATGGTGATGACCTTGTAGAAAAACAGCAAGTCAGGAAATAATCTGGACAATGCATCTTTCCAGTGTATCCTCATTTAGAAAACGCATGCTCACAAAGTAGAGGTTGGAGGACGGGGGTGGTGGGGTGTTACCTTTGCTCTGAATTTGGTCTGGGGCATAACTTGATCATGCTTTTCAATTTTTTTTTCAAGATATGGCATGCATATATTTTGTGGGGCTATCACAATTTTGTTATTCAAAGAATTCGTTAAGAATGTTAACCCTTGGAGAACTGTGGTCAGGCAACCCTTTACACCCTGTTGTTTCTGGAGTGCCCTTGCACCCCGTTAGATTTTGTTACTGTGCAAAGACACATGTTTGAAATTCCCACGTACCTTTTCCAGGATTAATTAACTGGGGGCTGTAAGTAGATACAGAGAAGCAAAGAAACTCCCAGTTCCTGCATGTAAAATACAACCCTGCAGCAGCAAGCCTTTACACACTTAGGCAGGTTAAATTATGTACTAACAGGCAACACACTTATTAGCTGCCATTTTTCATCAATTGCTCCATCTCCTTTGCTGAGAAGAGTAAGCCTATTTCTGGAGCCCTTGAAATGTTGTTGTACTGAAAGCATATGTTACCCCAGACGTCTCAGTGAATTATTAACATGCCATCATGCCAGGTGCTCTTTGTCCCCTTTTTCTCTCGCTTACTACTTATAATTAGTTGAAACAGCATTCAAGAATGCTGCCTTTGTTAAATGCCTGTGGGATGAGGTAAGGCTATAGGATTAATTTCAACATTTTACAGACCCACACATAGTTTAGCAAGTAGCAGCTTTAAGAGGCAAAAGTAGATTCTCACTTTTTCTCTCCTCTCTACCAAACCCCAAGTATATGAAATTTAGATGAGCTTTTAAGTGCAGCTCTTACTAGGCTTGATTTGGTATTCATGTTCATCACAGACTTCCGCACTGCAGACTGTAGGAGAATCATTCCTTGTTCACTTCAGCTCAAATGGGGCCTGAATTAAAGTTAACATTTCTATGTCACTCCTTTATAGACTTTTCTGTTACCCCCCCTTCAACAAAAAACTGGATGAGAGGATCACAGAGGTTCTTCCTGACTTTGGGGTGAGATTTTCTGTACATCCCATGTAGACACACACGTCAGACAAATAAATTCAGTAAATGTCACAGAAATACCAAGGAAGACTGCATACCTGGTATCAGTTCTCTCTTGAAAAATGTGAGACAAAAAAATAAAGGAATAAAAGAACAGGAACCAATGAACGCAAGAGTCTCCTGTGTGGTATAGTTTATACAGTTGGTTATGTCATGGAAGGGTGGATGTACAACTCCACCATGCCAAAATGATAACACTTGTGAACATGGCAACTTGCTACTATCATATAGTACATACAGGTACATATAGTGAAGTGCCATTGAGAATCTGCTCAAGGGTTTACATGAAACTGGAATAAGACTTGCAAGTGCAGTGGACATAAAATAAAGTAAGACAAAATAAGAAGGCAAAACCCCACCATTGCAAGGTTTTCCTTCACAGGTTATATGCAACCTGCGTCTTCTAGTAAGTAGTGATTTCTGTTTGTGATGATGTTTGCAATGGCCTTACCTAGAAAAAAGGTAAAATATGTATGAAAATATGTAATTGATAGTCTTATAAATGGTACCGCCAACTACAACTTCTAATTTAGGTTAATTATGCAGTTTCCTCTTGCTTTATGAAACAACCTGGAGACCTTTGTAAGAAAAAGCTTTTATCAACTCCTCCAGGTCCTTTCTCTGTCTTTGCACATACATAGTATATTGTACTATGTTGTACTATGACTGTTTTTATGTCTTCCTTCACATACCACATTTCCTTCAGTGATATGTTTCCCGAACTTATCTCTGACTTCTTTTTGCTTTTGAACCCAAACTTCAATTCAAGTTCAGACTCTTACATGATTCTCAAGTGAGACATACAACTTAGGACAATATCAGCTATGCTACTTACCTTTTTCTGCAAGCAGAAAGGGGTAAATTTACCCTCATTCACATTTGTGCAACCCCAAACTGACTTAAATGTTTAGTGTGCTTTGTCAGAAAGACTTTCTGAACAGCAAAAGATAAATGAAACTATAGAAAAGAGAACAACAGAAAATATACTTTTCCCCTCTCCTTTCTTAGCAGTGATTTTAGCACAAAAAATATGCTAAGGCCACTAAACACAAAGATACAGCAGTATTAATAGGAAATACTAGACTGTATTAATGGGGATTAATTTGATGCAATATGTTGCATTAATTGGGAAATCCCCTAATACTAGGTTTCTGCTCCAGTTTTTCTCTAGTACAGGCAGCTAGAATTACATCCATTTCCTTCAGTGTTGCACAATAATCATGATCCTCCCAAGTCCAATGTAAAATGCAGCTGGCCAGCTTCCTGAGGATCCTTCCTGTGGGAGGATTCTCAGGCAGCAGAGCATCACCAAAACCACTGATCTTTGCAGAAAGCATATTTGGGAGAGGTGCAGGCTGTGGTCAGCTGTCGACCTCATTGGTCTCCAGGTGCTTAAGTTAACCTTTTGCCATCAGAGTACTCCAGTTTGCACGACCAGCAGGCCTAGCACTGGTGATCCCTTGGTCTAAAGGAGCATGAAGATCCCTTTTAGCTATCATTTCCGTTAAGGTCCTTCTTTATCTGCTAACAGCCTTCATTGTTTGTGATGATTTGTGTGAGGCCATGATTCATACAGTGAAAGTAACAACTTCATCAGTAAGGCATGAAAAAATGATCAGACAAACATTCTGGCTTCTGCTTGTTCCTGTATGGTAAAAAGGTTCTTTTTACCTTTTTACCATTTTCATAGTGATGTGAAAGTAAAATGAAGGACACAGGGATTGGCATGATCAATTTTTTTAATCCTTTGAGACATTAAGCATAGCCTCATTGACTGTAATGTTGGAGTTAGGGATCAAAGAAGAAAGTTTAAAGTAAACGCAATGAAGCTACTATTATGTAAGTCCATTTTAGCTAAACACAACTTCCCCCACCTTTAATCAAAGTAGATTTGCTCAGTAGTGTGTATAGCATGCAGTTTCTGTGAAAAGGACCCACCAAGATAAAAAACACAACTACCAGCACAAACTCTGCAGTAAACAGCAAAATGGCCCCTTGAATAACTGCAAGTATGGAAAAAAGCGTAGCAACAAGAGTACCACAGTGGGCGTGAGTACCACTCTTTCTGGTTCAACCTTTAAGCAGCATTTCCATTAGTTGGATAAAGTCACCTTATTATAAAGGTTGGTTAAGATTTGGTTTGAGTAATTCTGATTGAGTAAATCTGCACAATTCTGCTTTGTGCAGACTCTATTTTGGCAGATTCCCTAAAATTAGTTTAATCATTTTAATACAGTTTCTCTTCTGTACATATCTAGATGACAAAATAGCTACTGTATTCAATGCTTTTGTAGACTGTCTTAACAAAGTCATAAAAGAGAAAATTGACATCAGAACCAGAAAATTTTAACAAGCATTCTTTGGCTTCTACTGAAGGGTTAGGAAAAAAAAAAAGTATGATAGGAATGCAGCCTTCAATGATTTTAAACTTCCAGGGTAAAAACTTCCAATTTCTTTTAAGAACTGTCTTAACTCCTCATTGCATAAAAGTCAAATTGAAAATAAATAAAGGTTTAGTGCAATAATGGTGCCATGTAACACTATTCCCACTTCTTCAATGGAGAAGCTGGCCCTGCTTTAACTTTTTCTCTAGGAACTTCCCTCAGGTATTACTAATTCAACTTCCATTAAAGCAAAGTACCCTTCCTCTTCCTCCAGTCAAAGTACAGCTTAATTACAACTGTGTGCTATACAAAGTGGTGGGTTAACAAGTGAAATCACAATCCTGCCTAATCTAGTTATTAGGATTGTAAATATGGCACCCAGAGTTGCAGAAACAACTTTGGGTTTTATTTTTCCAACAGATTTTAGCCAGAATTTTCAGGGAATAAGAAGGCCAGGACACCCTTTCATAGGCTTGAACATGTGTCCATTCCTGGAATAGCTAAAGCTAGATCATTTACATGCAGCCAAGCTTGAAATTTGTCCACTGATATATTTTTGATCAAAAGGGGAAAAGGTATAATAGTGAGGAAATGGTTCTATTTTCTTCTGTCTGCCTAGATGTATTTGTAATGTTTTACCCTGTGTACCTAGCTGCAACCATGCATAAGGTTTGCATATTTTAGTTATAACAAAGGCATGTTGGAAGTTTTAACTAGACACATAGAAAGATGTTCTTTGTTACAGTTCACTGAACTAACCCATCTCATTTGTGAATCATTAATGATGCTGACTGCTGGGTAAATTTACTTTGGTTACAAATCTGTAAATGGCATGGGAAGATGTGGTAGAATGATTTTTCATACTTAGCTTTTAAATGAGAACATTATAGTTTCAAGGAAGGTAAAGGAAAAATATAAATTAACATTTTGGAAGGAGACATAGCAACCTTAAAAGAGCTAACATTTTTCATTCTGTAAGATTAATTTCACCATTCTGTTTCTTGTCGTTTACTGCAGTAAGTGAGTATACAGTCATGCACAATTCTTCCACTTTAAGACAATCCATTATGGGAGAAACTTTTAAAAACTGCTTCCCAAGGAACCTTACAGTGGGTAATAGACACAGTCTAAAAATCAGGGAATTCAAAACACATGTGATGTTACTTGGAGTTATAAAGTGATCCAAGGTAGGAAACAGCAAGTTTGAAAGCACAACATTTTCCTGAGGATCATGCTCTAGGACAATGGTCAGGTTTTTTTTTCATATAGACAACCTCATTCTCATCTTCAGACATTAGGTATTGTGTAATTAGATGCAGTAAATACAAATAGATACATATTCAGAATGGAAGAATTATGTTTATTTTTTTCCCCTCTTATTGAAGGAGATTGGTGTACATAAAGCTTTATTGAAGTATTTTCCATTAGGGCAGAGCTGGTATAAATTCACAAATACAGTGTGGCTTTGGCACAGTTGCACAGAACTCATACCTACAAGTACATATGAGCAATGAATTAATACTGTTCTCTCCCCACCCCCCAATTTTCCTCTTGTGAGAATTTCTGATATTTCAAAATGGGATTTTGTTCTGAAATAGGAAAACCCCAAACACCAATGCTTTATCAAATAAAAAGTTCAGACAACTTTCATTCAGAAATTATGTTCTTTGGAGGAATATACCTGACAGATAATTTCTTTACTACCCTTGACTATTTCGCTAGGACATCATGAAACACTGGTCCAGCTCAACCACATGGCAAAAACCACATGGCTTTGAGGTATTTTGAGCCGTGTTACTCTCCACTGCATATGGAACTTGTACATTTCCTGTATACTTCTCATTTTAAGAGCTCACCATTAAAAAAGAAAAATTGAATTTTGAAACGCTTGAATTCAGCAGCTCTCAGTTCTTCATGGTAGCTTATAGAATTCACTAAAAATATTTGCTAAACCACGGAGCAAGTTTCCCACTTAAATTAAGATATAGTGTAAGTAAGATTGCACTGGGCAAAGTTTATTTTTAGTAAAACTCTACAGTGATCACATATATGAGTGTTAGCGACTGTAGTCTTAGTAGTTTTTTATCTGCTCATGATTGACACAGAGCCAACCATGTTAATAATTTCATAGTAAGATCAGCTAGAACCATTACTTTCAAAGCTCTGTTTGCAATCCTGTAACAGGATTTTTCTGCACTTAATTATTTCATTAATTTGTATTTTGTTACTTCAATTTCTAGTCCAATTTGTGGGTATGGTACGAGGTAATTTCTTATCTCCTAAGCATGTTGGATTCTTAGGATGTGTTTTGGGCATAAGCATACATCAAAATTTTTCTCTTTTGTTTTCATTTTGTCTGATGCAGAGTTTAAAAAAAATGCTCTTGTCCTTACATTAAGTGCTCTGAAATAGCTTAATTGCTTGAGTATGTTAGAAACAATAACCAGGCAAAAGAGCAAAATGCCTTTATATGTTGTACTGTCAAATCACATGACCAAGAAAACCCATAAAAATTAAAAATTATCACAGCACAAAAATGTAATTGAATTTTCTTCTTTTATTGGTGTCTCCACCCAGGGTGTAAACACACACTGAGGCATTCATTTATCTCTACAAATCTCTTGCCTCACCATAACAATAATTAAATCCAGACTTAAAACTTTGAGCCGAGTGGGGTTTTTGAGAAATTTCTGAGGGTTTTTTCCCTATTTCTGTTTCTAATTATATGAATCCATAAAAATACTGCTAGTTTTATAGTGAAGGACAACTGCTGGAGCAGTCTTCTTCAAAGGTATCTCACAATAATACGTTCTACAAGTAATGTAATGGAGTTATAATTTTCCAGTTTTATTTTGTACCATGCACATACACCTTTCACTTTTACCTTTTACATAAAACAGAATGTTATGAAACAGGACAAAAATAACTTATGATTGTATGAAAAATAACTGTAACAAATCACAAAATTATACATACTAGTAGAGCAAAAGGTGTAACTAATTCTTTCGAATTTTTGTTTTTTCATGACATGCAACAGACATTTCTTTAGAGCAAGATATATCAGCCAGATATACAGTATGGCAAATTAAGATCATATGTATATATGTAAGCACGTATAAATATCTAGATTACTCTGCAAGATTTAGGAAAAACATAATCCCACTTTCTCTCCTCACCAAAGTGCTTTGTGTAAAAAATATTACACAAGATGCTGCTTTCTGTACAGATGCTGCTTTCTGTACAGAACAAAAGGATTTCTTTTTCTTAAATAAAAACTCACTTAGCTAATTTTAAATTGTGGTCTTTTTCTTTTGCTTTATCTGCTTCAAGGAGATATATATATATATAAAAAGCCCCAAACCAAGAAAAAAATTTCATACAAACAAGAAAAAAGTGCTGTTTAAAGAAAATCTGCTATAAAATTACACAGGGAAAACAGGGAATAAACAGTTAAAATGTAATTTTTATACTCATTCACATCTTTTCAAGGAATGCTGAAACCAAAATACAGTGTGACAGATGGCCTTAGCACTGCAATACTTCAGCATCTGGTAGCAGTAAACCACAATGCCTATGTGTTTTTGTGTATATATACACAGAAAGGGAGATCCAAATACACACGTGCACTCTCATACACCCCCACTTGTACACATGCACTTTGAAAATGTATTTTAAACTCCAGTGTAGAACCATTTCTAATGCAAATATAAATAGACCACTGATTCTGGAAACAATGAATTGTCTAAAAGAATAATTGCAAATAATTTCCTTTGAATATTGTTTAATGTCCATACTCTAAAATAACTTCATCTCTTAGATATGAATCCCTTTAGAAAGTTAACAATACAGCAAGTAGAATAACACAAAAATCACTGAGGCACAAGTATTTGCAAATAACTCAGTAACACAGATAACCTTCAAAACTGTATTTTCTCAAGCACCATTTTTCATTGTAACATGTGACAAACAGGATTCACTATTTAAATATCCAAAATACATGAGATAGAATGGGTTTTTTTAATGCAATTGCCCTCAGTGATTAAATTGATGCCTCAAAGTCAGTTCAACTCCAAAGGGAATAATGAAATAATTGTGAAGAATTCTCTTTGTCTCTGAATGAGAAGTAAACAAAAGTATACCTTTTTATAGACTGGTAGCCCACATTCATGTGCTTGATTTGACTATAGGGTCTTTTTTTTAGGATTAAGGTTCATGGAAAGCTGTAAATATATATATTATATGTACATGAAAGAATGAATTAATGACTTGCAAAACTCTCTTTTTTCAAATGTAACTGATGAACCCCCAAATTAAAAATGCCCTTTTTGAGTTTTGAACTCTCACTTTCCCTTTGGTCAGCATGTTTCACAATGTATAATTCCCCAACTCTATTGAACAACTTCTAAATTCAGATACTAGAAAAAAATATTTCAAAAAGTTTAGAAGTTAAGGTGGTACAGATCTGGAGACAGCAACAATATTTCAGTTTTGTAAACAGCAATGGACCAATTCTGGACAGTCCTGTGGTTAAAAAGAATTTTGAAGGATTTATATATATGAAAGTGTATAGGTACATCTGTATGTACATGCATATGTCCACACTGAGCCTGATCCTGCCTTTGCTGACTTTGGTGGAACAAAACACAATTCCACACATATGAAATAGAAGTGTTTAGTGTGACTAATTATTCCTACTGAACCAAGTTGTGCCTGTGCAGTGACCACAGAATAGGCTTTATGATAGCACAAAATCAAAGCTTTAATAAAAAGCGAAATTGGCAGTCAGTGCACTTTAATGCAAAAGGAGTGTCTTTTTGATTGCACATGTATGGCTGAGAGGGATGCCTGGTGTCATTTAATCTGTTGTAAATCACATATGGTAACATCTGAACCTCCTAGTGCAAGCTGGAGTGGTGGAACACATTCACTTGTGAAATGTGAAGCACAGTAAAAGGGGGAAGAACTTAGCACAGAATTAACTGTATTTTAGTCACATTACTTCTCGTTGTACTTCATTTATGTGCATAATTTATCCATATATTCTATGTAGTGGATGAAAATCTCTCCATTAAATATTTAAACACACTCCTGCATGTAAGAATATACTTCATGAATACAAACCTCAAAAGATTGCCAGTGTTTATAAACACTTGGACATAAATTCATCTATTCCACATAATGGCAGATTAAATTATGAATTTGAGCCAAATTGGACTGAATAACTCTCAAAAGTTTGCCAGGAAAAAAAAGTTTGTGTAAACATTTTTTAGAAGTTTATCTTTTTAGAAGAGTGATTTCAGAAGCATAGTTATGATCCAGCCTGTAAGAATGAACTTCGTATTTCTGTCCTTACTCTATCAGGTCATGAGAATTTTAAGATGTACATTACACAGTAAGAAGTCCACAAAATGGATGAACAGGAATTAAAACGTAAAAGCTCAGTCAAGAGTTGTTATCAAGGTATATGGGATCACAGTCATGACATGTCCATTGCACAATACTGGTTTTAATTCATAACCTTGTATGTTTCATGAAGGACAACTTCATTTGCTTGCATCCTGGACTAAATTTGAGGACCTTGAATCTGACATTGGGCAGAAAAATCAAAACCACCAAACCAGTCCGGTTTTATCTCTCTACATAACCAGGGGAAATATAGTACACCTAAGAGCAGTTCTTTTTTCTGAAAATGTGTTATGGAAAAAGATGAGGACAATCAAAATTTAATTGAACCAATACAGATAGCTTTTTTAAAAAATGTGTTGAACTTAAGGAAGAATCTTTCCTACAAAAGAATCTTTCCTACTTATTTTAAACCTTCCTGCAGAATATTATAGCACATACAGCAACAATTCTCTACAATCTAATTAAAAAGAAAGTGAAAGTTAAAATGCATTTATCATTATTCATCTGGCAGATGTACTAAATAGAGACAAAGCCCATGTAACGCCTCATTTATTTAACCCTTCTTATTCATGCTTAAAGCATTAGGTCAGAATGAATATTGGGAAAATAATAGCCATATTGTATGGCTTAAAATACAGAGAGAAGGAAAGGACACCTAACCTGAGGTCTGTAAGAAATCCAGTACCAACAACCTTTGATCCAGAAAGGAGACACACCAATAGGTAGTGCCAACATATATGTCTAATTCCTCTCCCTTTTGGATAATGCTTTGTGCTAAACTTCGGAACTAACACATGCAAAGAGGTTGTGCAAAAACTGTGTGCCTTTGAAATGCTTGTAGTATGCTCTGGTTTTACTTCTTTTCCTTTTTTGAAAAAGGAATTTTCTAAAGCTGTGTTCTTCAGTAAGTGCATCCATTCAGTTTGAAAGGATTACAGCTGACAACTAGTTTTCTTATTTGGTCTCTAAATTCCCTTTGAGAAATTAAAAAGAATAATAAAAAAGTATAGTTGCTGTACCACAGATGAGAAGAAAAGAAACAATTTCTAAGGTTTTGGCAAAGCTTGCTTTCTCCAAACATTCTCCTTCTCAGTTGGCGGCTTGATTAAATGAAGAATGTTTGGTATTGGCTTTTTTCCTCTCCATTATGTATGTATATCTAGTCATATCCCCATACATACATGGCAGTTTCATGGAGAGAAAAATTTTGTGGGGAAATATCAGAAGGGCATGATGAAACAGAATCAAGTTCTTTTAACTAGATATACATTGCTTTAGCCTTCAGTGTACACAGAAGAAAGCTGGCTGGAACAACGATCCACTGCATTTACTTGTAGGAAACTGCTGTCCTCTGGCATGCTGCAAGCTGAATCACCAAAGATACCTACAGACCCTGCTGGAAAGTCATACACTGGGAAAACAAAACAAAACAAAACAAAACAAAACAAAACAAAACAAAACAAAACAAAACAACCCAAGTTAATATGTAGGATAACTATATAACAACGTATGTACTAATACTTATGCATAGAACTGGAAAAGGTTTTAAATCAAATACACAAGTAAAATAAATAAGCAAACGTATGTATGAAATTAATTACATACCAAGGGAGGAATTTTCAGTTCTGTCAGAATCAAGTCTGAAGTAGAACAGATTTCATCGCAACTAACACATCCTCATTTAATGGGTGTTAAAATTGTGGTAATTTTAAAAATAAACTTTATGCTTGCTTAACAAATTTCATCATATTGAACACAGGATAAAAGAAAACAAAATATTGTAGAATCTATTTGTTTTAAAATAGACCCTGGCCCAGAAATTACTACCTTTTACAAGTGGCAGCAGTAAGCACAAAAGTAACTGTTTGGAGACACACTCCCATCCTTTGGATAATATTTTTACATACTGTGAGATGCCTCTTTAAAATTACAGGTGCACTGGCTTTGCAATACACTACTGAAGGATCAAGATGTAAAAGGGACTTCAAAGCACAAGAAATGTTAAGTGAATTCATCCTATGTGGAAGGACAGTAAAAGACCTGGGCATTAGTTGTCACCTAAGATTAGGCTCACTGTCTTTTACTGATCTTTTGCACAGACATAAGTTTTACCCTTCCAGCGCAGCATGCAAGCTCTTTAAGAACTTTTCATCTAGGCACAGACTAAGTTAAGTGCACACAGATGAGTGTGCATCCAGACAGTTTTTGTCATGGAAATGTGAATAAATGAAATTCAAGACTGATAAAAACCAAACATGCACAAAGCAAAATCAGTGGTTTGAATAATTTCAAGTCCCTGCCACAATATGTGCAGTGGAGTGGAGGTGCTGCACAAATATCACAGAGGGGCTCAATGGATTGTATTTCAAAGCAAATACACAAGCCTGGGATTGAGCCCCACAGGCTAGAACCTTGAGATGCCTTCAACATTGTGCAGTCTGCACACAGGCCAGTTGTTAGTCTCCTGTGGTGACTGCCTGCCTCCCAACACCAACCGCTCCATGAAGGTCTGGAAACCACCTCCTCTTTGTGAAGAGTCAAGTCTGTCATGACATGTCCCACCCAAATGCACAGCTCAAACACATCTGCCAAAGTTCACAAACCGTACACAATCACCCATGAATTCACCAGCTGTTATTTACCTTTGATACCAGAATGACCTGAAAAGCTTCGATGGAAAATGCCAAGCCCTGCCTGGCCCGCTGATGTGGGAGCTAAGCAGTCTTCAGCAGGAGGAATCATATTGCAAGAAACACTGTCTTGTATGTCCTTCTGAGTGTCTGCATAATGTGGAGGGCAGAAAGTCTGAAGCTGCCCATAAAAACCTAGAATCAGAATAAGGCCATCAGTAAAACACCTGGACAGAGATAAGGGATAGTATGTGGAACTGGGGCAGTGAGAATAATAAAAACCTCAACTGCCCTACCACCAAGTATTCAATAATTTTAAACAAATACAGCAGTATTGATACGATGCTCCCTAAAACTTCCTCAAGTTGCTACTAATTTCAAACACAGTCCACTACACGAGCATCCTGATTTTACCATGACCTCTGAGAGGCACTGACTGGCTAGATGCTGAAATTTTTCAGGAAATTTCTCCCTGTACCGTGCAATCCTGTGTCTGAACTGATACTCTCTAGTCACACTGTGCATCTGCCTGAAAAATCTAAAAAAATGCTAAATTCCAAGTGAAAGAAGAGTACCCAAGTAAAGTCTGAATAAAATTCAAGGGTCTGTCACTGATGCCAAGACAGCTGGCTGATAGTGGGGTCACGCATAGAGACTGAGCAACAATCTTTTATGATGGAAAGAGAGCACAAAAATGTAAAGTAACTTTTCTAGACACAAGTTCTTTTCATAATTCAGTGTCAGTTACACATCTTCTAAAATTGAGAGCATAAACAAGACATAAGCATATGTTGTTCTCTCCCACTCAGTTAATTAGAACTATTCTAAATGTCATAGTATCACAGTGATATTATGTGCATCTGCAGTGCATCAAGCCACAGTGCAGTGGTCTTAGAACTGGAGACCAACATGAAACAGCAAAATCTCCCAACTTGGTGTCAGAACCTCTTCTCTTTATTCACATGGTGCCATGCCCAAGACAATCTACAATACAGGTGAATGTAGGACAACATGAAACCATACCCAATCTGGGCACTAGACCCTGACCAGCTTTGAGATATCTGTTAGAGAACTAACTGTAGCGTCAGTTTTCTGTGTTGTCATGCAGCACTGAAAAAACTAAAAAAACTAAAAAAATAGGCAAACAGGTTGGCTAATAAAGTTCCAGCAACTGAACATTTCAGCTGCAACTCTGGATTGTACAAGTTTATCTCTTATTAAACTATTTAAAACACACACATGCACAAGGTTACATCAGTTGTGCTTCTTTGAATCAGTACACTACAGCCAAGATCCATGATGTCATGATATAGAAACATCAGCTATTTTTCTGACATGACAGCATTAATTCCCTAGGAAAGTGGAATATTTTTGAATATGATAAAATACCTCGAAGCTGTAAGAATTGCTTCTAAAAGCAAGAAGTTCTTGTTCTTTATCACATAAAGAGCCTTGACCTGAGAGATGCTGAACATCTAAAAAGCCCAGGTAGCCAGCGCAGCTCAAATTCACATGTGCAGTTGTGGTCCACATACATTTGTAATAGCATCCTTATCCTATTGAAGTGCTGTGGACAAAGATTTCATTATAGATATGTAATGAATGACTACCACAATTATAATTTCCATAAGGTGGGAAGTTTCTGATGGACATCGACTTCCTCCTCAGTCACCTTTCTGCCTGTCACAAGAAAGACAGAATATTTTCTCAAAAAATCATTATAGCTGCCCTTAAGAAATATACACCATGTGTGAGTAGCCTTTGCTGCTATGGCATGTAAAAATTCCAGCTGTCTTTGGTCTGAAATACTTCAAGATGGTGTTTCTTTGCAGTATATTTCTATGTGTCCACTAGGCAAATTACACAAACACCAAGTAATCATGTGGTACCATCTGTCTGTGAAGAACAAATGGGAAAGAAAGAGTAAGAGAGAGATCTAAGTAATATGCTGTACTAACGGACTGATTTGCAAATGTGAATAAACTAGAAATATTTCTGTTTATTAAAATCTCATTATTTGTAATTTAAAGATAGCTGTTTCTAGTCGAGCTGTCTGCATAGAGGCACTAATATAACTAACTTGCATCAGCTAAGAACTTTTTTAAAGAAATGACAACTTTTTAAAAAAAATTAATGCTTTTCATAATTTTTTTTATTTCTTCCATTACTCAGACAGCTCTTGTCATCAGCTTAACTCAGAAACACATGTGAAGAGTTACAGGCACAATTTTAAAGGGCAGTCAGATTTCTAGAGCAAAAATGTTCACAGTATCAGAAGCAGCCAAAAGCAAGTCAGCTCTGCCCATGTCCAAAGAAGTTTTACCTTACTATATACTACAAGCACAATAAGTTTTTTTCACTGCAAAGAGGGAGTTTCTGTTGCTGTTCTTTTCTTTCGTAACTTGCACATGTCTTCTGGCTTGTCTCAGAGCAAGCAATACCTTATTCTTGCAGCTGCCTGTGTGCTGTAGATGCCTGCACCTTCAGACACCTCTCCTGAGAGTAGTTCTTCATGGTAGAAAAAAATGACCAGTACAATACAGGTGCTGGGCTAATTGTTGCAGATTTCCAGCACCTGTACTGCCTTCTGTCTACAAACACATAGTACATTGGTACAGCATCTAGTTGGGAAGTTGTCATTCCAGTCCCCAGGTCAGGATAGTTTCAGATTTACTGAACGGTAATCCAACAAAATATACCACAACCTAATGAAAGGAAAAGACGAGCTTCACTTCTACAGCTCAGTGATGCATCTAACATCATCACTTACAAATATCACATGCAGGTATTGTGAATTTCACAAGAGCAAGAAAAGGGAATATTTAGTCAATCATGTAATATTAACTGAGGCAAGAGAAAGCCCTCTCTGACATTACTGTGTATGCTGAAAATCACTCAGAACAAATAATGAAACAGTATTCTTCCAAGAAAAAGACATTTCACAATAGAAGTAGCTATTAGATACTGAAGCCTGTCAGTCTTGGATCTCATACGTCATTTCTCTCTAAAGGATAATACTCTGAGATCACCACGATCTTTGAAGATGCTCAGGCTTTCAGAAACTGAGTCTGTTTAGAACTTGTTTTCTTCAAAAAGCTTTTGGGCAATGAAACTCTTTCTTCCTTGATAAAGCCAATTTAAATGGAACTGACAAGTTTAAGACTACATACTGAGGCAAAAATGTCACCATTGTTTGCTGGCAGATTGAGCTGGAGTGGCTCTAGTTATAGCACTTTAAATCTTGAAAAAGGCAGGTTATGAACTGCAGGATATAGAAATTAACAGAACTTCCCACAGCCACTTCTTTTATACAAAATAGTATGGTCTGGAGATAACTCCGTGATGTTTTTCTGCATTGTGCTGATATGACCAAGGAAGACAGCAATCTTTTTATTGCTAGTTGGAAAACATAACCATGAGCCCTTGAAATACCTGCTTTTGAGAGAGAGAGTTTAGGTAACCCTTTAAGGCACACAGGACAACGCAGTGTTGCCTAGAATGAGACAGCTGTGCTTAAGCTGGAGGGAATACATTCTGACAAAATACCTCATACAGTGACAATAGGTTACTTGATCTTTGAGAAAAAGCATTTAATACCCACAGTGTGGATACTGAATTGCACTCTATTATATCTTCCAATACTAAAAAAAATTAAAGTATTAAAGTCCAGTCTATATTGTCTTCACACCAGTTTTAAGTGCCGAGATCTTTAGAATTTGAACATTGAGTTGCTATCTATGTGCATATAATTCCTGTCAGCAGTGTACATTTTCAACATAGGCTTTCCTAGAAGAGTGAGACAGACACAGTAATGCTAATGTGAGAGTAAGTATAGTATGGGTTTAAGGTCCAAGCCCTCGAAGTTAGCCATTTTTTGATCCCAAAAGATCGTTTTTAATCTGTATCTTAAATCTGGATGTGTAATAGGCATTCAAATTCAAATTAAAATGTGACATTCACTCAGATGAAGGTCTCTACTGGGCTTTCTTCTTGTAAAGAGCGATGACCCACATCTTTTGTCCTTTTGAATCCTCTTTGGACTGTAGAATAGGGAGATGGGAACACAGTAGCATTGTTCTGGCCTGCCCTACAGAGAAGATGCCCAAGGAGATATGAAGGTTGCTGCACAAGCCAGTGCAAGTCCTGTGTGGAATAGCAACTAATCCAGAGTGAGTTGTGAACCTCTGGGAGGCAGGATTCTTTGGGAGGTCTTCCACTTTGGAGCAACGGGTTGTAATCCCAGCTTCTTGGATTCCTGAAACTCCAAGAAGGTGGTAAAGCCATCTGTGTGATTGAAAGACAATTTTTGTTCCAGGCAGGAAGACAGACCTTAATGTCTCAATGACTTTCCAGAAGATGAGTTCTTGCCAAATGTTCAGCAAAAAAGAGAATCATGTAAAGTGTTTTGTACTGTGGAAACAGAAGGGCTAACCTGATTCCTTCATGCCCTGTACTAGGAACTTACTGGACCTGTTCTGACATGTTTTCGCATATGTCATATGAAAATGAACTGTACATTAATAAATTTCACCCTGTACTGTGTTGACCATTAAAAAAGCCTCAATCAGAGAATATAGAAAGACAGCAATAACTACCTACATCTGTTGGTAAATTTCATGTTCTAGTACTAATCAGTGATGTAAAGAATTACTACTTTCTGGAAGAAAACAACCTGTCTCAGATCCTGCTCCTATGCGGTCTAGTACGATACGAAGAATGTAACAGGATTGGCGCTTTCCCTTCTCCACATCTATGAACTCAGGGAGATGCCTGCTTCATCCCTTTGCCTAGAGATATTACTTTCATCAGTGGAAGAAAATAAAAGAAGCCTTGCGTTTCCCAAGATGTTTGCTAAGATATCTACCATGATAATTCTCAGGAAGCATGATCAATAAGCAGAATCCTAAGGCCTTTAGAAGTCCAGTCTCCTATGTACCTTGTGTCTATAAATATGGCAAATCATATATTTGAACAGTTGAGAGGAAACAGCAATACTGCTGTCAACACACTCCTGAAATGTTAAGGTAATTAGCATTCAGTCTCCATACCAGCTAGGAAAAACAAACACAACAACCCACGAGCTGTTAATTTTCTTCTTGGCTACAGGAGAAATATACAGGATTGAAGAGGGAGAAAGGTCTTGTAGAAGCTGATTACACAGTGCACGTGGGAACACAGCTGCAAGGGTCTTCCATGCTTACAGAAGAAGAGTACTCCATCTCCCCACAAGTGCAAGGGAGAAAAATATCCTACCTCTTGAAAAACCAGTTAACATTGAAGTGCTAAATCAGGAGGGATTGGAAGTGCAATATTAGAAAATCAAAAGCCATCATAGAATTTTTTGCCATTCTGTTTCAAGAACTGAAAAGCAGTCTGAAGAGAAACTTGTAGCTCCATACCAGGATGTATAACAACAAACTAAGGTGAGAATTTTAAGAAGTCTGAAGGCAGCATTCTGAAGGCTACTTCCCAGGGTCTTTCAAAAGGAAAAGTGCCTTAAGAATACCAGTGCCATTCCCTGAAGCACTCAATTTGAAGACAAGCAATAGTGACAAACAAGTAACATCAGTGATGAAGATTCTTCCTTCTTACCCTGGATGTGAAAGGCATTTGGCTGAAAAGAAGGGCTTTCGGCTGCCTGGTATGTCTTGAGAGGCATTCCTGCAGACTGTTGAAGCTGAGGAGGTTGTGGAGTCTGCCTCTGCATCGTGGGATGTTGAATGGACATTCTCTGTGGGCTGATGTGATGAGGAGAAGGAGCTGGAGCAACAAACCTAGAAGTTCAAAACCGCAAAACTGTAAAATCTCCAATACATAAGAGCTAAAGATTGTTTTTACTTTATTTAGATCACTTCGGTCATTTGCACAGATACAGACTTCTGGAATAATAGGGTGCAGCCCAAATAGAGATGACATATTTTTAAGTGGTGACATATCATTAGATTTGACAACTGGGAAATTAGCAGTCTGAATTGCCCCTTATCATGGAAAACTAATTTAATGCATTCCTTCTGTGTGTGTGCTAAGTCTTAGTTGGAGGAGATGCCCCATGGGGGACCTGATTTCGGAGGCACTGCCAGCTGTTCATTGTAAGGCTTTGTATCAACTTCATCTATAAAAAAAAAGCTGTTCTTACTGACAAGGGATCAGTTCAGGCAATTGGTCACCGAGGAGTTAGGTATTAGGTTCAGGTCCAGGTTTCAAGCCCTAGAAATCCTAGGGTGTTACACAGAGCTATTTGAAAATAAACAACCTGATGCCAATATAATGCAGGTAAGGGCAAGTGCTAAATTGCTTCCAGAAACTGACCACATCAAAATGTGGATCTGGACTTGAAGTATAACCTTACAAGCCTGGCAGAGGAGAAAATGCTTGAGAACAAACCTGGTGGTGCAGCTGCCACAGAGGTTCATGACCTCTTTGGTGTGTTTTGCACAGCTCTGTCACTGGTGGCACTACAAGGATGCACACTGCTTTTGAAGATTTTATGCAAGAGTTTTATGGACTTTAAATTTTTACTGATATTTTTCTACATTTCCTTAAAACTGCACACCTCAAAGTACATTAGAGATAGGTCATGAGATCTTTTTTGCAGACAGAAAGCTAAGGCTGTAAGAGCTCCTGTCTGTGCCCCCAAATCACCCACTAGACTGATGGGATCTGGCTAACTAATGAAAGCTCAGGAATGGCTCTGGGCCAATTTTTCACCAATGAGAGAAGAGCTGGAAACATTCTCAAACACCACGAAAGAACCACGATATTTTTGTAAGAGGATGAGTGGAAAATGAAGTGGTATTCCTGTTGCAGATCAGCCTGTCTCTCCACTACTAAAAACAAGCTGCAAGTCTGATGAGAAGTAGTACCCTCTCTGTGTGCTCAGTCGCTGCTGCTAGGAGGGAGCAGTGCCTGCAATCAACACAGCCTTACTGTGTTCCAAAGCGTGGATCTGGTCCCTGTTGTCCTGAGACTGGACCGCAACGTACTAGATGACTTTTTTTTTTTAACCTAATAAAAAAGCATGGTTTTCCTGAAGAAGAAGGAAGTTTTTATCACACCCTGAATAAAACAGAAGGTGCAACTGCAGTGGTAGTTCCATAGAACACCTCAGGGCAGGGTCATCATACAGGTTATAACCGTATTTAAATCCAAGTCACCTGAGATCTTTTATGCTGTAGCTAAGAATCTGTATCAAACTATTTGTGTGATTTTGACTTCTTTTGAAAGGTATTTACTAAATTTCTGGTGACCCATAATCTACAGCTGGAGTGTAACAAGTGCCAAGATGAACTCTGGATGATTTACTACCTATTCAGTTTTCTGTGAGAAGCACATTTTAAAGCATATTAGATAGGGTTTGGATGGTCCTGGTGCTGATGTGACATTAACTTCATAAACACATATTACTTCAGAAATGTTACATAGATAGAGGAAATAAAGATGTCACTACTGAGCCATTGAGTCTTTAATGTGTCAAATATTTCACTGTTCTAGTTAACCGATGCACATGCACAGACAGTCTTTAAATACTATTATTATTTTAAAAATCATGGGATATCATCCTTTGTGTCTTCAAAATCAATTAATGAAAATTAATTTCTGAAAAATTATTTTAACCAGTAGCCTCTAATGGGGAAAAAATCCTTTTCAAAACTCAAAGTAGAAAGCACAGTTTTACAGATTTTATGTTCTATTTAGCATCTAGAAACTTCCACCCAATAATAATGCACTATATTGTATAGCCAGACAGGACTCCTTTTTATCAGACATAAGTGATGCTTATGATGATATCACAAATCAGTTTCTAAAACCCTGGCTTACCCATATCCCTGACTATAGTTATCTACTTTTTCTTTGCTTCTGCTCAACAAAAGGAACTTGTACTTGTCGCAGCCCAGATTTGTCCCTGAACAAATTTCATAACATTCCTGGGAGAACTGCTAATTTAATTTTGTTCCTGAAACACTCAGGACCAGCTTGTAACCACTTGGAAACTGCAATCAAGACCTGTGGTCAAGTTCAGGAGTCAGTGCCATCAGGAGCAGCTAGATTTGCAGGAAGTTGTCCTTCCCTATGCCTGATAGGTGTAAAATCAGAGCTGGAATGTTTCTGGAGCCATTCAGAAACCTTTTCCACTCGCAGTTGTGAAAAAGTGTCCTGCTGGAGAAAGTTTGGATTTGGTAGTAAGCAAGACAGATGACAAATTTACCAAAGCTTACCTGTTTTGATGAGATTAGGTAAAACGCCACATGCAAGGGTCATTTGTTAATGACCAGGACTGGCCATGAATACATGAAAAAAAGATTTTACTCTAGCATTTGCTGACTGGAGCTGGCCCAGTCAACATTCACTACAACTACATGCACAACCTGATCAATACGTGGAAAAGGAAGAGGAAATCTAATAGTAATAATATACAGTATAAATAGTGTATTTATATAATACTTCTAACTATTCATTTAGTTTATTTTATCGTGGTTACAAGTAAGTCCTTGGTGCAATGGGGAAACAATGTCTTATGTCTCTGTAGCAACGATATACATATGTTTCTTCACCTAGAAACTCAAGCACTTTGTGACTCCTTAATTTACTTCACTGCAACCAAGTATTTTTTAAAAAACATATTGAAAGAAAGGAAACTGCACCTGCATGTAAAAGATATAATTCACCTACCACTAATCCATGCTACACTATGGCATAAAATGTTACTAACATTGAATATTTCAGACAGGAACTATGCAATTATGTTGGATGTAGTTCTGTCTTCATTCTTACTTTTTTTTTCTCAACTTTGCACTGTAAATTAAAGCATATGCTACCATTTAGACAAAATAAATCCTTATGGTTGCTACGGATATGTTTCTAAAGTGGAAATCGAACATTAAAGATGAAAACTTTGGTCCTTTTTTTTCTTCAGAGGTGGTAATTTTCTTTGAACAACCTGTAAACACAATTTATTGGGTTCCTGCTCTGTTAACTGTCTGAGTCCCTTTTACTGAGCTGCAACAGTCTGGGAACATACACAGATGTCTTGCAGTTCACCCTGAAAGCTGATCAGGCTTTCATCTCACTGAGCTGAAGGTTTGGCTGGACAGAGGACTGAACGACAAGCTCCCTGTAACAGGTTGCTGTCCCAACAGTTTTCTGTACAGTGCTGTGCTTTCTGACAGTGCTAAATGAGGGACAATCTATGATCATTCCTTCTTGCATGCCTCTCTATTTCTAAGCAAATACACAAAATCTGAGATGATGCCTCCATTCTCTGCTCTGTCATTTTCCTGTGAATTCACGTTTTGGGTGGCTCCACACTTAATGCTGTGTGCTAGTGACTTTACATATCCTCAGTCCACTGCCAGTGAGGGAAATATTCTGCTGTAACACAGCATTCTGAAACCCAGCATCCTGCATTGTAAGTTAGTCTGGCTAGCTACTGATGACAATCAAATAAATATGCTTTAAAAACACATTTAAGGAAAGCATACCTTTTGTCAAGAACAATTTTGTACAAATCAAATGCTTTCCCTGAAGTTATGAAGATATTCATTTGACCAAAATAGCAAAAGCCTAATTTCTTACCTACCTATGATGCATGTTTCTCTCCAATAATTTCTCTGCTACAAGTTTTGGGTTGTTTTTCCTTAAAGGATTTCAATCTCCTTGCATAACAGAAATATTTTGGACAACAAAACCAAAATCTAGCCAAAAAAAGCGACAGCAGGAAAAAAGAACAGCCCCTCTGACCGGCACCTCATCTTCTCTTTGGTGAGAAGTTGAAAGGAGAATTTAAGTGGAATTTAAAGTGGAATTTAAGGAAGAAAGCTGTGAGCAGGCACCTCAATACACATACTATCTTAAAGGCAGACTACGTAGCATTTTACAAAATATCTCAGCATTTTCTGTACCTATATTGTATTTGAGAACTAAATTTCTTGCAAATGTAGAAAAATGGAAAAAAAAAAAAAAGCCATTGGAAAAAAAAAGAAGCATGAGAAAAATTCCAAGCTTTGCTTGGTTTGCCCTGAAAGGATGTTGTAGCCAGGTGGGATTTAGTCTCCACTCTTAAGTAGCAAGCAATAGGACAAGAGAAAACATCCACAAGTTGTGCCAGAGAATGGTTAGATTTAATAATAGCAAAAATTCCTTCACAGAAAGAGTGGGCTAGCATTGGACCAGGTACCCAGGGAAGTGGTGGAGTCACTCTCCCTGAAGGTATTTAAAAGACATGTCGATACGGTGCTTGGGTACATGGTTTAGTGGTGGCCTTGGCACTATGGTTAGGTTAATGGCTGATGATCTGAAGGGTCTTTCCCAGCTGAAATGGTTCTGTGATTCTGTGACTATGGCTTAGGTTCAGGGTTAGCCTTACTGACACCTCCGACTCCAGCATTTGTCATTTATATGTGTTTGCTCACAAAAAACCAAAAATAACCTGACAAAATGTGATTAGGAGTCAATCCTTTGACATGTCCCATGCCTGGAAAGAAGTTAATGCACTTATTTCAAAACCACAGTATTAAGGTCTTTAAATAAAGACCTTCTTCGAGGCAGCCTTTTGTATGCTACATACAAAGGGCTTTGTAACATGGTAATGTTGGATGTCTCAGCTTCTTCATTAGCACTACTCAGAGGCTTTTGCTTCTGGGAGCCTGGCTTGGAGCTACTTACTATTTTGTAGCGAAATCCTAAAGGGAATGTAACCACACAGTCAAATAAGCAAAAAGCAGCACTGCTGCAGAATTCATTGTAGCACAATGGCACCACTAAACGGAACCGTTTGGCCCTAAGTTCTTCTTGTCAGTCTTAAAGTCTCTAGAAATTCCTGTGAAACTGGGATGCATCATGCTTTAGGGACATACTGCTAGCTCTGGTTCACAGGAGAGTAAAAAATTCACCTGGAACATCAAGTACATGAAAAATTTTGTTCTGGTCTCACATTGATTAACAGGCTAGTTCTTGCTCCAAAGCAAGATGCATATTTTGGATAATTCATTGCATAAAGAAAGAATTAAAAAACAGTAATTTCAAGCATGTAGCACCATCAGTTTGGCAGCACTGATCTGCATATGTTAACTATGCTGTATAAACCCGTATTTTTTGGTCTGAGTTTTAATTAGATTGTTCTTTCAGCTTTCTTGTATACTCATGCCTTCTTGTATTACAGAAGTGAGCGAAAACGAAGTGAAGTACATATTCTATTTTATAGATATGCTTTTAGGTACACATTTGGTACTGTCATTGAATAGTTGCAGCATTTCATGTTAGTGGAGCACTCAAAGTTAGTATCAAAGAGCTGGGACAAACAAAATGCAAATCTGCACTTTCATTATTTATGTTCTCTCCTTTGATAAACCAAGTTGTTTCTTAGATCTAAACTCTCTAACTGAGTTGCACTATGTATACACAGAGTTTTGTACACATAATGAATGCAGTCTAAGTCGTGTTCTATGTTTGGCTCAGTTTCTCATATTAATAAGGCTTAATCAAGTCCACACTCTCCCTCACACCACCTGGAAGAGAAAGACACAAAAGAAACTCCCATTATTGGTCTATTCCATGGTGTCTGGAGAAGTAGACAAAGTGCTTATTCTTTCCTGCTTCTGTCTCTCACAAACCTGAGTCTGCTGTCCAAACAGCAGCACAGGGTTGGTCCCCAAGGTCATCAAAGCAGCCAGGCCAGTTTGGATCAGCTTCAGTCCAACAAACACAGCTTTCCGCTGGAGCAAGTGCTGGTCAGCCTGTCCTAGCTCTGAAATAACCCTGGGCATGCAGACTGTGTCAGGAACCACACAGCATGGAACCACAGAATCATAGAATAGTTTGTGCTGGAAAGGACCTTCAAAAGTCATTTAGTCCAACCCTTAGTAGCATTGGGGGGAACAAATCCTCTACTCGCACCCCTAAATCCTGCAGTCCTCTCAACAATGAGATTGGGATAAATAGGATTATTCACACCTTTTAAAGACACTATCTCTGTCACTTTCTCTACTGAAGAAAGTGTGTTCAGTTCACATTTTCACAGCTATCATCACACCCATGATGTGACAGCCTACTCGCAAGGCCCCTAGGTGAGTGTACTGTATTATATTCAAGATGTGGATTCTGCATTAGTTCTCCTTTTAAACATTTCCCTTAATTTCTACCCTATGTTTTGTAACCAAACCAACACTGCTGTAATACTTTTTTCCTTTTCTGAATTTAAATTGCCATTTGTCATGCTACCTAAATGAAGACACTGGCACTTTTTTTAATCCAAAGCAACTCCACGTATGGGAATTAGTACTTACAGCCTTTTTAGAGGGAGTGTATACATTTAACACATGAGAAAGGAGTATACCATGTTAGCTTTTTATTATTATATGGAGTACTGGATTATCTTAATGCCTGAAATGCATTCAATGAATTCAATTAAGACTCAGTCTAAGCGTGCCTGCCATGGTTCTACAGCAGTAGAACCTCAGAAATGGGCCATTGTCTTTTATAATGACATTTTTACCTGTAACCATAATTAATGTGTCCATGCCTGTTGCCTCATGCTCTGGCAATCATTGGGTATGGATGTTAGACAGGTCATGCATTGAAAAGAAAACAATACTGGGACAGAAAAGCCTGTGTCAGGCAAGAGAGCATGGACAGTCCCAGAGGGTGTGCACAGAGGGCCAGAGCCAGGGCAAGGGAAAAAACCAGGATCATGGGGGCAGGAGTGCAGAGGAAGGACCAAACAAGTAGGTGAGCTCCAGTGATCATGAGGCAGTAAGCTTCATCTCAGACTGATGTGCAAAAAGCTCAGCAGCTTCCAGTGGCTCCAAAACTGGCTGAATTCACATGTGAAGTCTGAAATAAAAACGTACTTTCACCTGTTGTTAATTTCCTCATGTTCTTCTATCTTCCTGATACAAGGCAGAGTGAATATTGCTTTCATCCAAAGAAATTATGCTCGTTTACCAGTAATTGAAATCTAGTGAATGTTGTTTCCAGGTTTATAATTGGGGACTTTGTACTCTTCAAATTACTGTCATATCTGTCACTCAAGGAAATGAAACACTTTGAAATACATTAGTGAAATATAGCAATTTATCACTTAGCGCACTGAAAAAGGAATTTACAAAATAATGTTTCAGTATCCACAAGCATATAGTAAGAGTTTAGTATTTTGTGTGATGATGTTATCTTCCTGACTTTTCCACTAAAAACCAATTTCCTTAGGCTTCTTCAGTCGTGTGATTTGGTAGACTTCTGGTTCAATGAACTATAGATTTCCACATCTGCAGAACCATACACTACCTAAATCAGTGCAAAGATTGCTGAAAATAATTTAGGGAATGTCTACAGATGAAAATCAAAACACATCCAAGCAATCGGTTTTTATGTCACTGAAATATCTAAAATCACAGAATTTGCAATACCTAATCAGCATATAATAGAGCATACATAGCTGTCATAAAATAAATCCTGACTATAAATCAAACTCTAAAACCAGTGAAATAAAAGTTTGTTCATTATCTGTTGGTCTTCATAAAATGGCAATTAAAAAAAAAAAAGGACAAAAAAGGCAAGTTCCTGCAGATATACTTGGTATTGAAAGAATATTGACAGAATATGACTTCTTCTCCCACAAATAAAGAGAAACATGAATCTCAGGGCCCCATTATGTAAGGTATGGCTGTGGTCATCTGAAGGTCAGTGTGCCAGCCAGTATCACTTTCCTTGCTTGGGCTGTTCACGGGGATCAAGAGGGGATTGGAGGAAGTCTCTGAAATAGGGATGGATGGAAAGTCTCCCTGCCCAGGCTGGAATAACATTGTTCCTTTCACCTCTCCTTCCTCTGATAAACCCCTACCCCGAGCAGTTATTAGGGCAGCCACCAGTGACATTCTGTCACCAATTGTATTTCCACCCATCCTGGCAGCACTGCTTTCAGGCTCAAGGTGGGAAGCATAGGGTCTTACCTCTCTGAGTCCGCAGCTGCCAGAAGAGGTATCTGAGGAGGATGCAGAGGACTACCCTGTATGTTATGCCCTGGGGAGGAGTGGCTGCTCGGGTGGGACAAGGACACTGCCCCAGCTGCTGTTCCACTTCGATTTATCTGTGTGCTGGCCATCACAGCTGCTGAAAGTAAAAGGAGAGAAATAACCCTCAGCAGGCAGAAAACAGCACTGATAACTGACCCAACAACAACAGTATTGACAACTGACCAAACCCTCATGCGCAACTCCTCCGGTCAAGCTGTAGTGCCAGCTCTTGGAAACAAAAAAAATTAAGGATTCTCTTAAGTGTTGTTTACTATACAAAGGGAAGAAGAAAACCCACATGAAAACAACTAAGTATTCTTTGCTACTTCCAAATGACACTTCCATAAAACCAGGCATGAATGATCACAGCCGTGCTCCTTGTCTTGGAATTTTTTTGTCTGAACAAGGCTGCAAATCTTGTATACATTTCTATAGTAGAGAGGTGTCAAATACTTCCTAAAATATTTATTTTTAGAACAAGTGAACAGAAAGAACAGTTTCAAAATATGTTAAATGCTTTCTACATTTTCCCCTCAGCTGTAAAAATCACAAATTCCTTGAAGAGCAGTATTGCTATTATTGCCCCAGATTCCTCAGTAATACATATAAAAAATTTAAGCCATCGTTAACAGCTTAATAATTTTCTATGAGTTATGTCTTGTATTCTTTCCAATAAGGAAAGGTTCTAGATGGCTAAACAAAAAGCAATACAGGACTTTGTCCAAATGTTCTAATTAGTTGATCCTAAATCCTGTAATCTTGTTTTCTTGTAACCCTTTGAAAAAACCAAAATTTAAACCAGACAAATATAAGTCTTTGTATCTCTAAAGATCCAGTTACCCAACCATTCTAATGACATTGGTGTCATTGCTTATGCTGATGTTGAATGGCAGCCAAATACATGCTTTTAAGTATTTTATGAACCCAGAGAATGAATTAGATAGGCTGTCTAAAAGATAAAAATTATCTCTCCTGTTTGTCTGTCATATCTTCCACTCTCTATAAAACAAAACTATTGTTCAGGCCTAGTTTACAGAATAAAATTCTACCTATAAAAATTACATTATGCTAGTGAATATGTTGGAGCTAATGATTTCAGTTTTCTTGATAAAATCCTAGAATTTAAATCGGTTCCCTAGGGGGCACTGTCACTGGTAAAACATCTTTCTAGGCTAAAATACCGTATGGGTGCTGCAATCCTATCAGAAGAAAGACTGCCTTCTTCGGAGACTGAGGGCTAGCGTCACCATAGATCAGTCTTCAAGAAAATTATTTCAGAGGTCTTAATTTTCTCATTCGCAGGTGTAAATTTTACTACACAAGATCAAAAAGGGGAAAATTCACCTCATCTCTCAACTCCTCAGCCTGTTTCTGGAAAGACTTGATTAATCCTTACAAGCCTGCCTTTGCGACACACTGGATATTCCTGAAGCCAAGGCAGAGTTAACGAATGGCTCAGGAGTCTAATTATGCTGCAGCCTCATTAATGAGTGGGCCTGGACATCTTTCAGCTGGTGGAAATGACAGACAGCGCAAGATGGCAGACAGGAAACCACTTCGTGAATAAAAACATCCAATATAGATGCTGTAGAGGTAATGTCAAAATTTAGGGGAAGTTGACACTGGTGGTCAAAGCTGGAGGAGTGGAGGCTGACCTTGGTGCCAGGCTCTGCTGTTTGCTGATTTGTGTATGGACCAGAGCCTCCCAATCACAACCCAAGTGACGAGATACATCTGATAGCAGAAGACATCCCAAACCTTAACAGAGCTACAGAGGAGGCAGATCCTACAGGGCAATGAGACATAACTAAAGACAGCAGAGTAATTCAGAAAAAAAGGGCTGAGGACATTTCCCTACTAAAACAGAGGGATGTTTTTTTTTTCTGCTTTGCTCCTGCACCTCAAAAGTAATTTTTTCTATGTCTGTGTCTCAGGGTAAAATCAAGACAAGTGCAGAATGAGAAAACAATGACTGAACTTCTGAAATTCTTATTTTACCTTACATCCAGCACAGAAGAAAACAGTGAAAAACAATCAAGCACACATTCTGACAGAAAAAGCAGAGGGAATATTTAACAAATCAGGACACTGCAAAGAAAAGCCCTAATTGTCTAAATCAAAAGAGACTACTTAAAGTATTCCTCGTAAAAATAGGGTAACTTGCATTTTACAATGACAAAAACAAATAAAATGGCGTAAAAATATACCACAGCTTAGTTTCACAGCTTAGATTACTAGTGCTGTTATCTTAGAACTTAAAATGAACCTCTTCAGGATCAGGAGTAAAAAGGCTGGACTATGACCAGGTCTTCAGCCCAGGGTAGCAAGAGTTGTTCTTCCTGATGCAGCTGCTCTTTGCCACAGCCATGATTAGCATTCCAGGCAAGTATTTTGTAAGTCGTGCTTGCACATTTTTTAACTGGTTCAGGCTGTGGTAGTATAGGCTCCCACAGCACTGTCTGGTGACTCTGTCTGTGGGAAAAGGTTATCTGTAGCACAGGCAGCCACTGCCAACCTTTTGGCCAGGTTTCCCATCAATTTCACTGTATTTTTTTTTTCCCTTTCTGATGAAGACAGTACACGGTGTAAAGTAAGAGCTAACTACAACAGGGACTAGAAGACCAGGTATGATATTTCAGGACAAAAACTCGTATGTATCGGCTGCAAAAATATATTCCTTTACACAGGGTATGTTAAAAGCCCACAGCATGACATAAGAGTGTGTCTGGGCTCCCACTATGCTTTGCAATGATGCCTCCAAGAGCAGGACAACAAATGGCATTGTGGGAGACCAGGGAACACCTACTGGTAGTGCAGCACAACTTTGGTTAGTGCAACTTCTTTCAAGGTACTGTGTTAATAAAAGCACCTCCGTGAGCATCCAATGAAGTTAAATCACAATACTGGCAACTTCTACCTGGCAAAATGCAGATACTAAAACTTCCCAGCATAGACATGGCACTGGTCCAAGCTACTTCCTGAATCTTATAAATACCACCTAAAGGGATTGTCAGGCATTAGCAGTGTACAGATATATGGCAGTCAAAAAATACTGTCAGTGACAGGTTACTTCACAAGTAAAGATTGGTAGGAAAATTTGGACATTATTTTAGAAACAGCTAGATGACCACTTTTTCTTGAGAGCTCTGTGTGTGGCAAGCTTTCCTTGTGGGTTGGCTTGTCACATGTGAGTTACTTGCTCCAAGTGTTGGCAGTAAATATCTTCACAAGGCAATGTCTTTTCAGTGCCTGATCCCATTAAATACCTGATTCAAATGGTATGAAACTGAACAAATGTTCATTACAACTAGCATGCTCACTGACTCCAAAATAGCACCACCACATAGATCCACGCACAAAGATGTATAATTAAGTGTTAGTTTTAAGTGGGTTTTAAACAAAAAGAGAAGATGTTTAGATTAGATGTTAGGGAATTTTTTTTTTTACTAAAAATTCCTTTTTTTCCTTCCACTGTGAGGGTGGTGAGACTCTGCAACAGGTTGCCCAGAGAAGTTGTGGCTGCCCCATCCCTGGAACAGTTCAAGGTCAGTTTGGGTGGGGTATTGAGCATCCTGGTCTATGAAAGGTCTCCCTGCCCATGGCATGGGGCTTGGAACCAGATGATCCTTAATTCTTCCAATACAAACCATTCAATGATTCTATCATTCTATGAACACTTTAACAGAAAGGTTTTCTACAAGAAGGCTTTTCTCTCTATCAATACGAGATAAACTAACACCTTTAAAGCAATTTAAAATAGATTCAGATATTCTGAAAAACCCCAATCAACCTCAAACTAATAAAAAACAAAGAATTGTGAATGCTGTTCCTCTGTCTCCCTTAAAAAGTCCAAGCTACAACATAATTTACAAAATGGATATTGCTTATTAGCTCTGACTGTGAACGTCAGTTCACAGTCATTGGGTGACAGGCACAAAGTTTCAGCCAAAGAGAGGAAAGAGCCATGCTTTCTCTTCTGGAGTCTCATCACAAATCAATTTATCAGCACATAAGATTCTTCCATGAGAATATCTCTGCAAACAATTCTCCATGAGAAGTAAAATTCAAATGTATCCTCATTATGTATAGGAACAAATTAGGTGGTTGCAAGAGAAAAAGATGATTCTGAATGAGGTTTCCTTAAGGAAAAAAAAGACAAAAAGGTAGCCTTTAAAATGCTACAGAATCTAAGGCCTAAAAAAAAGTTATTTTTCAAAGGAGTCAGAAACCTGGAATTTCATGGAACATATATAAATGCAGAAGAATCACCCTCTCCTTTGCAAATTACCAACAATGCTCTAATTGGAGGGCATCTTGGACCTACTGCCATCAAATCAGCACTCTAAAATCTATTCCACCACCAAAATACCTTTCCTCTGATTATTGAATTTGGAGTAGGGCTGAGAGTTTATACCATGTAGAGTAAGACAGCGTGAAGGTTTAATTTAGTAGCCCAGTTAGTTACTTACATACATACATACTTTTGCAATGTTGGGTTTTTTTAATTACTAAATATATCCTCCTATTTCTGTAAGGAATATTTTTGATGTCCTTGAGAACAACTGATTTACCACTGCACAGAAGGAAAAATATGAAATGCTTTTTGCACTTGGGAGCACCACTTGCAAATATTCTTCCCTCTCACTTCCCCTAGGAAGTTCACACTTCCCCACAGGATTTTGTAGTCAGGAATATGTGGACATGTGCTGTGTTGAGTTGTAAGTGGTAAGGGCAGCAAATGAAAAACCTATTTTCTGTTTTTCCTTTATCCTGCTCAGCTCATCTGCAAATCTGAAGTCTCCAGAGGGCATGAAACTCAAGAAGCCATAGTGCATTAAGAAGTGCAGAAGTCAAAATAGCATTTTGCAGATAACAAGCCTGTCTCCAAAGCTGATCTGTCACAAGGACCATCTGCATTGATGGTCTCTCTATCTCTGTTCAGGTATTTTGCAGGCAGATCAGAGGTATTGGAACACATTAAAGTAATGACCCAATAAGGCAGGGTCTGGACTAGTATTTTAAGTAATTCCTGAAATGGTATCTTTAGATCATATCCCTGCCTTTCATTTTCTTCTCTTTTAGTGGATTGCAGTTTCTGAAGTTCAGTATCATCATGATGAATGGACCTATAAATGGTGCAACGGGCCATGTTGCCTAAAATATTTGTAGTCATCCATTGGTAAATGTTCTTAAAAATGTGAACTCAAACATTACATAAATTTTTGGAGAACCATTAAGTTGCTTCAAAATAGAAATTATAAACACAGAAGTAAAACTAGTCAATAAAAGCACAAATCTGAGGGGAAGTAAACCATCCTCCTTAAACTAAGATAATATTATTAACAATTTTTGCCCCCTGTAATGTATGTATGGTCCTACCTGGGACTACATCACATTTAGCAGGAGTTGTAGATATGTATACAATACTTAAAAGCAGCTCAAAAGTTGACAGCAGAGATCCTCTTCGTTATTGGTAACCCTACATTACTGCTCCTTTTGCATCCATTCCCTATGCGTCAAATACAATTCCATTTTTCCCAGCAAGGGCCATTCACAAGCCAGTCCTTCCTTCTCATTCTTTTTTTTTTTTCTTACAGGAATGAGGTGTAACTATTTTCCAAGGCTGTTACCCTTAACAAACTACTTTATTTTAAAAAAACCCAAAAAACCAAAAACCCAGTATTTTTATATTAAAAAAAAAAAAAACAGATTGCATTCTTCTCAGATATCACTTAGGGAGTTTTACTCACTAGGATAATTTCTCTAATAAAATTCTTTTATTATTCCTTTATATGTCCTTATCCTCTACTTGCATGTTGTACCTACCTACTTGCCTAACATTACCTTAGACACAAACTCCTGAGGGACTGGGTTTTTTCTTATTACGTGCACAGAGGACCAAGCTTAGTACTATTTCAGTGGGGAAAAAACCACCAAAAGGAACTATTACTCAAGCAAAGCATAACTTAAGTCATAACTTGCATACAAGTAGTTAGGTCAAAGTTTCACAATTCAGCATAAGACATTATTTAAAACTACCTAAAATTCAAAGAAGTTCTGTAATTTTACTGATCTAATTTTTAAATGCCAACTTGCCAACAAAATCATACACTTGACAAGCTTTAGAAAGATCCTTTGCTTGCTCTGGAGCAGAGCTGAGTGTGATATTCATTAACTACATATAAGTGAGTTACACATTCTGGCTTATGCTTAATTATGAAAAAGTCAAGTTTTATCCAAACAGCACAATAAAAAGATGTAATTTTTTTCTGCTGCATTATGTATTAGTTTTAGTGATTAGTTTTAGTGATTAGTTTTAGTGATTCTAGATTGCATTATACAAAGTAAGTGCATACTATTTTGTAGTAGAAAAAAACATCATCCCCATGTTCTTATTATGAATGCATTGCTCATATCTTCATTCTGTGAACTGAATAAACTCAAAAGCCTAGGTGTTTTTCAAAATTAAAACCTAGATGCTATCCCAATGCTTAGAACTTTGTCTGTCTGCTTGCTTTAGACCTATAAATGTAATTTTGTGTTAGTTTTAAGCAAAGGATTTGTCATGCTATCTCACTATTTTAGTAAGATTATACTCAGTTTGAATTTCTTGTATGAAGTCATAAAGTCTACAAGATAAGAAAAAATTTTTTTGGAGTCTTAACTTCAAGTAATAGATATGTAATAAAAAAGATTATTGTTGTATTTAATTTAAATGTGTCTATGTTTATAGGTTCTGTATTTTAACAGTACTAAAAAACTGTCCAGTGGTCACTACAGGTGTTCTGCTGTGTAAGTGAAAATGGACTTGCATCTAAATGTATACTTTTGATATTTCTACTGTATTCCTACTAGTTTGCTTTCAAACATTTATTCTGTAGATTTCTTCAGGAAGAAAAGACCTACCTTTGCTTTAAAAGTGCATCAATAATAAGTGAAGTCACCTTCAAGTGAGAAAAGTTTGATTTGACACCACTAGAAGAATGAAAATCTATTCCTCCTACTTTAAAAGCTGCACAGAGACATTTCAGCTAATTTGCTGTCTCAAACAACATCCAAAAATTAAAATTATTTAATTATTTAATGTAAAAATAATGTATTTAATTTTCCAGAAGTCTCAAAGCTGTTAATTATATTTACCAAAAAAAATGTTTTCAGAGGAGTTTCAAGGGTATCTTCTCTGAGGCAGGACACTTACACTTTTGTATATTTTACTTTTCTCTCTGTGGGACATGAATAATTTTCATGTTGTCATTCCAATAAAATAATTCCCTGCCTGTTGGAGTTACTCACTCATATAGTATTTTATTCTGTAGCAGCCCTGATGAGTAGTTAATGAAACAATTTATTTCAATTGCATTGGGTGGCTGTCAAAATGGAGCGACAGGGATTGATCTATGCCTGACATATTACCCTCAGTTAACTGGTGTGAAACAGCACAAGTGAATAAAATCATGAGAAATTTGCCAAGTTACAGATAGCTGTGAACACATGTAAGAGAAAGCAGATTATTACTTACACAAAAATTAATGCTGATAAGAGTACACTGATTAATTACCATAAAAATTAATTTACCATAAAAACTGACATACAATAGGAAGCAGTGCCAGGAAAGAAACCACCAAAATAAAATATATCAAAAAACGTTCATAGTGCTGCTAACACCAAGAACTGAAAAACAAGGCATGAATGAGACTACAAAAAGTAATGTCTCAATCTCAAAAGCTGCCTGTGAGACATCATGAGTGCAGACAATTGCCAGCTAAGGGCTGGCTGGAGGCAATGGCTTTATTCAGCTTGCCATGGACAGCAGTTTGTTCAAGCCACTGTCAGCCTGTGTTTGGACTGACCCAGCAGACAGAGCTGGACACTTAATCATTGTCTGGAAGCCAGAGAGGAGTGCCCAACAGATTGCTCTGGAAACCTCCTGTGAGAATATCCTTAATATCCAAAAATCTGGTCTCAGCTCATCTGACACACTGTCCCATCCCAGCTTCCATTCAGTCTAAGAGCTTGAAAAGGAAGAGCTGAGTCTTTATTATCTCTCAGTTTTGCATGTTACACTGGGTGAAGCCATTAAATAATTTTTTTAAAATCTAAACATTCCTCACTATCCAACTCCCTCTCCATATACAATGTAATATAAGCAACTACAACCAACAACATGTTCCTAGAGGTTCTCTGGCCAAAATCACATCTCTAAAATCTCAGATTTCCCTTTGCTTTCACATAACAAACATTACACTGAGCCTGTACTCAGACCAAGACATTTAAAAGTTAACAGCATACAAGTTATACCAACTACTTAATAAATTAGAATACAATCAATAACAGCTTTAAATGTCCTGATTTTTGTCATATAAACTTACATCATCATCAATCATTGTGTGACTCACAGCAGCCTTGACAAAAACATGAAATAGAATTGATAGCTTTTCAAGTAAAATAAAACCACTTATTGAAGTGGCCACTTCATATAATATCATTTTCATCACTGCAGATAACATCAATGAAGCCAATTCATTCACTTCCCACATCTGGTTCTCACTTAAAAAGTTCAAGTGATAAAACATGCAATGCATTCTGCCTGAAAGTTAAAAAGAGATGTCCTCACAACTACTAAAATATTACATTAAAAAATGTTAACATCCTACCCATCATTGTCTTGAGCGTTGAGATTTATCATCACTTATAACTTACCAATTGTTTCAAATTTAGTTGAAATATGAACAACAATTGTACACATAGGCAGGTATGACAAAGTTAAGTATATTAATAGGAAAATCTCAGATATTTAACTGAAAAAATACAATAGGATTATGGCATTTACAGTATAAATGTGTTTATTGTATATTTATAATCAAAATATGTGAGCTCACAAGGTAGCATTTCAGTTCACTAATGTAGATCAGTTGAAAAACTGATATGTGATCCATGACTAAGGCAGAGAAAATACACTGTGACTTTGAATGAAGCTTAATGTATTCAAGATGTCTACAAGGAATGGTAGAAGTGAATTGGTAGCAGAACCAAATGCCTATAGTGCAAAAATATCCCTTTATGTTGCATTAGGTCTTTTCATTGACATAGTATGCTTTGTCCTGCTTTACTTCAAAAAACATACGAAAACATACTGAAAACCTATATTTTTTATATTACTTTTCAGATTCTATCCTTCTTATGAGATAGATATGGATTTCAGAGTACATTCTACTCTGCAAAAGGATCCTTAATAATAAGTGTGCAATAATGTGGCAGCTTTTTATCTGTCTTATTCCGTACCTGGGTAAATATCACAAGCAGGCCCTGGAGAGCGTCCCATGGTATTATCTACAGCATCATGTGGTGAGAGGGCTGGCTGGAGGGGCTGGATTGCAAGGCAGTCATTCAGGATGTCCTGGCCAAGCTCTGAGCTTGATCGCAACTGAAAAACAAGAGACAAAAGAGGAGAAATTATAACAAAAGATGGATATGGACAAAAGAAAGGAAATAACCACAAAAATCCTTAAGACAGTGAGAAACTATAATGAAGAAACGTTGAAGTTAGAGAAAGAAATGGTGCACAATCACAAGCCTTCTCTTTTGAATCCTGATAAATACCATCCTTTCATTTAGCAGGCACTTTTTGACTCTGAGGAAGAAAACACTTCCAGATGCTTAACAAGACTGCACACAGGACAAGGACTATTTGTACAGGTAGGATCTCAGAGAGATTGACTTCAGTGTGCCCTCTTGTCACACACTGCCAAAGAGAGGAGTGTCCTGGTTAACGGGTATTGCACCTTTATCAAATGTCTGACATTGCTTACAGCCGCAGAGGGGTACTATAATGAATACAAATATTTTCATACTGGTTTAGTGCCCTGAGCTGCCTCGCTGCAGGACCAGAGCAGCAATGATGCTCATGGCACTGGAAATGAGGGTCTAGGAACAAGTAGCCAGGAGTGGTAATATACCAAGAAAGTCAGGATGGAAATGGGATCACTTCATATGGACCAAAGGTGTCTTGAGACCTCATTCTTAAACAGACTGGGACTACATTTGTTTCACTACAGCAGAGCTGTGAGTACTCTGTTGCTGCCACTAATCCTAGCTGCATGCATGGCCACTTGCCTGGTACCTGTTCCATCCACAGCAACTCTGTTAATCTGTCTGATCACCAGAAAATTCACTCTACAAACAATTAATAAACAAATTCATAACAAGCAGTTTCCTTTGAATGAAACTGGATGAAGAGTCTCAGTGTGAGGCTGCAATAAAATACAGCAAAGGACACTACAATTTTTTAAAAAAATCCCAATGCCAAAATAAGGAAAAGGGAATAAGCCTGCTGCAGCACCCTAACAAGGATGATATAGCTGTAATGCCAGACTGCACCCTGAGGTTGAGGGCAGATTAAGGATACTGCTGCAGGCTGCTGGGACTGATGCCTGTCCTGCTCTGCTGCCTGATGTTAATGTTATATATAAGAAAAATTTACCTGCTCCTTTCAGCCATTTTGGCTGGTGTATTCATTTAAAAGCCTGAAAAAGGAAGATCTGTGCTTACAAGCCTGTGGGCCACAGCAGTGACTGAGATGCCCGTAAATATCCTGCTATGTCATCCAGGTTCATGCAGCATGATGGAAAGAACCCTGGCCTAGTGCAGTTGGATGTGCTGTGTTGTGGTGGCTGAAACCATCCTTGAGAAGCTGAGAGGTTCCCAGAGCCAGCAGCATGCTGGTGGGACAGCTCTGAGGTGTGAAACACCCTCTGAGTGTTGGTTGAGTAGTCTCTCCCTAAGGTTATGTTAATCTTCCTGTGTTGATTGGCCTTGACCTGGTCCCTTCCCTTCCCTTCCCTTCCCTTCCCTTCCCTTCCCTTCCCTTCCCTTCCCTTCCCTTCCCTTCCCTTCCCTTCCCTTCCCTTCCCTTCCCTTCCCTTCCCTTCCCTTCCCTTCCCTTCCCTTCCCTTCCCTTCCCTTCCCTTCCCTTCCCTTCCCTTCCCTTCCCTTCCCTTCCCTTCCCTTCCCTTCCCTTCCCTTCCCTTCCCTTCCCTTCCCTTCCCTTCCCTTCCCTTCCCTTCCCTTCCCTTCCCTTCCCTTCCCTTCCCTTCCCTTCCCCTCCCTCCCCTCCCCTCTTTGGTTCTTATTGTATCACACACTCCAGCCCTCCCTTCTTCCCAGGGGTTGTCATTGTGTTTCCCTGCCTTCTCCCCAACCCTATTGGCCCTAGACCTGTGCAAAATGGCCACTCGCAGCCATTCTTTCACTGCTGGATCCCCTCGAAGAATAAATCCTCGGAACATCCATGAGTCTGGGCCCTCTGAGTTCTTTGTTTCTGGTAACACTGAGTTTATCAAAGGGACTGGGGTGTGTGAGTGTGACTGTGCTACCCATTGGCACGGGTGATAGAAAAGGTCTTGCACAGTGTCAAATGCATCGGCCGGAAAAGCCTGTCTGACCTATCGAGATGTTTTCAGAACACGCAGAGGACCTATCTTGCCCCACAACCACTGTGTGTTAGTGCTGCACTTTCCCAAGAAGTAAATCTCACACAGGCAACTGAGGCTTCTCCTCTCTTGTTTGGGGCTGTACGGGGTGAGCAGGTAACAGCAACTAGAACATAACCTAGCACCTCTAAAAAACTCTTAAGGCGAGGAAGAGGATCAAGAAGACAAATTTCTGCACATCCTATACTCAGAAATGAATCACAGAAAGGTTTGAATTTGAAGGAACCACGTTCCAGCACCCCTGCCGCAGGCAAGGGCACCTTCCACTAGATCAGGCTGCTCAGAGCCCCATCCAACTCGGCCGGGAACACCCCAGGGGTGGGACAAATTAAGAAAGAAGAGTAAGAGGAAATGATTCTGAATGCAACAATGAGAAGATCCATTGCCACAAGACGACCGTTGTGCCACAAGATGCTGGTAAACATTCAAATTGCTTTTGATAACATGCACCAGTGTAAAACCATGGCAACTGAGTGCAGAGTTGGTCTTACACATCATAAGCACCTGACCCTATAGTTGGAGATACTGCACAGCCTGCAATACCTATGCACAGATCATGCATGCTGTAGATGACTGAAACATAATCTTAAAACATAATCTTAAAAATATAGCCAGCCATTATTAAGCCCCAAGGTAGACTACCTCTGTGTGGTATATTTGTTATTCTAGAATTAGCGGGGGGGAAATGTATGGGGAGGAGGGAGAAATACCCTGACAAATTATTTGGTTTACTATCCATATTTACAATCTGCTGTAAATACAAAGGTTTCTTCCAGCTTGGCACATGTCATTGTCTGATATGATCCAGTAATTGTGCTAGGTTTGCTGCTATCACTAGTAACATGGCTGTTCCATGAAAATAGGTTCTTGTGAAATTAAATGTCAAATATATCCTCATTCGGATTCTTACACTTACATTATTAATAAGCATTCCGTGAATTTAAATTTCTACAGAATCTAAAGTGACTATAATATGAAAAATCTGATTTCTATGAAAGAATCAGGATCCTATCACATGGAATACATAGTCACAGAAGTCGCCTCTGTAAAGTTGTCCATGTATTTTTTTTAAGAAACTTATCAATTTCCTATGTCAGATAATACTTACACATAAAACCGTGAGAGAAACAAAAAAAGGGAGAGCTAAGTATTTACACATTCGTTACAAGCATTAAATAATAATATTTTACAGATTTTTTCTATTTTGCACTGTTCTTCTGCAAGGAATCTTGCAGTCACAAATCCTTTGATATTTAGAATAAAGCTATCCTTATAATCTGTGCTGGCATAATTTTCCTGGCTTTTCAATACTTGTAAAAATGAAGAAAACCTAGGATCATCAACAGAAAAACAAAAACAGGGAAAGAAACACTGTGAGACAGCTGTGATCTGATTTCTGAGGATAGTTCTTATTGCATGCATTGTCTATTTTTGATTAGTATTTACAAACACAAGGGCTAGAAATACTGATTTTATAAAATTACACATGTGTGCATACATGTAAGTGTACGCATTACAATATGTGATATTATATATATATAATGTATAATTTTAGAATTACAAGATACACATTTAACATACATATGACGAAATACCCTGAGCAAAAGGTGAGCATTACACTGACTTGTGCAACTGCAGATGAACACTGCTAATTCAAATTGCAACTAAAAATACTACCACAGGCCTTCTATATAAACTCTCCCCAGAAAACAGATGCTGGGAATAATTCTACTGTCCGCTCCTGCAGGGTATGCATGTGATTTTCTCTTTAAGAGTAATTACTGTTGTATCGTTGGAAAAAGGAGAGCAAGGGCTAGAGGAGTCTTCCCTACTCTACTCCTTGAGAGCTGGACCAGAAATGGGTCAGCTGCCTTTAGCAGAACCAGCCATTAAATGACAGCTGCTTCCCAAACTAGGTACAACTCGAAAATCCATTTCCTACCACTATTGGCTTCTCTTGACACTAGTAACAATGCTTTCTTTGGTTGCCGGTGCTCCTTCCTCTGCCATTTAAAGCTCATCCTCCTTCCAATGTTTTTCCAGATCTTTTCTCTGTAAGGAAGCATAAACTGTGGAACAGTTTTTTGAAACAAATTTTTGGAACAAAAAGAGGGCAAAAGACAGATTCTGGTTCAAATACAGCTGTTCAAGGCATTTCTTCTTCCTGTAAGGATATTGAGGGTAAAAAACCGCTCTACCTCAGTCAAATATTTTACATCTTGCACAAACAGCTTGTAATGAAAAGTTTTAACTGAAACTAATGCTCTGCCTTTTGACAAATGCAGGGAAATCAGAGCTATGATTTTGCTTTAGTATGTCAAGAAACACAGAATAGACAATGAAAAGGCAGATGATCTTAAAACCAAGGAAAAGTGACGAACCATTCACTGCAACCATAGAATTTTACCTTCAGTTTAAAAAGCTATAAAGAAGAAATAATACTTGACCAGATCTAACTGCTGCAGTCAATTTCTTGCTCTGTTCTAACAACACTGCATTTCTTTTCCAGCCTGGACTGTAGACTTATCATCCAGCTGCAAAAGAAAATTTACACTCTCTTTGATTTCTATATAAATCATATCCTAGCACAGATCTCCCGGCACTGTGGCTGAAGTATGTCACTTCCCCCATGATGATCTTGTTTCTTTCATGATCACTCAGCTGAGCATCGGTACAATCATGCTGGGAGAGAAAACTTGGCAATCTCTTTTTAAGAACTGTAAAGTTATAAAGTCACCTCACTGAATAGTGAAATCAATAACTGCCAATTCTTCCATGCTGAGCACAGCCATGTGCTGTGTGCTGTAATGTAACCTAAACTTACAGCTGACCGAAATGCAAGTTAACAATCAATTGCTCTGCTCACTTAAAACTTTCCTGTAATTAATACTTGTTCGAAATAATAGGGTTTGAATTGTAATAGCTCAATTTTATGGTAAGACTTGTGAAGTTTTGTATCTGGAAATACAGAAACATTTCCATTATCACAGTGTTGCATTTTTTTCTAATACACAAAACAAATAATTTGTCAGTCATGATTTACAGCTGTTTTACTTCTGTGACAATCAACTAATGTTTATCACCTTTCAGAACAATGGATGGAAATTCTACCCTCTTACATTTTGCACATTAATAAATAATTACCTAAGATTAAATGAGGGAAGCAAAAGTAATTAGATAGGAGTAAGATTCTTATTCTTCAGTTTTCAATTTCACTATATTTGAGTTCAAAAGCAGAGGCGTGCTGTTGATTTGATGCATGACATAAGGCCAGAGAAAATGTCTCCTTACATGAAATAATCATTGTTTTCATGTTTCTCTCACCAATGTGTGTTTTATCTGAGATCTGCATGTTTTTGTACCACCTCGCTCATTTCTTTAGCATTGATCCTGTACAACACAATCAGACACCTTCAAGGAAAACATTATAGGTGTGTTTATGAATACACTTCACAAGAAAAGAAGCAGTACAGTTTGAGAAATCCTAAACCACACAAAATAGCTCAGTAACTTCAAAACCTGCCTATACATATTCTGATTAACTTGATTAATTCTTCAGCGAAGTCCAGACACCTCCAGTCATTCAAATAGGCCAGTTTTCTCATCAAGTCATCGCATTTTAAATCTTACATAAACATGTGCTTAATGGATTATATATTCATGCTGTGCACTTAGTAGAGTACTTCCATATGTAAGAGAGACATTAGTTATAGTCTATTTATTTTTATGCAGGTTAGATATGTCTCTAAAACCAGCAAAAAACCCTCTAAATACTGCTGTGTTTCATTGACAGGAGTTGTTTCACACTAACTGTAATGGCTCTATAGATGTGTTTCTGTTTTCCATATAAAGTCAAGGAGGAATTTCTGCTATTCACATTCTCTTTCTATTAAGTTTACTAAGAACTACTTGTCAAGTACAAAGTCAGTAGTTTTTATTCATTTTCATTGTCCATAATTTAAGCTGGCCTTGGGAGAGTGAAGCATGACCTGTCTATGTAGAGCCACATCTTGTACTAGCTTTTCTGAAGGAGTAGCCAGAATTTCGTATTTACTTGTACAGTTATTTTACTTGTACAGTCCTGTTAGTATCATGACATTGACAGTACACAGATGACACCACTAGAAAATTAAAAGTTCATGATGAAGCAATGCTGTAAGACAGTATTTACTCATGTCAAAATTTGGCTTGCTCAATACAGATCATCCTTTTACAAAGATCAGCTTCAAGGTCCAGCACTTTCTTGCACAGTACCGAACCTTTCTGACAACAGACAATGGCACAGAATCAATGAAATGTCCTAATTCTTGCCTCTGGAGGCTACAGACATCTTGGGACAAAGAAGCAATGCAGTCAGAAGGGATTGCTCTATACACTTTGTTTTCAGTGAGTCCTATGTACAGGAATTCTAGAGGAAATGTTCTGCTAATTGTCTACCACAGCTTTCAAATATGTGTGTGCATGTGCTACTTCTCCCTGATTTAAATTCTATTTCAATGAAATGCTCAGTCTGGAAAAAAATAAAGATCAAGTTAAAGTAGCCTTCCTGCTGCACAGTGTTGATGTTAGGTTATCTGCAAGAAATAGTTACTTTTGCTACTCTGAAAGTTTTACTATATTGAACATTTGAGTTCAATATAAAAATGGTTTCTACCTTCATGTTCTAGCATAAGTCAGGCAAACATACCAAAAATGTTTTTCAGCATCTTGCATTTAAAATCAAAAGGACCTGGAACCTACACAATTAGCTAACTTTGGAAAATTTCAACTAAAGAAATTCTGATTTTAAAGCAATACTAATACTACTGTTGCATTAAGATTGATGACACTAAAATTAATTTACTTTTATTATATATAGAAGGGAGAATTCTCTTTTGATTGATATTATTCTAATTTGAGGAATATTTTGGATTATGTCATCACTAAAATGATACAGAACACCAAGAATACCACTTTAGGGGGAAAAACTGCAGGTGGGACAGGTCTGAGAGAAAACCTTGAATGAAAAATATCTAACTGAGAATCTTAGCTTAATGAAGGGAAGTACAGTTGGAGTGAGTGCAGTGGCCTTTCTCTAAAATACACAAAAAAGCCACAGTTCTGTTGAAAACAGATTATTATTTTGCTCTACACAACTAGAAAGCGCCCATACAGATGTCTGCGCACACACACAAATACACACACACATATTACCGCTCTTCCTGTCCCATATCAGATTGTATAAAATCTGAAATGTTATATAAGTTATACCTATGATCCTTTCTATTTCATCTTCTTTTTCATGCAGTTCCAAGAGGCTTGTAGCTGATTTTTTGTGAACATCAGTGTAATAGCTGACCTGTGGAATTTAAAAAGCAGGAAAAAACCAACTGTTTCATGACAGACTGATTTGGGGATATAGCTATTATATGATATTGCTTAAGCATCAGTTTTTCCAAGTAAATGCAGCCTGACAGAGAAAACACTTGTACTGCAGAATTATTTGCTTTACCTTTCTGAAAATACATCTGTTTGGCAAATTTTCACTTCACAAGGGGAAAAATGTGTAAAATAAACACATACTTATCCACCAGGTGCTTAATTTAGCAAAAATATATTTTCCCCCATCACAGATTACCAAAAATTGCCATGAAAATCTGTAGATTTCATCAGCAATTGTTATTATACTGAAAGAAAGGTTTTCAGATTTAATTGTTTTAATTTTTTTTTTTTTAAATTGCAGCATCCTTTATATAGCACTGGCCTTCACTTTAAATATTTGATTTTGTATTTATCTCCACTGGAACCTAGGCGCATGCATGTACCTGATCATACAGGGAAATACTCTGTTCAAAATAACATCTTGATTAGAGCCTAGGACTAGAATTGAAAAAACACTGCCACTCCACTACCAGGGGATCACAATCATTGGCCTTCAGGCAAACGATTTTTACTTTTGCAAAGATTCCTCAGGACATCCCTGCACATTTTCATTCACTGTCTGTGAATTGTCTGTTGACTGTGCTACATGGCATGATACTGACATCAGCAAGACAAGAACTTTCTAACACAGTCCTGAATATTAGAGAGCAGGCAACTTTTAGTGCAGCACTGGTCACTCGGGGGATCCTTCCTGCAAATGAGTGCACTGAGCACTGGGTGAACAGAGTGTTTATCATACACACTGATCACACATCCATTAGCTATCCCCCCTTACTTGATGTATATCTATTACTTTATTTTACATAGTCTCACCCCTTATCAGAAGTCCTTATACATTTTTTTGGGGTGTTCTTTGGTGGTTTTCAATGTCCTGTGTCCTTTTCAGGTGGCTGTTCCTCGATCCCCGCTTTTGAGTAAGCAAAATAGCATTGTTTTGCATAACTTCTACTTTGTCAGCCTTGCAGAGCTGAGCTGGTACCCTGTTTGTGTTTTGCATGGCCTCTGTTTGCCTAAGTCACATCTTTCATCTACTTCTCCAAGACTGTTCTGTTCTAGTCTCCTTATCAGTGTAAAATGCTGTTCTCTTCTACTGTCCTTATCAGGCAAGATGATGATGTGAAATGCTGGCTAGACTGGCGCTGCTAACTTTCTGAGTTTCTACTGCCTCTGATTTATTTTGGGGCATTTCTGTGTCAGGTTGGGTTTTTTGCTGTTGTTAAAGCCACAATTCAGCTCACAGAGCAGTCTCACAAACAGCTGTGCCAGAGACGGGGCAGAGCTCTGCACAAATGGGCAGATGAAGGCCCTCCTCAAATGGGCACTGCCAATGAGACCTGTATATCATTGCTTCAGGGACAGTATGGAGGACTCCAAATTCAGCACCTGCCCCTGCAGCTGCCTACACCCACATCCAACAGCATGAAATTGCAGAGGAAGTCTCAGCCTGGAACAGGAACACTCATTGTGGACAATATTAAAGACTTGAAGGGTGTTTCTGCTGCTGTCAGGGTGCTTAACCGCAACCTCAGACATCCTGTGCTGTTTAAATCTTGTTTGCTCAGGCCCTGGTGATGCTTAAGGAGCATAATATACAGCACAGTGCACTCAAAGCCCAGACTGAATTGTGACAGGCTAATGAGAATCATGGAATTATAGAATCATAAAATCATTTAGGTTGAAAAACCAGTATGACCATCAAGTCCAAGTGTACACCCAGCACTACCAAGTCCACCCATGGACTCTCTCAACCACGCCACCAAAAGAAAGGAAGATTCCTGCTCTGTCAAGACCATGCTCAGGCATATGCTGGGCCAGGGAAGTGAAGACAAAAAAATAGAGAAAATTATATTGTTTGATATCAAATATGGACCTGAAGAATATGAAATGCTATGAGTATGCACTGACAGCTGTTCACAGAATTTTGAGACAATCTGAATATTTTATTGTTTTTATTATTTGTTTGTTTGTTTTTTATTTTTCATCATGGGTGTAAATGTAACGAGGGAGCACTTTTTCTTTCTTTCTCATGCATTTTTCAGCACATCACACTGCCAGAGCTCACAGGAGTACAAGATTAGGACAGAAACCAGGAAGGAATCGTTATACAGAACAACAAACATTAACCAGTAAGTAAAACAAACCAACAATCCCCTGGTTACAACAACTGCCACAGTGTCAGAGCAGCATGAAAACCACTGGGGGGTTTTGACTTATTCCTTCTCCTTGCTGAGCAGAGCTCCAAATGCAGTGCTGGCAAAGCATATCCCCACGATGGAGCTTCCTTGAGAGGCATGCCGCGTGCATCCCAGCACTGCACACAGCGCTGCTGCTGCAGCGCTGGCAGGGGGACAGGGCCCTCAGCCACAGCCAGTGCTCCAGAGCCTGCTTCCACTGACTGCTTTCCTGTTTCTCAAAAGAACTGGTCATTCCTAGTCTCAAAAGTTTTCCAATAAATTGTATGATTAAATTCCTTAAACACTGCTGTCCATTCTTAATCCCTTTTTGCAAACATCCCTTTCAGGAAAAATAGCTGAATGCCATGGCATCTGATTTATATTTCATTCTGAAGACAGGAAGTAAAGGGATTAAAGTTGGGGATTAAAACACTTACTCCATACTGCATTTTCTTCTGCAGAATAGTTTCTTAGTTGCCATGGGCACTGCTCACTGACCCCTCGCCCCTGAATGCACTTCTTTTTGCACTGGTGACATCTTTTAAGTGGACTCCATAGAGAACAAGTGAGGGAAAATATTCTTATTTTCAACTGCTCTCAAAGCAAGAAAATAGATTTGCTTCTCTTTCAATCCATTCTCTCCCTTTTGCAGTTTAATCAGTGAAATCTGAACTAAGAGTTTGAATAAGGTCAAGCAAAAACTGAAAGATGCAACTTATCTCACACGGAATTATGTTTGTCCCCCATGAGGCAGGTGTTCTCAAACAGAGCAGTTCCTCCAGATTAATACAGTCACATAATGGAGACTGTCACTGGTAATTATCTTAGTGCCTGAATGACCTTCTGAAACACCAATGGTGTAATGCTCTAACCCTCCTTGGCTCCCTTCTTCCTCATCAATTAAACATTCTGAGTTAGAAAAAATGTAAAAATTAATTAAAAATCACACAATTAATTGTGTAAGAAACACAATAAGCACTGTGTCTCTTGAGTTGCAAAAAAAGCTTAGTTCAAATACCGAGAAGGAAAGGAAATGAAAGAAAAAACTGGAAGTGCATCATGAAAATAACAAACAAAAGATACTAGCTAAAAAAAATTCCCAGATGCTGTTTTCTGCTCATGTTATTCAGAAAATCTTAAGGCTGGTATAAAGTTTTGGTTTTTCCAAAATCTTTAAAGAAACTGGTAGCTTCATCAGTTGTGAGGTAAAATCAATATGTAATCACAATAAAAAGCCTGTTTCTACTGTACTGTAAAGCAATTAAAAAATGAACAATTGAGATGTATGCAGCCTTCTAAGAGGCAAGAGGTCTGCATTATTTTGCTGAGGGAATAATATACTTGCTGACATAACCCACAAAATAGAAAGCCAGACAATCTCTCAAAACGTCAGAGAAATTTCCACGTTAACCTGTATTGAAAACACCTGTATATCTTAGTACCAGAGAAATATTGTTCAATATGAGAATAAATTGTCTTTAAGTACTTCGTTTTTTTCCCATTTCTTGTTTTCATGGTGAGGTGGACAGGTTTATATATCATTCCTACAAGTTGGGCTGAGAAGTGTTTGAGACCAGCCCTGCGAAGAAGGACTGGGGGTGATGGTTGATGCAAAACAACATGGCCCAGCCATGAGCACTCAGCCCAGAAAGCCAAACATGTCCTGGGCTGCATCCAAAGCAGTGTGGGCAGCAGGGCCAGGGAGGGGATTCTGTCCCTCTGCTCTGCTCTGGTGAGACCCAACCTGCAGTGCTGCATCAGCCCTGGGGTCCCAGCACAGCAAGGACATGGACCTGTTGGAGCGAGTCCAGAGGAGGCCACGAAGTTCATCAGAGGACTGGAGCACCTCCCCTGTGAAGAAAGGCTGAGGAAGTTGGGGCTATTCAGCCTAGAGAAGAGAAGATTGCGTGGAGACCTTATAGGAGCTTTCCAGTATCTGAAGGAGGCCTACAGGGAAGCTGGACCCTTTTTCAGGAATTGTATTGGTAGGACAAGGGTGACTGGCTTAAAACTGAAAGAGAGTGGATTTAAATCAGATGTTAGAAATTCTTTACTGTGAGGGTGGTGAGGCACTGGCACTGGTTGCCCAGAGAAGCTGTGGCTGCCCCATCCCTGGAAGTGTTCAAGGCCAAGCTGGATGGGGTTCTGAGAAACCTGGTCTAGCGGAAGGTGTTCCCGCCCTGGGCAGGGGCATTGAAATTAGATCTCTTTAAGGCCCCTTCCAAGCCAAATAATTCTTTATTCTATATACATTATACATTACAGGGCTCTAAAAGAGAAGAGGTGAACTGTTAGAAAAGGAGTACAAAGTAACTAGGCTTCAGAAGAATTCAGTTATTAAGACCTACTTCTAGAGGTGGAGATTTTGTATCCCCTTTATTCCATTATAGGGGTTGTACAGTGCCAGAAGTGGAATACTTGCCGGGTCTTTATAAGCAAGGTGGTCTCTGTATGGCCGCCCTCAGTTCATATGGGAACCTTCATCAAGCTGGGCAGAGGTCCCTCTGCAAGGCAATGCCAGTAACTTCTTTGGCCAGACGATTTAAATCTTTATCCCAATGTTTTCAACGTGCTCCATACCTAGTGTGGAGTTTGTGCTCTACTACAGACTGAAGGAGGAGTGGATAGGACTGAGGTGTCATACTGCATGCTTCATCTCAGTAGTGCAGTCTACCATCATTTTTCTTCTTGTGATCAGGAGAAGTATTCTGAAAACTTCCTATCATTGCTAGCTGACCAGTTTTGGAAGAGCAATAAATGCAATGTGGAAGAAATCACGCATAAATAGGACCAGGATTACAGAAATTCTGATTGCCTTCTGTCATTTATTCCTGCACAGCAAGATAACACCTGAAAAAACTTCCTTCCAATCAGATATCACAGGAACAAATGTTGGAAGCATCCACTGTCAGTGAGATAATGTTTTGCTAACTTCCCAAAAGTGACTGTTCAGCCATCATTTTGCAATTGACCAATCTGTGTGAAAATGGAAGATTATCAGGCAGAAATAAATGAATCTGAAAGCCCTTCACACATCACTTCAGTCTCACCACTCCCTCCATTCCTTAGTGATTTGGTACATGTATTATATAAATGACAAAAAAAAAATCTCCATCACACCTAGATAATTTTCAGAAATATCCTTTGGACTGCCTTTCCTGAAGCTATGCCTCTATGATGTTTGATTTCTGGCAGAGACAGTACAAAAATTTTTGTCCCAGAAAAATAAACAGAATTCCTGTGTTAGGCTGAGATTAAATAGTGACCTAGGAGTATCACTGATGCATCTGCTGAGGTGTTAACCTATCTGGTCAGCTGAATCCTTGTATGGGTTCCTCAAGACCCATCTGAATGACCCAAGATGGTGCAGGTTTACTGGACAGACAGCTTTTAGAGGTAGACATTCAATATCTCAAAACTTGTCTAAATAATGTATCTGACCCATAAATAATTTAAATAAAACAATCAAAGACATGATCTGGTCACTACTAAAACTGCCAAGGAATCAAAGGCTGGTCAGCTGAAAGAGGAAATTATTTGGTATAAATCATCCTTCAAATCAGAGTCCAGACTAAGACTTTTGCATTCCCTTTAGCTGATCTTATTTATGTCAACTGTTCAAATTATCTTTTCTGCTTTTTTTTTTTTTTTTTACAAAGATGGAGCTAACCAGCTATATCTTTACCTATTTCACTTTCTTTTAATTAAATAGAAACAATCTTTTAAATCTTTGTGGGTTTTGGTTTTTTTCGGCAGGACACATTGGCTTAAAGAACTATTATATATGACAACAGTTATTTACTGGTATGGATAAAATTAAAACTATCTAAAAGCATAGCCCCTGCATTGTTCAGATGATAAGGTCAATGTTACTGAACTGATCTTGTCCTTGCCACACAGCTGCACAAAATCAGAGCAATCTTTTGTCCTTTTTCTAATTATGTCTTATCTGTTTGAAAACGCACTTTCTCTAAAAAAAGAAAACCTTTAAGAAAGGCAACAGACATTGCAGACATTCATTACAAGATCACACAAAACCAGTGGAGAGTCCATTCCATTCCATTCACAGTGGGAACTGAGCTGCAGTATTTGAAAATTAATTAAATCTTTTTTTTAGGTTTACAAATAGAGATTTCTTCAGCATGACTGCTACAGAAATTGCAACTTACTTTTCATGGTATGCTTGTATGGAAAAGACAATGATCTTGTACAAGGCTGAGTGCTAGCTCACACAACAAATGGATTATCATGAAGAGCGTAATGGTGGTATTGACCTTCCATACAGGTTTCAAAACACTGGGTCCCTCTTAAAATGAAGCTGAGGGAGTTGGGCCTGTTCAACCTTGCGCAGAAAGGACTGAGGGGGACCTCATCAATGCCTGTAAGTGTCTGAAGGGAGGGTGTCAGAGGGTGGACCAGGCTCTTCTCAGAGAGTAGTGCCAAGCAATAGGACAAGAAGTAATGGGCAGAAACTGAGGAACAGGAAGTTCCACCTGAACGTGAGGAAGAACTTCTTTACTGTGCAGGTGACTGTGCAGTGGAACAGATTGCCCAGAGAGGCTGTGGAGTCTCCCTCACTGGGAATAGTCAAGAACTGTCTGACACGATCCTGTGCCATGTGCTCTGGGATGACCCAGAGCAGGGATCTTGGACCAAGTGACCCATGTAATCCCTTCCAACCCGACCCATTCTGTGGTTATGTGCTCTAACAGGATCAGGGTTTTGTTAATGATGCAATAAGGACATGATAATGAGTAGAATGATATGAATGATATGAGTACAAGAGAACAGCATTTTACTCTTATCAAGGACAGCAGTACAGAACAGCACAGCCTTAGAGAAATAGATAAAGGATGTAACTGAGACAAACAGAAGCCATGCAAAACACAGGCAGGATGCAAGCTCAGCTCCACAAGAATGAGCAAGCAGAAATTATGCAAAATAACGATATTGCACTTAATCAAAAGCAGGGGTCGAGGAACAGCCTGAAAAGGACAAAGGACATTGAAAACAGAGCCCAAGGAACCTATAAGGACTTCTGATAAGGGGCGAGACTATGTAAAATAAAGTAATAGATATATATCAAGTAAGGGGGATAGCTAAGGGATGTGTGACTGTTTTTGTAGGATAAACACTTTGTTCACCCAACGCTTGGAAAATTTGATTGGAAGAAGGATGCTCTGAGTGACCAGCATGCTGCAGTAAAGAATGCCTGCTCTCTAATAATCAAAACTGTTTTAGAAAGTGGCCGACTGCGGCATCAATATGTTCGATAATTTCATTTTCACTAACTTCAATAAAAAGACTTACAAACTAAAAGAGCTATGAATTCTTGATTTTTAATACAGTACCGTCAGTTCATAGATGAAAGACATTTGTGCTTTACTGAAATAAGAAGAGTGTAACCAACTGAAAATAAGCTTACTTCTCTAGCCAACTTACAAAAAACCAACTTTTAAATTGCTGTCCTTTCAAAGCTGAAATGAGAGCAAGGTTAAAAAGTGAACATGTTTCAAAAGTAGTTGTAGTTCAGGGGCATGCTGTACATTAACATTCCTCTCAGCACCACTCTCATTTTGGGTACTGTCTAGTTTTCTTTCACTGCCTTCCTGACTTAGAAGAAGTCCCATCTATCTTTCCAATGGGAAAATGAAACCTTGGCAGAGTCTGCAATTTTTCCTTTTTAAAATATGATACTAAACACTGCATTTTATCCCACCAGAATATTTTAAAAGTACAGACTGAATATGATGCATAGTGATATACCTAAAATATTTTACTAAACATTTTCAGCATCTGTTCCCAGATACTTGCATGATATTTGTGTACATGTTTGCCCTCATTTTTATGAAGAATTTTTCAAATTGCAAAAAGATTATTAAAGTAGGCATGACTATCTTTACTCTTGCATGGCTCTACTTTCCTTTGAAGAGTAAATGAAATTTGATTGTACTATCCATTAAGTTGCTTTCATTAAATGTATTTTTGCTGGGATCTTCTTGGTATATAGGATTTCATGTCATTACCTGGAGAGATCCCCAGTTAAATGTATTTAGTGGATAACTAGGTGTCGAGAGGAGAAGGCGAACAGTGGCTGCATTATGGATTTGCAGAAAAAGCATTTTTGGCTTACATGGTAAGTCACAGACACATATCAACAGAAGTTGCATAAAATAATTAAGAGATGGAAATTTACCTATATCCCCTTGCATAATCTGGCCCCATCTTAGACAGGCAAGGCAAGAGTCAAATCTTTGAAGAAACATCTACAGAATCTGGGTTGAAGACTCAGTGTAAACATTAGCACAGCAAGTAGCTGATTCCACTGTTATGAATATACTTCATTCTTCTATTTATGCAACATCAAAGACACATTTGCAGGTACAGTCTTGGAGGGCTAGCAACTTAAGACACCACAATAATGTCACTCGGTATGCAGGGGGAGGTTAAAAGGAGGATTAAAAGCAGTCAGGCACAATATATTAAAGGAATCCATGACTAACAGGGTGTGACAGCAAAGGGTTTCATTCTTTTCAACAGAATAGATCCCTAGGGCTGGAAGTATTAGTCCACTGTGCCTTTATCACCTTGGAATTTTTATGGTTATTTTTGATGAATTCACATTTTTGTAATTACCTTTTTGACATTAAGCCAATTTTCACTTTTAATTAAATCAATAAATAACCTTAATTCTTCATTAAATATTTTGTTGTTCTTATTTTTTATTATTATTACTGTCAGGAAATATTTCAAATACCAAAGCATAATGTTAGTTAGTAATTATAACTTCTCAAAGGTCCAGTAACTAACTATGTTATACCTTGTAAACATTATGCAAACTTTGTCTGTGCTTTAAGCATCTGGCTTGATAGAAGCCATGATTTTTCTTGTCTTTTTCTGGAAGTTTGGTGTACTTCCCCTTCCATATATTAATATATCCCAAGCGACGAATGAGCATAAATAAATCCTTATCAAAGAGGGATGAAACAAATGAAGAATTTTAAGTCTAGGATGTCCCTACAGAGAGCGAAGTGAGGAGTAAAAAGGGCCAAGTTTAAACTGTTTGGCACAAGGAGGGAATGAAAAATAAGCAAAATCAAATAGTGATTGAAATGCAGGAAGGAAAATCTGACATAGTAGTGCAAAATGACAAAATGAGAGAAGTGATAACGTGTTATTTCACCTCCAACGACAGCAACACTACAGGAGACTTTACTATATTAAGGTCTATTATGCCAATTTTAGTTGAGGCATCACACAAATTTCTCAGAAAGCAATGTGTTGATCATGCTTGTAAAAGATGGTGTCTGTATGGCTGAGTTGCACCTCTGGGACAGGCAGGATGAGGCTCACAGACCTCATTTGGCAGTCCTGCCTCTGGGCGGCATTCACAGAAATAAGGGAACCAAAGAACCACTTATTAATGTGAAAATGAATGCTACTTTACTTCATCTCTGATACATGAGTGGACATGCATAAGTTTAACGGAAATTCCTCATGAACACTTACAGGTCAGCTTCTGCTGCCATGTCCTGCTTCAACAAACCATTGAATCAAAATGTATTCTTCCAATTTCTATACTTCAGCTCTAACTACTGCCTCTCAATGCTTCCAGTGCTGCACAAGCAATTTTCTTGCTACTTTCTGTGAATTGCTGTGCATTTAATTTTTAAACTTCTAAACTAGGACTTGTTCAACATGGGGTTGACATCTCAAAGGTTTATCTATCCCTCCCTTCATGCGTCTTTCCCTTTTATCGGGACCAGGTTCCTTTAAAATTAAAGTTTAGACTTTTAAACTCAATGATCTGAACAATCTAATGAAATATTGTGAGTGATTAATAGGAACTATGATGAAAAATGCTAAAAAAAAAAAAAAAAAAATCATTCCCTTAGGTTGCAACTCAGCTCTTTGGAGATGTACTCATACATATAAACAGACGTTGACTAGTGGACATTCACAGGGAATCAGAATTGTGAAATGTCTTGGTATTGGAAGTAACTGAAATATGGAAAATATAACTTCGGGCTTAATCTCACATACTGCCCTCAAAATCCATCCTTCCACCTGAGACTGGCCAGTATTTTGTAATACTCTGTATTTACCAAGTGGCATAAGTTAAAACCAAGCATATCTGTTTGCAAAAATATTTTGATTTACTTCGTTATTCACGTTTAGTGATTAACCATCACATCAGAAAACAGAAAGCATTAAATCAGGCACCCTCATTAAGACAAAGATGAAATTATCTCTATATGAACCACATCTATCTATTATTTGCTATTTTTTCTAATGACCACCCTGAAATCAACCCAAGTACTTGAAGATGCATTAAAATATCTAATATTATAACATCAATTTCTTCTCATAAGATTTTCACCAGTCAAGATAGTAGAAAAACTACCTTTTTCCTGACTTGTTGATCTTTGGAAGAATGGGCTTTCACATGCTTTCTCAGGGAACTTGGATCTGTGTATCGCTTAGTACATCCTGGAATCTGACACGCGTAAGGTTTCTAAATCAAAAAGAAGAAGGATAAAGCTGCTGTTATATGGCAGATTATTTCAACTCAAGAGAATCCTTTTTGAGCCTTGGGATGCTGCAAACCACATTACTACAGAACAAAAATGTTGTACATTATTAAAAGCAGAATGCTTGGCAATTTGTTAGAAAGGGAAAGGATGAAAGTAAAGCTTTTAAGGAAGACAAACAAAATGGAAGATTTCATTACAGCACCTTTCATTGTTACCTTTTTTCCCCCTAACAGTACAATGAATACTGCTAGATATACTTACAATTCTTCCACCCTCAGAGCAATCTTTGACTTAATCAGAAATTACAGTCTTTAGTGAATCAGGTAAAGAAACTGCAGTAAAGGCCCAGAAAGACTGTTTAGGATTATAGAAGGATCTGCTTCAGAAAAAGAGAACAAGAAAATGTGTTAGTTTACTATATTACAAAGAAGGCAAGCAAGAAACAAACCAAGCATTGAATACTGAAGTTTCAAAAGCATTATATACAAAGAAATGTAATGTGAAGTACCAACTAGCTCCTTCAGCTCATATTTTCTAATAATACTCATTTTAGAAAGACAGCAGTCCTGTAATATCTTTATAGTTTTCTTAAAAGAAAGCCCAATAAATCTAACTCATATAAATATCTCCTCCTGTGTCTTCTAATCAATCTGTCTTCCCTGAAGACTTGTAGGTTCACAACACAAAGAATTAAATGAACATTAGGTCCAACTGTTTCCTGAAATTAGCTATTTTTGCAATTTATCCACTGAAGTTTCACAAAGCCTTTCTGAAAACACCTCGTACAAATCATTAACTTGCCAGTTAGTATGGACTATTCAAATTGGATAATTTATTTTTTCAATAGTGATTTAATTCAAATGGCATTGTTTTTATTGTATTTCTGGACTTCTGCCCTTTGGAAACTGTCTCTGAGAAAATATGCTCTTTTGTTCAGAAACAGAGGTTTTTAAACAAGTCTCAGGTGTGACTCAAATTTACAAGCAACAATCTGCTGGCATAAAGATTTTTAGACGTAAAAAATTATTCTACCTCCCTTGACTTTCAGGTACATGCCCCAGCCTTAACTTTTTGTCAAAGAAAAGCACTTTTTATTGCAGATGGCTTCAGTTTCCCTAAAGATCAACGAAGCAGGAGAAAGTTATTGCATCTGCCTGCAGCAGAGACCATGGCACTGTGGTCTTTCTATCAACTATCTTAGTCCATCTTCTTGCGTGCTTACATTACCGGGTCACTTTTGAAGCAGCACCAACAGCCCCATCAGACGTCCCCCTCCTATCTCTAAGGTTATGGGCTACCTGCTGTCACCAAGCTGGAGGAAAGGATAGATGGTCTAAGGTACAGGGGACTGCAAAGGGACTTCTGTGTCCTTACAGTGTCCAAGTGTGTCCTCTGGTGCTTGGCGCGGTCGCTGGAGTTGCTGAAAGCTTTCTGGCAGCCAGGGTGCTGGCAAAGGTACGGCTTTTCACCCGTATGGCTCCTCAAGTGAATCTTGAGATTTTCTAGTCTGGAAAAGGCTTTCTTGCAACCCTCAAACTAGAAAAGAGAAAGACATTATTTTAAAGGAAAGCACACACAGTTTGTAAGAGCAAACACCGAACGGAAGGGTAAAACAGCATGCAGGGACCTCTGGCTTGCTGTGGCTGGGTACCTCTGCAGGGCCTGGCTTCTCAGTGTGGGTGTTGCTGCAGGGTTCAAACCATTTAGACTGCCATGTACTTATCCTCCCTGCACGTGGCTGAATTAGGAGAGTATGTCCCACATTTTGCAGACAGCACATCAGACCCAAGCAACTGAGAGCACAGCCCCTGTCTGGGAAACAGCACCAGCTGATTCTGCTCTCTGTAGCACGCCGGAGCAAAACGGTCTCTGTGAGGTTCCCAAGACCTCTGCCAACTATCCCCACCTCAGCTCCAGGCTCATTTGGATATTAGCAACTGAACCTAATGGGGGCATCTTGCAGTACCAGCCCAACCGACAGAGCAGCAGCAAAGACATGCAAGGAAATATCCGTCTGCTCAGCCTTCCTAAAGGTGATGCAAAAAGTAAAATGATCTCCAAAATATATTTTTACCTTTCTACCAAGAGAAAATGTATAAAGTATTAAAAATACTGTAAGCCTGTCAAAATAGGATGTAATTCCTATGGGGAACCAATAAATATGTGACATAGTACTTCTATTCCTAATCAAGTACTGCATCTGTGGAGAAGTCTATGTTTAAATTAACAGAAAACCAGCTTTTCATCTATCATGTTCTCACAGTATACTGTAACCTAAGGGAAACTAATAGATCTGTTCTACTTGACACGAGCATTTTTATATAGATTTGATTTCAATTAGACTTAAATATTTATCAGTATCAGAAGTACAGGCTTTCTAAAATTCTCTCAGTCAGGATCAATTAGTCTCTTTAGTTTCAGCTGCTGCATATCCCACTATGCAACATCTAAACCTTCTGATACATAACATGCTAGTTTGTGGTTCTTGCATACTTCCAAACATAATAATTTAGTGGCAGAGATATCAAACATTTTTAAAGTTAACATAAAATTTTCCATAATTTCACTAACTATTAATTTTATTCACTTGAAAAGAAGCAGGTCATTTTTCCCTGGGGTCAGAATAAGACAACTAAATTTTATAATATATTATACAATGTATGTATCTTTACAAAAGCACAGGTAGGAAAACTGACATAATTCTGATCATAATTAGCATGCCCTTCTTACAAATCTCTAATGCTCTCAAAAATAAAAAAAAAAAGAAAAAACTACATAAAATCTTCATCACTTAATTTGAAACACATCTGTATTTTGAATTACTGCAAAAAATAATTACAAATTCAAATAATAAAGTATAAACTATATTACCTATAAACCAGCATTATTAAAGAAAAGCTTAAGAAATTAAAGCTTGATAAAGAGGATGAACAACCCCTGCTATACCATAATTGCAATTTATCTTTCCCACATGTGCATTTCAGAAAATGTCTCAGCCCATGAAGCTTTTTATTTATATTCTATCTCTTTATCCAAAACACACCAGTGCTTTTCAGATTATCCAGTTTTGATCATTGAGCAATAATTTATGCTCGTAAGTAGTTTTGCCTTTATGTTTACAGAGCTTTAGCATGCATAGGAAACGTGTTTGCAAGTGTAAAAATATTTTTACTCTTAAGGAGAGCTTTTTAGAAAATATCATAGGATAAATAAAAAAATAAAATACACCAATATATCTTATAATTGCCTTGATAAAAACATCACATTGTTCTAGGAAAAAGTAAAGAGTGGAGAAAGCATAAAAATATGGGAGCTAAAAAACTGATATAAGAAATTAATCACAAAATTACAAAATTATAGAATGGTTTGGGTTGGAAGGGACCTTAACGTCATTTATTTCCAAACCCCATGCCATGAGTGGGGACACCTGGTAGAACAAGTTGCTCAGTGCTGCATCCAGCCCTGGTATGAACACTTCCAGGGCTGAGTCTTCTACAGCTTCTCTGGGAACCTGTTCCAGTGTGTCACCACCCTCACAATAATGAATTTCTTCATAACATCTAATATAAATGTAGTCTTTCAGTTTTAAGCCTTCAAGAAAATAATCTTCAAAAAGAAAAATAATTCAAGAGCACCTACATTAAAATTAGAAAGAAACCTACCGATTAGCTCATCTTAACCACAAGTTACTATTTTGTAGTAATTTCATAAAAGAATAACCATACATTCTAATGACTAACTATGCTGTACATAAGTATAATTGTAGTATCTCAAGCAGCCATCAATTTTATAGGGTAAACTCACACCAATGAACAAGTTGTAAAGCATTACTCTGATATGTTTATTTTGTAGATTATTAAACTTTGAAACTTCAAGCATGCAAACAAACTTAAACGTGTAAATGGTTGTTCATATGGTTGTAAAATTACCATTAAATTTAAATGGGCAAAAATATTTAACTAAGCAGAATCGGGGACTGTCAACATACAAATTTAAGAATTGTTATTTCTGAAGACTTCTGCATTGCTGACTATAACTTGGAAGAAAAGATAGCTCTCCCTTCCCTCCACAGCCTTAAATTACTGTCTGGCACATTCACAATACAATATATTTTGTGTGTTGCTAAGAAGGTCATTCTAGCAAAACAGACTACAAGCCTGTATTATTAAAAGGACCATTTTTACTCAACAGTTAATGACTGTTTCCTCTATAAATGGAAGCCTTGTGCATCTCTGATTCTTAAGATAAAAGGAATGAAAATATACTCTTTTAAACAACATGCAGTGTATCCTGATAAACAGATTTCACTGGAAGTATCCCAGACAAGACAGGATTACTTACGGGGAACAAAAGTCAGGTAGCTGATAGTTGTATTTTGAAATGGAACTCATCATAGTTTTCCAAGTTATTAACTGTTGTAGTCATTCAAGTGTATGGCATACATTTGGCATTCTGAATCTGTTTAACAGTCCTAAACATATCCCTGATGAAACCAGATTTTTTCAAATATTATATGGAATTAATTTTGCAATGTTTTCCTAAAGTCAATACAGAAATCACAGTTACTGAGCTTTTATTTTTACTGCTGCATGCAAATTGAAAGCAATAAGTAGCTCATATAGAAAATTTCATCTCTGTACTTCCTAAAGTTCTTTTTAAAACACATTCATGTTTACATTCTCCTTTTATAAAGACAATTACGAAAAGCAAGAAACAATGTATTTACAGTGAAAGGTAAAGCACATCAACAGAAGGAAAAAGCATTGTTATGATTTTACAATATTTGTGCTCTCATGAGTGCACTGTTCATCCTTGTTCATGTAGAGACGATGTTCCAGGCAACCCTCCCGTAAAATGCCAATATAATTTCATGGGTTTATATAAAATAACCTGTGCAACATGCAAAGCCCTGTTGGATGCACCATGCATTTCTGAGCCCTATCTGGAATTCAACAGCCTCCTTCACTACGAAATACATTTAGACCCTTAAACTACAGGACAGCATGGTAATATGTCTGTGAATAATTCAGCATCCCTAGCAGACAGTCAGCGGCCAAGTGATCAAGAAATTAGTTTTCTCTGCAAAAGGACCTGTCTGATTATCTCAATTGATCACTAGTACAGAAAATGATCGAAGAACTTGTTCTGGCAGACATTTGTCTGAGCTCTGATCCATTCATTGAAAAGTATCTAGTCCTCATTTCAAAAGTCAAAAACCGCCAGCTCAGCTCTTCTTAATCCAGTATCTAATACTATATGGTATTAAGTATATTCCGTTTTCCTGTCTGAATTTGTTTTGTTTCAGCACCCAGTGTATATTCTTTTGTGATTTTTCTGCTATATTAACATTATACGCAATGTAAAAGGTAACTTTTGATTCTAGGTAGTTTCTGTTATCAAGCCATTTAACCTTCTCCCAAACAATTTATACATATCAAAATTATTTGCTTTCTCACGATACACAATGTTTTCTCACACCTACTTTTAAATTGCTTCCAAACCCAAAACAAATGAAATTAATTACTTTTAGAAATACTGACATGTGAACAGTATTTGATTTTACAGAAATGTCCAATCCAGAATACCACATAATGATATTGTCCTCTAGTTTGGGGTTTTAGTATCTTTTTTTCATCCAAACCAGTTACACAGAGATCTGCAAATATTTTTAAGCATCACTGTATGTGGCAAAGGATCACCTTTTATTTTTTGAAGTGTGAAGGACATGAATTTCCTTTCTCCATTGTCATGTGTGAGGAAATATTTATGGGATATTGTAATGAATACATTTCATTACATATTCCTCCTCTGGTCTGTCTCTAAGATTACTGGGAGAGGGGTGGTTTTCCTTTTTAAATTTGACTTTACTAAATATTAGCCTGCCTATAACCATTAAATTGCAGCAGCTGGCTTCCTGTTCACAAGAGAGAGCTATTGTCCACACAAAATCTCAATAGCAAACCTACATACTTCAGTGACAGAATACATTTGTTCTTCAATAAAACTGAATACATGGCTCAGCCAAGAAGCAAAAGAAACTAAGAGCATCTCAAAAGCCTCTCACAGAGGGAGATACATGAGCTACATCCAAAATTGACCTCAGAAAGTTAGATATGGCATGTGCTTGGTGAAGATATGGCATGGAAAGGTGAAGAGCTCTTCCAATCTCTGCCAATCTGGCTTGGGAGAAATCAACCCAACCCAAAGTACACACATAGAATATATTAACCAGGCAGTTCAACTGCCTGGTTCAACTCAGAGTTGCAAAATACCAGTTCACTTGGCTTAGTAACCTGTTCAGTCATGGGGAACCTTAGATGATGCACAATGAGAAGAAAACGTGCACCCAGAAACTAAGATACCTATCAGAGGGGAGAAATTCCTCACTGATTTTAAAAGGTCAACAAGATAAGACACTTTACCCTAGCAAAAATACCTTCCATTGAAAACCAAAAGAAAATAATCAACATCTCTACCTTCCACGCCTCTTCTTCATTAAGCACAAGGGATGCCAGAGTGGTCCAAGACCACACGGCATCATAACTGCGGCACTGGGCTTTCCCCACTTCATCCACAAAGGTAAGAAAATCAGCCGTTTCACAGATAGACATTTCAAATCAGACCTGGCTCTTTCTTTGCCAGCCAATGCATGGTATGACTGATTGCACATGACCACACAGACACATAAAAACTCCTTGCACAACATAATTTGGTCCCCTTCTGACTACTTCTGCATTCACCCAGGATACAAAATACATAATCAATATTTCAGTAACAGTCTTATCAATGTTAGGCATTCAGGTATCATGGATCAAACTCCCTTTTTCACTTAGTCCTGGATCATCTTAGCCTTCTTTAAGTCATAGCATTTTACAGAGGATTTTGATTACAGTTGATAGTATTAAATTTCCACTCAAGACCTTTTTCTAGGCATTGTTTCTCAAATGGTAATTATGAGCTATGTCTTCATTACTGCTTATGTTTCTTTGCTTTTGGCTGATTTACTATGTACCTTTTCATAATGCAATAATCCAGTAAAATCAATGAGATTATCCCTGTCAGTGGGATATTCTCAGTATTTGCAGCTCTACTAGTCCCTGTCAAATGTACAAAGTTTAACTACTTAGGACCACTATTCTGAGAACAATTGAAGTGTTCTTCATCTAATATGTGCCCTTCTAATGGAATTTAATACAAAAATGTAAAATAATAGAACTATGGAATTGGTAGGTTGGAAAAGACCCTTCAGATCATTAAGTCCAACCATTACCCCAGCACTGCCAAGTCCACCACTAAACCATATCACCAAGAACCACATCTACAGGTCTTCTTAGTATCTCCAGGGATCGTGACTCTGCCACTTACCTAAGCAGCCTCTTCCAATGCTTGACAACTCTTTCAGTAAGAATTTTTTGCTAATATCCAACCCAATCCTTCCCTGGCGCAACTTGGAAGATATTTTCTTTTATCCTAACACTTGTTACTTGGACGAAGAGAGGGACACCCACCCCAGACAGAACATAGCACCAACCCACGTAATGTATTTATCCATACTCATTTACAACAGCAAATTACTGTCTGAGATTGGCTTGACAAACGGCTTGACTTGCTTACTTTTGTAATATTCATAAACTGACCATAAGCATGACAAGTAAAAGTTTTAAATCTTAAACTTTGAAGTAAGATATGTTAATAAAAATACAACCCATCCCTAGATTTTAGGAAATGCTGTCATACATGAATGCATATGTGCAAATGAAAGAAATTGTATCCCTAAAAACTATCTAGGAAAAAATTAATCTAGGGTAGCATATACATAAGGTCACAAAACAAGTATTTGAATTAGTCGACAGCCATGCAGCATTTTCTAAGATTTATTAGCAGATAAAAGGCACATTAATTTTTTGCAGTGTTTTATGTCCATCTGTCAATTAATTTTGAATGCTTTGAAATGATGACCAGGTAAGTTCTTCTGTGTCAGCACCAAGACAGGTGGCATGACAAGGACAAGGTATCTGCAGCTTTGTATTTATCATACAAACAGATGCAAGAGCTGCTCCTTATATGGCTTTCAAACAAGAAAAATACATTTCAAGCATTAATGAACAGTCTTTTAACCATTTTCCTTCCTCAACAGTATTAGCAGGGTGCTGCTCTGCAAAAGATGTAAGTGCTTTCAAAAAATTGAGAGTAAGACCTCACATGAAAACCTTTTAAATAGCTTTTTATTTCCCCAGACTCTCCAGCCCAGCAATCTTGTGAATGACACATAATTAGTGTCAGACATCATTCAAACTGCTGACATCAGGTGCTCACTGGCAAGGAGGCTGCAGTCACAGCTGAGATTCAAAGGCCCAGGTTCATCTAGTGCAAAGTAAGTGCTGTGCTTTTAACCCTTAAAGTGTTTAAATGGGGGAAAATGTAGCATTCAGAGTAGCACTTTACTTCAGTGCCTGTCTGAACAGAACACATTCTAATGTGGTGGCTGAATGCTTTGCTGAATGCACTGAGTTATGTAAGTCTATGTATTTTCCTCAAAACTGTGCAAAGGTTGGCATTTATTTTTGCTTTCATAGTTAAGCTTGTGAAATCATACAATGCTCAGGAATTCATTGTTCCAGTAAGTAAGGACAGATTACACGTGTTACACAGCTTACAGTAGATACTTGTTTGCCCAGTCTTTCAGTGACAATTTGACCCAGAGCTAATTAGTCTCTTTTTTTGTTTCCTCTTAAAAAAAAGACAGTTCCCCTCACTGCAATATCCTCACTTCATGTTTTTCTGGTAGATTCCTTAAAATGCTACGATCCAGCATGCATAAATATAAATGCAAACAAAAGATAGTTACAGACCATGACAAAATCTAAAGTCAATTGTTATTTCGCTTCTTTGTACTTCCTACTTTAAGTTAAAAGGCTTATTATACTCAATAGATGTAGAAGAGAGCTCATATTATTAGTCAGATATAAGACTTACAGGACTACTCAGTGCTTACAGCTATTAGGCTCATATTTTAAGAGCTTTTGACTAAGCAGCACGTAAAGCTTTTCTGTGTATGTGTTGGGATTGAATAGGATTAATAGACTATATCCTCATCTGACTTCAATTTTCCAATACATCCTTCTCTTTGGGTATTTTTAAGTAAGAAGAGCTACATGCTATACAGGCAATGAAATCAAGGGAAAAGAAGATATAATAATACAGAGCAGAAATCTACACATACAGTTCACATGGGAAACTAGATCAGGCTACTTTTTCACACAGATGAACGTGAGAGGCTAACTTCTTGCATTTTCTTAGAACATTTCTCACCTTTTTGGTTGCACCACACACACTTGACTATTTCTGTATATAGACAGATTACTTGAGTGTATCAACAAAATTCACTTTTAATCTCCTTTCCAGGGAGATCACTATTCTGATGCCAGTTCTAATAGGGAAGTGGACCAAGGGTGCCACCAAATTACAGTACAAGTAGAAGAGGTGTGTAAGTAACAGTCTCTGCCTACAACACTACTTCATTGTGAAAACTCTCTTTACAGATGGCTCTTTTATTCCTGAGGTTTCAATAAATGTAGCATGCTCTTTTTTTCCTTTTCGTATCAGATTTCCAGAGGTCTTCATACTTTTCATATTCTAGAGATTTGCAGCACAATGTAAGCTTTTTTCCTAGGTAATACCATGCCTAAGGACACAAATATCTCAGTTGAAATTAAGCACAGTGCATTGAATGTTATTTATCCCTGAAATAATGGTGTCAAGAGATTCATTCACCATGGAAATTTCTCTTGTTTTCATCAGTCTTAATAAGCATGGCCATTTCAGCCTCAGAAGCTATTTCTGTTGCTGTAGAGAAGGTAAATATTATGACAAGTCCCTTCAAAAGGAACTATTACTGAATACATCAGCTGCTACTGATTAAAAAACCATATGGTATAGAAACTATTAGGGGAAAAATTAACATTTTGGGAATTCTTTCATTGCTTCCTTTTGGAAGACTGTTCTCCCTTTTTTGTTTTTTTTCCTTCTGGTTTTACTCCTTTCTTTCTTTTTCTCTTTGGCTTTCCCAGAAGTTTGCCTTTGATCGTCGTGTAACTGAGGCCATCAGCTGTAATAATGCAACATTCTCTACTGAAAGTTGTTCACTGTTAGGGCAGCTACTATTATTGTTAAGCCCCAGAGAAGTCCTATGCATTTGAACACTTTTTCCCTCTTGTAGACATGAAAGAACTAAACAACCTTTTGTCAAGTAAAAAAACAGTTATTTCCTTGAAGGTATTTAAAAGAAATACATGCAGGAATACCATCCCCCCCAAAAAAAAAGAAAAAGAAAAGAAAAAAAAAAAAAAAAGGAAGCAAACATGTAGCTACATCTCACTTCTGTAGTTCTGTTCTATACTGGATTTCATGTGGGAGATACACTATAAATTGAGATCATAGGGTTTCAAACATGGAGATGAAGTAGTGTAAATCACGTTCTCAGCAGGAAGATTCTGTTGTCTTAGTTTGCTCTTTTTGAATTTCACAAAGGACTAAAATTTGATGTCTATTACACGAGGGGAAAAAGGAATAAATAACCAAGAAAGTTCTGAAACCGTAGCTGAAATGGGAAAGGTTTTGAAGATTTGAAGGTTCTTCCTCACCATACTCCACGTCAACATTATCATTCATTCTATTTTCTAATAATATTAACATCATACGAATATGTATTTCTATCATAGAAACAAGACTCCATTCCATCCTGCCCTGCCCTATCCTATTTATAAGCATGCAAACTGGAACTGAATAATTGAAACAAACATGCATGCTGTTCTACAAATACTAACAAAGTATTTCTTCTTACAGTTATTTGAAAATATTAACATGGGATTGCCTTTTTTCACAGATACAAGGATATTATAGACAGGGAAGCACTAAGACAGTTTTCAGTAAATTCTCACTTATGGTGCACGGCTCACAGCTGATACTGTAAAACTTTCAGCACAGGGTTTTACAAATCTGGATATGAGGTTCTTTTTATTCCCAGCAAATGTACACAAGGCCAGCTGCTACCTGGCACAGGCTCCCTTGGTAGACTTCATTTATTATTTAAAAAGTCAAACTTCAATTTTCTTAGTTTGGAGGGTTTTTTTTAATTAAAAAGGCCATCAGATCACTGTCAAGAGTAAAATGGGCAGTAAGAAATCCATTTGATAGCTCCCAGCATTTGCACACAAATGCAAACATACTAAAGATACAACAGAAAATGTGCCAAGATACAGCACAACATCTCTACAAATGCTAATGTCGTGTCCAAAGAAATTATTTACTTATATTATCCTGGGGAAAAAAAGGTTGACTGACTCCAATTTTGACAAACTGACACTGATATTACTTATAGGGCTTGGTGAAATTGGTTTTATTGAAGCAAAAGCATAAGGTGTAATTTAATGGGTTACTGGTTTACATAAAGCAGTGCTTAAGTGCTCATGACAAAAATCACAATGCGTAGAGGAAGAGGCATCATTAGGAGAAAGAAATATGCTTGGCCAAACCTGGACTCGAATACAGAAGTTCAGGTTTCACTTGAAAAATGCACCAAACAATATACTAAAAAGGAAATTCTCTTAATTTTAATACAATATTTACATACCTGTTGCACTACTTTCTTCTGCCAAATTGGCTTGATCATATGCAACCTCTAACACAAACACAATTTTTACACACATAAGCAGAATATTTTATTGTGAAAATAACAGGATTTAACTGTGCCAGTGTGTAGCGGTTTGAAGAGTACTGTTTTCAAAGTATGCTCTTTCACAGGGATACACAGAAGCATTCTGTTTGGTTCCAAGGACCAAAAAGTCATTCTCCATTATGCGACAACAACCTCTTCAGGGGACAGAATTTTTCAAAAATTTCATATGACAAAATTTATTTGACTCTTCTCCATCAGAGATGTAATGCTTCTAGAATGTTTCTCATGGAATTAATAAGTTGAACTTGTTCAATCTATGGCATATTCATGGTCCAATTGGTTCATAATGGAAAAAGAACTGTTTCTGTAACACCCTGGCAGAACCTCTGCAGTAATAATGGTTTACAACAAATGTGCAGTGTTGATCAAAACATTATAGGTATTGTGGTTCCAAGATAAATCTCATTTTAAATAAATTATTCCAAAGTTTTATTTCTTGCACTGCTTTTTAGTAGATTTACTTAAAATATAACGTGCATCTTTATAGCTATGGACATGTGGTATACTTATATACATGACTGTAAGGATTACTTGGCTATCCTCCAACTATACTACTAGCTTCAAATTTTCATTCCTTTGGAAAACAGACATGATGCATACTGATTTTTTCTACCTCTATTTCCTAATACTTGCTCTCGACCATGATAATGTCATCTCAGTGACATTCATGAGAAATTTTAATTCTGATAATTGTACATAAAAAGCAAGAGTATATTACCTTGTCATATTTTTAACTATTTGAATACAAGTAAAGCATACAGAAATTAAATTTGAAGCCATGTACATCACTAAACATTCAGCACTTTCTAACACTTGAAGTGGCCAATTTGGGGTTACAGTTTTAACACACTCACTTGAATAGTCTGAAGCATATTTCATAAAAAAATCCAGCCCATAAAACCATGTTAAGTAACTAGAAAGTAAAAAAGGTTCATATTATAATGTTTATTTTCCAAACTCCAGAACTTTTAAAAACTACTCAATTTTTAAAATCAGATTAATTGATGCTTCATTGAATAGTATCCAGATTAGTATCTATGGCTACTAGAACAGAACCCTCCCCACAAAATCTACTATTCAGCAAAAATGTAAGCAAATTAAAAAGGGACAAAGGTGAATTCTTAAACAGCCTTAGCATGGCTGCATATACTACCAGCCCATACTACAACAGTTCTGTCATAACAACCGGGCCCCAATTCTGCATTACTTGATTATGCCCCACTCTCACTGAAGTCAGTGAGAATTCTGAATATGCCAGGAATGTAGAATTACAAGTAGTTTCTTAATCCTTAGGTCATAAGGCAAGATAATTATAATGCCTCAACTCATAATGTTGCTGGCTGAACAGCTCTGCAGCACCTTTTAGGGTATTAACAGCAGGATTCTGCTGAATTAGTCTAAAAATCATACCAGGAACTTGCCTCTGCACTCTTACTTGTAATAGGTAATTTAAACTAAGCAACCAAAGATTAGAGTGAAATGTATTTGAGCTGCTTAGCAATGTAGCCTTAGCTCTTCTCCCCTCTTTGTCCCGTTACAGGGGAAATCAATAATACAATTCAGCATTTAAAATCCTCACTCTGTCCTGTTTTGAGCAGAGCTACTTACACAGCTATCTTTTCATGGCAAAACACAGAACACTAACATTACAATTTGATAGAGACAGATTGCAGAAAAGCACAGTTGTGGAAAACAAGGCAAAAGCGCTTGCATTTCAATCAGTGGGAGCCCATCACAATAGCAAGCAGCCAGAGGAGGTTTATTTCTTACCCAAGTAAACCACATAAAAATTACCAGCAACATTCAAAATGCACTTACCAGCCCAGCAACTGTTTTCTATTCTTGGCCACTTAACACTCTCAGCTTTTTTTCAATTAAAGTCTGTTTGTTTAGTTAGATTTTAAAAAAAGGGGGGGGGGGAAGGAAAAAAAGGAAAGGAAAAAAAAAGCAAGCAAGAAAGAAAGAAAAAAGCTTTAAAGAAAGGATTAAGTGCTGTATTTTATGGAGATAGAACATAAATTAGAAATTCTTTTCAAATCTGGAGTACGCATTCTTTAATCTTCTGCCCTGCTGGGAAGTGTAATAAGAATAAAAGCAGAAAGAAGCTTTTTGGCTTCATTGAATTTGCTCAGCGGAAGATATGCTTTTGACTGTCTGCAACTAAATCTCAAAATTCATGACAACTCAGATAATACTCCCACATGTTATAAGCCTGTGCATTAAAAAGAGAACCAGAAGAGCTTACAGAAACCCACCTGGCGAGCAAGCTCTCCAGATTCAAAAGGGCAAGACAGAAGGCCCTGTGGATGTGAAAAAAACAAGCCACAGCTGTGAGAAGACGATGACAAGACTTCATGCACTGGCAACGCAGTTCTTCAGGGTGGTGTGGCTTCTTAAGGAAAATAATTTTCAAAACAACCAACCTGACTGATGGGTGTCAGTTTGCTAGGGATAAGAAAACCAATGGAAGAGGCTAAAGGCTGGACAAGGTAACGGGTTGGTTACTGCAAACTGTTTGCAGTAGCATTTACTAAAATCTAAATATTATGTTTTGAATGTAAAATTAAAACAAAGATAATTTGATGAAAAAGACAGCAGTCAAAAGGAATGCTAAAAGCAGAAATAGGCACCATCTTCCTTCCAGAATACCAAATCCTCTTGCCTGTATGTGCCTTGTCAAATTGAGAAAGATTTTTCCTGTAATCCCATGACAGTAAAAACAGCCCAAAAAAGAAAAGAGAAACCCTTAGAAGTTATTTTCCTCCTTTTGGTGCTGCGTACTCAAGTGCAAAGAACCAGTGTGTACATACAATAGGAAAGAAAACAAGGCTGCTGTTCCTCCTCTTCCGCACCCCTCTGAACACCAAAAAACCATAGTAAGGAATCAACATGAACTTCAGGTAATGGCTGGGGATTACACCTTTCTGACATCCCATTTAATGCCAGCAAAGATCATCCCTCAATTCCAACAAGTTGAGTACATACTGCATCACGTGCAACTCAATTTACATGTACCAGAACATCTTGCCTCTTGCAGACATACCTCACAGCAGGCAGAAGGAAACATTTGGTCAGCAGAAATCACACTGTGAAGGTACTCAGCGCTGCGTTTCAGGAACGGCCTGGCCAGAGTAGGAGCATGAGCCTGGGCTGGGCCACGCTGCACTCAGGACAAATGGCACTGACTTAACCCAGACTGTCCCCAGTGAGTTAGGGCTGATGCCTGAGATAACGATGTGGTGCAGAATCTGGGAGCACAAATATTTGGGTTAGCCCTTGGTTTGGAAGGAGGCAGGGCCATATCTAAATCAATGGATGTGTCTGGCTCCCAGGGACAGGACTCGGGGTTCAAGGCAAGGCTGAGCACACAGAGCACAATCTGAAGGACCAGGCAAGGCTTGGATTGTGTCCTGCAGAGCGGCTGGCACACATTTCGCTGCTTGTAAAGCTGTGGTTAGGGCACAATACATTTTTTTGTAAAGAGCTCAGCAGCCAACAGCTTCTGGCTCAGGGAAAAGCCAATGCCAGTATTTTCTGACTCACTACAGGGTCTTTATTTCTTCTGCCACACAGATGGTACTAAAAGGTTCCAGACTCCAAAAACAGAAGATAAGGTAATGCAAAACCTATGTGGATCCCTGCATTCATTTAAGTCACACATATAATAGGGGATTTTGGTCCCATCAAGTGAGAGGCTGCCTTATGCAAACAAAATCCTTGTGACAAAAGGCCTGTGGTGAAGGGACTGTGAAGGATAAATGCAAAACAGTTCCCTTGGGTGAGCCAAAAAAGCTGCTCAACAATGAAAAATTTAATACAGGAAAAGTTGAGGAAAAAGCTAATAGAGATGCTGTGGTGTTGAAGATTTTTTTATTTTCCATCTTTCCAATAAGTTTAAATAATTCATACAACGTCACATCTCACAACCAACCTTTAAAACAGTGAAGACCACATGCACTGAAGTTTAGTAACACACACATGTTTGTATCCGGCATAGCTTAGATGTGTGTTGAACCTTTCTCTTTCCCGGGGCTCCTGAGAAAAATAGCATGGCAGTGAGTCAGAAGAAGAACTGGTATGTGATTTAGGATTAAACCAGGTTCTCTGCTCTGTAGCATAGATCATTCAATGCATCTAGGAATGCATTTCTTCCTCCCATTGAATAAGAAAATGAGTCCCTTACACACCTTACACAGAAGTGGTTCTCACCAGCTGAGAACCTCATCAGCTGAGGTTTCAGCTGTGACAAACCTTAGGTGACCATTAGAGAGCAAGGACATGAAAGAGTAAATACAGGAATTCAGTAATAAATGTAGGCTGTTAATGGAATAATCACAAGCCTTGATAAATGTAATAATTTTGTTCCTATCATGAAACAGATAATTTTCAAGGAAAGCCTTGAAGGGTTTACAGACTTTACAGAACCAAAATGCTTTGGGAATAAATCCAAAGCTAGGATGAGGAAAGACAGTCCAAAATATGCAGGGCCAGGCAGAAGAATGAGATGCAGAAAATAGGGACAGGAAGAAAAATAAGATCAGTACACATGGCATATTACTGGAGATGAGTACATCTACCCTTTCTCAAGTGAAGTGTTCAAGCAGTGAGTTACAAGACTTTATTTATTTAACTGGCATGTCTGGCACCACGACTGGTTGTGGAATACCTACATGGTATTTTAGACAATAACAGGCTAGTGACTCTGCATAACTTTATTGTTCATGAGTACAGCCAAAGAGAACAAAAACCCCAAAGAACTGTAGGTTCAGAGGCACAGGGGATGAGCCGTGCAATCTTCTGAGAGCAAGGATAAAAAGCTTAGAATTTCATCAAAGAAAAATAAAAGGATGACTCAGTAAATAACTATCCTTGTAAAGTTACGGATTTTTTTTTTCTCCTCTCTTTGGTGGACATTGCATTCTTCTTAGTATGTATTTCTCCAGGGCAACTTAACATTTACCTCATTCCCTGTGAATCATTCCAGCATTCAATAGTCCTTGAAATTAATCTTTTCCCACTGTGAAAGGATGTCTTAGAGAAGCTACAACAGATATCCAAGCTATTTTTTCACTGTTGGACAAAGTCATTGTGCTTGGTTTTTCTTAACTGACAATACAAACTATATTTTCTGTTTTAATTGTTTGTACCATTAGCATAAAGCCAGATGATAAAAATACAGGTAAGTGCAAAACACAAAGACTAATTGAGAATGAATAGCATATGAAGCTTACATTAGTTAATGGAAACAGAAGACTAACTCTGAGCCTGGATTATGTTCATTTCCTAATCAAGTGCAATGATAAAAGTGCATGTTGATGTTGAAAATCAGTTGAAAACACAGGAGAAAAGTGCTTTATTGCACTTCACCTGTTTGGAGTTTCCGTTTCAAAATAACTTAATGTTTCTACTGCTATGGAAAAGGTCACCATCTTGCTAGACAGATGTCCAAAGGCAGGGTAAGCAAATCTGGTATCAATATTACAAATAAAATATATTAAGCTGATTGATGAATCTGATAGGCATGTGTAATTAATACTTTTATAGACAGAGAGGCCTGATTATTTTCAGGTAACAACCACATAAGTAGAGTGTGTGGGAAGGAGGGAATGATGAGTGAGGGAAAAACTGGCATGGTTTTAAAGATCCAGAAGAATCAAGAAACAGAAGTGAATGGGCAGTCTCAGGATGGATCATGCTGGGCTAAGCACTTACTGACTCCAATCATAGCAACAGCGCTGTGAAAAACATCTGTGATATCTGTATTCTGTTCTTCCCTTTTAATCTTATATACTAATAAAGCACTGAAACCGGAATGGTTTATTTTTGAAGATCAGTTGAGTTTCAGACCTTGGAGATTAACTCAAAGAGGGTGAACTGCACTGGCAACTTCTACTTCCTCTAGAAAACTGACCATTTGCAGAAAAAGTGAGGGTTTCATTTATTTACTTTCATTGTTACTCACAGGGGGAACTAGAGCCCAGCAATGAAGAAGAATGGTGGTGATGATGATATTGCTGGTAAGAAGATGGCAGTACGGATTTTTTTTTTCCCTGCATTAGTGTTTACTTATAAGAGGGCTGCAGATCTGATCACCTTTGCTAGCTCTGCTAGCAGTGACCTTTTGATGCTTATTAACAGCAACACTGTAATTAAAAAACCAACATACATTATGAGATGCTGATGTTAAGGCTATGTCCCTGTAGTGGTTGTATTCTCTTTAGAAAAAAAATGTTTAGATCAAACATTAAACACTCTCCATTAACTGCATGCCAGCTGTTACTTTGTTATTTATGTTACTTTATTCCTTCACTTTGTTTGCTTTGTCCTACATTCTGAAAACCCAGGGAAAGGCTGAATAAGTCTTTTGCATTTAGCTAAATCAACATACATATATATGCACATACTTACCTGAAACATTGCAAGACACATAAAAGTCTACAGGCTCTTATGGAGACTTCTCTTTGGTTTCTATAATGTATAGTATGAATACCGTTTGAATGGCTCAGTTGTTTCCTTCAGCGTCCTGATATCCCACCAAAGCAAACTGAATTGATTGAAATACAGCCTACTGATGCTTTTGTATCACTTTAGAAGCTAATGGCAACCTTCCACCTCTTTTGTTGAATGGTGTAATTGGCCTGCCAGAGAGGATCTGGGATTTTAACATGTTTCTTGTTTGGCTGAGCTAACCAATTATTATGCAGTTGCTATCAAGGCTGCAGACATTTCTTCATTGGGGTCATTAAGCTTGTCAAAACTAATTTGTCACTACAACTGCTGACCCTCGTTGCCTCTGACAGCAGCACAAGTGTCAAGCTAAAGAGGCCTTTGCATTACAAGAAAGTAAATGACTGATCAGAGCCCACCAAGCATCCTGACCATATGCCACAGCCTGCCCTTCTGACACCAGCAGAGGTGGAAACAGTACCAACTAAATTACATGGGGTCACCAAACGACACCAGGAATCATTTTGTAGAATAAGTAAACAAAGCCTCTAACAGCTAACGGGAAAGAACACTTGAAGGCAGTATATGACCTATATTATAGTGAAGCATTGGGTTACTTTCTTTTTAGTTAGAAAGATGATGCAAGTCACTTAGTCTGAAACAAAACTTTATGAAAGGAGTTACCAGCTGACTCAGACCATATTTTTGGAAAGTTGATCAGACACAGCAGCTGGCAGTAGCACACTTTGAGCCCAATCCAGCAGATCATTACTGGATAATCCTCTCTATATTCTTGGCCACCCAAGCGACATCTGAATCAGGCCAGTGGCAGGTTCCTTATCTGATGTAATACTAGCCCCTGTGTACTTAATATCACACCACATTTACTACAGTGGGGTAAAATTTGTCATAAAACCATCTGCATATACCTAGAACTTGCTTCACTGAAACTACATGATGTAAGAGCCTTATAACAGAGTTAATCCCTCCTAACTACCCGTATAATTTTATTTTTGTGTCAAATAATTCATAACCCACTCTTCAGTGTTGTGATTATATTCAGTTTAACTTGGATTTAGCACCATGCTCTGAGTTGCTATAGGGTATTTGACAGGAGAAGAGAAATTTCAGAGGAACATTTTCTCTCAGCACATTCCTAACCATTCAGGGCACCAATTTTGGAAGGGCCTTTATCCCCAATACCAAACCCAGCTCCTACTTGGTTCAGTTGAGATGAGTTGTACTGACACAAGCTCATCCCATAAATAAATCTTGGCAGTGTCAGGACCACCACCTCTATGCTACCCTACAGTACAAGAAGAGTTCTGTAAATGCAGTGACAGCAAGATGTGTTCAGTTCTCCCCCGCAGAAGCCTTCAAATTCTGTCACCTTTTCTCCATACTTTTTGTAAAGCGGTTATTTTTCTAAGCCTTTGGAAAGATATCTTTTTAAAGAAAGCAGGCATATGCAATGTGCCTCAGCAAACAGGATCCAGTCTTCAGAGACAATGGCTGTTATTGGATTGTATGTCTATGTGAAATACATTTATTTAAACAAGGCTGAGTGACTTAATGGTTCATCAGCAGTGTAATGACTTTGAACATCACTGTTTCCACTTAAGCAAGGAAAATGAAAGAAGAAGAGAAAAAGGGACAAAGAAGAAAGAAAAGCAGAGTAGTGCTGCACAGGATCCCAGGATTTTGTTGAGTCCTAATGATGTCATTCAGTATTTAATCTCTGGTGACAAGAAGGCTTTTTTTCCTCCTTTCAGCAAGAAAACAAATTGAACATTAACAAAGCCCTGTATTTGAAACCAAGATAGGATGTGAATCTTAAGTTGTTCCTAGCCTTCTCTATCCCTTCCCCCTGGACATAAAGAGGAGCTACAACTACAAAGTTATGCTTTAAAAAGCCACATAATTATTTTGAGTTTATTTTTATTTTATATTTGGGATAGGACTGTACAAAAGGACTATGAAATTCACTGGTAAAAAAAATAATGGCAATGGTCACTGTGGTATAAAGAGCTGGGGAAATGAAAAATATTGCAACTTGCCAAGCACCACAGACAAAAGTTTTCAAAATATGCACATTCCTTGACTGGCATATTTTGTTGTTAAAATCAGGCAGAAATCAATCTGAAGAGGGGAGAGGGAAAATAAAACTAGAGAAAGAAATGGGTGTGACACTCTTCGTATTTCCTAACTGCTTATCACTTCTACAGTGAGGTACTCCACACGGATAACAAATTACATTATTTCTTGATGTTTTATTTCATGGAACAGCATTGATGTTAAGGGTTGATATATACAGAGAAAGGGGAAAAATGTTTTTCGATTTTGTTTACCTTAATGGTTAGCATTTACATGCAGCCAGATGAACTTTTGCTCTCATGTGTTGTACATTAAAATTTTACAGAGTCGAAGTTTTGAATAGATCAAGTGAATATCCAAAACCAGTTTACATCAGGAAAGCTTCATTAAGAGTTTTTTATTTTTGTCCCCTAGCAGCCTGAAGCAGTAAAAGTTCAAGGGAAAAGTAATGGCTAAATGCATATGAGCAGTTCCACAAAGGTTCTATGCTGGGAAAGCAACTCTTTTAAATGGCTTTTTTCTTTTTTTAAAAATATTTTTAAAGGATTTCCAGAGAAAGGAATAGGAAAATAAAAACATTACTATAGATTTTGTTCTCTGAAAACTGAAGAACTATACCCACCAAATGCAAATTCTTACTATACCAAGTGTAATGTACCTTACATGACCAACAGCTGTTGGGGAATGACAATAGGTGTCAGAAAGACAAGGAATAGATGTACCATGCAGAAGGTACACAATAAACCACTCACATGTCAATAATCTTCTGTCATCCTCTCACAGTTCCCTTAATGTGCCTGGAACACGTAATTGTTCCACGAACCAACAGGAAGGAATCAGAGTTGTTCAGATTACTGTCATAATTTCAACCAGAAATCTGTGGCCTATGACTCCTGAAGGCACAGTGGGAGACGTACAGCAGCAATGAAAAAATGGCATTTTGACAGTAGCTTTTCAGACCAGTCATTCATCCCAGAACTAGACTTCCCAGGTTAAAATTCAAGGTCAGCTCACTATACCTAATTGACTTTCTGCAGTGTAGAAACACTAGATTTCTGTTCATGGGAATAAAGTACATTTTTCAGTGTTAAAGTCAGAGATTCCTACAAAACTATCCCCTTAGTGGGTATATCAATCTGGCTTCTATCAGAACTAATGCTTTATAAATCTCAGAATGGACAGAAGCTGACTAAAACTGCAAAGTTGTGAAAGACAGGGCAGTACAGCTACATATACTGGGAGTTAGGTTTCCAGCTATTGTTTCTAGTCAAGTTTAAAACACATCTCTATTTAGTCGGAGCATCCTGCAAATCTACATATTTTAGCACAGTTTTATAAAAAGCTGTTTTCAAACTGATATGCATGACTATCCAGGGAAAACACACTCTTAGTGTATTCGTAAATATTTGTGCTGTTCATAATAGAACATGAAAAAATTTAAGTAATTTAAGTAATTTAAGTAATAAAACACAACTTGTGTACCCAACCAGAATATAAAAAAGATTTAGCGTAAAGGGCTCAATGAAAAAGGTTAGGATCAGCATATGAACGTACGTTAAGAGTTGTAAGACATTATTGGTCTCTTTTAGGCAGAGAATTTCACAAGTAAGAAATTAATGTGAATAAGGTAAAAAAGTACCTGTAGAAGAAGTAGCATTTTGCATTCATCTTAATTACATATAAATATCTACACAAGTACAGGAAAATCAAGAATCAAACCTAAGCAAAAATTATCTAATATTCTTTAGTAAAAATACATCTGAGAACGAAACGCGCTATAGGAATGTATTGTTCTATTCATACGAAAAAACAGATGCACTTACAAGCCATTCTATACTTAGTCTTAGCTATATAAGAAAAAATAGACCTGCATTTTTTAGATCATCAATTATTTAGTAGTGACCTGCACTGGAAAATGGTTAGAGATCTTGGTGCAAATTTATTCATTAAAGAGATGCTGTTTACAGCTCCAAAGTGTGCTGTGATAGGACAAGGGGGAATGATTTTAAACTGAAAGAAGGTCAGTTTATATTACTTATTAGGAGAAATCCTTTGCTGTGAAGGTGGTGAGACACTGGAATGGGGTTGTCCAGAGAAGCTGTGTTTGCACTTTTCCTAACAAGGTTCAAGGCCAGATTGGGTACAGTTTGAAGCAACCCGGTCCAGCAGAAGGTGCCCCTGTTTATGGCAGAGGGACTGAAACTAGATGATCTTCAAGATCCCTTCCAACACAAACCATTCTGTGACCATGAAACCAGCTGACTAGAACTTTGAATCAAAAGTATACTTTGCTAGTTAATTTAACAGAGTGATTTTAACATTGTTCTCACTTGATTGACATATAAGGAACAAATCAGTAAGACAAGGCAACTGATGTGTATTGGTGCCAGCCAAAGGTTACTCCAACTGTAACTGCGCAGTGCTGCCCAATGGCTTCCTAATTGCTCCACCAACACTTCTGATGGAAGTGATGACGTTGCAGTGTTCCTTCATCTAAAAAGTCAGGTAGGCTAGTTTCTATCATTAGTATTTAAGCAAGAAGCCTTTACAAATATGCACGACTAGGGAAAGCTTGTGCTACTATGCAACTTCCAAAGCCAGCGAAACACAGGAAGAGTAAATGCCAGCAAAAGCCAGCTACTGGGAAAAGGTTTTGTGTTGGTTTTGCCTGGCCCAGTTTTTGCTAGTGAGTAGGGTGGGGCACAAAGATGACTCCTGCATATCTTGTGTGAAGGTGCTGGAAGTTTTTCACCATGTCCAGCAGAGCCAATCTCTGATGGCTCTGAAGATGATGGACATGCTGCTGGCCAAGCCTGGGCCAATTAGAGATGTTACTTACACCTCTGTGAAAACATGTTTAAGAAGAAATCAAAACAATGTGAGCACACACTTCTTTTTAGCCAGAGAAGGAGGTAAAAATATGTGAGGGAAAACAACATGGAGGCACAAAGGTCCATGGAGAAGGTGGGGGAGGAGGTGCTGCAGGTGCTGGAACTGAAAACCCTCTGCTGGCTGTGGTGAAGACCATGGGGGAGCAGGTGGTCCCCCTGCAGCCCATGGAGTCCAGGGGGATGCAGAGAAAGCCCCACAGCCTGTGGGGAGGTGGCCACGCCAGAGGAGCAGGTGATGCCTGCAGGAAGCTGTGATCCAGTGGGAGTCCCAGAGACTGAGAGTTGCAAAGGCCTTGCAGGAGAGAGAGAGAGGCCTTGCTCCCGGGATGGAAACAGCCTGGCCTCGGCTCTGATGTCTGCACCCTACGGACAAGAACTTGTGCTGCAGCAAATTCAGGCAGGTTTGCTGCTCGTGAGATTGGACCCACGCCGAAGAAGTTCACAGAGGACTGTCTCTCGTGGGAGGGACCCCATGGCTAAGCAGACGACTCTTCCCCCTAATGGACTGACTCTCACCAAAGGAAACCCCCATACCCTGCCCCTCCTGGAGCGGTTGGTTAGAAGGAAGGAGGGAGGGAGGGGGTGAGCTGAGAAACGGTGCCTTAATAGGGAGGGGGGTGAGTAGAGAAACAGTTTTTGTAGCAGAAGAATTGTGGTGATTGACTGACTAAGAGAAAAACTCCATACCCTGCCCCAGTCCCAGAGCTGTTGGTTGGAAGGGGGGGTGAGCCAAGAAACAGTGCCTTAAGAAGAAGGGGGGCGAGTGAAGAAATGGCATTTTTAAGAGCTTATTTTTACCTCTGATTTATCCTCCAACTCTGTTAGGTTAATAAATCACTTTGCAACTCTAAGTTCTCAACTTCTTTTGCCTTTTTCAGTGCATCCTCCCACCAATTCCTTATCTCAACCCATGAGTCTGGTGTGTTTGTGTTAGTTTTTTCTTCTCTGCATAGCTGCGGCAGGAGAGAGTAGAGAGAGCAGATGCCATAGGTGCCTGGTATTTAGCCAGGGTCAAACCACGACAGCTTTGTATTGTGCCATTCCACTGTCTGTAAAACACAGTATTTACGGTTGTGCCTGAGTAGTCTGGATTTTTTTGTGGTATTCATTTTTTCAACTTGTTAATACTTGTATTACAAAGGAATACAAATTCTTTCCTCAGTACTTGTAGTCTAATGTTTTCCAATAATTCATCAGCTCATAACAACCTCAGTGGAACTTCCTCAAGCAAATGACAAGGTCAGAAGAGCTCTTCATCGACTTTTTGGTGGGTGTGAATTTATAGCTTCATCCACAGGCATCTTAGAATGTGAGGTACCAGGGAAAATCTAAGATTCACCCTCAGATTTCAATATAAGTTATTAAGTTTTTACTCTTCCACATGCAAAACAGAATTTCTCAAAAACTATTTTTTTAAAAAAGTCATCAGAAAAATTGCAACTCACTCGAATCTGGACCCTGGCATCACCAATGCAGTGAAATGTGTGCAAGGATCCTCTTCTCTAGACCTCCTGAATAGCCACAGACAGTTTGAGGTTTTCTGTGTTGTTTCTGCTGGTTAAACAGTAATAGTTCACCTGCATGCAAGTTTGCATGACTTAACAATGTTTTGTGTCAAAACTCAGTTAAATTTTGACTAATTATTGGCTTGGTTGTGTCTTGTGTTTTGCTAACAAAAAAAAAAAAAAAAACCTGCATTGAGTTACACAAGTGGTGTATGCAAACAAATTAGTTGGTGCCTCCCAGCTGCAAATTTTGAGCTCTTGACAAGAGACATATGCACAACAGAGTCTTGAAAAGCAGGTCTTCAGCATTTAAAGTTGAGCAAAACTAAGAGTGATGAAGTCCAGTTTTGGAGTTCTTTGAGTATTTCTGCTTAGTGGTCATCCCAGTTTCCAGTTTCACCACATACTTTCTCCAGCACCAGAAGAAGTGGCAAGTCAGATATCCAGGCCACAGTGGAGGAGCAGTGCCTGCGACTCCTGTAGGATTAGGATTCAACCCCTGTTGGGGCCCTGGGAATGATGCATCATTATGAACATTTGTAAATGTAGCAATAGGCAAGGATAGTTCGTTCTTGTTCTGAATAGTAAGTGTTGCAACAGAAAATAATATGTTGCAAGGATGGTCTGTACTGTCCGAGTAGATATGAGAAAGTAAGATATGATAGAGAGGAAGTCAGCAAAAGACAAGGCTGGGAAAGCTCAAAAATTAACTGCAAAAGCTGAATATTACTAAAATTGTGCCAACCAATCATTAGTTTTATTTAAGCATGTGAAAGCATTGTTTAACCAATGAATAGCTTGCTTTTTACTTGTATGGAACAGAATTATGTATAAAAGACTGTCTGAAATCATCAATAAACGGAGCTTGATTCCACATCATATTGGTGTGTTGTTTCACTCCCAACACTTCGGGCCGCGGCAAACCCCAGTCTCCCTGTTCAGTCCAACAGCCACAGAGCGCACTGATCTCTGCTGTTCCAGTACCCCTCCCTTCCAGTACACGAGGCGGACTAATACACTTCTAACCTGTATAAACAGGAATTAATGTACCAATATTAACTGGGTTTCCAGTTGTGTCTCACAGTATCCACATCTCATTATTATTTTCCACTTTAACTGTATTAATTTCCACTTTAATTTTAAAATTGTTTTGATATCGATCAACATGATTAAGATGTATCCAACTGTCACTACATGTTGAAATTCCACACTTTCACCATAGGTTTTTGTGTTTAATAATCAGCATTTCCCTCTCTTGCTTTCTTTATCAGCCGACAAGTCAAGTTTAATTTTTATTTTCTTCTACTTTAAATGCAAGGAGAATGCTGTTAAGGCGACTTGAAAACATTAACAATTTTGTCTTCCAGTAAGACATTAAACACAACCAAAGCTCTGGTACTAAAAAGCAGAAATAAACAAGTAAACAAGATCACAAAGGAGGTTCCTTTGGGAGAAATGGAGAAAGAGAAACAAATAAATTTGAATCAGGGTTTGGACCTCCTTGTATGTATTTTATCTATCTGTGATGGAAAACGAAATTTAAAACAATTCACAGAGAATTTAGGACAAGATTGTTATAAGGCTTCAAAGAACCAGATTTTTTTAATATATGGAAAGCTAGAACGCAGGCTGCAAAAGAATGAGTTCTTGGAATCTCAGTTTATGGGACTTCAATATGTCGTAATAAAACGCAAGGACATAAATAGCAAAAAAATCTAATTTACTGACAATTTCACCTTGCCTAGGGTAAATTAATTGAAGTCTCTTTATATGAAAAATTAAGTGTATATTTTTCCAGTCTTTTCAATGTCGAAAGACAACTGGAAAATCATGACTAAAACAAACTACATTAACTTTTCAAAAACAGAGTTGTAACAACTTACATATGTCTTATTTTCCTCAAGTTATGCAGTGTTATAAGCAAGAGAACAAAGACTTAAGAATTTTCTAATTACAGCTATCTAAACTACAGAGCTGGATTACAAATCACTGTTTTCTCCCTCTAATGAGACAGCAATGGGGTATTTACTTGAAGTAATGTCCCACTAACAGGAAAGAATTATGCACACTTGATCAGGTATATTTCAGCTATTAAAGTCACTACCTCAAAGAAGACTCGAAATGAAATAAAATGCAGCACTTTGCAGACAAAACTGGGCTAAAACTCAACAAACTAGTGCTGATGATGGAAGACATATAGTCTTGTCCCTCCAGTTAACGCTCTTGGTTTTCCTTGTCCACTATTATCTTTATGATCCTCTACAGATGCACTTTAGGAATTTGTTTCTGAAAACAGCTTCTTCCCATTCTATGGCTGTGCACACCCAGGTCATTAACAGGTGGATGAGTTTTGTGTAATCAGTCTCCCTTTTCATCCTGATTTGGCTGGGCAGTCTCTAGAAAAGCATAATTTCTTTAAAAATGAACAGAGAAATGCCTCATTACACTTATGCAGCACTGCTAGAAGAAAATAGCAAATAGCATTCCTGTGTTAGCTGCTGCAAAATATTCCATGTGAAGTAAGTTATTTAAACATGAAAAATGGGTACAATAATTTGTAGCTTAGAGTGACTGGTACAGCCAGAGTTGGGCAGACATTACAATTACTCTTTTTTCAGACTCAATGCAGCAATACTAAGTGCGACACTCAACACAGAAAAAGGCCTCCTCTCTAGTTTCCTCTTGAAAATCCAATGTAACATGGAGAGCAACAGGTGTGAATACAGTTTATATCAACACAAAATATATTCCTATTTTTAAACTGCTTTGGAAGCAACATTTTATTTCTGTTTGGTTTTTCCCCCCATGGTAGCATAGTCTATGGTAGGATTTCACCTGCTTTATTTAAACTTGGTTGCCTTTTTTCTCCTAGCACTGATCAATTTCTATCGAAGTTCCCAGCTGTGAAGAGTGTTGGTGTATTTTTTGGAAAGGCAATGCAAAGAGTAAGGAAACTGCTCTTAAAACCAATACAAAGACACTGCCAAAAGCCATGAAAATGCATGAATTCCCAGGGCCACTGGTTCATCTTGAATAAAAACCTGTAATTTTACTCTTGATTTTAAAAATTCTCTTGGCTGATTGCAAGAAAAGTATGAACATGTGTTTAATTTCTTTTCCAAAATTGCAACAAATAATATTTTTAAACTTGAATATGATGGAAGTAACAATTAAAAATGTATTTCTGCTACTAAAACACATTTAAAATTATTTTATGTTACTTCATTCAGAAAGTTTTAAAACTTTTTAATTTACATTTATTTCTTGGAGCATTTGCAGTTTTTTTAATTACCTCACCATCTCATTTCTCATGACAAAAGAAAGTGAGATTAACCCTGTCAGTCTTCAAAGGACAAAGAACAGATAGATGCCCAAGAGTAACAGGGGACAACTAAGTCACCTGATAAAGAGGAAGACCATGATAATAAGCAAGAATTGAAGGAGGCTAAAAACATCACCATTCTCGTGCCTGCTGCAGAAGAAGCTGACCATGGAGGTAGGAAACCTCCTCCAAGGCTAGACAGGGTGCTTGCAGCCATGTTAACAGTATTCCTTAGGAATAAGCAGCTTTCTTATCTGTACTTTTGACATAAGAGATGTCATTTTGGCATTGTTGAAAACTTCACACGTTGTGATACATCTCAATAAAGTTTGCAGCATTTGTGGAAGCTTAGCAGACCTATGAAAGAGACAAGCCTACAGCTTTCTGTGGACTTTCAGCCTTCTTTTTTTTAGGAGCTGAAACAGCTCGCCACAACCACCACACCTCTGGCAGGGAAAAATCGTGCACAACATCAGCATAGCTTTGACTAACCTCTGTCTGCCTCGGTCTGGTTCAATATTTTGATGTAGCTGTCTGGGTGCTGGCAGTAAAGGATGCTTTTGTGAACAGTTCAGCTTTTGGAGAGTCAAAAAAAAGAACAAACTTAATAAAGTTCCTGATCTTTGCGGTGAGTACTATATTCAGTTATTTCACTGTTTCACTCCTCAGAGAAATTCTACTTCCCTTCTCAGAAATCATGGCCTACTGCTGTGTTTCATTCAAGCTCAGTAAAAACTAAGGACATAGAAATCTTGGTAAATTCACACTAACAGCTGACATCTTTGAAATTATTGAAATTACTCTTACACTGAAGTTCTCTTGTTTCTCAGGCACAGTATCTGAACAATAATTACACACATGAAATCACAGAGTTGAAGATGCAAATTCTTAGGAAATTATCATAAGGCAAAAGTAAACAAAACTTGAATAACTGAAAGCTCAAAATTATAAACAATGTTAATTCACAAAACATGGACTAAAACCTAAAAAATTCGGAGTTGACGTCACAACCAGCAAAGTAACTTGAAATAGATACAAGTAAGAGCAAAATTTACTGAACACGAACTCATACAACTAAACGTCCAGGAAATCTATAGAACACAGAAACGTGCCAAGAGGCACGCTATCCTGTTCAAGTGAAAAAGAGGTATTTAGAGAACACATAAGATGTCACAGATTTCTCTGAGAAGACTCTAAAACTCTCTAGACCCTTCACAGCTCCATTGCCCTTCTCTGGACACTCTCCAGCCCCTCAATGTCTTTCTTGTACTGAGGGGCCAAAAAATGAACACAGGATTTGAGGTGTGGCCTCACCAGTGCCAAGTACAGGGGACAATCCCTGCCCTGGCCCTGCTGGCCACACTGTTGCTGATCCAGGCCAGGATGCCATTGGCCTTCTTGGCCACCTGGGCACAGCCTGGCTCATGTTCAGCTGCTGTCACCAGCACCCCCAGGTCCTTTTCCTGTGGGCAGCTTTCCAGCCACTCTGCCCCAGCCTGTGGCACTGCCTGGGGTTGTTGTGACCCCAGAGCAGGACTGGTACTTGGCCTTGTTGAACCTCACACCCTTGGCCTTGGCCCCTGATCCAGCCTGTCCAGATCCCTCTGCAGAGCCTTCCTGCCCTCCAGGAGATAAAAAATCCTGTTCAGCTTGGTGTCATCTGTGCGCATACTGAGGATGCTCTCAGTCCCCTCACCCAGACCATCAAGGAACATACTAAACAGAGCTGGCCGCGGCACTGAGCCCTGGGCAGCCCTGCTATGCACTGCTGCCAGCTGGATGCAGCACCATTCACCACCACTCCTCTGTCCCCACCATCCAGATTTTAACCTCAGAGTGTGCCTTGTCCAAGCCATGGGCTGCCGGGTTTCAGGAGAATGCTGTGGCAGACAGTGTCAAAGGTTTTGCTGGAATCCAGGTAGACAACATCCACAGCCTTTCCCACATCCATTAGGCAGGTCTTGTACAGTATTCAGGATCTTCATAGGAACTTCACAGATACAAAGAATCTGGGATGGAGCTAAACTGAAATCAGTCTAGCCTGTTCAACATCACAACACAAACTTTCTTCAAGTATCCAGTGACATAATAGAACATAATCTTGCAAGACAAATCTTTAACTTTTATAACAAGATGCTTCTAGCACAATAAATTTTTGACTTATAGCATATATTATGCATTAAAGCTTAGGGAAATTAATGAGGACATCTTATTTAACAGCAGTTTAACTCTCACCTCAGCTTTCAGTGCAAAATGAGGGCCACTGCTTTAACAGGATAGAGTAACACTGCTATTTAGATCCATAATCATAACATGATTTGTACTTGATATCAATAAATAGAAGGGTTCTGTAAAAGACTGTGGGGTGTGTGTGCACCAGTTAAATAAGAAATATTTCTTAATTCAAGTTCTGTAATCAAGGCTATTGAAAATGGGCTCAAGGAAAAAGTACTACTGACCCTATCTTCTGTCTGAATCAGTACAGACTGTCTGGCTCTTTTGTTCTCTTTTTTCTTGCTTGCTTTCTTTCAGAATTTTATTCTCACTTCCCTGTAGCTGGTTTCCAACAACTCAGCTAATTAAATACCACAGTGGTGACAGTGAATTTCAATGAGTACTACATGATTACCCCATGGACTCCTGCCAGCTCCCTAGCTCAGCCATCAGAGAAGTTCTCACTGCACAGCTGAAAGAAGTTCATCGTGTTTCTGCATATACTGCCCCTTGGCTCAGTAAAACGTGGGTTGGCAGTGTGCTTCATGCTGTAAGAGGAGGGTAACTAATTGCCCATGCAAGTACTTGCCATAAAGAAAATAAACAATAAAGGAAAGGGTGTGGCGTATCTAAAGAAAAATAGCACTGATGCAAAGATGTTAATGTAATGATTTTCAGTTAACAGAAAAGTTTCAGTGAGGGAATAAGCTAAAGAGAAAGGAAATTGAAGAATGTAAAGGAGCAACAATATAGGTAAGGACGGGAAAACTGAGGAAACTTTTGATTTATGCAGGGCAGAGAAAACCCATGGAAAATGCTCTATGAAAAAGGTTCTTTCAGCGGTTCCAGCCGATGCTTCTATCAGGATGAGTGTTTGAACGCAACTGCTTCCCGAACTAGATTTGTTTGAATTGTTTTCTAAACTGAATTTGGAGAAAAGCTGTTACCCAACTTTGTGTTCCCGAAGTGGTGATAGGGAATAGGTCTACTGCAGAGATGTGTTTAGACGACTGAGGTAAAGACAACCCTGTCCGAGCCATGATTTATTTCCAGCGGTCAACACTGAGGTGGAAAACCTAGTGGAATATTTATCCTGAGACCCTGCAACCCTCTGATACCACATTTCTAAGTTCCAAGCCCTGAGAAGTGTTCACATCCAAGACCTTGAATACTTCACAGATACACCCAACCAGACATGCTGCCCAGAGCTTCCGAGTAGGACCTACTGTGCAAGAGTACTACTTAGAAACACATACACAAATCTTTAAAATATCAGAAAAATGGGAATTTAAGAATAAAAGATAATCGGGACAAGAAGAACATCTCACTACCAATTTCTTGGTCAAATTTCTGGGCATATTTACGAAGCCTAAAAACACAAACAAACAAAAAAAACCCTACTGCAATTAAGGATAAATTATCCCCAAATTTCTTATAAATTTATATAGGCTCTTCTCTTTGCAGAATCATATGCATGAGTACTTTAAAGTTTGTAAACTAGAATCTTCTCAGGAAAGTAAGCATTACCATTTCCAGGACTCAAATGTAAAACTTCTGAGAAAGGTCTAAACACAAGTAATCTTAGAGCTGAACAAATGAGATTTTAATCCTTAAAATTCTTTCTATTTCTTTGCACTACAACTAAACAATATTCCCCCTGAGTTGTTTCTTGGAATGGAAATAGAACTTGGAGCAGCTTCTCTAAATAAATACCTGAGGAGTTACAGGATGAGTTCTTTTACATGCTCTGCTTGTGAGCATCTTGTTACACAGATTCTGTATAATCTTTTAAATTACTATTCAGAAAGAGCTCCCATGCTCCTGAAAGGACAAAATTGATTCTTCTAATGGTATACCTGCCATGAAACACTCACTCATGTTCCTTGTCGTGATTGTCATAGTTTTAAAAGCAGCTTGCTAAGTTGCAGCTTTTCTTTCTAACATACTGCACATGAAAGCAACAGGTCTATTTACACTGTACTGTCCAAAGTACACAACAGATAGCAGAAGTAATTTATCATGCAGACCTCATCAAATCACAGTAATGTTCTCACTGTGTATTCTTCAAAATAATTTCTCAGGATATTTTGGATAAACTTGATATGAAGATATATGTTACTTGTTATATGTTAGTGTTGTATGTCAATACTGAGTTCCTGGGAAAAAAGAGTGTTTTTACTCTTTGGTCAGGATACATAGATTCCATGAGAGGATAAATACAACCAGCCTCTCCAGTCATGCTCAGTAAAAAAAAGTTTCATAGCCTTCCAGTGTATTTCCTGGGTCATTAGTAGGATAGGATACATCATGGATGGGTTTTCATTTTAACATAATTCTGAGTATAACTGAGACTGAGTGAAAGAGAAACACTGTGGTTTTATTTTGGGCATATTTATGAAGCACTCGTGGAAAAAGAGGGTCAATATAAACCAAACTTAGGGTGCAAACAGTCCACATGAATGGAGTACTGTCTTCATGGATGGAAAAAGTCAGTGATACAGGTCTAACTTTGGTACAAACATACTACACTTGGACATTGTGATTAGCAGAATCAGCCCTGGAACAAGAACAGACTCCACATTTAGTCATTCTCAAAATACCATGTGTGAGGGCAGCTTTCCATTTGGTATCCATGAAGGATCAGCATTTAAAAATTTCATTTTTGTTCCAGTATCCTGCTTTCTAAATCAGTAATACAAAGCTCATGAAAAAAGTGAATCTTTATTTCAGCTGCAATATAACTGGTTTGGTTTATGTTGGATTTTTTTTTTCAGTTAATCTGAATTATCGTCAGTGAATTCATTGCTACTTTACAGAACAGCACACTTTAATTCCCTTGTTTGGTTGCAGAACTATTGTATGTACTTACAGAAAAGAACATGACATTCCAAAATGCACTTTCCCATAATTTGTTCTGCCTCTACCAGCATATGGTAATACTACTCTGAATTTAATAAAACTGCATGAATTAAAAAAACCCAATGTTTACCACAGTATTAATTTAAAAAAAAAAATGTTAGCGTATTAATTACAGACCAGTTCCAGAAGCATCTAAATTTTCCATTTGTACTTGCAGTGAAACGAATAAACCTTTGCACGATGACGTGTTCTTTCACACTAATAGGTTTACTGCAATCTTCTATTTCAGCGTCCATCTATACAGAATAATAAAGACAATCTTTCCATTTGCCTCTCTGGGCCTCTCCTTCTACTCATGGTACAAAACTCATTCAGGAAACCATAATAATTAAAGGAAAAGCTCCACAAAAACCTCCAAGCAACTGAGCAATTTCTTTTCTAGAAAGACTTTGTTGGTGGTACATCATATGTGTAAGTTTGAAATACTGTAAGCATCAGGTTTGGATTAACAATACCATTTGCATCCTAAGAATCTCTCCAGTAGCTACCTAAAGCTAAGAATACTTTCGTCCAAACACCAACCTGATTCAGTGCCAACCGCCGAAATGTGTAGCTTTTCCTTCCAACTACTATGCTGAGGGTGCCCTTGTGTTTCACATTTTTAATGTGTATAAAATTTAAAAATACCAACTGCATTCTTCAGATTAATTTTATTCATTTGACAAAAAAACAAATCAACACTTTATTCATCATAAAGAAAGGGAAAAACTAAAGATTATATTTATGGAATGGCATTGTGAGGTCTATTGTCTTTGGTTAAAGTGTATAACTGGTCTGCAACTGCCAGACTTATCAATGAGTAACTCTGTGCTTAAAAGTAAAAGGTATTTCAATTAGAAGCATAATTGCTAAACTAAAGTGAATAATGCAATAAATTTCCATAGTTAAGCTTAGTGCTAAAGTATCTTTGATCACATCTCAGGCTAGAATTATAATTTTATACAATTCTATCAACAATCCATAGGCTGTATTTAGCTCATAAAATTGAGGAAAATTACTTCATGGGGAAACGGGGCAATTTTTCATGGCCTTGTAATAATTTAAGCAGGAGACATTAGAATAGCTATTGTGCTGAAGATAAGTGTCTAGCTTGAGCACAGGAGTATGGGATGTGGCGTGAACAGCACAGCAGAAACAAATTATTGCCCATACAGGCAGACCAGTAGAGTGTTTTAGTAAGTGCTCTCATTTGCCAAGATGTTCCATACAGGTTTTATTTTTTTCCCCTCACCTTCTCTCAGTACTTCGGAGAGCAGTTCATGTGCCTGTGGTCACCATAGTGTCCCCTCCTATCTACCCTGCCTTCCCTCTTCAGCCCTTCCTACAACTCCAGCTCCCTCCTGGGACCTGCCCCTGGTGGGCACTGGATGGGTCCCACTGGTGGGACAGGTAGCAACCTACAGCACAGCAAGGGTGGAATAAAGGGCACTGACTGGACAGGGTGTCTCCACAAATCTGAATGAATGCATTACAATTCCCTTTCTCTCCACAGAAGTAATAATCTAGGCTCCTACTGGATCAAGTTACCAATTTTCACACAAGCTGCAGGAACTTCAGATGTGCTTCAGGACAGACCCTGTCCACTCTCTTTCTCTTTAAGGACAGAAACCGCAATAGTGAAGCTTCTTCTACCGAAGAGGAGAGAGCAAGAAAAAAAGAAGAAAAGTTGACAGAGAGGCAAGGATCAAAAGTTCAGTCTACTCTCAGTTTCACAAAACTTTATTTCCTGTATGTGTGAGGAACTTCAATATCTATCAGGTTTCCTATATTTAGGGTGCATACATCTTAAAACCATTCGGGTTATGTTCAGCCTAGAGATCTTTATCCTGCATATCAAGACCAGAAAATGATAAACTGAAACAGGCATATCTTTCATAGAGCTATTCAACTGTGGTTTAAAAACTCTGTATTTCTTGGAAAATACAATGGTCATTGATAAAGAATTTCATCACACCTTTATCCCCACAGTCACATTAATGAATCATTTACGGTTAGCTTCCATAGGTTCAGCTAACCCAAATGATGTTTCTACTTTATCAGCTAGATTTTCACTGCTGAGTTATCCCAAATATTCATTCGTACGGATAAGTGCAGGATGTGATCTTGCAACATTTTAATGTTCTTTCCAGCTGTGGTCTGTCAGTCTCAATTTTCTCCATAAAACAGTCATATTCTTTGCCTCATTCTCTCCACCGCAAAGAGTGTTTTCAGAAACGTGTACAGTATTTCACAAGGATTTTCTTTCATGCCATGTTCATGTTCTGTATCATCATAATGAGTAGCATATTAGATTTTTTTCAGCCAGGGTTGGCCCGGAAAAGTTGCTCTGTATTAGTGAGAGACTGAACAAAAACACTTCTTCAGTACTCCATTCCTTAGCTAAAGCTAACACAGCCCTTGCATACTGTCAAGGTTGAGTTTTCGAAATCTCTGATCATTCACACTGGTCTTCCTGGACTCTAGGGGAGAGGTTCTCAACTGGTTCATGTCTCCTTGAAATGCAGTGTTTAACTGAAGATCACTGGATCAAGTAAGTTAAGGATGGTACCCCATGTTCTACAGAAAGCACTTCCACCTGTAAATCCCTGTGTCCTAAAAGTCTCATTTGCAGCAGAACAGAATTATTTAATGATATTCAGCTTGAGGACAATTATTGTATTCTTTCTTTTTCCCTGAAAAATCTGTTATTTGGCCAATATTATTAGGCTCCTAGTGGTTCATTATTACTGCCTAATTACAACCCCTCATTTTTATTCTTACTGATACCAACTGAAACAAAAAAAGAAAAAAAGATAGCTTTGTATTCTGATCTTGATTACTCAAGTTCTGACTACATTTCTCCAATGCTTATAATATGTATGACATGTGCAATCACCAAAATCTTTCATAAAGAACAGTCACAACATCTATGCACTCATAAGTGTCTTCTCATAAGGGACACTGGGGTCAGATATAAACCAAAACCAGCACAAGCTCTTTAGAATGAAGCTGTGCCTTTAATAATAGAGCAGATATTTGAGAACAAGGATGATGTCATGAACATGCCTTTGCTCAGTTGAAAGAATCCAAATTATTTCTTCAGTTGTCTGGCTGTAGTCCTTATTTACACACACTGACTCACAGATGAAGGAATTTGGGGAGGAAGGAATCACTTGAATCATGCAGCCTGACTAGGCATCAGCCATAGAGTTACTCACTGTATTTTCCTGAAGTCTCAGCTCAACTATATTTACATATTTCTGGTGATAACCTCCTCTGCCTCCTTGTCTGTCTAGTCTGCTAGCACATCATTCATGCCATTAGGATTTTTCCTACCTCAACATCTAATGTCTGACTAAATCCAGAGTGACCAAGAACATGAGTCAAGTTCTCTATTTTCACTTAGTGTCAAAGCATACCCATACAGTGTCACATTACTAGTCTGTTTTTGGACTCCAGACATTTTCAGTAAATTTTTCTTTTGTTTTTAAGGAAGAATTTTTAAAGCTAAAAACTCAGATGCTCAATATCCACTGCAAATGCCAAACAATGTACTTGGGACACTTACCACAGAATCATATAATGCTTGGGGTTGGTAGGGACATTAAAGATGATACATTAAAAATCATCTAGTTCCACTCCCACCCCCCCCACCCTTCCACTGGATCAGGCTGCTTAGAGCCCCATCCAGCCAGGCTTTGAACACTTCCAGGGATGGGGCACCCAGTTCCAGTACCCCACCACCCTCACAGTAAAGAATTTCTTCCTAACATCTAATCAAACTTACTCTCAGTTTGAGGCCATTCCCTCTTGTCCTGTCACCACATGCCACTGTAAAATGTCTCCTTCCAGGTTTCCCCTAGGCTCCCTTCAGGTACTGGAAGGCTGCAATTACGTCACCCCAAAGCCTTCCCTTTCTCAGGCTGAACAGTCCAAACTCTCTCAGCCCGTCCTCATAGGAGCGGTGCTCCAATCCCTCATGTGGATGGGTGGTGCCCTTCCTCTGGACTCGCTCTGGCAAATTCATGTCCTTCCTGTGCTGGGACCCCAGAGCTGATGCAGCACTGCAAGTTGGGGCTGAGCAGAGCAGAGCAGAATCCCCTCCCTGGCCCTGCTGCCCACACTGCTTTGGATGCAGCCCAGGACACGTTTGGCTTTCTGGGCTGGGAGTGCTCATGGCTGGGTCATATCCAGCCTCTCACCCACCAGCACCCCCAGGTCCTTCCCAGCAGGGCTGCTCTGATCTGTTCATCCCCAGCCTGTGTTGATACTGCGGGTTGCCCCGACCCAGATGCAGCACTTCGCATTTGGCCTCATTAAAATACATGAGATTCCCATGGACCCATTTCTCAAGCTTGTCCAGGTCTCTCTGGATGGATCCCATCCTTCAGGTGTGTCAATTGCACCACTCAGCTTGATGTCATCTGAAAACTTGCTGAGGGTGCACTCAGCCTCTTTGTCTATATCTTAAATGAGAATATTAAATAACACTGGTCCCAGTACTGAGTCCTCAGGGGCATCACTTGTCCCTGATGTCCATCAGGACTCTAAGCCATTAACCACTACCCTCTGGATGCCACCATCCAACTAATTTCTTATCCACCTAAATCCCACCCATTTAATCCATCTCTCCAATCTAGAGAGAAAGATGTTGTGGGGGATTGTGTCAAAGGCTTTAGAGAAGTCCATATAAATGACATCTGTAGCCCTTCCCTTGTCCACTGATGCTGTCACCCCATCACAGAAGGCCACTGAATTGGTCGGGCAGGACTTGCCCTTGGTGGAGCTGTGCTGGCTGTCCCAAACCATCTCCCTGTGCCTTAGCACAGCTTCTAGGAGGGTCTGTTCCATGATCTTCCCAGGCCCAGAGGGAAGGCTGACATGTCAGTACCTCCCTTAGTCAAAGAAAACCTCCTGTAGACAATAAAATGTCATTTGATTGACAAACTAGGATTTCCATGGTAAATATGTCCATGTCTATTGCTGCTGACATGACTTTACAATGATATGTGAGACTGGAGTGGATGTCCCGTGTTGTGCTTCAGCATAAGGGAATGTGATGACACATAGTTTTAAGCCTGCAATCATTTAGAAATAGTGGGGCTCTTGTTTGTGGGTTGGTTTGGGGTTATTTTGGACTTTTGGGGATTTTTTGGTTGGTTGGTTGGGTTTTGTTTTGGGTTTTTTGTTTTATTTTGTTGGGGTTTTTTAATTTTACACAAGCATAAAATCGGAAAGTGTGAAGAAAATGTTTTTTTCATCCATATTAGCCTTGGTTCTCCCTGATGAAACACAGGCGCCACCGGCAAGCCCTGCCCCATATGACAAGTGACTGCAGCTGAAGTCCGGCACTGCTCAGAATTGACTGCAAGGTTTAAAGTCCCATTTTCTATACTGCAGTCCTCATATAAAGTAATATTTTGCTCCTGACTTCTTTTTGAGTGTGGCTAAATTTGTGCTATTAGAGGCTTGATGCAGGTACTTTTCACATGTTATGATAATAAATTGTGAATCACTCCATGAGAAGAGACATTGAACCTACAGTTGACTGCTGCTGAGTAGCACTTAGCCTTTAAGGCAAACAGCTTACAGCTGAAATCAGTGCATCATGATTCAGTGAAGTAAGGGTCTGTAGACAACATCCCCAGACACGATCCTCTACAAACCATGGGCACATTCAGCTCAGGAGACAACTCATCTCCTGTGTAAGAGCTGGAAAACTCTACCTGTGAGATTCAAATAAACTGCAATTTTGATGTATTTAAGGATCAAAAGGTCCATATATTAAACACTAGAACCTCAAATATTTTACAACAAGTAATTTCAAGATCAAGCTAGGCTCTAGAGAATTTCTAGAGAACTAAATAATTACTTGCTCCAATGTTAACTCAGAAGAGAGCTCAAACTCAGATATAGGATTTTTAAAGGTTAAAGAAAAGTGCATGTGGAAATCAAAGTCATACCAGACCATGGGTTTAAGAATAGTGACTGCAGAGAACTGCAGATCTTCACGATGATCTCATTAGATACGTCCAGACCTAAAGGCATACATGAAAAAGAGCTTGTAGCAAATGCTAACAAGTTAGTTTAGAAAACTCATAGGGACGGGAAGAATTTTATTTAAAAAAAAAAAAAAAGAAATCAAAAGTTAAAGAATTACTGAAGTAGTCACTGAGCTACAATTCAAAGATCTTGAATGGGCAATAAGCCTAGTGAAGGCATCAGATAAAGCATAACACACAGGCTACTTGCTATAACAACTTTCTATAAACTGCATGGAAAGAGCAGTTCAAGGAAAGTATTGAAATCTCACAAGCAGTACCACACATGCAGGCTGGGTAGCTGTGCTTTTCCAGTCTTCAGTGTTTTCCGATTTGCATTATCCAAAATCTGTGAGTTCTTCATAAAGCTTAGAAAAAACAATTTGCAACTTTCTAGGGATTTTCCTGAAATCTGCACTGTAACTTATTCTCATCTATGCATTTGTGCTGATAATTTTGAGAAACTTCATGTATATATATACACGCACACACATACACATCCCCTTGTTCTTGCATTACTATGCAGGGTGTAAGCTTAGACAGCCACAATTTTTTTTTAAAAAGTGCCTGTTACCTCACAGTCAACCCTGTAAAACTTTGTCCTAAGCATGAACAGGTTTTACCAAAATAGACAAATGCAACAAAGCTAGACAAGCAAGGTGGAGGTTCTCATGCAAGTGCCGTATATGATATACCCCAGTAAGTGACCCAGTGCAGCACCTGGGAAGCCTGCTTGCATCCCCAGGACACCCCAGCAGTCCTCAGAGCTACCACCCAGGCATGGGGATGTGGTGATGGGGCCGCAGGAGGGGACACAGTGCCTGTGCCACCTCAGCCTGTGATTACAGGCTTGACATCCCTCTTCAGCAGCACTGCCAGCAATGCAGAGGAGCGCTGGCTTCCCTGAAGTGAATCACACATCCAAAATATCTCCCTTCTATTTTCTGCTGTTTGGGTGTTTTTGTCTTTTGTCTCAAAAAATCAAATCCCAAATGAGACCTGTGTCTTCTAAAATGATGAGAAGCCCTGGGGCACACCAGAAGAGCACAGCTTGCCCCATCTGCAGTGGGAGGCTGCACGACGGTGCCTCTCTCAGCCTGCTCTCTGAGCCGTGCTTCCCAGCAGCAACCTGAATATAGCCCTCAAGTACAGCCTGGGCAAAATTTCTGCTATGTGGGTGGGTAAATGAGTGACTTCTTCACATAGCAAACTCTAAATATAGCTAACTATAGCCAGGTACATTTTGGTTTAAAACAACCTCTGATAGGAGAAGAGAAAGGCTAGTTCAGAAAGGATGTCCTCTCTTTCACGTTTCAGTCTTGTATGCTGAACAAGTTTTGAACATTGCCGCTGTATCTCATGCTTCAACCAGACTGGTCAGGACCATTGCCAAAAAAAACAGTCAGGCAAGGCCAGCTAGCCCAAGCAGATTTTTCACAAGAATAAGCAGGTCTGACCAAATATGCACATGGAAACTCATATTTTTCCACTAGGATACACGCTGTTTCCATATCCTTATTCAGCATTTTTCTATTTTTAGTTTAAAACTATAATCTATAAAATTATTATACATGCACATAAGAACACCAAAATAAATGGTCAAAACTTTAAAAACATTTCAGTTTACTGAATTTCAAATATTTCATCTAAGGTGCAGCTGTTGAGCACAAACATATAATCTGCAGCAGGCTGATATAGACCGTAATGGGTTTTGTACTGAATTGTTTGTGTAAGGAACATCTGCTCTTGGTTTCTAAGTTACACTTCCAAGTCATACCTGATAACATTGGCTAAACTGCATAAGCTCTGTCATCTCAGCCACAAACTGTGAGCAGGCTAATCATAGCTACTGTGCTGCTGTAGGTTATGTCTGGGAGAGAACATGACTAAGAAGACGGTTCTGGTCTGGAAAATCAACAGGAGGGATCAAAGAGCAGACAGCCAGCCCCCACTCCTGACTTACGTACAGGGCCCTACCCTGATGGAGATATGGACCAAAACACCAGTTTAACGACTGACTATATCTGGCAAAGATGGGATGTAAGAAGCACACCCTGAGCCAGACCTCCCTGCCCAGATCTAGTTTCCAGCAGGAGTGCTCTGAAGCCATTGCGTGGCTCTCCTGTGCCCAGACTCACAGCATTTTTTTCCATGTGTGCAAACTCTGCTAAGGGAAAGTAAATGTTAGGATCCCTGGGCCCAGCAACATTGCGATGACTTACAGATTGCAAAACAGGTAAAATAGTAGGTGCTATTGAAATCACAATCAAGCACTGAAAAAGTATGCATTCACTAACTTTGGTATGGTGCTAGTTTATCCTGCATGAAGAGACCACCACCAAAAAACTCTTAGAAAAACCTTAAAAAGATGCTGTCCTGAAGAGGAAACAAATTCCACATAAAAAAGGAGGGCAGTGCTTTATGTCACTCTTACATCACACCTCTCTTCAATTCTGCCACTTAAGTCTGAACTTGTAAATTTTATTTCTCAGTTTACTTGTGGGACAGAGCTCATGATACATGAAGACTTGTTAGACTCTTGACAGACATAAGGAAATACTCAACTTCTAGAACCTATAGATCTGATACAAAGAGCAGAGTGACTTTGCAGAATCCTACAGAGGGTATAAAAGATAAAATTAATGCACTGTACTCACAATTTATACATATGCAGGAGAAGCCAGGTTTTGGTTTAGATTTAAACAGCATCCTATAAGTTATACATTGGATGTAGTCTTCATAAATTTATCTTGATTTTAATGACTATCTCATCAAGTATCTACCCTTCAACTCCAGGCATGTATATAGTAAATTACTTGTTCGTACTTTTTGCAAAACCTTGCAGTTCAGCATATATAAGATACTAAATTAAGTCAAACAAAATGCGCTTGTAAAGCTAACCAGAATACAAAATAAACTCTTATCCCATAAATAGCTGAATACAGGCCTCAGCTCCAGAGTTAGGAGCAGTGATGTGCCATCTAGGTCTTATTTTCAGCCACCCTTCCTTTCTTATGGGAAAATCCAAGGAGCAGTTGGGAAAAATGTTCTGGGATCATACTCAATTTTTCAAAGGGAACAAGGATAATTTCCCATTTAACCTAAAGGGCATAGGTGTGCAGCCATTAAACCGCAAACTGCAGTTTTGCTATCTGCGCTGCTGTTCACAGGTTAAATCCTCAGAAACAGGTATCTTAGCAAATCTGTGAGTAACTCTTCACCCTGAAAGTCAGGAAAACAACCTTTTAATTAGAATGTCATTCTTTGATACAAAATATATGAAATAAATACCTCTTGTTGTGGCTTGTTTTTTCCATCCTCAAAGGATTAAACCGAGTTAATTAATACAAATCCAACAGATTTGGATGACCAAATTAAGCCCTCCCAAATAAATCTATGCTTATGTATTCCTCAAAGAGAAGAAAAAAGCAGGCAGAAGATTATAATGTGGGCTTGCAGCATGCCTCATACTGCAGGCCCCAATTTAAGCATGGACCATCCTTTCTGAGAATTATGTGGTTCTGTGCATACTTCAAAACTCCCACACGAGGCTGTCCTAAATCAGTCTTTTCTTACTAAGTGAAACACTGAAGAATACTGCCACTCATTATTTGTCATATTCTTTGAGGTTTTTGATGACTATGACATTGTTCAAAGCCATTACTATCACCAGATGGCAGATGGTCACATAACACAACCGCCACACAGAAACACTTACACTAGAAGGACTGGTTAAGTCTCTGTGGTGAACAATGAAACTCGGGAAATTTTCTGATGTATCATCTCCAGCTACAGTTCTCGACAAGCAATATTTCTATTGTTGAAGGAAGAGCACACACGAGCTTGCCCTTACAGTCATGTTATCTAGTCTTGAGTGCTGAGGGGGATAGAGACGAGAGCTTTTTCTCACTCTTCAGTAGACACTGTGCCATTCAAAAGTGTTTCTCAGAGTGTTTCAAAGTTACATACTCTCTTGGTAGAACTTTGTGTGCCTGAGAGAAATGCATTAGCCAAGGCAATAAAAATAATCATACTATCTTTGAATGATTACTATTTGTCATGCATTTTACTTGCAATAATACGACCATCTGCCACAAAGACTGTAAATCAGACAGACTAGCGCATTAACCAATTAAAAATAATAAAATCTCAGATCTCCTGTAACATGTTTTTCCTTAGCAGAAACAGTCATTAGCTGAATCTGATCAGTTTGTCAGAGACAATATAATTGTATATATAAAGCCCAGGTCAAAAGTCAGAATCTTGTCAACCCTAGCCTTGCAAATAAAATATTATTGGACACTGAGAACGTCACTTAGTATTAAATTCAACCAGGGACATAAATACCTTAACAACTACAATGCTAAGTTTTGGATTTCTTGTGTTGCATGCAGTGCACAGGGAAAAGAAGTGAGCCAAAGGAAGCCACTACCATCACATTTTCCATCAGACTCATACACAAATATGATTGGTATTCCCCAAAAATGCCAGCTTGGTTCAGCCCTCAAGGAACAGACAGAAGGACAACTATTTTATGACCTGACTGGGAGTCAAGAATGAAAACTGTGCTGAGTCACTCAGCTCTGTCAACACCAAATATTTGCACACATCGTCACCCTGAACTGCAGGTGCCCATGGGACTTCAAGCTCAAGAAATCTCATGCTTATGGACCTACCCAAAGCCAGTCAGTAGTTTACTACGGAATTTCAGGACTCTCTGATGCCAGCAGGGACACAGGACTTCTTCTTCTGCGTCTGACCCTGTCTCTGTAACAAATAAAGACCTACCCTCTGACAATGGTCTGTGCCTCTGAGTAAATGCCTCGTAGCTGCACTGAAAGTGACACAGCATTTGCAATCCATAAAAGAGAAGCAGCTTCCACCCTTCCTTTTCCTCCATTACAGTACTAAAATTTGACATTTCAGGAGTCAGGCTTAGGAGTTAACTCTCTGGTTATTGAATTACACGGCAACAGACAGAAGATAAGCCCTGTCCTGTGAATGAGGTATTAATTATCGCTACATTAAAATTGAAGAAGTTATGTATAAATTAAACTGCATATATTTTCCACACAAAGGAGAGGCAAGAGGCCTTTCAAAACCCCCAGAACTTTCAGATGTTGACTAGTTTACACAGACAAAAAAGTTTACTTAGATAAAAGTTTACATAGACAGCAAAGATTTAAATCTGCTTAGACAAAGTAATACAAGAATAGCATAACTGCACTGTTTCCCCAATTACAAGCAACAGAACTCTCAGCTGTTTCCACCTAAAGTAAAAATTCCTACTTCTACGACAAATTGTCTTCCAGATGTGCTCTTCCATGCCAATATATCCTTTCACCTGAGCTAAAAATGCCGGTGGACACAAAATGTAGAGGAAGATACGAGACTACACAAGTTGTTTAAACTAAAACATATCTCCCTCAATTTAGAAGGGAAACAGCACTTGCAGAAAATAGTTTGCACATAGCTTTTAACAGAGGTTTTTATGTTTTCATGTACAGAAAACCTTTTACATTTGAATAAAGTACAGTAATTAAAAGCTCTGTTACAACCAACTTATCAGAGATGACCCTGAAAAAATCCTAAACTAAACTTTTTGGAGCCCATAACTATCTTACCCCACACACACACTCGCAAAAGACATATACATTAAGTAATGAAATTAGAAATGAAAAATGGCAATTTACAACCAACCTATCAGAAATTTTTCAAGAGAGGAAAATTACTTACAATTTTTTTCTCTGAATTAGTTAATGTTTAAAAAAAAAGCTATTTGGTTTCTGCATTTATTTAATTATAGAATATCTAGCTTGGATAAAAAATCTTAATTTTCTTTATTTCAAGATTTTGGTAGCAACCTTTTTACTTTTATCATCAATACTGTAGGTTAATTTTCCTTTCAAATGAATATTGCATCTCATCTCACTTCCTGTTTCAGGTTTTACTTTATTTTTTGTTCTTCCACGTTTCTAAGACAGGAAATACATTTTAAGGCAGAAATGTTCTTGTAAAACAAGCCAAAATAAGTATCTTGTGACTCACTGCAGCTATTGATCCCTTTTCTGCACTAGAAAGGAAATGGGACCATCAAGCCCCTACTCTGAGGAGCGGGATTTACCCAGTTCTGCAGGACTCATGCCTTTTAATGAAGCAAGCCCCACTCAGCTACCACAAAGAAGTATCAAACCAACTGGTCAGTGCGGGTTGCGTGTTCCCTTCGTGACCCCCTCTACAGACTGAGTAGGAATCAAAGAATGAGCTTTCTGATGAGCTAAGACTCACATCATGCCTCAGTGTTTCCCAGATCAGCCCTTGTTGCAAGTGATGGCAGCCCTTAGAAAAGCATAAACACTAGTCTGAGACTTCCATCATATTAAATCTCACGTTCTAGTTAGTAAGAAACAAGTTTTAAAAGCTGGCAGCAGCTGCAAATTAATGATCGCACCATCAGCTAACAAGAACCAAGGAAATATGGGAGAGAAAATCCATGCCTGAATATTTTCATCCCAGCTTGGATGAGAACTCTGGTAGAAGAGCAAGGGTCTAGAAGAGAAAAAGTACATGTTGAGGACTCTTTTCCCCTTAGCTGTTCCTTTGCTAAATGAAGCATCAGTAGCAAGACAGGGTCTGAGTAGCGTGTGGGCAGTGAAAGAGCAGTGACCAGTGAACAGTGACTTCTGTATCATGCTCACACAAACTACAGCAACAAGCGACCTCAAAAAGCAGCTGGCATCTCCTCTACCCACCTTTTTCTGGAAAAAGTTAGCAGAGACATTGCAGAAAAGTTGAGATATCCCATCCAGTGTGTTATAGGATCAGATGAATCGCCCCTTTGAAAATGTTTATGTCTGCCTCTGTGTCTCCCTCCACAGAATTTGAAGAGCTTAGACAACTTCCTGAGGAGATACAAATCCCAGCAATGGAGTGCAGAAATCAGGGCAAGAACTGCTACCAAGAGCTATATGACAGAGCCCACATCCTCATGGCAGTTTTCTTTCCTATCTGTGTCATAAAAGAGCTCTGGTTGCTAACAACTGCAGAGGCAAAGTTACACAGGCAAATAAAAATGATAAACAAGTTTGAAAGCATACTGACCTACCCAGGCTCTTTCTAGGAAAGATTAATCTACTAGCAATCCAAAAGGACCTTCTAAGATCACTCACTGTACTTTTTTTACTTGCTTTGGAGAAAGGCCAAAGCATACACATTTCTGCAGCTTAGGAAGACTATCAGTATTGCTTCTACACATGACATTGCTATTCAGACCATATTTTGAGAGATATATTTTAAGTTTATTTGAAATTTGCCTGATACATTACAAATACATTCAAATTTGAGACAGTGTCTGAAACTTCAACAGACTAATAAGAAAACTCTAATATGGTAGAAGGGCCTATGGATTATTTTTAAATCACACAGGAAAACAAATGTATAGTTCCCTAATGTTTATTACCTCCTGGTAGTAGTTCTGGTACTACCTTTTGTAATACAGAATATTCAGTAAACATTAGAAACAGTGACTGTTTTCTTCGTGATTCATTGCTTCCAATATACTTCAGGCAAGGACAAAAACATATAGACAAATGTTCTTTTCATAACATCTGAGTGGTCCTGCTGAGACACAGACTTTCATGCAGATATCCCTCACTTACTCCTGAGGAAATGAAAGAGAAATCAGGCTTTGGTGCTTTTACACCCCCAGCCACAGACTTAGTCGATTTTACAAACTTTATTATAGTTTCCATTACTGCTGACAGACTGTACATTCCTGTGTGCACTTGAAAACAGAACTAGTTCTGCATCACTTTAAATGGAAATACACAATGTTAACCTACCAGGAGCCTGGGCAGACACAGCACTCACTCAGACTGGTTACCACACATATAATTCCAGCAGCTAACTTGTTTCTTGCCAAATCCAGTCTGTTTTCCAGCAACACTAACCATGTTTTATGGAATCTGGGGAAGTGGAAGCCTCTAACTACTGGTGCTCAGATCCCTGGCTAAAAACAACAGCAGCTGCAGCATCACTGTACCTATAGGACTGTGGGACTACAGAAGAGCCTTTAGAACTATTTTTGGTTTTCCAAATCTGAAAGAGAGATTTAAAGTGAGATTTCAGTAAATCCTGTAGATTAAGAGATGTTTCATAATGTAATTATATGTAAGAGTATTTTCAGTTGAAGTGATTAATATGGTCATCTTCCATATTTGACATTCCTTAAATATTATTCCTTCAGTGATTTTTTTCTCTCAAAGCTCAAAAGAGAGTTACACAGCTTGTTACCAAGCAACAAAGATTACTTTTGTCAACACTCATGGAAACCTCTAATTGGATGAGTCAATGGAGGTTTACAACTAAATAAACAGTTAGGAAAACTGGAAAAAGTTGTTACGGAAGAGATAATGTCTGATGGAAGTGTGATGCCCAGCCATTTACTCATGTCTTACATGAAGCATCTATTTACAATGGAAATAATGATGAAATGTAAAAGTGATGAGATCCTAAGAGAATTAATCTTTTGGGCACATTAACCAAGGTAATAGCATTGTATTGAACAGAATGTTTAAAAATCTTTTTCAAGAAAGGCATCCCTTGTGGTTTTTTACAAAACAAAAGGCACAGATATTTTGATCAGGAAGGAAGCCCCCTTTTGCCCACACAAATACATACTTTTCTACTCCATAAGCTGTTGATTTTACTGTTATGCTTTTTCCGTTCCTGTGAGACCCCACCTGGAGTACCATGTCCAGCTCTGGGACCCCCAGCACTAGAAAGATATTGGCCTGTTGGAGCAAGCCCAGAGGAGGAAATTGAGCTGATCAGAGCACCTCTCCTATAAGGACAGGTTGAGACAGCTGGGACTGTTTAGCCTGGAGAAGAGAAAGCTTCAAGGAGGCCTTTTAGCATCTTCCAGAACCCTAAAGGAGCCTACAGGAAAGCTGGAGAGATACTTTTTACAAGGCACATAGTGACAGGACAAGGGGCAATAGCTTCAAATTGAAAGAGCGTGGTTTTAGGGTAGATATTAGGAAGAAATTCTTTTCTGTGAGGGTGGTGAGGCCCCGGAACAGGTTGCCCAGAGGAGGATTCCCCATTATTGGGAGTGTTCATGACCAGGTTGGATGGAACTCTGAGCAATCTTGTGTAGTCAAAAGTTCCCTGCCTATGGCAGAGGGTTTGAAACTGAATGGTCCTTAAGGCCCCTTCCAACCTGAATCATTCTATGATGCCATGCTGAACCAATATTTTTTAGTTTCATTATTTTGGATCTTGAGAACCAGATACAGCATTTAGCTTCAACAACAAAGACTTACTTTAACAGCAGAAATAACTCAGGAAATATTTCCTGACAACTATTTGATGTTATGTTTTGAAATGCCAGCATCTTTTTCCTCATTCAGGGAACAGAATAACAATTTTTTTTTATTAAAAAAAATATATCCTCACAGAAATAAGACATTATTTCCATTATGGAAAATCAGAAACAGAAACTCTAAAAGACTATTTTTCACAATACTAGACATATTCCAACCACTGATGAATTTTATCATATTTATTTTACTGCCTCCTCATGCTTGAACTAGCTTACATTAGAAGGGACAAGGGTCATTCCTTCTCTGGCATATTTATTATTCATTTCTATCAGGCTGATTGCAAAACAGTTTCATCTAATCAATCAGAAGACTATACTGGTTTCCTCCAGGACTTTAAATTGTGGAAGTTTAGTTACCTTCAGAAAAACTTGTCTTTTTATTGATTACATCATGTTCATTCCTCCTTTTCTACTTCTTGTGCTTCTGTTTTTCTCTTTTCAGGAAGGAAAAGGACATTTCTTCTAGATACAGTAGAAAGTTACAAAATTCTCAATTAAAAGAAGTCCAAAGCATATTTAAGGGCTGAATGTTGCTGTTATATATTATCTACAAATGTGCAAGACAGAGCAGACTGACCTGCTACTGCGTTTTTTTGCTGCTGGGAGCAGGATCAATGTGCTACACAGAAGGTGACACCTAGCCTGAGCTAGCAAAGAATGAGGTGGGAAGTAGGAAAACTGAACAAACAACAGCTGAGATATGCTTCACTGTAAGACAGGGGCATATGAAACACAGGTTTAGATGAGCTGCACAGTGTACTAGATGCCACGTTAACACAGGGATTGCTCCTAGTACTACCAGAATAAAGGCATCTCCATGCAGAAAATCATGCAAAATCACCCAGTCACATCCAGTTTCAGTAATCTCAAATTACCCCCACTTCCAGGAGGCAAGAGAATGATCCTATGACTAAAAAATGCTTCTTAAAAGATGCTTTAGTTAGGTACTGAAAACCCAGGGCAAACTGACACATAAGCATTACTTGTCCTTCCTAAGATGCCAACAGGAGACAAAAGCATGAGAATAGGCTTTGCCAAGGGTAGATCAGCACACTGCAGCATCCTGATCCCTCACCCAGGAGAGAAACCTTGGTTCCTATCTTAGAAATTAAAATGCATCCCGGCTGCATCCTGGACTGAAATTACAGGAAATCAAAGTGCTGCAGAACTGGGGCAGGAAGGGCTGATGCAGATGGGACAACTACAGTTTCTTGGCAAAAGTGGCACTAGCATGTCAAACGCATAAATCTTCGTTCCATTGTATGGTGATTAATTTATCCTCAAAATTTTTCAGGCAGAAATCTTGCTATTCAAGAGGTTATTGTATTCATGCCACTGAAACAATTTTCAAAATCAATATTTTCTAATTTTTGAGAATGTCCTCTGTGAATATCTCTAAAATTTATCTAAAATCTCTAATCAATCTTCAAAGAAAATAGTTAGTTGCTACTGTGCAAGTCCTATTTATTTAGAGGATTATTCATGGATGCAACAAACACTTCAGTATATGCTCACTTTCCAAATTTTACATAGTCCAGTAACTTATGATTTAAGTAGAAAATATGGTTTTAAAAGACATCCCATGTCAGTGTTGATGTTAAAAAGCAAAGCAGAAATGAATCTAAATAATCCTATAAATAAATATTTTCCCCTCTGATTTCCAAGTTCACTTTAGAAGTGAAAGCATAAATTCTGCTTTAAAAAGGGCAGAATTCCTCATGGCGGATTTTTATTCTTTATTTGTTACCTAATATTGGCTTATAATACATGGATATTGTGCCAGAGCAGCAAAGATGTGAAAGTGTCAAAGCTCACTTTCCCACAGCAGGGTTTGTTGATGTTACTTCTGCTTGCAGGTGAGCACTGAAAACGCCCCTGCCTTGCCGACGCCATACGAAGAAGGTGGCTGCGAGCTCTCCTTTCACAGTCCAAAAGGATATAAAAAGGAACAGAACAATGTACCTACATTCTGCTTCATGACACCAGGTGTACAGAAGGAGTTTGAAATGCAAGTATCAGTCACATTAGTGGGTCAAATACATCCCTGGTGCTTACGGATGCAACTGTCATGGAAGCCACAGATAAATTAGTTGGCAAGTGAAATGGCAGTGGAGGAAAGTAGAGAACTACAATACATGCTTCATGGGTACAGCAAACATCTTTAGAAACAGAAGGGGACTGATACAGGGAACATTATCAAGAACCCACAGCACTAATTAGGCCCCGTGCTGATCCAGCCAACTCACAGGCTGCGAGTACAGCCTGTACAGAAACTAAACTAACACCACATACAGGATGCTAAGGCGAGCTGATAAGGACCCTGTGCTTCTGGTAAATCCCATCTCCTGTCATGGTACAGATCAACCTTCCACAAAAACAATGAACAACACACTACAGTTTTGACCCTGAGAATCAACATATTTAGTCTCTCAAGTCAGGATTTTGCAATTATTCATTCCTATGACAGATCTCACGGAGCTATGTACCCTGTATAACTCTCTGATGAGAAAAATCTTTCCAGCAAATACAAAAAAAGGTGGTATTTTTGGCACATTTTACAAGTCCACCTCAGGATCGTTTATCTTTTTCTTGAACATTTAAAATCTATAATAAACATATAAAAACTACTTTATTGTTTCAGAGGTCACAGCACTTTAAAACTGTCAGATTTCAACTTCACCTAATAGCTAATGATAAAATATTGTTAAAGCCTGCTTAAAAAGAAGATATTTAGACAGATGTTACAATATTTTCAACAGAATACCACTGTAAGTAAAGAGAATCCCACTTAAAATCCACAGTGACAGATTACAGAAAACTGTTATCCCTCCTGAACAACTGAAACACTCTTCTTAATTACAGACTGTAGCCCACACATTTTATTTAATTGAACCTTTCTAACTGCTTGATATTTTAATTTCTTCAGGGAAATTCATTTTATATCTCTATTAGAGCACGCATGAAAAGTAGTTTTCTATAACTACATCATATAGGACTAATAACACAGTACAATGCTTACTGTTTGGTCTTCAATTTTTGTAAATAGTTACTTGCTGTTTAAAGGACACCAGGCTTACTACTTAATTTGATTGGTTTAGTAGTAGAAAAGTATTAATCTAATGCTCAAAAGCTGAAACTATACAAATAAAAATCAGAAAAAGGGCACAACTTTAAAAATGTAACTTTAATTTATCATGCAAATGAGTTACTAGCATAACTACTGATTCCTCCTTCTGGAGGTTTTCAAGATTAAACATCTTTCAGTAAGGGTATTTCAATTATTCATAAATTACTAGTTCAAAGTTTAACTACATAGAATGTAAATGTCCTCATTAGAGGGCTAATTACGTCAAAGACTAGCAGCATCTGAAAATCAAGTCCCTCTCACCAAAAGAAGAGACTCTTTTGTTCTGTGGTCATTAAAATATTTTGTTTACTCATTTGAGAGTCTGCTGTATTGCTCCACACCTGTGAATCATGCCTGTTTCACAGAGACAATACTTACAACTCAGCACATCGCCAGCTCATCAGCTGAACTCTTGATCTCACTAAAAATTCTTGTTTGTGAACCTTTTTCAGCTTTCACTGAATGTTAACAGTAGCAGGTCTGTTGAAAGCGTGGTAAAGATTTACAGTCTTCCTTACGCATTTAAGGAGAGTAATAATTTTAAATTCTGGGGACATATAAACAAAAGGAGTAATTTCTACCCCCTTCTATACTTTCAGATTGTTATGCTCTTACCCCATCAGATCTTAGTGGGGATTTTTAGACCACTGGAACATACTACACACTCAGCATTCTGGAAAAGTAATTCAGTTTGACCCCTTTAGGAAAAAAAAGTTAGTCATCAAGGAATACAATTCAACAGTCATCTGTTTGCTGAGTTCAGGCATTTCTTCTTTCTCCCTACTTTGTGGTACAATTGCAGATATTAATCTTAATGCTTCTGCCAATTTAAATAAGACCTTTAGAAGCAAGTAGGTATGAGCTGTATTAGCAAAAAAAAATGTGCTAAAAGCATACAGGTTCTCAGTTTATCTGGTTTTAATTTCCTGTTGTGGCTTCACTCACATTGCAAAATCTTCAGCGCTGTTTACTATCTCGGGAACATGTGATTACATGTGCATCTCTACCAACGCATCCCACAGGAGTAAAGTGTCCATTCCTTGGCTTCCTCCTCACAGAACTGATCCAGCACTGGATCAGCTAGTTTAGAGCTAATTTCTTCTCAGTAGCTGTTATACTGCTGTGTTTTGGCTACAGAATGAGAATGGTGTTGGTAACACACTGATGTTTTGGGTTTTTGCCAAGTTGTGTTTATCCAAAGTCAAGGAACTCTTTCTTACTTGTCTCATGCTCCACCAGTGAGGAGGTGAGCAAAAGAAACTCTGAAGGAGCACAGCTGGGACAGGTGACTGTAACTGACCAAAGGGACATTCTACACCACAGAATGCCATGCCCAGTATATAAACTGGGGAGAGTTACATGGAAGGGGCCAATCTGGGTTCGGGAAGGGAGGTCTGGTAGCCATCACTGGATGGTGAGATATTGTATTCTGCATCACTTATTTGTCCCTTTTTATTATCACTATTATAATTTACCATTATTACTATATTTTACTTTATTTTCAAATATTAAACTGCTATTATCTTAACATGCAAGTTTGGCTTTGATTCTCCTCCCCATTCCACTGTGGTGGGGGAAAGGAGAGGAAGGACTGATGAAGTGACTGCGGTATTTTGTCTCCAGCTGGGCTTAAACCAGGACAAGCACTGAACCAGGTATCAGTAGAATTGAAGAATAGAACACTAAAGTAGTAATTACAAGAAGGCTTTTTTGTTTGCTTGCCAATTTTTTTTGTTTTAATACCAGTTGCCAACTGATATTGTCCAAAGCAACATTGCAGACCCATTGTCCTGTCATCATGTCTAAAGAACTGCCTTTAAGCTGAGAAAACTGACTGAAAAGCACTTCATGAGATTGAAGAGGAAAAGCTGCTCAAGCATCTAGTCCATGTTATTTCATAAAAATGCCTGAAAACGTTTTCATATGCATAGGCTAAAAAAATCATGTTAAAATATAGCATGGTCTTTAAAATAGCATAAGGCTACATAAAATGTCACCAGATGGCACTATTAACATAGTGTTCAAGCTCTACCAAGCATGCGAGCAAGTTTTTACCTTAAAGATAGTATACCTTGTTTGTTGTTCTTGTTTTAGTTGTGAGGTACACAAAAGAAGCCTTTGCAGATAGAAGACTCTTGCTACAGTCTGGGGGACAAAACCCCGCACAGAGAGTTAGGCAGCATCAAACAACAGACTAGGACTCCTGGGTGCACATTTTATACTCTTTACAGCTCATTCAAGGGAGCTGAGTGGCAAGACTTGCCTGAGCTAACATAGGACGACAGATCTCTCTTCTGAATCTTTCTTTCCACTGGGAAGACTGTTGCCTTCAGAGGTCAAGGAGCAGCTGCGACAGCAGGGCCAAACTACCTTGTTTGTAGCGCAGTTGTAATGTTTTATCCATATGAATAAAACTTTATCCATATGAATAAAACTTCAAAGTTTTATTCAAAATACTTTCCTCTCCCGTCTCCTAGGAGAGACCATATTTTATTCACTCAGAATATAAAATTCTAAGAATGACAGAGAAGGTGGTGTATGATAAAAACCCATCTATTTTTACCCAAGTTTTGCAGTGATGTGAGGTGCACAGTAAACCTTCCCTTGAAGTGGCATAATCTGGTGCTGCCTGGTGTTCAGCCAACTTAAGTACTTCAAAAATCTGGAAGAGATTCTTAAAAAATTTTATATCCTGTACTTTGCATCTCTTCCACAATGAGTTCTAAATTATTCTGTTTATGCAGATGGAAAATTATGGAGCCAAACATGTCCAACTGAATGGTGTAATGACAATATTTCAGAGAACTCAAAATGTCTGTCTTAAGCAATATTCATTCCTGTCCTAATATTTCATAACACTGAGTCATAAACACCGAGGAGGAAAACAGTAATGAATACTGGCTACTTCTCTTTGCCTTTTACACACCTTTCCATACTGGAGTCCTCAGAAAGATACTCCTCAGATACCAAGGTTTGGACATAATTTTTTTAAATATAGATTACTACATAGAGTAATGAAGACATCCCATATTTCTATGGAACATTAGCATCTAGTCTCCTAAAAACCATCATGAAGGAGTATCAGCTTACCATCTGTGACTGGGTGTTTGTTCTACACGCTTCAGGTTTATTACAGAAACCCCAAATCTTCTGAAAAACCTCTCAAAGAATGCACTGGGGAGTATAATGAGTAACTCTTTGCATTTAGAAGGATTCACAGGACTTTGATCACTGTGCCAGGAAGCATCAGGTCAGAATGAACTATACAAGCTGATTAGGGTCAACCATCATCATTCCACATGTAAGCATTGCTGCTGTCAATTACCCAGTCAACCACAGCAAAATATACTCAATAATAACCATTCATATCTGATGTGCTAACTAGGAGTTGAGCTACTTAATTTGTATTGAAGTAATTGTTAGGCTTTTCATCTATCAATGTAATTCCATAGAAAATTAAATCAAGCCATAGTATTTTGATAAAAAGGACTGTAATGATTCACATATTAGTGGTTCATTTTGTTGCTGGTTTCATACAGAAGCTCAGAACTTGTATATCAAACTAACTAGAAAAATTTCAGTATTTTCAAAATCTGAGTCAACAGCCATGTGCATTTTAAATTAAAGGACACAGTACTTCTATTTTGTGATCTTTCTTTTCCATTCCCTAGTCAGCCTTCGAGTTTAATTACTGAGAATGAATTAAACAAACAAAACGTTAAAAACCCCCTGAACCTACCCATCTTATCCTTCTCCATCTATTAAAATTTTCCAGTATTTTTCTTATGTTCAGTATTGTATTCGCTGCATACATACTTCATACGGAATACATAAGTACGTACACAACATTCTGAAAATGGATAATGCATGTGACCTGTAGGGCTCCTTCACTCTCCCCTAACTAATCACTTAAGAGACTGCAAACCACTGCAGCAAAGCATGACTCTCAGACATCCTGAATAGCTAAGGCCAAGGTGGAAGCTATGCTTTGCGACAAAACTTAAGAGCCTCTCAGGAAGTTCTTTGTCAGCACACTATCTGTCCCAGACAGGCAATCAATTACACAATGACACATGTCCAAGGCCCTTTTTTGATCAGGAACAGTTGATTTAGGAACTGTTCAACCTAAATTAAAAAAAGCACAAGATACACCTGGCCACTTCTGTGCTTCCATAAACCAGTGTTCCAGCTAAGAAAGGCAAGCCTGTAAAGCTGACAGAGCAGCCTGGAACAATCAGGATACTCCCCCTAGGATACACAGCAGAGATGCTCACTGGCTGCTCAGTCTTAATCCCTGCATAAGTATCCTGCATTAGATAAAAATGTACTGTATTGAATAAAAATCCAATCACTGGTCCTTAGTGCACTGTTCTAGTCACTTCCTTTATAATCATTTACTCATGGACTGCTTAGGTTTCCAAATCCAATTTTTAGGTAGCCCAAATCCAAATGTTTAGCCCAGGTTCCTCTGGCTGCTGCTTTAAGCCAATGGATGCCAGATGCTCTTGACAAGGTTTTTGAAAGAGTACATTTCTTGGTCTGTTTGATCTGGACCATAATTTACCTGATCACAGCCCCCAGTTCTACCCTTGATCATTGCCTATGTCTGGCCATTAGAACTGACCATATCGATTGTCAACACAGATTTCTCTGACACTTCAGTAATTTTAACTTTAGGGACAACGTGAAACACTACTATTTTATTTTTTTAACTGGAAAAATGCACTTTTGTCTTGTTCACACCTGCACTCAAAAACACCTGAATTTATTCTGCTCGAATCTGAGTAAACACTGACTATAAGCACAATTATAAATGTTCTTGATGTAGCTGCTTGAGAACGCATGAAAAAAGATCCTGTTTCTTGCTGTATTCTGCTTTCCTCCATATTCTGACATTTTTTATTACATGCTTCTGATGTCTGTGTAGATAAGCACTACTGCAAAGGTCTTTGAAGTGCAAAATAAAGCCAATTATATTATACAAGCATATGGCATGTGATTTATAAGATATGTGGATGTCAGTTTGGTTAAACATAAAGCATAAAAAGTAGCAGAGATCACTAAAAGTGGGAGCAGCCTCTCATTGCAAAGAGAGTTCTTATGTATCATCCAGCTGCAGAAATATCTAAGATTTTGGAGCAAAAACACATTCAATGGTACATTACCTAACATAATTGTAAGAAGGTGGTTTTCAACACAACTTCAGGGTCAAAAGTGTGCAGTCCGCTTATGCCTTTTCTTAAGAACTGGACTTCTAACCTGATGGATGTGCCTTGGTTTTTTTTCCCTTGTGAAGTGCTTAGAACTATTTAATATTTCCCTGTTGTTAACAGATGCCTTTCCTTTAGGGTACCAGATATCTCCCACCACTACTGCCAAAAAACTTTCCAACTGGGATAACATAGGGACAACAAACTGTTCATTTTTAACCTGTTTAAAATAAGACAGCTAAAATCTGCAACTTACAGCCAACACTTGGGATGCTCAGTCCTATTTCAAGACAAGGGCTTTTTAAATTTAGCTGTTGCTCCCTGGAACCAAGGAATACAGTCTTCACTCAGCATCTTACTGCAAGGAGCTACACATTGCATGGCATGCAGCTTGGAGATTTCAGATTGTTCATTTACCTAACCGTGAATTCCTATTTGTGAGTCAGAACTGTTCAGCTTGAAAGCTGCTGTAATTAAGCTGACATGCCATTCAGTGACCTTGGCATAATCCTAATGAGATCTAAGTCACAGACAAGAATTACTGAAAAAATAGAAGTACAGTTCAAACAAAGGAGAAAGTACTAACATTTTCCATGAGCAAGATCAATGTACTTTACAGCAGAGAAACATAATAAACTGCTTTATCAGCTAAGTCTCTTTAGCCACCACAAAAAGTGGCTTGTACCTGGATAGCACATCTGGCAACAGAATCAGGCAAACAAATTACTCTAGGAGATTAATTGACTGCAAACTAAGGCCTTTATATAGTGTTTCTTTCAACAGACAAAACACAATGCAGGCATGCCTTTTAAAAAAGTCTGCAGTCAATACCACTCCAGCGTTAGCCAAGTTTTGTAGTTACTGCTCTACACTGCAGGTGAGGAAAACGCACTTATGCATTTCGCTGTCATTCCCATTGATGGTCTCCTGCTTGAGGTGAGAAATCAGTTTTCTTATCTCTTTGAGAAATAATCAGCCCTTGAAATATAGAGGTATTTTCTTCTACTTACAACTAACTGAAAAATGCATCTAAAAAGCAGGTTATCACTTGATCTTTTTTACAGAAATGCTGAAAAAGCATCCATGTTTAAGAGTGCTATTATATCACTGATAACAGGTGTTCAATTAACAGAAAATATATGCCTAATATCTTAATAGAATGAAGAGCTGTTAAGTAGATACTCCAGAATTAGAATAAAAACCTAATTATGTTAAGCAGTAACAGCCATCTTTATTAGAAAAAGTCAAATGACAAGACAGCATATGCTGTTTTGTTACTTTGGCTTCATCTAAAATATACAACTCGCACTACCAGTTGGAATTGCAGTACGAGTTTAGCCAGATGAGACTCTTGTTTAGAGCTATAGCAGAGTCAGCTTTAACTATTCTTACAGGGTATGGTGATAATTCTGATTGATTTCTGTTCAAATATTTCTGCATCACCCAAATTTCTCAAAAGAAATCTGTTATCTATGAAGGGATTAGTCTTGCAACTCAGCTATTTGTGGTGGTCCAAACTTGTGTTACTTTGCAATATACCTCTAGCAATCTAATTCATGTTCTGCCATGCATATGTCAGGTGGTATAATCCCTCATAACAGATGAGAAATAAACTTGTGATCCTCCGTAACAGGTGGGTATTCTGATACATCACCACTTACACCAAAGGGCATCCTCACTAAGGCCATCATATTGTTATTAGCACAAACCATGACGATCATATACCTGTCAAGTAGCCAAGACCGACATACTCCCTTTGCTGTTCTAAAAGGCAGCAAAGGGAGCCAGCACGTTTAACATAAGAGATATTTTATGAAGAGCTATTTATAACAAACAAAAATTGAGCTTTCAGAAAAATGCAGTTGTCAAAAATCAAAATGTCTGTTTATACACACAATATGACTCGAAACTAATCAAAACAGCTTTTAAACAGCTTTTTCATATAAGAATGCAATTTGCAACTCGCACTGGACTCAGGGAAAGCCAGTGAGGAAAAACTTCATGTTTCCTGATCTGGATCCTCTGGGACATATGTGCATGGGGCACGTACCACACAACTGCATGCTTATCAGGATGCATCTCATTAACCTTCCTAAAATAATGAAACAATGGCATGATAAAATCCACCTGACCTCCTGAATACAACCAGTAAGTTATTCCACGTGACAGTGACATTTTTACTAAAAGGCCAGCTTCAAGGACAGTAGGACAGGTATTTCTCTGTGAAGGGCTCAATGCCCCACAGAAAATACAGCAAAAATACCCTGGTTATATTTGATGTAAGGAAGGTGATCAAGCTCTTTGCCACTTCCCTACCCTTCCCTCTCCTTTCTCACATCAGTTGCAAAGCTCTTATCAAACACTTGATTTACTTCAAGGTTCCATTTTTGCAACATAAGAACCAATGTATAAATTTGATTGATGCCAGGTCACAGTCAACTAGGAAAAAGTACTTCCAATTTTTAATAATTGGTTTTTTTCCACCAGTGCTCCAAAAATTTTTCTCACCAAAATAGGCAGCTAATCACATACATGAATTAAAAAATGGTGCCCACCTTCTTTGCATTTGTGTTCACTGACAAGACCAGCTCTTAGGAGTCTCAGACGCAGGAGACCGGGGTAAGGAATTCTGCAAGGAAGACTTTGTCCTGGTTAAGGAGGACTGGGTTAGACAATACCTAGGTAAAGCTGACATCCACAAGTCCATGGGCCCTAATGGGATGCATCCATGAATGCTTAGAGAGTTGGCAGACACCATTGTGGGGCTGCTCATGATCATCTTTGAAAGGTTATAGAGATCAGGAGTGGTGACTAGGACTGGAGGAAATGTCATTCCAGTCTTCAAAGCAAAGCTAAATCATGCATGAACAACTGGATTGTGTTCTACAATGCAATGAGTATATGGATGGATGAGGGAAGAGGAGTTGATACAGTCCACCTCAACTTGAGCAAAGATTTCGACTCTTGTCTCTCACAACATCCTCATTGACAAACTCAGGAAGTGTGGCCTGGATGAGTGGACAGTGAGCTGCAGTGAGAACTGGCTGAACCACAGATCCCTGAGGGCTGTGATCAGAGGCACAAGGTCTTGTTGGAAGCCTCTCTGGTGGTGTCCCCAAGGGGTCAATACCAGTCCAGAGTATTGTTTAACTTGTTCATCAGGGACTTGGATGAAGGGGCAGATGCCTCTTCAGTGAGTTCACCGATGACACAAATCTGGAACGAGTGGTTGATACCCCAGAGGGCTGTGCAGCCCTTCAGAAGGACCTCAACAGAGACTCAGGCACCAGCAGAGCCTGGGGCTGATCTGCTGGGGAGCAGCTCTGTGGATCCTGGTGGACAGCAAGCTGTCCCTGAGCCAGCAGTGTGTCCTTGTGGCCAAGATGGCCAATGGTATCCCAGGGGCATTAGGAAGAGCATTGCCAGAGGCCAATGGGGGTGAGCCTGTCCCTCTACTCAGCCCTGGTGAGGTCACATCAGGAGTGCTGTGCCAGATCTAGGCACCTCAGAACAAGAGAGACACGGAGCTCCTGGAGCAGGTCTAGAGGAGGGGAATGAAGATAATTAAGGGACTGGAGCATCTCTCACCAAGAAGAACTGGGGTAGCTGGGCCTGTTTAGCCTTGAGAAGAGATGAATGACAAGAGATCTCATTAATGTGTTTATGTATTTCAAGGGAGGGTGCCAAGGGGGTGGAGCCAGGGTCTTCTCAGTAGTGCCAGGCAATAAGGCAAGAGAACAGGCAGAAACTGATGCAGAGGAAGTTCCACCTGAGGAACAACTTCTTTACTGTGCAGGTGACTGTGCACTGGAACAGACTGCCCAGAGAGGCTGTGGAGGCTCCCTCACTGGGGATATTCAAGCATGTCTGGACAGAATCCTATTCCACTTGCTCTGGGATGACCCTGCAAGAGCAGGGAGGTTGGACCACATGACCCCCTGAGGCTCCTTCCAACCTGACTCATTCTCTGATCCTGTGAACTACAAGTATTTTAAAGATCAGGCTTACTGAAACACACATAGAATGTTTGACAATTCTGACAGTTCCTTCTCCTACACAGTCACTAGCTACACTTGAAAGCCAACAAGGTACTAACACCTCACAAGTTACTACTTATTAGTTGAGCTGTTGTCTACTGTAAGTATATAACCAATCTACTCTAAATGGGAGATAAAATACATGTCTGAACTCAGGACCTGTAACAGACTACATGATCAGAAACTATGCTTTACCACGGCTTTACAGGAGGCCAGTAACATGTAAAGCTCTGGTCATACAACCACTTGAAACTGAATACCAGATCTGTAGATTAGCTCATCTTCTTATGCTACAAAATCTCATCATTCTATCAGCAAATGAAGAAAGCTACCATACTTTTCCTAACTTAAGGAGCTGTTCTTCAGATTTTCATATCAACAAGCTTGAATGACCAAAAGTTGCTAACAGACCTGGTACGGCCAGAACCAGAAGACACAACCTCAGAACAGAGCATTCTATCTCATCCTGCAGGCAGATATAGATGAAGAAATTTTAAAAAAGATAAACAACGAATAAATAAATGTGCCTGTTCCTTAACAGGGACAGATATGCTCCATTTAGTGTTTTAGCTTTCCCAAAAGGTATCTGTCTTTTCTGTCCTGGCTGAATACTTCATAACTTCCTGTGCAACTTTAAATAACACCTTTAAATAATTTTCTTCTTCCTCATTTGTTTTTGAAGTCGTGACTGGGGAGTAGGGCGTGACAGCAATGACACAATATTTTATGAGATCATGACCTTGAAAAAATTAGCTTACTGTGAATTTATAGAATGGATAGTTATTTTTCTGGGACTCAAGTCCCATTATTCTTCGTTAGATATTAATCTACTTTAAAAGAAATGGCTATCTGTTAGCCTGTTAGTAAACTAAGTCCCCATTTCATTTAGGGAAATTGCCTTTTGCCTACACATTTAACTTCAGAAGTAAAACATGCAGTTTCTGGGAAGTCTACTGGCCAAGCAAGCCAAAATACTTTATAAGTTACTGCAAGGAACCCCAACTGCTGTTCAAGCTATTTAGTTCAGCCCCCTCTTTCCACATGAAGGGATTTTTAAAAATAGGGTTTGGTGGTTTGGTTTTGGGGGGGTTGGTGGGTTTTCTTTTGTTTGTTTTTAAAAAACCTTTCAATAAAAAGGAAAAGGGATAGAATACACAGTATTATGAAGTGTATATATCAAACCCACATCAACAAATCAGAATCTAAAACATCAACACAACATTCCTTGTATGTTCCCTAGAGTCACTCTTGACATAAAACAAAATAACTGTGTTTTTATTTCTTCAAAACTTTGGAGATGACATCATTGTTTGAATAGCTCATCAGTACTGAGGGAGGCTCTCGGTATCACCAGCATCATTGTACCTTCAGGTCTTAAACAGGCAGAAGTCAGCTGACTCTGCCTAAACTCTGAGCTGGCTGGACACATGCCAGAATAGACCCAAATAACACATCCCCATGATTAGTGTTGTGGCCCACTTCTGCTACTGCACAAGGACCGAAGAATCTTCACAACGAGTACTAAAGTAACAGAATCCTGTCTAAAAAGGTTAAAAATTGAGTACAAAAATGCAAACTGTAAGTATGCATAAAACAAGAATGCCTCAAATTTGCAGTTCCTCTTCATCACACGACATAAAACCTGTTAGCCTAATTACTTCCTCTTCCTTGTGACAACATGTCAAAGTTACACTACTCAACCATGTCCTTCCATCGCATCCTCCTCAGAAACAAGCAGCAGCAGCAAGAAATACCACCTGCAAGCAGCAGGTTATCTAAGAGGACACACCACAGCATGTGTTTCCAGTCTGTGCCACCAGAACGATCTGTTACAGGAATGTTCAACATCCCTACACCCCTAGACATGCTCTCTGCGTAACACCTGAGACACGACTTCCCCCGTCACTTCTGAAAGGAATATGCAGCTGCTTCACCCTGCTGCAACCTTGTCTTATATTCTCTGAGCCACTAAAGATCTCATGCTTCTCACTTATATTCCATACACATCATTGAAGAAAAAAACATTATCTCAAGGTGTCAAGCTTTGACCCTGGCTAAATGCCAGGCACCTACAATGTCTGCTCTCTCCTGCTGCAGCTATGCAGAGGAGAGGGAAAAAACTAACACAAACACACCAGACTCATGAGTTGAGATAAAAAAATGGTTGGGAGGATGCATGGAGACAGGGCATGAAGCAGGTTCCAAACTTGAAGTTGCAAAGTGATTTATTAACCTAACAGAGTTGGAAGATAAATCAGAGGTAAAAATAAGCTCTTAAGACACTGTTTCTTCACTCACCTCCCTTCCCTCTTAAGGCACCGTTTCTCGGCTCACCCCCTCCCTTCTTCCAATCAACAGCTCCAGGGTAGGGACAAGGTATGGGGGTTTTCTCTTAGTCAGTCAATCACCACAATTCTTCTGCTACAAAAACTGTTTCTCTACTCACCCCCCTCCCTATTAAGACACCATTTCTCAGCTCACTTGCTCCCTCCTTCCAACAAACAGCTCGGGGGTGGGGGCAGGGTATGAGGGTCAGTCCACCAGGGAGAAGAGTCCTCTGCTTAGCCCTGGGGTCCCTCCCACGAGAGACGGTCCTCTGCGAACTTCTTTGGCGTGGGACCAATTTCACGAGCAGCAAACCCACCCAAATTTTGCTGCAGCACAAAATGTTTCCTGTCTATAGGTTGCCGACTTCCGAGCTGAGGCCAGGCTGTTTCCATCCTGGGAGCAAGGCCTCTCTCTCTCCTGCAAGGCCTTTGCAACTCTCAGTCTCTGGGACTCCTGCTGGATCACAGCTTCCTGCAGGCATCACCTGCTCCTCTGGCGTGGCCACCTCCCCACAGGCTGTGGGTGGTTCTCTGCATCACCCTGGACCCCATGGGCTGCAGGGGGACCACCTGCTCCCCCATGGTCTTCACCACGGCCCGCAGAGGGTTTTCAGCTTGGAGCACCTCCTCCCCCACCTTCTCCATGGACCTTGGTGCCTCCATGTTGTTTTCCCTCACATATTTTTACCTCCTTCTCTGGCTAAAAAGAAGTGCGTGCTCACATTGTTTTGATTTCTTCTTAAATATGTTTCCACAGAGGTGTAACTAACATCTCTAATTGGCCCAGGTTTGGCCAGCAGCATGTCCATCACCTTCAGAGCCATCAGAGATTGGCTCTGCTGGACATGGTGAAAAACTTCCAGCACCTTCACACAACATATGCAGGAGTCATCTTTGTACCCCACCCTACTCACTGGCAAAAACTGGGCTAAGCAAAACCAACACACAAGGTAAGACCTGAGAGATGGGTACCCTACAAGTTTTTCTCATTTACTTGGACTAGAAAAAGAGCACCTTTTGTCTTTCTCTCCTTCCTTTATAAAGTTTATATTTCTACTGCAATGACTTCTCATAGTTATTGATCCTTACCAAAGCAGTCAGTTTCCCTCTTTTGTTCCTCTTTAAATCCTCTTAACATCTTTGACATAAAATTGTATCAGAACTTCACAGCCATGTGAGTCTTCAAGGGCTGGATAAACACCATCCTCCTCCATATAACCAATCTAGAATTCTCCTTATTCAGGTCTCCCTTAGTCTTGTCTATCTCACTCAGGTTCAAAGAGTAGCCAGGTGTACCATTTCCTTGCTGACCAGTACCATTTTTGCCTGATGGTAACAGATGGTCTGATACAGCAAGAAATAGTAGACTGTTACCATTTTAACCTTAATTCAGCTGCAAAAGCCATGGTGATGGATTCAGTGACCCACCTCTTCTTTCCTAATGGAAAAAAATTAAGTACCCAGCTACTCCTATGATGACAGAAGCATAAGAACTGAAATTAGTAAACAGAACCTGCTATGATGAGTTTATTTCTACTGTCTTCTAAGCCTTACAACAATTATCTAAAAGCTTTTCACTGTGGATGGCTGAAGCACGATGGGAGATGAGTGTCCAAAGAGGCCATCACCATTTTTCAAGATCTGTAATGATTCAGACTCAGTATTCAAGATTAGTGTTGCATTCAATGGCCCTTCAGCTACTATGACAACCAGAACTGGAACTAGCTAACCTCTGCCTTCAGAGAAAACGTCAGCTCTCACAAATTCACACGATACACTCCTGAGAACCTTCTCACAAGTAAAGCAGGTCAACAATCCTTCAGATGGCTTCTCTTTAATTTGGAAGCAAACCCTCCACTGATCCACTGAAATGCAATGTTCCCCAACCTAGGCTTCACAGAGATTCATTTAACTGACTTTAACAGTCTGAGTTTAAATGGGGAGATGTGACATATTTTGAGTCGCTGTGCCTGCAGAGCTATCAATTATAATGATTTCTATAGTATTGCTCAATGTGTATGTCTCCTTGACAAGTTATGTGATACTGGACCTGCTTCACTGGTGCAGGCATGAAATCAGTGTCACAATTTAGCAGCTCATATTATTAATTTACACAATGGATTCAGACCATATTTATCCAGTCATTCAAAACTCAAGGGTCCTTGTGACACAGTCAAAGATGAGCAACCTTTTTTCTCAACAGTGGTTCGTTTCTAAAAATGTGCTCTCAGTAATTTCAGCAGTCTCAACATAAATATTCTCTAATTCAGTTTATGCATATCCCACTCCTTTAAGCAAACAAAGCAGACCTCATGTTCATGCCATCTACCAACTTCTGTAACAGATTACCATCAAATACCTAAAACAGAGTTGGACAAGTATGTCTGAATCACTTGGAAACTTTAGGATCACAGGACTGAAACTTTGTCATACCAATTATGTAAAGCCACTGGAAAGAAATCCATGCATTTTTGAAAGCAGGCAAAGCAGGCTTTTCACAGAACAAAAGGGACTTTGTCTTTTTCTGTTATGTGACAACTCCTAATTAAAATCAATGAGATTTTTTATTGTTGGCCCAGATAAGCTTGTTTGCATAGCTGCAACTTCTTAAAACAGAAATTTGAATGTTATTAGGAAAAGACATCCATTGACAGATGACACACCTTGAAGAAAAGTGGTGTTTCTTGATGTTAACATCTGATTAACCTTGAAGGCAGTTCTGCAAATGTTAAACAGTAAAGAATATAGTAAAGAGCCAAAGAAATTTAATTTTGTTTAAGATATTTACAGAAATGTACCAAGAGTGCCCATAAAGGCATCCTGTGATTTTTTCCTTGAGCTTGTGCCAGTTGATGACCAATAGAAAGCATTCAAAGAGGGAGAAAAGAGATGGTGGGAAGTTATTTATAACCACTCTTTGTATCAAGGACATTGTTTCATGGACAGCTGAGTAACATTACATTTCAACATTTCATGCAGAAACAACTCATAAAAAAATTTTCTTACCACAGTGACATTTCTCTAAAATGATTCACTTGTGATCTTGAACTTTGTAATTACGAGTGTTAATCCTCAGGAGCTGAGTACTCATGGAATAAAATTTCTATATATACATAAAAACAATGGTAAGAAAATATCAAACTTAAATTGAAACAGGAAAAATAAGCCTTTTGAGTGGATAAAAGTGGTATCAGAAAAGAATCACCACATGGCTACAGCAAAATTTAGCAAACCCTGATGCACTGAACAGAACAGAGTCCTACTGCAGTTCTAGACACAACAGTCACAGCATCCTCACTAGCTCCTCTTTCAGAATTTCCTTTTCTTGCTAAGTCCAGCACTCTACACAGACACAGACTGCACCTTCACAGTGACTAGCTCTAGAAGGACCACCCTGTTCCCATGCACCGTGTTCAGAAAGGTTTGTTCAGCAGTTATTCCAACCCTTTTAACCCAAGATGAACAGCAACCATGTTTCCGTGACAGAGCAATCCAATGCACTGGCTAGATTTGGTAATATCCTTGCTCAAGATGCCTATTTCAATCACTTACAGAGAACATCTACTACAATCATGTTCTGAACAGTGCTTAATGCTTATCCTGTCCAAGTTCCTTGGAAACCTACCCTACATAGGGTACATATCTGTAAAAGGAGACAAGCTTCTAGCATCTGCTAAATGCCACCCCAGCTAATTGGGACTATAATGGCAATAAATTGCTTCAGGGATCAGAGTGAATCAAGATGATCTTGTCTTCTCAGTGTTTGGATTACCATGTCAAGAGGCTCAGGGGAGACCTTATTGCTCTCTACAACCTCCAAAAGGAAGCTGTGGTTAAGGGAGGGTTGTTCTCCCAAGTGCTGAGTAAACAGTTGGACTCTGTGATCTTAAAGGCCTTTTCCAACCTAAATGGTTCTGTGATTCTAGACATGTCATAGAAGTCAATGGAATCACTGAATTGTGTGTGATTCTGCCTGGAAGAATCTCACTAAAGTCTACAAGACTACTGCTTTGCAATTTACCCTTTAAAACAGAACCAGCCTCTTCTCTTGAGTCCTTTAAGCATTAAGGCAGTAATAACATCTTACAGTAAATCTGAATGCTGAAAAAATGTCAGAGTACCTCAGGATGTACAAATGCTTCAGTACACATTTGCATTTGGCTTCCAACATATTTCACTAGTGCAAAAAAGGTATGTGGCATTTTTCCATTTCCTAACTACTCTGTACAAATAATCCAATGATTTCATGCAGCTTAATGTTCAACACTTGCTTTTAAAGCCTATGTTCACAGATATACCATAAGACTTAGATGTCTGGGAAGTTTTCCACAGAACACCAGAAGCATTGATTAAACTCCTAATCCTTAGGAAATTAGCGTCAATCACCTGAATAAAGCCGACAGTGTGTTTACTTTTACTTAAAACTGTATTTCCTTTCTGCAAGAGTAACACTGCAGTGGACAGCACACTCTATTAACTACTTCCCTCTACTTCCCTCTTTCTTTCTTTAAAACAGAATCATGTTTTCTGGGAAAGGTCCCTTTCTGTTTCTGTTGTGACTGTATCATAAATTGCCTTTTCTGTTTTCCCATCAGACACTGTTAGCCTTTTCTCTCACTAAATGTAAAGTTTCAAAGTTTACGGACTCTCTTTCTGAAAGAGGTCCAGTCACCAACCAGACAGGGATGGAGAAAATGAGAAGTAAAATTAGCAGAAAAGAGCAGAAGTTACCTAAAAATATTTCATTACTTGGAGAGTAATCCAATCTCCTAATACTTCACACATACATGCTCCAAACCTTCAGCAGTAGCATTAGCCTGATAACCACCCACCCTCTCAGCTTTGAATTAAAATTATTTTCTAGTTTAAAACCCAAGTTTAAAGAACAAATAAAACCACAAAACACAAACCTAAAACCTAAAACAATCAAAAACTCAACACCAGAATATCTTCCAAATTTCTTGTAGCTGAAATTTTGGCAGATGCAAAGTTTGTTTTAGGATTCCTGACTTCAAGTAGATTAAATATAAGAATTATTAATTTCTTAAGTTTACCATTTATTTATAGTTTGGTACAGCAATGAAAAAATATCTAAAATATATTCCATTTAAATTATGCTACAGGGAAATTAAAAAAAAAAATACAATTTTTTTGCGTATCCACAAACACAGAGACGTAATAAATTAGAAACCTTTCCACACAAACATAAGCATTTGTGCAATTAGGAATGTTCATTTTTATTTGCACAGAGCTGACATCCATGATCTGGATTACAGTGTAACTAAATATATGCCTGTTTGCAAAACTTCATTAAAGTTCTATTTTAAAGTTTTCAATTATCTAAGTCAAAATGCAAAAAGAGCTGATTCAAATATTTAATATCAAAATCAAATTATTCATTAAAGAACAATAACACAATTAGATGTTTTGTAAGTGTTTTATTCTCTAACATAAAATACGGCTCTCTGACTATCGTTTTTCACTATCAGTTCTACATCTGCATGTAGAAAGGAGCTTGCTCTGCATTTTTTGAATGCATTAAGAGATGCTCTGATATTGGGGGTCAGTACCCTGGGTACCGCAAGTCCCATAAGTGCTCACTGAACTCAAGTGGAAGCTGAGCATCTTCAGCAGCCACAGAAAAAGCGCTTATCATTACATTCTGAACTATGGACACATTACATATTTCATACCAAAAGGATAATACTGAAAGAGCATTAGTACCATTGCTGAGAGGCAAAATTCATTAGTTTGGACTAGATGCCATCTGATGTGATCACACGAGCTTGAGCTGTTTGTGGAGGCACACTCAGAATTCATAATTTGTTTTCTGATTAAACAGCTAAGACTTCAGAACCATGACCAGTAGATTACTAAGATTGCACAAACCGCTGAGAGCCAGGAAATCTTAATTTATTGCTGAAAACTAAAACCCAAATTTTCTGTAACCATACACCATGATATAGTCTAATTAATCATAAAGCTGCTACTTCTGTTCCAGTTTGTTTACTGAGTTAGTGAAAGAATCCAACAGGCAACTGTAAATTTGGCCCTTTCTAGTGTTCAGCAAGTTGACTCAACAATTAAATTTCCATTCTTGTGACAATGTTTCAGACAAAGTGCTCAAATGCTACTTTAGCAGAGTGAAAAAGTCTTCTGCAAGCATGTAAGCAAAAACAAATTCAAAAATTTGTATCATTTCTATTTTATCAAGATTTCAGTGAAATATAGGATGTGACATGGCCTTTTCTTACCAAGAAACATGTCATGTTCTGTAAATAAAATATTTGCACATGCCACATATAAGATACCATATGAAGACACAATGCTTAAGTCTGAAGATGGAAAAAAAATCCGAATAATTTTTACAGAATCACTTCTGGTTTAAGCAAAATTTCAGTTTGAACACCATCTTCCAAAGACATATGACATATTCCTAAAATAGCACACATAGACATCCATCTAAATACTCATGCCCACCCAGGAAGCTTGTTTGTGTGTCTCAAAAAAAAAAAAAAAAAAAAAAAAAAAAAAAAAAAAAAAAAAAAAAGCATTAGACAAGTACTTTAAATTTTATGTTCTTTTTTTTACCTTCTGTTTTACATGCTTTGCAGACTGATGTGTTGTGGAATAATTTCAGGTGTTTAGCAGCTGTTAAATGGATGTTGCTTTGCATCTGACAGGAATACTAGCAATTTTATTGGTTTAAATCATATCAAACAACCGCACTAAAAAAAAGATGGTCAATACTAATACTATCAATACCAATACTAATGGCATTGGGCTGAAGTGGAGCTCAGAATTTACAGAAAGCAAAACGACTGAATTCAATTTCAAAAGGGGAAGCATTCCTAGTGCATCTGAATTAAACTGTAAACTGTGAGTTTGGAATTTATCTCCAACAACATGCTGGTGGTGCTTACACTAGAATACATATGTTAAGCTTAATGTTACAGAATAACAAGGCTAATAAATACCTCTTATTGCTGCTGAACTTAAAAAGTAAAAATGTTCACTATAAAAGAAGGGAACCTGAGCAGAAAATAAGCTCACAGGTAGAGACAAAGAGAACAAAGGTCAGCATTTGCCAGCTGCTACTGTGAAGTTTCAAGAGCTGCTGGGAATTCTGCTTTTTTCTAATCCAAAGGAAATCTGCAGGAGCCTCAAATGCCATTGTGTGGTAACTGCTGGCAAACATTACAGATTATATCTCAACCACTGCTGTACTTACTGCTTGCATTTCAATATTAATTTTTCATTCACATTTTTTCTTATTTAACTTATTCCTACAAAGTACGAGCCAATGCATAGATTAATAGATAAATACAACATATTTGAACATGCTATACCTACTTTATATAAAGAAGTTCAGGAGCAGACACTAAATATGTATTTCCATGTAATGAATAGTTTATTTTAGTCACTAAAACAGGCCACTGAAAAGAAGAATACTTTCCAGGTGCAGTAAATTGGAATAGCATGTGAAAGATGTTTAATGAACAGTAAGGGAGTCCAATGCATTTTAACAGCTGTTTAAAGAATTCGTATTCCAAACAAATCAACTTCTTGAATGCAAGTTCTCTTCAACTTCACAGATTTCCATTTAATAAAGCAAGGTCAAACATAGTCACCAGCTTTGGTAAAACAAAATGCAGGACTTTGTAAAATCCATGCTTTTTAAAATGAAAGGGCTTTTGGGTAGTTGCTCAGAAAAAGAACCAGTCTTAAAACAGACAGGAATTAAAAATACGCTATAATTTTTCATTACACAGAGAAGGTGGATCATATCAAATTGTATTGTTAAGACCTAATGTACAACTTCAGTAGCAAATTCAGTTAAAGATGGGGAAAAGTGTCCGATTCACAGAAAAACAACAGTATGAAATAAATTGATCAGGATTGGAATGCAATTATTTTCCACTTTGCCTTCGTTACCTTAGTATGGAAGGAACAAGTGCATTCTGAGTTTTTGACCTTAGGAACACTTGTCTTTAAGTTTGAATCTGATTATCCTGATCATCACATGTTTTTATGTGCTGATATTTGATTATACTCACCCTTCAACACTTCTATCTTACAGCATCAAAGAAGACAGCTCATCCAGAACAAGCAGGAAGTAAAGACTAGAGTATCGTTTGTAGCTATAGTTTATTGCCCCAAATTTTTGTTACATAGATAAAAAGATACTAGCTCAGATGTGGCAAAACAAGTGCTGAGGTCACTTGGTTTTAACCACAAGCATATCAAGTACTGCAGTCCTTGCTGTTCTTCAAGTCTCTTCTGAACTATACGATTTCATCATCACAGAACAATAATAAATAAGAATAAGATTATGTTATAAAGTTCCATTTATGAAGTTCAGTTGTGTATCTGATTTCACATTATCTCTGCTATTGTTACAACAATACAACTTAGAAGCAACCCTCACCTTAAAAATTACTGTAATCATGTAAAGCTCACTGATGTAAAGCTCTCTGACCTATCACAGCAATCCATTGGGATACACAGCACAGGATATAACAATACACTTTCAATATGCAGCAGCACAGAGACAAACAATACTGACAAATAAATACACTGACACAATAAATATAGTGACTAGAACCCATTGCAATTTATGCTTAATTGGAATATTGTCTCTTCCAAACTGCTAGGAACCACCAACAGATGCAATGTTTACACAATGATTGATTAGTGTGTCAGGGCACTCAGATGAGTGGTGTAACTGTCTGCCTTTGATTACAGGATGTCTTAATAGATTACATTAAGATAGTTCCTCCTGATGACTTACTACTTCTGTGACATTATTTACAGTAAATTCATATAAGAGATGTGTTTGATATTTTCACCTTCACCTGCTTGTTCTATTGGACTGCCTCTTACTAGTCTGCAAACTGAAATGGACATAGAGAGTATTACTTTATAATCATTTTAGAGAAAGAGGCATGCTACACATAGAACCAGAAAACAAATTATGGAAAGACCTTAGACGGAAAAATAAAGATTATTAATGGGGTGTTTTGATTTTGCCCTTGAAAGCATAAATTCATAGAGGTTTGGTGAAAAGTTCCGGATTTTTTTTGCATAACTTTTTGTCAATTAGAAATTCATAGATCATTATCATCTTGCCCAAAATGTTCTCCCGAACACCTCACTGTTGAAATCTCTGTGCAAAACCTTACATTGCATTGATATGATTGCAAATTTCACTGCTTGGTGAGAAAGGTATGGTGTTCAACTGAAGTAAATTTTCTAAATATATCAAGTGACCATGGCTGCTGAGCATTAGAAAGCCAAATACATTTTTCCAAATTCACACCATTTGTGAAACGGTAAAGGAATAATGCAGCAAGTTATTTCACTCAAACCATGCTAAAGAATGTCATTTCTGCATGCTTATCCCAAGAAAAGGGGCCTGTGTTCCAGATTCACACTCACATTATGAGGGTTATCATATCACCCTCAGTATTTCTACATTTCATCACAACTCTCAACATGAAAGAAAGGTAAGTACGTGGGTGCTGCTTCTGATATGCTAACTTCTTGGTGCTATCCAGCAATGCTTGCTTAAGTTCAGTAAAATTAATCACACTTTCTAAGGTTTAAAAAGCAATCAATCTTTAAGAAGCTGATATAGACACTTCTTTTCTGGTGACACAGCAGGACTCGGCACGCACTTTAGTTTTGGTTTAGTAATCTCAAAAACTTTATCATATGAAATACCTTATCCAGTTACACATTATTCATCATCAGTGAATGATGATTCCTTCAAGGCTAAGGACTCCTCAAGGAGGCTTTATAATCATGAGGTCCCTTTATAATCATGTAAGAACCCTTTCTGAATAGGGAGGGCAGGGAGTTAAGAGTGTTACCAACACAATGTTTTCCCCAGTATTACAGGATCCTTCATCATAATTCTTCTTTTAGAAAGACCCTGGGTACTTGGATTTACTCTTTTTCAGTGCTCTTTCATCATTCCTGCCCTCTTTTTTCATCTTGTTGTCTGTCCTTACTCATCTGCTGACGTCTGTCTCCGTATCTTTAATTCCAGTGTGATACTCCCTTGAAAAATTACTTTCTTGACTCATAATAATCCTTTTTTCCCTCATTTTTCCTCTCTTCCCACAAAGGTGATGACAAATCCTTAAGGAGGAACTGAAATTAATGGCAAACCCTGACCCAATATATCTTGAGAGCAGAAAAAGAGTATTATGGAATTTAAAAAAAAACATTCAGAGAGCAGAGAGCCTGAGTTAAGACTCTGGTGTGACAAAAGAGAAGGATAAAAAGCCTTTCTAGTGTCATGACACAATCTCTACCAGGTCTGTTAAATTCAGGAGAGAAATCTGGAAAGATAGCCACTCTGTCTTGAAGGACACTGGCCCTTTGAAGAAACAAAAGACTTTTTCTGTTTACTGTACAAGCAAACATCTACATCATGCTAAAAAATTATTCAACGAGGCATACACTGATACCGACTCCAAGCACCAATTTATATCTCACCCCATGTAAGCATATGTTTTTTAATCAGTCGTTATTCCTAGAAATTACATGTTCATCGCTTTGTTAGCTTGTGCTGGGCACTCAAAATAGCACTGGTGAGGTTGTTTTCTGATGACACTAAACAAGCACTTAGTAAGGTGAAGCTCATTGTCATCCAAAATAAAGACCGTATAATAACGCAATTTGATAATCTGAATTACAGAGATTACAGATGGTGCACTGGAGACTAAGCATAAACTGATTCTTAACAGCCAAATTACTGACCCATGGTATATTGATCCATGGTATATGACCACTTATGTGATAGACTGACTTCCAGTGACCCTAAGAAAAGCAGCAAGAAAAACATGACTTTGGGGGTTGAATGCTCACTGCTAGAATATGTGAACAGAAAAAATTATTATGAGATTTATTCATAATGTATTCATGGAAACACATATGTGCATCTGGTTTTTGTTAGTAGTACAACAACCAATCGCCTTAAAAAATGCCAGCTCTTCTCAGTTTGTCATGGTACAAGATCTTGAACAGATCTCATGGTACAAGATCATCATACAAGATCTTGAAAATTTCTCAAGTCAAAAAGGTGCAACACAATGCAAGAATATTTCAGGATAAACTGTGACATTTATGCTGCCGCACTTTTCCTGCATGTATCCTTCATGCAAGTACTTAAGTACTGATTGTACTTTGGTTTTGCTTTATGAAGGTTTACCATGTCACTTGTTGCAATCTACAGTAAAAGTTATAATTGTAGAAAATACCATCTTGTCTAATTCTATGTGTTGGTATGGATCAAATTAAAGAATATCTTCAATTTCTATTTAGGCGGGAAGATGGAAGAGTCATTCATTCTCACGGACTAGTTTAAAAAGCACACCATTAAATAGGAGAACCAAAGGCAGAATTACAACTTCACTATGTTTTCCCAAGTAAAAGAGAGCCTTTAGCTGGTAAGACAGGTGGAATTCAGACTTACTGTGCATTTGTTCGGCTTCTCTCCTGAGTGTACTCTCATGTGAATCAGCAGTTTGTAACGGGCATTAAATGGCTTGAACCTTCGGGGACACCCTGCCCAGAAGCAGGTGAAGTCCTCTCCCTTCCTCTGGTCTATGTGGATCTTCTCTATGTGCCGCACAAGCTCCTCTCGCTGGTCATACAGCTTCCCGCAGTCAACCCAGCAGCAGCCATGCTTGCCATTGAACTCATCCAGCTCTCCATCCTCCTCCAGCAGGGCGCCTGGGGCGGGCAGCGGCACAGGCAGTGCATGGCCGTGGCTGGGGAGGCTGTGGGGATGCCGGGGCTGGTGAGCGTGGTACGGCGGGGGCGGCCCTTGCTCAGCCGGTGGCGGCAGCAGCACGGGTGGAAGAGGCATGTCAACAACAGGGCCTGCGAAATCATCCAGCTGTTCATTTTTCAGGATGTCCACTGCCTGGCTGTCCATGGGCAGCAAGCCCTGCTGGATTACCATGTTGTTTGTGGCAGCCATCTGCAAGCTGGCTTGCTCCAGCTGCTGCATCCGCTGGTACTCATCAGCGCTGTTCTCAACATACTCTGGAAAGGGGATATTGCCATTCGCCATGTGGAGGCCTTTCTGAGCAGTTGGAAAAGAGCAATTTTGGGGTATACAGCTTCCTCTCACTCCCAAGAAATGTCCATAGACCTCAGGCTGTGGCAAGAGGTTTGCTGGCGATGCCCTGGAGCTGTTGATGTAGGCCACCAGAGAGGTTGGGGATGTGCGGATGATTGTATTGAACTCAATCCCAATGCCGTCAGACAGAGGAGACAGAGAGAGAGCTCTCTTTTTGGAGCGGGCTGATTGAGACCAGGCTGAGGACTGGCACGGACTAGAGCAAGGGGAATGCTTATTTTCCATGACATATAAGTAGGATGACAATGAGCTACTGGACACAGATGTTTCAGGCAAAAAATTTAGTAAGTCCCCCAGTTCACTGCCATTTTGTAAACCATGGTCAGGAGGAACAGAAGAAAGTGTCCTGTACCTATGTGACCACTCTTGTTCAACACTGACAGGCAAGTCACCTTCTGAGAAACTTAACGCTGTAGACGCCAGAGATTCACATGACAGGAGTGACCTGAAATAAAAGCACAATAAAGTAAGCAGTTAGACAATTCAATAGTACATGTTTTACCTTCACACATACACACTTAAAATTAAGGAAAGGCTACATGTAAGAAAAGTTCTCCCTAATTCTAGGTACTCAAGTTTAGCACACTCAGTTAATGCACCAGTAGTTACACAAAGGCAATATACAAGTAAAAAGGTCACAGATCTTTAAAACTTCAAGATTTTGAAGAAAAATTGCTGTAAAGATTCTTGATATGTCACTGCAGAAATTAATGCACTTCTTTTCATCAGTTGTGGTGTAAACAGGTTCGGACTTCTGAAGTCAAAGCACTATGTTCTTGCCCTATATGAAACTCATACTGATTTGAGTCATGTATTACTTTTGCTTGAAAAGAACAGGAGTAAAACGTATTAACAGAGAATAAATATACAACCTGAATGACTTTGTCCATTGTAATGCAGACAAATACTACAAATACTTCCCTACAGAAGTTTTATGTATCAAGTTTATAAAGACAGATAACATCTAACTTAACAAGACAAACAAAATAAAGGAGTAATGTAGGAGAACTGGTTGAAGGGGTTTTTTAGATTTGATTTGGTGATGTATCTGCCTCCAAGTCAGCAATCAAAATTTTTCACAAAAGTGTACTCTTGCTGTTACCATTAGCTTTTCACAGAGATATTATGAAACTTCTTTATGCTGCAAATATTCTTTGGGTAGCTTAAAAACCACCAATATATAGGCCATTAAAAGTATTGTTTTCTACAGAAAGGTACAAAAAGGAAATAAAAGGACATCAGAGGCCCTGATTCGTGGCTGCAAATGCTGGCTAAAGGTCAAGTGGATTTATTTCTTTGTTTCCAGTTCACACCCGAGCAGACTTGGATTTCCTGCCAGCTAGTGGTGTTACCAGTATACAAATTTCTATTTCTAAGGAGCTCTAACAATAGGCAGAACCAGGTATGTATCTAGACAAACCTGACAGCCTCGCAGTTGCCTCTACATCTTACGTTTTGAGGATTAGTTCTTGGGTTTATAATTTTCTCAACACAGTTTTGAAGAAGCACGGAATTTCAATGACGGATCAAGGGCACAGGAGGGGAGGCTTGGCACAGGCTGAGAGACAGAGGAAGCAGTTTGCAGGTGCTGTAAGATAGCTCACAAACAGGGAAAATGTAGCTTAAAATATCAGCAAGCCTTGCTGTGGTGACCAGCGGGAGAGACAGTTCAATGCTCCTCTGCACCAGACACTCGCTTTGTAACACATGGTTGATCTCCCGTGTCAGCATAACAAACATCCTGCTCTGATTCAGTGTCAGTGCAGGGTACTGCCATGGACCTTATGTTACTCCATCAGGGTTTAAACGGCACTTGCAAAACAGATCCCTGACAAAATGCACAATTAGCAAGCTGACTACAACTTGCTTTGAGAGAAATGAGAGAAAGGAGACTACTCCATCAGGTCAGTCCTGTGTACCATTTAGATATAAAGGAATGACTGTTTGTGAAACAGTTGGTTTAGATTGGGTCTGTTGTCAATGGGCTTTGTTAAAGCACAGTTCATAACAGGGCAATTAAATCATGTTAGCATGCTGTGACCCCAAATACAGATCCACAGTTTTCAACAGAGCAAAGACAAGCAAGTAAGGTTTGATTTCTCCATGCCATGCTGTTTATATTCATAGCTAGGAAGTATAGGGAGAGGGTGGGGGTGTTTTGCCAGTTTGTTTATTTAATTTTTTGTTTTCTCTTTTATGAATAAAGAAAAAGAAATCATGCATCAATAAAAAGTCTATTTTTGTACTGATCAGAATTTTAATCAGATGCATAGTAGGACCAGTGTCATACAAAAAGCTACTAACGCTTAACACAAAGGGGCATATCCAGCAGTGAATCTGAAGAAAAACTGTCTTTTAAAAATCTCATAATAGGACAAAAATTAAAAGCTGGCCCAGAATTTCAAGTATACAATAAGTAAAAGCCAGATAATCTGAAGAAGCTTGGCTCCACTTCAGTATCTAAAGTCAAAGATAACAAAGATTCCAGCTCCAAAAAAAAAAGATTTATTTAAAATTCAGCCCACACTGTGACTGAGTAGTTTTCTAGTAGGAGGAATATAAACACACCTAATATGAAAATGAAAGGCCTGCTCGACCAGAGTGGCAGATTCTCAGATGGTATTAATTGGCACATCTGCTTATTGTGATCTAAACTGGCTTGAGTTTGGACCAGATCTTTCATTAACATTTACAAGAGATTACTTGCAATTACATTCTATTCTCCCTCTGTGTACCGAAGCCACAATGTCAGAGTATAATCCAGAATCTTAAACATAAACATGGAAGAGTGAAAACTAGGTTTTTCTCTTTTTTCATGGTCTGCCATTTACTAGCTGAGAACCCTTTGCTGTTTCCTATGTCCTTTTCTGACTTGGATCAAAGCAAATGGCAGCTGGTTTCAAGCAACACAACTGAATACTCAAAAAAAGTTTTGCAGAAACTCAAAAAAGATGGGGATGGTTTTAAACCCCATGGTCTATACACCAGAATGTGATGCTACCTGTAGCAAAACTCTAATTTTGCCAACTGTTTCCTTTCTTCCATCAGGAAAATTCAAGAAAATTCACTTCAGCTTTGGTAAATTCAGCAAATAATCTGGCTTGGCCTGAGCTGCCAGAACACAGTTCACGGTGCCTGAGAGATAAAATCCAGAGAAGGCACTCTGCCCAGGAAGAATCAGCCAACTTCATTTAGACAAAAGTAGCATATATTTGAGTAAATTTAATCAAAAAACAAAAAAAAAACTCAAAACCCAATAACAAATAGCCAAACCCCCCAAAATACAAACAAGCAAACAAATACTCCCCAAAATGTTTTGACAATCTGTGAGTTAAAATCTGAGTTTAAACTTGTTTTGCCCCATAAAACAGTCAATTTGAGGTCAAAATTGCTGAAATGGACATTCTTTGTGTGACCAACCTATTTTATAACACCTTCATTGATAAATCATTAAAAGATACTCTAGGGACACCAGCACCTTGATTCTGCCAGTTTCAACTTCAGTTTGCCCTTAGTAAATGTTTCTTTGAAATAAAACCAAAACTGCGTAACTCAGTACTAACATAGTACCTCCAACCACACATTCCATGCTTGGAACCATACAGGCACATCTAAAACTTAAGTAACTAACTATTACATATTTATATTTTTCTAGCATCAGTTTTGTTCAGTCTGAAAAGCAGGTCTTTGGATTTGTTATTTATCATCGTCTTAGCACTGATTGGTTTTTGTTGACATGTTTACATAGGAAGCATAATTAATTTCGTAGATTTTCCCAGGGCACTCAGTCTTCACAACTAAAGTGACAGAAATGTTAAAAATTATCTTAAGAGTAAAGTAAGGTTTTCTTCCAGTTGCATAATACCAATTTTAATTATTTCAAGAATGTTCCTTGGCTTGTAATAAAGCATTACAGTAAAATATAAACTGCTTTGAGAATAAAGACTATTGTGATCTTTTCCAAATAAGAAACTACATTTCAACTCAGTAGGCAATGGGGAATGTAGCTTCCAAAATAATACACTAGAAGGTGTTCTCACTGTATGTTTAACATCCAGGGATGTGCCTAATGCATTTATTTGTAGGGTGGTTGTCAAATACCTGTTTTCCTCTAATTCATGTTTGTTGACAATACTCATAATCACAATCCCAAAATTTATTTAAGCATTTAAAATTATTAAATAAATATTTATCTGAGGGTAGTGATATAAAGGCAATGTTTTCAGGAAGAGGTCATAATTTTCATTTCCCACTAACCAGAACTAGGAAAATTGTTTTCAGGGAAAATTGATCTGATTAACTGAATTATGTAAACAAACCATTTGAAAGCAAAAGTATTCGATGAGGAGAGAGGAACATGTGCAGAGCATTTATGTTTGTTTTGTCTGACCTTAGTGTTATTTGACAGGCACTGACATGGCACTCTTAGCACTATGTAGATGCAACGTGGACTATTTCTGCATTTGTCCTCCATAATATTTCCTATGCCTAGTACAAAAATCTAGTTTGTGACTATAAAACGGCCTTTATCTAATAAAAAAGTCCTATCAGACACAGATTTTGTGTGGCCAAATTTCACCCATTATTTGAATGATCCAAACAGTATTATTATAGCTGATCTAAATTAAATTGTATGGAATTCAATTTCCGGTAGCATAACACAGCATGATTTTCTAATTTTAATAATGAGAAATGACACATTTTAATTAGAGAATAATTAAAACCCCCTCCTTTTAAAGTACTGAATACAAAAAGGCAATTGAGAACCTTGTATCTGACGGAGAAGCACTCAGGCTGGAACCATCCATAGACCTCTGGAAGCTAGGGCTGATCTGGCTGCGTGCTGTTGAAAGCTGATTAGCAGGAGGTGAAAGAGGTCCCAGCTGTTGAACTGTCATGGGATTGCTGGTGACTATTGCATTGTTGCCGCTGCCTTTTCCAATGGACTTGAGCTTGTGCCCATAATCAAGACCTCCTAAAGTAAACACAGCAGGTCAGTATTTATCTCTCATGAACCTCTGATGGGGCACAGAACTCACATCACTTTGCAAAGTCCGAAAAATAATGGGAATCCTCAGATGTGAGGGCAAAGCAGGGGACCAGTAGAATAATTTTGCAAACTTCTCAATACATAAAAAGCAATATTCTACAGGGGAAGTAATAAATTATGCATGTGTAAAACATGTGCTGAAGTACATAAACTAAAGACCAGGCATCATGGAAAAACCTCAGAAAAAGCACCAGGTGGAAGAGCAGCCCTCAGCTGAGGGACAGCTTTTTATGAAGAAGGCAGGAAGAGAGAGCCCAAGGAAGCTGCCAGAACATCACCACGCCCCAAATCTTACCAAACCGCACAGCTCCAGGCTGCTGCAAGCCCTTCCATCATTCCTACCGCTAGCCATGTAAAAATGAGCAAGGGCAGCACCAATACGCACGCAGACTGCAACGCTAGCTGCACAGTTTCACCAACAGTAGAGACTTACAGCTGGAACCCAGCACTCCTCAGAGGTCCAGGTAGAGGAATCTGAGCTGAATCAAACTGAGAGGCATTCTAGACTTCCTTTAAAGGCTTCAGTCTGCTCTTAATCACTGCTGCCATGTCTCAAACTGACAGCTATTGCACTGTAGCACAAAAGGTAGCTGGCCAGTGGGACATACCTTCAAGATGCCCAGTACTTTGTGCTGTGATTTAGGTCACAGATGGTGGTTTACAAGATTGCCTTCATTAAAACACATTGAGATTAGAAAGTTAAAATGCAGGTCATAATATGGAAGTTGTTGGATATCTAGCAATTCTCATCACAGCTGGAAATTAATAATTAGACAATTCACATTTCTAGCTGTTTCCCTGTGTTCAGAATGCTTCACAAAGCAGAATAGCAACATCAGGACAAACAGTGAAAAGTACTTCAATGTAAACTATTTCCCTAAATTAAATCTACTTTTGACATGGTTGTACAACTCATACAAGTTTTTCTCCAGGTTCCTCAAATGAGTTGTGGACTGCAGAAAGAAGTAAGGCATTTGTGGCCCTCCCAGTCAAAGGAAGAAAATCCAAATCCTTCAATCCCCTCCAGATCAAATAGTTCCAAGGACAAGCACATAAAGAGAACCCCTTGTTCTGCACACAATTCCACTGTGGACACCAGAACAAAGCATTTAAGCTCTTGTAGGATTATTACCTGTTCCCACTACAGATGTTCAATTAAATCACAAGAAAAAGAGAAGGCATTTTAATTTCTTTCCTATGAAGCAGGAACATTTGTATTTTGAACTCCTAAAGCTGAACCAGTGTGCTACTTGCAGTTCATTTTATAATGTTACAGAGAATTACACTGAAACCAGTATTGCCAAATATTAGGCAAAAATGTAAGTTGCATCTAATAATAACATGAACACTACTCTTAGCAAAAAGCTGAATGGGGTGAAAAAAATTTACACGCCCCATTCACACTATAAAAATATATAATACTGCATAATATGCCTATATGTGTGCATATCACAAATGTTCAGTTAACTACTTTTCAGAAAAAGTAGTTGACTGTGCTTTTAGTATGTAGAACCAAAGACTTTCTGCAGCAAATGACAGAAGTGTGCTATAACAACATAGGAAATTCAGCTGGTTTTGACACTGAAATATGGTTGTAATGCTTGCAGAGTATATATATATATGTATAAAACACTTAATAAGACATAAACCTACTATTTAGCATTGAGAAAATATACCAAATATATACTGATCCTTTCCTGGATGACACCATTAACACCCTACACTTAAAAGCCACTTCAAACAAACTTCGACAGTAACAATAGTATCTACTTTATCATATCAGGAAATTGAAAGGCTGTGCATTTGTCAGATTTCCATTAGAAAAAGGCCATAGGTCACTTCAAATAAAAATCTGCAACCAGACAGTGAAATTGCTACTTATTCATGATTAAACCTGAGTGGCTTGACACTTGCATGTCAGAAAAAAAAAAAACAAATCCCAACAGCAAAATCAGGAAAGGGAGTAGTGCCAAACCAGTACTGTTAAATACAGAAAGTTGCATCCCCAATGCATCCTGGTTTCCCTTCCAGTTACAGGGTCTGATATTATTATCTGTGTATAAACAGAGCCTCAGGAATGCCAACAGCAGGTAAGACAATTTGTTGTGTTATGGTAAGGACAATGGCCAAAAATGGCCTGGTTACTAGTCATTGAAAGGAAAACATCAGAAATTAAGTACTTTGGAGAGACCGTATTACTGGAATTATAAACAAAGGTAATGCAAGGCTCTAGTCCTCATGAACATTTGCCTGGATATTTCTCTGATGCAGAAACAGAAGCAAAAGGTTTTGCTCTTTTTACCATTGACAAACATTTGCTGTTATGAGGAAAAATAGCAATTCTTCCACTTAAAAGAGGGTGGAGGAGATTATCATGGAAGAATAAATCATCAACTCCCAACACTGAGAATGCAAAGTAAAAGACTGCTGCTGTGAACAGCAAAGTCATAACATTTCATCAGCTCCTTCATATAGGCGTAAATGTGTCAAAAGACCATCATTAGTACCTTGTCTGTGCCCTGCAGGTCACTGAACAGTATCAATTTGATCAGAATCAAGCAGCAGCATACAATCCCACACATGCTGAACTAAGTCTGAGCACAAGACGGGAAGCTTACGCTGACTTCAAGCCTGCTACCAAAGCACAGACCACATCTGATCTAACATAAACGGGTGCAATGTGGGCCTCTGACCTGTCGAGAGCCTGCTGCTACAAGGCAAGCTGCTAGAATGTCTTCAAAAGCTCTGGATAACTGTGAACTGTCAGAATGTCTGTGTCCAACATCAGCATTTGGCATCACATACCCACAGTGCCAGAGCAGTCCTCGGTCCAGGTTTCCTGTATCATTGTCCCAAAGCCTGAAAATCTCAGCACAGTGAAAGGACAGTCAGGAATTCCTTAATGCCTTGAATCTAGATCAGTTGAGATAAACAGGAAACTCTCTGGAGGATATCACTGCGTTTTAAATGATGCTGTAGATTCTAAGAAAAATATATGAAGATAATATTTTAAACAAGCAAGAAAAGTAATTTCTTTTCTTTTATACTAGGGTATAAATCAGGGAACAAAAAAGCAAAAAAGGCAACAATAACTCAGGAGGCGGAATCAGTCCTGCAGTAGCTCACATTAAGACTTAGAGCTGACTAGAGCAAGTTCTTTATTCCAAATAAATATATTACACAGAAATCAAAGGTGCTCTTTATCAATAAATAACAGTAATAGTTAACAAGTAGAAACAGTAAAAATATTTTATGGAAATATTTTAATCCATTCACTTCCTCATTCATTAGCCTGCCTATTTTCCCTGTTTATTCTCCACAGTTGGTTAATAGCTAAGCTTCACTCAACCTTGAAATGCAAAATTATTTCACTGCAATCTTCTGAAGAACATTCAAAGAATGTAGAAAGATATAACTATCTTAGATAGAGAACTTTAGATGAGATTTTCTCAATTTATATAATTCCCTTACTTTTTGGAGACAGAGTCCAATATGAAATTAGTTTCGTTTAAATACCATTTTCTTTTATCATATATTGATCGAAAACCAACCAATTTCTTTGTCTACTTCACCATGTCAACAGCAGTAATTTGTTAATTCTGCCAAGTAACTCTGGTTAAAAAAAATGAATCTACTTCACCAAACCTTTGAAATTGTAAACTATGCTTCCCATATATAAATCATAGTCAACAAAAACATATAAAAGCAAAACCAGTTTTAATTGTTAGGTGTTCTGAAACACACTACATGCATACTGAATACATAACACCAGATCAAATTCAATCATCTCTTAGATTAACAAATTCTGTGGTTACTGAACTAATCAGTATGAAACAATGATATTAAAGTGGTCTGAAAACCTATCCCTTGTTACTGTTAGAATAACAGCTAGAAATAAAAGAATTGCAACAAAGGAGCAAAAATTAATTTCCTGTGGGGATTTTCTGTGTCCAGGTACACAGCAAATGTACACATTAAGAGCTTTGGAGTGGTCAGTTTTAATGTTTCCTGTGTATTGGGCTTCCAGTCTTGTTTGTGTGGACTCTATACATCAAAATGGAGAGAAAAGGGCACACCCAAAAAAAAAGCATATTGTAAGACAACAAATATGGAAGAGGACAGGGACCAGAGGAATAAGGCGGACAGTGTGAATGTATTCTTCACATAAATTAAAGTCACCAAGACTTTTTGAAACCAAATTTGGCCTTTTTTCCCAGCAGCTTTAATCTTCCGGATGTTGCAGCCCCCAGCTACCACACACATCTTTTCTGAGTGTCACCATACCTGCAGGGTTATTGACACCCTATTTGGAGCAGGCGGCTTCACAGCAGCTGCTGACTGAGCAAACTCAAATGTTTGCATAGAAGACTTGCTTCCTGAGGGTGACATCCCAGTCCCTCTCACCTTGAGCCTGCCAAAGTTTTCAGGCTTCCCCTGCAGCACTTTTAGTTGCATTATTAATGACTACTAGAGGGCCAGCACTTGTCCCTTTGTCCTTAAACTAAATGGCCACATTTCTATTGTTTCTACAGCCATAGTAGACAGAGACGCTAGCTACAGGGCAGTGGATATTGGACCCCTTTAAACCCCCTTTAAATGTGTTACACTGGAGCTTCAAATGGGAACAAATATATTTTAAAAAGGCAGGATAGAGATAATGCTGTCATTTGCTCCTATGACCATATGATTATACAAAGTCTTTGCCGATTTGGAAATCTGGGCTTCTTCAAACTCATATCATACCCTGCATCCAAATCTTTTTGGAAGACCTTGAGGTTTTTAGGTAAACTACACAAAAATTCAGTCACAAGTACATGAGCTTTTTTTATAGCATGCAAGCTGGAGTTTTTCAGAGTATAAGTAAATTATTAAACTATGACTCAAAAAGTTGCTGAATTATCATTTGTGTTGCAAGTCTTACAAAATATCATAGTTTCTCAATTACAGTACACTACAGAGACACATCATGTTAGTGAAACAGTGATTCTTAGCTTTTATGATCTTCAAAAACAAAAACAAAATAAAAAATCAAGAATTTGTAGTTAGAGAGAAAATTCTGAAATTTAGATCTTAAAAGCTCAGTTTTAACATCATGGTTATGATCATAGCTTAGGGTTTTCTTAACATAATTAGCAATGACTTTTTAGTAACAAATTTTCTCCAAATCCTCTGGCAGGGTCCACTCTGAGCACTGAGTTAGACAGACCACTAATCTGACTAGCACTGGATATTCCCATGTTCCCAACTATTTACAGAGCCTTAATCCTTACAATCAATAAATATAATCTCAAGAAAATACACTAAACAGAATTATATGATGGCATGGTACTAAGAGAAGGTACTGTGTATGCACTTAAAAGATTCTTCATGCTTAGAATCTTGCAAAGGCAGTTTTTTCATTATCACAGTGCACTTGGTAAATTAACTTGCACTAATTTCCAATGTTATTTGCCATTCACTGTATGAAGTAATCAAGCATGTACTTTAAGCAACTGTACTGTGAGACAAAAGAGACTGACAAAGCACAATGAAAAACAATGTCTCCCTTCAACTGGAACCAAGGTAAAAAATTATCCAGAACTGACCAGTGAAAACAATACCTCACTGGTGATTAACTGAGCGGGTTTAGAGCAGACAGCAATGAGATCACCTACTTCTATGGAACACTTTAACCATGAAACTTAAACAAATGAAAACAGTGGTCTTGTAATGACTAAACTAAGAATATATTATGAAACAGTCAGGTTCAGGAAACTTCCAGGAAAGAACAGACATAGTAAAACAAAGATGTTCAATTAGATCTACAGACACCTGTAGTATCTCAGACTAATTTTGAATCGGTTTTATTTATATCAGGAAGACCTATCACTTACTAAAAGTTACTTTGAAAGCTACTTTGTTTTCCTATTTTGCATAAAATGTAAGAAGTTATCAGTTAACTAGTGCACACACAAGTTAATGTTTAACTGAACTAAAATAAAAATGTTTTAGCTGCAATGGGTAACTCCCTATTTGTTATCAGTAACATTAGATGACTTCTGCTTTTGTCCTTATTAGGATAATATGGTATGTGCTCTTCTATTGCAGAAAACTTACAGCTTTACACCTTTGGTTTGTGCTGCTCCTTCTCCATAGCATTAGTAACCAGTCTCTATTTACAAAACTTAGCCTGACCATTTAGCTTGTATTTCTGAAATATTAATACATTGTCCAGGCCTCATAATCAAATAACTGGTATAAATCAAGAGAAACTCCACTAGCAGTGCAATATATTAATCTAATGGCGAATAATATCAGGTGAACAACACCCAAGAAGTTTCATATTTTAAATTTCAATATTGGCCAGCTTCTTAAAATACCACTACAATATAGACAGGGAGAAGAGCATTATTATAATCAAAATGGAAATTTACAGATACTTGAAAGAACAGAAGGGAATTGTATTGGAATGAGAGATAAGACCTTCCAGGTCCAGTGCCACTGGGTAATTACAGCCCGAATCTGATCTGAATAAACACAGAGCATATATCAGCATGTGTGTGAGAGCACAGATTAAAATTTCACTTACATGTGGCATTACTTCAGGAGCAAATAAAAAGTAATATTGCTAAAACTCCCTCATATATTATAAAGTATAGGACTCAAATGAAATCAATAGGGAAACACTTTGCCCAGTGTTTATACAGTGTCACAGTCATCCACAAAATAAGTGAATTGATTCCAGCAATTTTGTTGGAATACTTCTTTGTTGATACCATCTGATTGCAATGCAGCTAACTATGGAGGGGCAATAAGAAAACATTCTATAAAAAATAATTCTCTGTACTGTGTAACACTTCATCTGCCACAACAACTTCTAGCACTCTTCAACCTTCACTGCACATCTGTGATTTCTTTCATGTCAGAAATACATTCTTGGAATATTTTCCATTAATTCCTGATTTTTTTTCCCTCAATTTTAATTAAAACATGTTCAAATATCTTCTGTTATCTGAATGTTCTTAGTGTTTTTGAAAATACCACGTAGGAACTTTGCTATCTATAACTCTGGGCACACGGAGATCCATTACTCGAAAGACCTTATCATTCCATGTATCAAAGCACATCAGCACAGCAATGTACCCTCCGTTCAGACAGTAATTTCTGATTTCTTTCTGTGTTCACTGGACTGCTATCCATCTTTCCTGTGGCACACCTTATGCACACTTCTCCTGCCAGCCTGCCCACATGGACAGTGAGCAACGGGAAGAGGATGCTCCTTCCTCCAGGCCCCAGGCAAAGGGAAGATCTCCTTTACCCACGTAGAAATGGGGATGCAGCAGAGCACCAGGAGTAAGGGGACAGACTCAGCAGATCAAAGCTGCCTTAGCTCCAATGCTCTACAACAACATCCTCCAAGGAAAACCTGCCACCATCTGTGCAGGAGCCCTGAGCAGAGGAGAGAGGAGCAAGGAGATTGCTTTCTGCCTCCAGCATAGGCCAGGTCTCAGTCTTTGTCACATCATACACAGAGCCAGTCTGTGCTGCACACCATGATCCAGCAATAGTATGAGTTCTGCCAATAAAGCAGGCAATAAATGTGTTGTTTAATATTAAAATGTAATCCCATGGGAGGCTCCCTTTCTAAATCTTTACAGATAATCCAAGGCATTTGACTGCTGTTTCTCAGAAAAGCATCTTTCCTCCTTTAAGAGACCAAAACATACAAGAACAGGGGAAAAAAAAAGAAAAAAAAGGATAAATGCCAACCTGTTGAATAGTGATACACATTTAGAACAGGTGACAAATGTTAACATGGAAATAACTTCAGAAACTACAGTATTGAAGCAGGAATTTAAGTAACTTGCAGTCATGTTAGTTTTTGTTTCTCAGATGAAGTCAACCGTTCAAGGACACTACAACATAATTTTTCAAGCAGCATTGTCCCTGAGATTTTGAGCAGTACATTTTTTTCTTTCCTCACACAGAAAACAAGATACCGTTTAAAGTTGTTTCTCCTAAAAGATAAGAATGTTATCCTAGTTGTCAGTTTAACCAGGCAGAAATAATAAGTATACAGCCCACATAACATACATATTCGAAGAAGCTTTATACTCAGTTAATTAGTTTTACTATTGCTTGCATGGTTCATTTAAAACTTTCATGCTTCATTAAATATCAATGCATTTTATCACCTCAGAAAAACTTCTCAGTAAAAATACAATTGTCTGTTCAAGTGATAATCTCGTTAACTAACATATACATTTCAAGCATTTCTATCAGACACCAGCAAAGTCTGAATTGCTACAGCAGCAATATCTCAAACCATTTTGCAAATTTCTTTCCACACACAATGCAAAGATTTTTTTCTGCTGAAGCAAAAGTACTTTGTCAAGAAAAAGAAAAGTATTTTGACACATTATTTTCATCATTAAAAAAGTTCCTACAATGATCTTTTGCTGTTCCAGCAATCAGCAGCAAACTTCACAGCAATCAGCTCAAACATACCATGTATTCAGTAATTGTAATTGTCTTGCCAAAAGTCCTTAATTCATAAAGTCAGAAAGTCATGTCCTTAAGGAAACATAAAGATCAATAAAACTAATAGTTACAAGTATGTAGAAGCCAAAAGCCAAGTTCAACTCATAAAACAAACTCCTGTGGTTAAGAGAACGTCTTTCCTACCAGAAAGGTTTACTTACTTATGCATGGTATGAATTTTCTCCACTCAGGATATAGGAATACCTCAGAGCTGCTTGGAAGAACATTTTCTAGACTGAGAAATTAGTTCTTATAAGTCCACCTTAATGATTACCACAAATTCTCTGGAAATTTCTACTACTATCTTCACATGCAATATTGCTCTATGAAATATACGTCCAGTAACATACATTGCAATAAGAGAATGACAGTGGTTCTTATTATTTAAATTGACTTTTAGAGGAGGCTACTATCAGCATCGTCATGGTCTGAACAAAACTTTCTACTTGTCTTGCCACCTTAGCTCTTCATGTCAATGAGAGGCAAACCCTGGGAAAATTACACAAACAGCCACAAGTAGTTAAAATCTGTATTGGCACTACACGCTTCCACTCCTCTCAAAGCTTTAGACATTTTTCTTTCAATTTTATTCTTTATTCCTTATTCTTTTCATCAGCCCAAGGCATACTAATTAATTGGAGTTTCCCAGGTCTTTTGTAGCTATGACCAAAAAGAAAAGACCAAAAGAAAGCTTGTTTCATCTTTTTAAAGTGAGTCCATCTACCTTCCACAAAGCCAAGCTAATAAGAAGGAGGATTAAGGCCAATTGAATGGTTTAGGCCCCTAAATACCAGTCCTGCTCCTGCCCTTAGCCGTCATCCTTGCCAAAATTGATTTACAGAGAATGACATCTTAACCACAGCTATTATTTTGCGAAGAGGAGGCTGCCGTGTTGGCAGGGTTTGGCAGCCAAAGTTGGCTACTGACTAAGGTCTGAGGTAAAGACACAGGAAACCACACTGGTATCCCAATGCAATGGTGTCTGCAAGGGCCATCTGAACAGCGGAAAGAAGTGCTCACAGACAAAGGCATAAAAAAGGCAAGTGTTTGCGTGCTCTGCTGGGCTGAGTACCTTTGGTAAAAGGTGGGAACCCACACAAGTGTCCTGGTGGACAGTGAAATCTTTTTAAGAAGCTGGTCAACCCAACTGTGTATCCCTCCTCCGTACCTCTAAAAAAATCAAGTGGTACCCATCTTGATATTCATTTGAGGGAGAGAATGTGCTAAATAGGTAAGACTAAAATATTCAAAATGGTTCGTGTGATTTTTGAGGACTTCATCCTAGTGGATTTCAGTGAAGTTAAATTCACAAGTACATAACTAATTTTTTACAAACAGAACCTGGCCTTAGGAGCTACTTAGGTAATTTTTCAAACTTCTTTCATATGCAAGTGTTCATGTATTCTTCACAAAATTTAGTGTGTGGTTTTTTTAGTACTCTGGGGTGATTTTCATTAAATTGCAGGGATTTGATTCCTGCAACTCAGGGACTGCAATTCCCTTAAGTCAATGTGAATGGGATATAAATATCTTACAGTCAGCTGTCATTGTATTCCAATAACACTGAAATTCACATTCTACTCTACAGTTCATGAAATTTTATGTTAAAAAACCTGTTTGCTTTTGAAGTACTTACTATGCATACTGCATGATAAAAATGCAAAGCAAAGCCCATTTCACTTCCAAAAGGCTACAGAAGATTACATCAGGCCAACAGAAAAGACTTAAAGTCTTCATAATTTAAGAAAAGACACTGACCAAAACAATTGTTATAGTATTTTACCTCTTACGAGGTTAGGTTCTCTTCCTCAAACAACACTCAAGAATCAAGTCTGCATGGGCAGGCTGAGTGAAGAAAGAGTAGGTGTTTGCAGCCTGAGTTTGAGAGAGTTTTCGTTGCCCAGATGTCGTCAGTTGCTGGCCAACAGATGCCTGCCCATCTCGTCTCTCCCCCTGCACCCACAACAGCACAGATAGCACAGGAGAAGAAAAGATGGGAAAACCTCCTGGGTCAAGATAAGGACAGTTTAATAAAAAAGGCAAAAACTCATGCAGAGGCAAAGCAAAATAAGAAACAGATTCACTACTTCCCTTTGACAGTCCAGCCACTTCCACAGTGCAGCAGTCGCTCAGTAAGATAAATGCCATCATCACAAATGTCCCTATATCCTCCTCGTTCCCTTCAGCTTTCATAACTGAGCACATCATAGCGTATGGAACATCCCTTTGGTCCGCTGGGGTCAGCTGTTTGGGTTGTGTTCCCTCCCAGCCTCTTGCACATCCCCTTCCTAGTGGCCTTTGTTTTGGTGGGGTGACGAAGAGAAAACCTTGACACTGCAAGCACTGCTTATCAAGAACCAAAACACTGGTGTGTTATCACTGGGTTGTTATCAAGACTGTCTCGCCAAAAATGCAAACCACAGCACTGTATGGGCTGCTATGAAGAAAGTGAACTGCATCCAAACAGATGCAGTATACTTCCTGTGAAAAATCCCAAATGTCAGAAAACTGCTCTGTGAAAGAAAAATATGCGGGGAACCAGATCAATGGGATAGGGAGGAGAAGCAAGTCCCAGTGAATGTCCAGACTTCAGGCATCACTGCAGAACTGGAATTTACTTCTAAGAACATTATCACGTTGAAAAGAGAATGTTCTCCCACTGTGATTTTAGTTTAAAATGTATGAGAAAATGGAAAATTAAACATTGAATAGGTATTAAATACTCCATTTTCCATTGAAATAATATAGTTGTAGGATGTCACAAGACTTACCTCTTCAGGAAAGAAAGTCACTCATTTTAAAACCATGGATATCTTACTGGTTTCAGAAAACACCAAGAATTTTGAATATGAATACTTTCATTTTATTCACTCTGAATAATTAAAAGCCAATTTCTGTTTTCATCACACAAAGGTTGTTGCTCTTTTAATAAGCAGGCGTTCCTTCAAAAGGCTGTTTTGGCCTGAGAAACCCAGGAAATGAGGAATCCTGAAGGCTCAGCCAAAGAAAAGTCTAGAGTTGTGCTTTTGCCCCTATATGTGTATGCATTAGGTAGTGAAACATGCTTATGTGATTAAATACAATATTATTTTGTTTCCTGTGCATCCGCAGTAGTACCTAGCTATAATACCTAATGAGAAACAATAACATCACTACTGTAGCGGTGAGGCTGATTGTGTTGTGTTTCTGTTTGTGGAATGAGTTTTTTTTAAAAAAACCCTACAGTTCTTAAAATGAACGACTCATAAACAGGTATCCATAAAATCTGACATTTTCATGACTGCATTTTGATTTCCACCATGTTTTCTATTCATCTAGTCCTGCTGTGGTCATCCCAAAATTTTTAAGCAGATTGCCACCATGTCTTTCAAAAGGCTGCAGCTAAGGGACAGAAAAAAGCCATCAATATTTTAAAGGTTATCCATGGGCTAAAGAAGGGTGCTCACTGAACATACTATGCAATTTTGTCCCAGTCTTACTCAATGTGTTTATCAACAACCTGGACAAAGGGATTGAATCAGCAAGTTTACTGATGATACGAAACTGAGGAGAGTGGCTGATACAGCTGAAGGCTGCGCTGCCATTCTGTGGGACCTTGATAGGTTGGAGAACTGGGCAGAGGGAATCAAATCCAACAGAGGCACGTGTAGGGTCCTGCACCTGGGGAGGTGTAACCCCAGGTACCAGTAACAGGCTGGGGGCTGAGAAGGATCTGGGTACCTGAGTGACAATCACTAGCTGACCATGGACCAACAATGTCCTTGCGGCCAGGAAAGCCAACAGTATCCTGGGGTGCATTAGGAAGAGCGTTGCCAGCAGATGCCATCACAGGGAGGTGATCCTGTCCCTCTGCTCAGGCTTAGTGAGGACACACCTGGAGTGCTGTGCCCAGTTTGGGCTCCTCAGGACAAGAGAGACACAGAGCTGGTCAGTACAGGAGAGACATGAAGAGGGTCCAGCAGAGCTCACAAAGATGATGAGGGGTCTGGAGCATCTCTCTTATGAGGAGTGACTGTGGGAGCTGGGCCTGTTTAGTCTAGAGAAGAGAAAATAGAGGGAGGATCTCAGTGAGACAAGTATCTCCAAGGCAGGTGTCAAGAGGATGGTGGCAGACTCTTTTCAGTGGTGCACAGCAAGAGGATGAGGAGCAACAGCCTTAAACTAAAACACGAGTTCCACCTCAGCATGAGGGTGGCAGAACAGCGGAACAGGCTGCCCTGGGAGGTCGTAGAGTCTCCCTCTCTGGAGATATTTAAAACTAACCTGGACATGTTGGCAGGGTAGAGTTGGACTAAATGACCCCTTCAAAGCCTAAATTCCCAAGATCCCTTCCAAGCCTAAAAATTCTGTGGTTCTAGGTTCTTTGGGATATTAGTTTGAAAAAGTACAGTGTGGTTGGCCAAATGGATAAACAGCCCAACAACCTGACCATGTGCAGGTATGTAAATCCTTGGGAACGGGCCATCTCGCATCAATAAAGGTGTGTAAATTCTTAATTTATAGGACTGGATCACAGCTATGATCAGAATAAACCTACACATTTCAATTAAATCATATAAATCTCAATAGTCACACTCCAGTTTTCTATTTTACAGAAACAATAAAAGATGCTTTATTGTGAGCATTTTTGTTAGGACCAGAACTTAGCCCCTGGTTTCCAGTTTACAAGTCTTTAAAAATAAATTCTTTATCTATGAATTTTTTAAAAGAAAGAAATCTTGGTCTAGTTATAACATGCTAGGTAGTCACAAAAGTAAAAATGAGATTATTATCATTATGTTGAATGTTCAACCGCCTTGCAAAAGATTCCAATATCCAATTTAAGAGACTCATTTTAGAGATCTGTGGGTAAAGAACTATTCAAATCATCCAGTTTGACCATTAATGAACTTATAGGTTAGTATATGGTGAGGGAATTCACGAGAGCAATCATGTGGAAAGAAACTGCTCACGACTACTATTTGTTCTTGTTTTGCAGCACTTTTTTTTAGTACAATCAATGTGGATTCCTCCTTTCTGGTTTAACACACTACAAAGCTTTTTAAATGTCCTCAGAGACTGATGAATTCATAATCTTTCTTCAATCAGAATCCCTAAAACTGAATATACAAAGAAATGCAAAGTAAAGATCACCAAAAAAATCCATTGTTATTGCCTGCACAGAATCGATGTCCTGATATTTGCTATATGACTGTACCAAAAGTAGGCTAATTTCTGGAGCTCTTTAAAGAGCATTTTTATTAGTCAAGAATAGACATATATTTTTCTCATATTCTTAAATACTCCCAATTCTACTTATAAATCAACACCTCCCAATAAAAGACAAATTTATAAAAATCATGTGTGAGGAAAAAAGTTAAAGACCGCACTAAACATATTCTTCACCATATTAAAACACTAGGTTGTAAGCATACATGTTTTTTCCCCTTGATGCTTTTGTTGAGTTACTTATTACACATAAAAGGAGTGATAGAAAGCAGTGCATGCCTCAAATGGTATTAGTGACTTGACATTCATCAACATTTTTTAACCACAGAGCTGTCTGTAAGTGTACTCATGCGCATTTTCTTTTCACAGTCAAGCCAAGACAGACTGGTAAGGGTACTGAGAGGACCCTGCTTGCCCTCCACCCGCAACACCAACACTGAGTTCATGTTCATCAGCTGGCAATGTGAGAATACCAAGATCAGGGTGTTTCAGCTACCCTCTGCAGTGTAAGAACCCAACGAAATGTTACCATAATGTCTACAACAGCAGGGAGCTTGCTCAGTCCAGCTCCCAACCTACAGCCACTCACTATACCTGCACTGCACTCAGTCCCCACCTCTGCTTCTGTAAATGTGAAGTGAGATTTGCAAAAAGTGCCAGTAAACTTTTTAATTTACCTACACTCCATTAAGATCTCAGGATCAGAGAAAGCACAACCATTTCTGAAGGGTTAAAAACAAGGAGTACCAGACTAACAGTTATTTTCCTCTCAGGGAGGCAGCAACAGGACAATGCCCACTGCAAGGCTGACCCTACAGTGTAGGTCCAGAAAAAGGCAGACAACAGTGAAGTAAGAGTAAAGAAAATAAAGTGAATGAGAACTGCATCTGCCTAGTGAAACCTGTGAACTCTGAGGCACAATGCTTCCCAGGTTTCTCCTTCAGGAAGAACAGCTTTGCAGAACTTCTCAAGTAACCTGAATGTCATTTACACAGATTTGGTCCTCAGCGTTCCACTTGGCTTGTAGCAGGGCAATTAGCAGCATATTCCCTTTGTCCAGCTGGCAGAATTATACTATGCTTAAGTAAACATGGGGCATGTACACTTTGTTCTCCCTCTTCCTCCCACAGGTATCCCTTCACAGACTTCCAGCTCTGACACACAAACAATTTCAATTAGTATCGGTCAAAGGCAAAGTAACGAAATGTGCATGAACAAAACATATTACCTTCTTGTGCAAGAAGACTTCAGTCATTCACATGGCAGACATTTCACACTGCAGCTCTACCTGCTCTGTACGTATGCCTTTCTGTATATAAAGTATGTATTTTTAACACTAGAACATTGTTGCTTATCGTGAGGGCTGTCACAGTAGGTCTTCATCACTCTATAAAAAATTGGAGACTCAGAGGGGTTTCGAACATTGTTTTGAAAAGTCTAAAAATAAAAGGTAGCAATGATGGGGAAATAACTAGAACACAACGAGGATGGTAAAAGATGGGCTGGAAACACAACTATAATCACTGAGAGATGAAAAGCAAAAGTTACACTTATTACTGCCCTCCACCGTATTTAATTTCACTGCAACTGTTAAAGGACCACTTTTAAAGCACCCAAAAGTGCTTCTGTCAAGCACTATCAGTTTGGGGAAATGATAGTACTAACCTGAGTCTTTACTGAGTTATGCCTGTCACAAGCATTAATTTAGATTTGGTACTTCCACATTCAATTACAGGCTTAATACAAAGAATCAAGTTGTAAAATTTTAATAAGACTCAGCAGCATGAAAATGTTTGAAATATTTATCAAGACTCATAGACCAGATCCATTTCAGACAAAAAGACACACACAGAAGGCATGTGACAGATATTGGAGAGGTATGGCCACAGGTACCGTGGAGACAGTAAGACACTTCTGTAATTTGAAGCTGTATATTTTTTGTGTGGTAACAGTCACAGATTTTGGCAAATAGAGTACTAGGAAAAGCTCAGTACACCTTGAACAGGAACTGCTAGTGAGAAGGCAGCAGAACTGGAGTCAAGGGAGAAAAAGGGTAGTTTTCCACAAAAGGTAACAGACACCATTGTAATGCAGATATTTCCTTTCATGTGCCGTAGGCTGGGGGGGGAGCCAATATAAAGGGGAAAATATGGCATCTTATCCTACTGCAATACAAAAAAAAGCAGCTGATGTGGTTGTTGCTTTGGGGGTAAAGAGTATTATCACAAACACACAGCTGTAATCAGTGGCCACTTTCTTCTGGTCACAGGTTAGACAGCTACACTATTTGATTCACCTGTACATAGGAATAAAGGATATTTGCAACTTGTTTTTTGAATTTGTGCTGCATTAATCATAAGCATGTAAATTTAGGATATGAGCATATCCTACTATGTAAATAGATAATAAGCAGAAATACTGTAAATAGTTACAATGTTCACCAGGAAAATGGATGAGAATCGACTCTATGAAGCAAACTCGAAACCTTATACTGCATTAGCAGCAGCAACTGACTAATTTGAATGAAGACATCTGAATTTCAGACTGCACCTTTCACAACCAAGCACAAATGACTGAAAACACTGATTCTCAGGGTTTAATTTCAATAATTCAAAACATTTTTAAAAATGTTTGCAGTTGGAAAATCTGATGCTTTGTTATTTCTTTAACAGCTTGTTTTTCATTTTATAGAACAGTTCAAGGCTTTTGAAAAGTTTACGGAAGACAACTAGACAAAAAAAATCCTATGTACTCCTCTTATCTTTCAAAGATACTATTATATTTAGTAAGTGACTTATCTTTGGCAGTTCATAATCCAGACACAATTAGCTTTCTTTTAACACTGTTTTACCATACTAATTACAACAAAAGCTGTTCTAGGAGGAATCCCATATGACAGGATTTAATTAAAATCAAATAAATAAATCAGTTTAAACCTTTAGAATCCAATATAACGTTTTCTTCTATACATTCAACACTTCTTCAGAAACAGCCAGTATCTGCCTAGTTTTCTATTAGATTCTACAGAACTCCAGCATTTTCTAATAAAACTTCTATCACTCCTCCACAATTGCTAAAAATAAACAGCTCCAGCAACCTTTCATTCAAAGTTTTAACTTCACCTTTTGACAACAGGTTGAAGGAGAAGTTGTTACAACCTGAAAGAAATGTCTTTTCAGCTACACAGACCTACCACCTCTCCCAATGGAAGAGGTTAATTTAAAAAGTCGCTAGATTAAAAAAGAAACTAATGTTGGAGACAGGGTACATTCATGAAATACTAGATCTAACAATAAAAATGTAAAAATGCCTGTTTCCATGGCCAACAGAGGACACAGCTGTGTAGAAAGAACCTCCCGGATCATATTTTCAGAACTCTCTGAGAGAGTCCTGGGGCTTATCTTCCCACTCCCAAGACCTCATAGCCATATTTTGTCTTCAGTGCACTTTTCTAGTACTATAGTCATCAGTGTTTGTGACTGCCTGCTACAGAATGTACACAAAGGAAGGTCCTTTTCCTTTTACTAGGAGGAACACTTGTACACTGTGTTTTAGGTTTGAAGGCTTCAGCCTTTTGTCTTTCAAAGTAAATATTAAAAAAATATATTTTCCCCTTAAAAATAACAGTGCACAATGATAAGAAAATCCACAAGTCTAAATAAGTCTTTTGAATATGTGAATATTAACCAAAGCTATGGAAACAGATTTACAAACCCACACTACAAGTGAAGTCAATCACAAGTGCACAAGCTAAACTTGAATCAAGAATGGTGTTGGTAAGTAATTATATCTATATTTGAATTAGACTTTCTAATTCCAGTCCTGGGTGCCCTATGTATACTGACATGTTCATCTCCTGTGGTCCAAAAGATGATCCTTTACTTCCATTAGCCCTTAACTTTATACAGTGTAATATTTAGGAGGCAAAACCTTTCCAGTATGTGTTTCCCGTATCAGATAATATTTACTTCTGACAAAGGCAAAATTTAAAATCAATATTAATTTAGACTTATTTTTCATATTAGACTCTTCACTGGAGTTGGGCGGGTTTGGTTTTTTTCAGCACAACTGACAGAGAGAATTCTTGCAAGCCCCAAGTTTCAGTTTCTCCACCTCAATTACAGCGCACTGTACTCAGTCTCTGTATGAGCTAGTTTTTGTTTTCCATCATTGCTGCTGACATACCTGGAAGGAGCTAAGGAAGCTAAGAGGAGTGCAAAGAAGATACAAAAGAGAAGGAGAAGACACAGTTATCTGAGGTACAGGATGAACCTCCGAGGCACACATGGCACAAACATGCGGGTTTCTAGAAATGCTGGTTGGCAGAGCAGCTGTAGCGGGAAAGGAGATAGAATTGTGATGCTGGGGTCACCAGGACTTACCCACATCCCAGCTGGAAGGGACGAGTGGCCTTTGGTAATCACCACACAGAGGGCTCTGTGGAAAAGGCATGGGTGAATAGTTTTTCTGTAGCTAAATAGACACGTGCTCTGACTCATTCGTTTCTCAAGTATTTCCTTGGGCAGACTCAAAGCTGTCGCACATTTCAAACACCCAGTAAGTTTAATATCCTAGTGAGATATCTACCCTATCTAATTTCTGCACAGGACTGTCATGAGGCCAATAAAAGTTATAAAGCATTCAGCAGTTTCCATATTTAGCAAGAAAATTATTTTTCTTTTGTGAGAATGGAATTCAAAGCAGCCAAAGGAAAAAAAATTAATGGGTTTGGTCTTATGCAAGATTCTAGGCAGAGTTAGCCATTTGACTATTAATTAGACAAAGCTATTTTATGAACAAATGCTTTTGACCCCCATTCAAGTTAAGAGTAGTAGACTGGCCAAAAATTGACAGTTTCCCTGGGATTTGAATACTGCCCAGTGTTTGTGATTACAAATGAATGAATGGATGTGAAAACACAAATCTGCATAAAATTAGTTTTCTCATTTTTTATTCTCTCTTCATTAATTTTTAAGATCCATTCAATGAACCAAAAAAAATTTCATTATGACTTCTCTACCCCTTCTTCCATCTTGACACCAAAACAAGTGCAGTTAAATAACAACTCACTGCACCAAGATGCCAGAAGCAATACTCCCATGAACCCAGTAATTTCAGAGACAAATTCTCATAGCAGAAATTTCACTGTTCTCTTATTAACACACACGATGCATTCAAAAATAAGTGGCTTTTCACATGGAACTACGATGTGTAACTGTATTTTACACCAAAGAAGGGAAGTAGTTGAAAAAGGACATGCAAGTTGGGAATGATACAGACACAGCAAGAAGTCAATATAGAAAGCCACTTCTGGTGGTGCAGCAAAACTAGGGAGAATCACAGTATAGTTTAAGTGGGCAAAACCCACCAGCCTTACGCCTCTCTTGACAAAGAGTCAGGGAGCAGCATTAACCATCCCCCTGCTGATGGGCTGGCCAGGGAGGGCACATCATGGCTAACCCATCTTCTATCAGGCCTTGAGGTTCCAAGATGAACAGCATTTCTCTTATATTACTAAAAATTTTTTAAATACTGCCTCCTATTTGAAAGTCAACTAATTTTACAGCTACTTGCTTATGCAAATAAATATCCAAGCAGTCCTCTCTTAGTGCCAAAAGCATCAAAACATTCACAAGAAACAGCAGATTGTGTTGAAGATATATTTCACTAATTAATTGACATCAATGCTGGGTCAGTAGTTTTTTTACAAAAAACATTTATTTGTGAATACTGATTGACAGGCCAATTATAGTTTGGTTAGCTGGAACTTGACAGCCAACTGCAGATTTATTAACAAATGTTCAAACAGTAGTATACAACAAACATAAGTTCAATCTAGGTCAAATATGCTGCAACTGAACTCTGAAATAAGCCATTAAAAATGTCTCAGTAGGAGAGAATAAGCATGTTAAAGTGTATGTTATACAATTAAGAACTGTACTTAGCTGCCAAAGTGGTATGTCAGCAATGATGATGACTGCCTGTCATCCTATACTGGTATTTGAATAAAGCATGAATTATAAACTTATTCTGGGTTTTCTCAAGAGCCATTTTAGTAAGAGTATCTATTTTCTTTTTAACTTTCTGAGTAAAAATTACTAAACTGCATGTAAAGATTTCTTTTTTCCTTCTTTAAACTTTGTGCTCAAAACACATACTTAGGATATTTCCGAAACATTCACAGTTTGGCAACCCCAAGGTCTTGACACTGGCCAGATGTCACTCAAGTCTCAGAAAGACTGAGACAAACTGTACTGCTTAACTGTAAAGTAAAGGTAACTTCTTTTTGTGCAAAAGGCAGAATATAACACTAGTTGAAAATACTCAAGTAACATTAAAGAGGCAAAATAATGAAAAGAGACATTCAGGCGAAATAAAGAGAAACATTTTTCATCTAAACCCCAAGATGTGAGGATGCTGAAAAGCACAGAGAATTTTTTCATTTCCGTATATCCATCTTCAGTCCAGTTAGTACAAAATATGACCTTAACAGAAAAACCTGTACAATTTCATATGCTCATATGAAATCATCACCCCAGGTGATCGTAACCAACAAAACCTGAATACTGTTAATAAAACATAACCAGCCTAAAGATTCCCTTTCTGAAGAGTAATTCAAAACCTTTTTGGAACCTTGTTTTGGAAATCACATGATAATACTTCTTCCTTCTTGAAGCTCCCACCACACTTTCAAAGTCTTCTATCTCACAGCTCCCGAAAATGCAAAGAAGCTGGGACAGCTTGACCCAAGCTGTACGCTCCTGGTTGCATGGGCTCCTTTCAGAAGGGGCAGCACCAAGGTCACCCCTGGAGAAGAGAGGAGCTGCTGGACAGCTTTGGCAGCTGCTGGGCTAGCGGAGGGAGAGAGCGCAGGAGAGACCGTGCGGCACAGCACAGTACCAGGACGGAGCAGGACAACTGTGGGTAGACAGAAAGTCACACCTCAGGGGAAACGGGTGCAAAGACTCTGCAAAGGACTGGAAAGGACCACACTTCACTGCACCCAAACCCCTGCACTGATTGCCAGCAAGGACTCTATATATAAAGACCCTATGGCATTTATGAATAAACATTCTGATTTATCTTTTCTTATGTTAGCTCTAGTTGCTATCCTATTTTTTATAACAGGTTAATTTAGAAAACTTACATAAGGCTTGTCACATCTGCTTTAGAAAGGCCAACCAGCATTATCCATCAGCATTAACAGCTGTTACCTCCACTAGCAACAGGAGAACTGGATCAGACATTGCATGGAGATACCATTCCCAAAATCTTATACTGCTCAGTAGAGCTAAACCTCTTAGTGACCACAGACACAGAAAGCAAATCTGCCATATTTAATGACTTACTTTTTTAGTATTATCTTTGATTAACAGGAAAAGGAGAGAACATTTTGGGGGAAAAGTGACTTTGAAGCTTGTAATTTCCAGTTGGCATTTGCCATTTCCGATTTGCAAGCTCTTAATACTTTTCAGTGTTTTTTTATAGCCACGTTGTAAATTTTAATCTAGTGGCACTTTTTAATTTACTAGTTTTATCTACTACTAAATATTTTAGTAATTAATTCTTTCAATCTCAATTCTGTGAAGGATTTTTACTAAATACAAGGTAAGAATCACACAAAAAATATTTTTAAAAGCAGAAAGGCCTGGATTCTCCTGTGAATGATACCAGTTCCATGAACCTGCAGGGAAAGAGCATTATCCCACTGCTCCACTGGGGACCCAAATATGGCTTTTTTAGTAGGAGAGAGATTTTGGTCTGATGGAGCTTATTTCCCTGAAGATGAGATACAGACCAGATAGCAGTGGTCAAGCACATTCTCTCTTTTTTATTTTCTTCTTGTTTATTTGTTTGATGCTAGAGAAAAAGGGAAGTAAAGGAAGTAAAAATGAAAAAGGAAGTAAAAACAAAAAAGTATGTGATTAACAGGTACTGCATCCACTCACAATTGTTTATTAAATATATATATACAATTTTTTATTAAATATATTTTCTTCTTCCTATTCATCTCGAATGAAATTTACTAAATTTTAAGGCTTAATTTTATTAAAAAACAAATACTACCAAGGTAGAGTCAGACAAAGCAACCTTTTCTGAACACAAAGGAATGCCTTCAGAAAGAAAGTCACATTTTACCCTATCAAGCTGTCCTTAAAGCCACAGGAAGCTCTGTAGAACAATTCTGACAATGCAGGTAAGTTACATCAATGTGCAAAGAAATCCTTTACCAGTGCCCAAATATGAATTTCTAGGTACACCACTGATTTCAACAGGAATTTGGCTGGAGCAAGACTTGGTACCATTTCAGAAACTCAATTCATTAGGCTTTTGGACACGTTTGTAAGGGGAAAGTGGAGTGGGAAAACCAAACATTCCTCACTATTGCACACAGCAACTGTGGGCCAGCCAGGACACCAGTGCTTCTCACTGGCTGATGTTCAACCACTCCAAGCACCAACAGAAGGCTCAAGCCCTGGAGATGTTCCTTGGGCAGTATGGCCCTGCCACGTGAACACCTGCAGGGAAACGAGTCACGTCAAAACTCTTTCAAGAGATTTTGCAAGGGAAATGTTAGCAACTGCTTTGTTGTGATAACTAAAGCTGGGGAAGGCATGCCTGTTCTACTGACCTCTCAGCTTGGTGCTGTCCTCAGCCAAAACTGTCAGACTGCTAAACTGACAAACCTGAGGACGTGGTTATCATTATGCACTAAAGCATAATAATCCACCAGAGACAGGCTCTCCTCTCATTATCATTTGAAACCTCTTACAAAGTGTCGTGGTTTAACTCCAGGCAGCAACTAAACCCCCACACAGCTACCACATTATTAATGTGTCAAATGGTTAGATTAAATAGGGATAAACTTCTCTAAAAAGCCCAGGAAAAACCACTTAAACCATTGATTTTATCAACCACATAGTATCTCCAGACTTGACTACATAAAACCCCAACGAAACGAGATTTTTATCACAAGTTCCATTTCATGTATTTAGAGCTGCAACTGGAGAATATTGCCTGAACATGTGGTTGGTTTGTTTGGGGTTTTTTTCTATGTATTCAGCTGTATTCTGTGTCACAAGACTGAGGGAAAGGGTTCAGAGAATAAAAACGCCCATTCCCTGCTCCTGCCCCAGGCTCTCCTGCATTTCATGATGTGAGATGTGTTCTCCCTTCAGGGGGAACTTCTGGTCCTCCACATTCTGCAGGGACTATGGAGCTGACCAGCAACTTCTGAAAAAATTCAATAGTTAATCAGCTTCAGCAGCACATGCAGCCCTGTGACACCCAGACCCTCCTAAATCTCTCTAGAACCAATGTCTAGTGAACAACTGAAGGCCATGCTTGCCATAAGCACAATTTCACAAACATCAGTATAAAATGGCAGCATTTGACTCAGCCCCATAAATATGACAGTTAACTGCATACAACAGATTTCTGCAGGTGTTCACCCCTCTCAAAAATGTTACTGCTTTATGAATAATCTGGATTTTTAAGACTATGGAACAGAAACTGCTTACTGGTTTTGCAAGATTCAGTATCTAAGACAAATTAGGAGATCAAAGTTCCATCTAAAGTCACCAGAACAGAGGATGTTTCTCTGCAGGAATACAGAAGTAGTACCATTTTATTATCAAGCAAGTTACACTGGTAAAGTCACACCACTAAATATGACTATTTTTCCATAACATCTTGTATATAACGAACTTACCGTGTGAGCTGTAAGACGAAAAACACACTCACCTGTTGCAGTTCATATTAACACAGTTTAAAAGCCTACAGTAAGCATTTCATGGTAGTATGTTTGTTCTGGTACCTATCCAATTAATACCAGAACTCAGTTTTTTTGTTTGAGCAAGAATCATCTCCCCATTTACTTACTCTCTACAGACACTTACACCCATTGCTGTGTATCACATTTTCCTCACTGTCATTATGACTTGTGTTGCTGTAGTGGTTGTGTCAGTCACTGCGCAAACACAAACAACTTTTCCCCGTGAATCCAAACAGAGACAAATGGCAAGAGAGGACAACAGGGGGACAGAGTGCCAAAACAGGACACAAGAACCTCCAGCAGCAAACACCACAGCAGAAACCTGAAAAATATGCTGCCATGCTGATGCGAATACCATGCTTTGACAGCATCACCGTGGCAGGTTTTAGACCTTCATCTCAGAACTCCCGGCGCACTGCCCCATCTACTGCACTCAGTGCATACTGAGCTGGTATCTCAAGCCTGCTGAAAATATGGTGTTGCACACCACTAGCAGTGAAAGACATGCTCCACCAGTTGAAATATAAGGTAACATGCCTGCCAACACCTCTGTGGCCTGAGATGAAAGTTAGCCTGGATGGGATAAGAGGAAGAGAACCACAGACAAAAGGACACATGCAAGCTGTTTATAACCCAGACAGAAACAGGTCAGGTACATGTTAAGGCAGCTTATTGTCCAAGCAAAGCCAAAGTTCAACCATGTAAGCATGGTCCTTTAAAAAAAGTCATATTATTTTTCCCAGCTTCCTTGAACTCTGAGAAAAAAACTAATTACAAAATTCAGTTTTGGAAAGACCAGGCATAAGTAAAATAGAAAACAAACAGATCTCATTGGTGCAGACAGTTCCTGATTTCTTCAGACCATTCCCACTTTTATTCAAAAAGGACTTACAGAATCATAGAATCACAGCATGTTTCAAGTTGGAATGGACCAATACGGATCATTAACTCCCTGCTCCTTGCAGGAGTATCCCATGCATTTATAGCTGTGCAAGAACCCTGAAAGCAAACAGAAGACCATTCGTGTTTTATGTACAGAGTATATGTCAGAAGAGCAGCTTCTCTTCTCATTGTTTTCTGTGGGTGAGGGGTAGGAGGGAACAGCTAAACCAAAGCAAATAGTGGGTTTGCTTGCTGTTCAGCACCATCTAATAGGTCTGCAGCAGTAGGGACCAAATAAAGAAACACATTGCCATGGTGAAGATCATGTTACAGCACAGCCAGAAAAGGCAATATAATTCTCAAAAAACACAGTAGAAATATGCCAAAATGCCAAATTCAACTTCAAAATTTAGTATTTTTACACATTTATGCTTAAGTTTGTACAGGATAGCTTCTTGGTAGCCTGCTCCTCCATGAAAAGGCATAGCCACCTGTTCCCTCTCTGTAGGGGCACATGCAGGTCTAAAATTAATTTTGTGTTCAACAACAATAAATTGAACTTTAAGTGGGGATTTCAAATCACTTAATAAACGTAAAGATAACTTCTCAAAAATTTGCCAATAAAAAGAACAGAGACACATTAAATTTATGTGACTTACACATATTCATACCAAAATAGTGAAACCTTAATTCACCCAAAGAAGCAGGTGGTCTCAATACAGTTTTCAAGAACTTTCAGGTACAAAACTTCCAGAACTTTCATACTTCAACTGGATTTTTATTATAAATTTCCCCTATAAAAAGGTGGCTAAAACATACTATCTCTCTGAACGGAAACAGATTTTGTTAGTGCCATCTCCTGGTGATAAAACAAAACTGAAAAAACATAAACTAAGTGGAAGATTCTCTGAGTAAAGTGAAAATATAATAGTTTGATCTGTTTGGGTTTTCTTGTTTTTAATGGCTTGACCTGAGGCATCAAATCTTCCTCTCTGCAAACTTGGAGGATACAAAATTCATTAGCCAATTTTAGGATGACATAAGTAAGCATCCTTTTGCCAGTGACAATGGAGGAAAACCACAGGCTGTCATCAGAGCGAATACAGGTGTCACAAAGCTGTTGAGAAATACAACCATCCCCTACATCAGGTTTGCCCCAGTTGGAAAGACTAATATTTGGTCTAGGAAAATTAAAGAAATATGAACCTTCCTTAAACCAACCCCTTCACTATACTGCATTCTGGATGTCTGCCATTAATTTTAAAGCTCACTGTCCAGGTCCACAAAGTGGAGGGTAAAGGGTATAAGACTTGGTATGAGAGAAGTTAAAATACACTCTTAACACAGAATGGGTAACTGTTGGCAATACGCCTAATACTCTTGAGTGGTTTTACAGTTCTTGTGTAAAGTAGATCCTTTCTGGCATTAAGCCTAAGGCTCTTCAGGGCATTTTTCTAAGTTGCCTGGGGCTTTCATAACACATAGTCCAACATGCATTTTGGCATCATCAGCTTTTTTTATTTTCTTAAACATTTTGTTCTTAACGTAGTTCTGAATATTTAAGATAAAGATTGTAAAAGTACAGAGTCAATGTAAATCATCATCTTCCATTCATCATTTCTCTTTAAGAGTTGCCTGAACATCATTTATGTTCAGAAGCTGAACCATGCCCAAAACAAGAAAGATAGGGGGAAAAAGAAATAAACCTGAAATGAGCACTTCAAAGGAATGTCTTGCAGCAGGAATCTATGCTCTACTTTTTACATAAAAATTAAGTAAACTTCTTGCACATTCTTGGAGAGGCATACCAAGTGTGACTGTGAACCTTCTCAAGCCTGACCAGGATTGCTGGTCATTCAGCCCCTAAAACTAATTGCAGATTTAAACTCAAGGAGTCTCATGTTCACAGCTGTGACATTTTGGAAAGTCCTAAACAAGAGAAAAGAATCCACCAAGGCCCACCCTTATTGTCTTCAGAATGGATTTCCCCAAGCAACTGCCAGAGCTGCAAGTAATTATTTCCTTGCCTTGATGGATTCTGTGTTGTTTTTTCAAGCATATCAAGGCCACCAAAAGATATGAAAAGCTGAAAAATGTGTCACACTGAATAGAACTAAGATCATTATCACTTATTTTTCTATACGTAAACACCACCAGTAACCAGGCTTTAAAACTGCCTGGTTATCGATTATAGAAAGCAACTGAAAAAGAAAGTAAGTCTTGAGTAAAGCTTTCTGCATAAGGAACTGCACAGAATACTGATGAACGTCTTTTTTCAGACTGCGCCAACTGACACATAAAAAACAACAGTGCTAGAGAGCAAAATAAGTATGTTAAAGAGATTTCAAGTGCGGCTCAAGCTGCTTACTGATTAACACTTCAGCATATAACACTCCTCACAGACCTGTGTGGTTATTGTTCAAAAGTGAAACAAGGCTCTTTTGGCAACTGGAGACAAATTATCCTCCCTGACCAAGTTCAGAGTTCTCACACAGCTTAGCAGCACTGGAGCTGCTTCTTCTTCCAGAGTCTCTGGGGGAAAATATCAAATCAAATCAAATCAAACCCAATCCAATCCAATCCAAAGATGTAACGTCTATCAACTATTTCCAAGATAAAGAAAAGCATTAATGATCTCTAACAGAAAACAAGCTCATCTTACACATGAACATTAGCTAATTGACTCACTTTACCAGAAAAAAAAAAATCAGTCACATTTGTAAGAAAAGAGAAAATAAAATACAATGGTCTTTCACATCAAGGAACAAACACTGCAGGATCCTAGAAAAGGAAAATTACAGCTATCTTTTCAATGTCCCTGGAAAAGGAGTACAAAGGGGGTCCATGACTATCTGCACACCATTCTGCATTTCTCATTGGAGTGCCCCATCTGGAGGGCAGATGTCCAGATTTGCTTCCTCAAGCTCCATTTCAAATATACTCATGTCAAGTCTTCACAGCTCTGACACAATCTTCATCATGCACCTTGCTGACTGCACTGGTTTCAGGAGAGCAGTGAAGGTAGAACAGAAGGGCAGAAAGGTTTCAAGGCTTGAACTCCCCTCACATGCAGTGTCACCTGCTGACAGGGAGAACAGGGGACCTAAGGAGATGGCTAAGGCACTCGCAACTGTGAGCTGCTCAGAGTTACTGAAAATCCTGCCAGACAGACCCGCTCAAACCACACTCACAGTAAGAGCAAAAACCAGGCTGACAGGCTGCCTCTCCCCTCTCCATGTCCATGCTGGACCTCTCCACCAGGTTATAGCACAGTGGATGCAGGTGCTGCAGCTGCACTGATGGCACTAACAGCACCTCAGCACAGCATTTTGGTCACAACAGAAATTTTCCACCAGGCTGCTTTAAGACTACAATATATGGTATCACTGCTCCTGAACTTTGGTGTAATTGTCCTAAGTGTGTTAAGGATGACCTCTGTGATTCAGACCCAGGATCCAACTCCCCCAGTAGGATCCTTCCTCCCGTAGTGTTCACCAGTCATGCTGAGAGAAAAATAGAAGGTGATCTCCCTAATTATATCCACAGCTGCCTCCTGCAACTACCTACACCAGCAGGGATACGTTTATCTTTAATATTTATCAGTGAACTTCAAAAACATCTTTTCATTGACTGAGTATGAGAAACCAGTAGAATTGTTGAACACAGTTCTGGTGCTTTCAGAAAGTATGTGTTGTTTTCAGAAAGATTAGGGATTTCTATTACAACATGAGACATGAGAGCACTCAAGATATGCCTGAACATGATCAAGCTCATACTCACAAGTCCCTTGCCAGCACACAGGAATGAATGCGACAAGCAATAAGAATAGCTACTAGGCTTTCTAGAAAACAAAATTACTATTCAGATGTGCATAAAGTGCAGATATGCTGCTACTAAATCCTTGAACATGTAACTTTTGGACATCACTACACTATGATTACAGTTCTAATTTGAACTGTTTGAAATTTACGCACCTTAAAATAATTTCTTAATAGAACATCAAGTAAAAAGCTGCCTTTTAAAAATTGTATTATGTTTCATAACAAAACATTTGCCAAAAGAGCTGCATTGATGAGAGATGCTGAAAACCAGTGCTGGTATCTGAAGTCCTCAGTATCTTACCAAACTGGCACTGTTTATATGTAATCTTTCCTAATGCCAGCCCTTCAGATGAATTTTCTACTTGCTATCCCACAAAAAAGTGGACTATATTACATGTGTGCAAGATAATCAGGCCGAGAAGGAAAGGTAGAAATGACAGTAGGAATAGAGCAATCAGGAACAGCAGATAAAAATCCCAGGTCAAAATCCACAAATGAGGGACACTGAACCCGCTGATGTTCTCTTCACCTTCCCATGCTGCTCTGCAACACACACTGTAAGTGGATTAGCTATTATGTAGGGCTACATTAAAAATCCCAGTATGGATTCTCAGCTTTTAGACATACAATTTTGAAGACAGCAAGAATCAGGCTCTACCTGTAATGAAAGGGAGAGAGAAAAGTTCCTCCAAAACTGTCGTGTGGAGAGTCCACCTCTTTTCACTCTGGATATACGCTGTGGATTACACCCACCATCTCCACACTGCGAGCATCAGATCAGCGATCTCAGAGGTCACTCAATGAATATGTATATGCATTACCACTGCTCTGACTCAGCAGAGCACTCAATATGCTGTTAACTTTCAACTAGATCTGGAATGATACTGGTTTCAAGTTTGCAAGCCTTGGGGAAGAGGGATTTTCAAAGGGAAGTTTTCAAAGGGAAGCAGTGAAGAAAAACAGAAAATGGAGGGAAGTAACACACTTGGAATAAAATGGGAAATCTGTCTCCTTTTCTCCATTTTCACTCAGATATCAACCCAAGTGGTTTTTTATTTATTTAGTTTTAAACCATTTAATTATTTTCTGTACATTAAATTCTTGTGTCTACATACACTAAGTTCTGAAAGTATGATAAAAGTCTCCTCCAAAGGAGTATCCTCATCTCCAGTATGAGCAGAGTCAAGAAGCATTGCAAACTTAAATGTTCCATTTTGACTTCTAAGACCTAAGAGTAGATGGTCAGATACTTTCTCATCTGATGCACAAGCACTTACTCACAGAGAACCAGACTCCAAATTTTGTGAGAGTTATGCATCATTAACTTCTACAGCATAAACAGTGGTTTCAATAAATGAATTGCAAATCTATGGCCAAGACAAAGCACTCTACAGCCTGTCCAGCCCAGACACCTTAAAAAAGCATGATGACACCTTAAAAAAGCACTGTTGCTGCTTTCATCAGTAAGCAGCTATTAGTCACCAGTGGAAAGGTGTGTTCGTGCATCCAAGGAATATTCCTGATAGCACTGACAAAACTCTGATGCCACAAAACATAAAATTACTCTCTGGATTTGTTGAGTCAAAAGGTTAGGTTAGCAAAGCAAAGTCAAGCCACACTGTCAATAAAGAATCTCAGGACAACTCAGCAATTCAGGGTAACTGCTGTGTAATACAAAGTCCCTGGGCATAATCAAATAATGAATTTCTTTCTTGGAAAATATCAAGACATCTTGTTGCAGCATCTCTTCCTCTGTAGGAAAAGCGTGGTAAAGAAATGACTGGCTTCCATCCACTTAAGCCAATACCATCTGGGTATGTGGTAGTATTTCAAAATTCTTGCTGTTTTGGCTTTAAAAATTGTGGGGCTGGCAGTACTGGGGGCTGTGGGACTTACAATAAAGGGTTCTCATGTGTAACCACACATTTTTTGGACTTTAGGGCAAGGGAGTGAAAAGGACTGTCAGTGATGTTTTTCTGGGGAGCTATGCCTCCTCCAAGCGCAGGCTAGCAGACAGGTTTTCAGTAGCTGGGACAGGGTGCTGCTATTAGAAGATGGGTAGGGTGCTCCTGCCCATCTCACCCATTCTGATAAGTGAGATCTGCTGTCCACTGATGATCCTAGGTCTATGAGGAATATCTGCTGTCTGATGGCTCATACTGCATGACCTCCCATTCCTTTTTAAGAAATTAATGTAATCCAAGTGTGTTTTTACAGACCCACAGCTATGACTGACACCAATGCAAAGTCAGTAAGAAACCCACTGTGTATTATAACTTTTCAAAAAAATACATAAATAAATTATATTGTAGTAAGCAATAGATTAAAGAGGACTGCACATGACTGTTAACTTCATGACTTCACTGGCTACAAGAAACAAAGTACAAGCTCTATATGGTCTCTGAGGAAGAATGAACAAAGACAAGCAACGACTTGAATACTAACATGAAGAAAACCTTTTCTCCCTTTCTTCACTCTGCAAAAAGCTGAAGTTTGCAATAAGGTCAACTGCCTTCACATTATCAATCAACCATGACATTAAGTGAATGCTGACCAAGTACAATAAGGCAGCTAGGATTGAAAGGACCCTCTGATAGAGAGTTGTCATTAGGATGAGCTCAGCTACTGCCCTTTTTTCTGCTATCTCCTCAGTCCATGCTGGAAAGCACATGCAGCAGGGAAATACCATGAAGACACTGTCAAAACAGGAAAAATCACAGTTCACATTTTAAAGGATATGCATACATCAATACGAAGTGAAAACAGCAAAACCACAGAAAAGACTCTGTGATCCCTAAAACTCTGCAGCACTTCTCAACAGAGAAGTATTGGAAGAAAGAGCAGCACAGAGATGTTCATAAACACAACTGCAATTACTTCAAAGCTGGATGCTTATTAGAAGCCTATGGATATGCCATAATTGAAAGGTAATCACATAGTAACAAATCTTCAAGGACATCCTTCCAATTATATCAATAATTTTTGAACTCTGACTCTTTGTCACTTCTGTTTTCCTGTTATTTAAATCTTAGAACACAAGACTGGTAAGGGGTTTGAGAGATCATCTCAGCCACAATTTACCCCAATGCAGAATCAACTAGATCTAAACATTTTCCTGACATAAAAAAATTTGTAGGGAAGAGCAGCCCTTCTCAGTGTAACTCACTGGGCTAAGATACCATACAGATGGGGTAAAACTTCAGTCTTAATTCAGCTGAACAGCTCATGCCCAATTTTCATCACTAGGTTCATCTGTTTAACATTAAGCACATGTTTAAGCAGTTTGTTCAATCATAGACTCAGTGCCTAATTAATTTTTTCAGACAAACAAATTAAGTTGACAGAAACAAAACTAAAGTATGGCTTCAATCATGGTTTTCATTCATACATACACCAAGGTTTTAATTAAGTGTTATGATCTTGTTGCAGCAAAATGCTGAACTGTAGCTTTACCTTCAGCACAAAATCTTCAACACTGAAGCCAGTAACATTCTAACCAGTATATTCATGACCCAATCTAAAGTCAAACCTTCATACTTAAACCTTTGCTTACTATGATTCCACAATGTCTCTATTTTCTCCATCTATGAACTGTCAAAACCACAAAGCATACCTGTTTGTTTCACAAAACCACATTCACACCACACTTCCAGACTGAAAGTCATCTAAATGTCTACAGAGACATCTATGCAGAGTTATTCACACACTTTTCAGTTAAAACTCACTTAAAATGAAAGGCCTAAGCATGTTATCTTCAAAGGCAAGAACAAAACCCCTAGGAGAGATATGCCTTAACCACACTTAAACAGTCATGAAAAACTTATTGTTCATACTACTTTTTATTGTTACATTTTCATGTTGTGGGAATAAAAACAGTAAAGTACACCATTAAAAGTCAGTATTATTTATTTTCATGCCTGCATGAAGCATAAATCACTCTCTCCAATTCAACCAAGGACAGAGAGAGCCAAATGTTCTTAAATTCTCAGAGTTTATTTTAAAAGCAGAAAGTACCTTGCCTTAACACAGGTGACTAGGTCTTTAGAAAGGATATGCAAAAAAAAAAAAAAAAAAGGTATGTTTTGCTGGCAAGGGTTTATACCATGTCACTATCAATTGGCTACAAATAAAAACCACTCTTCCCTGTAATTCTTGTCTGCAATTTTAACTACATTAGGAAAGTACAAATATAATCAAGAAAATATTATAAAATTATGAATGCAGTAGCTTTACTCAACAAAACCACCTTTAGTTTAATCAAGAGAATTTTTCTATATAGGTTACAGAGACCAACCAGCCGTATACAACTGAGATCACAACTTGCGTTGTTAATATGCTGGTCTCCTCAGCTATTCTTCTCCAGTAATATTATATCTTACAAGGAATGACAGTGTTCTATGCCATTGTCTTTTCTCATTAGCTACTCTTGCGGGTTTCACATTTGAAGAAAGGCCTCTGGACCCATATTTTCTTTCTTCATGCTAAGAAACTGTTTTTTCAACCAACTGGCCTGCAAGTAGAAACAAGCCAAACTCTTTAATGAGAGTAGAAATATGTCAAGTAATTCCTCTACATTTTCTTCCTCTAGTCTCCTTTTTGATTCTACCATGAAAATTTATAACATTACATTCACATGCAAAAGAGTAATTTCTTTCTTTAAAATATTAAAGCACCTTGGAGGGAGTAAGTCTTCTCATTTTAAAAACTATTTTTTGTGGCATTTTAGTATAAATTTCCATCAGGAAATCAGAACCTTCTTATATCAGTGGCCAAACTGAATCAAACCAAAACGTCAGATTGTCCAGAGGTGCATTAAAGCATATATAACTAATTAAATGCCAATTGAGCATGAATTATGTTCTAAAAGTCTAACTAACTTTTGTATCAGATCCATAAATAGTTACCTGTAATAGTAAACCTCCACATATTTCTAATCAAATTGATCTTGGAAATTGTGGGGATACAGCACCAAATACAATGGCTTATTTAGAAATAAGCTTAGCAATCCTGAACAGGGCTGAAGCTCAATGTACTAAGTTAAAACACACAAAAATCCCCCAAATAAACAAATAAGAATCCCAGAAAATAATAATATCCTGAAACTGAATGGCTGTACCGACAAATTCTTCAGTTCTACCAAAGGAACAGAAGCACTTTCCCTCTTTAAATGGAATATTTCTGTCCATCAGTAAGATACAGTAGTAACCTTTTTATGTTCCCACAGGTGTCAAAAGAACATTTATGTCCATTACTTTTAAAGTTTCTTTTTTTCTAAGCTGACATTACACAAAGATCTATGACTCTGCATCAATAACATTATGACAACACAAGTACTCAAAATCCATAGCAATGATTCATAAATTCATTTTCAGAAAGCCATGTAATAAAATTTTAGTTCAAGCTGAATGGAAGCCTTGGAAAATACAAACATCCTTCAGAGAGCAAAACAAAAGATTAATTCACAAATCTATGTCTGTAGCCCACTATGCTTTATGGTCTACTTTTACAGAGCAGTTTTGAAAAGTAATCGGAGTTGGCTTATTGCTTCACCCACTGAAATAAGAGGTAAATACTTTTAAATTTCAAGAAAAGCTAAATTACTCCACTGAAGAGATCAGTTTAAGGAATTGTAATATATCCAGCTCAGGACATGCTTTCATGGAAGTAGCGAACAGACACTGGCACTTTGCACATAGGGTAGCAAGCCTTCTTTCCCAAAGAAGAAAACTGGAAGACAAGGCACTGAACAGTCCCTCCTTCCTGTTCTTCCACTGGAGATATCTCACCTCCACAACAGCTACCAGACACCCCAGAAAGCAAACATGAACTGTAACCCCATCCTTTGGAACTGTGTGTTCCAAGACTGTGACTGCCTTCCCTCGTCCCAAACATGATGATGGACAGCCAAGCCTCTCACCATGTTCCCCTCCACAATTTTCTTGACACAATTCCAGGAAAAAAATTACTTCCAACCAGGGCTGAGCAACCACACAGCCACCCAAAGGATCTACCTACCCTTTAAGCTCTCATCGCCCCATCAGCCCTTCCATCCTTGCATGGCTATGGTATTTGGAGAATCACCTCTCAGTGGCACCACACGGAAATATTCAGAAGTACTGACATCACATCCCTGATGAGCCATTCAAGGTGGACAGGGCTGTGATGGAGAGGGGGAAAGAGGAGGCACCAAAAGCTGTAAGGATCCTTCACCTCAGCCTCACTGACTCGTGAGGCTTTTGTGTCCCACAATTGCTTGTGAGAAGGACCCACTCTAATACAGGTGTAAGCCACCATGCATTTTCCAAATAGAGCACACATGCATAGGAAGTGTTACAGCTTTTGTACAGTTATCAGGCTTTAGTGCACAATAAATTCTCCTTGGAAAGGAAAACCACACAGAGATTTAACTAGGAAAAAAATAATAACTGAGAGCTTGAAATTAGGCTTGGAACAATAGGTACATTAAGAATCCCAACTGCAAAAAAGGAAGGCAATGAGCTTTCAAAAACTGAAGATAAAAATTAAGATTTTCTCTCAATTTATATAGAATCTCTTCCCCACCCTCCATGTCTGCCAGCATCTCAGAACTCATGCACTACTGAGTATAATAAATACATCATATTAGCATCCACTGGTTTGGAAATTTGTACCAATTTCTTGACAGTTGTATTCTTGAACTACCACAGGGGGCTTCATTCCAAACTGCAGTACTCTGATAATATCACATTTTTCTAAGGCCCAGGTCATCAGCCAAGGAAAACTACAAAAGGTCACACAATCTGAAAGCTTTTAGTTCTCAAGCATCATCAGAATGCTCTCGATACAGCATGAACAAGCAAGACAAAGGATAGCTAAAAGAGGTCTTCCGCAGCACTTGAGGCAACCAGCCCCCAAACATGACTGAGTTTCTCAGAGCTAGTATAATGAAATCTACTAATTATTTATTACTTGCATCACTATAATTCCTAGGAAGATTAGTCACAGAAAGGAATGCCTTTGTGCAAGGGACTGTACAAACAGAGCAGAGCACAGTCATTGATACTGCTGCCACTGCCATCAAAAGGGCAGTCATTATCAGTGGACAGGATGATGTATATCCAAGTGTAGTTACCACTTCTACCATTCTGCCAGAGAAACTTTCTCAAGTTTATTACGTTAATTAATACCTCCTAAGCCTCTTCTCTATTAGGACTTCAAGTATCAGAGCTATCCTACTGCAACAGGTTGTTCCAAAAGAACAGCATGAGCTTCCTAGAAGAAAAATTCTTTTCGTTAGGATTAGCTACAAACTTCAGACAAGATGCTTGAAAAAACCAATACAAATCTGGCAGCACTGAGTATCTGAGCCTGAGACACACTTTTCTGACATGCCATCAATAGCTGCAGCATCCTCACCTCACAGTAAACAAAGGTCCCTACAAAACCTGATGTGCACCTTTTACCCTCGGTGCTGCCCTGTTCACTTTGCCTATAATGGCTTTGGACTCCCCGGGCACGCAGGCACAATTGCTAATGCCATAGTGTCAGCAATGGTGAGATCCTAAATCCATGCAGGACATAGAAAACCACCAACAGTGTCCCCACGTGAGCCGATAGCAATGCGGAGGCAGAGGCACGGGGCCACGGACACCTTCCTTGTCTTGGTGCCCCCGCTATGACCACCACTCGTGCTGAGGTGCAGGAGCCTACCATACGCTGCCTGGCGGATGGCCCGGGGGACAACTACAGGCATCCTCATCACAACCATCGCTCACCCCACAGACCTCGCAGCCAAAGCACCAGCAGCTTCAACCGGGGCCGAAAGCGAACAAGAGAGGAGGAGACAGCTAAAAACGATGAATTTCTAGTCTTTTAAGTTTAAGAGGCTGGAGTTGCTAGCAACATACAGGCCGGCAGATGAACAGAGCTGTCACCTCACCAAGCACGACACGTCTGGTCTCTTGTGCGCGGGGACAGTCCTTGGACGAGAGGAAGCCCCGGGCGGGACACTGCCCGGCATCAGAGCCACGAGCTCCGCGGGACAGCCCCGCGGGGTGCACATCACTGCGGCCAGCACCTCCGGCCGCTCCCGGCTTCCCGCCCGCTCCGCTCCGCAGCCTCCCTCCGCGGGTACCTATCTCCTGTTATTCACCAGCGGGATGACAAATCTGCCGGGCGTGTGTCTGTCCCGTCCTTCCAGACAGCGCTGCGTCCCCATCTCGGCGGCGGACCGGCCGGCGAGGTGAGTAACCGCGAACTGACGGCACCGCAAGAGCGTTTGTTTTGCTTTCCCTTCTCCTCCGCCCTCCCCGCGCTGACACGGAGGCCGTGAGCCGCCGACTCACCCTGTCCCCGCCGGGGCCGGCGGCGCGGGGCCGGGGGCAGCTCCGGCGACAGGGACAGCGGAGGGGCCGGGCCGCGCCGCACGCCCCCGGGCGCGGGCAGACGCGGCGGGGCGCGGAGCCGCCGCGGGGCTCGGGGCACTCACCTCCCGCCTGCCCCGCCGGCAGCGCGCAGCTCCCGCCGAGCGCGGCCGCCCGTGCCCCGCTGTCATGTGCCCGCCGCCCGCCGTTAACCCTTCCCGCGGCCGCGCTGCCCCGCCGAGCCGCGCCTGCTCCGCCGCGCGGGGGGAGCGCCGTCCCGCCGGCAGCGGGGCCGCGGGGCCGCGGGGCCACGGAGGGACGCGGGTGTGAAGGGGCGGGGGAGCACGGTGGTCGCGCAGGCGGTGGAGGGGCGCTCGGTGGGGTGCCCTGTAGGGGCTGGAAGACACCGAGGGGGAGGCTGGGTGGGGCTGCGTAGGCTATACAGGGGACGGAGGGGTGCCCCGGCGCCGGGGGTGTTTGAGGTAGGGGAGGCGGGGTCGATTTTGTGTCTGTGTGTAACGGGACCGGGGGAGCTGCGGGGTTGCACCAGTGCTGAAGAAGGGATGTTTAGAAGCGTGTGGGGCTGCAGGCTACCTGGAGAATAGTCCGGGGGCTGTACGCGGGCTTTATGGGGTCTGCGTGGGGGATTGCTCTGTGGCTGTAAGGGCCTGGATGGGACCTGTCTGTGGGATGTACGAGAACACGTAATGGTAGGGCAGGGTAGCAGGTCAACAAGGGGAACCGGCCCTTGGAAGCAGGAAAGAGGATGAAGGGGCTTAATGTCTGGTGGCACTTTCTACCAGGCATAGAAAACTGTGATATGCATGCAGGAGCCTTTCTCAGTTAGGAGATCTGGCTTGGAAATACCACAGGACTGGCAACAAAATAAAGTTGGACGTAAAATATTTGGGCAGATATGGTGCCTCTATCCGCTCAGAGAGAAAGCACAATGATACTATGGCCACAGGCTGATTATCAGCTCTTGCAGAAGCAGTTACAGCCAAGAGGTAAATGAAGAGCACCCATGGCTCTGGAGAAGACTCCTACACACCAAGGATATGGCCTAGCAATTGAAACATGTTGATTCTTTCAGTTTGGGTCAGTTTTATTCCCCTCTGCTGTAATTGGGGAATTGAGAGTGTGAATGAGCTGAAGCTGGAGGTGAATGGAGCAGCTGGAAAGCCAGGCTCAGAGAGTAGGAAATTGCCCTGTCTCTCTCACAGCATGAGCATGCAGACCTCATGGTCAGCAGGGGAGTCTCCAAGTAAGGGAGCCCACTAGCATGTGTGGGTAATTGAAGAGTGTAGCAGGTTCCGGCCTTTCATGTCAAGCATGGCCAGCCCAGCATTTAAAAAATTTGTTAATCCCAGTTCTCCAAGAATGAGAATGGCACTGTGGCAGTCCTGGTTGCATCTTCCAAGGAGAAGAGGAGCCTGTACCCCTGGTGTGCTGCGAGAGCTGCTAGACAGAGGGTTGACGAGAGGGTGTGTGTTCTGCTATGCCCACATCACTGGGCTCCTCAAGGTCAGCCTTGATCCTTAGCTGAATAAACTCTTCTGAGCTAAAGGTCCTTTGTCATTCATTTCTATTACATCCAATAATGTGACTGTGAACTTCATAAGGAGCCAATATTGTGTTGATATTGAGGCTTCAGTCTTTTAAGGTTTCATTGCTTTACTTTTTTTTTTTTTTTTGTCCTAAGTGTCTGGACCCTTAGGTATTGACACACTTGTAAATAAATCTACTATTTATAGCACATTTAAAACAGAAATATAAGCTGTGTCTCACTTAAAAATCATATTGAAAGAACTGACAACTTTTCCACATAAAAGCACAGAATTTCCTTGTGAGCTTAATGAGTTTTTTGTTTACTGTCTCTTTACTGATACTATATGCCAGTATTTTCTATGCAATTATCCTTTAATTGGAAGTCATCACTAAAAAGTTTAAAGATTATCCCCATGATATGATAGCCATGGTAATGATAGTGGAAGTCACACTGAAAATGAGTAACACAACAAAAAAGGCATATATTGTCGAAGTGCTCATTGTGATTCGAACCTACCAAATAAATGGTGAGTTTGCTTTAAATAAATTGCTTTAAATAAACCCTGACAATATCAGAAACCAAATCTAACTGCCATTAAAAAAAAAAAAAAAAAAAAAACTGTTTGCTTTATTGGGTTATTTCTGTGTATGGGAAGTAAATTGCCTCAGTTCTTCAACCGAAAAGAAGTGATGGATCCTATCAATGTACCACCTTGAGAAACACATGGTCTAAAACACAGTATATGTGTGTAAAGGCAGCCTTTACACACAGCATATGAGTTTTTGTTGTCGTGGGTGAAGCCTGCTGAGAAGTCCTGAGCATGAAGTAGGGAGGACAATCAAGATTAACAAAGTTAATGTTAGACACTGAAATAGCAAGCAAATTTTATGTAAAATAAGCCAGATAAGACTAGTAAGTGTACTAAAAGTAAGTGCATCCAAAGTTTTCTTAGTGGGTAACACTACTGCCTGTTGGTAACTGTCATACACCATTGTGTATTCATACCCATCCGTATGAACCCATACTCATTTCTCACATGAAGCACACATACAATCCAGATTGTGAAAAGACTATGCCTTAGTCCTTCAGCAAGCTACTATTTTTTATTTTCTCTGTTGCAAATTTTATCCTCTCTATTGAAAAGTATGTATCTGATGGAGCTAGTGGATTCCAAAAAGTTCAATAAATGTGTCTGAATCCACAGGAATATCTGTGAACTTATTCTGCTACCCATCCAAGATCTGAGGGTAAAAATTGATGTTTGTTGTTTCAGTCCCAATTAAATTTTCTAAATTCAGTGAAATCTGTAAGTTACTGCTCAAGGAAATGTATTGTTACCTGCTATATGAGGGTACAGTGAACCTTTAAATCAAGTCTTCAGTTTACAAACTGTCAAGCACAGAAGCATTTTTCAAAGCATTTTTTCTTTAGAAAAAAATGTTCGTATTTTTTCTCTTTTTCTCAGTCCTAAAGTCTGTTGGAATAACACAGTATCCATCAGTCCTTGCAAGGTCTCTTCCTAGCCTGATTCTGGTTTCGTTATGCCATTGGATTTGCTGTCTAGAGTGTTACTTCTAGGTATGCAGGAAAAGACACATGCTCAGATAAATCCTTGTCTCCTTTGTCCTAGGGAAAGATTATCTTTACGCGTGAGCCCTGACAGGAGATGGTTAGTGGCTAAAGACTCCGAAAAGAGCTCATTTAATGGGGAGAAAAAAAATTATGAAGATGAGATTATTTATTTTGTTTACTTGTATTCTTGGAGGCGTTTTTGAGGAAGGGAATGATTCTCTTGGCATTGAAGTATAATTTCTGGAAAGTGAAATTATTTCCTTCGGGGTCCAGAGGAAAACCATTGTAGCAGAGGGAATTGAGAAGAAGGAATGTGACAACACACAGATATAGCTGGTTTTAATTTTTCTTATCTCTTTCTACTGTCTACTGGTAGCAGCAGAACTGAGTTTTTAGGGGGAAAAAATAGGTGGTAGGATTGTAAGATAAATTAATTTTGTTGCCTTTCTGTAGCAAAACTGAAAAAACATTTCACCCGAACACTTTCGATATTGTGGCAGTCAGTTTAATTGGAGGAGGAGATCCCTTTGAAAATAAAGAGAATCTCAAGAGTAGCTAGAATACAATGATATTTGGTTGGAGAACACTAACAGAATTAGGAGGGCTTGTCTCTTGATGCCTCAGACGTACTGATTTGAGAAAACTCGAGTTTGAACATTCACTTCTCAAATGCAAACAGGTATGCAGAAGTTTTTCAAGATTTTTTTTGTGGCAACAGATTAAAAAATCTTGATAAACTAACAGTTTTAGTTAAATCTTTTAATTTTAACTCAGATCTTCCATTTCATATTTTTTCTAGTTTCATAGTTACTGTGTAAATGAGCACAATTTTTTTGGTAGTTAAGGCGATATGACAAAAAAAAAGTAATCACTGAATTCCATGTTGAATAACATCATGTATAACAAAAATCTTTTACTGACACCAGTGTATTCAAATCTCATTGAATTGGGTTTTCCTGGTTTAGCTGCAAAAGCAAGCCTTACACCATTCCCATCTTAGTTTGGACTGACTGCTTGGCAAGAAGGAGCTCTGCAAGCAGTCTCTGCTCCCCATCATCCATGGTCCAGTTTCTCAGGACTGATACCTCTCTTTGTTTGGAAGAAGGAATTGGGTATTCTGGGCGTAAGTTCTGGTGTCTTATCGTTTTTCTTCGTCTTTCCAATCACAGGTTAGAGGTTGCATTTTACCTGCTTCTCACAGGAGATTGAGGAGGGCTGTCTGATGCCATCATGACGCAGCAGGGCCACAGATCTTTCTTCTGTGTACTTCAGTCTCCCATATCTATATGCAGATTTCACAACTATTACTTTTCTAGTGGGCTTTACTTGCTACACAGGAGATGAGGCAATATATTTTTCCTCCACACTGCAAGAAACTAACACTATGAAGAGCTTATTGCTAAGATCTCCAAAGCTCCGAACAGCATCTAAATACCCTTACAAGAAATCAGTTCTTCTTCTTACAGCTCCAGCAACTCACCCTGCACTGTGAATTGATGTATAAAGGCTGTTACATTCACTTTCTTAAATGTAAGCTGGTAGGTGGAGAGAAAGCTGTCTATGCAATAAATATGAAAAAAATACATGTGTTTTACTTACTTCCTCAAGGAAACTGAGTTTAATTATCCTGCATTCTTATATAGACAAAGCTGGTGCTGGTAAACAGGGTTCATTCAGTTAAATTGTAGACTAGTTTTATATGGTATGAACACACATGCAGAACTGTTGCAGAAGAATGCAGTCACTATCTATAACAGTATGTGATGATACCATGTACTTTTAGGGTCAGAAAATAAAATTATTAGATGAAAATTAATTGCAAGGGAGTTCTACATTCCTACAATGTAGCTGAAGACACTGGAACTGAGATTGATGAGTAGAATAAGTTTTCCAACTCTCATAAAAAATTGATCAGTGAAGAGTTATAATATCAGCAGTGGAGTTTATCTAGGATAGTCATATATCAATACTTAACTGACACTTTTCCTAGATATTTCATACGCTGAGGTTCAGGTCACAAAGTGGGAATATCATGTGTATCAACAAATGGGTGAAGAGAACAGAGGGACTACATTTGCTTGGGAACCTCTGTCTTCATGCCTGAACCGAATTTGAGATCAAACTGAGTTTGATGTGGACCAAATTATACTAAACCAAACGTGTCTCATTTCCATTCAGAGACTATAAGGGATTTCAGTCTAGCATGATACTCATTCCCTAATATCTACTGATGAATGACACTGCTAGAGCGAGCATTATAGGTAGAAGGCTAATTGAGGGCAAAGTAAGAAAAAAAGAAGGAAATTTCCCACAGTCCACTTAGAAACCTTAGAAGAAAATGCTGCGATAAAGTGGAACTACTGTTTGTCCTACAGTAAGATCTTCTGATATTAATAATGATTTCTTTTGTAGGCCCCAGCAATTTTAGATTGAACAGCAGATAAGTACAATGTTGAAACTCACTTTTCTTGTCTGGGAGAGTAAGCATTTTATTAATCACTTCAATGGTATGCACATACCACTGCAATTTTTCTCCTATACTTGTTTCTCCTCTACTTATTTATACTATACTACTCACTTCAACAGTGAGCTTTAATGTTACATTTTGCTTCACACCCTGTAATAAATACTGACATGTGTGTAGTTAGCTTTCTTTGTTACAATACCTTTGGACTTCTACCCAAGAAACTAATTTAGTTCAGAAAATACTGGTGGAAAACGCACTAAAAAGTAGGTCCTTCATCAATCAGGTATTGAAAAATTCACCCCAAACATGTCTGTTTCCAGCAATCAGTGTGCCTTTTCCCAAAAATGATGTGCAATTTAGAAAAGGGTCCGGGGGAGGCACATGGATGAAGCTATGGTGTTGTATGTATGGTATTACCACGGAAAGCCCATTACTTGGAAAGAGGCAACCATTGGCTCCATGAAGCCTGAGTAAAAAGTGTCTTGACGTTGTACTCTCTGCTCTGTCTTTAAGAAAATCACCCATACTCCTTTCTTTTCATTGTTCTAGTATTTTTCCATTATGGGAACATGTGCAATTTAAAAATAATAGGAATAACTTGATGATACTCTTCTTTTGTTCAATTTTGAATTGTTCAATTCTTTCTGATTGAAGTCTAACTTTTTCCTAGGATCATATATTTCACTGTTATAATTTGTTTCTTATGTTTTCTGGTTCTACACCATTGAATATGCTTCCTAAAATAGTATTTCTCTACTTGGAGTTACAAAGGACTCCTAGAGTCTCTACTGAAGTTAAATCAAAGTGCAGATATATGGCTGGTCACACAGCATTCTCAAAAGTCTGTGTTTAGGCATATGTAAAAGATAAAAAAGTTGATAAAAATATGCTAGCCAAGTGTCAAAATACTGACTTTCCTGACTTTGTTCTCAGGACAGTACTCACTCATATTCCAGGCCTAGTTTGTGTAACTCTATGAACATATCTTCACATTTAGTTAGCTCTGTGAGTTTAAGAATTACAGGGATACAGGGATTGGAAACTCATCTCCTGCAACTTGCCTTGAATTTATGTAAAGGATTACTAACAATGTCTCTCCTTTTATCCATTTGTAGAATGGATGTGAAACAGCCATGATGATCTATATAATACTACAATCTTTACTTAATTCCATTAGAGTTTGTTATTCTAAGCTGCAATAGTCTACATTGCATCAAAAAAAAAAACCTTATCGCTGTTGCTTATTCCCGATTATACTATTTTGTTCTTGTTGAAAGGACCCAAAACAGAAACGAGTAAAACCAAGTCACATGTTCCACTCTTTCTGGGGATATGCTGTGTCTCAGAAATGATCAAAAATCCACAAGTGCACCTAAATTTATTAATAAGCTGCTTTTTCATTATTATTTCTTATACTACACAAAATTCTACTCCATGATATGCCTATGCAATTCACTAATTTCCATGAGCTGCACAGTACAAATCCGTAAGCATAAGTGATTTAGGTACATTTCTGTCTATTTCCTCCACATTGCTAAAAATATGTTCTTACCTCCCAGAATGTTGTTTTTTATATTCTTAATTTATTCTGTAAGGACACTTAAACCTCCCTTTTAAAATCTCTTAATTCAAAGCAAGTTACTTATTTTCTGTGCTCTGTAACTGAAGGGGTTTGCAGCTCCACAAAAATCTCTGGCATTCATGGATTTAAATGGAGTTGACTTGAAAAAAATCACACTGTCAGTTAAATACTACAATATAAGGATTAGACAAACAAATCCAGTGAGCTTTAGCTGTAGGAGAAAAATCTTCCAAGGTTTCCAGAGAAGTTCTGTGATACTTAATGAGATCTCTTTCCTTTCCTTTTCTAGCGTCCTGATTACACCTGTAATGAAGGCACAGTCCTGCATTTCAGAAACATTATAAATTATTTCTTGTGCAGCTGAATTAGGTCCACTTGTTGTTGCTGGATTAGATGCAAAGTGTCGTATGTGCTAATATGTTGTTTGGTTTTTTCCTGATAACTCTGACAACATAAAATGTTGCATAGCATGGGGATACATAAATTGTGAAAAAACCTGACCACAGAGAAACAGGAAAATTAAATACAAATAATCTTTAGAAAACATTGTGTTACTGTTTTCTATCTTGTTGGCATCCAAGAGCTTGCGCATCAGCTATTTTTTTTAAGACATACTGTGTCTCTAGAGAAAATATATGTACACACATATGCACATATATAAACTCAAGATTACAATCAAAATAGTCATATGAATGTCTAATGAAAGCCTATGCACATTAAAATAAAACAATACTGGATGCTAGTAATTATTGTCAATACTTATGAACATTTTTTTGCATTACTCATATCTTTTTTTTTCTGGGATTTTCACAGCACTGCATGTTACTATTACAGGGAAACATTTCAAAGATTTGACTTGATTTGATTTCAATAGAAAAAGATAAAAATACTTAAAATTTAACAAGTTTTAAATGTTTAGCTGGACTGCAGCCATGAGTTCCGATATCTCACAAGGTTGAGACACTAGGAAGGGATGAAAATCCTAAAAGAAATGCTGTCTGGGTAGAAAGTATGGATAGGCAGAAGGTTTGGTTTTTCAGAGTATATGCCTTTGTATACTGGCACAAATGAAAACCTGATCTCTAAAGTAGATGCTAATGAACTTTTCTTGCTGCACCATTAATACATTCACAGGTGCTTCTCAGCTTTGGTGTTATAGTATCTGGGAGAGGGAAAACTGCCGACTGCCTCTTCAGTCAGCTTCTCTCCTGTGCCAGGCATATTTATACTGTTTTTGGTGCCTCATTCCATGGAATATATTTGCCCAGCCAGGACTGTCCTACAGACCCTGATATATTGTGAAAGAGAGGGAGAATAAGAAAAGGGCACCCAAACATGAGAATGAGGCACTGGGTCTTTTTTACTGAGAGCTTGGCATCACATTTTTTCACTCAGATCTTGCTGGAGCTCCTCAAAACCTGTATTTTGAAAGACCACAAACACCCCGGGTCTTAACTGAATAGAGTTTTACTCTCCTTTCTGTTCTGGGTGACATTTTTGGATGTTGGCCAACTATTAATATTTCATGGTGAATCTTTTAAATTTCAGGCAAAACTAATAAATTGGTAATATAAATAGCAGCAGGAAAAAACCCAGCCACCTCTGTCTTTAATTGCCTGTTATAATCACCAGTCCTATGATCATTTCTGTTACATGGCATAATAAGATCATTAGGTGATTTTTTAGGTTCTTACAATTTTTTAGGTTCTTATGATTATTCATCTCAAGACAGAGCAGCTCAGATTAATCTCAGATTAATCTGTTTCTTACTATACTCTTCTATTGTTTTGGCAACAAAGGATGCTGATAGCTCAAGTAACAGTCATAAAGTTAGTGGATATATTCAAGCACAGCTGACTCCTGAGTCACCTTTTGTTATTACAAAGCATCTATATTCAATATTCTGCATTTCACAATGCATGCAGGGCTTTTTATACACTCTAAAGCAAATTTTTAAAATCTCTATGGTATTTATTACCTACAAAATATAGAATCATAGCATGGTTATGGTTAGAGGGGACCTTTAAAGATAATGATGGCCTATAGTAGAGACATGGTTCATTAGATCAGTATGTGAAACCTGACTGTGGACACTTCCAGTGATGGGGCATCCACAACTTCTCTGAGCAACCTGTTCCGGTGTGTCACCACCCTCATTGTAAAAGATTTCATCCTTATATCCAAGCAAATCTACCCTCTTTCAGTTTAAAACCATTGCCTCCTCCCCCCTCACAGGGAAGGTGACTGCAAAGAGGTCTCACCTCAGTCTCCTCTTCTCCAGGCTGAAAAAGTCAACTGACCTCAGCTGTTCCCCTTATGACTTTGCTTCTAGACCATTCACCATCTCCACAGTCCTCCTTGGACACTCTCCAGTAGCTTTATATCTCTCTTATATTGCGGCACCCAAAACTGCCCCCAGCCCTCGAGGTGAGGCCGCCCCAGTACAGAGCAGAGCAGAGCAGGACAATCCCCTCCCTTGCCTGGCTGGCGATGCTGTGCCTGATGCCCCCCAGGGCACAGGTGGCACTCCTGGCTGCCAGAGCATTGCTGACTCATGTTCAACTTGCCGTCGACCAGGACCCCCAGGTCCCTTTCTCTGGCACTGCTCTCCAGCATCTCATTCCTCAGTCTGTCTGTATATCCAGGGTTGCCCCATCCCAGGTGCAGAAGCGCTAATGCCATGGGAAAACACAGGACACACAGTTACTCCAAGCACTGGCTGCAGAGCCCCACCGCAGCCAAAGCTGGAGTTTCCATCAGTCCATGAATCAAGGTCTAAATCAAATTCTTTGAGGTCCTAATCCAGCTGTGAGTCTGCGTGCTCTCCTTTAGTTTAAATTTTAAAGATATTAATGTAGGATGTAGACAGAAGAATGAACTGGGCTTTTTTCCTAAAGCTTATTTCTGTGGGTTGGAAATCATGCTCCAAAAAAGTGTCAGGGGAAAAGAATCACTAAGTCTTCTTTCACCACTTGCACTCCAACACTTCAGATAAACACTTGAACAGTAATCTGAAAAATAAACCTGTTATTAAATATAATCACACTGCTGTTAATTAAGGGTTAGTATCTGAGAAAACTTTCCCTAAATGCAATCTGAGGTTCAATCCAAATGTTGAAACTGGTTTTTCAAAGAAACTATTAGCTTTTTTCCTAATTTGAAAAACTTTATTTTACCATTCTTCAATATTAACAAACAATGAAAAGCTGTCACCAAAAACCATAGAAACAACGTCACAGACATCTGTGAAATTACAAAACAACTTAAGGTAGGAGAAATCAGAAGTCCAAGACTGCAAGTTTTATTCTAACTTAAGATTTCAGTGCCCATCTTTAAAAACGGGATAAGCTGGAGTTCTATTTTTTTCTTTTTCCTGACTCAAAGAAGGTAAGTTAATACACAGTGTTTACTGATGTCTTGATCTCAGAGTTACACTGAATCTGTCTGTGAACGATACATGGCATTTTTGTTTGCCACTATGCAAACAGGTAAGAGATGTAAATAAATTTGTTTGATAGACAAAGACACTTCAACCTGTGTTCAGTGTTAGTGTGATAATATTGCAAGCCACATTGCAGTTGTCTCAGAAGTGGGTTTGCAGTGACCTCTGTAGGACAGACCTGAGACAAGGTCTGTTCATGCTCCAGACTCACTTTTTGGGAATCCGTGATCATGTTGGATACTGCTGCAGCTTCAGCATAGTCACAGTGCAGATCTTCTGCCTACCCATGCTAAGATAACAAACTGTGGGCCTTCAGCCCCCGAAACCCAGAATGCCTGACAGCAGAATGCCTGGGGCAGTGTGGTAGTGACCTCCCTGCTGATCCCTTTAGCCGTGGTAGTACTATTGTGAATTTGATTAAGTTCTGAAAAGTAATTTCTGTGAAACCACTTGGTTTTCTAGATTTCAAAGTTTACAATATATAGAGATCCCCAGGTAACCTATAGGTTAGCCCTGGACTCTGGCTCACCTATCTCAAGGAGATAAAACCACCAACCAGAGAATGGTCAGTCCAGTGTGACTGTTTGGGTTATTTCTGGGGTAACTGTACTGCAAAACAGGGAGAGTTTATGTAGCATTTTGATCTCTGGCCTCTTGCTCATTTTTAACAGAGCAGCATTCTTCAGTTAAAAGTCAATGGAGAAAAAGCAGAAGGTAAAAACATTGAGTTATGGCTTCATAGACTTCCAATCCCAGCCCAAGTTTCTGAACCAAAGATTCCAATGTGAGTTGTTAAGCAAAATCTCTTTGACTAGTGCAATATTCGTGCTCCTCACTGATCCAGGACAACTGCAGTAATTATTACTTTTCATTACTTCCCTGTACAGGCCTTGGGTCCAATCACCAGTGTACAGGAAAATCAGGGGATCAATCCCAGCCAGCAAGAGTTTGTGAAATGCAGGTCTTGCTTGACCAACCTGATCCCTTCTATGACCAGGTGACAGCCTTAGTGGATGAGGAAAAGGCTGAGGATGTTTCTACTTGAACTTTAGTAAAGCCTTTGACCCCATTTCCCACAGCTTTCTCCTGGATAAACTGTCTGCTCATGGCTTAGACAGACACACTGTTCTCTGGGTATAAAACCATCTCTACGGCCAGGCGCAGAGGGCGGTGGTGGATGGAGTCACATCCATCTGGTGGCCTGTGTTCCCCATGGCACAGTACTGGGGCCAGTTCTGTTAAAGTCCTTATGGATGATATGGATTAGGGAATTGAGTGCACCCTCAGTGAGTCTGCAGGTGACACCAAGCTGGGGGGAGTGTTGATCTGCTGCAGGGCAGGAAGGCTCTGCAGAGGCATCTGGACAGGCTGGATCATGGGCCAAGGCCAAGGGTGTGAGGTTCAACAAGGCCAAGTGCCAGTGCTGCCCTGGGGTCACAACAACCCCAGGCAGTGCCACAGGCTGGGGCAGAGGGGCTGGAAAGCTGCCCACAGGAAAAGGCCCTGGGGGTGCTGGTGACAGCAGCTGAACATGAGCCAGGCTGTGCCCAGGTGGCCAAGAAGGCCAATGGCATCCTGGCCTGGATCAGCAGCAGTGTGGCCAGCAGGGCCAGGGCAGGGATTGTCCCCTGTACTTGGCACTGGTGAGGTCACACCTCAAATCCTGTGCTCAGTTCTGGGGCCCTCAGTACAAGAAAGACATTGAGGGGCTGGAGTGTATCCAGAGAAGGTAACAGAGCTGTGGAGCACAGGTGCTATGAGGAGCAGCTGAGGGTGTTTAGGGTTTTTGCTGGAGCAAAAAAGGCTCAGGGGAAATTCACTTTCAACAGCTACCTGAAAGGTTGTGGTGAAAGAGTGATCAGTGCTTTGTTTTAGGCAGTTAGCAATAGGACAAGGGGAAATGGTCTCAAGTTGTGCCAAGGGAGGTACTTCACTGACAGAGTGGCTAAGCATTGGAACAGGCTGCCCAGTGAGTGATGGGGTCACCATCCTTGGAAGCATTCGGAAACAAGTAGATGTGGCACTTCATGCTGTGGTTTAGTGGGCATGATGGTATTTGTTCCATGCTTGGACTAGATGGTCTTGGATATCTTTTCCAACATAAATCATTCTGTTACTGTTACCTGGGAAACACTACTGCAGCAAAGAAGCCCAGCCAAATGCTTGGCTGTACTGGCAAAGGCCCAGACAGCAGATCCAGGGAAGTTATCCTTTCCCTGTTAATGATTCAGCCCTTGTGAGGTGATTATGAACCTCTGGGTCCAATTTTAGATCCCAAACCATGTAGGGAAGAGATGTGTATATTGGGTTAGGTTCAGCAGAGCCCCCCAGCCTTCATAGAATATTTTGTGTTGGAAGGGATTTTTACATGTCGTCTAGTTCAACTGCCCTGCAATAAGCAGAGACATTTTCATCTATATCAGATTGCTCAGAGCCCCATCCAACATGACCTTGAATGTTTCCAGGGGTGAGGTATCCACCAAGTCTCTGGGCAACCTGTTCCATCCTTTTACCACCTCCTTGTAAAAAATGTTTCATTACCTCTAGTCTGAATCCACCCTTTTATTTTAAACGTGCTACCTTTTGACCTTCTGTTTCAGGTCCTCCAAAAAAAGTCAGTGTTAATCTTTCTTAAGCCCCCTTAAGTATTAAAGGCTGCAAATATGGTCACCCGAAAGCTTTCTTTTCTACAGGCTGAGCCCCAGCCCTTAGTCTTTCCTCATAGGAAAGGTATTCCAGCCTCTTTGTGGCTCCTGATCTTTGTAGTCTTCTCTGTAACACCCCAACAGATCCACGTCCTTCCTGTGCTGGGACCCCAGAGCTGATGCAGCACTGCAGGTGGGGTCTCACCAGAGCAGAGCAGAGGGACAGAATCCCCTCCCTGGCCCTGCTGGCCACACTGCTTTGGATGCATCCCAGGACACGTTTGGCTTTCTGGGCTGTGAGTGCTCATGGCTGGGTCATGTCCAGCCTCTCACCCACCAGCACCCCCAGATCCTTCCCAGCAGGGCTGCTCTGATCTGCTCATCCCCCAGCCTGTGTTGAGACCAGGGGTTGCCCAAGTTGCACTCGGTCTTGTTAAACCTCATGACATTCCCATGAATCCACTTCTCAAGCTTGTCCAGGTCCCCCTGGATGGCATCTCATCCTTCAGGCGTGTCAACCATATCACTCAGCTTGGTCTCATCTGCAAAGTTTCTGAGGGTGCTTGATCCTTTTGGCTGTATCATGGATGAAAACACTAAACAGAACCAGTCCAACATGGACTCCTGAGGGACATGATTTATCACTGATTTCTATCTAGACACTGATCTGTTGACCACTACTGTCTGGATGCAGCCATGCAATCTTAGCTGTTGAACAGTCCACCCATCAAATCCCTCTCTCTCCAATTTAGAGAGAAGAATGTTGTGGGAAACAGTTTCAAACACTTTACAGAAGTCCAGATAAATGTCATCTTTCCTTGCCCATTGATCTGGCCACTCCATCACAGAAGGACTTTGCTCCCCATCCACTCCAGAGGTGTGGGAACAGAGATTGCCAGTGAAGACTGAGAGGAAAAAACTGTTGAGTGCCTGAGCCTTCTCCCCATCTGTTGTTACCAGCTTGCCAGCTTTATTCAACAGGGTACACTTTCTTTGACCTTCAGCTTCCTCAAGGGAGGCTACAGGGAAGGTAGAGACAAACTCTGTTCAGAAGTGCACATCAGTAGATGAAAACCAAGAGACACAAACTGGAGCATGAGAAGCTCAGACTAGTATTAAAATGGTATTTACCGTGACTGTGGTTAAACCCTCTGCAACAGGGAAGTTTTAGAATCTGTCTGCCTGTTCAAGGCTGTGATTAACTTGCTGTTGATGACCATGATGATGGACAGAGTGATCTCCAGAGGTGCTGATGCAGTTCGGCCACTTCTGATTCTTTGAAATGGCTTCTACACAAGATTTTGCCAGGAAACTCAACACTGAATTTTTTAATTTGCTGCTGTTTAGCTCAAACTAACAAAAAGCAGTAACTATTAAACTCCTAAGTCTAAATTCTCAGAACAAAAATGTTGTACTGACAAGTACCATGTGACTCATGATTTTAAATTGCAAAAACTTCAGACAGCACTACAAATTCTGATGCTGTAGATGACTAAGAGAAAAATGTTGTCTACTTCTTCCAACTGAAATTACCATCAGCAAACACTTAATTTCCATTAAGATACCATCAAGATACAATGAACTGAGAAACTGGTATTGAACTCAGACATCTATATCGAGCTTGTCTTTACTTCAAACAATATTTATCTTGAAAGATAAGTCATGTCAGTGCTGAAAAAACCCACAGTTCATAGGTGTATTTAAGTGCTTTTTACGTGGAGATGACATCAATTAATGGCAACACAGGTGGTGAAAAGATGTTTGCTATTTACAGATGAAGAGCCTGGATGTATTTACAGCCTCCCTCAGCAGCCCTAAGATTAATAATGCCTTGAGTGCTATGAGTGAGCAGCACTTAAGCAGTCACCTGGAAGATCAGTGGGAACAGAAGAGCTGTTTTCTTGCACCAGCACTTATCTCACAAGTTCACATCATCATCCTTCACAAAATATATTGCTATTCCCATGGAATATTGAGTCATCCTCTTGCCAAACCAGGAATAGGGAACATACCAGAAAGAAGTGCTTCCTGTACCACACAGAAAACTAGTTAGAGAGCTGTTCTCTTGTTAGAGAAGACCATGCATCTGTTCTTGACTCAAACCCTGTCTCAATAACTCCACAGACGATCAGCAGCACAGTACATCCAACAATCTGGATTTCACAGCTTGCCATGTTTTCCTTTGTGCCCAGAGTCGCAGTCACATATTACTCACACAACTCAGACTTACATCAGCCATACAACTCCAACCTCCAAATCAGCCATCAAAGCAGCAGCCCACAACATCATTCACTGAACACAGTTTGTTTGCATGGCTTGTGCTGCATGAACAGAGTTGCTTCATGCCATTGTGTTGCTCTCCAGCTCCTATATAGGAAAGAAATCCAAGTCCCAGCCGAAGCACATTCCTGTCTACTCTCCCACTGGAAGCAGAAGGTGCTGCACCCAAATGCGCCATTGCTGAGCAGGCAATGAACTCTTCACACAGCTGTAGCCCACCTACATGGAGATCTCCAGGCCAGTTGAATAATAGGGTTTTTTATCTCAATAAAACATAGGCCCATGCCTCCCCATATTTTCTTAGAAGTTAGTTAAGGCTTCACAGACAAGGTCTGACTGGTGGAGAAGGGTGTCTCAGATTTTGTATGAAAAAAGTGACTCAGAAACAGCCATGCCCTGGATGGCAAGGATGCCACAATAACTAGTGAAATGCAGGTAGCACAATGTGCTGTAAAAAACCATGCCCTGTATGGCACATAGTGTTGGCCTGACTAGATTGTCATGAAAGACTTTAAGAGCTTCAAATGTGAACACCAATTTAAGAATAAATTGTTCTCACTAGGCTGGAAGTATGGTTGGGAAAAACAAGTGTGCAGAGAGAAATGCTTGTTTGCCCTGGGCCATAACCTTAATATCCATAAAACCCATTAATGTAATAATACAGAGGTGGAACTTAGAAATCCAGTCATTTTCATGAATATTCCTTTAGTTTGTTCGTACACCAAAGATTTTTACAACCCGTTCCTCTCAGACCTGCCCCTTTTACTTTTTCAACAGCAAAAGGTTCTCCTATCAATAAAATGAAGTTATGCAACAGATCAAGAGTTTCTTGAGTAAATGATTTGGATCTCTGAGCAGAATTTTTCCCATTAGTGTAACAATTGATCCACTAATACATTGTCCTACCAGAGCTGATACATAAAAATATTAAGTCACTGGTTTTTCTTCCTTCGGCATTCAAGTAACTTGCAGGTAGGAGCGCTTCATAAAGAGCTTATAACGATCTGAGACTGGACAATGCTTTACTTAAAGTTCCCTCTGTGGAACAACCATTCATCTGATCCTGCAGCAGTTTTTCACATTTGTTTCACATCCTCCCTTCTGAATCATTGCTCACAGCCCTGGAGGATAACAGAAGCCCTACTTGGCAAGCATCAGAAGTCTGTTCCCCTAGCCATGCCCTGGTCACATTTATATTGTGTATCTGTAGTTGTTTCAAAACGGTGTTTTCACAGAAAGGGTTCTTCTGCTGCTTCAGCTACCTGTGAGAATGCAGTAAGGCCTTCTCTAAATGCTAATAACTTCTCATGAGCATCATCGTTCCCAGAGACAGACTGACCCTTAATTCTCATTCTCACAGCAGATCTGTATGAAAATCTTTGTAACTTGTCAAACATTTAATATAAAGTTTCTGTAACTTGCTTTATATTGCTTGGTTGTAGGGGTTTGTCTGCTTGTTTGTTTGTTTGTTTGTTTCAATTTTGTATGGAAGCTCTGCACTGACTCAATGACCCCTTCACACAAAGACTAGCCTGTCTTTATGTGAAGGGGTTAGAGGTGATGGTAAGTTACCTTTGCATAGAAACTGTGTAAAGTTACACCTTACACCTTAGGTGTGGTGTGAAGGAGGATCCCTGCAGGGACAAAGAGTGATAACATGCAGTGGCAGAAGTCTGAGATATCTAAGATGGGAAAGATATTTCTGGCAAGAGAAACAGTTCTTTGATAACAGTCAGATGTTCAGCCTGAAGACACATTTGTACTTCAGCAGCTACTTTGACATTTAGTGTGCTTCCCTAAAAAGTCTGTTGTTTCATTTTAATTTGTTGCAGGAGCTGTAATGTCTTGGAGGATCTTTGCTGCCAAGATGAGGAGTTACAGGAGGAAGTGATCAGGCTGCAGAGCATAAGGGAAGAGGAGAGGGAGATAGACAGGACATTCTCTGAGACTCAATGGCTTGAAAAGCCACCAATCCCAACTGCAGTTGAGAAGCTGGCAGTGTTCACCCCTAGTATGAAGGTAAGTGCAACCACTGGAGAATGGAAGAAATGGAATCAGGTGACTTATGGCACACAAAGGAGGGTTCTTTTCTCACCTAAAGGCTTGCAACTACATAATAGGTTCACTATCTTCAAAGTTGAGTAGGAGCCTCATGTGCCTTCAAGCAAAAGATCTGGTCCACCTGACCCTAAACTATGCAATAGCACCAGGAGGAAACTGATTAATTGCAATGGGTGACTCCTTGCTGCAGGGGACAGAAGAAGCCATCTGTTGACCTGACTTATCAATTAGAGAGATTTTCTGCCTACCAGGATCCTCTGTCCAGGATAATGTCCAGGGACTGCAGAAGCCTGTCTGACTCTCTGACTAATACCTCTGCTGATCTTCATGGGAAAGCAGATGATACTGCTAGAGAAAACTTGGACTCTTGGGACCAGATGGTGTTCTCAGTCCCCCTGGTGAAAGGAAAAGAACCTGCATGTACGTACAGAAGACTAAGGGACCAGACGAGGTGCATCAGAGAGTCCTGAGGGAATTGGCTGATGTACTTGCCAAGCAACTCTCCACGATATTTGAAAACTGATGGCAATCAGGGGAAGTCCTGGGTGATTGGACAAAGGAAAACATCACACTCATGTTTTAAAAGAGTAGAAAGGAGGACCCTGGGAACTACCAGTCTGTCAGCCTTCCCTCCATGCCTGGAGGATCAATGGAACAGACCCTCCTAGAAGCTGTGCTAAGGCACATGCAGGACAGGGAGATGGTTCGGGACAGCCAGCATGGCTGCACCGAGGGCAAGTCCTGCCTGACCAGCAAAGTGGCCTTTTATGATGGTGTGACTGCAGCTGTGGGCAAGGGAAGGGCTACAGATGTCATTTGTCTGGATTTCTGTAAAGCCTTTGAAACAGGCCCCTACAACATCTTTCTCTCTAGATTGGAGAGATGGATTCAATGGGTGGACTCTTAGATGGATAAGAAATTAGTTAGATGATAGCATCCAGAGGGTAGTGGTCAATGGCTCAGAGTCCCGATGGGCATCAGTGACAAGTGGTGTCCCTCAGGGGTCTATATTGGGATCAGTGTTATTTGGTATTTCATTTATTCGTTTATAAAATTATTTATTTATTTTCATTTATGACATAGACAAAGGGATTGAGTGCACCCTCAGCAAATTTTCAGATGACGCCAAGCTGAGTGGTGCAGTTGACACACTTGAAGGACAGGATGCCATCCACGAGGGACCTGGACAAGCTCAAGAAGTGGATCCATGAGAATTTAATGAAGTTTAATAAGACCAAGTACAACTTGGGCAATCCTCCATACCAGTGGTGGGGCTGGGGGATGGACAGATCAGAGCAGCCCTGCTGGGAAGGACCTGGGGGTGCTGGTGGGTGAGAGGCTGGACATGACCCAGCCATGAGCACTCCCAGCCCAGAAAGCCAAACGTGTCCTGGGCTGCATCCAAAGCAGTGTGGGCAGCAGGGCCAGGGAGGGGATTCTGCTCTGCTCTGCTCTGCTCTGCTCTGCTCTGCTCTGCTCTGCTCTGCTCTGCTCTGGTGGGACCCCACCTGGAACACTGCACTGAGTTCTGGGGTCCCTAGCACAGGAAGGACATGGAAGTGTTGAGTCTAGTCCAGAGGAGGGGCATGCAGAATACTGGAAGGATTGGAGCACCTCTCCGATGAGGAAAGACTCAGAGAATTGAATTTGTTCAGCCTGGAGAAAAGAAGGCTTTGGGGTGATGTAATTGCAGCCTTCCAGTACCTGAAGGGAGCCTACAGGAAACCTGGAGAGAGACTTTATACAAGAGCATGTAGTGACAGGACAAGGGGCAATGGCTTCAAACCAAAAGCGAGTAGGTTTGAATTAGATACTAGGAAAAAGTTCTTTACCATGAGGGTGGTGAGACGCTGGAACAGGTTGCCCAAACAAGTTGTGGATACCCTGGTAGTGTCCGAGGCCGGATTGAAAGGGGATCTGAGCAACCTGATCTAGTGGAAGGTATCCCTCCTCACAGCAGGGGGGTTGGAACTAGATGCTCTTTAAGGTCCCTTGCAACTCAAAACATTCTATGTTCCATGATTCTATGACATGGAAAACACTGAGCTGCTGAATGCCTTCTTTGCTTCAGTCTTTACTAGCAATCCCGTCCTTCAAAAAACCCAGAGACACATGAAAAATGTGGAGAAAATGCATCCTTGGTGGAAGAGGATAATTTCAGGGAATACTTAAGCAATCTGAACATAGCGGAGCCCTGATGGGATGCACCCATGAGCACTGAGTTAACTGGCCTGTGCCATTGTGAGGCCATTCTCAATAATCTTTAGTAGATGTTGAAGAGACTGGAGAGTGTCTCTGGTGAGAAAAGGCTGAGACAGGTTCAGCCTAGGAAAGAGAACTCATCCATACCTAAAAATACCCAAAGAGAGTGTGCAACAAAGAGAGCCATGCTCTCTTCAGTGGTGCTCAATGACAGGACCAGAGACAATGGGTACAGACTGAAACACAGGAAGTACTTTCCAAACAACAGGAAACTTTTTTTCTGTGAAGGTGACTGGGCACTGGCCCAAGTTGCCCAGATAGTTTGTCGAGTCTCCCACTTTGGAGATTTGCAAAAGCCATCTGGACACAGTCATGGGCAACCAGCTTCTGGTGGCCCTGCTGCAGCAGGGGCTTAGACTGCAGCACCTCCGGAGATGCCTTCCAAGCTCAGTCATTCTGTGTTTCATATGTATATCAGTTGTATATCTCACTAAAAGAAAATACAAATAGGTTCCAATTCTTTTTCACACTTAGATTTTATATGGTGATAAATTGCCTAAGGCTCCTACTGAAAATGTCGCTAAAGTGGTGAGTAACCAGAGTAAAGCTTTTTACCCAATTTAAAGTGTTATATGAGAGAGTAGAATTAGGCAGTTAACTATCCTTATCAGATGCTTTTGCCATTGCTTTCAGTGCAATTTTAGATAAGCATCTCTGAGACGTTATTTTGTAATTTACTTCTGCAATCAGACCTAGACCAGATTGTTTTAAACATGGACAGTTCTGACGTTTAGTATTCTACACAGAAATCTAAGACATTTTCTAACATTTTTTTCTTATGATCATCTAAAAGCTTTTGTGCAAATGTGTACCTTAGTCCTTCTGGTATTCCCAGAGTAGGGTGAGGTATTGCTTACAATATTGTTTCTGTATATCATAGTCCTCTTACTAGTAAAGCTATAGAATTTCAGCCCTACATGCACCATAATGATGTGATGGTACTGGTACCAGTGCAGACTGCTGATTTCCACCAAAACAGATCACTTGCATTGGTTCTGCTGCAGGTGCTTGGGATGTGCCTTGGAAGGGGAATTTCCAGTGTCTTCCTCATTAAAGTTTCAGCACCTGACTGAAATCCAAGACTACACTGATGTTGCAGGCATTATAGTTCATTGCTATGTATAACATGTATGTAGGACTCCTACAAACCCTTCCAAAAACCCACATTGTTTGCCCTTGTATTAAGCAATTCACAGGGTCAGATATCCTTGGCCAGCATTCACGGGACCTATACCTTTACCGCCTGTTTCCATTCCTAGCCCTGCAGCATACCCCTCTCCTTTGAAGAAACATATAGAGTGCCAGGGAAATCTACAATAACATAAAACCCTCAAACACATTTCCTGCACAGGCAGATAAAACTATCCATGTTACTATGACCATGCCAGGCAGCCACAAACTCAGTTCACTTGACAGTTTGGTCTACTACTTGCCTTATAGTGACACTTCCTTCCTTGTTAGTAATCATGATAAGGTATTTTGGTTTTAAAGGGCAAATGAAACAGTGATATTTTTACAGAATTCATCAGTTGTTTTCTTTGTATTGTACTAATACAGATAGTTCTTATTTAATGGTGGACTTTCACTGTAACTTTGGGGATTACAAAATATCCAAGTCATTTTGCTGTAGTCAGAACACATACAAGAGGGGAGGCTTAGGACTGTGACATTTGCAGTCCCCTTGGTCTCAGAGTTACACACACAGTTCCCCATCTGTCCCATAGCTTTATTAATCAGCCCTCTTCAGCAAGAAGAGTTTAGTCTTTTCTGGAAGGAATCATTAACATTCTGGTATAGACTGCTTACAGTTATAACTGCTTTGATTTTTTCTTTTCTCCTCTCTGTGGCTAGAGTGAGATTTCTTTTGACGCTTAACTTAGACAGTTTTGTTTTATTAAAATATGTGGTATCACCTCAGCATGAAGCTATTCGCTGCATTTTTATCAATTGCAGGACTCCATCACTCAGCAGTAAGCAAGTCTGCAGAGCAAGGATGGCAAAACCAACAGGTGAATAAAATTACCACAAGATGTCACCATTGTCAAATATAAGGAAGCACAAAACCACTTCAGAGTTACTATTCAGGAAGTGTTTGCAAAGCTGATTTACAAAATACACATCCTATAAAAATTACCACTGTTGTAAAAATTTGTCCAGTTAAAGCAAGAATTTTTATTAAATGTGCAAGTGACTGGTGTTACATCAGTCTTTCAGTTTGGTTTAAGCAAGGATTTCATTTGTGGTTGTTGCTTGTATCTAAACCAATTTCTTGGATTTGATTTTACGCTTTTAACACTTTTTAAAATATGGATTCAAAATTAAATATTGAAATATTGAGGTAGATGTTCTTTGAGTAGCCAATATTCTTCCTGTGCTGTATGCTTTTACAGTGAATTAATTTCTTTAATGTTGGCTATGTGCAAGATTCTGAGTTAGGAGGATTTCCAAAGTAATTTTGTAGTTGGAAAGGCTTTCTCTTTTTTTGTCGTTTTCTGCAGAGGGTTATGGTGATTTGTTTTGGGGATTTTTTTACGTGATATGTGCTGTGTTTGGAGACACTGCCTGACATCGTGCCTTTTAAATAGTTTGCATCAGCACAGTTTAATACATTATTCCTCTAATTACCATTGTTTTACATCTATGTTGTGTTAGTAAAAAGAAGACATAATGATGATCTAAGGTTGTGATAGCTCAAGATGTTATCTCAAAACCGTACCCAATTATTTCAGATAGAGGGTTGCCAGTTAAGAAGTGTCATCACCACAGTCATTTTAGTGACAGGCATCTCCATTCCTCATTGTTCTCATACGAAAATAGAGAAAGTAGTGTAGCTTGATCCTGGATGGATAGAAACTGGAACCTGTCCAAAGCACTGATTCATCAAATGATTTGAAGGGAGGGGGTTTCTATTCTACCAGTATCTTCAGTAGGCAAAACCAACAAAGTTGCTGTTCTACATCAACTCCAAACTCTTTTTCTTTCATACTTTAACTATATCCAGTCACATTTATCTCAATAAACCTCAGTCTTTTCAAGCTTCTCCCTCTGGAGGGCTTTGTTTCTTATGGTTCTCCTTAGAAAGGATTTTAGAAAGGAACTTCTGATGGAGCTATGTACTTCTTCCTATGAAAACTGTTCTCAAAAGGCTCTTGAACACTGCAGCTCAAGCAGAAGTTCAGCCGCATACATATCTGACACCGAGAGGATGTTCCTGCCCTGCCATTTGTGTGACATGCTTTCAAAATTAGTTGTCATCATATGATCATGTTGATCCTCAAATGTAATGGTTAAGCCTTGAGATATTTGTCCTGATTTTATAGCTATGTGAACCACTTAGAGAAGATGATCAAATGCCAAAAGCCAGAGAAACTTCACTGAAACAGGAATCAGAAATACAGTATCTGAAAACTCAGGAGCCTATAGAATCAGCAATCCTCATGTCTGCCTGAAGATCCCCCAGTACATGACTGGCAAGGAAAAGTAATACAGGTTATAGACGTGTGGGATATGAGATTCAGCATGAGGGAGAGGCATTGGAGCACCCATGGGACCCTTTCTGTTTTGCACTTTTGGGGCTCAGGGGGCTCCTAAGGTACTCACTGCACATCCCAGAGCTGGCACACTGTGGCTGCAGAGAAAACTTGGGCACTTCTGCTCCCCTTCTAGCTTGCTTTCCTCATTTGCCTTTGAATGAAATAGTGTAGTGAATAGTAAAGGACAGACGCCCAGTTTCTTGTTATGAAGCTATTTCACATGTCAGGGAGAAGAGGTTGGTGGGCTACTGCCCTGTTGCTGTTGAGACGGTCACGACATGAAAAATGTTCACCACAACAGCTTCTTGGTCAAAGAAAAAGAAGAAGTAACTCTATTTTCCAAAGCCTTTTCATACTGTTTTCTAACTTTCATGTCACATATCCTCAATTCATCACCCCACAATATCGTTGGCTACCTACAGTTAGAACAACATCTTGGAAAAACACCACCTGCATGAAGTTGGCTGTCTCTGTTTATGAATCCCTGCTTGTTTTGAACCAGAAAGCAACTGTGAGAATTTGGAACAACAAACTGTTCTCACAGCAAAGTAGCTCTCATTACATGCCTACGGTTCCCACACTGCCCCATGATTTCACTGCAAGGAAATGGGACCATGTTGGTGCCAGCATCGTTTCCTACATAAGCCAGAAATGCTTGGAAGAAAAGCATCTGCTGTCCTGTCTACCAGAGGACAGCTGAAAGCTGCGGGCTTAGCATCCTCACAATTAAAAAGTGTTTCCTCATGTTGAGAGGGAACCTCCTGTATTTCAGTATGTGAAGGAAGCACAAACAGGGAGGCAGGCTAGTGCTGCCAGCTGCTCTTTGCAGCAGTGCCTGAGGACATCCAACAGCCGTGATAGCCCCGTTGCTGTGGCTTCTTCCTTTGTTTCCCAGAGAAAAGATGTATGACAGTGGGAGAAACAAGGTGCCCACAGCTGTCCCAGCAACTGTAAAACCAGGAAGCAGTCCCAGACATTGGGCTGGCTGGCTGTTGCAGATTTCCTAGACAAAAGAGGGGTAGTCATGACACCAGGCCTACCATGAACCACAAATACAGTGAGTGAAAAGTACTTTCCAAGTGTGATATATTTTCTTCCTTCACCGCTTATTGTGACATCATGCCAGTACAAATATAAAAGCTCATTCCTCTCCCAGTCAATTTCCCAAGTTGGGAGAAATCAGGGGGTTTGAGTCTCCATGACTCCTAGGTCACCTGCAGCAATACCCACGATCTCATATTAACATCCAATTCTGCGTCAAAGATGTACTCTATAGTAAATACTTGAGACAGGGAGTACAGATTCTCTAACTCACAGAACACTCTCGTTCAAAGATGCCTCTGTCTGTAGTCCTTGAAAAGAGCCACAATGTTTCTTCATCAATCCCATGCTAAATAAAGGAGTTATGACACTTTATTCATACTGTATGTGGATGTCTGGCAACAGCATTTTAAAACTGCTCATTCGTAGATGTGTCCCTGTCCCAAATGGTTAAACCAGAATCTACCACACCCAAGGACTTGCAGCAAACTGCAATCTAGAGTATTTGCTGTCTTTCCAAATGTAATACTAGATTTCTTAGTAATAAATTCTGTGGAAAAAAAATGTGAAATAAAAGGGCCAAAAATCCCTTATGTACATTTACATTACATTGTTCGTTTCAGGTGCTGCTGTTGTGATCTACTTTCAGAGTATGTCAGGTTATTAAGTACAGGAGAAACAGGAAGAGAGACACATATGATCAAAAGCAGATGGAAAGAAAATGAACAAAAAAAACCACATTGGGCAACATTGTCACTTTCCCTGTTCAGTAACGCAGTTCTGTATACACCTGTCTGAACAGAGATGTAGGCTGGACGACAGTCCCTTCTGGGAAAATGACCTGAGACCACTGACCTGGTGCTCCACTACCAAGATTGGATCAATCTTTTCATGTGCCTATTTTGGGTTAAGTGTACTAGCCAATACTTGGAAAATATCTCAGATATCCCTGCAGCAAACGTTTCTCAGTCAGTGACCAGTTTTCCCTAATGAGGCTGTTTATACTTTCCATCTTTAGCGGTGTATTGTGGCAGGAAACTGTTGCACTACCTTCTGGGCAACACCTAGTCAGACACTCCAATTTACTATAAAACTGCTGCCTGTGGAGAGCTTAAAATGCTAATTTCTGTGTGAAGATTTTTATTCACTTCTTTTTTACTGTGTGTGCCATGGAAGGTGCTCATGTTCGAAAAGGCCACCATCAACTTTATTGCAGTGAGTAAGAAGGGTTGTGTTGCCTTCAGAGGAATCACAACATGCGTGAGGTACAGGTTGAGCTGCAGCTTTGTAGCAAACTCTGGGACTAGGCAAGTGGCCTTTGCAGGACAACATGATAGGAGTGAGCCCTAGGCAAGGTGCAGTAATTTCCAGAGAATCTGAGGGTCCCCAAGTGATAGTAGTGCATCACAGTGTCTTATACCAAAACTATTCCTCCCCCTTTCCATCAGCTGGGCAGGAAGGGCAGAAGCTTGCCTCTTCTGACAATAAGCTCTACACTGCAGGCAGACCAGAAACAGGGATTTCACATACCCCCTACAGACCACAAGTGAATTCTCTAAGTCAGATCTGACCTTTCATCTCACTCCTGTCATTTCAGACATTACATCCCACTTATTTCAGGTCAAAAAAAGACTCTGTAAAAGACCGTGAAGAAATGAAATTGAGATACAGTGTACTAGTCTTTGAGGTTTTACACCATTAAGTGACAGTACAGCCTTTCATGATAATAATTTGAGACAGAACATTTTTCTTAGGTACATCAAGCTTTTATGAAATTCTACTTAAAAGACCAGTTGTGCAACAAACCTCTTCAGAAAACAACTGTCTAAACAAGAACTTGCACTTTCATTCGCCAGCCTTCAGGCACCGTTTTGTACTGGTGTGACATTACATGCAGAACTACAAAAAACAAAGTATGTAAGGCCATAGAGTCAAGCCTTCAAAAGCCAGGAAATAAAAAAATTCAGGTTGGTGTCATTGGCAGCTGTTTCTGGAAAACAGCGATGAAAAGTTTGAGACCAGGTGCTTTGTTGTTGAATGCAGCCTCCCACAGTGATGAGTAACTGCACTGAGCTGAACAGACTTGTCACCCACTCTAATTCCTTCCTATCATACACTGCTCATATGCAGAGTTAAATCTTACTGTTTAGTTTTGTGGTTTTTTATAATACAGGAGAAAATATGGCAGTACTGTAATTTGGAGGGTTATATTTTGCAACTTCAAGTATCAATATTATGAATTAAAAGTTCTGGGGTACAAAATACATGACTCAGGACTTTACTATTGCCCTGCTTCTGTGCTAATTAACACAAAGAAAAAGAATTTAGTGAACTCTCGTGCTCCAGACAGTTTTGTACAACAGTCAGTGATAAATATATCTGCAAAGATATTGATACAAATATTTGAAAGCTGTGTTAATGACACAGTGCAGTGTGTTGCTCTTCTGTTTCCTCTCTAAAGGCGTGTCTCACATGTCTTTTTGGAGTGACATGCAGGACCAGTTCAGCAACACAATGCTATATCATAGAAAACACAAGAGAACCCTCCATCAAAAAGGTTTTGAGGGTAAATCTTAGGCAATCACAAGTCAAGAAATGCCCTGAATATAGTTACTTTTATGTCCTGGTTCACTTTGCTGTGGATGTCCACAACAAAAAGCACCCCATCTGCACTGTGACTGAAGGCACAAAATTACCTAGCCTTTTTTCCCCTGGCTGCAGCCTCCTTTTGAACCCCACGCACTGTTCCAAGAATGTGGGTGTGGAAGTGTCCCAACATGCCAAATATGTTGTACATTTTCTGTGCCCTGTGTGTAATGATCCACAACAAGCCACTTCAACAAATAAGCAATCCTTGACAGTGTTAGCTTTTCCTTATTTTGCCATTAGCTTTGTAGCTATTCTGAGAGCTGTCGCTATAATGTATTAACAGTTAGTCAGTGTTTAAGATCACAGTGTATACCATTGGCTTTGTAGCTCCCCATAAAGATAAATTTTAGTTTTAGATTACTTTTGTGGACTATTTAATTGTATTTTTTTACACTGAACACCACACAAAACATCCTAGTGTTAAAAAGTTCCTAAGTCTCCAGACCCATGCATAGCTTTAGCATAAAAGTTTGGAAGAATAATCAGCCCCCCATGCTCTTTTCTGTTGCCAGAATTGACACTCATGCCTGGGAAAGTCCTTCAGATCTATTCAGCAATTATGTCTCCTCCCATTTTTGTATTTGGTTTGGAAACCAGTGCAGGGAAGGTGGATTAGCCAAAACTAACACCATGTTACAAATCTCAGCTACAAACAAACCCTCTTCATTCATAGCCATCTCAAGATGGCTATGTAACACCATCTAATTTGCTCTTTGCACTGTCAAACTATAAAGGCAGGCTGTTTTCCAATTAATATTGTGACAGCAGAAAGTGTATGCAAAACTATATATAATTGGAGTTTGCTTTCAAATAATAATAATATTGCTTGATTGTTGTCTGCTGCAGAAGAAACAAGGAAGAACTACGCAGGATTCCTCATGTGCTTCTTGTCTACATCACTGGGAGAGGCAAATGTATCCAGACATTTCAGACCAGGCTCTACACAAAGTTTTTGCTGGTTTGCTTTAAAAAATTAGGTTTTTTTCTCTACAGTCCCACTGCATTGGGGGTGATGGGCAAGAAAACACTTTATGTCTAACTCTAGGGCTGTACAATTTTTCTGCCTTGCTTACCCAGTAAAATGGGCCCCCTTGTCACTATCTAGAAGTAGAAGAATGCTAAACACAAAGATGAGGTCTCTCTGCCATTTGGTTTTCCAACAGTTGTTTCATCTGCATGTTTAGAAGGACAGACCTCTATCCTGAGAACATATCTAAAATGGCAAGGACATACTCAAAATCTCAGCGCCTAGGCCTCCGAATAAAGTAAATCTGAAAATTTAAAAATGGTCCCCAAATTCCAGGTGTGCATCTATACTTGTCTGCTCCTTCTGTGTCTATCTCAATTTGTTGAGAAGTTGTTCTGGCCATATGAACCCTTAAGAATTTGAAGGGCATGGTGCTAGCAGACTGAGAAGTCTTAGCTTCTGAAACTTCAAAATGCTTTTGTGCCAACAGATCCTTCAGGGAAGATGACACAGGCACTTTCTCAACAACTCTTCCTCTTCCCCATCAAGTCTGTCAGCTGCATGCAGGATGTCCTAGTAGAGAAAAAGGGACGGACACATTAAACCACCACAGAAAGGATCATTGCCAGCCCTGTATTATGAAAGCAAACTCTGCCTTGTTAAAGGACAGCATGTTGGGAGCGCTGTTCTTTCCACAAAGGCACACATAACTTCCTCCACTCTCGGTGCAAATCAAATACATAAGTGCCTGTTTGAATATGAGGCTGAGCATAAGATTGTTTGACCAGTGATATCAGTGCAAACCAGTCACTGTGACAGCAGGCCCATTTAAGAAGCATAGCTGCTCTAATCAATGAAAGTGTTTTCAGTTCCTACATCAAATATTCAGAAAAATCTAATCATCACTTTAAACATTATGAATCCTGACTCACTCACATCTTAACACTGCTCTATTAAGAACTGAACACTATGGAAAAGATACGAATTCATATTACACAGTCCATGTTTGCATGTTCTTAATAGCATGTGTTTGATTCACAGCATGTATGTAAACACTGTTAGGTAAAAGAAAAAAATAATTCAAGTAACATTTAGACTACTGACAACAAATCTGAAATCCAGTGCTTACTCAACTTACTAGATTCTGAATCTAGAAAAGAGCTGCTAATTTGATTCTCATTATCTGGTATTACTTTCTTTCCTGTTATATTCTCACTTATTCATTTCACTTCATTTGTTTCATTCCCTTATACAGTCTTATTACTTTTCATTATTAGTTCGTCCACCACCACCCTACAGCCCAGCACATATTCAGTGCAAATTCTCACTTAACGGCAAACCATTCCTCTGCTATCATTGCATTGGGATGTTGTGTGATCATTTCCAGTTAAGAAAATAAAGCAGGTTTTTCTCCCTTCTTTTCACTTCTGATGTTGCATCAAGAGTTTACTCTGCATGTCACACCCAGTTATTCAGTCTATACTTCAAGAAAATCCCCACCTAAACAGCTTTGCATGACACTAGCAGTATTGTCTCCTGCCTCTCTGCCCTGCATTTCACCCCTTTGCAGAAGGGTGTGGTGTAGCCATCTTCCTGAAACGGGGCTTTGAAGGTCAGTGTCATGCGCCCGCCTGGTGTGCCAAGTCTGCCTGGACAAACGGGACTAAAACCAAAAAGGCTGGTTGTGGGTCTGGGCCATGAGTGAGCGCATGATATGTATCTGCACTCAGAGAAACCCCACCAGAAGACTCACTCTCAAGGCATAGCTTAGTTTCATGGCACAAAAAATAATTAATAGAAAGTGGTTGTTAGCTGTCTTTTCTAGCAGTGAAAGCTGTATGAGCCAGTGATTGGTGGTAGCATCCCCTCTGAGCAGCAGACAATCCTTCCAGTCACAGAGAGTAAACTCAGCTTCTAGGAAGAAAAATATAGGTGAGGGCATTTGATTTACAACACTGTGAGACAACCCAGTGACATTCCCCTTCATGTACACACAATGGGAAAAATCCTGTCCATGAACTAATTAAAAAGAAAGATTTCTAAACTACCTTACCTGCAGGTGTATTTATTTCCATGTCTCCAATATAGTTTAGAAATGTTGATTATTTAATCTTATTTAAATTAAAATAACATGAATTATAATGAACATTTCATACATGAAAGCAAAATTTATTAAACAAAATTATTTTTCAAGGTAGGACAGAGTCAACATTTGATGAAGCAAAACTCTACTGACCATTACTTTTGCAAACTACCCAAAGAACTCAATTTACTTCATTTGAAAAAAAATTTAAATATGTAAATTCCCACAAATTAGGGTTCTACATGTTTATACTGAAAAAGCATTTTTGAATATCTGAGTGGTTTGAGTTGATAATTTCAGCCAAAATAATTGTTACTTAACAAAAAAGAGGGGAAGCCACAAGGAGTGGCTGAGGGCACTTGCTGTGTTCAGCCTGAAGAAAAGTATACTGAGGAGAAACCTCATTGCACTTACAACTTCCTCATGAGGGGAAGAGGAGAGGCAGGCACTGATCTCTTCTCTGTGGTGACCAGGGACAGGACTGAGGGAATGGCCTGAAGCTGTGTCACAGGAGGTTTAGATTGGATATCAGGAAAAGGTTCTTCACCCGGGTGGTGATTGGGTGCTGGAACAGACTCCCCAGGGAAATGGTGACAGGACCAGCCTGGCAGAGTTCAAGAAGTTTGGACAATGCTCTCAGGCACAGGGTGAGCTCTTGGGGATAGTTCTTTGCATGGCCAGGAATTGGACTCAATGATTCTTGTGGATCTCTTCCAACTCAAGACATTCTATGGCTCTGTGGGGGAAAAAATCATCACAAAATCAAGGAAAATACTTAAAGTGCTTGGAGGAAAAAAATGAACCCAACTCTAGGATCATATTGATTACCCTCACTAAAGGTAAACCACTAAGGTGATGCCACATACCAAGGAGTCTCCTCTTAATAGCGTAAACCAAAGAAAGGAAGAGGATGCAATGGACACATTCAAACCCAAAAAAATCAATTAGCTGAATAACTAATGAAGTCTCTTTCTTATGGATATGTCATACATTGTTTTCTCAGCAGGGTTTTTATGGTGTCTGTCTCACATGGCTTGCAAAAATTATGTAACTTGAGACTGTCTTTGCATGTAACTAAGGATTCTCAAGGTGTAAAAGTCACTCCAAGAAGAGAGGGAAATGAACAGACACACAGACACACATAAACACATTCACAGGCAAGAATGAAGGATTGGATAAGCCTCACCCTCTAGAAAACAGAATAACCAAAATTGGTCTGATGATAAGCTCCAGAGAAGCTCTTTTAAATAAAACACATGAACTTTTCTAACGTCATTTGACAAAAAATTAGTCCGCTTGTCATCTGATAACTGTTCAGTAGCCTCCAGCCCATTCCTAATGCATGGTGACCTATAATAGGTATCCTGTAAACAATGATGGCACAGAAAACAGAAAATTACTGCAGTGAAAACTCAGCTCCCTTTTGCCCCAACACATCAGGCAGCACAGGACTACTAATATTGGTTGATGTATCCTTTTTTTGTTGTAGGTGGAGGGCTTCAGTTTCCACATCCATCAGCCTGGTATCTTCCATGACAACTGATATGGAATAAAAGAAAAGCTTGCATTCATTGTTGAGCAAAACTAACTACTTACCATCTAAATGGTGTCTGATCAGAAGTAGGTAAAAAGAATGAACAGCGACATATGAGGAGCAAAGGGAGAAAAGATGCTCCTACTTCCATGATTTCCCCTTTTCCATCCTTTGCATTAGTACTGCCTATTATATCAGGATAAAACTTTGTCTTTGCACTGCTCTGGTACCCATAGAAGGTCCCCATGACCACAGACATTGCAAATCTATGCTTTTAAAGTTGCACTTTAAAAAAATGTGCTCTGCTAGACAGAACATTACATTCTTATTTAGACTGCCTCAACATCTCTCCTTCCATCTGTCTTCTCATGTTGTTATTATCAACACCAACAGATCATTGCTAGCACAAGTGCAATTACTTTATTTATTTTCAAAGACCAACATATATCATGGCAAAACTCCCCCAGTTTCATCTTTTTCTGCAGAGAAACCAGGCCATTATCAGAATATGTTGTTATGGATGAAAACAAATTAGGATTTAAAAAAACACAAAAACCCCCAAACCAAGCAATCAACCAAGCAGCCAACCAAGACCAACACCAAAGCCAAAAAAGATGACAAGTTAAAAACAAGATATAGAATAGAAACAAGAGATTGGGAGGTAAAGCAACTGGATGTTTAAGGGCAGGAGAGGGTTCACAGGAATGGAAGGCAAACAACTGTTGTTCATTTCCATTATGTTTCTGTTACTGACTTTTACTAGAGGCAGGCTGTGAGCTCTAAATGGACCTCAGCTCTGACCCAGAATGTTAAGGCCTGTGTTTTAACACAACCATTGACAGATGGACGCAGGCAGGGGTTTATTTCTACCTAAGGAATGAAAGGACACACAGCAAGAATAATCACTAAACCGTGACCAGGGAGGTGATCACTATAATGGCAAATTTAGAAAAACAAGAAGGAAAACAACATCAGCCCTAATTAATATGGATGGGTGGCCACACCACCTGGGAACAGAGCATTTATTTTTCCACATATGAGATACCTTACAAAATCTTGATGAGATGACAGCTGCTGAGTAGGGAAGAAACCAGCATGTACAAGCATCAAGTTTTTATGCAGGGTAAGAGATAAAAATAATTTGCACCTTTTGAGACACAAAAGCTGTAGCTAACCAGTACATTAAAAGATCAGCAGTAAAATCTAACCATAGAATCATTAATTATACACATTAGATGGGTGTTCTTGCTTCAAGGAGGTCAAAGGGAATTTTGCTACATGATGAAAATTTTTAATATTCTTGCATTTGAAGGCTGAAAGAAAAATGTGTATTTAATTTACTTATTCTCCATATGAAAAAATTCATAAGCTTAGTAGCCCAGATTCTCAGCTATATCAGAAAAAAACCCCAGTAGTACAGGTCCTAAAAGTACAAGTAATTTCTGTGTTCAGCTAATAGCAGACCACTCTGAACCAAGCCAGAGGTGTAGACAAATTTTGACAGAGAAATCAGGCACAAAGTTTCAGCAGAAAGGAGTAACTGGCCCTCCGAAACCCTCCAAAAAGAAGCAGGGAGATTGACATGCATCTGCTAAATCTCTCTCATGACAGATGATCTCTGTACATTAGAAGGTCCTCTCTTGGCTGAGCTCAAGATCAGGATGTGCATTGAAGGCAGAATAATTGGCCACAACAGATTTCTCTTTTGATGCTGTTATAACTTTCAATAAATAAATGGATAGCTATGGTATTTGCATATAACTGTGCACTTGGCATTATACAGTATATACATTGTATATAAATACATATATATCTGTCTAATCTATACATATATATACATACATGTGTGTGTACAGATTAGACAGACCTATACATATATATCCACAATATATATTTTTTATATATATATATACATATACACATATGTATATACACAGAGATTAGACATACCAGTAGCAATGACAACTGTAACTAGAAAAGGGAAATGGGTTCAATTTCTCAAAGTCTTTTCTATCCCTATTTCATCTTGTTCTGTGAACTTCTTGAAACCATTTAACTGTGGTTGTTACACTGTAGTTGTGTTTTTCATGCTCTACTGTTCTGGCAATAACAAATACATTCTAATATTAACTTAATTAGACCAATTTGTTCCAAGTTGCATTCTGTTTTCACCACACTGGAGTAAATTAAGACAATTCTAGGCTTTGAGAGTACAGGGAATTTGAAATGCACCACATAAACAACTTGACCAACACCATTTGCTTTATCAATATTTGCTATTATTCAGTGAGCATGAGCCAAAGTTTCTGGTTTCAGATGCATGCTCACAACCCTCAGGTCAATACGATTACAGCAAAGAGCAGAATTTGACTGCAGGGAAGTATGTGGTTTTGAACCTTTACTGTGTATGCAGTAAAAAAGATGATGCTGTAAAACATTTGTTCTTAACATTATAAATTAAAATTCAGCCTCTTTAAAAACATCGAAATTAGGTCCTGTCAAGAATCAAAATGAAAATTTGACATAGTTAGTTCTTTGCTTAGTGAAATGCTAAAAGTGGGGTTCAGAAACTACAGGTAGCTTGCATTCTTCAGTAGAACTGCAGAGACATGCATTTGTAATCAGCCCTGCATCCCATATACTTATGGTTGTTCAGGCTGTCTCCACAGCCAGCGATGCCTGCTTCATCGCTGAAGGTTCTGTCCTGCAGAGCACAGCTGCCACTGAGCCAGGGAGGCATTGCTCCAGCCTGTGAACAGGCAGCAGACCCAGCTGCACTGCAGGAGACACAGGGCATCCACAGGTAGCCTTGGCACAAACAGGAGATGATAGGTGTCAGGACCCTGCACTCCATTTCCCTTCAGGCAATGCATCAAAATAATGACATTCAGGCTAATGTCATATTGGCTTGAAATAAGACAATTTCTTACTTTTTAAATTTACAGTATCTTGATCAATAGTTTTGAGCACAAAATTAACACTTACAAACACTTTCTCTCACTTCGTAGAAAATGGAACGAAAATTGAAGCATTCTAAAGGAAAACACCCAGAGAGCTCTATTTCCAGATTCAAGTGTGTTTTCACTAGAGAGGCCAATTAGACATTGACTTCAGACAAAATCAACAGTACAATCTTTAAAAAAAAAAAAAAAGGACTCAAAAATTACTGTAACTGTTTTAAGTTGTTCTGTGGCTTAAAAAACAAAAATTAAAAGAAAAAAAAGGCAAACAAACCAACACACTTTCAAGGAATGCAACTGAGTGTGCTTCAGCTAAATGGTTCTAAGTTGTCTAATACTGATCTGAAAAGTAGAGATAGGAGCTGGGATATTTCTGTGTTTCTTAAGAATGAGCAACATATTCTTATTTTTAAAAAAACTGTAACAGAATCCCAGAATCATAAACTGATCTGGGTTGTAAGGGGCATTAAAGATCATCTAGTTCCATCCCACCTGCCATGGCCAGGGATATCATTCACTAGACCAGGCTGCTCAGAGACCCATCCAAGCTGGTCTTCAACACTGTCAGGGACTGGGCATTCACAGCTTCTCTGGGCAGCCTCACCACATTCACAGTCAAGAATTTCTTTGTAATATTTAATCTAAACCCACACTCCGTCAGTTTAACACCATTAGCCCTTGTGCTATCACTCCATGCCCTTGTAAAAAGTCTCTTTTCAGCTTTATGTATGACCCCCTTTTATGTACTGCAAGGCTCCCTGGAGCTTCTCTGCTCCAGCCTGAACAGCCCCAACTCTTTAATCCTTTCTTCACAGGAGGAGAGGTGCTCTGATCATCTTTGTGGCCCTCCCCTGGACCTTGTCCAACTGGCTGATGTTTTCTTATGTTGGGGTCCCAGAGCTGGAAACAGTACTACAGGTGGGGCTCTCACAACACCTTTAACAGCAAGACTGCACCAGATGCCCAGCTGCAGTTCCTTCCAATCTGACCCATTCTCTAATATATTGTGGCACCCAAAACTGCCCCCAGCCCCCAAGGTGAGGCCGCCCCAGTAGAGAGCACAGCAGAGCAGAGCAGAGCAGAGCAGGACAATCCCCCTCCTTGCCTGGCTGGCGATGCTGTGCCTGATGCCCCCCAGGACACAGGTGGCTCTCCTGGCTGCCAGAGCTCTGCTGACTCATGTTCAACTTGCCGTCAACCAGGACCCCCAGGTCTTTTTCTGCAGCACTGCTTTTCAGAATCTCATTCTCCAGTTTGTCAGTACATCCCTACCAAATGCAGAATCCAGCACTTGCTCATGTTATACTTCATTCAGTCAGTGATTGCCTAGCCCTTTAACTTGTCAAGATCCTTGCCTTCAAGGCAGTCAACAGCTTCTCCCAATTTAGTGTCACTTATGAGCTTGCTCAGTATCCCTTCCAGTCCTGTGTCCAAGTCATTTTTGAAGTTGTTGAAGAGTGTGGAGCCTAAGACAGAGCGGTGTGGAACCTCACTAGTGACTGGTCACCAGCCTGATGCCACCTTGTTTACTGTAACCCTCTGTGCCTGGCCATCAGCCTGTTGCTTATCTATCACATGATGTCTTTATCCAGCTGTGTGCTGGACATCTTGTCCACAAGGATACTGTGAGAGACAGTATTGAAAGCTTTACTGAAATCCAAAAAGATTACATTAATTGGCTTCCCTTATTCTAGGTGGGTAACATTGTCGTAAAAGGAAATTTTTTTAAACAGAAATTTTCCCCCATGAATCCATGCTGACTGTGACCAATGACTGGATTGCCTTTCAGGGTTTTTTTCAATAAATCCCAGAATAATTGTCTCTTAAGATTTTACCAAAATAAACACCTTTCCTCCTTGCTTTGTCTTCACTTTGTTCAAGCAGCACTAAAGGACCTTGAGCACTGAATCACTTTGTCAATTTTGCTAACAGCAAAGATTTTCTGTCCTCAAATTGGGTATAATTGCAGGGGTCTGAGTCTGGTCCCACTGCAAGCAAGCGCATGGTGATGTTTACAATATGATCACAGGATGTATTTCCTTCTGCAGAGCATACACACTCAGGAATTGAAACTTATTAAGTAAACATTTTTGCACACTCTTCTGCATTGAGGAGTGTAAGTTTGAGGAAGGGTAAGTTTATTGTTATCTAGAATTTTTTTCATTATTTTGATCTGGAATTTAAAATTTCTGAAATAATTTACATTTCAATGAAGGTTTAAATATTTGCCATACAGTTTCTTCCCATATAGATAATCAACTCAACCTAATGAACTAGTTATTAAAGACCTCTTGATGGTCTTGTATTCGCCACAATGGAATCTTATTTAATGGAAATACCAAAATATTCTGCACAGAATTTCTGAACTGGTTTTCCTGGAAAGTCACCTAAAAATACTTGATACGTGATACATTAAAAACAGTAAAGATGAAGATAATTGTATTTGTGGAAAAGAGAAGCCATCGGTGGAACACTCCCTTTCCAAGACTTGTGATTTCCATACTGAAAATACTGTCTCTCAGTCTATGCATTCAGTTTCTTCTCAGAACACCTGACCCAGCAACAGGAAGCAGAATATATTTGTCACTCCTCAATTGAGCACAGATACTGCTTGCTTCTTTTTTCTTTCTCCAGAAGCGTAGAGACATTTAAAATGTAGAGAATCATCCAGTAGTCCTCATTCATCTGACTTGGTTACTGAAAGCCCAAGATGCAATACAGAGGTGGCAGACAACGAACACATACTCAGATCCGGTATTCCGCAGTAAAGGTAAGATGATTTGGCTGTGCAATATTTGCCCTTCCTGCTGTTTCCTCTTCAACATCTTACTGAAGCAATCATATTTAAATAAAATATTGAAACACTGCCCACTCCGAAGTGATCATTCAGGTGGTTTAAGGGGATTAGAAAATCCAGCTAGGGCACTTCCCTCATCACATACATTAAATTACAGCCTTCAGACAAAACAACACATTGTAAAGTGGCACATTCTTCTAAATACTCCAGTGCAGAATAAGCCTGCATGCCACTGAGATATTATGGATGTCAGATAACAGCCAAATATCCGTGAGACAGTATTCACCATTCTCCTACAGTAAAAGAGCCACAGTTCTGCCTTGACTTTACAGGAACCACACAAACGCAGCTGAGGAATGTAGAAAGGAAGCTATACTCCATTGCTTCCACACAACACACCTACCCGTGGCTTAGAAACAAACAGGCTGAAATTTACCAAGTACTGACCTTTTCTTCTGCTTTCCAGTCCATGGAATTTTGATCAGTGTCTATAAATATAAGAAAAGTTTATCACAAAGAAATGCCTCTATAGTTGAAAAAGCAAGAATAATTTATGTCAGCCTGAGCCAAAGTCACCCATGCACACCACCCTTTGGTACAGTGTTTTCTTACAAGATTAAAGAGTACTTGGCATGGAGAACTGAGCAGAGACTACTGCAGTGCCAAGGAAAAAGATGAACGTACATCCTTTAACCTTCAGAAAATACCTTAGTAAAGTCCAGCACATATGGCTTGAGCTTTTTTTAAGCAACTTTCTCCCAACATTATTTTCTGTCAAATTATCAGCTCCTTTAAATGGCTCCCACCAGCTACTTCTTGTACTTAAAGCATTTCACAGCTAAGCTAATAAGTTCATTCTTGCTACAAGCTTGTTCCATAAAATATATTTTTTAAATGCTGTAAAGACATTAAGATAAATAACAGTGGCTAAAACTGTATTCTGGGGACTTGTACACTTGCTAAAGTAGCATGGCTTTTTTCATTTTGATTGCCTAGTTTTATTTTCTAGTTTTATTTAATCACCCAAGCTGAAACTGTATATGCCAGCTGCCTATTAAGGACAGGTAATTTCTCTTTATTTTATTGACAAAATCTTATTGGAAGTGTTCTGTTATTTATAAGAAGAAGGTTAGGGGATACATTCCTTTACTGAAGTTAAAAATGCTGGCAACACATCCATGAGAAACCTTAAAGTCCCCCTTAAACTGAGTAGAAAATTAACATGTTGTGGGTAGAAGGGCATCAGAAGAGAGGACAAATCACAAAAACAACTGTCGGTCTCTTTTCCAGTCCTGATGACACACAGTGGTGAGGCAAGAGTTTCTCACATCCTCATATCTGCTGCTGAAGAGCTTAACCAAACTCTAGGCACTGATTAGACCAGTAGTCCAGTAGAAGTAACCTTCCCCACTCCAGTCAGTCTTAATATGTTCCTTTTCCACTCTGAGAGACAGGTAATGCTCTCTTCCACAGTATGTAGAAGACGGCCAACAAAAAGGACAAGAAATAATCCAATAAATTAAAGCCTTTATTAACACACACCAGTGCTTTCATGATACTCTTTCTGCTTTTCATGAATCCTGACTGCAAATTCAGGAAAAGCCAAAGGAAGCTGTTGGTTTGGAACAGGCCAGTGCTTGCAATGCATGTCTGAATGTTTGACTGAAAGGGCAGGGATACCATCACATAATTCCCTGTGCCTCTTTGGATTTGGGGTTTTTTCTGTGAAATCAATGCTCCGTTCCTGTGTAAGAAAATACCATGTGTCACTGTAATTAAAAGATATGTGACAATATATACGTGGAAAAGTAAGGAATCAAAGTCAAGTGAAAAATAATCCTGGAAGCTACTGGCCTTTTAAATTTGATTAAGCCACTCTAATAAAATTCTCATTGGGTTACATGACATAACTATAACTGACAATTTTGGAAGTTTTTTACTACATTTGAGGACACAGATATGTAAACTAACTGAATCAGTAGAAACTGTTAGTGATAATCACACACATTTCTTTCATTATCCCGCTTAAACACTTAAGTAGCAATAAAAAAGATCCTTTATCCCAGATGCACCCTTCCCCATGCTTTGAAACACAAAGCGGTCTTTCAGTTGTCATTCCTTTGCCTTATATACTCAGAGTCTGACTTCATCCCTGGATAAGCTTTTTGGACTACATCTTGTTTGTGAGATATCCACTCTATGATACCAGCTGTTTAATGCTGTTCTACAAGAGGATTTGGATTCATGGATTTCTGTCTGCATCCTAGTTACTTGTTAAACACTGCTTACAAATACAGCTTTTTTTCCATGGTACAAGTATTCCTTACTACATCACAACATTCAGAAAAAAGAATGGTTAACTGTAATTTACTCACAGTTAATTAAGAGTTTATATTTTTTTTTCTCCAGTTGCAAGTGCCTAGAAATATGGTTATGGTGTTCTTCCCATGTCTTTGTTTTAAAATACTTCATTCTTTTGTTTTATGAAGTTATACTTTGCTGTCACTCTTCACTGAGTAAAAAAACATCAGGATGGCCAGGCCCAGAGAGTGCTGGTGAATGAAGTTAAATTCAGTTGAAGAATCCAGTGGAATTCCCCAGGGCTCAGTACCAGGGCCAGTTCTGTTTAATATCTTTATTGACAACCGAGACAAAAGATCAAGTGCTACCTCAGGCAGTTTGCAAGCAAGTTGGGTGGGAGTGTTGATCTCCTGGAGGGCAGGAAGGCTCTGCAGAGGGATCTGGACACGCTGGATCATGGGCCATGGCCAAGGGTGAGAGGTTCAACAAGGCCAAGTGCCAGGTCCTGCCCTGGGGTCACAACAACCCCAGGCAGTGCCACAGGCTGGGGCAGAGTGGCTGGAAAGCTGCCCACAGGAAAAGGCCCTGGGGGTGCTGGTGACAGCAGCTGAACATGAGCCAGGCTGTGCCCAGGTGGCCAAGAAGGCCAATGGCATCCTGCCTTGTCAATAAACAGTTCCTTTTCTCCACAGTAAGCATTTGACATAGCCAGGAAATTACATATATTACAGTTCATTTATATTAACAGGATGCATGAGGAAAACTCTCAAAAGCTTCTTTAGTGATTGTTTCCTTCCCTTTCCCGCCATCTCTACCAAATAATGTTGTTCAGTTCCTATAAAATCTGTCAATGTTGTTCTGTACTCTGTGTCTAAGAGAAACAGAATACACTTTGTTTAAAGACAACTCTGTTAATCATAATCTACCTTTCATTATACATATTTCACCCTTGTTTGGAGTATTGTTGACTTCCCTAAGTAATGAATAGCAAGTCTCTGGGGTTTTTTTCCAAACAAATAAAACTATTCAGTAAAAATGTACTCAGAAGTTCATACTTTTTCCTGGTCTACTTACATCTAACAAAGAATATCATCTCAATATGAAAATGTAGATATGGAGTCTTTTGACTAAGCCATGAGAGGGACTGGTGAGTAGGCTGAAAAAACAGCAATAAAATCCTTTTCGCTACTTTTCCAAGGGTGTACTTACTTATGCTCACTGCACACACATAAAAATTAGCCTTCTTTTTAGGGAAATCATCTAGAATTCCATGGGAGTTTGAAGGGCAATAACTGCCTACCTGCTCACAACCTACACCTTATTGTGTGCACATGGATCATGGCCTCTGGGCACACCTTCAGGATCACTCTTTCCTAACAGAGTTTCAAGGAAAAATGTAGGTCAGGGCAGCACAGGATAACTTGCACTTACTTGGAATAGCCAGCCTGGACTCAACCAGGTATTTACTCACAGCGTAGAAGAATGTGGGAAGGAAAACCTGAATGAGACAAAGAGGGTTTTTTTCCTCTTAGGATCTTTTGTATTTCTACAAAGAGATCTATTTCTGAAATCTGGGAACATTCCCATACATGGAAAATATGGATATGTTTCTTATAGATGGTATATAGATTGTGCAATGAGCTCAGTTCAAATACATACAGATTACAGATACAGTAATGACTTCACAGTTAACGTCAGCCTGATTGCCAAGGTATTATAAGAACATTGACAGTTCATGTATCTAACAAGAGTAGCATGACTGACTCATTAGTCACAACAAAATTCCTTCTCACTTGTCCTCCTTTTTCAAGACTGGAGCGCATACAAAGGACATCAGGTCGTCTACCAAAATCAGATGCCATTTTCAAGTACCTTGAACCCACAGATAATTCACAGTCAGATTCTTTCTCTTTCCAAAGGAACATGGAGCAAAATTGAATAAAAAGGGGCAAGACAGTATCATTCTGTGGAAATAAATTCCGATGTAATTCAATTTCTCTGTAATGTTCCTACCTCGCCAAATGCAAGGTACCCAATATCACCTTAAATAAAGTTAGACATGGTTTATAATATAGATGAATATCAGAGATTTTTCTCTAGTCCCCATAAATAAAGAGTTTTACACTATAGTCACTGAAGGCTTTCTAGACCTTCTAAAACTTAGGCACAAAAATAGATCAGAATAATAGTCATAGCAGAGTATAATCCAGCTTGCTGAAGTCAGAGATTTCAAAGGGTCCTTGACAAAATTAACATAGGACTACCTTGTCTCTAAGACATTCAGATGAAAATATCTTTTTGTAAAGTTGAATGCCTCAGCAATTATTTCTCAGAACAGCATTAGTATTACGATTGCTTGTGTAAGCTCTGTTGCAATGCAGCGAGGTGAATCAAGTGTTTGATGATAAAAGGACGCTTCCACTGGGCACAAAGAGAGAGCATGACAGACAAATACATCACGCTCAGCCTGCAGATCCAAGTGCACAAAGCAAAGCATACTGAAAAGCTACCACACATGCAAATAAAAGCAAAAAATGAAAGTGCAATGGATAGGCATGGGAGGATGAACTGAGAAAATACAGCATCAAAGATAATCATTCCTGCTTTCAGGAACGAGTCAAGACACAATTATCAGGCTATCATTTTTGAAGTGTGAAGTGATGTGGAGCATCCATCTGGAGATACTGAAGCTGAGTTTCCAACGTGCTGAAGATGAGCAAGTCAAAGGCAAACATAGGATGAGAAAAACCAGATCAATCTACCTATTGTTGAGAGCACAAAACCTAAGCAATTTTGAACAATTTCCAGTTGAGTTCTTATTTTCCAACTACTTAGAATTCCAAGAAACTGAATTATTAGAGTCCCATTCAGCAATAAGGAGTCCATTAAATTATATGGAGTAAGATAACCAATCAGAAGAAGGCACCTTATTTTAATATGGCAGCTCCTAATAAAAGATTATACAAATCTCATGCTTGCACAAAAACATTGAAATTATTTTACTAGTTATTGTGATTATGCTTATTCAGCAAAATAAACCATACAAGCAAGGTGATTTTAGGGAAATAACAAGAAATAAATCTGCAAAAAAAGTGGCCTAATATACACATACATGTCATGTCATGTCATGTCATGTCATGTCATGTCATGTCATATTATTTTGCAGAATACAGGAAAACTCCAAACAACAAACTTTCAGCATCAAACTCACAGCTAAAGTGACATATAATGGCAATTGGAAAAACACTTCAAACTATGAAGTGCAAACCATGTTGCAAAAAATGCTTTCTACAGGTTGGTTTGGTTGGGTTTTTTTTTTCAAACTGAGAAAAATGTAGGGGGAAAAAGGATAAAAAAGGAAATAAAAATAGCAAAGAAGAAAATTGTGACTGTTTACTCCATCCAATAAATATTTCATTAGGAAAAGAGTTCTTACAAATTGTTCAATTAGGGTAATTGCACTATACAGATCTTCAGAAGGAAATGATTCCTTCAGTTGAGCATATTCAGTAGGATCACTAGTGGTGTCCACTAGGAAACAGTGTTGGGCCCAGTCCTGTTTAATATCTTTACTGATGACCTGGATGAGAGGCTTGAGTCTACCATTAGAAATTCATGGATGGCACCAGGTTGGGCTGGAGTGTTGATCTGCTGGAGGGCAGGAAGGCTCTGCAGAGGATCTGGACAGGCTGGATCATGGGCCAAGGCCAAGGGTGAGAGGTTCAACAAGGCCAAGTGCCAGGTCCTGCCCTGGGGTCACAACAACCCCAGGCAGTGCCACAGGCTGGGGCAGAGTGGCTGGAAAGCTGCCCAGGGGAAAAGGCCCTGGGGGTGCTGGTGACAGCAGCTGAACATGAGCCAGGCTGTGCCCAGGTGGCCAAGAAGGCCAATGGCATCCTGGCCTGGATCAGCAACAGTGTGGCCAGCAGGACCAGGGCAGGGATTGTCCCCTGTACTCGTGAGGCCACACCTGGAGTCTTGTGTCCTGTTCTAGGCCCCTCAATTGAGGAAGGACATTTGAGGTGGTGGAATGAGTCCAGAGAAGGGCAACGAAGTTGGTGAAGAGTCTGGAATGCATGTCCTATTAGGTGTGCCTGAGGGAGCTGAGGCTGTTTAGCCTGGAGAAGAGGAGGCTCAGGGGTGACCTTACTCTCTACAACTGCCAAAAAGGAGGGTAGGGGGCAGCCTTTTGTCCCAGACAGCTATGAATAGTACAAGAGGACACCGTCTTAAGCTTCTCCAACAGAGGTTCAGGTAGGACATGAGCAGGCATTTCTTCATACAAGGGTTGTTAGACATTGGAATAGGCTGTGCAGGGACATGGGGGAGTCACTGTCCCTGGAGGTTTTTAAGGAAAGAATAGATGTGGCAGTCAGTGCCATGGTCTGGTTGACAAGGTGGTGTTCAGTCATAGGTTGGATTTGATGGTCACTTTTCCAGCCTAGTCAATTCTGTGATTCTATATTTCTTAGCACATACACTCAGAAGTCCCATGTTTTGAGATTTTGTGCTTTGATCTGTGCAGGTTGAATTCTTTGTTGTTTCCTGCAATTCATGAACACATGAATAGTGCCGTTAGATTTGAAAACACTGAAAACAAATACCTCCCTGTACGTATCTCCTTACCCTCCTGTAAAGGCAATGTAACAAGCCACTAGAAAGGATTATCAGTCCCAAATTATCCATGTATTCTTTCACCTCAAAGGAAGAAATTTTAAGATTATTATTTTCAAAATACAGACTCTACAAAAAAAGTCTTACATTATTCACTGGCTTGTCCTTGGGATGATGTCACAGGAAAGTTAACTGCTGTTGACTTTTACATTCACAAAATTTGAGACTAGGTAAATCAGCGCTACAACAGACTCTATCCCTGACATTAAATTTTCATCTTCGATGTAGAATGTACTTTTATTTTCAAGAAAACACGTGATCACAATCTGAAAGTAACAGCATTTAAATTTACTCAGGATTTCTTTAGACTGCAGATGACACAACTGGAATACCCCACAGACACATTAGATGAAAAACAGTACCCCAATATCAGCTGACATTGTGAAGATTATACAACATGATTCCTGTGATGTGACTCCTGCTTTGACAAAGAGTGTTTGACTCCTTCTTGCTGATTGACTGCATGAGAGCTGCCCTATTTGTGTCTTTGTATGGTCTCCAGATGAAGAGGACCTGGAGAGATGGAGACATCTCTGGAAATTCTAACGTGAACCTACAACTGAATCTATTTGCTTGAAATACAGTATTCTGCTACACATTTGGCCCCTGGTTCTCTCTGCTCTTTAGCCGGTGAAAAGAGGACAAAAGAATGGAGATGTCTACACACACACACTCACTGATCCATCTGAATTCATGTACAGATTCCTTCTTGAATACTTTCTGCTGCTGCCATGGGAAAGACCTGCCTTCTGCAGGCTTCTGATACTGACCAGCAGTGTGGGGTCATTTTCACATGGTCCTTTTGCTGGCATGGGACAAGATACGCTGCTCACTTGTTAAAATACTTTTATATTTCATCAGTCAAAAACCTTACCATGCAAATTTGCTGTACTGCAGGTAAGTCCTGATGCATGGAAGGACTTTATGTCCTTTTGGATGACAAAGAGTTTCTACTGCTATTTCTCAGAAGATTTTGCCTCTCCAAAGGCTGTTTTCAGAAGGATTTGTTTGTTCTTACAGGACATTTCTATCAGAACAGTGAAAATATGCTTAAACTGCCCTGCAGAAACTTAATTATAAAGCTGGATAAAAGCACAGGTTGAAATCCTGCTTGCTGCTGGTGACTACAAGTTTCTGTCAGGCTGGAAAAGTCAGCTGCTTCAAGCCCAGCCACATTTCCATGACAACATTGTGTTTAAAAACCTCATTTTAACACCAAAAATAAAAAAACTTATAAGGTAATTTCTTATGTTTTTAATTCTATTTCCTACTATGCAATTTACTGATCTCTACCTAAAGGATTTCTAAGAAGCTAATTACCAGGACGACTAAAGGCCTAAAGCAAACCCTTGAGTCTTCTCCTTTGGCTACTGCAATTAATAAACTAGAGATCCTTCCCTCTTCTACAGCACTGTTCCCTTACCAGTGTTAGATTCACCCCTGGTGAGAAGTATGCATGATCATCCTAAGGCCTAAGAACTGTGTCCTGGGTACAGGGACAAGGTGATGGAGCTTTCAGTGCCTTCTGTTCTATACCACCTACATCACTGCTGGAGGAGTGAAAGAAAAACACCGTGGGCAGAAACAGAAGTGGCGCCATCAGCGCATGTAGGAGGGTGTGTGCCGGACCAGAGTCAGAACTGTGTTACCACTGGGCACCAGGATAGAGCTGTCATCACAGCTGCTGCAGCCATCAGAGCCACTGCCCTGGAGTCACTGGCTGCCACTCTGCTGCTGCTGCCACTGCGGAAAGAGAGCCCCTGCACCCACGCCACTGCCACTGCTATGGGTGCAGAGAGAGAGAGAGCCTGCATCAGTACTGCTGCCACCACCAGAATCAGCATCTCTGCACCACAACTCCTTAACTGGCCAAACTAGCTTTCCAGCTTTTGTTTTGTCCGTTTTCCATTGTTTCTGTGGTGGGGAGGAGGAGATTTAGCCACGGGAGTCTCCCTGGCATGCTGCCTCTGTTTTACTGGATGCCATGTGGTGATGGTCTCCATTTTGCCCATGTTTAGAGATCACACCAAGTGCTGGCCAGGGGGACATTAGGTGGCGAATATCCTTTCGCGGGTAAGATTATCTCCTTCTCTCTCTCTCTCGTGCACTCTTTTTTATTACTATTTTTGTGATTATTCCATTTTTTTCAAGAAGAGGTGGTTCCAACTTATAATCTCTCCTACTTTCCTCCGTTATCAGAAGGGGCAGGGGAAAAAGGGGGCAGCTGGAATGGGTTTAATTTTTCACTTAGGCTTTAAACCAGCACAAACTGAAGCACTGAAAGGCATAAATAGGACTAAATTAGTTAAAAGGTAGAAAAGAGGACATTAGGAATGATGGTATACCTATGAATTACCATCAACAACATCCCTCACATGATATACTGAAACAATAACCATATAACTGTACAAACTTCTTGCATAATTTGCATTAAAATATAGTCTCTTGTATACTAACAGCTGTATGTAAGATTTACTTACCACACTGACTGAGCATTCACCTGGCTCCTCTGCAGTGCAGTGCTTTCATTTCCCCTCCTTGTTCCTAGGAGGCTTTTTCTGCAGTTAATGCACTGAGACAGATGCTTGGCTGTCTAAGGCTTTCCTACAACCATGAAAATTTGGCCTATGACTTCCAGCGCAGCTTGAACAAAAGCTGCTGTTTGATAAGAAGCTTGCCATCACCTAGCAACATGAGCAACATAAGCTTGCAGCCCAGAAAGCCAACCATGTCCTGGGCACTTCACAAGAAGTGTACCCAGCAGGTTGAGGGAGGTGATTCTGCCCCTCTAGTCCACTCTTTTGAGACCCAGGCTGTAGCAGTGGATCCAGCTCTGGGGGCCCCAGCATGAGAAGGACATGATCTACTGGAGTGAGCTGCCACAATGGTGGCCAGAGGGCTGGAGCACCTCTTTTATGAAGACAGGCTGAGACAGTTGGAGTTGTCCAGCCCGTAAAAAGAAGGCTCAAGGAAGACCTTCTAGCAGCCTTACAGTACCTAAAAGAATCTACAAAAAAAGCCAGAGAAGGACTTTTTACAAGGGCATGTGGTGAAACAACAAGGACAAATGTTTGAAGTGAGTAGATTTAGAATCATAGAATAGTTAGGCTTGGCAGGGAGCTTAAAAATCATCTCATTCTAATTTCCCTGCTGTGGACAGGGAAATATTCCACTGGACGAGGTTGCACTGAACCTCCATCCAGCCTGGCCTTGAACACCTCAAGGGTGGCGCATGAACAGTTTCTCTAGACAACTTGTGCCAGTGACTCCCCACCCTCACAGTAAAGAATCCTAATGTCTAATCTAAACCTACTCTCTCTAAGTTTGAAGCCATTCCCCATTGTCCTGTCACTACATGCTCTTTTAAAAAGTCTGTCTCCCTCTTTCTTGTAGGCTCCCTTCAAGTACTGGAAGGAGGGCTAAATATTAGATATCATGAGATTTTAAAATATTTTAAAAGATTAATTCTTTCCTTTCAGTTACAGTACATTACCATTGGATTTTTCAACATTTTCTTCACATTCTTTTGAAGTAGAATCTTTGTTTACAATTGGATGCTATTATTCTAATGTGTGCAGGCAACTAAAAAAGCTGAGGCTTAGACACAGACCATACTAATGCTCCAAATCTTGTGATAAAACTCCTGGGAAGAAATTGGGAATAAAATGATTGTTTAGTTCTGCCTAGAAAGGATGCCAAGGGCACTGACCATGTTTAAGCTTTTAAATATTCCAGAAGGTCAAATCATGTGCCTATAACTCATTTTTGAGTTGCGTAGCCAATAATTCTGAATGCCAGTCTCAACCTCACTCTTCAGATCTTTGGCTATCTAGGTTAACATATTTCCTCGAACTTGCTGATCATCTTCTAAATTAGTGTTCACCCACTCATCCATTTCAATGTGCTACCCAGAGATTTGAGTTCCAAAATAATTCTGTCATTTGCTATCATTATCTTCTATCAAGAAAATGTTCTGCTTCATTATGTCTTCATTAAAATAAATCTCCAAATGGAGTGTGAGTGAACAGTGCCCTTCAATTTCATTTATGACATTTGTGAAGAGTGGTAAAGAGCAACTGTGCGCAAGAATCAATAATTTTATAATTACATACAAATTAGTGTGGCTATTTGTATGATATATCACATAATGAGGCATCCTGCAGAGTTGCTGGAGCAGCAATAGAGTATTATCCTATAATTTTTGCCTTGTTCACCACCACATTATATTAATACATCTGCACTTTGTGCAGTATGGAGGTTAAACAACTCCAACGTGGTAAGAAAATCTGGGGAATAATAATAATAATAATAATAATAATAATAATAATAATAATAATAATAATAATAAGCTAATAAAAGGATATTTGTTAAATATACTTTTACCTCTTAATTTTTCAAGATGATAAGACCTGATTGCCAGTACAGTGAGGATCCAGCCTTTTCACATAGTCCTAGAGGTCAGATGCTGGTGCTACTGTGAAGTAACTCTTGCTCTGAATTGCCTTGTAGACATTGGTGTGCCAAACAGCAATATTAAATACCTTCTTTCCTGCGCAACACACAATATCAAGTCACATCAGAAAACAATAATGTCTGATCCACAGCTCAAAAATCTTGGAGAGATATATATATCAGGTCTAGTTCAAAATCCTTTTAGTCATTTGCCTTAAGCCGTGTCCCTTTCTGAGTCAAGAGGTGGAAAGCTATTACAGAAATCAGAAGTGAAAAGATAAGCCTCCATTCCAGATTGTAGATGTATTTATCTTCTCTACAAACATTTAAAAATTGATTACTGAATACAATTTTGCCCATGAACACATCATCCTTCAACACAAACCTCATCCCTGCCATTCTGATATTCTCTGACAGACATTTTAAAATGTTTTGCAGAAACTCATACATTTCTAGTTTTCATGCAAATTTAATTCATTTTGTATGAATTACCAGAATTCCTGACATGAGGCAAAAGAAGGGTGCTGTGAGAAATATGTGTTGTTAATTCTCATCCTTGATATTTTGTGTAATTAGGAAGAAAAACTGTTTGCAGTCATGTTGGTCTACCTTTTTTCATGGACTCCTAATTGGCAGAATATTTAAGAAAAGGAAATACCATTTTAAAAACCATTACCACAGTATGCACCTGGATTTACACAGCTGCTGGCTCATGATCACTTCACAGATATGTCATTATACTTTCTAGGCAAATGAGAACTTTTGGACTTCGTAAAGTGTATCTGCATATGATGATTTCCATAGCTTGCTTTCCTTCAGCTTTCTGTGAATAGTACATAACTACCAGTTGAATCTCAACTTGTGAAACACATTTTATGCCACCTTCCCACTCTGCTTGCCTACCTTCTCACAACATAAAATGTCTGCAGCCAGAAAAACAGACAAGCATGGTATGAAATATTTACACTACTTAAAACAAGAAAAAAAATAGTCAAAGACTTTCTGACTGATAGAAATTCCTCCAATTAAGACATGAACACATCTTCCAAATTTCATTAAAATACCTGATAATATACACAGTATTTTTACTCGGACAAGGAGCACAATTTAGGAAAAAAACAGAAGTGATCTAGAACATAGGATTCCACATCCAAGGTTTTAAAGGTGTAACAGGTAAACCATTGTCAAGGAATTCTAATACATTTTCATCATTATTCTTTTATGTTAGTTTGACACAGATGACTTCTGATATAGACAGTGGAAAATGGCTAATAAAAGACATTTAGTTGAGATGGAACAAAACTGGGTTTTGGTAGAAAAAAAATATATTCGGCATTAGCAGGCTATAAACTAGCAAACAAAAATCCCATCTGCAGCTGTTGTCTTCCTCCCAGCTGTGGTCCCACTGACTCCAACAAAGATAAAAATCTCATTGTTCTGGCACAGGATTTCATTTAATTTAAAAAAAAAAAAAAAAACCAAAGAGCAACACCCACTGACACATCACAAAACAAACACACAAAAACAAAAACAAACAAAACAAATGAACAAACAACACCAAAAAACCCTTATGTCCTGTCTTCATTAATTTTAGAACAAATCCAGACCATTTTATCTACAATTAATGTGTTTTAACCCACAATTCAACCATTCTAAAAAAGCTCAGTTGAAGAAAACATGGAGAGGAATGACTAATTTGATAAGGTTTAGGGTGTCTTTGGTAAGATAGTAGAAAAACTTATGCAAACAGAAGATAAAGCATCTACTGGCAATATTCTGGAAGTTCTAACTATTTAAGATGGATCCCTATGTGCATTCAGAACCAGCTAGGTGGAATAGAAATAGATAACGACTTCAGTGTTACAAGGGTTGGTTGGATTAATTAAGTATACCAATAAGGTTCTGGTAGTTTAAATCTACACTGGATTAAACAGCATCTCTGAAAGAAAAGACATTACTGCTATTAAACCAGTATCATGGCCCCAGACATAAAACCAGCACCCCATAAGCTCTGCCCTTGACGACAGTCAATGCATCTGTCCAGTCAAGCTCAGTGGAAGAATTTTTTTTCTTATCATATATGCTATATTATATAGCATATATGGAAGTTAAACCTTGAGGTCAGATGTCAGGAGGCACAGGTTCCAGGCTGTAAGGAAGAATTCTGCAATTTTGGGTGCTTTGTTGCAATAAAGTATTTACAGACATAAGATACAGCTTTGTGCATTTTCTTCCACATGCTTTGGCTCTTCATTGAACATTGAAATACCACAATTTTTATTGGATTATTTTCTCATTAAGATGAGAGATATTAGACAGGAATTGAGGAGTTTGTGTTTTGAAATTTTGTCTGTACTTCCAACTTTATGTTATTAAGAAACTATCGCAAAGTTTCCATTTTGTGAAATCTTTGCTAAATACTGCTGTTTTATCAAAGCATTTAAAAAAAATACAATACTCATCATTTCATTAATTCTCTGTGATGCTCACCATAAACTATGAGAAAAAGGCACTTCATTTGTTTTCTATGGATCAAATCAACTGTAACCAAAGCTTACACAAATTATATTAATAAGCTGACCTAGGCAGAAAATGTTGAAGATCTGAGTAAGTAAAACTGAAGGGATTTTTTCCTCTCTTAACTGCAATCACTGAAGATCTTTCTTAAGGAGTATGAAAGGGCAAGCTTCCATTTGCTCCACTGTGTGCTGCACTGTGCACTGCAGTGTACTGTACATGTTCTGAGGACTATTCTGACTCTCCCAGCACTGAAACACTCAAGTGCCTCAAAATGTTGAATATATTCCTAGCCTGTTCTTAAGTAATTCACTTAAAATGTTGTTAAGACAGTTCTACAGATTGGAAATTTTTGTTGAGACATAGTCACATAAGCATCAGGTCACCATGCGGTAATAGTGTGCCAATAGAATAGTTATTTATGTATTTATATATGAACCTAATTCTACAACAAAGTAATCTGAATTGTTTTACCCTCTGGGAAAAAAAAACAAACAACACATATCAATGTATGTCATTGTTTCCCAGGACAGTGTTCACATTTTCAAGACTGATTCCTCTGCATGTTTCATTAACATTAAAAAAAATTAAACACAAAAAATAAAACCATTTTTTCATGCATGCAATCTTAACCATGATCTACTTAGACAACTTTGTAACAGTGATCAAAATAGCTAAAGAATGTATTGTTATCATCTTTACAGATAAAGTGTATTGACATTTTTGCATAAATGCATTCTGATTTCATAATGATTCCAGGATGTCTCAAAATCAGACAAAAATAATAATGTTTTAAATAGAATTTAGAGTTATGTTTGCTCAGCAGCTGCACTTAGCAGGTACAAGCGGGTAGTCTCATGAAGTATTATGTCTTTTGGTCTTTTTCTATAGCTGAATTAATTTTTAGAATAATTTCAACATTTCAAGAATGATCCATGAGCTTGGACTACATTTCTTTTCCATTTTATTAGGATATTCTTTTTATGGTGTTGGGTTTTTTTATATATAGCTCCCCAGACAGAAACTGCCAGCTTGACTCTACATCTCTACATCCAGGACCAAAGCCAATGTCTGTCATTCTATAATAGGAAAATGAAATTAAGAACAGCTTGCTCATCAGGATGTTTAAAACATCCCTATTTCACCTTACTAAATTTTTTTAAAAACATTTCTTCAATTTTCTATGGGTGTTGTGCTATCAATTTCATTTTATTCAAAGTCATATTTATGGAATTACAATTGATAGAGTTAAAAAAATAAAGACAAATTATTAAGGAAAAAAGCCTAGAACTTTGGCATGCTTTTTTTCTTAAATATTTTTAGGGACAAAACACTAGCAGAAAAGAACAGTAACATTGTACTGTAACAGGAAACAAAAGGTATGTAAAGGTCTTCAATACTATTCAATATATATTGTCTTGCTGTTGCTGAACACAAAAAATAAGATCTGTCTCTAGCCTTCACAAGTTGTAAAGCATAATTGTATTATGTTTCTTCTAAGGTTGCACAACTCCTTTAAGATATTGCAAGCTTCAGGAAGTAATATACCAGCTACAATCACATTGTTTAATACCTGCAAAGGGGTATTTTTCTGTGCTAAGGGAGCTGCACGTAATTCTAGATCTACCAAGAAGGTACTATGAAATCCTAAATGTGAAAAAAAGGATACTTAATACTTCAGTATTAAGAGAAATACATAAACTTCATAGAGAAAGAAGTAAATCCTAACTTAATTTTAGCGAGTCTTCAGGAACCATTGAATTGGAATTATTTCCCCTAGCTCACCAAAACAGCTCAAAAGAGAAGTTGTAAGGAGTACACAAGAAGGTGAATAGAGAAAATTGAAGGCAGGCTTGAATTCTGAAGTTGTCTTGCAACTTATTTTGTTCCTACTGTCTAGAAAGGTGGCACCTCACTGCCTCCTCAGACAGATCCGACATTTTACTTGCTGAAAGAAACATCTGAGTATTTCCTCCCAGTGTATGTGTGAGGAAATTTAAAAATAAAAAAAAAAATTAAACCCTGTGGCGGTAAAATCCAAAGTCAGAGCCCTTCTGCACAAGGTTTGCCTGATCTTGCCCACTCTGAAACCCAGTGTACCTTTTTCTTCATGTATCTCTTCAGTGCCACCCATATTTTGCGACATTTCTGTACCAATGTCTAGGCATAGTCATGGTGTTTCTTACTATTTCTTTCAATTAATTTTTTTTTCTGCTTTGCTATGGCATGTAACGTGATAGTATGCCAGCCTTCCTTTTAAGTGGTCTGAAACCTTTTATGATTTAATTAAACTAATATGATACTTATTCATCTGCTTCCTTTCCACCCCTAGGCTTCCTCTTATTTTTTTAATTAAATTCTCCTGATGGTGACAGATACAGATAAATTACTGCAGTTGCTCTCCACATCTGAAAAATATGGACACTTTTTTAGGTGTCTCTATATAAATTTATGCAGCTAGGTCCAGGTTTTAACACTTGAGATTGATGACAGGTCTTGCTTCTCATCCAGGTGGATTTCAGCGCTCTTCCCTGACTCAGCAAGGTACATACTTGTCTCTTTCCCAAAGCTGTCACAAGGAACAGCCAGATTCATGTGAAAAGCCAAAGTGACAAGGTTTCAATTGCAGTTTTTGCTGATCTCCTCCAGGCCTTAGTTACCCAGTTGCTATAGATAGAAATCAGGCAAACCACACTAGTGTACATTTTGAAATGGATGATATCAAGTGCAATTAAGTAAGAGAAATTAAACTTCCATTCTGTGCTCTCCTTCACGTCACTCAGCAAGAAAATGGCAGGTTTTGGTTGGGTTTTGTTTGTTTGTTGTATTTACCACTGAGCTACAGGTTTGAAAATCAAAATCAACATGTTTATAAACAGATTGAAAACCATAGCCCCACAGGGAATTGGATCCTAATATTACACATACACCTTAATCAAGCTTAGAGCAGGGAAGGAGAAGGAGACCATTGCCAAGGAGCTGCACAGAGAAATAGACGCTTTTTGCTATTTTGGTATTTAAGCCTACCAGGACCAAACCCGAGGGAAAATCATCTAAGCCACGGCGTACCTGCTGCCCCCAGCACTCGCAGCTGGCGCAGGGTGTGCGGGCCGGCAGGTGGGCCGGCCGAGCGAGGGGCGGGCGAGGGGCCGGGCTCCCCGGTTGCCAGGTGAAGCGCAACGTCTCCGCCTCCCCGCGGTAAGCGCGCAGCCCCGCGGAGCGCACGCAGACGGCCTGGATCGGTTCGGCTCGGCCCGGCTCCGCGCGGCGCGCATCGCCCCAGCCCCGCCGACCCCCGCCATGGCGAAGGCGATCAAGAGGGGATTTTTCTGCCCGAGCTTCTGGAGGAAGAACTGGCTGCTGCTGAGCACGGTGGCCGCCGTGCTGGCGGGTGAGCGCGGGGGCAGGCAGGGAGCGCGGCGCCGCCGCCCCCCGCCCGGCCTTGCCGGCACGGTTCGGCCTTGCCCGGCGCGGGGTGGCGCGGCGCCGGACCGGAGCCCAAGGCGGGGCGAGGGGCGCTCCGCGGCCGCAGGGCCGGGCTGGGCGGCCGGGGCGATGCTAACGACCCACCCGAAAGGCGGGTGAGGGCGGCCGGCCGCTGTTCCCCGGCATCGCCGCGGCCGCCGGAGCAGCCCCGCAGTGTCGCGGTGCCGCGGCGGCCGGCGAGAGGGGTGGGCGCGGGGCACGCGGCGCTCGCAGCCCCGGGCGGCAGCGGGGCCCTCCTGGCCCGGCCGGCCCCTGCGCGTCCCGCCGGCCCCTGTGGCAAAGGTCGGCGGTCGGCGGGCTGAGCCGCCATGTGGAGAGGGCGCACGGGCGCCGGGGGCTGTGAGCCCTGCGTGCTGCGGGTCCCCACGCAGGCTGTGCCCCGGGCGGCCTCTGCAGCTCCTGGGGGAACGCGGCGCCTTGCCTGCGGCGGCTCTGCCGGTGGCAGCCCCGCCGAGAGCGGCTGCATGGCCGGACACCAGTGGAGGTGGCTTTGTGGAGCTTCTGATGGCCCAAGGGAGTGGTGCGACCGCAAGAGTTTGGCAATGCCACCCAGCTTTCGGAGGGCTTTTCAGGGGTGAAAAGTCTGGTAATGCCACCCCGCTTTCAGGGAGGTTTTCAGGGGCATCATTGTAAAGATGGGAGGATTTCTCCCATGTATGTCAACAAGTTTCTGAAGGGGAAGCATGTTGAACGCCATCTTACTAAGGATAGATGGGTAAAGAGGGCAAAAAAATGTATTAAGTTACTTGGAGGAAGAGGCTTTTCCATAGGGCATAATTTTGGCCCTAGTCTCACACCTTATTTCATTTTCTCCTGGTAATTATTTGGAGAGCCTCCTTCACATTGTTTCTCTTGTGGAGAGGTGCTGCTTTAAATACTTCATTTACATGCTGCCTGATGCGTCTCTTTCAGATGACTCTTCTGCTAATTTGAGCTTTGGCTGGACCATACCTTTTTCAGTGCAGATTTGTTCAGAAGAGAAGTATTATTTTGGATTTTCACCCAGTTATTTATAAGCTGTGATCAGAACTGTGCTTACATATACATGTGTGTTTTCCTCAATGCACTCAGTATGTAAAAGATCTCTGGATTTTTCTCACCTTGTTCATGAAAGGAAAGATTTTTGAGAGTTTCGCATACCAAATACTAAGGGCCTTGCTTTGAAAATCTGACAGTATAACTGGAGGAGTGTGTATATCTGTCTGTGTTTGCATGTGTACAATTGCTTTTTCACATACTTCTGTCAGGTTGACACACTTCCCATTTATGGAAGTGGTTAAGAAATATTCTCCTCTCGTTACCTTCAATGATTCTAGTTAGAATTGAAGAGTGTGATGTGATTCTACAGACGGAACATTCTGAAATTAAATTTCTCTTGGAGTCACAGAGTATGACAACGTGGGAGCTGTGGGCACAATTGACCCCAATTCCTCTAACACCCAATGGGAATTCACAGTCAGAGAAGGATAGGCTCTGGGCACATCCTGTGTACTTGGAGTTCTCTCTCTGCTACACTGTAATTAACAGTCCAGAACTCAGGGGAGCTCTATAGCATTGTCAAAGAGAGTCTTCATAATAATTACAGAAGCTTTGGACCAAAGTACATTTTGCAAGTAACTATGTATCTGCAGCATTTCCAGTATTTCTCAAAGATGAGGTAAGGTACACAAGAAGAACAGGGGAACCCTTGTAAAGATGAAGTTGAATGATATATTATTGTTTTAGTACAGCTTGAGGGAAGTCTGCAATATGTCTAGAGTCCACAAACCTTTCATAATTAAATTTACATATTCTTTTTAAATATACCCTGGGAAATTAATCTGAGGTTTGTTAATCTAGTTAGATTGGCGGAAGAATTTAGCATTTATGAGCAGAAGAGTTGCACATAATTTTGAAAGAAGAAAATAGGCTTTTCAGGAATGTATGATGAGGGAGGAGTGGAAATAGTAAATGCAGCAGGCTATGAAAATATGCTGTGAAAGTTGTCCAGCTGTGCTGCAAAGTACCTGATATTTCTACACTATCATATAGACTCATGATTTTTGCTCATCATTATCAGAGCCATCTTCAATGCTTATCTTTGCTAGTACCCTCCTAAGCTGAAAAGTTTTCCTGAACACTTGTGTGTGTCTCTGACAGGAGAGGAACAGACCCCTCAGAACTCCAAACACTTTTTCCTTCAAGAATAACTAGTATGTTATATTTTAAGCATTCAACCCTTTGCTTGTCCTTTCTGTTTTCAAAAACATTTGAATTTCTTTTATGGGGGGGAGCAGAATTATAATTTAAAGTCTTTACACAGAATACCCCAAGTGTCATGTCTTTTGGGTGTAAACACCTGAATACTTTCATGCCAAAAAGAGAAAGCAAAACTCGAGAGTCATTATTTTCCTTGATTTAGTAGAGAGTCCATTTCAGACCACCAAGCTGGTGTGGAGAGATCTGTAACCAGGAGAGCAGCAGCCTCATGCAAATACCTGCAAAATGAGGTGTATCTTGCATGTTTTTACTCCGCTGGCCCTACTGAGCCTGGGCTAACAAAAGCAGCGTAAAAGTCAACTTGCTTCATGTGCTTCTTCAGCCTTTCATATAGAAAGTTACATTGTTTCCAGATTGTACAATCAAGGCAAAATAAACCAGAAATATCCCTGAAATTTACTCACCCTGAAACAGGTGTCCAAAGGGCAATTGCATGCGGAGAGTTTAAGTCACACTTCACAGGTTTCTCATAGAGCATGTCTTTTTTGTCATCACTTTGTCTCCAAAAGGTCACTGCTGCAACACAGACAAGCCAGTCGTGAAAGTAAAAGGCTGATTATGTGTAAATACTTGCTCATTAGTCTGTCATTGCCTGTTTGTATTATTGGGCAGTTGTTCAGCAGAGCACCTTTTTTCTTACAATGAAAATTAAATTGTAGGTGATTTGTATACATATGGTCTAAGGCACTGAATTGCAATAGCACACTATATTAAAGCAGAGATTGTTTTACATTCTCAGAGATTATACACAAATAACTTGCAATTTTTTTTATACTTGTAATTTTGAAATCTGTTAGGTTTGGGGTTTTTTTTTGAGGTTTTTTCTGATAGCAGTTCCATGGCTGGGAAACATTATTCTGAGGGATTCAGTTCACCAAAACTTGCAGATTACATTTTTTTAATCACTGAATGGAGCGTCTGTCACTTCCTAAACAGATTCAGAACTTCAGGTACCTCTGAGTCTGTGACTCTGAAGTGGGCTTTTCTCAACAGCACATATGTGGACAGTAAGATTGTTCAGGTATTCATGAGGAAATGTGAGAAATGCAATATTTAGATTGATAAAGATGGAGGAAGCTAATGACACGGAAGGCTGTGAATGGCAGGCATCCTTTCTTCAGCCCACCGTAGATCACGTTCATCCGAGGTGTGCCAGTGCAGCCTCATTGTGAGGCAGCGATAAACACTTGTGCTCTGCCATTCCCTTCCTCCATCGTTCTCCTCTTCACACATGCCCGCGGTCCTCGGGCTGTGCGCCTCAGCCGCCGCCAGAAAGGGACGGTGGTGGCGGCCCGGGAGCCGGGCTGGGCGGTGCAGGGCGCCGGGAGCTGTCCGAGGTGGCTCGGGAGAGCCGGGACCGGGCGGCCGGAGAACGCGCGAAACGCGACTACAGCGAGCGGTGCCTTGAGGCAGGGATGGAGAGACTGAGAGAGGGCGGGGGCCAGGGATTAGGGCTGGAGCATGCCTGAATACCTGACTTTTCCACCTCTGAAGTGAATTTATTCAGTCTCTGCAGGATCAAACACTTTGCTTGTGCAGTTCCATCGTTGAAAGATTCGGACTGGCATCAGATCTCCTTTTCTCCCTGCATTTAAGAGTGAGATTAAAATATGCATAATTCCTGTTGTAACACCAGCACTGCAGAAACTTTGAATTTTGTGGCTATAATTATTTGCCAGGATTTGATAAGTGCAGCAGCCACTGAAGCTTCTGGTTTGTGTTTTATGATATCCCCCTAGCAGTTTATATGCAAATTTTTTTTCTCTTTAATGTTAATGGAAGTTATTATTTTACATTATAATATTAAGTAGTAATATCTCACTATAAGAATATTTCTTTGTTTCTAGATAAGTCAGGTGCATTCACACCTGCTAAATGAAAGGCTGTGCTCCCTCTGTAATTAGACAAGAGGGGATTTGACAGCTGGTTTTAAAAGCGGTAGTTCTGCATTACTGGAAGCCCACCAGCACATTCTTACAAGAATGACTGTCTCATTGGTGAAGACAGCAATAGAAGAAATAGTAACATATCACTCTGTTGATGGCCTTTCCCTATGCAGAAGGCCACCCTGAATCCAAGGAGGTCACCATATTCCTGAGTTTCTTTCCCCAATGTAGCCTGCAGCCTCTAAACCCCACAGACTTATAAAGTCTTTCTCACAATAAGTTGCTTCTCTCTCTGGCAAATGCAATTTAACAATCAAAATCAATCCAAAATCAATCTAATTGATATGAGGGAAGGTTTCACTATTTTCCATTTCCCCCTTCTTGTACTTCTATCAAAAAGTGGCCTATTAGCTTACTTTAGGCTGTCTTCAGTACCATTTCTTGTTGCTTGCACAACGCAGTGGTTAGGTTCCAGACAATGAAGTAGGTTAATCGTCTCTTGAAATACACTAGCAAAAAAAGCAGGAAAGAAGTTAAGGGGAATCTAATAAAACAAAAGAATTATTACTTTGTTTCTGACAAGTATGGTTGTAAACCAAGCATTCAGTTCTTTTCTGGAATTCTGAAGTGTAGCATTTTTTTAATTTGGAATTTATAACAAATGAAGGTCAGACATATTGAATCAACTGTGGTAGCATGGAAATTTAACAGAAGACTGTTTTCTTCCTAGTGTGCCTCAGAACAGCATAGATGATACTTACGAATTTTTATACCTCTCTCAACAGTGATGATTCTTACATCTGTGTTTCTCTGTAACACTTGCCTACTGTTTGATAAAGGATGGGATCTCTTCAGAAATGTATGAAACACAGCAATTCTGAGAAAATGTCTGAATTTAATTTTAAAAAAGGAAAGTAAAATGCAGAATGACTAATAGTTTCATCTGAGAGTTTCACATGCTGCTGAGCATCAAAAATGCTCTGAGCCAGAAATTCAGACAGTGAAAGAATTCAAACGTTATTGAAGTTAAGCATGATCCCTCTTTTGGTGTTGAACTGTTTTCAAGCAAAGAAAACCCATCTTTTATTTCTTCTTCTGGCATGTAAAGTTTTCCTGTTTTATTTTTTGTTTTAATGCAAACTCTGGGTTTCACTTTATGTGAGTGAAGTGAAACTATCACTCCAGCTGAATTTTTAAATAAGAGGAGCTTTGGAAAGGGTGAGCCTAATGTAAATTTACACTCTACAAAGTCCCCAAACTACCAAAGTCTACCAATATTTTTTTTTACATTTGAAGCAATATTAATACCAGCAAAATATTTACTGTATCCCATTTCCTATTATTATTTAAGGGAAAATGCCACAATGTAATTACAGGATTTTTTTTCTTTTATATTTACCTTTTAAAAGCAGAGCATAAAGACAGTTTCATCTTACATACCCAAAAAAAAAGATAATGTTCAGGTTGAGACTACTCACAACAGTTGCAATGTTTGGAAATCTTTAATTTTATATTTTTTTTCTACAAAAGCCTCATAGGATTTGTGCAAGGCATTTGTACTAACAGTCCTACAACATCATCTTGTGCTGTGAGATCACATCTGTATCACATCTGAAGATCAGGTCTGTATTGGAGTTAGTATTCCAAATTTGTGGTCCTTTCATGCTTTTGGAATGGCAAACAACATAGTCTTGCTTAATATGAGCTAATTTTCTAGGTCATATATCTGATTTCTCAATGCTTTGATGTCTTCATTGGTTTCAGAATAACAATGTTTCTGCTTGTTACTGTCTATCTTTACTGTCCACTAAATTGCCTTTCCAGCTGCTTATCTCAGTCACAATCATTCCCTTGCTCTTCCAGCAAGAGGAGAGCTAGAACAGAATGTCCTGTTTACTATCCTTTTCTTTCATCAAAGAAGCTGTAACAAGGGTCAGAATCTGGCAGATATTTCCAGTTACTAGCCTTTCACCTTTCTTATACAATTGCCAACCATTTAGTTTCTTATATGTTTTAGAGATCTTAAATGAAGATGCATTTTTCCTGATGTGCTCTACTGAGCTGCTATTTCGTGGGCTATCCAGGATGTACAAAGGTGGTTTTATAGCTTTGGGATAGCAAGCAAATATTGTCGAAAGAGAACAGGAGATCAGTAGGCTTTTGCACGAAAGGGTGAGAAATTCTTAATTTTTTGTGTGTGGCATTGTAATGGTGCCAATGGTGCTGTAGAGTGTTAGGCCACATAAGCAGAACAGTAGATCCAACAAGTGGGAACATGAGTGTCTGAAATGATTGAGAAAAGGGGTCCAAATGAAACACTGCTTTATAAAGTGTGGTGGATTTGGAGACATGAAGGAAGCAGTAAGACCTTTACATGTGTGGAGAACTGCATGGTTAAAGAAGGCTCCCACGTCATAGATGGTTTAGATGAAGGAGAAGGGTAATGGTTTTAGAAGTGACATCTGAAAGGGGTCATAAGGAAGGTCTGCAAAAGAAGAAGGACAAGTTACTGTTGTCAGGTTACTTTCCAATTTTACTGTAAAACACAGGAATACAAGGTAGAAGGATTACCCCTGGGTTACCATATCTATCCTCTGCTGCTTCAGGTTACAGAATTGTAGATAAAACTCTGTTGCATATCATGCTCGATCTGAAAGCTGGATAGGCTATTTGGTGCTGTGTATCCTCCTAGAAGCTATACTCATCAATCTGATGGTTTAAAGCCTTACAATTTCCAATATAAATGTGTTCAGTTTCACTATGCATCCAATAATTAAAATATTGTTCAGTCACTAGTATTCAACTGTTTTCTATATTTCTGCCTCACTCATCCCTGGTGGACAAACCAAGCTCTTTAATCACCTTTCAAAAGGTAGGCTATTCATTCTTTTAATTACTCTACAGTCCTCTTTTGTGTCTGTTCTACACAGAATTTACTTTTCCTGAAACCTTAACGAGTTTCACACAGTATTTCCCAACAGAACAGGTGCTTTCACCACAACACATCCAAATTGATGAAGAAATATAGGTTGCATAGCTGCTGGGAAAGAGCTGTCATTTTCCCCAGGTTGTTTAATTTATGACATTATCTTAATAATATGCTATTTGTTATGTTACGGTTGTAAACACAGTACTTCACAAACGTAATAAGTCAAAAAGTTTATTGAAAAGCTGTGATCAAGTTGTATCTGTGGTACAACTTAGTATACTTTTACAGTGGTAGATTCTGTACAACAGTTCTAGCTAGATGAAGCACAATTGTAAGGTTTTTCATTTTCCTTCAACTGTGTATTTTTTTCTTGGCCTTCTCACGAAGTTGTCTCTGCACACGGAAAATATTTGGAAGATATGTACAGGTGAAATTCATCTGCAGTCTGGATAAATGAGAGGAAAGCAAGAGTGTGATAGGAGACATTGTTAAATAATCAAACTGGCTAGCCCTCTGCATGTTTGGAGGAGCACTGGTTCAGGATTTAGCAGAACTGTGGTCACACATAGCCACAGGCAAATAGCCACTATTTCCCTTTTCCTGGCTGAGTGAACTAACTGCCCTTGGTTTGGCTAAGGGTGAGGTGTGCCTTGTGCAGGGCTGCATAGCAGAGAGGCTGCTCTGTGTTATCGTGACTGCTACAGGCTGCCCTATGTTATTAGCCCTGTTCCGGGCTCTCGCAGCACAGAAAGTAGCAAGAGTTACGTGGGCTTGCTGTTTGCAGTGGCCTTCACACCTTCGGTGAGCAAAGGGAGTATGTCCCCACTGGAGAAGCTGGTTTTGCTGCCTCTAGCCAGCACTCCACCTCTGCCTGCATTCCTGAAGGGCCATCACAGGGAGTCACTCTCTACCTGAACTTTCCTCACACTGCAGTCAGATGACAGTGTGTTACTTGTATGAAGGAATTTATAGCCTCTGCACCCTCAGGATAATCAGAGAGCATCAAGGGGTCTCACTGTGGCAGAGGAGCAAGCTTATTTTCTCTTATATACATTGCTACTAAATATTCTTCAATAGACCAAGAGGTGATATGGGAACTTTTGTCTGGAAGACTTCTGAGAGAACTTTTCATTCTATGTTTTTGTAAGCAAGCTGGTAGTCTGGCTAACACAAGCAACCAGAAAGCTAAGATCGGTTGCCATGTAGTTATACCCCAAAACTCTATACCTTAGTGGTTGTCTGCCGTTTTCTAAGAATCTTCTTTTTTCAATCAGCATCAGTATGTTTACTGGAAGGTAGAGTGTAAAACAGCAAAATGTATAACATTAGAAAATATTTAAAATAATGCAAAGAGAGATGAAATAATACATTTGTAAGCATTAGTAATATATTCTTCTACACCCTGTCTTTTAGTGTTTTATAGTTGCCACTGTGTTTCTTTGCAGCTAGTAGACAGCCAATGATAACAGAAACTGTGGAGAGAGCAGAGACAAAATTGATTTATAAAATATTATTAAAGGACTCAGAATGTATCAGACTGCAGAAGTCTTGCCTGCCTGTGTGGCAATTTGACATGTTTATATTGGATGTTTTGTATTGTGTTTGAAATCAAGTTAGTGAACTTTGTTTGCTAGCCTTTTCAGTTCCATGAATCATCTGCTGTGAAGTTAATCGAATTAAGACCCACACATATGATAGAAGTAGTGTGGTTTGGTCTGTCACGTGTGTGCAGCATATCATGTGAAATTATGATGAGCTTAATCACTTAGTTAATAGCACTGTAGATGTTGCTACCGTACAATTAGTAACAGTTTTGAGCCATGTGATGTTTTTTCTTCCTTCAGTGCTGTGTCAAAGCAAAATTCGTGTAATTCCTGCACTGTCTATCAGCATCAGCCAGGGTCACTAACTCTGCTTCAGTGGAAAGGAGTTTCCATATTACAGAATTTTAAGAAAACAGGAAAAATATGTACCACAGCTTTTTTTTTTTTTTCAGAGAGCTACCTGTACTTCAGAACAGATCATTTTACAAAACAGATTATTAGTTCTGCAAAAATATATGCTGGATTCCTTTTCTCATTGTCTTTATGGTTCATTCCTAAAGATCATTCACATAATGAAGTCTGTGGGAATTGAAGGTTATTTGCTGTTTCTTCAGTGTTACGCACAGTGATGGAGAACACCCTTCCAATTGACACTGCATCTCAAACCAGTGTTTTCATCCATGAGTGCAAATAACATTAGAGAGTCCTACTTGTTAGATACCAATTTTATCTGTTTTATATTCTCGTTCAGTGAGAAATAGAAGCAGGTATGTCTATGCATGGACTTTGCTTATTTATTTCTAAATTTAGTTTCTCTGCCTGTGAAGGTAAAGAAAGTAAAGGGGCATGTTACCATGCCATCTTCTTACCAGGGATGTAATTAGAATCTGAAGAGCAATTAAATCACAACGGTGATAATGTAATGCAAAAAAGTACAGTAATGTCATACCACATGTCCTGAACAGATTCAGGTGCTCAGGCTTTCTGAGTTTTCAAATTCAATATCTGTATTTTGTTGACCTCACATAATTATACAAAAAAGGCTTCAGGGTTTAGCTATCACTTTCTGAAAAACTGTAAATGGTCTCCACATTTCATTGCTTAGGGAGCTGCTGAGTGGCTTGCACATTTTTACAAGTTTACAATAGCTGTAGGGCAATCTGTGTCACACCCTGTGTGGGCTAGTATAACTGAGCCCAGAGATTATGCCATTTTTTTGAAGAGTGTGTAGAGGTTTTTTTCCTCATTTCTAAATTTATGTCATGAACGGCAGCAAGGTACTTGAAGAAAAATGTAGAAGCCCTATAGTTGTTCCCATTCAAGTAATTTACCTTTTCCTTGGACAACATTTCAGAAAGAATAGCATTAGGGAAAGAGACACTCCAGATGAAGGTCAGATTGCAATAAATTACTGTTCACCAGATAGCCAAATGTCACAGAAGTAGCTGTGCGTGTAGAGAGAAACTTCAACATAGTCATCTACCAAGACACATTTTACCTAATTTCTGTGGTGTACTCACTACACATATATACACAGGCCAAACTTGTTCTGCCACCTTATTACACACAGCTGTCAGCTCCTAGGGCCTGTAAAGCCTCAGGCTTGGTAGTTGTCCTGGGTCTAATGCTACATACAGTGGAGCCAGTTGCAGGTGCTAGCTAACCCCTTGCAGCACTTTGCGCTCCCCTTTGAATAACACAACAAAAAATGGCTCACCCTATATAGAGGAAATATGTATTCCCACTAGCTAAGCTGGGATTCTTGGAACTCCCTGAAATATGGGTGCCAATATATTTCACTTGGTATGCTCATATTCAGTGACTTTCTTCCACTGTGTTTTTCTTCTCTTATTCTTCTCATCCTCGGTTAGTTTGCGAAGTAGACCCTTCCTTTGAAGGACTTTCTGTCTGTTACCAAGCTTATAAAAAGTGTAATGTGCTACCTGGGAGAACAGTAAAACGGAGTTAGGGCATCTGTTGTTTCACATGCGATCAGACAAGAGAAATTGAGATTTTTATAAGACTTTTGTCTATACTTAGGGTTGCTATCATCAATGTGATGTTAAAAGTGGTGATTACCATGTAAAATATGTTTATGTTGGACCACACTTCTTTCTGTGTTTTATCATTCCCAGAGGAAATTTCCAAGCTGAACTTGGTTATTGATATGAGGATCAAAAAGTTCTATGTACATCCATTTCCAGTGCAAAAGCAAATTTATTCTGCTAAATTTCTAACCTGCTCTTGTTAGTTACAAAATAAAATTTCTTGTATTCCCATGATATATTCAAGTAGCATATGCTACATGCTAACTGCAATTAAAAGGTAGCTGCATTTTACTGTCGTTTGGCATACTACACAAGTTAATATGGATGTAAGTGCTCTATCTGGTAAAGAAATTGCATGAACAAGGAATTGAGAGCAATAATGTAATTTCAAGAGATTATCGGAATGAGGAACTCCATTCTCAGCTGTTGTCATTAGATAAAAATATCCTCACCAAAAAAAAAAACCCAAAAAACAAAAAACAAAAAAAACCCACCAAACACAAAACAGATATATAGAAGGAAAAGCATAAGGAAACCCTGCTATAATTTTGAAAGCATGTAGGAAGCTTTTGTAGTGAAATCTAAAGAAGTGGAAAACAGAATCCTGGAGAATGAAAGCAAGTGGGAATCTTTCTACCTGCTAGCAATCCTGCTGAATATAGAATGATCAGAATTTAATCTGTTCAAATATGACAGTCACCGTGTAGCATGGAAGGCAGACTGTTAGAACGTGTCCTAGTCACACGTGCTCAACATAAAGTGGCGTTATACAACTTACTATAAACATGCAGTTTAGTCTTGCTGCAGTTCAAGCAAATGTCTACCCTAAATTGTGTGAATTGTCTGAAGACATGGAAGAGATTACCTGTATGGTTAAATTCTGCTGTTTTCTCTGGTACTTTCAGGATCAAAGTCTTAGCAACTACAAATCATGTAACCATTTTACAAATGGAATTTTATCTTGCTTGGTCTTATCTTAAAGTGCAGAGTAAGTATTTTCTGCACATCTAATTCAGTCACTAGATTAGAAATAGAGATCGTTGTGTCTTATCATTCACTAATCAAGTCATTTGCATAGTATTGCAAATATCTTCAAGGCTCTTAAGATTACTCTAAGGAATTTAAACTGTGTTCACTGGCAGAGATTCCACCTCAATCAGAAATCTTAGTAGTTGATTAGAGCAGCTCATTTTCTTGGAAGGTTAACTTGTTCGTTTTCCATCTCTATTAACAGGAAAGACTTGGTTTTTAATCTGCTTTAATTTTAATCTAGCTTGATTTTGCTGACAAAGAGTTCTGACTTGTTCTCTCATTGGATCCAGTTAGAAATTGGATCTCTTGATGTTCAGTTTATTCAGGACTGAAACATTAAATAGTTCCTGTGTGAAACAACAGTTCTAGTTCTTTCTGTACACTGATGAACACATTTCCTGTAACAGTCATTTTAATTTGAAAATCATTTTGGAATGGAAGATAAAGGTATTGTTTGTCAAACTGAAGATTTTTGTCTTTTGGCCTATGATTCCTTTTCTTTTGGTAGAACTCTTACCTGTGATTTGTCTCAGAAGTGAGAACTATCTGATAATTCACGTCATCCAAAGATAAGAGGAAGTTTAAAGGTGCCTTTCGCCATGGCTCAATCACTGATTGAATTGTTGGTCTGGTATTTGTAGGTTGGTTGTGTGGTAGAATGAGTGTGAAATATATGGGGTGTATTTTTGTTGATCGATTTCCTGGAAGTTATTAAATTAATTGATTACAGTCATGCTCTTTTCTAATTATGTAGAGCAGCAATTACTGGAAGCGTTGCTGCTGGATAGGCTTATTTTCACCAATAGAAATAATCTGAAGTATTTATGTCACCATCTCTCTTTAGTGTTTGGTAGTGTTTTTGTAGTCTATTGATTTTTTTAATGCCAGTTGTGGGTCTTTTAGAACTAGCAAAGACAGGTAAAAAGTCAGTACTGGACTGGACTGATAATCAGAGCACACAACCAGATTTTTCGAAAGACATACCTAAAGACATCCTGCAACTTCAGAATTATATGTATTACTCCTTTGCTTATCATCAGAAAATGAAATATCTCTAGTCTGATTTGCTTTAGAAGTTCTACCATAGCTGTGAAAATATGTTTATTGCTTACTCTTTTTGTTCTGCTATTTTTTCTCCTGGTCCCACATGTCTGTACTATAAATTACATCTAATTTATGTCACATTTTTATGTCCCCTTTTAGGTATTGGAGTTGGCGTGCTGGTACGGGAATATGGCAAACTGTCTAACCTGGATAAGTTCTACTTTTCCTTTCCTGGGGAACTGCTGATGAGAATGCTCAAACTCATCATTCTGCCATTAATCATAACAAGTATGATCACAGGTAAGACTGGAAATGTACTGTTAGCTGATGGGATTATCATTGTGGGTTAGCTTTGTTTCTACAGGAAAAACCCGTAGAAGCAACTTGATGGAGCTCTGTACTGAGAAATACAGATTTCATACCTTTAGGTTAAATTTTTCTTTATATAAATAGAATGGATTTGGAAGGATTAGCACTACTATCTGTTGCATTATAAAGAGCTGTGGGCTAATAGCATTACCTGTTTATAGATTCTTGTATCTCTCTCTCCCTGTTTTCAGGAGTGCGTTAAGCAGTTGCAAACTGCAAAGCCCAAAGCTGCAACTGCATATTCTGAGGTGCAGAGTTAACTGTTTTAAGTAGTCTCTTGTTGCCATTTCACAGGCAAGGGAGAGCTGATCTCATAGCCTACTGTCACAAAAAGAGGACATTCCTGACCTACACTTCCTTGGTGTCAACAAACCTCCATGAGGTACCTTGCATGAGCTCTAGCATTCGCTGAATCCTTCTGAGTCCATTCAATTCACTGACCTGCCAGAAATAAATTAGGGGAAAATAAATCCGCTTGTACTTCCCCAAAACTGAAAATTCCTTTGAACCTAGTGAGTGCAAAGGGAGACTGCGTGGTCGGGAATGGGTAATGGAAAGAAAAGCAAAGCTTCCGTGTTTTGGGAAAAGCAAGTAAGCTGTTGGCTGGAACCCAGCCATGCATACTCGAATTTGCTAACAGCTTGCCCAGTGGGAAAACTTCGGAAGGATTTGGTGGAGAAAAGCCCAAAGCAAAGAGACAGAACCGAGTGTCAAGCCAAGCAAACTTCTCTTTATTCTTTAAGTCTTTGCTGAGAGTACAAGGATTGTGACTATTTTCTTTCAGCTTCCTACAGTGAATCAAGATCACTGTACTGCACCTTTTCATCTCCACAAAACTTCTGTTTTGACAACATATTTGTGTCCAGATGTTTGTTGATTGGTTAGGTGTTAATGAAAATGCATCAGACATTTGACTAAAGGAGAGCATGTTGTGATAAGGAAATGAAAGGGGAATTTTGATCATGTTATGAAGGTGCTTTCAAGAATAGGATATTAAATACAAACCTTCAAAGTTCATAGGCAAAAATATCACTGCATTCACACCCCAAAATGAGTCTACGACAGAAAGTTCTTAAGGGAAGCTGTCAAGGCCTTTTGAGCATATCTATAATATACAGTGACAGGAACCCGTTGTTAGAATTGAATGGAGAATGACAAGAGCTGCAAGATTCAGAATGGAAAGCTGCCAAAGGCAGAGTGAGAAATGATGACACAGAATAGTCAAGGGTTGTGTCCAAAGAAGTGAAGAGAGATTAAACAGTTGTTGGTGTGTAAAGGAGAGGAGAAGCTTAGTCTGTGACAGGAGATCCAGGAAAAGCTGCCAACATAAGACTAAGATATTCCTTTTTTTGAACAAGCTTTTATTTGTAGTGAAGTTGGATCTATGTCTTCAGAAATAAATTAGGTCACTAGAATAATCAGAAAATGAATTATTTATTAAATGTATCCCTGTCCAGCACTTGCAAGGGGAAACAAGGATCATCATTTAGTTAAAAATATTGTGGTCTTACGTAATGTATAATATTCCAGTATGAGTAAACTGCATTTGTAACTACTAAAACAAGCTTGGATTTTGCAGATTGCACGTTAGAGTTTTATGCAGAGATGAGAATGAGATGCTCTGATTCTGACCTTGGCATATCCAATTTCCATAGAAAATGAGGGCATATTTTTTCTGCATTCTGTGGTTGGTTTTTAGGCAAGGAAAAGGCAACAAGGTTGATAAAGAGCAGAAGCTACTTCGATAAAGTACATAGGCATTTGCAGTTGCTGAAGACAAAAGCACTAGTTGCCTGTGTGCAAGTAATGCTGAAATGCATAGCAGGCAAATGAACCAGGCATGTCTGTGCATGATATTTTTCACTATTCACCTGCATCCATCCTCAGGAAGTTGATTAGATATTTTGCCTCTTTTAAAATAGGTATGTTAACCTTCCAAGCATCAGAAATGCACATTTGAATTTAGTAAGTAAACCTGTGTACAATCATGAAGCTTGCTAGTAATTTTTCTTCTTTTACACAGCGTCATACAGAATGATTGAAGTTGGAAGGGATCTCTTGAAACCATCTAGTCCGATGCCCCTGCTCAGGCAGGGTCAGCTAGAGCAGTATTTTCCTGTTCAGGTTAAATTTCATGGGTTTTTTAATTTTGGACTCTTGTCTCATGTCTTGTCTCTGGGCACCACTGCTAGGAGCCTGGCTCTGTACTCCTTCCCACCCATCAACAATTTCTACATATGAGTAAGATCCCTCTGAGTGTTCTCTTCTCCAGACTGAATAGTCCCTGTTGTCCCAGCTGTCCTCTCATGAGCATGAGAGATGCACAAATACCCTCTTCACAGCTGGGGCCCTTCACTGGACTCAGTCTTGAGTAAGTCCATCTCTTTCTTGTACTGGGGAACCCAGAATTAGACCAAGTACTCCAGGTGTGGCCTCCCAGAGCTCCCTCCACAGTGCTTGTCATAGTTTTGTCCAGGAGGCTATTGGCCACCTTTGCTATGAGATCTTACTGCCTCATGGTCAGGTTGTTGTCTGACAGGACCCTCAGGTCCTTCTCTGCAGAGCTGTTCTCCAGCCAGTCAGCCTCCAGCATGTACATGTGCCTTGCATTATTCCAGCTCATATGGAGAACTCTACATATCTTCTTGTTGAACTTCATGCGACTTCGCTCAGACAAATTCTCCAGCCCATCCAGGTACCTCCGAGTGACCATAAAACCATCTTATACATCAGCCACTCCTCCCAATTTTGTCTTGGTGATTCTTCTGCAAAACTATTACCTGTAACCAAAATCTAGTATTTTGACATGACATACATTTACAAAAGGCATCAAAACTGCCTAGATGCCTTTGGACCCAGCACCACAATCTGGTTACAGTTATGTACCAAATGATCCACTGCAATTGTCTCTGGTCCACACACTTAACCTGCAGCAATGGCACAATAATGTGACAATATTTTTCTCTCATGGTGAGGTAATTGCAGCCCCTTAAGTTGTAAACAACACGGACACTCATTTAGGACCAGCTGAAGTGTTGTTGCTACTTTTATTGCAGTAACTTAGTATATATTGGGGCCCCAAGTGTCTGCCACTGAGAATGTGAGCCCATACACCAGTCCAACAGCTGTGATCATCAGATACAGGCTCCATAGGGGTCTGCATAATACCTGTATTCCTAGGAGGTAGACATCCTCAGAACACATCTGGTCCCACAGGCGACAACCAGCCAACATGCAGATTGTGATGCTCTCCTTGCACGTCCTACATTTAGTCAATAATGGCAAGGTTTCTTTGGAGGAAAAAACTTTTGTGTCTCATTCCAGAAAAGGTACAGCCAAGTGCAGAAATACGTGGCGTTGCCACTGACAGTGAGGCAAACAGTGAGCTGTCTTGTTTACAGTCATAGCTGAAAACACCTCCTGGATCTTCTTTAGATTTTTCATTCCTCTCCTTGTTCTCTTCATTACAGTAATTTTTGAAAGTGTGAATTTTGCTTTTGTGCTAAAATTCAGAGTTACAAAGAGGTCATGTAGTCTGTCTTTAATTAGATTTTAACACTGTCTCACATAACATCCCCACAGAACAACTAAAAAAATACAGGTTAGATAATTGCACAGTGAGGCAAATTGTCTCACTGTCTGAATGGGCAGACCCAGAAGGTTGTAATCACCAGCAAAAGTCTGGTTGGAGACAAGTCAGAAGTGATGTACCTCAGGGTTCAGTATTAGGGCCAGTACTGTTTAACACTTTATTTATCAATGAACGATGAGGGAACTGAGTGCTCCATTAGCAAGTTTACAGGCTTGTTCAGTCTGCAGAACAGAAGGTTATGGGAAGACCTTGTTTCAGCTTTCCAACACTTGAAGTGGCCTACAAGAGAGCTGGAGTGGGTCTTTTTACGTAGGCATCTACGGTTAAGACAAGGGGGGATGGCTTTAAACTGAAAACAAGCAGGTGTAGTTTAGATAGTGGAAAAAATTCTTTACTGTGAGGGTTGTGAGCATTTAAACAGGTTGCCCCATGAAGTTGTGTTTGCCCCATCCCCAGAAATGTCCAATGCCATGCTAGATGGGGCTCTGAGCAACCTGTCTAATGAAAGGTGACCCTCCCCTTTGCAGATGGGTTGGAACTGGATGCTCTTCAAGGTCCCTTCCAACACAAACCATTCTATGATTCTGTGATAGAAAATATGTCACCAAGACATTCTTGAAAATGCAGTCTGTAGTTTTCTTTTTTAGGATTAGAATGTCTTGAAAGGTAATGTCACATCCTGAAAAGAATGAGCTTATGCTGCAGAGATGGGAGCTGTGCACAAATGTGTGTCCCATGACCAGATCCCAGTCTGATTGGGCATAATGATGTAAATCAAGCCCGCAGGAAAGGGAGTGGAGGTTGGAATCACCCCTTGAGGTTTCAGGATTTTCTGCAAAATACGAAGTATTAGTAATTTTAACTTGTTGAAATAAATTCCATCTTAGTCAAAAAACTCTTACTGATTTCCTCAAATCAGGAGCATGCTTCTTGCTTCTCCTTGGAGCTCTGATTAGAGCAGGAACACCCTTACCTCTGTCTATTTTCTGATTCAAAAGGCAAAAATCTCCCTCTGGTTAACAGGAGGGCTTTGTAGGGTGTGGTTTTCCTTCGCAAACCCAGTTCGTCTGAGTGTAGGAGAGGAAAAGTATTGTTTTCATACTTATGTAGTGTACAAGTTGCAATTTGTGGAATTTTTCCTCTAACCCGCTTGGAAGCATAACTGTAGCTTAGTAAAAAACTGATATAAGCACCATGCATGTATTTGTTTTGAAAAATTTGAAAGCTTTGGTTGATAGGACCCTGCTTTGGGGGTGGAATAGTCTGAGTAATACTCTGCCTCAGAGCCAAATTTTAATTGTTCTCTTCTTCTCATAATCATTTTAATGGATTCAGATGTAAACTTACTCTGATCCAAAAGCCCACCACTGATAATTCAGTTCAAAATATTGAATACTCTTTTGGCTATCCATGAGATTTCTATCCCTCAAATTAGCTGATAGCATGCTAATGCATCATTCATGTCAAGAAATTATTTGTATTTTCTGTCTCCTGCATAGTGACATGGGAAAATTGAAAATTAAAGCCTGGAGTGCCATTCAAGATCATTGCTGTGACATCATAACTACAGCTGCACTGAGTGTAATACTCCACACCCAAATCCACTTCTTTTGAAGTAATGCTCTAAAAGAAGAAATAGTAGACAAATACAAAAAATACGTCATTTTTTCAGGTGCTCTGTAGGGAGAAGGAATTGAGAGGAATCTCTTGTATGCTTCATGGGAGTTTCAAGACTTAAATCTAATCATTTTGGGAGTACTTAAAGCATATAAAATATCTTTGAAAGTCTTGGAAATTCCCAACTCTAATTTCATTCTGGGAATGAAAATTGTCTGCAATTGTGCAGTATGTTTCATCAAGGGTACATACTGAGTAGACTAGTCCCCTTTAATCACTTTTAGCTGTCTTTTTCATGAAGTGAGCTTCAAACGGTATCCAACAGCAGTAAATGTTTGCAAATCTATTTTCTGTCAGGATCATTGCGGAACTTAGGTTGGAGACAACTGTCAAGTTTCCTGAACAGTTGTTGCCTTGTACTTGGGTACAAGCTGGGGAAATTTACATGGCCAGTCTGAAGCTAACTAATCCACATAAAGTATCTGGCCTTATTTCCTGCACCTAAGTTCCTTTAGTAGCTAGTGTCAGGAGATGCAGATCTTAGTGCAACGCCCCCAGACATTGAGATACTATGCAAATACCATGTCTCTGCTTTCCATCTCTCTTCAGTCGGTCATTCTCGGGGTTATTTCATGCTGCCTGCCGCATTGACTTTCAAACTATTAGCCATGGATCTTTATGTGGAGGTCTTTCTTCAGGGCTAGAATGTGTTCCGTCAAAAAATACACATCACATATCTGATAAATGACCTTTCTTTGATAATGTTTCCAGAGTTACCCATAAATGCCAGAAGTTTTAGCTTTGTGTTAAAAGATGTGACACATAGCATAGCAGGTCCATGTCTCAGATCTCAATATTAATGACATGATTTTATCAGCTATTCAACGTCTGTTTTAAGTTCTGCAATAATCTCTCCCTCATTTCTTATCTTTTCTCCCTGACAAAATATTAATAAAGCTTTTTCTTACGTTTCTGACCTTCCGCGCACGTTCAGCCTTCACAGACAACTTCAAAGGGGCTAGAACAGATGCATGGGAGTTTCCTGCATTGTGAATTTGTGCAGGCTCAACTGTGGGGAATTCCTTACAGCAATTTATGAGGCATTTGCAGGTACACATAGCATACTTCAGGAACAGTGGAAAAAAAGACAGTGACAATTACCTTTCTGAGGGCAACTGTATGTGAGCTATAAATACAATGTCTCCTGAGCTGTGGGTCTGGCAAAATTATCAGGTTTCCATGACGGTAGAAATAAAGTCTTGCTTTACTCCAGGGCCTGCTTTGACTGCTGGTCCACTACAGTCTGAAGCATCACGCCAGTTCTATCTTTCCCAATGCCAAATATACACTCTTACTTGCACTTGTTACTCATAGTACAAAGGTAATGAATGATTCCACCACAAATCTGGCTTATTCTGATGACTTCTTGAGAGAGAAAAATATCCCAGTGAATTACCTGGGCCTTGTGAGTTTTACCATTTGCAGGGTCTGTTGTTTTCCCTTTGTAAAGAGTGTTAGATTGTGACTGATGAATGGATGTGTTGACTGGGTTATCTGTCCTTTACAGTTGTTCAAAATTAAAGCATGAGTTTCTCACCTTGTATCTGTGCCTGGGAAGCTACTAGTTTTTTTTATCACAGTGCCAAAGACTTTGGTGAATGAAAACAAAACATTCAAAATGGGGTAAAAAAGCGCTAGAATGCAATGAGGGAAAAAAAATTAGAGTATTAATCAGATTGTTCTTATTTCTCATGCTTATCTTTGAAATTCAGAGCAGTTCAAATTTAAACAACTGCTTACTTATTTATTTTGCCCACTCTATTTGTAATTTAAATTCGAACACACTGAGACTGTGCTGATGCCCAGTGCTGCTAGTTCCATTTTATATATACATTATGTGTACATAGATTTACAGTACTGTAAAGGAGTACAGATAAGGAGATGGCAGGAGGACAAACCTGGGTTTTTTCCCTATAATGCAGGGCTTCCAAATCCATTTTCCTCTGATATCATAATTCCTGGGATGGCAGCTACCTCAGCAGTTTCCATTTCTACAAGTCCAAGAAGCACAGCTATCTGGAGATGCTCCATTACCGAGACATCCTTAACAGGCCCTGTGCATCACCAGCATAGTCCTTGGGAAATCACTGGTCTCGCTTAATGTACTCAGGGACTGTCTTCTGAAATACCTGCATGTTCTTTGCATGCTTTGCTGTTTCTTAAGCCAAAAGAACTCCCAAGAAAATCAGATCCATTATATAGTATAAGTGAGCTAGTTATCTGGGCTCAGATGGGAGACTCACCTTGTCCCTCTGTATCATTAATTGTGTGAAGGACAGAAAATGTTACAGTACTGTTAATGATTTTTGCCTTCGGTTGTAGTGAGGTATGCTGGAAGTCCTGTCCCTGCTGTCCATGTGCAGTCATTGAGGCAGGCAGGACAGCAGAGTCATGGGCTATTAATGGACAAGGCTTTGTGCCCGTCTTCTTCAGATTACTCCTATCACAGTCATCTACTCCTTTCCCATCAATATCAGTTAACCTTATACTACTGAGACAGCTCCTACATTATTTAAGGTTTTAAATTGTAGTAATAAAACTTTGAAGTACACTTCTGTTTCACGGAGCATGATTACCACCAGCTTTCAAGGGCAAAGAGCCCAAACACAACAGCCATTTTGTGGCACCAGCTGTCACTCCCTCCTGTCCCAGCTGTAACTGACTCCTGTCCTAGCCATGTCACTGAGGACACTGCTGGTGGCACCGCTGTGGATGGGTCTAAAGTCAGTCAGTGTCTTCTGCTCTTCTGTTGTGGAGCTCAGGATATAAACAACAGTTGCGCTATATAAACCAAATTGCATTCACTTTTTCCGTCTATTTCCCTGTGTGTAGACATCACAATTGATTAAAAATTAGGGTCGTGTTAAAGGGATTTTTTAATAGCTTGAAAGCTAAACCTTTTCCATCTATACATTTTGCTACCAATAACATTGAGGGCATTCAAGTACTTTCTATATTACAGGTTTTCTGTGTTCACTCCATACTCCGTGTTTCACCAGCAAGAGTGCAGGGGCAATATTTCTGCTATGAACTGAATTGGAGTTCTCTAATGAATGTTATAGCCTGCCCGTCTTGGCAGGTTGATCTGTCATCTTCCTTCCTTTTCAGTTTTCATAAGTTCCAACCAAGGAACATCATCTCTCTGAAAAGGCATTAACTTCAGATTATATAACATCTAAGAAGTTTCTAGAAGAAAAATTAAAATATTCCCAGAAGTGATACTATTTGCCAATGAGAGGAATGGAAGGCAATACTGATACCTTCTTTCTCTGCGTGTCTCCAATAAGCTCTCTAGAGAAAGATGATTGTGCCAGCTGCCAAGAAGACAGCACAACAGGTCCTTAGCAAACTGATATCCAGGGTCAGAAATTTTTCTTTAAATCTTACCTAAGATGCTTTCTGTTCTATAATGATTTTAACCCTTTCATTACCATAAACTGTTCATCTCCCATTCTACCCCTTCTATCTGGCATTTAGAAAGGTTCATTACCACTACTGTTTCAACCCAGTCCCAAATGATCAAAGTCATCTCTCAGTATTTGGACAGTTACAACTATTGTTGCATTCCATACTTTAGTCTGTTTGTTGGGGTTTTTTTCAAGTAATCTTTTTTCAGTGCCTCTCTAAAGTTAAAAGACCAATATTTGGCATGCTAATCCAATTGAAACCTCATTAGCTCATGTAAGTAGGAATTGAGAATTTTCTGATTTTGAATTTTTTTGGTGGTATTTAAATAGCACTAACAGGTACTTATGCATTACCTGGGTGCATCTATCTCTCTTACCCACACTCTCCTTCCCACTGCCCCCCGCCATGTGCTAGTTTTTTGCATTTCATTTTAAGACATTCTTTTGTTGCCCTTGTACAACATACTAGTGGAATAACAATCATTTGTTCCAAAGAAGAGCGATTAATTAAATTTCTGTCAAGTCTGTTGAAAAAGTAAGTAATTGCTACAAGCTGCCATAGAAATCCTTTTCCTTTACAGTAAGTAACAATGACATTTGAATAGAAGGCATAACTGCTGTTATAGAAGGATTGACACAATAAGAATGGAAGACTTCTACTAAAAAAAAAACCTGAAGACAGTAGGTCATCAGAAATCTCATTTGAGATATTCCATATCACTGTGTGTTTGGGGCTTTCATTTGCTGAAGCTTTTTCATTACCTGGTCTTCTAAGGCAACATCTGTCTCCGAACTGTCCTCCTAATGACACTTAGCTGTAGAGGTCATTCAGTTAGCTAGTGAAAGACGAGTTGGAAAAGATCACTCAGAGCCCCATGACACAGTAAACATGAGGAAAAAATAAAATTATGAGATGCGTATTGAGTGAAAGATGTTTCAGAACGATCTACAGGCAGTAGTAATCTGAATCCTTTGTCTTAGATTAGTAGTGGACTCGTACATAACATCATGCTGTCTGAAGTCCTCCGTGTGGGTGGTATTTCAGTTGTCAGTTGTGAATTATGTATTGGGTCCCAGTAGTCTTATTCAGAAGGACCATTTCCCAGAGAGTTCCACAGAGTGTCAGGAAAAAAAGCAAAAGATTCACCATTCAGCTTTTGGAAGAAGCAACAGAAATTGCTACTGAACCTAGTTTGGAAACTGAAATTTCAGGGACAATATGAAGGAAGTGAGCTTTCAGGAGATTAATCACAATTGGGGTAAACTTGTACTACAAAATCATGCAAATAAAAGGGCAAAATGGGAGAGAAAGGGCTCAGAGTCTAAAATGGAAGAGGGAAAAATCACAGATGACTCAGAAATGGCTTGTGTAAAGCATAGGCTCCGAATTCGCTGGTGTTACAGTGATTCCTGCACTGCACATCCTGTCTGAAGTGTATACAGAAGGATTTTCTCCTCAAAAAGTGAGCATAGATCAAGGACAAAAGTAAATACTGGGCTAAGGACAAAAGGATGAAGGACAAGTAGCTTTGGAATCCTTTATTTTCAGAAGCTCTGAGAAAAACATTCTTCTGAATTTATGTTTGAAGTATCCCAGGTTTATAGGATGGCAGAAAGGACTTTTCCCTGGAGTGAAAAGGAAACTTTCTTGTTTATATCTATTACCCAACTATTAAATAATGATGAAATTTGCAAGGAAATGTGATGAAATGTAGCCTTACATGTGTGAGATGCCTTCCTTTCCTAGCAGTAGCTAGGAGTAGATTAGAATTGGTATAGCTCATGGAGCAAGAGTGTAAATTTGGATTCTCTTAAATACATAGAAGAGTAAGAAAATAGGCAATAAGCTTGCTCCACACTGCTTATGCAGTGCTTGTGCAAGCAATAAGCCTGCACAACACTGGAGATAGAATTTGGTTTTCACTCATCAGGTAAAAAGCATGACTGTCTTCTGAAGGTACAGGCCAAATACTGTTTTAGTATTGGTAGTATTTCCCATTGCAAGTAGAAGAAAAGTATGGCAACTAATTCAAAGTTTTCAGTGGCATCTAAGGAAGATTGTTTTAAAGACTACCAGCTGTGTGATGACCAGTGGATTAAATGAGAACTCTCATTACTAGGTAGATGACATTCCAAAACCACTTTGGAACAGAGAGGTCATACCACAATCAGATGCAGCTGAAATTTTGATACTGCTCATGTCTTATATTAGAAACAGTCCCAGCTCCATCTTTTAAAGCCAAGAAACTTCATGCATTTCAGGCAGCTGTCCACCTATCAAAGTGTGTCAGCACTGGTTTGGGGTTTTTTTCCCTAGTATTTTATAAAGAATAAATCTCACCTTTTTGCAGCAACGCATAACATAGTGCATCCCAGCAATAAAACAATATTACTATTTTTATATAAAACATTGTGGTCCCCTTACAAGGATTGCCTGCTGAAATTCTCTATATGCATTTTAAGAGTTTCCTATGTTTTTTTATTTTCATATGTCTTACGCAGCATCTGTTAAAAAGTTTTGCTTTCCTAGATGTTCACCAGTTATCTAATTCATATGATGTAGTGACAAAATGGACATGAAAAATTAAACTGTGTACACTTGGGAGAAGTCAAGAATTATTTTGTGATTTTTCTAGTGACCACAGAAATTCCTCAATCATAGCAATAAGGCTGCTGGTAGTTCAGAGCAGTTTCAGAGTTGCATTTTGTCTTTGCATCATCATTGTGGTCATAGCTGAGAAGGTGTAAAGCCATACAGTTCTACTCTTCAGGAACTTCTGTTGTTATATTTTTTTACAATAGGGAATTGGATATCAGAACCCTGAGAGAATTGTGTACACTTGATGCCACCATACTTGAGCTGTTTTTCCTCAGAATTCAATTAGTTTATAAACTAATAAGAGAAATACATCATGTGGCTGGCAGTTGTGTGAACTTGGAAGGGCCCTGAGCTTCCTTCTGGCCCTGGCACACTTAAGGAGAGCAACTTGCTGTCAGTGCTAGGAGTTGACTCAGTGGCATCGAGAAAACTCACACCTTGATCCTCAAGTGTAGCTGTGTTGCAAAAGGAGTCAAACAGGCTAGCCTCTTAGAGACATTATACATAATGATCAATGTGTTGTACAGATAATGTGATGATTCTGTCAGCTTCCACCAATCTTCAGAAGTCTGAGAACTGCTAAGAAGTACTGCAGGAGATGCACTTGATGGCGACACTGAAATTTGTCGACCAGCAATAAAAAATGCCAGGGTGTCTAGTTATGTTTGTCGCTGTTGAACAGCCAACAACTGCACCAAACTATGGATGTAATCTCTCATAATGTATTGAAAAAGAGCACCTGGAAGCATAAATCTGTGAGCAGAGTTGCATGTGTTCCACTCTGCAGAGTGGTGTGACAAATTCTAAGGATGTCGGTGTTGTTCCTTAGGGATAACGTGATAAGCACTGGAAGTCAGAAGATTCCTGTGATTGTTTCCAATCCTTCATGGAACCTTTTCCATGCCCAGATCTGGCAGGACCACAGGACGGGTCTCACAAGAGCATAGTGAACAATTCTGGAATTACAGTGTTATACCTTGAATCAAAGCCATTTGGCCATTTGTGCATATGCATTTGTATAGGCCTCGAAAGTGAACACACTCTATGTTCAAGGGCTTCTGGAACACCATGTTTCATATTTAAGCTTAGTTTTGTTTAAATCAATCTACTCCCTTAGATAAAGTAGCTTTATACAGCACTATTTCAGGGAAGTTGTTTTAAATACATACCGTAAGAAAAAATTGCTGCAGTGCAGCATTTCACTTTGGTAGGGTTTTGAGGTCCTTGTTTGAGAAAAAGTAGAAGGGAGAGATTAGATTTCACAGGCTGTTTTCAGGTTTATTCTTTTGTAAGTGTATGTGATGCAAAATAAGAGAACTGGGCAATAAAGAGAATGCTAAGAACTTCAAGCCAGAGACAGTAACATAGAAAACATGGAAGGTGAATTGCAGAAGACTAGACAATTGTTTCCAAAGTTTTACTTCAGTTATTAAAACTTAAACTCTGTTCTCCTACAATTATATGGGCAGAGAGGTAGACTAACAGATTTTAACATCATTTAGTGTCTTTGGTGATGATCACTTAAGACACTTTTTGTATCAGAGCCACAGAATTGCATTCTGTGCTTCAGTCGCTATAGCAGTGGCTACAGCTGAATTAGAAAATACTTCATAGGAAAATTTAAGGGACTTATCAGAAATACTGCAGTTTTGAAATGCCCAGGGATGGGGAGGAATCCATCATGCCTGTTCAAACTCTGTACAGTGAGTTATATCAACAGTTTATCTGTTCAAACCTGTTTAAGCAATTTTAAACTTGGGGATAGAATGAGGGAAAAAAGAACAAATAAATTAGTTATAAAAGTTTAGTGGCAAACCAAAGCAGACAACCAAACTTAATTACACTACTTTTGTGATCTAATTTTGAATGACACTGCAGGCTTTCCTTTTGGAGTAGCGTATGTGACATGCTAGTTAGTTTGAGGAGTAAGTTTTCTTCTAAATTGAAATCAGTGTTATGTAGTAGTTTAGTGCTTTGGAGTTAGTAGTTGTGTTAGTGCTTTGTTCAATACTTCTTCCATTAAGTCCTTCATTTATGTCCAAAAAAATTGTAAAGCCATGATGTTACTTCAAAGGGAATCTTAATTTTGAGTTGTCTGGAGAAAATGGCTAGTAGCTATCAATTACAATATCAATTGCTCAGCCGTGACAACAGGATATATCTGGACCGATTATTTCTTATTATTATTTCTTATATTTTCCTATGTGTAACAAGCTAACATTAAAAAAAAGTTTAGCAGCATAAATCACCCAGTGCCAACCTGTGACTGTGGCACTTGTAATGAATGCGACTTCAGTCTCTAAATAGAAGCACCATACTGAATGCAGTTTTCAGAGTATAGCAGCTTTCAAAAAAATGTAAACCCCACACCCATCATCCTCAGACCATACTTGTACTAATTCAGCCATGTCTGCCTGAATGATTTGTGTGTTTTTATGGTTACCAGCAAAGGATCACCAATATGATATTGGAAAGACAGGCAATGGATCGCAGCACAGCTTGTTCACTAACAGGATCATTATGCAGTTTAAGAAGGCAGGGTCAAAGTTTACCCTTTATTATACCTCTGTAACTCTACTGAGCATAACAGTTTGCAAAAGGATTTCATTTGGAGTCAGAAGAATGCCTGTCACAGGAATTTCCTGTAATATTAACTGTAGGATCTTTATAACTGAGTGCTCCAGGGAAATAACCTTGCAGGATTATAGGCTCTTGACTATGTCAACAAGAATGTCAGGCACAAAAAAAAGAAGACACAGGTTTTAGAATAAAATTCCATTTTTCCAGGTTTTATGAACTTTTCATTTAAAGATACAGAACAGTGGCGATACCTATTTGTTCTCTTCTAAAAACATGGTGGGAATTCTTCCAAGTTAATAGGTGCAGAAGTTTCAACATTGACAGCTTTTGAAAACAGGCTTGTCCACAGAAAGCTTTATTTATTACTATCTGTGTGAATTGACATATACAGGTAGCCAAGGGAGCCGCCAAGCAACAGGTGAAATGCAAAGAGTAGATTTATTTCATTACCTCACCGACAGTGCCAGGCGGCAGAGACACATGGGGACACAGGCTCCATTAGGCTTAGCTCATCCTAGCATCCTAGCGGGCAGCACGGGGGAGTGCTGCAGCCTTCCTCACTGTAACAGAAGGCTTCCCACATGCCTGTGAGAGTGTGTTCTCTCTCCACAGGAATTCTGCTTCTCAGAACAGGCACAGGGTGAACCACACTAGGCATAATAAATGGAGTTTTCCTACACTGACATTTTTAGCATTCCCAGCTGCAAGGTCACTTTGATCTAAACTATTCCCTCTTCCTTGACAAATCTTCCAGTGTTAACCCTTTCCTCCCAGCACTATCCATTCTCTGGAGTTCTCACTGCCATGATTTCTCCAGCTGAGCCCACAGCAATGAAAAAGGCCTCTTTTCAACCTTTTCTCTTCACAATTCCCAAGGTGAGAAATAGAAATGATAGTCCAGCTTCTGTGTCCATTCTGTTATTCATGCATTGAACAATATCCTTAATGCTGACAGCTTCCTGTAATAGGTGTGGCATTGCTTTCTCTTTGCTCTGATCTGTATTCCTTTGCCATATGAATAGTTCATTAATTATCCTTATTTGATCTACAAGTGAGAGAATCTTTATGTCATGATTTCTGTATATATGTGTAGTTCTTTTGTACTCAATCTGATGATATACTATCCCATGGAGGACCCCAAAATAATCAAATAGGTTATGAAATAAAATAACCTTCATTCTGCCCTCCCAATACTGTTTGCATTTTGAATAACAATTAACAGACCTAGTAAGACATTATATGAGTACTCTAGGCACAAGTTGTCAGTGCTGTTAATATACCTTCCAAAAGAGACATTAACACATGGTTAAAGTGTGCTTGCTAAAAACCTTTTTGAGCTCAAAGATCAGTAAGTTACATTTATGTCAGATCTCTTGATTTTTCTTCCTTAGCTTTTGAAACTATTTTTTCCCTACAAAATCTCGCTTCTCTGAGGCTAAATATCCTCCTGGTGGTTTTGGCTTTGTATACAAAGGAATTTTTGATTCCAGTCTTTGATAAACTGACTCAGTAAACATACAAATATAAATGGATCACAGATGTATAATAAAGAGATAGCAGTGAATTATTAACTAATGTTGTTGTAAACAGACAAGTTTTGGAGTCACAGTGCTCATTTTGTGCTGGTTACTGAGTTGTATGTGTACACATATAACGGTAAATTTTTGAAACAATTAAGAAATACTTCACGAGAAGTATTTCATCTAATAGTGTTGCCAGAAGTTAAGTTGACCGCAGTATAATATCTCTCTCAGCACTTTCTCTACCTTCATTAATAAATCCACCATGTTCTTCACAATGACATATACAGGTGGAGAAGTGTGAACCACCCAAACTTCATAAAAGCTTTAGTCAAAAATTTTTTAAAAGTAAATCTGTTAATGAAGACAAACTGACTAGAAATGATCCTTGTCTGATGTGCCTTTGAGCAACCTGGGGTAACAGCCCTGAGCTACTCCCTTCACATGCTTTTTAATTTTAAAGCCAAGATGTTACAGAGCTGGAAAAAGTGAAACTATTATTTGAGAATAAGGAAATAAGTTGTGACATATTGTGATAAACCAAAGAAGTCTAATTCATCACAAACATCCAGGAATCAAGAAAGCTCAATTCTCTTCGTTGTAGAAAAATCCAGGGAAAATGGATTTTTACAAAGAAGCAGAAGCAAATATGCTGGTCAGCTGCAGATATTTTCAGAAGTGCAAATGTCAATTAGGTATTTAGAAACATCTTGAATAAGGAAAACTTCCTGCATAGAAATAAAAGACAATAGGTACTTCTTTCTACAGAAATAGCAACATTCTTATAAAACTAGTTTTTATTGTTTTGTTTCTGTGGCTTATTTTTGCAGGTGTTGCTGCTTTGGATTCCAGCGTTTCTGGGAAGATTGGTTTGCGAGCAGTTGTATATTATCTCTGCACTACAGTCATTGCTGTAATACTAGGTACTCTGTCATTCTGTAACTTTTTTAATTGTCAGCATTGCCTAATTACAAATGTACAGCACTGTGACCTTACTAATTTCCCAAGACCAGATGTGGAGAGAAGACAGGGAATCATACCAGACAACTTGCCATTACCTGTAGCAAGATACAGAGAGAAGTTAGTCCTGCTGTTCATGTTCGGGCCAGTGTGAAGCCACAGGCAATTTTACCATATATTTCAGCTCAGGGAAGATGAGGAGCTGTCCGCTGAGGTAAACAGTGACCGGCAGCGAGAAAACTGAATGAACATGGAAGGCCAATCTTAACTACAAAATTAGTTTCCTCAATAGCAAAGTAATAGCTTTTTCCTGATTCTCCAATGTGAAAATGGATAAGGTGTCACACCTGAAAGAATGACAGAAAATGCTGGTTCCCTTGTCATCTCATTTCCTTCCTTAAAGGTTTTATTCCCCCTCTGTCACTGCCAGGCTCCAATCCTACATCTCTGAAGTCCACATCTCCTCTTACAATGAGTTTATTCCTGACAAGCAAATTGACGTGTTCCGTATTTGCTTAAAGAAACTTCTTCAGCCAGCCTTCTTACATAAGAAACAAAACCCCATCTCATGCATCTGGGAAATTTCTGTGAATACATAAGGAGGGATAATATTAAAGACTAACATTAGTATGTATCTAACTTTGAAATTGTCCCAACTCTGGGTGAGGTGTTAAGCCAGACACTCTCCTCAGGTTCTTGATATTCTAAGTTGTTCCATGGCGTTATGACATTACTTGTTTCATAATGCAGAGCTATGCAAATGCAGTATTGCTTTTATTCTCAAATGTCATTAGAAAGACTTTTTCCTGCCTGGTTGAAGGGTCATCCAAACGCATCTTTCTCCCTTCACTGAAATTTAGTAGTTTCATTCGCTTTAGATTTCTTTGGACTTGTATAAAAGACCAAAAAAAGGGAAAAATAATGCACGTTTGGAAGATAATAATAGTAAAGATGCCTAAAATGAAGCTGCTAAAGTAAATGAAAAAATTGTCATTGATTTCAGTATTTACAAGGTCAAATCTAGTGTTTCTTAACCCACAATTTTTTATTTCTGTCTTTTTCTAAAGCCCTTTTCTTACATAACTTTATTGCTACCTAACTTTACTAACACACCCTGTGACTTTGGGGTCACAGGACAGTGTGCACTTGTATTAATCTCTGAAAGCTGGTAACAAGAAGAGCTACATAAAGGAAAAGGTAAATAGCAATTCAATATGTTCACTCTGCGAAAGTTGCAGTACTTCATCTGAAGCCTACATAAAGTAATTTACTCTCTTGGTGAGCAGTAGTGATGTAATACCATACATACAAAAACAAAGCTAAAGGGCTGAAGTCTAGTGGCAAGCTTGCAAGTAGCTCCTGTGTTAGGGGAACCCACACATTTAAGGACACCACCTGCAGGCTTTTCTTTTCTGAACATACCAGCATGAGCACCCAGGGAAAGTGTTTGGTGCGTTGAGCTCACAAAGAATTTGGTTACACAGGATATACGGAATAATGCACCAATGCCTCTGCTTGCACTGTGAGCCCTCTGCCTCTCCTTCTGCAGGGATTATACTAGTTGTGGCCATTAAACCTGGAGTGACTCAAAGAGCAAGTGAAATTGACAGAGTGGGCAGTACCCCAGAAGTCAGTACTGTTGATGCCATGCTGGATCTGCTCAGGTGAGGTTTTCATTTTTACTTTCCATATCCCCTTTGCAGAAGTCCAAACAAACACAAATAAAGTTGTGATATGTAACACAATAAGATGCTTTCTGATATTGTTTGGATGAATAAGGGGAGAATAACTTGTATTTCAACAGATTAGACATTTTAAAATATACTCAAGACAGTTTGTTCAAAAAATTCTCCCTACACCATAGACTTTGGTTAATAAACTGGTGATGAAAAATCCCTTCTTCACAGAAATTGACATGCAAGATCTATCTATTATGAGGAAAAGACCCATAAAGGATTGGTGGATTATGGGTGGATTACTGACTGGCAGCTTCTGCGTCATCCAGCATAGACAACCAGCTGGAATGGCAGTGCTGTGGTTCCCCTCCGCAAGGCAGGGTACCGAGCAATAGATGCAGTATATAAGGATTTCCAAGGGTTCCACAGTCAAGAAGTTTGCTTCATCACCAGTGTCTAAGGCAACCTTATAATGTGTCTTTCCCCATCAGCATCATGGACAATGATAGATACTTTGAAGTGGCTAGAAGAAGGAAATCCATAGAAAAGTCTGCAGAAGACAGTGAAATCTGCAGAAGCTGTGCAGGTTTTCAGAGCTAATGTGTTTAAGGAATTCAAAGGGAAAAAAAACAACAAAAAAAGAGGCTGTATTTCCAATAGAGGCTAGGTAGTTTCTTCCGAAATGTTTCTGTTATTTTTTTCTTCTGGTGTAATTAGTCTCTGTTCTGGATCATTATTCCTGCTCACTATTTTCTTTTTGCAGAATTTTTACTTAATCTATCACATAAGAATCAACTGCCACATATCTAGTAGTTTGGGGGTTTGCTATAGATTATAATGTAACTTCTCGCAAACAAGTTGAAGACTTGTTTAAACTGTAAATTAGGAGTTAAGAGTTCTGAAACTCTCTTTTAAAGGAATTAGAATTAATTTTCCTACATATTTGTATTCAAAAATATGGATAAAAACAATGTATTTAAGATTCAAATCCAGACAGTCTTGTAAAGATGGAAAACCCCACACTTGTACAAACCGTTTTTGCTTTTGAATAGATTTTGCTTTAAAACTTGAAAACTAAAGGCAGGAGTTTGTGAAGAATTCATAAGAGAGATAAAAAACCTCTGCTTTAGTATATAAAATGCATTTTTCTGCACCGGATTGGATATTTACCAAACACCTAATTAATACTTCCTTTTTGCAATTGTTTGAATCTGAAATTGGCACTTGGAAAGGAGGCACACAACTGTGGTGCACTAAATTTTCTAATTTTTCAGCGTGTGAAAATGGTCCTTGAGCCTGGAATAACACAGGAGAATCTACCATTAGCAAAGATTAATTTCTGAATTCAAAATTACAATAGAGCACACCAAGCATCTGATTCTTACAGCACAGCCTTTATAAGAGATTTTTTATTTTTCTCTTCTGCCTATATTTGACAAATCCTATAAAAACGGTGTGTCCTGTATTCTTTATGCAAGTCATGGAGATGATGTAGCAGGGAAGAAATACACTGGGTTTAGTAGCTTACCAATCAAAATGTCAAATACTAAAAAATAAGCCCAAAAGTTCAACAAGTTCAGGTAGGAAGACAGTCATTGGGGCTCTTAAACCCTTAATTTCTTTGGACTCTCTATCTGCTGATGCTAAATATAGTGCTTTCTGCTAAAAGAAACACAACATGATCTGTTGCTTCGTATGCTATAGTATTGAAATGCTTCTCTGCTTCTTAACAGGAATATGTTCCCAGAGAACCTTGTTCAGGCCTGTTTTCAACAGGTAAGTTTGAACATTCCTCTTTTCTTCTGTAGTTTTAATTATTAACCACGGATTATTCTTTTATGTCACAAAAAAAATTGTCAGGCATTACTTATTTCTGAGAAGTCCAAGAGTATCTTCATCTCCTATAGAAAGCTGAGGATTTAAGACATCTTGGTTCTATTTCCATTATGATAAACACTCTGCTATCACCCATCAAGTCCTTAATATTCTGTTCCAAAAAAGATACTGTTTAAGAGCTGGACGCAGAAACCAAGTACTGTGTAAGACAGGATTTTTCCTTTTGGGTCAACAAGAGTTAGAAGATCCATCTTATGAGGATCAGTTTCCTTGTTCTTAAGGTCCCTCAGTGTCTGATGAAGTCTGTGTAAGTTGGCCCTCACCCTGATGTGTCTCACATCTAATGTCCATTGCCAGACCAAATAATTTGAAGGAAGAGGCTGACAACATGAGACATGTTTCAGGAAAAATGAGTGTTGCAAGCTGAAAGAGGAAACTGCTGTCTATATATTAGACTTACCAGTTAACCTTTCCTGGAAATTGATATCAGATGTTCTGCTGTGCCCAACTCACTTTATAAAACTCTTCCATGTAGTTTGTCTCATGTATTACTGTCACCCAACACAGAGGGGACAGGCAGGCTCTTTTAGGGATCCTTGACAGAGTGCTGGTGGCAGTAAAATAAAAGTAAAGTTTTATTGTCTTAATGGAATATCATGATTAGTATGGCACAGAATTTATAATCACAATATGACAGGATTTTTATGAGCAGAATCAATGTAGTACAATTTTATTAAAGCACCATTTACCTTATGTTTTTTAATCACCTGGAGCCACTGCAGATTTGGTCAAATCGTAATGCTTGGTTTGCTGTATCAGCATAACAACCATAATCTAGGCTTGAAAAACATATAAAAGAATACAGGTTGGTCTCACTGTCCTGCAGCAGCTTTGGTCCAAGTTACCCATTAGGACTTGTACTTGCTCAGTTTTATGGACAGTGCACTTGATGCTGTTACACTTCCCTGTTCTGTGACTGCGTCATCAACACTACATGTGTGGCTGGGTGCCTGGAACATTTAAGACAAGCCAGGAGAGGAGTAGTCAGCCTAGTGCCCAGGAATCTGGAGGCCAGTAGGGAGAGGAAGAATAAGTGTATTTGGTTTGTCTACTTGGTGCACAGGACCTTGAAGACCTGGCAATGAGGCAAAGTGCAATATGTAACCCATTTGACCACAAAAAATGGCTGTTTGCCTTACATAATAGCATTTGTTATGCTGACCACATCACCAAGGGGCTGGGTTGTACCAGGTGCATCGGCTGTACAGACCACTCCTGGCATGGCTGTCAGCAGTTTTTTCCAGACTGTTTGTTTCAGCAAAAGGTCTTCTTGCCATTGTCAGGAGCTCCAGCTCGTGCCCCACAAGACTTCAGCATGTCCATGGGGTATCCAAGAGCCTGGGGAGCAGAATTCATGTTACATTATTTGTGAATCTCTTGTTTGATCTACAGCTTCTGAGGTATAGAGCCCTGATGGCTCATATGAATTGGGAAATAAAACCTTTGTCTGTGTTTTCTGCCTTCAAGTCAGATTGGTTAATTTTGCTCTTATTTTTACTGAGCAAAGGCTATACCTTTGTCTATTCGTGTTTCCTCCTGTTTCTAAACAAGTTCTTCTGTTTTTTCAAAAAACTTTTCCAGTATAAAACCAAACGTGAGAAAGTTAAAACTACAACTTCCGTGGATAAAAATAGCTCCACATTTGCAGGAGAATCCACTACAACGGCTACGACAAAGGCTTCAGAGGTGCGACCTTTATCCTTGTATTCCTTCATAATATATGAAGTAGGGAGAAAGAGCATAGACTAAATTTGGTTCAGTTCCTGTGGTTAGTGATGAAGAAGTGAAAGGAAATAGCACATAGATGGATTTTAGCTAGAGCACAAAAGTTAATAAGTAAATGCTTAGAGGTCATTGCAAGTATCTTCCAGTAAACGTAAGAGCATCAGAGGAGCCCACGGGTAATTGAACAGTACAAAGATAATAGATGAACACTGATTAAATTTAACTGCTTATGAATTGTCAATTTTCTGAGAAATCAAACAGTCCGCTGTGGAATGACTAGATGTATATCATCATGAGATGTTTGAGTAGCGATGACATAACTGTCAGCACTAAAATAGAAAAGGAGTTGAAAATAATAATAATTATTTTAATGGAAAGCAAAGCAATATAAAGCATTCTTTGATTAATAGTTTGTTACTCTCAAAAAAAAAGTGTACAGAGACAAAAGTGAAGAAGAGATTTAACAAGCCTTTCATTAGGTGTGGAAAGCTTATGGGTATTAATGGTCTATAAAGTCTAGAGTTACTCTGAAGGAGAGGGAGAAAGGAATTCAATAGAATGTGAATACAGAACTACAAACAGTACCAAATCAATGTACACTTGATTATACTCCTTTGAAATTTTATCTCAAAGTAATAAGAGCATGGGAACATGAGATATATGAAGAGACATTAATTAAATCCTGAAGCAGAATGTGGTGAGGAATTGCACCCTTTCCTTCATATGTTCATACTGCACAGAGGAGTGCATTTTTATGTGATGGTCATACAATTCTATAAATTATGCAAATTCACTGATGTTCCAGTTGTTCTGCAATGGTCCATTTATCTTAAATCCAGATACAAATCCTCAAGGTGCTCAGAAAGAAACACAAGGATTCTACATCTGTGTTTTTTCTCCACAGTGGAGGGTAAATTTTAAGTGTAGGGGAGTAAATCTTGAAAGTATGACTGTGGATATCTAGACTTTGCTGTACTTCATGTCAGACATCTATAGAAAGGACAGTATAAACTGAGGGGTGCTTTGCTTCCTGCTGGGGTTTGATCAGATCCTTGCCTGGCTTTAAAATACAAAGTATTCAAGTTCAGTTTAGTGCATTCTTGAATTTGCCCACTTGGCACTTTCAGAAAGTCAATCGAGTGGCTGGAAAAGAGCTCCATGTTTTTAAAAAAAAAAAAAAAATCTAAATATGTTTTCATTTTAGAAGTCTTTAATGTAAATTCATTGTTTTCAGATAGTACTTTTTTTCTCTTGATTCCGATCTATAGAACAAAACCCAAGAATATAAAATCGTGGGCATGTATTCCAACGGCATCAATGCACTGGGGTTGATTGTCTTTTGTCTTGTTTTTGGAATGGTTATTGGGAAAATGGGAGAGAAAGGACAAGTGCTGTTGGATTTCTTCAATGCGCTGAACGAAGCTACAATGAGAATAGTTCAGATAATTATGTGGTAAGTCCAAGGATATACTGGCATTTTCTAACAACTTCGTGAAGTGGATTTTGTCACTGAAGAGGTAGGAGCAGACTCAGACTCTACTCATACGCACGTGTTTCACCCAAACAGTAGCTTGTCAGATCTGACCCTTCGATGGATTTTTCTTACATTCCAGCACACTGAGATGTCTGTAAAACAGTTCAGGGTTTAGTTGCACACTTCTTCGTTCCTTAAAGGTAAATTAATTTCTGCAATTGGTCCTGTTTAGTCCCAGGCTAAGTTAAAGCCCTGTGAAATAGGCTGCCTCACTCTGCAGGAAATGACCAACAGTGAGACCACAGAGTTAGCACAAGCCATACAGGAATTTACTTATAAACTGATTATCCATTTTCTTGCATGTGCCAGAAGCTGTGGCTACAAGCTCCCTGAGTTTCTGCAGATGTGGGAGCCGTTGTTTGAAATAAGGTAGAGTTGGGTGCTAGAAGTATGAGGAATTAGTTCTGTTTTCATCAAATTCAGTGCTTAGAGGAACTAGGTATCGCTGCTTTCTACAGGGATAAGGTACAATTTTGTTTGTCAGATAACACACATACATTTTATGAATTTGTAATTTCTATTTTAAAATGTATACATTTTATATATTCACAAATTTCTAGATTAATTTATGCTGCTCAATGCTCTGAAGTAGTAATTTGTCTCTGTGACAGGCTGTTCTCTGCAACAAAAAAAATGCAGTGGAGCTGGTGCTCACATTAAGTCCTGATTTTTCTCTTGAATTTTCTGTAGGCAGTAGCCTATGCAGCTGTTCAGGTCCGTAAGGCATGGCCTTTGTGTAAGTTTACCTCATCCTGTGCAGGTGACACAGATACAGTCCCCAGTGCTGCAGGGCAGCTCCTGTAGCTACAGGAGATCTTTCCCACCTGTGTGTGATTACAGAATACACAGATACTGTTTTCAGCCCTGCAGACTTCCACCCCCAGGCAAGCCTGTGGCTATACATAAACATTTGCTGTAATACGGTGTATACCCACACCCCTTCCCAACTTCTGTGCATTGTGTGACACCAAGTTATACAATACTAGCTAAATTATAGAGTTACATTCACTTTGATTTTCCAATCTTTTTTCATCGCCTTTGTTCTAACTTTTCTGGAAACAAGTAAAGTCTGTTGTATAACATAATATATGAAAAAGCATCTGGTGTTGTGTAATAGGACATCAAAACATATTTTCTGTCTGTTTTAAAAAATTACTCTGGGAGTGAAGTTATGCCATAGTGAGCATGCAGTATTTCTGAGAATGCATTTTTGATAGTTTTATTTTTGCTTTCTAGGTATATGCCAATTGGTATCGTGTTTTTAATTGCTGGGAAGATAATAGAAGTTGAGGACTGGGAAATCTTTCGTAAATTGGGTCTTTATATGGCTACAGTAATAAGTGGGTATGTAATTTCTTAAAGATGAAATTTTATGTATGCAATTTTGGAGCTCAGTTGATTACCAGTCAGTTATCCACCACATCCAGTCTTCCAGGTCAGAGACAAAAATTCTCATCAGTGAAAATTATGTGAGGATGTGTGAGGGTGGTTTGAATCCATGTTTTGGTGGATGCATGTCTTGTTTTGAAAAGTCACTGCCTTATATTAAAAAAAACAAAACAAAAGCAAATGCTTTTCTTGTATTCATTGTTTCATCTTCACAGTTGTGCTGAAACAGATAATGTCATTGAATTAAAGGTGAGGTTATGAATTACGGCTTATTGGGGATTGCCAGCCTATCAAACATGCACAAATGTCTGCATTGTGTTAGGATCTTCCATGGGATTTTTGAGCCCAAGGTGTAGCAGCAAAGACCAAACTTTCCCTGCTGAATGCAAATGCGTAGTAAGTGCAGTGCACAGTAAATGATGCCAAAGAGACTGATCCTTTCCCTCCCAGTACCAAGCAGACAGCTGACACCAAGAGAAGCCCTGGGGATTGCACGGTTTGCTAGTTACTCCATCAAGGTAAGGGTAGATGGTGAAGCTGCCAAAGGAAAAGTTGCAGTCTGAATAATGCAGCCAAGTATCAGAACTTTTTTTCTATTCTTTTTTCTTAACTGTTGTCTATGTAGAGCAGTCTGGGTGGAGGAGGTTACAACTGCACAAGGTGGAGGCTTTCAGCAGTGGAACTTTAGAGTCACTTAAGCTCCAAATGATAGGTTATAATACCAGGTCATTATCTTTCTCTGAAGACTATCCTGCAAAGCATCCTTTTGACAGATAAATGGATATAACAGTCCCAATAAGTTAAATGCATTTAAATTTCTATTTCCAATTCAGTGAAGCATAGCCTTCTAGGCTGTCTTGGTTCATTACCTTAGCATCCAGTCCTATAATTCCTTGGTTGTACTAAGGATTTATATATGTTTTGTCTAGAGGCTAGATTCAAAGTTGTTCAAGAGTTTCTTTCCCCAAACTATGCATTTGCATGCTATACTTCAAATGTCACTCACATGCTTTCTGACAGCCAAGCAAAGAAAATGTTAATATATTAGTCTTAAATGCAAACCACTTTATAAATATTCAAGAAGGATCTCAGGGGTTTTTGCATTAATCTGTGCTAGATAAGCACATTTATTTCAAGGTTGTTGTTTTGTTTTATGCATAAGCCAGTATGTTTGGACTAGCTGTTTGAAAACCAGAGATAAAATTACTTTCTAAATAAAAATTACAGCTCCAGAAATAGCACTGATTCATTACTTTTTCAAAATGGTACAGAGATGAGTGCAAGTTATGTTCAGCTAATGCATTATGCAGTTTTTTTGTGAGTATTTGTTTGGAAAATAAGACTTGGAAAACAAGTCAGATTTTTAAAGGTTTCAAAAGTTGATATTACCAAGAGACTGTAAATCAAGACTAATATTTTCTATACAAATTATAAATGAGACCCCGACCACAAGCTAGGTAGAAGTCATTGACAGAATGGCAGTGTATCACTCTGCAGGTTTTCTGTGTTATTGACTCCAGTTTACTTAGAGGAGGAATATCTTGGATGGATTACTACTGCCTGTTGACTTCAGTTTTACATCAGATAGCAAGTTTTACACTTCTAGGTATGATGGCAAGTTTTATGACTATTTGCCTGTCGGTTACTGGTTACAGGTTACTATTTATACTGTGACCAGAGAAGTCTTCCTTAAGATGTGTGTGAAGACATGGTGCCATCTCCAAAGTACTTCAATTGCTAACTGCCATTACATAGTCTTCTGTTTAGCTGGTAACCATAGGTTTGACAGGCATGATAATTTTAAGTAGACTGCCAGGTGCCATCAAAAAAGTGTATGTAGTGAGCATCTTTACGTCCTTGGAGAGAAAAAGTCTCTGTTCCACCAAACGTGACACCATTTACCCTGATGGGTGCTCAGGTAGATCTCTGCAGCATTTCTGTCTCCTGCAGAGTAGCCTCCCCTGGGTGCTGCTCAAGGCGTTGTGGATAAGGCTAACAGCAGCACATTCTCTGCAAAACTGACCGTCAGAAAGAGCATGTTGTAATCAGTTTACAGGAGCACATACGGACACGTACATGAAAGGCTATAGGCTGGAGGGAAAAGGTGCGTGTTCTGCATTTTTCTGCATGCAAGAATACCCTTTTTTTTTAGCTCTCAGGAGAAAGGAGAAATACTGCTCTTTGTTTTCGTTTCTTAAAAACTGCTGTTCCCACCATCATTTTGGTTTTAATTCTTATGTGCTTGACCTTGTCTGTTTGGTATTCTGTTCATCAGTGTCTTCTGTAACTGTTTATCATCCTCTCTTGAAGCTTTATCCTGAAAATAACAAGTTATCTTACACATATATTGTATTACTTGTCAAGAAAATTGTGTAAGATTGTGCAAGAGCATGAGGGCTGCTGTGACTTATTGTCCTCTTTCTTTCCTTTAACTTCCCTATCCAGCTCACCTTCCTCCCACCTTTATTATTCATGACCTTTCACAGCCTCAGCCCTACCAGCAGCTCATCTCAGTCTGTGTCTCATTCCGGCCACCATGAGGAAGGAGATTTCCCCCAGTGTCTTTGGTCCAATTTGCTACTAAGTATCTCAAGCCTCTCACATTTAATGATTGCAGAGTCAGAATGAGGACATATTAGAAGTTAAAGCAGAGGAAAGTCAAAGTAGGAGGCATAATTTAAGTGCCAGAGGGAACTCAGGCTGAGGTGGGGGGAAAAAAAAAAAAGCAGCTGCAGCAAGTAGACTATCCTTGGCTGTGCCTTTGTCTCTTCTGAAAGCAGCAAGGCAGCTGCATCCCTGTAAGGGATATTCCTATAAGGAATGGCAGCTTGGGATTATGAGGAACAAGATTCTTCCTATCTTAAAAATGAATGCTACTAGAATTTCTGTTTTCAGTTACTGATTATGATTTTTGGTGTAGAAATTTCTGCTGCTTGCTGAGAATTGCATTTATGCATGAAAATAAATATTACTTCAAATTCCTTTCATGAAAATCAGTAGTAGCAAAGCAGATACACACAAATACTTTATTTTGAATAATGTCATGTTCATGCTGCTACTAAAAAAGTGCAGATCTAAATTTTTCAAATAATTAAGTCAGTATGCTTTTAAAGTTAGACATACTTGAAATGCTTACTCTCATTAACATTTTATTAAGACACCAAATGGCACCCATACCACTTTATTTTTTTTCCTATCTATTCTGCAGAATTCAGTTTGTTCTCAGGCACTGTTGTATAAATTGCTAGGTTTCTTTCTAGAGTTATTTACAAAATTTTATCAATACATGCTGTATGCTTTTATTTACATTCCACTAAATAAATCAGAGGTTCCCATATGGAATGAAAACTTTAATGCCTGTTACTTTTAAAAAGATAATTTTTCCAAGGAAACAAGTATATAGGTTTTGTAGGTCATTTTTTATGCTGTTGCGGATTTCTGTGCTGTGACTTCTGCGATCTTAATTGTCTATTTTTGGCAGAACAAGTGGTACCATGATTTATTGCTATATTTATCAACTGCTCTGAGACGATAAAGCACTATTACAACACAGAATGTGCACATAAACGTATTGTGAGGACAGAATAAAAATTCCTGGGTTATACATGATGACAGTTCTTGGGTTAATGTTTCTGGGCTATGTGATAATTTCTTTTCACAAAAAACTGATGTAGCCATAATTGCAACCTTTGAACATAGGGAGTATTTCACAGACCTTGCAAATACATTTAATTTCAAATGTACTTACAGCATCTAATCTTAATGCCCACAAGCTCTGCATTCATATGTATTCAGGATTCCTGTACAGTGTTCAAAATTCATGCATAAGTTGAAGGATTAATTTGTCCCTGAGACGTAAATAAATATCCAGGCAAATATATCTGAGCTGCTAAAATCAAGAGAGGAGGTTGATCTCCTATGAGTCAACCCACTTAATTTTAAAAATTAATAATTTCAAAATACAGTATTTCAGCATCTTACAACATTAAAAATGCTTAGACTATATATATATATATATATATATATATATATATATATAATTTATACAGTCTGAAATACCTTACTACATTTAAATTGTAGATCTGAGCTTATACAGTTTTCCTCAGCGCAGGTGTGGATTTTTCTAAAGGACCGTATTTGAAGTTTCTGCAGAAAAACATGGATTTCAGCTGTCTCTGACTGGAGAACATATTTACATTTATTTCCAAAACATGCTCTGTAATAAGGGCAGATAAACTGAGAATACTAACTTGATTTGGTTTTCTGATTTGTCTCCAGTTTGCATTGTAAGGATTTCGCAGAAGAGTGAAGTGCTTTAGTGTTATTTCAAATCACCCTGTGCACATAAGTTTAAATATTATGTATTAGTTCGGGCTTCTCATTTTCATCAGTTTAAAACTATTTCCAAGTCAATTCTGGTTCTGCTTAAGAAAGAGAGACAATTCATATATAGTCTCTCTCTCCTTTCCAAAAGCAATATAGAACAGCATTAGTCTGCTTTTTATTAAAAAGCAGCCGTTCTCTCTAAATTTTGCACATAGGTGTCACTAAAATAACCTTTAGTGTTTTGTAAGTGTACTTGAGGACAGAATTGGGTACCTATTACCACCATCTTAATAGAGCAAGACAATGAGATGGATCTATTTGTTTCACTAGTCCATTTTATTTTGCAGACTTGCAATCCATTCCGCTATAATTCTGCCACTGATCTACTTAATAATAGTAAGGAAAAATCCTTTCCGGTTTGCCATGGGGATGGCTCAGGCACTTCTGACAGCCCTCATGATTTCTTCCAGGTAAAAAACCCATCTTTTCTCTAATGTGCCTAGTAATAATCACATTGTTTGTGCCCTGATCTTATTGCTACTTCATTACAAGCTGTGGTATCAGCTGGACAGTTCTCAGTCCCCTGGAGGCTGAAATACTGCTTTCATCATTATTTCTATGGTACCCAAAGGGCATTACAGAGTGCATTGGCTTTACCCCAAACAAGAATCTGCCTCTTCCAGGAGGAGGCAGTTCTTTGCCATTCAGTCTATTAGTCACAGACTTGACAGAGTTTAAGCTGTTGCACATTTTTTGTGACTACATATACCATGGCAATTTTACCATCTAATTCTGGGAACATCTAGCACTTAGCTATTTCTTGCAATAATTAGAAGGTATAGCAGAAGTTGCTTTGCTTTTTCATGGTGCAGCCTTCATTCCTGCCTTATATATCCATTTGAGTCAGAAAGCAGATCATGCTCTGAGGAAAAGGAAACATAAGGGAAATGGTGTGTTGTTGCCTGCACTTACCTTACGTGTTTCATTCTGTGACAGCTCAGCAACTTTGCCTGTCACCTTCCGCTGTGCAGAAGAAAAAAATATGATTGACAAAAGAATCACGAGGTTTGTTCTTCCAGTTGGAGCTACCATCAACATGGATGGCACAGCTCTTTATGAAGCAGTAGCAGCCGTATTTATTGCACAGCTGAACAACTTACAACTGGATATTGGCCAAATTGTTACCATTAGGTAAGACTAAAGCTATCACCTGCATTTTGTGGGAAGTGAGCTTTTTTGTGAATGGTACATTAGCTTTGGACACCCCATGGAAAAGTTTAAAACTATCATTCACAGCACAGGAAGTAACAAACATGCTCACTTCTTGATCCAGGGCCTAGCCAGTGCAACCTGATGAGGAGGTAGGATGGGCCAGGACATGCAGCTGGTATACAGCACTGTTCTGGAAATTGTCATTATTCTTCCTTGCAAATACTTGCAAACCAACTCAGCTTCTACCTTTGATCTATCCAGTTTGCCTGTCAGACTTGTGTTGCCTGTTACTTTGCAGTGTAATCATAACAGTCTCAGTACATGGCTTGTCCTATAAGCTTGACATCAAACCCTGATGTTTTAAATAGTTTTAAATACTATTTAAAAGGAAAACTGGAACATTTAGGCTTCTTTTTTGCAGTGAAATAAGAATAGTTATGCTAGAAAACAGAGTTTCTTTGAGCAACATGCATTCTTAATGCCTTTTCTGGGCTTTATTTGGGATTTAGTGTCACAGCTACGGCAGCCAGCATCGGGGCTGCAGGCGTGCCCCAAGCCGGACTTGTCACCATGGTGATTGTGCTGAGCGCTGTTGGCCTGCCTGCCGAGGATGTTACTCTGATCATTGCAGTTGACTGGCTTCTGTAAGTTCAAGGCACTTCATTCTTAATTATTTTTCCTTTTTCTTGGGTTTTTTTAAATTGTTTACATAAGTTGCTTGGAAATGTGTGACAGCAACAAAATCATTTAGGACTACTGCAGAAAATAGACAAAGATTATTCTTATGGCCAGGCTTATTCAAAGTGGAATATAGTAATGGCTTTAATTGTGAGAAAAGTCCTACTGCATGGGATGGCAGTGAATAACTTCACATTCAGAGATTGCTATCAGCTTTAAAATAGTGGTCACAGCAGTAATAAATCATGAGCATCATCCTCAAGACAGACAAATCTGACAGTACCAAGAAGTGCCTCTAGAGTGTCAAAACAGCCACCACATTGTGCTAAATACATACATCGTTCATAAAAATTAAATGTAGCCTCAAGCTGCAAAGCACATCATATCCATACACTGTAGTGGAGCACAACATGAACAAAGCAAAACTGGCCCTGGACTCCACATGCACAGATATGGCAGGGTGCACACAGGTCTGTGCTGCCAGCACTACTTTACTAGGGCTGTTCTTCACTGAGAGCGCTGGCCTAGCCCTTGATCAAAAAGCACACACATAAACTCAGAAACTGTTCTTATGCCTGATCCCAACCATCTCGGAGCATTTCAAAGCCTCTCGGTCCCATTCAGCAGCTCTTTCTGGAGAGAAGCCTTTTCACCAGAAATCTTTTCTGTTCACGTTACACCAATTCGTTTCTCTGCTACTTTTGCAAAAGCCCAAAGAATGACAGAGTGTATTCTGGAGTTCAGAAGGACATCAGTACTCAGTTTTGTCCTGTGATATATCTGGTAACCGGATGCATAAGTTAAGGTGTATAATTTTAGTTCTTTTTCCTCCTAAACTGCGTGAGCTTTAGTTCTCAGACCAAGGTCATGGTCACCTGCAGTAACTTGGCATGGATGATATTTCATTGGTATCAATCCAGTGATCTTAATAATTTCATAATATTTGCTTGTCTTCTTCAGGATTATTTACACTCAAGATAAATGCCTTGCTGTTCCTCCTCCACCATTTCCAATCATTTTCTTGAAGGATTTCTGGCAGCAGCCTATGTATTTCACAGATGTATTTAATTTATTTGATTATATAACCCAATTTTGCAAACAGAGAGAAATTCCAGTCTCCAGAAAATCAGGGCTGTTGGATGGATCCAAGAACCAATTCAATTTATGTATAAGCATAATTTGTCCAAAGGAACCAGTTCCATCCATCAGAACATGCTCCCAATCAGCTGTCCACAACAGGATCTAATAGTTTTGTTTGTTGTGCTCCACAGTCATTTTGTTTTCTCCAGCTCTCTTCTATTCCTAGGGGGCATTTAAAATTTTTAAGCATAGTGCAGATCAGTACAATCCACAGTCTCAGAGCAGGTATTTAAAGAGTGTAAAAACAGAACACATGTATGTTGGTTCTTTTTCCAAAGTACTCTTCCAGCCTCCTGCAAATTGCAGCTCACAGGATTTCTGAGTTAGAGGTGGTTTTTGTCTTCTTCAATGAATGCCACATTGCTTTGGGACCCACGTTTCCACAAGTCCTGTGGAGATGAATTCCACATCATAACAATGTGTTCTGCAGAGACATAATTGTATTTTGTTTGGTTTAATACACGTCCTAGTAATTTCATTTGATGTCCTCATCTTATGTGTGTGAGATAGAAAGAGAACAGTAATTCCCTATTCCTCATCACAATCATGACATTATGAATCTGATCTTTACCCCACTTTTAAAGTCCACAGTTTATCTGCTTTTTAGGCACAATATTGGTACATGGAAGGTACTTATTCCACCCTGAAGCATACAAATAATTCAAGATGTTTCTGATTCTAATTGAGGCATTTTTCAGACTAAGATGCATTGCTGTGTAAAGTAAATTAAAGATTAATTTACTATACCAGGGATCATTGCTAGTGCATTTTGCACCTCAGGAGATGGAATGTACATTGTCATGCCACGTAGATTATTAACATTTTCACCTTTTGTACTTACTGCCTAAATTGTATAATTTTGCAAACTATTTGTTAGTAGTGGCTCATTAACAACCCACTAGTTAATTCTGAACTTACTAAGGTTATACTGCCTTGAGGAGTACTTCCACATGTTAAATGAAGAATAGAAAATTTAATAGAATAATACTTTTACAACAGATGAGTTTCCAGTGCTGTTGATTTTCTCACTTGTCATACTGATCCTACCAGAATTTTACTTTACTGCTCTCTCTTCCTTTCCCTACCATATATTTTTATTCCACATAGAAAACTTTTTAGCAGTGGAATTCAGGAACTGTAGAAATACTGCAAAATACTGTGAATATATCCACCTCATTGTCTCTGCACAGAAGGAGAAACTTGTACTGCCACAGAGCCTTTGCAATTCTCTGTAGCTGAAAAGAAAAACAGGGAAGCATAGCCTTCCACTGTCCGTACCCTACTTTCATGCCAATTTTCAAACTTTGTTATATTGCAAGGGTTTGTTGTTCCTCTGCCAAGTTGCAGCAGGTTTTTAAGGCCTGAATGTCAGATTTCTATTTGGAGAAAAATCAACAGCACAAGAAGTATCATATTCCTTAGAGAGACTTGTTTAGTACAACTTTGTACTTCAGCCCTTTAACAAGGAGAAGCTAGCAGAAGATAGGCCTTTCCCTTCTCCAGGGTTTGGGCCTGGAGACACTGGGCTAGATGCTCCTCTGGCTGAGGACATGACTATTAGAATGACAAAAGGCACAATGCAGACTCTGCTGCTTTACCCCACAGTCTCTCATCACAAAGGAGCCACCTGTGTAGCATACATCAGAGCCTGAGAGATAATCGTTCCAACATTTTGTAAGGCTGTGCCACAACAGTGGAATTACTGCTCTAACAGACAAGTGACATAACTTGCAGTTTTGTATGTTCTGTACAAGGGATTTCTCATGAAAATTACTCCAGTCTTCTTCAAATACATGTTGGGAAAATTCTGTTTCTTGTTTTACAAGACCTTTTTCTTTTCATTGAAAAATTACCCAAATCTGCACTGGGAAGAAAACAATGCTGCATGAGCTAGAGTAGCTTACTTTTACTAGAAGGATCTTCTAAATAACATACTGAATGTTTTGTCTGACAATAATTTTGTTTCATAGGGATCGATTCAGAACAATGGTGAACGTCTTGGGAGATGCCTTTGGTACAGGAGTAGTGGAGAAGCTCTCTAAAAAGGAGCTGGAACAGATGGATGTCACCTCTGAAGTCAACATAGTCAATCCTTTTGCCTTGGAAACAGGAACACCTGATAATGATGAAACAGAGGCCAAGAAGTCTTACATCAACGGAGGCTTTGCTGTAGATAAATCTGACACCATATCCTTCACACAGACATCCCAGTTCTAAAGCCAGTAGCTATCCGATAAAACAGGAGCACTAAGGGACATGGCCATATGCAATATTTCAAAAAGGTAACAGGATAATTGAGAATGAATTACATTTCATTTACATTTGATTTATTGCAATAGACTCTGATTCTCTTTACCAGTTCTGCCCCTTCTCATCATCTCCCTCAACAGTTTGAACTCACCATTGTTAGTCCTTACTGATAGGTTGAATAAAAAGATAGTTGTAAAATACTTTTTTTTTTTTTTTTAAAGAATATACACTATTGCTGAGGCTATGAAATCCTTTCTGGAATCAGCATGCTCATAAATGGGTCATTAGCTGGGACAGCCAAATGTGTTTTACTCAGGAGTAGCACAGCATTCCACATAACCACATCACAAAGCACCTATATGAAATCCCTTTTTACATCCTTGCCTTCTAAACAGGTTGCACTGTACTTGACAACTCCTGTTACTTGATCATTTGCCAAAATGCTAATTTCTGCAGCTGAGGGGATACTACTTGCATGATTCAGGAAAAAACAGACCAGAAGGGCCTTGTAATAAGTATATTTTACTGTGAATATGGTTTAGTTTTTCTTCAACTGTGAAATAATTAGGCATGAAAAAATTTCCAGTATTTATGTAGCTAAGTTTCCCCATGCCTGTCATGCGAACACCAACTGCTGGGATTGGCCTTCAGATATTAAATAAATTGCTGTGAGCTTGCTCTTCCGGCATTTGAAGAGCTTTTGTGAAATGATACTTTACCTATTTAGGTCAACTTTCATGGCCTCCTAGCACATTTTCATCAGAAACAGAAGAAAGTCCATTTTCTGTTACCCACCTTTGATTTTAACAAAATATTAGTCAGCCCAAAAGTAGGCAGAGGTCATGAAGACAAAAGTGCAGAGTACAGATTCTAAATGTTTCTTCCTTGGAATAAAAGCAGATATATTATCAAGAATATAGGAATGAGACCTTTATCCTAGAAAGAAGCCACTTTCACTAAACTTCTTACATGGACTGGTTGTTTTTTTGGCTCCTTGGTTTAGTTTGCCAGTTGAACATGCAAGTTTATAGCTGCAACACCACTACAGTGCCAACCTGTCAGCTAAACTGTATCTTATGAACCATTTCTGGACCTAGAAAATCATGTCCTCAGGTGGCTTGCTGTAGGATGAGAAGCACCGAGAACTTCCTCCTTAAAAATCTCCATTTTCTATAACATTTTGTACAAGATTTCCATGGTGCAAAAATCACTCTCTCAAGGGAGGAGTTGCTGTGACAATGTTGGTTTTTTTGCCTTGCACATTGAAGTAGTTAGCCATTTTATATATAAAGTGAAATTCATATACAGTTATTTGTTTGTGAATAAGCTTGTGGTAAGCATAAAATCACACTCGTATGCTAACAAAAATACCTTCCAAGTACCTGCAGTGTTATATACTCGATTCAATCCTACACTTTTGTATTTAAACAGTCCAGAAGCGTGCCAAAGAGAACTGATTAAGAAGAAAATATTTACTGTAGATTTTGATAAATTGCACCTTAAATTAATGAGACATAATACTGTATTTAAATTTAACATCATAAACTATATGAAAATGCTAATCTAAGTATTGGTAAATTTATACAAAATGAAGAACATGTACAGATTGAGTAAATCAATCTTTTACCTTTGCAGAAACAGTATGAGACAGTCTATTTGTGCAGCTTTGCTAATGGGAGGAAAAAGCCTACCAGTTTCCATGACTAGCCTATAATCTATGCCTTGTCTTTAACTAGCTTTTTAAGTCACCCTTTTATGATCACCGTATTATGTAGTCACCCTGTTAATGACGTACTGTGAACAGTGTTCCTAATGTGTTATGAATAAATAATTTCTCTCTTTACTCTTGTTTTAGCCTACTGTTGTCTTCTTACTGTATAGAGTTCCTCTAGCTATAACAAGAAAATCAAATTCTATTGAATTCAGGATTTTTGTTGCTGTCTTTAATGATTTAGCTGTAAGTTTGACAAGAATTACACTCTTCTTCCAATGAAGTAAATGCTTAAGAGCAGAGTGCTGGGATTGCAAGAAACCCCTCTAACTACAGATGATGTGGATTGGGATTATGCCCTTATTAAGGGCAGGCGATAATTTATCTATTATTCCTTTACCTGGATCAGATTCAGCTGAGCAGGGATGGTGGTGTTTTGCCACCTATTCACAACCAAGAGACCAAACCATATACTGAAGATCCTCTTAAGTCCAACAATACTTTCTTGACACAGTATTCCATGTACCTTCTGTATATAGGAACACCCTGGAAAGACCCTGCTTAAGTAATGTGTCTGTCCTCCATAGTCTTCTGGTCTGGAAGATCTGGAGAGCAGTGGAGAGTCTCCATTTAGAAAGGCATCTGAAGATTTTGGCCCTTCATACAATGTTATTTTCTTGGAGTGGTTTAGGGGCTGCAGAAGCTATCACAGGATTGTACTCTGCATTTTGAATAGTGTTTGTGATTTTATTAATGGAGGACCAGGTTACCCACGTACCTGTCCTTGCTGAAATACTCAGACTTTTAGCTGGCTCTTAACTCTGAACAGAGCAAGCACTTGCCATGTGAACATACACAGGTCTGTCAACATGCACAGGTCAGCTATATCAGCTCCTCAAGATCTTAAATTGCATATAAACCATCATGACACTTGCAGTTCACGTGTTCTTGAACATTCCGTGATAGAAACAGAAACTGCCCAGTAGTGCGTAGTCAGGGAGGAGACAGCCAGGGGACTCCCATGCTGGGACACCACGGGGTCCATTATCCTGCCACAGCCACCCAAACCCCTTCTGCACCACTTGCCCTTCACAGGGTCAAGGCCTTCAAGGTACCCGGTGACTCATGTCACCTGCCACCCTTGGGGACCCTTAGCCCCCTGTCAGGGTGCTGCCTGTAACTGGAGACCTCCAGTGGAGGGGGGGACTTCTGGGGACAAGGATCTCTGGGCGCTGGTATAGGATCCTGTGAGATCAGGGACCTTTAGACTCTCAGGGGACATGTCATTGAGGGTCATGGGTGGTTGACATCCCAGCACTGAGGTGGCCCTGTCCCCAGCTCCATGACCCTCTACTCCCCCAAATGCAGCTGCTTATCAGGGTCAGGGTCTTAGCATCACTCACAGGTTTCTCACCAGAGGAGAGATGATTTAAAATTTGAGCTGTAAATCCTCGTTGCATCAAAACAGATCTTAGGCACAGCTGCCTTCCCACTGCATGTCACCAGTGCACAGGGACTGCTGGGAGCACTGGGGCTGAATGTACTGGAAGTACTAGGATGGAGGAGCTGGGCTGGCCATGCTTGGTGTAAGGCAGCTTGAGAGGGCATTCCCATTTCATGTTGTCAGCAGGCACTGATAGCACTAAGGTGAGCACTGGGCTGAGGGTACTGGGACCACTGGGCAATACTGGGATGGGAGGCACCAGGGGCAATAGGAGCATGTGTTTTGGGGGTTGGTTTTGGGGCTGGATGTGCCAGGGTGGGCATTTTTGGGGGAATATTTGGGGTCCATGGTAGATGTGTGTGAGCCATGGACTTGTTTTGGAGACTATTTTGGGGGCTTAAGGTCATGGGGCAAAGGCTGCCCCACAGAGTGGTTGTCCCCTGCCATGTCTGAGCAGTGGAGGTGAAGGATGTTTGGGAGTTCAATGTGCTGCTGGAGTGGGAGCCTCCTCAGGATGACAGCAACTCCAAGGGCACCAGCTACACCTTGCAGAAGGTGATGGGGAAATCCACACCCACTGCTCCCCAACTTACCCCCCCAGAACCCCCAGCTGATGCCTGGATCCTCTCCTTGCTGTGAGGGGACAGCCTGGATGTTGGCAGTGTTCCACCTTTGGCCTTGGTGGGAACCCCAGACATGTGGGTCTCCTCCTGGTTGTGGGGGGCCACCCAGACATCTGTGTGCCATCCCGGTGCTGGGGCTGCCATCTGGACATCTGGGTCCCATCTGGAGGCCATCTGGGTCCCATCTGGAGGCCATCTGGATATCTGGATCCCCTCAGGGTTGCGGAGCGCAAAAAATGAAAATCTGGATCTCTTTGGGAAGCTGCTCAGTTACACGTCCCCTCCTGGTTGTAGTGGGCACCCCAAACACCTGGGGTTTTTTGTATTTTGAGGTGCCACCTGTCCTCTCTCTCTGAGAGCTGAAAGAAGAGGGAGTAGCTGTGGACAACACCAGCTCTCTTTGATGCCCCACATCCAGCTGTCTGTGTCTTTCCAGCTTGTTGAGACTGTTCGGGGAGTCCCTAGCTCAGGCCATGTGTCCGTGTGTGTGTGTGTGTGTGTGTGTGTGTCCCCAGGCCTGCCACTGAAGCCACTCGAGTTGAGCAGGACCCCTGCTCAGCGCCATGGCTCGAAGCACCATGGCAGCTGCATCACTGCCCTCAGCTGTGCTGTACAAGGTTAGCCCAAGATGGGGCAACACTTGAGGGGACACAGGCAGTTGGGGTACCCCTAATGCTGTCCCCCGAGCCCAAGGTGGAACGTGGATGAAGATCACGGGGAACAAAGGAATTTTGGGTCCCTAACCGCGTCCCTCACCCCCAGCCCAAGGTGGGGCTGCTGAAGAACAAGGGGGCCACCAGAGAGGAGCCCTACAGCCAGGGGGTCCTGACCCACCGCGGCGGCCAAGCCGGGACTCGGTCTGTAGAAAGTCCCTTCCGGTGCGAGCTCTTCGGGACTCGGCGGCAGCCGGCGGCCAGGGCCGGTGTCACCTGGCAACCAGAGCCACCACAAACACGGCCATGTGCGGCTGCGCCCCGCCGGGCACGCAGGAGAGGAAGGGGCTGCTCGCTGCCGCGTTCATAGCTGCCCGCTGCCCTCCAAGCACCCGTGCTGTGCCTGCGGGCAGGGCAGCAGCCATGGCCTCGGTCAGCCTGTTAGAGCTGCTGGATGAAGCCATCGGGACGCCCGAGGTCAATGTCAACTTAGAGGCGCTCCGCAAACTGCTGAAGGTCATGCTGGGACACCTGAGCCTGCTGGGCCTGCAGGGTGTGTTCCCCCTGGAGGGGGCCCGGGGGGCCGCCGACGTGGGACAGATGGAAAAGACTGAAGCCAAAGTGAGTGGCACCTCCAAGGCAGAGGCTTTTCCCAGCTCCCTGGGTGCACCCCCAAGATGCTCCCTCCTCTGGGGTCTGTGCCCTTATACCAAGGTTTGGTTGAAGCCCATGCTCCCCAGCAGCATGTTGGATTTCACTGTGGGATAGGCAGGGAGATCTGGAGAGAAAATCTGGGGCTGAAACACTGCTCTGGATGGTTTGGGTCCTCCCTATGCTGGGTATTTTCCTGGTGACCCTGGGTGTGCCATGGGCTCCCCAAGACAGGCGTGGGAGTCTCTGGGGAGCTGCTCACCTGGGGCTCACCCTGCCACACATCTCTCTGAGGCCATGGCTCTCTCCCAAGGCAGTGGCTGGGACGAAGGATGTGGAGTCCAACACGGGAGAGGAAATCCAGAGGATCAAATTGGTGCTTGGCCAGGTGAGCTGCCACCATCAGCAAGTTGTGGGTCTGAGACCACAGCCAGTGACCTTCTCTGTGCATGCTGGACATTCAGCTGCATCTGGCCATGCCAGATGAATGGAGAGTGCTGCCCATAGTGCCAGCCTGCCTAGCTGGGCCAGATCCTGTGCCGTCTCCCACAAATCATGGCGCAGGTAGAGGTCCCGCAGATCCCCAGGGATCCTCCCATGAGGTTCATCCCCCCACCCCCCTCTCCTAGACCACGGATCTCTGCAAGGATCTCCGTGAGGAGCTCAGTGAGATGAAGGCCACACAGTCGCGCATGGGAGAAGACATCAGGATGATCAAGGAAGCACTTGGCCAGGTGAGCTACTGCCTGTGCCCTAGGGAGGGAATTGGGCCCTTGCCCCTCCCTTCCTCTCAAGACCTTGCTCTGCCACGCCTGCCCTGTGGCCCTGGGTGTCACTTAGCATGAAGGGCACTGGGATGGAAGAGTGGGAAGGGTGTCCAATGAGGGAGGCATGGGAACTCAGCCTTGCCCACTAGGAGCCTCCCACCTCTGCCTGCGGATCAACCTGGTGGTAGAGGTCACTGCCTGCCTCAGCCAAAGGGATGCTGAGGCACTTTGAACTAAATGGAAAAAGAGAACATGGGTGCTGGGAAGGAAAGAAGGTAAAGATCTACCAGTACAGGGCAGCCACAGCCTGCACAGGGTCTCTCTGCCTTGGGCCCAGGCTCAGTTGTGGATGCTCCTAGGTCGCGACTGGTGTTCCTGTTGTCATCCCACTCAACTGGAATCTCCAGGATGCTGCCCCCTCCAAGCCTCAGAGCACCACCCCAGGGATACAGACAGGGACCCCCAGTGCCCAAAGTGGCACCACTGGGACACAGTCTGGATCCCAAGCAGGCCACCCAGCAATTGAGAGCATCACCAGAGACCTGTCTGAGCTCCAGGGCCAGATGTCCTCTCTGCAGAGCCTGGCCAGAGACCTGCAGGGTCAGAAGGAGAAGGTGAGCCCATAGCAGTCCCTAATGGGGCTGCAGGGATGCCAGGGGGAGTTGGCAGGGAGGAGGCAGGCAAAGGACAGCATGGGGTGCATGCCCTGACTCTGCCACCACCTCTTTTCCCAGATCAGACAGCTGGAGGACGCCCTCAGAAAGCTGGGTGTTACTGCAGCCGAGGATGGAGCGGATGGCACCAACCAGATCCCTCTGCAGATAGAGTAAGAAGATGGGAAAGGATTTTGTATCCCACAGGGCTGCAGGGAGTGGGGATGAGGGGCTGATGTTCCAGGAGCATGTAGTTTGAGGAGCAAAGCTCACCCCCCAGTGGCCTTGTGGAGACTGAGCTTGCCTGTGCCCTCATCTTGTTGGCCAGGTCTGCACTGCAGGAGATTAAGCAGGAGCAGAAGGAGCTGAGGGAGGAGCAGAGCATTACCAAGGCCACACTGACGCAGCTGGTCACAGCTGACCAGTTTCAGAAGCAGGTGAGGTTTGGGGGGAGCACTCCAACTGTTGTCCTGAATGGCAGGGTGCTCCTTCTGGGGTTCCTGGACATATTCCCTGCCAGGCTGGGGCCATCCAGCCCCCATGGCACCTGGGTCTGTTGGCTGCATCCATCTCATCTCAAAATTGATTGTTTCTCCCCTTTCTGCAGCTGAATGAAATGGGGGCAATGATCTCGCGCATGGGGCAGCAGCAGGGAGAGTCCGCGGCAGTGAGGAAGCTCATAAAACGCTGTGAGAAGATCCAGAAGCAGGTGGACTCCCTGGTGCCACAGCAGGTGCCGAAGTCCCAGGTGCCAGAGAAGACCCAGGTGGGCAGCATGGGGGGCTTGGGAGGCTGTGTCAGGATGCCTTGTCTGGTTTTGCTCACTGTAATGTGGAGCAGCCCCTTGCTACCCCAGTTTGTCTTGGACAGGTTGGCAGCCTGGCAGGAAGTTAAAGCCTTGATACAAATACCCTGCTGACACTGAGGGTTCATGGCTGCTGGTCGAGTAGCCCAGATCTGTCCCTGAGGGGCAGCCAGACACCCCTTGCATGGCACCATCTTGTCATTTTCCTCGCTGGAGCAGGATGAAGAGCTGCTGAAGAGCATCCAGGCCACTGTTGTGCGGGTGGAAGGGGACTGCGAGCAGCTCACCTATGTCACAGGGAGCCTCCGGGATGACCATCGTCAGCAACAGAAAGATATTGAGGTCAGTGGCTGAACCCCCACAGGGTCAGAGTATCCCCCAGGCACACCCAGGCTGGAGACTGCCAGAGGCCTGATCCCCTGCCCACCTGCTCACAGCCCTCTGTGGGTTCAAAGGGCCTTTCCTGAAGTTTTTTGGATAGCAGGGAGCATGGGGTACTTGGCTGGCCAGAACACAGCTCTGACCCTGCTGCGGTGTCATGGAATGCTTTCTGTATTGTAAGGCTCTGTTCCAGTCCCTGGAGGGTCTCGAGAAGAAAGCAGACAAGGAGGACCTGCTGCTGCTGGTATGATCTTAATGAGTCTGTCTTCAGCCCAGGGGGTCTTGGGCGTCGTGACAAATGCCCTTTGTCCTTTGGGTGCTCAGTGGTGAAACTGGCCTGCGTGTGGAAGGGGAAGGGTGTCAGTACTTCAAGACTGGGTGCAGATCCAGGGTCCTGTGCCAGGATGGGGACTGACCCCATGGGGACTGACCCCATGGAGGTGATGGGGTGAGTGGGCCACACAGCCCTGAAAGGGGCACGATGCCTCTGCAGGAATGTTTCTGTCTCTGTCCCCAACACGTGCTCGCCATGCCTGTCATACCTCTGCCCTGTCCCCACCGCTCTCCTGCCTTTCCTCCCTGCTAGAAAGTGGACAAAGCTGCCCTGGGCAGCAAAGTCAGTTGTGCCCATTTTGATGCAAGCATGGAGAATCTGGAGGACAGGTTGCGTGAGTTGCTGAGACGCGTGTCAGGCCAGGAGCAGCGCTGGCAGGAGGCCCAGCAGCACTTCAGTGATGCCCTGGACTCCAAGGTGAGGGGTGTCTTATCCTCACAGTGCAAAGCCTGGGGGCTTTGCAGCCTAAGGCAGCATCCCTCTGAGGTTTCCCCCTCTGCTGGCTTTTCCCTGGGGACCACCATATTCCATGCTGGGGCAGGTGGTTGAGGATGTGCATCTGTCCGCAGCTGGATCGCCTGGAGCTGGGACCTTTCCAGAAGCAACTGGAGGATTCCTGGGCAAAGATCGTCAAGGACCTCAGGAATGAGCTGTCAGTAAAGCCTGAGGACGCTGCTGGAATTAAGCAGTGAGTGCAATGGGATGATATTGGCTTTGGCAACAGCACTGGCTTTGTTCCCTCCTATGTGGTTCTCTGGCATCAGATCAATGTAGCCAACAAACTGCAGGGATGGTGACAAAGCAGCTACACCTTCTTCACACTTCAGTAGTGAGTTCACCACATCGAAGGAGGCACAAGAATGGGCATCTGCAGAACGGAGCTGTCCAAACCAAAACTGGGGAGTGGGTGCAGAGGTGCAAGGATGGAGGTTTTTCCCCTGGGCATGGGTGCAACGCATGGTGCCACAGGCCTGTCATGACCTGCCCTCCTTGGTGAGGCACAGAGGAGTTGTGAGCACTGACAAGGTGATGACATCAGGGCAAGGGCTGGTTTGGATAGCAGTGCGGGTGCCTGTGCCCTTCCCCTCATATCCCTGCTCGCTCTGGGCAGCCACAGGCCACAGCCACAGTTCAGCAGTGCCAGCACTGCCATGGTGAGCTCATCTCCCTGTCTGCTTGGGTGGGAGGGGAACCAGGCTCAACAACCCACAGTTGCCCCTGCAAACATGGAGACTCCCTTCAGCACCGTGCCTGGCACTGCGGAGTGGTGAGCCTGTGAGCTGCTGGCTGTGTGCAGGCAGCACTGCGGTCCTGCCGGGAGCTCACCTAGCGCTTTTCCCCTTAGGCAGCTGCTGGTCCCTTACAAGTGCCTGTCCTGCGACCGGCACCTCAACGTGCACGTGCCTGGCCCGTGAGTAGCACTCGGCACCGGTATTTTGGGGGGCTGCAGTGGCGGGGCCGGGGGATGGGTGCTGGTGGTGCCCTGCTGGCTCAGGGGGTTAGAGTGTCTGCCTGGAGGCTCTGACTCTGCTGAGTCCCCTCCGAAGCGATGTCTGTCAGGCGTGCAGTGAGAACCTCTCCAGAACTCCTCCCTGAGGGCAGCAGGCAGAGGGATGCTGTTGGGTACAAGCCTACGGATTTTGGCTCTCTGCCTCAAGCTGGGGTGACTCATTTGTCCCATCACCCACCCATGGCTCCTGCCCTCCCCAGGCACATTGACACACTGCCGCTCCTTCCATCGATGCCCAGCAGCCACGCTGCACACCTTTCTACCACCATCACAGAGGAGCAAGCAGCTCACAGGTAGGGGACATGGGGACCCATTGCTGGCCCCTGGGGTGCCAGATAATCCTGCCTTTGCAAGGGAGGTCTCTTCCCTGAGTGGGGACAGAGGGGGCCAGGGGGCCTGGGCAGGGCAGGGGAGCCAGAGGTCCCTGGGGGGGCCAGAGAGGGCCAGGTGTACTTGGCCCAGTCTCTGGGCTTTTACAGTCCCTACTGCACTGCTCCATCAAGCCCTGGTCTCAGTGGCACTGAAGCCACATGTCATCAGTTGTATCAGGTCTCAGCCTGACCTCAGGCTTAGTGGGGAGTCGATTCAGCACAGTGGAACAGGCATGGGTTTCCTGCAGCAGTTGTAGGGGAGTCAGGAGGGACATGCCTCATTAGGTAGCAGCCTCTGCCCCCCGTCCTGGCACAGTGGGATGAAGCCCAGGGTACCACAGTGCTGGATCATGAGCATCCCTGTGCCCCGTCCTTCAGGAAGTCGGTCAATGGCAAGTTTCTCAAGTCACAGAGCAGCAGGGGTCAGGACACATCCAGTAAATCACCCAAGGATCTCCTTCGGCTCTCCAAAAAGGTAGGGATGGTGAAGAGAGGAACATCAGGGAGGAACAAGGCTGGGAAAGATGCTGAGCATCTGGAGGGAACCCTGCTTCAGTTTCCTCAGGGAGACATGGATGGGAAGGGTTGCTTGGGGATGCTGAATTGGGCCCCACATTACAGCCAGACACTTTCTCCTTCCCAGGCTGATACGCCTGAGCTGCTGGGCACAAATGAACACATGGATCGGGGCCAGGAGCACAAGACTGAGGTGACAAAGAGGGCTGGGTATGGCCTGTCAGGACACTGGTGGTGGGGGAAGAGAGCACCTGCTGTTTGCCCATGATGGGTGAGCAGGGCTCTGTCTGCATGCCTGGGCAGGTGCAAGGAGGGTCTGGGGCAGGCTGAGGAGGGGTGAAAGCAGGATGGTGGATGGGACAACAGGTCCTTAGGGGTGTTTAGGTTGGAGTGCAGTGTGGAGATGGCCCTGGCCAGTGTGGGACAACAGCCCATATGTTGGAGGGCAGAGGCCAGTACCCTGTCCCTGAGCATCTGTGGCCGTGCAGATGCCCCTGGGCTTCGGGCAGCTTACCTCTGTCCTTCATCTCCAGGTCTGACCACCTTACTAGAGCACCCACCAGCGTCTGAACTCCACCACTGATCCCGGGCACTGTGGCATTTGCTGCAAATCCAGTCCCCTCTAGATGGAGCCAGCAGCCAGGCAGCTGGCTGAAACTGGGTGCTCGGAGCCCTGCATGAAGAAAAGGCTGCTCAAAGAAAAGGGACTTCTTTTCAAGTTAATAAAAAACTGTAACCTTCTGTGTTTGGGATTTTCTAAGCAAGATTGATTTCAAAAGTAACCCCCTGCTTCGGAGCTGACACCCTAAGACCGTCCAGGTGCCACAGGAAAAGGCACCGTTTCGGTGGGAGCAAGAGGAGGAGCAGGAGAGCTTGGGGTGAGCCCCCAGACTGGGTGATGTGAGTATGCAGGGGGTGTCCCCGAGCCAGGTGGAGGGGCTGAGGTTGCCCCCAAGTCGTGGGCTGTGGGAGGTGCAAGAGGTAGAGTCCCTGGCTTGTCCCCCACCCATGCTGCTGGTGCCCCTGAGCAAACCTCTTTGGTGAGGCTGTAGCAGCACTGCACGTCTTGGGGGGCCTCAGGTGAGCCTGGGCAGCGCTACCCCCTCTCCTGCATTAGGCTCAGGGCGGGGTTCAACATCATCGGAACGTAGCGAACCCATGGGACCCTTGCAGGGGATGCTCTGCTCCCTGTGGAAGGTGCAGTGGTGATGCCACTGTCACTTCTGTCCTCACCATCTATGCCATCCACTGTCCCTGGTGTTCACTATGTGACAATGATGTCCTATAGGTCCCTGGTATCAGTGACAAGTGACAGTGGCTGTGCAGCAAGTGCAGTTCCTACACCACCTGTCTCTCCCAAGACTGAGGCCCTCAAGGTGTCCAGTGACATCTTCTTCATCTGTTTCACATTGCCCAGCCCTGTGGGGACCCCCCAGTCTCACCCTGGGGTGCTGCTCCCAGGTGGGGCCCTCCATGGGGATGGGGACTGCCAGAGGTGGGGACCTTCAGGGTGACTGATCTGTGGGGACAGGGATGTCAGGGTAGTTGGGGGTCTTAGAAGGCTGGGGACAACGACAGGGGTTTGGAGACAACTGTGGGGCCAGGGACTTCTGAGGCTGGTTTAAAAGTGTGGGAAACACCAGGGCATCAGGGGACATGCAGGGATGCACGTCAGAGGTGGATGTTTGGGTGCACTGGATCCTGACTGTCCCAACAGGCTCAGCTGTGGGCACCCACAGGGGACAGGGTGGGTCTCTCCTCTCCCTTGCCTCTCTCCTGCTCACACTGGTGACCACGCACAGCCTGGTGAGGACAGGGTGATGCCGGATGGGTGAGGGGTCCATAGGAACCAAAGGGTGTCCCTGCAGAGCATCTTTTTCCACATGGTGCTGGGCAGGGTGATGCCTTTTGTCCTAGAATTATGAGCCAGATGTGGTTAAAGGGAGAAAAGGGGTTTTACCTCAGTATTTAATAAGGATCCTTAGGTGCACAGCTCATCAAGGGGGAAAATGCCGAAGACACTGCACGTGACTCAGATACAATTTTTATAGACCTTGAAAATTAACATATCTGACAAAGATTTCCCAATAAGACGCTTAACAGATGGAGCAATGTCCCCCCTATTATGGCAACTTCTAAAGTCTCCCTCCTCAGATGAGGCTTGAACCCTTTTTACAAAAATATGTCTCAGAGAGCTGATTTCAACTTTGGTTGAAACCTTCGTTTCTGTGGAGAACCAAGATAGCATAGGGGCATCCGGCCCTGCAACATTTTAGAATGTTTTGTCTTCCTGCCTAGAAAAATACCAGAACTAAGTTACAATACCAGGCTACAAAAACTACAAATATGTATGCTCAGAATACAGAGGATATGTAAAAGGTATATAAAAGGGCAAAAAGTCATCATGGTATCAAGGGGACCTTGGGCTGTGGTGCACGCAGTCCCCATTTCAGGCACCATCCACTGCAACGTCATTGAGACAGCATGCTAGGGGTCACAGTGAAGAGGGGCAAGACTAGGGTTGCTGGGATGGCTGAAGGTGCTGGAGAAGGATGGGGACATCTCACCCTGGCTGCATGGGTTGTTGTTGAGGGATGAGGATAGCTTTGGATTTGAGGTGCCTCAGAGCCCACAGCTGGATGCCTGGTGCAAGGTGCTGGGGGTGGTTCCAAGACCATCTGGCAGGTCCAGATGTGCTTGTGGAAGACAGTGGATATTTACTCCAGAACTTCACCTCGTTACTGCTGGGACATTTGTAGGCAGCACCATTCTGGTTCTTTCTCTGTCTGGCTCGTCCTGTACCAGCTGCAGCTGGCTTTGCAGCGTTATTTTTCCCCAATTTCATTTAAACCAATTGCCTCCAGAACTCCTCTGAAAACTTCACTAACAACATTTACTGAATTTGCTTCAGCCAAAATAGTAGTGAACAAAACCTCTTCTGCTCCACACTTAACAATTCTCCTTTCCATGGATAAGTCCTGAGGAGCCAGGAGATGGGATGACATCCCGTCTCTGTGTAGGGCTGGATATGGGGCACCTCCAGGAGGGAGGACAGACTTGCCAGCACTCATCCACTAGCTCTGTTCCATGTGAAGGATACTGCAGCATCTGTAAGCATAGGGACATGGGAACAGGCTCCCGGGCCTTCACTCGGCCTCTGGCAGGATCATCCTGGCTTCTCTAGATCCCTAGGAGGGATGTGTTGGAGGATGTGAGGCTGGCTGGAAACCTGTGGTCAGAGAGCTACTGAGGTGGGGGGCCACAGCAGGAGGTGGTGAGGAGATGAGGGAGCAGGATAAAGCAAGGTGCTGTGTCCATGATTTCCACTCTGGGTGAGTGAGCGGGAGCCAAAGTGCTCGTTCCTGACCTCTTCTCCCAGGATGTTGCATTTACAGCATGAATCTGGTCTTTACAGTGGGCTTGGACCTGCTTTAAACTATCAGTATCCTCATGGTTCTTGGCACCATGATTTTATGGCCAGCCACATCAATCACTGCTGGTCACACACAGGTGTCAGTATAAAGAAGTTCATTCTTCCCTTGGGCTGGCTGTTGAGGACAGGACCATGAGGACGGTGACACCTAGCCCTGACCCAGCAAACATGTGCAGGGAGAGCAGAGAGAGGGTCATGGATCTGGGGAGGAGCCCACCTCAACACGGGTACATCACCCACAGCTGGCCTGCAACACTGCATGTCATCTGTGTACCTTAGAGGTCTTTGACCACCTTGAGTTCCCAGCAGCCCCAGAGGTCCCTGTCCCCATAAGTCCTCAACCCCCCATTCCATGTGTCTTTGTTCTCACAGATCAACCCTGCCAAATATTCCCACCTGGAGGGTGCCACCTGGGGGCTGCACTGCAGTGAGGCTCAAAAACAAACACTTGTTAAGACTCCAGTTCCAGGTTATGAGCGACACAATAAACTCCTGAGGTCAACCAATTTATTTAAAGTCAAAGTTCAGTCAATCACAATTTCACCCTTTTTCATCATTTTTTGGAGTTTGGTGAGTTTTCATGTGGAGGATTTCGGTGAGCAGCAAATCCCCACTGACTCACTGCAGCCCCAGGGGGAAATTCCTCCATGGGGGAAATTCAGGTGTAAATCATGGGTCCATGCAGAGTGACTATTTTACAGAATAAAAGGTAAAAACTAAAAATCACCCAGAATTCAAATTTCTTTTCCCAACCCAGTGATCAGCTCTATTTACGCCGCTGAAGCCCTGTAATGCACCATAGGGTTTCATCCCCTACATTCACCTGTTAAAAAAGGCACTTTTTATCTTAAATACACCCTCAAATGTGGCTTTTTGGAGGGGATTTTGGGCAATGAAGGGGCTTGGAGGGAGAAACATCCTGTTTGGTTTCATTTTGGGGAGAAGCAGCCCCTTCTCAGAGCAGCAGAAGTTACGAAATGGAAAAAAAATTCTTAAATGTTATCCCAATAAACTGGCTAAGAAGAGGGGGAAAGGCCCATGCAGGGGCAAACTGGTGACACTTGAAAAACTTATGCCCACCCCCTCAAGAAGGATTTGGGTTAATTTTGGGAGGGTTTAAGGATATTTTTGGAGCTGCTTCCTCCCCACGTCCACTGCTAGTGCTGCAAACAATGGATCTTATTTTCACTTAAAAGGTGACAGTCTTCTCAAAAACAAAGGGGTTGGGGGTTTATCAGCACTTTCTTCTCAAGGCAGCAGTGCAGAGGGCACCATTTCTTCAATAGTTTAATTTCAGGATTTCTTCCCTGTGGGCACTGAAATCCCCATTTCCCACTGCACTAGCTGCTGCCTTGGGGAGAAGGCGCAAAATGGAGCAAACCTCTCCAAAACCAGAGGATTAAGAACACCCACCTCATTTGCCCTGGCGCTGTACTTTGTGTCTCCTGGATGTAACAACCTGCTGATTTTTAAAACTGCCTTTTAAAAGTGCCTTTTGAGCTCTGTTTTTACAGGCACCCACCAACACCCACAAATTATTAACCTGAATAATTGTAAACGCATACCCAAAATCCACATTCTTTCACTTAAATGGACTTCAATGTGGAGCAGGGAATGTTTAACATCCCCACTCTCGTGGACAGCCTGCAGTCTTCATTCAGGTTTGCCCCTCCATGTCTGCTCCACTTCCCTCAGATGCACAGTTCCCACTCGGTCTGACCCTGAGGTGCTAGTGGGAGAGGGGCAGCACAGGGAGAAGCAGGAGGCAATGGCTAAAAACGCCCCTGGGAATGCACATCCTCAAGCCCCAAACCCCCACAAAATGCACCCTGGGCTCCAGCTCTGTGGAAAAAACTTCAACTCTTGTGGGATAAAAAACTTTCAGCTACTCCCCACAGCCTGTTTCATGGCTGGTATAAGGTGTCCCTGTCACCCAGGAGGGTTTCAGGATCCACAAGCCCCTGTGGGAGAGCTGCAAGGTGCATCTGCTGGCTCTGCTTAAGGAGTGGGGGCTGTACATCCTCCGTGCCCAACCATTTCTGTTGTTTATGCTTCAGGTTTCTTGTATGGACCTTCAAATCCATAAAAGCTTTTTAGATGAAAAGTGGATGAAACGGAGTGTTGGAAGCTCATCTGTTGGAGCAGGATGCTGCAAAGTAGTGCTTTGATTTACACATTGCTGGACCTTGTCTTTCAAGGAAAGACCAACCTCACCATGAGCAAAACCCCAGGGAAACAACTAATTATACAACTGAGCAGTGCTGTAATTTGGGTTTCACTGTGACCTGTGTTTTGTCAGAGCCCTTGTTTAAAATTAGGGCTCCGAAGACAAAAGTTGCTGCCTTTCCGGGTGGTTTCTCCTCTTTCTCAGTCCAATGTGAAGAGTGCATATGGATGGGAGGCAAGTCTGGCAGCAAAGGTAGAGTGACTGGGGTTGCAAGAGGCAGGGACCTGCCCAGTCCTGCCTGTGCTTGCTGATAAGAGCTCTTTATTACATGGCTGAACCCTAATAACAACTTTCTGCTGCTTCAAGATACTGGTTCATTTTTTTCCCTTTCTATTCACTTGTAGGCAGTGAAATGGGGGGGTGATGTCCCACCTATAGCCTCTCTCCCTGCTCATATCCTGGCAGTGAATACAAAACCATGAAAAGGTCCCAGCCTGAGTGATCCTTGGAGACACAAAACATGAGTTTAGCCCACTTCCCCTAAATTCTCCACAAATCCTAAGCAGAAAAGTTTCCACTTGCAAAACCTTACGAGGCATGCTGCAGCAGTAGCAAAGCCCCTTTTCTTCTTCATGGTGAGTTTTTTCAAATCTTTTAGGGAGGTTCTCCCTATTTTTCGGGTCCATGTTTCCACTGGCAAACAGCTGAGAAACTAAAAACAGCTCTGTTCTCCCACTGAGAAGCAAAATGGCAAATTGTGATTAGTATTGTTAAATTAGGTGTTACAACGAAAATTAAATGGGTTGGGGGGGGTGTGAAGCTGTTTATTGAGTGGAGTGCTTGTTGGGGTGGTGGAAGTGTCTGCACTTGGGAGGTTCATGGTGGATTTTTGGGTGACTCGGGCAGCGGGTGAGCAGAGCTGGCCCCTCACCCTGCGAAAGTGGCCAAGGGAAAGGCAAAGATTTCAGTCTGGCTATCAGCATCACAGAAAGCCACCAAACCTCCAGTGTAATCCAGAGCCACCTTGACGCGTGAGTGTGTAGTTGTGGGGCAGAGATGTGGGGCTGAGCCAGGTGAGAGCCTGCAGCTGCCCCAACCACTGCCCCACAGCCCAAACCCCACATTCAGCTCAGACTCAGCTTACAGAACATGAATTCCCAAGCCACCCCCAGCCCAGTCAGGACCAGGACAAACCTCCGTGGCCCAGGAATGCCAGCCCCCCACAAAGCCCTGCTAACTCAAAACACAGAGGAGAGACTCAAAACACTCCACTCCTGAGGGCAGAGGAGCTGGGGGTGATTCCCAGCGGCCTGCAGTGTGGCCATCCACTGACACCAGGATCTGGGGGTGAGCTGTGCCTGGATCCAGAGTCTCAGATGCGGGCAGGGAGAGGGATGTTGGTGAGGCTCTATGCATTGGAGTATCAGCTCCAAAATTTCCACCACAGCACCACCTCCAGGTATTGCAGCTGAGCCCCAGCTCTGGATGCTGAACCTGAACATCAGCTGCAGGCACTGAACCCAAATGCTATCCCTGAAGCCGGACTCACCTCTCCAGTATCCCTCTGAGTCTTCCTCCAGAGAGCACTCCAAGATGTCTGGAAATAGAAGATGACCGCAGAGATTTTTACCTCTGGATCTGGCCCTGGGCCTGCCCCATATCTCAATCCCTGCTGCATAGAGAAGGCAAGGCCACCTGAGCTGGGAGACACAACCCACTTCATTTGTGGCATCACTTCCCTTCACACATAATTAGTGTCCTAATTTGAGTGCTAATTAACCACCAAAAGCCTTCTGCAACTCCCACCTTCAGCTTTCTATCCCTTAAGGCTAATCAGGCTGATTTTCATTTAATTAAACAAGCATTTGTGATGCTTTCACTTTCCAGCCAAATTCGCCAACCTTCGGGTTCTCTGACGTCCCAGCCACATCCCACATTTCCACATGCTTAATAAATTCTGGGTTTTGCCAGTTTTTACCCTCCAAGCACCTTTAAATTGTATCACTGTCTCTGCCAGCATGTTGGTTTCTCGGGTAAAATCCTCAAGCTCTGCTTCCAGCTCTGCCATCAACAGCAGCAATGGCTGCACCTTCCTCTCTGTGCACCTTGAGGGGAGAAAATTGGGGTGTTTAATGCCAAGAAATTCCTAAATTTCCCCATTGCTGGAAAACCACAGGGACATCTTTACTTCCATGGGCAAGGCTCCAGCTCCTCCAAGATCTAATGGGAGATTCCCCAATCATCACCAAGTTTTGGATTAACTATCAACCCCCTCCTGCTCCAAAGCAAAAATCTCAGAGGAAAAGAATGCACTGTGAGAAGTGGAGGATTTGGGGCCAAAACTGGTGTTCCTGGTGATGCTTTTTGGCTCCAATACCTGCTCAAGGTGGTCCAGGCATCCTGGAGAAGAAGGAAGATGCTAAGGGCTGCTTTCCTGTGAATAAAACCCAAAAGGGGGGGAAAAGGATTTTGGGGGAAAGTTTTGGTTCGGCTGTAGCAGGTCACCATCCAGTTGCTGGCGCTTGGCCTGGAGCTCAGCACAGCACTGCCGGATCCAAATCACCTCAACAGCTTCACCACGCTGCTGTTCCTCCAACCTCCAGCACAGGTGATGGAGCCGGGAAAGGAACCGCAATTTCTGGTCACTCAACACTCAGTGGAGCCCTTTCAGCATCCCGCAGCTTCTGCTTCCCAGCATCGACTCGAGTCTGGGGGATGAAGGAGAAGGAGGAGGATGAGGAGGGGAAATGAAGCAGTTTGGCCCCCACAGTGCACCCAGAGGGCAGCAGCACCCACCAGCATCTCGTCTCCTTTTCTACCTCAGTCAGCTCAGCATGTCACTCATTCTCCTCTTCCAGGTCTTTAGGGAAGATTCAAACTGCTTCTGCATCCAGGAAAAAGGGGTTTATACATCTGGAGAAGGGGAGAAAGTAGGGGGAGGGGGCCGGGACCCCTAAAGTACCTGGGATATGGCCAGTGCAGGTGGCCCTGTCCTCATCCTCCTCTGAAGCAGATACGTCCATGCACACCCATGTTATAATCACCTTTATAATTATGCTGTATGCACGCCCTCACCTTATCCGTACAGATGTGTAAACACAGCGACAGGCAGGCACTACAGGTCTCCCAGACAGGCTGGGAAATCCCACCTCTCTAAGGTCTCCTGTAAAAAAGTTGCCACCAGACCCTAAGAAGTTGCACCACCCTTCTGCTCCCATCCCCTTTCCCCCACTTCCCGCACCCCCAGCCATGTCCCAACCCCCTCGGGGACCCGCGTGCCGCCGCCGCTCCCGGAAGCGGAACAGGAACGCTCCCCGGCGCAGGCGCTGGGTGACAGCAGGAGGTTGAAATCAACACTGTCTAGAGTTTTGCTCTCAAACCTGCCGCCCGCTATACTGTTTCATACAGCTCGATTTTGGCTTTTGGCTGCTTGCATTGCTTCCCTCCCCACTGGAAAGATGGGTGAAAGCTTTGCCCGAGCTCGACATCCATGTTTTAGGAGAGCAGGGAGCCCGGGCAGCGGCAGCTGGGGGTTGGGCGGGACGAGTTGTTTACAAGAATTGCCACCCCCCCGGCTGCACTGGGAAAAGCGAGGTGCGGCCGGAAGGCGGCTCCCGCAGACAAGGGTTCCAGCAGGAATGCGGCAATGGAGCAGAGTCCCCTGGAGCCCATGAGGACACCAGCTGGGAGCGGGGGGGTTGAAGCGAAATAAAAACCCAGCGTTGTCCCTCAGCGCCCAAATTGTGTGGGAAACACGGGAAGCGAAGAGGGGGGAAAAAACCTAGCAGACGTAGGATCTATGGTGGGAGGTGGTGTTAGAGCAGAAATTCCGGAGGGGAATAATGTTAATGAAGTTTTGTAATAAAATTAATTCATGGAACTGAACCAAATGAGGATCTTGGAGCAGAACGTATCACTTTTATAGAATAACAAAAGTATGTTAAATATATATAATATAGTATATATACCAATACTTCTAATATATTCACTATATTTTAACTATAATAATGTTCTTAACTATGTTTCAATATAATATATCATATTTTATAAGAGAAAAATTATATGTTTAAATAGAATTGAAAACTTTATTATGGAGTTATAAAAGTAATAAAACATACATTAAAATAATTTTTAAAATACGAATCAGGAATTATAGTTATTAATAAGGTTAATAAAACAGTAAAAGAAGTTTGATATTCCCAAACAGCTGTAAAAACCGCTGAGCCCCAAAACTGATCAGCTTTGGCTTTTTCGGGGTAAAAAAAAATAGGGAGAAATTATGGGGAAAAAACCCATACTGGGCATTCGTTTATAGCCCCAGCTTTGCCCCTGCCCGGGGGGATGGGGCGAGAAAGAGGGGCGAGTGGAAAAGCTCCACTCTGATTGTTTGGTCTCGGGCAGCAAGAGGAAGCGGCGCTGCGATCTCGCCATTGACTCCTCCAGGTGCCATGGATCGAGGCAGGGCGAAACGGCGGAACCGAGCCCAAATAAGCCCAAAATTTGATCTCTCGGGGCAAAAAGGAAGGGAGAAAAAAAAAATCCTTTTTTCTTTCTTTGTTTTTTCTTTTTTTTTTTTTCCCCCCAATTATACTCTCTTCTAAGAAACGCCCAGAAAATTACTTTAGTAAACAGCAGACCAACTTAATGCTTAATTAATTCTTAATTATTTCAGGCACATACTGTCCTTTTCCAAGAAGAATCTCAGCCTACATAAGGCTTCTGCAGCAGCAGAAGTCAGGGCTTTGCTAGGTGTAAATACTTCCCCGGGAAGTGTCTCACGGGGGTGAGGTGGCGCTGAAGGGGCTACCCGAAGGAGGGCACCGCCGGGTGACTGTCGCCTCTGACAGGTGTCGCCAAGAGGGCTGCACCGGCAGGAGGGCGAGGTGTACAGAGTACAGATCAGAGTACAACAAATAGAATAAAAGAGCCGCAGCGGGGGGTGGGCACTGCCCCGCGTCTCCAGAGCTGCACCGCCGGCCGGGACAGGCGCGGTGCCGCCGAGAGTCGCTGCTTATCGCGGTGCTTATCGTGTGCGGGGTGCGGGGAGCGCTGTGACGACAGCCAGCTCGGGGACAGCGGCTTCCAGCGGCTTCCAGCGGCGGGGCATGCTGTTCCCAGTCAGGGCCGCACAGTTTGGGCACCGGGACAGGTCAGCCACCCAAGGACAGGGACCCGAGTATCCCGCTGCCCCTCGCTCGCCTGCTGCCTCCTCCCTGACCCCGCGGAACCAAGAAATACCTTAAAATACCTATGGGCGCACACACTCACAAAAGGAAAATCGAGGGTGTTTTTTCTATTTTTTTTTCTTTTTTTTAATTCATGATCTTCATGGTGGGCAGCAGCACAAGATTGGTCACTAATTAAAGCAGCCAGAAGGGGAGCTGGACAGAAAACCATTTGTGTCCCTAGGAATATGGGCAGCACCTAGGGCTCTCTTTGGGGCACACAGGCGGCATCTTGCAGTCCAGCTACTGTGTCCATGTCCTGCCTCTCCTGGCAATGACCGCCTGACAGTGCCAGCCAGCTCCTGGCCTCACTGGGACTCTCTGGCCTCATCCCGCTCCTCCGCATCCCACCGCACGCTTGTTCTCTCTGCCAGAAGATGTGGGAGAGGAGTCGTGCCAGTCTCCAGCGTCGTCTTTGCTGTGGGGACATCCATGAGGGGATCCGTGTCTGGGACAAGGGAAGAAGGTGGGGAGTGAGCAGGTGCAGAGCCTGCTGCTGCCTTTCCCTCGGACAAGCTCCTCTTCCTCCTGAAATGCCTGTGATTTCTCCCCAGATAACTGAATTGTCCCAAAATGCAACTGGATTCCTCCCAAAATACCTCTAAATCCCCCCCCCCCAAGATCTCTGAATTATCCCAAATACCTCTGCATTCTTCCCCAAAGCCTCCAAGCTCTCCTAAAATACCTCAGAATGCTCCTAATATATCAGAATTCTACCCAAGTACCTCTGAACTTCTCCAGGGCCTCCCACAGAGCATCGCTATGGCATCAGCAGGAGCTCAGGCACTTCTCCAGCTCCTTGGGGAGCCCTGACTGGAGGTGGAGCCTCATTTCACTCCAGCTGGGGGAAGAAATGACAGGGACTGATGTTATGCGAGGGATATATCAGCCAAGCCATTCTCCACAGTTGGGGGTGACAGGGACATGAGGCAACTGATTGCCACATACCTGCTTAGGTTGCTCCCAACATCCGAAAAGGGAAAAGGGAGAAAAAAATGGAGTTCAAGACCCCACAGGCAGCACTCTGGGAGAGGTTTTGGGTAAGGAGGGCGCTCACCTAGGACAAGCACTTGGCCTCCAGCTGCCCAATGAGTCTGTGGAGCTGTGCAATCCCTCGGCCACCTGCAGTGATTTTTCAGCATGGGTGGCTGCAAAGTCGTGGTCCAGCTCAGCCAGCCGCCCCAGCACCGTGCGTTCCTGCTCCGCCAGCAGCTGGTGCAGCCGCTCAAACTCAGTCTGAATGCAGTGTCGCGCGGCTTCACTCATCTCCTGGAGGAGACAAAAATCCATATGCAACCTCCAGACCTGAATTTTCCCCTTTTGAGTTAAAGGACAAAAGCACTTTGGCTGTAGCCAGGGGGGCTGCAACATTGGGATGGAGCTGGGGACGTGGCTAATTAGCAACTGGGGGGTAATTAAGTGCTTCACCCCAAGATTATCCTTTCCCCTCCTGTTGCCATTAATCTTTATATTCTGTCCAAAACCAACCCAGGCCCTGGGAAGCAGGGGGGAGTGTTAATTCCATGTGAACAAATGTCCCTTTATGACTCAATCTGGGATGAAAATGAGCAGTGCCATGAAATAAAGTGATTTAAAGTGTGGATAATAAGCAGCTGCACATGGAGCTGATGCTTGCCAAACCTGTCCAGGATCTGTGCCAACCACTCCAACTGGGTGTGGGGCTTTGCAAGGCACCAGGAAGGCTCTTGGAGATGGTCCCACATGTTTCTTTGAGAGGGATATGGGGAAAAATAAATACCCAACGACCCATTTGACTCCTGAAGAACCAAGGGGATGCCCTGCACCAGGTAGTCCTGGTGTCGCTTCTCTTCACTCTCTCCCCAGTCCAGAAACTCTGCCAACACCTTCCTTAGAGACTGCAAGTGAGACTGGATTTTCTCCTGAATACACCCAAAAATAAAACTAAAAAAAAAAAATTTAAAATTTAATTGATCAACCCGGATTTTTTGTGTAATCCTGCCTTCAAAATCTTAAATTATTTGGGGGAAGAAAGTATACAATCCCAAAAAAATGCCCCCTTGGTGCCTTCACTGGAAAGCAGGGATCAATTTGCTTTATGTTTCTCCCACAGCTGCAAGCAGGCACTGGAGCTTTGCTTTCCCATGAAGAAATTAAAATACTTTCACTTTGCACCATTTTTTCAGGGGGGAGGGAGAGGGGGAAGGCCTGATGGGTCATAAGAAGCTGATGTCACCTCGCAGGTCTCGTCTGGTACTCCAAAACTCTTTGTGACCACAGCCTGTGGTTGCTCACCCATTGCCTCCTGAGGGGTTTTTGTCTCTTCAGCACTGAGTGGTGAAGCTGTGGCCAGTGTCAGCACAAGGGTTTTGTGTCACTACTGTGGTCATGCTGCCCTCCCGGCGAGGAGAAAGCGGTGATGAGGATTGGCAGTGGCACAGGGTGAAGCTGCCTGTCCTTGAACCATCCCTGGCTGTTCCTGCACTCAACTCCCGGCACAACCTGCCCCAGCTGGGAAAACAAATTTCATCACCCACAAGTAGTCTTTAAACATATTTTATCTCCACAAGGTTGTCTCATTTCCAGGAGTTGCTGTCACACTTCTTATCTGGAAGCTGCTCCCAGCTTTGCCTTGTTCAGCTCCATCATGCGTAAGGGGCCAGAGCCAGATTTGGGCAGCTAGGGGGCAATATTTAACCAGTTTCTTCCTTGTGGCACCATGCAATAATGCTTCCTTTTTTTTTTTTTTTTTTTTTTTTTTTTTTTTTTTTTTTAATTGCCTTAATTTTCCTCCCTTCCCACCCTAAGGCCTGTGTTAAGAAAGTAAATGGCCCCGAAATGGGGAAAAAAGTGGCAATCAGAGGGTGCAGGAGGTGTCCAAGCACGTCATGGCCCCATCTGCAGGCGAGAGATTGGAGGGCTCCTCCCTTCTTGGCTGATAAAAGCTGGCAGAGGCTGAGACAGGACTGAGCTTTGGCTGAGCCTGTGCCAGACAGAGGAGAAACAAATCCCAAGAGGAAAAAAATCCAGTGGAGAAGCAGGCAGTGGAGGAAAAGTGTCTGGAGGAACCCCAAAACGGCATCGGAAAGCAAGGAAAACACTGAGAAGGTTTGAGTGAAGGGGAAAGTCCTGGTACTGATAGGTGGGTTACATCACCCTGATGTCTTTTTGGGGGGAAAAAGGGATTTTGAGCCCCCTCCCCATCCAATGAACTCAAAAAGGGAAGTGGATTTCCCCTTGCTTTGACCTCAGGATCTTTAAAGGTGTTTTGCAGTGGAGGGTCCTGGTGATTATTTGCTTTTAATCTACTTGTAACAATCCAGCAGGGGAAATCTGGGTGAGAAACAGCATGGCTCCTGCTTTTATCTTCATTTAAGAGTGATTTTCTCACCTTTTTCATACTTTTACTCCACACCTGTTGTTTTAATCCCCTTTTCTGCAGATTTGCTGAGGAAAACACATGGAAAAGAAGCAACCTGTTCATTTTCAACTGTCACAGCATGGTTTATTCAATAATTTTGGGGCTTTATTACTCATTTCCAGGGCCCTTTAGCATGGGCAACCCCTTGTTTGCATACAAAACCGCACACCGAGTTCCAGAGCATGAATTTGAGGCCCTTTGGTGCCATCTCTTATCTCACATGCACACATTTTCTCCAGGGTCAACAACAAATTTCTTCCCCACTCACAGGATTTCTTTGGACGTGAGAGCTGGATGTGGCTTATCTCAATTTTAGGGACCTTCCTCACTCAAATAAACTTTGTCAGATTTGATTGATGAAGGATGGAGGCAGAGATGGATTTAAGACAGACAGATTTAGCCTTCAGCCACCACAAGGAATGGGGATTTGGGGGTATAATAATATGTACAATGGAGATCTACATCCCATCCCAAAGTACTCCTCATGTTCCCTTTGTAGTAATCATTAATTATTTAACCAAATTAATTTAATTTGAATTAATTTATTAATTTGAATTAGTTTATTAATTTGAATTAGTTTATTTAACCGATCTCCAAGGGCCTTCCCATAAAAGAACCAAGTTCTGTTGCAACTGTTGAAGAAAAAAAAATGCTATTTTCTTGAAGTACATTGATTGAATGTGGTGATTGAGCCCATTTTTTGACATAAAAAGGGGCAAAAGGCTGAGATGTGACTGTTGGAAGAATAATAATTAGATTTTATCCTTTATTTCCCTTTTCTGTGCCTCCAGCCAGGAGGAGAGAACACTGAGGGTGCAATGGCTTTCTGCCTCAAACCACGGCCATGCACATGGGACCTTGCCCTGGACTACAACACTGCCAAACAGTTTGAAGGTAATCAGAGGAGGCCAGGGACAAGCAAAGTACCTGTTCCTGGTGTTTTCTGGGCTGCATCAAATTAGATGTTCAATGGAGTTGGAGATTCTTCAACTCCACCTTCTGTCTCCCTAGGGCCTCCGTTTCCAACCCCCATCTCTTGGTTTCTCCATCTCCTGACTCCTCCATCTCCAGCCTCAGCTGGATATCCTCCATCTCCAGCCTCAGCTGGATATCCTCCATCTCCAGCTTCCACCTCTTCACTCTCACATCTCCAGCCTCACCTTTCCTCTCCCTTTCTCCTTGAAAAGTCACCAGTCAGGGGAGTTTTGGGGTGTGTAAATTTGGCTTCTGATTAATTCTGTTTTGCTTTTCAGTGGATGTAACCCTGGATCCGGCCACAGTGGGTCCCGAGGTGATCCTCTCTGAGGACCTCAAAGAAGCCACGTGGGGTAGACCTCGATGCCAGTGGTCTGAGAGTCCAGGCCGGTTCGACACGGATCCGTGCATGCTGGGCACTGAGGGCTTCAACTCGGGCCGTCACTACTGGGAGGTGGAGGCTAATGGGCGCTTCTGGGCCGTGGGGGTGGCCCTTGAGTCAGTTCAGAGGAAAGGCCGGGTCCTCTTCAAGCCAAACACTGAGATTTGGGGCTTGCAGAAGTATGATGAACTCTGTGTTGCCCTCACAGCTCCATCCAACACCTCTGTCCCACTCCTCAATGGGGAGATTGGGGTCTACCTGGACTATGAGGTGGGATTGGTCTCTTTCTATGCTGTCAGCAGGCGCAAACGCATCTTCACTTTTCCTGTGGCCTCCTTCAGTGGAGAGAGGGTCTTCCCCTACTTCTGTGTGCTCCTCTCAACCATCAAACTGTCCCCCAAGGGCTGATGCACTGGAAGGATCCTTCCAAAGCTGGTTGCATCATGGTGGTTGGAAATGCTCCTTGATGTTCCTCAAGTCTTATTTTCCAGGTCTTGGAGTAATTTCCAGCTCAGTTCAGGGTTCTACCTCCATCTTAGATGTCTGGTTTGGGTTGTGTCCAGGGGCTTTTGGGTCTGAGCTCAGATGGCTCATCTCATCTCAAGTTGTCAAATTCATCCAAACCTTTTTAATGGGAGCTGTGTTTCACTGAGCTTGTTTTGAGCTGAAAACTTGGCTTTTTCTCCCAAATTCAGCCTCCTCTGAAGATGCCTGTTGCTGACCTCAGTGCCTATGACTGGCTGGACTTCCAACACAAACTAAAAATCTTAATTTTTGTGGACTTTGCATTAATACCAGCTGTTACCTTATTTTAAATCTGATTTTATCATCACAAGGATGTGCTCACATCCACTGCCCCCACCCTTTTCCTCTGCTGTTCCCCATGCTTGAGATGTATTTCCAAGTAATTAGCATGTAAATGTTCTCAGAATATAATAAATTTCTTTCTCTCTAAGAAGCAGAAGGCATTTGCATTTGTCCCATCAAGTTACCCCAAGCCCAAAAAGACACCCCAGGGCCGCTCTAGCTCCCCAGGATTCCCAAGAACTGCCTCATGTGGGACCCCAAAGGCTGCCTTGTTCCACCAACACCTTGTTGGTCCCCTGGAACCCCCAGTAACCCCTTGCCCAGGGGGTTCAAAACCTTTTCGAGGTTTTCTTTCATGTCCCTATGGTGCAGCAGGTATCTGGGCATGAGAAGCCCTCCCTGCAGCACCCAGGGAGCTGACACAGAGGTTTGGAGGCCGTCTCATCCTATTGCCCTTGCTTGAGCTCTGCAGCTCAGGTTTATTACAAATCCAGCTCTTCTCAGTGCTGCAGTGGGAGGAGCTGAGCCCATTGCCATCCAGGTAGGCGCAGAGCCCACCACCACGGATCTGAAACCTGGAAGGACAGAGGAGATAACCCACGTCAGATGTGGCAGCAGGAAAAAGGAGAAAAGTCACATACAGGCTTCCATCAGCTTCTGTCCTCAGGTATCCTCATGGGTACCAACATGCCAAAATATCAATATATATTTCTTTTATAGGATAGAACTAATTTTACATCAATCTGCCAACATTGATGCTATCTATTTCTAATAAGAAACCCAAAGCTTTGCAAGAAAAAACCCTTGTAAAAGAAAAAATCTAAACTTAGGATTTTCTCACCAAAAGCACCACTCCCACTTTTTAGGTCAAAGGGGAAGACAAAGACTAGTTCCAGATGCAATGTTGCCCTTCCCAAATATTGTCCCATTGCTACCTCTGGATGTACCCGAGGTGCAAGCAGAAATGCACATTCCATGGCTGAGGAAGCACCAACCAATGTAATGATAAAAAACATGAACTCACAGGTGAGACAGAGGTGAGCGGTTCACCCATTGCCAAGGCTGCTCCTCATCCTCCCTCAAAAGGCCAATCCAATGCTCTGAGATGCCTTTGTATCTCATCACAAAGCTCTGAAGGAGAGGAAAAAGGAAAGGTTTTTACCTTCTTCCAACCAAAAATCTCAATTTTACCAGTTGTTTGTGCTGCTTTAGGGCTTCTTTGGGGCTTGAACATTTCAATCTGCTACCAGAAAGTGTCATCTAGAAACAGGGGTTTGTTCCTACAGTTCTTGCAGCAGTTGCTTTGGTGAGGAATTTGAAGAGACCCATGATCACATACCCTCAAAACCTTTCCCCAACATCTCACTCCAGATCTTCAAGAAAGATCCTGGAAGAGCAGTCAAAGAAACCAAAAGGTTTCAAATATGTTGGTTTGGGTTTTTTTTCTCCATGCCAAGCATGTCCTCATGTGTCCTTACCAAGTCCTCCATGCTGTCTAGCATGGCCAAGGAAGCCCCAAGTGCCGAGCAGTTGTCCTGGCTGGATGTCCAGTTCCCCATAACCTCCGAAAAATAGTAGCATTTTCCTCTGTACCTGATCCAGTCGAAGGGACACTGAAAGCAGGGCTGGGCACGAGGCTGAAAAGCCTGCACTGTCATTAAAAACAGAACAGCATTAATGAGCAGCACCTTCCCCTTGCCTGTCTGGGGTGGGGAGGTCATCCTCCACCCCATGGCTTCCAAAAGTCTTGCATCTGCCTCAACTGTGGGCAATAAGAAAAATTAAGGTACCAGGAGAAATCCTGGGAGAAAACAAGCTCAAATCATTGCCCAGCTTGTGATGTTGAACAAGAAACACAGGTGCTCTACCTTCAAAGAAGAAAACAGGGTGGTAGACTTCAAAAACCCACATTTTTAAGAGGAGTTTCAGAATAGCCCTATCCATAAACATCCCCATGAGTGTTGCTCTCTGTCATTAATGCAAAAGTAGTGAAAATGACAGAAGTTTCTCTTATTCCTGCAGACTTCTTGGCTTGGTGGGACTCATGCCAACATCTCCAGGCCCCTTCTTCTCTGAAGAAAATACTTTTGTGTTACTGTACTCATGAAATGGCTCTTCTTGTTGATATTCTAAGGGTTTCTAGATGACATGAGCTCCTACACCGAGGCAATGGGTTTGGTCTTCTGCAGAAACTCTGAAACATCCTTCTCTCAGAGTAGGCAGCAGCTTGGGTGGGCTTTGTCTTTCCCAGGAACATGAAAGTAGATCTGGCACAAATGCAACAACCCAGAATATCTCAGAGAGATTCCCCATGAGACCAAAACCTTGACATTCACCTGCAAAAGTGATGGCTGTGATGAACAGAGCTGTGAAAAGCACCGCCAGCATCACCTGGCAGGCAACACGTGCCTCTGGCTTCATCTCCAGGCTGTGACCTGCAGGAGAACAGACCTTCAGTGCCTCTGTGAGGGTTCCCAGGGAAGCAACACACTACAGGTCATGCCAAGATTATGAAAGGTTGGTCTCATCCCAATGCCAGTGGACTTGGTGTCATTTTGTGTGAGAAATACCAAAAATTCTACTCCATGTGAAATAGTTTTTTTTTTTTTATTTGTGGGAGTTCTGTGGGGAACAGTCTCCTCCCTAGCTCCAGACCTAAATTCCTGAAATGTACCACAATTAAAATTAGCTTCAGTTTCTGGGGTGTGCCTTATTACTAAAGTTCAGTGGAGTGTTTGTCTCCACCTAAACCAAGATAATGTGTGTCTTGAGATTTATCTGAGTCATGGTGCCTCCATCTCTGGATCCTGTGATCCAGATATGCACTCTCCCTTCACCATGAGCAAAGAAAATTCTGTTTCCTAGGGGTTTTACCTAAAAATCTTAGTGTTTTCATCCAGTGAGACTTCTCCCATTTTTTGTTTAGGTTTTCCCCTTTTTGTCCCCATAATATGAACAAAATTTAATGGGAAAAACCCTCTCCTCCCCTCTTCTTCCTGGAAAAATATTAGAAAGTTGGTCAGAAGCCAAATACTCCAAAGAGTAAAAAAAAAGTTATATTTAAAAAAATCCAAAAATCAACAAATGAAAAATCAACAAATAAATTTAAAAATAATTCTTTTTTAAAAACCATCAGATTTGAAAATGCCACACATTTGTTAAATTAAAAAAAAACCAAACAAACAAACAAACAAAAAAAAACACCTTAGTCCCTGGTTGAGTAGAATGAGATGATGGAAAAGCCCCCAAAAGTCCCTTTTTTACCTTATTGTGTGCCAAGGGGATGATAGAGATGGGAACAAAATCAGGAGAGCAGAAACAGCGCAAAACAGAAAGCTGATTTCTCCAGGGAAAGAAGACAATAAATACTTTGATGATGTGTCCAGACTGGATTTACATACCAAATTTCTTTCTGAGGTATTTTAACAGTTCAGCTCTTCAATAATGTCTTTATGCACATCCAGAATAAATCAGAAAACTGGAATACTGGTGGGGGGGGGGGCGGACGACATGCCAAAAAGAATCAGTTACTTGAGTGCCTCAGGAAGGGTTAATCCTAAATTGGAATAACCTATCATGTCTGAAATGGGCCTGTTTAGAGCAAAAATTCTATCTGCTGAGAGACAAAAAATTTCCCTCAAGGGAAATCCCAGAAAAAGCTTTTTTTTTCCCCCTACAACCTTACTTCAGCTGGGTTTTGTTCTCAGATTACAGAAGTATCAAAAAACCCCCAAACCCTGTGATTCTACAGTTCATTGCCCTACAGTTACCTGCCCGCTTGCTCCTTTCCACACCCAAAAATCCAGAATAAATCCTCATTTCCTCCATTTCTGGGGTTCCACCACTGCAGATCCTCTCGCCTCCCCTGCCAAGCAAAGTTCCATCTATCAGAAGTGTCATGAAGGCTGTCAGTCTTCAGTTAAAATTTCCTCACCATTTAAAATTTTCCCCCCACACCACATCTAAACTTTTCTCCCCAGCTGAAGTTTTCTCACACAATTAAAATCTTGTCCCTGCAGTTAAAATTTTTTCTACCCCCAATTAGTTTTATCCCCCTAATTATACTTTTCTCCCCTCAGTTAAAATTTTCTCCCTGAAAGTAAACTTTTCCACCCACAATCAAATTTCCACCCCAAATTAAAGTTTTCTCCATCAATTAAAATCTTCCCCTATTAAAATCTCCTCAATTAACTTTTTCTCCTTGCAAGTAAAATTATCTGGCATAATTATTTTCTCCCTGCAAACCTTTCTCCCCATTAAAGTTTTTCCCCAAATTAATATTTTCTCCCCTCAATTAATGTTTTCTCTTCAAAATTAAAGTTTTCTCCCCTAAAGTTTTCTCCTCCCACTTCAAACAATCTCCTCCTATTAAAATCCGCATAACTGAAAATTTCTCCCTGCAATTAAAATTTCTCTCCATCATTAAAATATTCGCCGCAGACTCAAACTTTTCTCCTCTCAATTAAAATTTTCTCCCTCAATTAAAAACTTCTCCCTGCAATTGAAATTCTCTCCTCCAATTAAATTTTAAGACCACCTCCCCTCAGCCCCCAAGCCCACCCCAAACCCCCTCACCTGGATCTGTCCCGTGGGAACAAGCCCAATGCTGAGGCACGACCTTCTCCTGTGAAAACATAAAGTATTTTTAAGAAATCGGGTTTTAGTTTATTTTATTGCTTTCTAAGGGATTTTCCTGTGCCTCCTCAAGGGCAGTGAGCAAGGGGCTGCCTGCCCAGGGCCACCTGCCACCCACTGAACCAGGGGTTCCCCTCCAGCTCCACCTGGCATCACTTCACCCTCTTTTCCAGTATTTCTTGATTTTTTTTTTCTCAGCTATGGAGATGGATTGTCCAAAAATGCTTTTTTCAGTGTGCAGGAGGGGAAAACACTGCTGAGGATCACTCTGTTCCAGGAGGTCAAGGCACCCCAGAACAGCCCTCAGGGATTTTACAAGGATGAAGTACAGTTCCCTTCAGCCCATTTTGTATGTTTTTCTTATGACAAAATTTTTTTAAAAATAAGTGTTCTTGCAATTAAGCTACCCAGCTGCAGGGTTTTACCCTAAAACATAATTTATTTTGTATTTTTGAGGGGTTTTTTGTAATCAGTGGTCACACACCACTGTAGCAGCTGCTTTGGCAGAGGGCAGGAAGGCAGGCTGATAGCAGCTCACCACAAAAACTTTCTGTGAGTGTAACAAAGGCTGTGGGTAGAAAACAAAATAAAAATAAACATGAGATAATAAAAATATAAAAATAAAGTAAACCCAAATTAAAAATAATTTTTTTTTAATTAATTAAAAATTTAAAAATAATTAAAAAATAAAATAATGCAGTGCTTTTCCTACTGGCACCATTGGATCTTTGGGATTATGCTCTTATTTACCCTATTTCTTGCTGCTGATAGGTATTGGGGAAAATTTCTACTTTTTTCCTTGCTTTTTTTTTTTTTTTTTGGGTGTCTGAGGAAAAAAACATCATTTTTACCTCTATAAAAAAGTGTTGCTCGGGTATGTTATAGCACTGGCTAAATCCTGGGATTAAAAAAAAAAACCAACCTAGGAAAAGGGAGGGAAAAACTGTTATTGTAGGCTGGAAATTGGTGATCATTCTGTGCAATTGCCAAAGAGTCCCAAACCTGGAGGAAACACAGATCTAGATGGTGTAAAAGGACACATCAGGAGTGGGAAGATGGGCTTGCAGGAGAAAAAATCAAAATAAAATAAAGTAAAAAAATAATATAAAATTCATTAGCAGCTCGCAGAAAGTCCAGATTCTCACCTTTTCCTGGGCAGGAGCTCAGCAACCCCTGAACACATTGGATCTGTCTGCCCCAGGATGAAACAGAGGCCAAATACTGTGTCAAAACCAGCAGAGTAAGTCACATGGAACAAAAGGCATTTCAAGTCACTCTCAGCCCATATTTGGGGGAAGAAACACCAAATGTCTCCTGTCTCCTCCTCACCTGATTACCTGCCCGTGATCAGACTGATCCAGCTCCTGACATGCTTCAGCCTCACACTCAAAAACCTTACGTAAAGGCTTTTCAAAATTATTTTTTAATAATTCTGCTTTCACAGATGTTTAGCACAACTGCCAAACGCACAGATGTTTCTATGCCTCCAGGTGTGCCACCTCTTCCTGGCTGCAGGACACCTATTTGCTCACCAACTTCCATTTACAAGGGAAGGCTCTAGCATGCATTTATATACATGTACTAACAGAAAAGCAGATAAAACCCCTGACCAATACCATTTCCTGGAGCTGGATGCAGACATGACTGCATAGCTCATGAGGCAAGAAGTTGTCCAAGGACAGTGTCACTTTTGAGCTCCTCCTGTGACTTTCTGAACAACCATGGCTGGGGAAATTGTTTATGCTGATTTAAGGCATCTTGGGGATGGTTCTTCTGCTGAGAAGCATCGTGGTAAGTCCTGTTTGGGGGAAAAAGAATTATTTTAAGTTTTGGGAAGACTTTTGTATTTATTTACTTTTGGGTTTGCTCACTTCTCCATCCCCATGCTGAGGTTTCCAAGATCATGGTGAACATTGTTGTGGGTTAAATGCCTTCAAAGGTGGGATCCTGGCTGGAGAAGAGAAGGAAAAAGAGAAATGAAGGGATGGGAGAGGGTGACAGACATCTGGAGGTGGAGAAGTTTTGCTTCCAAGACTCTTCACGTGGGGGACAAAATGGGTCCCAAGAAACCAAACAGGAGCCAACACACCTGGATGGAAGGAAAGGTGCTGAGATCCTGTCTGGAATCCTGGTGGAGATGAGGGCTGGAGAGATCTTTTTCTCACCAGCTCCCAGCTCTACCAGGAGCTCTAAATTAAGCCAATTTCAGAAGGTTTCCTATCTCCCAAGCTCCATTATTGGATGCCCAAGGGTGCTCCTAAGGCTCCTGCAGCCCCTCTACCACCTGAAAAACCACCTTCACTCTAGACCTCATCAGCAGTGATTTACATTTTTGGAAGAAGCAAAGAAGCTGTAAACTTCTGCTCAAACTCACCAGCTTGACAGAGGGGCTTTTTCTTTTTCCTCTGAACCCCCAGCTTTTTCATCTTTCATTTTTTAAAGCAAATGTGGCCTCTTTCAGCTCCTGCCTTCTGTCCATGGTGGCACGGGCTCCTTCTCATGGCAGGGGGGCTGGGGCAACTCATCCTCCTGGTCCTGGTGGTGGTGCTGAGTGTGCGGGGTGAGTAACCAGCTCTTATCTACATCTCACACCCTGATGAGCAGCCAGGGAGGGGAAATTGGGGTTTATTTCAGCCTTTGGAGGGGACAAGGTTGTCCTGCAGAGATGCAACATCACCTACCAAGAATAAATCCCTTCTGAGTAAACCTACATTATCCCTGTAGCTACTGAACAAGGGTGGAGGATACAAGCTGTGTTTTTCAGGCTGGCTTAAGTAACTGTATGAGAAAATGAAACCCAGTTTTGTGGGGTTTGTGGTTCTTATCCCCAAACGGCTGCAGCTTCTCACCCCGGATTATTGCTCCAAGTTTTTCAGGGCTCCTCACAGCCAGCAGAGACAAGTGTTCCACAGCTAAGCAGTGAGATCCAGGGGAGGAACCAGATGGAGCAGCGCATGTTTTCATCCCTGGTGCAGTATTTCTGCAAGCCCCAAGGGGAGAGCCTCACAGGTAATCCCCCTTCCCACCTGACTCTGCTGGGAGATGCTCAGGTGAGGCCTTTGTGGGGGTCTTCTATTGCAAGGAGACCCTTAGACCCTTGGGGTTGTGAAGCCACCAAGGATTATTTGGCAAAGAGGAGAGTTGCAAGGAGGAATCCTCTTTTCTGTGCAATTTTTGCTGATCCCTCCTCCATGAGGAGCAGCATCAGTCCTAGGGAGGAAGTTCCTCACCACTCTTCCTCCACCTCCACCGACCCATAACGTCCTTATGGTCACTGAACCTCACTAACCCTCCTTCTCTCAAGTGGCTGGAAAAACCACATCACTGTGGTTTTTCACTCAGCAATGGGGAAGAGCGAGGGTGTGGGATGGGGAATCCCTCAGTACCTTCAGCTGGTGTCTGGGGATTAACCTGACAACACTTTGGAATGTCTCAGGGCTTTTTCTCTTCTACAGCCTATGTTGGCTGCAAGCTGTGTCCCCGGGACTGGCAGCTCCATGGGGAAAGATGCTACTGGCTTTCTGAGGAATCAGGAAACTGGACTCAAGGAATGAAAAGCTGTGAAAATCAGGACTCCCAGCTGGTGGTGATACAGGACAAGAAAGAGAAGGTAAATAGGGAGAAGGTGGCTTGAAAAGGACATACAAGTCCTGATTTTTAGATGGGCAGGGCAGAAAAAAGTGCCTAGCAACAGGAGGGTTTGGGGAAGCATTCAAAGTATGGCAGACATTCATGTCTCATCAATTTGGGAGTCAGATTTACTCCGTGAATTTTCTTGCCACGAAACCCTCCACAGAGAGACTTTGGGAGCAACTAGTCACCTCTGTTTTCCAGGAGCACATCAAGACTATTACAGGCAAAAGCCCACCACCTGTGTGGATTGGATTAAGGTCACATCAGAAGGTGTGGAGATGGGTGGACAACACACTTTTCAACCCCAAAATGTGAGTGTATCCACAGCCTATTGGTCTAAACAACAGCTTTGCTCCATTCCAGACCCTGTTCATGCCGTGACCCATCTCTCTAAGATGTTGGAGTCTATGCAATGGTCTCATATTGCCCCTAGCAAAGCTCTGCACACCAAAAGCTGGGGAACTGTACCGTAGCACAGTAACCCCAGAGCTCCCACCAGACCCACCAGGCTTTTCATGCTCCACACATGTTCCTCACAGATCTTACTGCAGGCAAGGCAACTCCCCTCAAATCTGGTCACCCTTCATTGAGAAACGGTGCAACACGATGAGATGGTGCAGGAAAAAGGCTAGACAACCCACCCCTACCTCACCTTTTTCTGCAAGACTTGGAGAGTTTCCTTCTCTTCAGCAAAACAATTTTTGTTCTGCAGGCTTGGCACCTCTCTGCAGGAGTTGGATGAAGGGTGCGGGACACTGAGAGCCAAGGACTTTGAAGTTCACAGATGTGATGCTGAACACAAGTGGGTTTGCAAAAAAAATCCTTTCCTGCTCTGCTCTGTGACAGCAAGAGATGGGGAGAAATGCGGTGCCTCCATCTGACAAGCGCCCACCCCAAAACACCCATCCCACAAGACACTTTCTGCCAGCATTTGGGGTGAAATAGCCCCATCCTCACCATTACAGCTTTGTAGTAGATTTCAGGCTTTGCAAATCCTCTTACCATGAGAATCAAGACCAGTTTTGGGGGCACATAGATGAGTCCCTGAGCTGAGGAATAAGAATAGTCTGTGCCTCAGGCCGTGTTGATAGCGCTGTGGCATCAATAAAAGCTTATCAAAGTGGTTTGCTTCAATTTATTGAAATAACAGGCAAAAGCACACATGGCACGTCATGCAAAGTTCATATATAAACATTGTAAATTTAAAATCAAAAAAGCTTCTGTGAGTGACAGATGTTACCCCTATGCATCTCTCCAGGGACAGCTGAGAGTGTCAGCACACTGATGCAGGCTGCTGGGTGGGTACAGGCTGCTGGGTGGATGCAGGCAGCAGGGTTTTGCTCAAGTTTTGAGCATTTGGACGGGTTCATTTTTCTTCTGAGGTTTTTTCTTTTGGGTTTTTTTTTTTTTTTTTGTTGTTGTTGTTGTTGTTGTTTTGGGGTTTTTTTTTGTTTGGTTGTTTTTTTGTTTCTTTGGTTTTGGTTGGTTTTTTTTATTTGTGGGGTTTTTCTGTTTGGTTTGCTGTTGCTGTTTTGGGTTTATTTGTTGCTGTTGTTCTGGAGAGGTTTTCTTGTTTTGGTTTTTGTTTGTTTGCTTGTTTTTGAGGTTTTTGGATGGCAAATTAGCTTTTTATTTGGTTGATTTTGTTGGTTTTACCAAATTTTCCTTCCTGTCCTGTTTTTGATCTCCTTCAAATGGCAGGGAGAGGAGGGGAAGGGTTTCTGTGAGATTTGGTTGATATTCAAGGATCACCTCCTACAAGATCAAAAAGCTCCATCACAACAACTAGGAAATGAAAGGCAGCTGGCGACTGGCACGAGCATGTTGCTCCTAGCTGAACTCAAAAGGAAACACACAGGAGTGAAAGCTGGGACAGGTGATGCAGGAGGAGTACAGAGCTGCTGTGATAGCACCAGGAAAGCCACGGCCAGCCTGGAGTTAAATCTAGCAACATTTCTGCACATGAAGGGGAACAAGAGAGGATTCTATGTGCAGCTGTAGAAAATAGCAAAAGGAATAAAATGAGAACTAGGGAAAAGGTAAACTCTTCCGGAATGAGGTAGGGGTGCTGGTAACAAAGAATATGGAAAAGTCTGAGATGCTCAATACCTTCTTTGCCTCCATCTTTCCATGTCCTTGAGGAATCCCAAGCCCCAGAAAACAGAGGAAAAGTTTGGAACATGCCTGACCCTCCTTGGAAGGAAAGACAGATTAAAGAGAGCTTAAACAAACTGTACATACATAAACTCATGGAGCATTAGACGTTGGACCCACAAGTGCTGAGGAAGCGGCATGATGCCACTGCAAGTTGACTCTTGATTATCTTTGAAATGTCATGGCAACTGGGAAAGATTCCTGAAGACTGGACAAAAAAAAAATATTATCTTCAAGGATGGCAACATGAAAGATCCAGGGTTCTACAGGCAGGCCAGCTTCATCACAATCTCTGGGAAGATAAAGAAGAACTAATCCTGAAAGCCATTTTTCCAAACAAGTGCAGCACAATAGGGTAATCAGGAACAGTCCACGTCACAGAAAATCTGACAAAATACAGGTTAAAATAAGCACACAATGAGATGGATTAAAGGAGCCTACCTGCCAGACCCAGAGTGCTGTGATCACTGGTTTAGAGACAAGTCATTAGAGGTGTATCCAAGGGGTCACTGCTGGGGCCAGCACTGATAAACACCTTCACCAATGACCTTGAGAACACCCTCAGCAAGTACACAGTACACAGCTGGGAGGACTAGCTGATCTGTAAGATGATTGCAAGATCAGAGATAAGATTCAGAGGGTCTTGGACAGACAGAAGAAGGATGTCTGAGAGAAAGCTCTTAAAAATGAACAAGGATGAATGCAGAGGCCTAATCTGGAGAGGAATAATACATGGCACTCTTACTCTCTGTGGCCTGACTGACTGAAGAACAGCTCTGCAGAGAAGGTCTTGAGGGTCCTGGTGAACAACAAGCTGACCAGGAGACAGTGATGCAGGCTGATGGCAAAGGCAGCCAACAGCCTCCTAGGCCACATTAGGAAGGGAGTTGAAAGCATGTGGAGGGAGGTGGTCTTTTGTCTCTACTCAGCACCAGTAAAGTCACACATGGAGTACTGTGTCTAGACATGGGTTCCCCAATACAAGAGATGGACTTACTGGACTAAGTCCAGGGAAGGACCACAAAGATGACTAGGGGACTGAAGCATCTTCCATGTGAAGAAAGCCTGAAAGAGATGAGACTGCTCAGCCTGGAGAAGAGAGGCTCAGGGATGTCTTACTTATATGTTTAAATACCTGATGGGTTGGAATGAAGAGTGCAGTGCCAGACTCTTTTCAGTGCTGCTCAGATACAAGAAGCAATTGGCACAAATTAAAAACCATGAAATTCCATCTGAACACAAGAAACACTGTCCTACTGTGAGACTGGTCAAACACATTGCCCAGAAAGGTTAAGACATTTAAGAAGCAACTTGGCATGATCCTGAGCAACAAGTTCTAGCTGACCATGTGCGAGCATGGGGGTTGGATTAGATGGTTTCATGAAGTGTTTTCCAGTGGAAACAATTCTGTTATTCTGAAGTTGGGTGGTTGTCTATCTATCTAATAGATACGTATCTAATGTGAGGATGTAAAGAAGACTAAGCCAGGGTTTTTTTTCAGAGATTCTTAGTGGAAGGGCAAGAATAAATGGTTTAACTTTCAATTAGATGGAGGAGAAAGTTTTTACCATGGTGGTAGGAATTCTCTGTCCTTGGAAATATTCTAAACTCAACCACACAAGGCCTTAAGCAGCCTAATCTAACTGGACCTGCTTTAAGGGAAGTTTGGACTAGGTGGCTTCCAGAGGTCCATCTGAAGCTGAATGATTTCATGATTCTCCGTCACTGGATTTAAAGAATGTAACTCATAACAGCTTAACATATTTGTGGTAACACTTAAAATACACACGACTGATCACCTGAGATATATGTTTCTCTCTACATATATACCAGGTAAACAATCAGAACACTGTCCTAGTAATTTTTAGTGCTTTGAAATACTCAGATGGAACACACCACTGGCTAAACTCAAAGGCTTACTGATGAAACCGTGGAAACACTTTCTGCTAACTTCAGTGACTAAAAAAATAATTTGATTGATCCAAGTAGAACCAGAAGGACTACAAACACTTCCATACCACCAGGTACCTCAGCTTGCTTGGCCTACCAGTAAGTACAAACGGCCCCAGAGATTTTGGAAGAAAGCAGAAGACCTAGCTCAAAGATATGAAAAAACCTGCCCATTAACTCCTTACTAAATATAGAAATGTACAGATTGGTTTATGTCTAAAATAAAAGGAGAGTATTAAAAATAAACATATTTTTATAGTATATAAATGTGTCTTTTGAAATTAATATTCAGGAATATCTTTTCCTTTTCTGAATATTCCTAACTCACTAACCTGATTTCCACCAGAAATTTGCCTAAGTAATCTAGATACAAATGCAGTAGTAAAACTAGACTCAAATAGACTCAGTCAATGGTCATAAAAATTGCAACCAGATCTGCATCCTTACCATAAATGCTTACCTAATTTTTCCTTCTGTACTGAAGTGGATGGTCTCTAATAGCTGTCTTTGTGCAGAACTCTATTTTTGGTGCTAATCCCTTGAAAATAACACTTAATCACTGCATATACATCACTCTTATAATCAGAACCCTTCAAGTCCTCCATTGAAACTGCAGCATCAAAAGTGACTAAAGGAGGCACTTTAGCTAAAGAAGACTTGCAGCAAACTCACCAAATTACAGTGGCAAAGAAGTTTTCCCATGAAAAGCAGAACTTTGATTTTAGTCCACTCTCTTAATTGGTATAAACTGGGCCAGAAGGGGAACATGACGCACAAGGCCAGCATGCTCCAAATGTGTGCTTGAGGCACTGACCCAGACACTTGGTACTGACTTTGACAGTTTCTCATAAAGGCAGTAAAGGTGAGAAGAAACCCTTGATCTACAAAGGAGGTATACAGTACTTTATTGTTTAATTAGCAGCTCCTTTTGCACAGTGGTGAGCCAGGCTGACCCAAAGGACACTTTCTAAAATGATGTGAAAAAATCCTCAAGTTTGCCTTACAAGGCAGGTAATGTCATGAGAAATACTTTAAAGACACTAATGATGCTTGACAACAACAACAACAGCATCTGTTCTCTTATCTTGGACTTTGAATTGTGCATTTCTAGCAATTCCTCTCTTGTACAAGAGTGACAGAGAAATCACAGCACAGTAGTTTCAAACTACATTTGCCCCTACCCTTATGCAAAGAGGAGAAAATATAAGCAGTAGTGATAAAGATGGAAAGAAATGAGGTACATCTAGAAGGAAATAAGATGATGACATTTTGGAAATTTGAGTGCAGCACCTGGGTGTACTCCAGATCCAGCCACAGAAATGAGGTGATGCAGCCATTTCTCTGTCTGGATCTGAACTAGTCTGAGGGTACCCCCAAATCACCTGTCCCTTCACCAATATGACACCACCTTCTTTGTCTTCATCAGGTTCTCAAGGACCAAGAATTGTACAATGTAACATTTAGTTAACCTGAGCATATATTTCTAAATTTCCATCCCAGAAGCATAGAACTTTCTAAGACTTGGGTTTTTAAGTCTAGTATTTTCTATACTAGCAATTTTTGCATAAAACCTGAGTTTTAAATGTGAAACAATGGCATTACTAGTTTGTAGAGTAACTGCAAGGACCTTCTGAATGAATCAATGCAAAAGTGAGTCTACAGGAAAAATAACCCTCTGTGTTCAAAGCTGTTGTATGCTGAAGTAGACTCCTATCAATAAAACAGAAATCAGTTTTATTTCTTCTTTTTCACAATCTAATCCACAATGCAGTGAGAGGGATGAAAATATAATCATTTTAGGCTGCTATTGCTCCTTCAGCAATGAACCCTAGAAAGAATAGGCAGTAGAACACTTTATAAAAATATGAAAATAAAAGATCCCTAAGAGTGAGAACAGGTAGAGTGAAAAAAACATGGCATGTGCATGAGAAGAAGAAAATGGACAGAAATCTGGCATCCCCAAAGGCCACTGGTACAAAGAATCTTGAAAATCTTTTAAGTGACTGGACCTTTCACACCGTCTGTGGATGAAGGTATATAACTAAACAAAAGGTTTTGTTATTAGGGCTTCTACCTGCCTATAGTCTGTGACTAACACATCTAATTTAGGAGAGCCTGCATTTGGTACATTCTCTAAAGCACTTCTATATTCAAAAGCGCACAGGAGCATCCCCCTCCACTCAAGAGGATCAAAGGGATAGTCAAACTCCAGTCCACACAAAATTGCCACTAAGCAGTTGATTTCCTTCCATCTTCAGACAGGTATGATAAACACCAGTTTCAGGCAACTTACTGCAAAATGAGGAGAAATTTTCATCACTAATTCTCTGTTCACACCAGGACAGACAGAAGTCAGCTTGCATTCTGGGATCAGAAAGTCTCATGTACTCTTCTTCATCAAATGCACACTCATTGCCTACTAAAAGAAGAAAGATATCCATGAAAAATAGCTGTCAAGGTTGTTACATGGAATTGTCATTGCTATGCAATGAAAACTTCCTAAATTTACAAATGTGAACAAATGAGCGAATGTCCCTCAGAGAATGCTGTTCATCTCATGCATAAGGATGCTCTCAGTAGCAGGTGGTAGGTGGAACATTAGTGGGCCTAGGAAGAATGGTACAGGAATGGCACCCATTCAGCATGATTTAGAATTCTTTGATGTTGGCAATGTGTAGCAGGACCCCCACGGAGGTACGACCCGGATGGACGACAAGACACCGATATGGTTAAAGTCGAACTTATTTCTGAAAGTTCCATTATTTTATCTGCTTTGCTGATGATCACGCATCTCACTTAACTGCATGATTGGTTACACTAGAATGCTCATGCACCTTAAGCTATTGCTAATTGGTTATCTCGCGCCAGGCTACTGCGAGTCCCTCCCTTGCTTACGGTCTCTCGTATTCGGGGGGCTTCTCTCTAACTTGTTTACACCTTGCCTTAGTTCCTTGTTCTTGCCCTTCAAGGACATCTCAAGGACTCTTCTGTAAACCTTAGTCAAGCTGTGTTTGCAACATTCAGAGCATTTTGGCCTTATGGTTGTTTCTGCAAGGCTTGAGTTGTTCACGGCGTTAAGATAAATGCCACGACCGTTTTTGCTCAAGAATTCTTCCACCAATGTTTATGACAACAACTACTTTTTAGTATGCTGTCCTCCTCTGTTGTCAGGGAATATTTCAATTTGCATTCCTGAGGGCCACAGCAAACAAAACTGCAGAAACAGAGCAAACCCAAACCATTTGGTTCTGTATTTGTATATAGGAAAGAACACAAAAACATCAGGGGGTTTATTGCCTGCTTGACTGAAAGAATATCTGCTCCTCCAGAAAATGGCTTATTCACTATATCCCCGGTATTCTTACGTTGCTTCACCTGATTACTTTGTTTTCTGAACAGCAAATGAAGAGGACAAAAGGTTGGGAAACCATTTATGTTTGCGCTGGTTTTGAAAAATTTGGTTTAGCAGAGTAGTCCTGGAGTTTGATGTTGTCATTAACTTTCCAAGCATCACAAGTAACTCCAAGTATGTTGGGGCTGGAGACAACCACAAGACTTGATGGCAAACTACTTATTTATGCTGCAGAGAAAGTCCAGAGCTGTGACAGAGGATGTCATGCCAGTGCATATTTTACAAAATATGTATACTGCATGTGTTTATACACAGAATGATATATCTTTATCAAGTCAATTTCTCAGTGTTTTTAGTACAACCATGAGTTGCCTCACTAGGAAAAGAAGTAAATATTCTAATCAGCCTCCAGCAGGAATAAAATAAAAAATTTTTATATGAAATTACAACATTCCAGTGTTGATTCAGCAGATGTATCATAGTAAAATAGTGTTGAGAGTCACCATAATTTTTGAAATGTATTCCCTCCAGAGAGCCAGCATGCAGTTAATGAGTGTTGTGTAATTTGGCCAACCAACCATGCAGCATGCAAGCACTGTCCTACAAATTGAGGGTGTAAGTATCCATGTATTACAAGCAAAAAGGTGATGCCAGTCTCTCAGGGACAAGGCACAACACTCAGCAACTGAAAACTTTGGCTTTGATGAATGTATGGCATTACCACGGTGGAAGCCCCAGTACACCAACTCTAAGCAAATGGGGGGACCACTGGAACTGCTTGGGAGTACAGCTCAAATGATACCACTACAGACTGGATAATAAAAGCTGCACACTTAACTGGTTTGCCTTACATATACGTGCAAAGTCCTGTTTTGCTTACTAGTGATCTCACTGCTGTTGTCTGAATTCCAAGATTGGCAGCTGGCCATCACACTGGTACCTGTGCAAAGCTGAGTGCAGATGATGGAGGAAGTGAGCTATCCTGGGTTACTTTCACAAGATAAGACATACTTGGGACTCTGCATGTGTGGATGGGAAGAAGGAAGGTACCCCAGGTTACCATGACAACAAGATAAGATGTGCTTGGGACTGTACATACTTGGATGAGGGAGATGAACTATCCTGGGTTACCATAGCAAAGTCTTGTCAAGCCCTACACCACACTTGTGTTTAGTTCTTTTCTTCCTTCAGAAGCCCATTAACTGTGTTCTGAGTAAAGGAGGTCAGCGCTGCTCCGTACAAGTGGCACAGACAGAGATAGAAGATACTTTCATAAGCTCCCAGCACAGGAGGCAAGCTATATGGCACACTGTCAAGTGTCTGGCTTAGAAATTAGAGCAGGGGTTTTGCCTTCCTGAAGAGAGACACTACGATGACCACAATGGACATTCTGTGCTGTAAAAGCTGCTGCCACCTTCTCTTGGACAGGTTTTGTGTCTTTACAGAGGGAGGGATACGTTCACTTCTAATCAGACTGAAAACAAACCCTGCAAACCATGGCACAAGGCTGACAATTTTCAGAAGTTAATAAAGAGAATACCATGTTTGATCATATTCAAAGTTTCATCTTTTTTAGTCACACTGCTTGTCTGCCTTTCTTTCTAATGGATCCCAGCTTTACAATAACCAAGAAAAACATTTTTGAGCTTTTGACATTATGAAAAAAAGGCAATAGTCAGTTTTGCCATATGAGGTCTGACTTCTGATGCAGCAAGGATGTAGGTAGGCACTGTTTCCTCTCATGAGGAATATACTTTGCTTTTCTCAATATCTTTTAAATTTAGAAAGTGGAAAAAAGATAGTACACCCCACTGTACAACAAGTAAGCAAAACCTATAAGCTGCATATTTTTGCAGAGCCAAACAACAAGAAGGAAAACAACTGAAGTTTGAGGGATGAAGGATACATAGGTATTATGCAGAATAAAGAATGGATATTCTATAGGGCCAGAATATGCTGATGAGTTTATTAAATCGTTTGGCACTACTTAGAACAGACTCATCCCATTTAGTTATTACTGAACAGCCTTTTCTGTCCTGTCACACAGAAAAAAATCTGCTATGCCCATGGGACAAACAAGCCTTATACACTACACCTAGTTACCTAACAGCACGATACCCACAAAGCTTGCATGAAAGTAATCATACAAAAAAATGAGCACTCTCTGTACTAATCCAAATCACCTTTTCTATTTTTTTGCCTTGTTTAGGCTTTTAGGTAGAGATAATAATAGATTTCTCAATTTAGGATTTGCATCCTCCTTTTTTGGTTCCACTGGTGTTTTTGAACCAGGAATGGTATCACAAATTACTCTTTATTATCAGCCACCTTAAAAGCAAAAAGAAGATAAGAAAGGGAAAGATGACTATCAGAAGCAAAGCATTTTGAAAAATAAACACAAAATGTACAAGAAATATTTGTTACACAGGGAACATAGAGCATAATTTTAATTTGCCATAACAGAATAATAACCAATTTCAGCAAATTGCCTGCAGTTTTAGAACATACATGAATGCCCCATAATCAGTGACCTCAACAATAGCACTCATCTGCCACCCAGTGCCCATTTGCCTTTTTCCCATTTTACAAGAACACACAATATGAAGCCTGAAGAAGACTACCTGCCAAGATGAACTCTGCATTATTATTTGGGATCGAGTTGAATGTGACCAGCCAACTAGACTGCTGTCAGAAATAAAAAAATTAGGGTGAAGAAACTAAAGCATCATGACTGATTCTAACAAAGGACTTTAATCAGAAAATAACTTTTTCTACTCAATATACAGGAAATGATGGAGTAGAAGGAAATAGCAGTGGAGGAGGTCCTTAAATTTATGAAGGAGAGAAAGCTGGGGGGCACGACATAAAGCTAACACATATTAATATCCTTTACAATCTCAAATTAATTAGCTTATGGAAAAATATTTACTTGCCTATTACCTGAAGACACAAGCTGAGTTAATCCAAACTTTATTACATTATCTGGGAGATGAAAAATAAACTATAGAAGTGTGTCTGAATAACTAGAACAGATTTCTATTATGGAACACTAATCAAAAGTTACCCTTACAGAAAGGGATGGAGGAAGAACTGCAAAGGAATCAGAAGAGTGGACAAATGATAGACAAGAAAGGAGACAGATGCAGAGCTACTTTCTACTTTGGTTCCTTGAGTATTTGTTCTAATATTATTAATATTAGAATAGAAACAGACATGCAAGAAAAAGCAGCACAATCAATCTCTCTGACTGGCACCTGATGGATTTACAATCCATCAGGTCAGTGGGACAGTCAGTGGCTTCTGCTTGACCTTCAGTTGATTTTACAGGAATGGCTTCCTCCAGAAGGACAAAACCCTGAAACCCAGCTAAGACAAATAAATTCCAAGCAAATTAAATCTAAGAGATTAAAATATTCTTTAAAAAACATGTGCTTCTGTAGATATGACTGAAGGAGTCCGGCCAAAACTTACTAGCAAAGACAAAACAGAATGTAGACATGCCATTGTTATAAATAATTTTTTTTCTCCCCCACCCCCCTACAAACAATAGATTTTGGCTTTTAAAAGACTGCCTAATCATTAAATGTGACATGACTTGTCACAGACTTCAAAATACAGAATTGCTGAAAGAAAAATAAAAAGCACAGGGTCAAGTTAGCCTAGTGTGCCACACTATGTGTCAGAACACAGCCTATCCTAAGAATGGAAAAATCATGTAATTGACTTGAGGGGAGCTTGTTTAGAAAGGCTGTTATCCAAATGGCTCAAATTAGAGCAACATAAAAAGGGACCAACATGTACCAGGCCATGTACTTTGGAAAGACAGTCAGAGAAACATACTCACTACGTGAATACATGGACCTACTTTTTCAATTTAATTATTCAACTATTCAAGTGTTTTAAAAATCATACTTACTTCCTGCATTTTGCTCTCTGCAACAGGATCTATGGCACTTTCAAACACCTTTGGGATAACAGTAAGAAGTAAATAGATTCACTACAACATGGAGTAATTAAACAAATTAGAATTCACAGGAACAATTTAATATCTATTCAAAATAATTCCCATATTTTTTGTCAAGCTGCTACCAAGCAAAATCAAATTTAACTAATATTATATATGACTGTGTACTTTAAGATGTGATCTACATTTTTTAAGTTATGCCATATTTTAGAAAAAACAAAGCGGAAATTTCATATTCATTCATATCTGCATCATTCATTTCAGAACAGCCTCTACTTCGTAGAAAAAAAAATCAGGTTTACAGTACTGTGAGAGCAGTTATTTGAACTGTAAACCAGCAGAACCACAAGTACAATTAGGAAATTTATGTTTGAAAAACACTTGAATTCTTGGCCAATCCTATAGGACATATCCCAAAAAAAAAAAAGATTAAAAGCCCTAACTGCAAACACCTTAAAGGACTGTAATTTTCCACAGAGACTATGGGCAAATGAGAAAATGCAAGGAAGTTTTCCTTTATGTTTCTGTGTATTAAGAAAAGCTTGTCTGAATATCTTATAAATACAGAATCAGTTAAGATAATCACCTATGAAATGCCTTTTAAGAAACAAATTCAAATGCATTTGTCTGCCTTTAGCTCTTGCCTATTTTCCTACAATGAATTATATCTTATTCAAATACTCTTTGCACACCTTGGAGTGAAATTCTCACCCCTTTGAAGTAAATGGGAACTTTACCACAGATTTTATTTGGGCATTAATGCCAGACATTCTACCTATTTAAAGAAGATGCTTTCAGCTACATTCCATTTGTTTCATTAAGATATGTTGCTCTTTTTTTTTTTTTTTTAACATATTAACATCCTTCTTCAAATGATAGCAGTGTTTTCAGACAATATTTTGGCAATAGGCTTTTTTAAGAGGGTTTATCTAAGTCATGTTTTGTCTAAGAAAATGTACTGCTTCATGTTCATCAACACCTACTAATGAAGGTCACAGGCACAATAACAACTGAATGTGAGGTAAGACAAAAGATGAGCTTATCTAACAACATCTACTTCATGTTAATTACTTTCATGCTCCTCTAATGGTTAAGTAAATACACGAGAAACTACACTTCTGCATACGCGGATTATATTTCCCACTTCTGGTCATAACATGGCTATGGGGTTTTATTGCATAGAGAATGAAGAGTCATATATTCAGTGTTGTGTTCTCCTTGAGGCAGGGAAAAGGGAATAAGAATGGTACTTTGTAGCTTCCATGTGCAGTTTTCCACTTGTGTCAATGATAACCACAGGGGAAAGGAAAAGCAATCATACTACTCAAAGAAAGGCCTCTTGCGAGACAGATGTTAACAATTTTAGAGAAACACACAGATAGTGGGAGTAATTTGAAAAACAATTGAGAAGACTTTGGAGCAAACAGATAAGAAATATACCTTTCCTCCAAACTTCTTGCATCCTGTTTTGCAATGGCCTCAGCATAGACTTGCTTGTCAGTAGACACAGCCATTCTGTCTTACACCATTTTTTAGAAACAATCTTCAAACACAAAATAACATACATTAACATACAGTAAAGTACAGGAAACACTCCAAAGACTCCTGTTCTCATCAGTTCCAGGTGTTAGAGTGACATGTAAAATGGCAGCAAAACCACTTGTCTGTCATTTATTTGGACCTTCATTTACATCGAATGTCTTTTATAAAGACAAAAATCTTAACAAGACAATAGCCATATTATAATGGAGGTGTCATATTGATCCCAGATCAATCATATCCGAATCAAAATAAATTCAATTAGCCTCATATAAACTGTTGGTATTACTGAGATTAGGTAAGAACCATCCATGCAGGAGATGACCTCTCATTACCACTTCTGACAAAACTCCAGATCATAAAATCTTAAAGAAATGTCAAGTTCTGTTTGAGGAATGGGCCTAATAATGCATCTTATTATGCTGAGATACATGTGAAACAATAATAATTTATCACTTGTAAAGAAAAACTAGATTACACATGAATTATGTCTTGTACAAGACTTGAGACATCAGCCTCTAGCCCAAGACATCCAACAAACTAGTCACCTTTTCAAATCACCTTATGAGACCAGAGGGAGAAAACAGGAGGAAGAACAGGCAGTTATTCTGCCTTTTTGTGTTGATCCAAGATGCACAGACTGAGAAAAATGTTGATTTCTCAGCCAGAAACACACCAGGAAAAGTCACCTTAGGAAAGAAAAGGATACATTCACATCAGACTCCTTGGTCCAGGCCTAGGCATGTGCATCAGTCCAAGTCTACAGCACCTTATCTCAGAAGGGACTCAGTGGCCCTTGGCTTTATTACTGATAGCCTCAAAAGGGTGCCAGATTAAGATCTATCATTGTGAGTTCTCTCATTTTGTATTTTTGGCTTTTATCATCCTGTGTAACAGTGACTGATTTCATAGACTTTAGCATTACACAGAAACATTTGATTACTACAAGAGAATGACTGCGTGAAAACCATAATTTTTTTCTTCTATCTGATGGGGAGAAGTGTTGTGAGCAACATACTACTAAGTTTGCACCACAGCAGTAATCCCTTCGTTAAATAAACACGCAGCAGCAAGCCCCCTACCTTCCCATTAACCTCAAAGCTCTTCGCATATTTTTACTTTCGCAGACTTCACACTTGCGACCCCCAAAGAACCGATCAGCGCTTCCTGTTTGGAGGAAGAGCTAAATAATCAATCAATGGGGGAAAAGTTAGGGCTACAACGAGAGTACATTGTAATCATTATGGGGGTATTATCACAAAGGTATGGCCTCATTTTACGCTAACTTCCATTCCCAGATGGGAGCCAGGCTATTGAAGCACCCCCGACAGCACCCCGGGAGCTCTCATGACTGAAGGTTCCTACACACATGTAGACACACACACGTGTAGCTTGCCAGGGCCGTGCGGCAGCCAGCGGGAAGGTGGCCGACATTCCAGCGGCACGGCAGGGAAAAGCACAGGACACGGACAGGGACAGGGACAGGGACAGGGACATGGACAGGGACAGGGACAGGGCAGCGGCCGGGTCAGGGACAGCGGCGCCAGGGCCCGGGCAGGCGCCAGCACGGACCGGGACACGGCCAGGGACAGCGGCGGGAGCAGGGACGGCGCAGAGAGCGGGGCAGGGCCGGAGGCGGAGCAGGGCCGGAGGCGGAGCCGCGGCTGTGCCCGCCCCCAGCCAGCCCGCTGCCTTCAGCGCCGTCCCCGAGGCGCGCCCGGCACTTGCTCCTCCCGACGCGCCGAGGGCGGGCGCTCCCGGCCGCGCTCCGATCGGCGGAAGTGTCGCTGCCCCAGTTCCGGCGAACGGGTCGCGCCGCCGGGACGGCACCGGGCATGGCGCTGTGGCCGCCACGCTCCCGGGACGGCGGCGCCCCGGAGGAGGAGGACGAGGAGCGGGCGCAGGCTGCCGCCTCCCGCCAGCGCTTGCCGGAGGTGCAGGTACGCCCGCGGCCCCGGCCCCGCTGCCCCGGCCCCTCGCAGCGCCTCTCGTCCCCGGGGTGGGTCGGTGCCGGGCGGCGCGGCCCGCGGAGGGAGCGGCGGCGGGACGGGGTCCCGTGCCGGGGCGTGCGGGAGCGCCCGCCGGGCTGTGAGGGCCGGCGGGGACAGGTGGGGTCCGGCGCCGCCCGGCCGGGTAACAGCTCCGCCGCGGGCAGGCGATGCGGGAGGAGCTGGGCTGGAGTTATCCGACGGCCCCGTGCCTGAGGGGCAGATAGGTAGGCGGTGTGTTTCTCTGTTGGCCGGGGCAAGGCGGCGGTTTATAAACGCTTTGTAAGGAATTCTGTATGTTCTCGCAAGAAGCTGCCATTACGTTACTTTTCTAAACAGTGGGGTTTTCTTCTTGTTACTGCAGAAGCAAAAATGCTGTAATTCCCAAACAAAGTTGGGACAATTAGTTTGATTTGCCTGCATTAAAGTTTCCTTCAGGTAATCTTTCACAAATTGTCCTTCGTGTGCCCCTGCCAGAGGTTATCAGCACTGCAGATTTCATAACGTGGCAGTGGAAGGCTGAGAAACTAATGCATATGGATGCTTTTTTCTTCACTCTTGATGGGAAAGGCATGTCATATGCTATAGAGAATAATTTCTTGAATTACTGAATGTATATTCCAAGCACACACCTGGAAGCAATGTAAACAGGGTTGCTTAAGATGTCCCTTTCTTCTCCCAGCTATGAGGGGTGGCATCCTCAACAGATTTGACCAAAAGGAGCATGTGTTTGTGCTGGGCCTTGGCCACTTTATAACTTAAATTCCACTTCTAGTCTCAGTTCAAGGGAAGATATTGGCTCTCTGTTTGGGTACTAATATGAAATGCAGGCAGCAGGAGTTACTTTACTGTTTCGATCTGACATCACAAAACCCATACTTTCTTATGAGAAGTGCATATTCAGAGTGTTTTTACACTTGGCTGCTGCTAATGTTCCAGCCCTAAGATAGCCAGAGGTTTCAGGTTGTGTCAAAAGTATTTTTACAGTCTGGAGACTATTACTGATAGCAGCACATGATCCATGATTTTGCAAATACACACAACAAAGTTAAGGTGGCTTGAACTGGAAATCTCTTTCTAAAAGACATAGCTGTACACTGCCATGCTTCATCACTCCTGCTCTTACAATGCTGCATATCTAAGGTGCCTTCCAGCTGCATTATTATTATCTTCGGGATTTAAGTCTGTCTGCTTCTATAGAAACTGTAAACCAACAATTTTCTCTCCATAAATAGCATGTCTGATTTTCCTCACAGACATACAGCCAAGGGATTGAATTAGCCTGCCAAAAAGAAAGAGAGTTTGTGAAACACTCTGTAGAATGCACATGGAACCTAGCAGAAGCCCAGCAAAAATTTGGTAGTTTAGCACTGCATAATTCAGAATCCTGTGATCAGGAATCTGCTCAAGCAAGGACAGAAGCTGCTGAGTTGAGATGGAGAGAGGAAGAGTGGAGAAGAAAAGAAGAAGCACTAAACCAGAGGGAACGACAGAATCTATGGAACACAGATCCTGTTAGTAAAGAAGTTTTTAATAAGGTATGACCTACATCAATGTGCATAGAAACAAGTGCTAGCCTCTTTCGTTCATTCCAGCTGTTACTAGTGTGTCTTCTGTGTCTTGTATTGCACCAAAACACAGTATGTCCCTCACTTCTGTGCCTGGGAAGATCATGGAACAGACACTCCTAGAGGCTGTGCTAAGGCACATGCAGGACAGGGAGATGGTTCAGGACAGCCAGCACAGCTGCACCAGGGGCAAGTCCTGCCTGACCAATTCAGTAGCCTTCTGTGATGGGTGACTGCATTAGCGGATAAGGGAAAGGACTACAGGTGACATTTATCGGGACTCCTGTAAAGCCTTTGATGTGGTCTCCTACAACATCCATCTCTCTTAAATTGGAGAAAGATGGATTTGATGAGTGGACTGTTGGGTGGATAAGAAAGTGGTTGGTTGGTGGCATGCAAAGGGTAATGATCAATTGCTCAGAGTCCCAATGGACAGCAGGGACAAGTGGTGTCCCTCAGGACTCTGTATTGGGACAGGTGTTATTTAATATCTTCATTAGAATTATGCAGAGGAATCAAGTGCACTCTCAGCAGATTTGCAGATGACACCAAGCTGAGTGGTGCAGTTATCAGAACAGAAGGGGGATGTGGACAAGCTCAAGTGAGTCTATGGTAGTCTCATGAGGTTTAATAAGATCAAGTGCTGGTGCTGTATCTGGATCAGGGCAACCCCTGGTACCAACACAGGCTGGAGATGAACAGGTTGAGAACAGTCCTACTGAGAAGGACTTGGGGGTGCTGGTGGATGAGAGGCTGGACATGACCCAGCCATGAGCACTCCCAGCCCAGAAAGCCAAACGTGTCCTGGGCTGCATCCAAAGCAGTGTGGGCAGCAGGGCCAGGGAGGGGATTCTGCCCCTCTGCTCTGCTGAGATCCACCCGCAAAGTGCTGCACCTAGTTCTGGTGTCCCCAGTACGAGAAAGACTCCTGTTGCAGTAGCTCCAGTGGAGGGCCATAGAGATGATCAGAGTGCTGGAGCACCTTTGCTGTGAGGAAAGGCTGGGAGAGCTGAGGTTCAGCGTGAAGAAGAGAAGGCTGTTACCTTAATGTGGCCTTTCATTGCTTAAAGAGGCCTTTAAGAAAGATGGAAAGAAACGTTTTTTATCACAGCCTGTAGTGATAGGACAAGGGGGAATAGCTTTAAACTGAAATATGGTATGTTTAGATTGGATAGAAGGAAGACTTTTTTTTCATTATTAGGGTGTCAAGACACTGGAACAGGTTCTGGGCTGTGAGTGCACAAGGAAGTTGTGGATGCCTCATCCATAGAAGCAACAGAGGTCAGATTGGGTTGGTCTTGGAGCAGCTTAATCCAATGGAAGATATTCTTACCTGTGGCAGGGAGGGTTGAAACTCCATGATCTTTAAATGTCCCATCCAACCCAGAACATGAAACTGTTAATTTGCCTCTGTCAGCTGTAATACAAATTATTCAGGATGAACTTTTTTTTAATAGTAGAATCTCATATTTTATTTCAGAATTTAATTTCAACAGCTATTGGTGCCTTTTTCTGAGCCCTAAAATCATGAGCCAGGCACAGTTAGGTGATAAATGCAGTTACCTTTTTATGAAGGGTCCCTTCAGGTGCACAACAGGCTGAAATGTGCCGAAGGTGTACGTGACACAGAGCAAGTGCAGTTTTATAAGTTTAGCAAATTAGCATAATCAACAACAATCCCCACTTAGAACACAGATATTGAAGTAATTCCCCCTCTTGGTTCAGCCCTCTTCTGAATCCCCCTTCCTTGCTAGTTTTTTATGGGAAGTTGGCTCAGCCTTGGTTCTCAGAAGAACCAAGATTAGGATTGGGCCTTTGGGAATGTGTTTTGTCTTTCTTTCTAACAGAGTAGGTAAAATGCTAGCTACAAATCTATGTAGTTATGCAATAATAGGCTACAGAGCTACAAATATATATGAAGAATATATAAAACCAAAAATCAGTTTGGTATCACTATCACAGCTCCTAATTTCATTGATTTAGCTGATCCAGGCTGCAATGTATATGATTCTCATGACTAATAGATCAGTAAGTTCCTATCTGAAAACAGAAGTTTTTGAGAGACTGTAATGAGACTTTGAAATTCTTTTACTAGGTAATTCACTTTCTAAAAGAAAACCTTCTTCAATATGATATGACTCTAAAATTAGAACATAGCCCTTTAAATAGTAACATATTAAAATACTCCTTTATATCACTAAACAGTATGTGTGGAGTTTGTGATAGTACAATCTTTCTCTTCCTTAGAGTTTTATTAATCAAAAAAGAAGAGAAATTGAAGAGGAAGCTGTGTCTGAACCACTTATGCAAAAACATGAACAAAAGATTAGACACTTTGGTGAGTCTGTTTATCCATCCTTTTGCAGTTCCTACAGAATTTGTGTTGGTTTGCTCCTTCTTGTACAGAATGAATGCTAATAAATGAAAGACCTAGATAACAGACTGTTCAGTTTTATTTTATCAGGACAAAGGGATATTCCACACCAGTGGGAAAAAGCGGGAGCATTCCTGTAAATCTAAGTCTTGGATATAAAAGTGCATGGATTTTGTAGATCTCTCCTTTTATTAAAGGAGATTAAATGTATTACTGAATGTTTTTCTGTCACCTGTTAACCTATAAGGGTAATGGCTGATTAAACTGACATGTTTGTAAACACCTACACTGAGAGTATGTGTGCTCAGAATTGTGTGTTTATACTTAATTATCCACTAGGTGTCACTTCAGCTCTGTCATAATTGTTAAACCCAATTAAGTACAAAGCTGAGCTTGTACAGTAATCTGAAATTTTGATGGCTCTCTGGAGTGCTTGCCCTTCAGGCTGGTTTCAGACTATAGGATAGGATAGCCATATTTGGAATTCCAGAACAGTCAAGAACAGGACTGAATTGGCAAAATTTAGTTGTTCTTACAAACTTATTTCTACTAAGCGATTTGGCTTTTGAGGGTCTTAAAGCTGTTTTAAAGAAAGGGCTTTGAGGCCTGTTAGCCTTGCAAGTAACAAGCTGAGGCACAACACTGCCAGAGTATGCAAATAGCAGTAATAGGCACAGGTTATCTCAAGTACCCTAACTGCTCAGTGTAATGATATTGGAATCCAAAGACATCTCCCCTGCTGTGTATTTCAGCAGGTAAAAAAGAAGAGGCTACCTTGTTGGCTTCCTAGCTGAGAGTTGGGCAAAATTACTATTTGTCTAAATTCCAATTAAACTGTTGCAGAAGCAGCCTTACTAAGATCGGTAAATTTCGTACCTCCTGAATTCAAAGCCATGTTATTATTTTAATTTGAAATATATAAGTCCACTGTAAAAAGCTACAGTACATTAATGCTTTCTGAAGTCACTTGTTCCATGCTAGCTGCTGCCAAGGGCAGTGTGGACTTGGCTAGCCGTATTGCGCAAGTCCTGTTTCTGGATGCTGCTCTGACTTCAAAGCAATCAAGAATTTACATGGAGTAACTTGAAAAGTTACAAGAAATATAAGCTGTTGCTTTCTCTTTAGGCATTTGTTTGCTTGAATTAAGATTAGCTTAGGTCATTAGTGTTCAATTATCTTTAGCCCAGTTATAATTACATGCTGATAGATGGGTGAAGCTGTACGTCTGGTACCTGTTGCCAGTAATGACTGTGAGTGATACTTGAAGGACAATTTTAAGAAGTGCTCTGAGTATTGAGTTCTGATTTTTAAACTCAGCTTGTTACATGAAGGTAGTATCATGATACCACAACTCAAAGAACTCAAAGTGCTAATTAACTTTCCAATACTGATGTGGCTTTGTTTTTTGAGATCAAGTGGTTTGTATAATTAATTTGAATTCTTCTAAAAATCTAGCAAATTGTGTGTTAGAAGCACTTTAATTTTTGACAGATTACTGCTTCTGTTCCATGCATTTTTATTTGCAAACATTTAGAGGATTTGTGTTTGTCAGAATCACTTAATATAAATCTCTATCCATAAACTTTTTAAACTATTTGATGTTGTAATTAACAGATACCTACACCACTTTGTTAGTGTATGAGAACTGATTAAAAATAACTTATCAACGATGCTAGAGATGCATGACTGTTATAGTCTATTTTTAGAATCTTGAAGTCTAATTATGCCTTTCGGTAATGCTCTTTCAGCATTGGTTACAAGTATAAATAAAACCCCCAAATTTAGCTGCACGCTGTCATTCTGAATTTAGTGAACTGCCAAGTTGTTATGTATATGAGGTATCAATACAAGTAACTTCCTTGCTGCATTAAATCATTTATCCATTTAGAATATCTTAACTGTATTTGTCTTATTAGGCATGCTGAGCAGATGGGATGATAGTCAAAGGTTTTTGTCTGATCACCCATACCTTGTATGTGAAGAAACATCTAGGTATCTCATGTTGTGGTGTTTTCATCTAGAAGCTGAACAGGTATGAAGATGTTTAAATTCTTTGAAAGCATACATTTTCCCACTTGCACCGTAAGAAAGATGACCAACTTCATTAGCTGTTGAACCGTTCTTCCAAACCTCTCTACATTATTGATAATGCATTGTCACATATGTCTAATTACAGCTAATTATGAGTCCTCTTGCTTCTGTATGCATCAGTTCTCATCTGTTTGGGAAGTGGAGCAAAAGAAAATTTTGCTGAATTTTAGAAATATAATCACAGGACACTTCTTTAAATCAGAACTTCAACCTTTTTTTTCTTTTTCCTTTTTTTTTTTAATTTTCTCACAGAAAAGAGCTCTGATGGAGCAAGTAGCACACCAAGCAGTCGTAATGCAGTTTATTATAGAAATTGCAAGAAGCTGCAATGTGGATCCAAGAGGATGTTTTCGTCTCTTTTTCCAAAAAGCCAAAGTAAGTCAACTTGGGTAATTATGTGAGAAACTCTTGATGCAGTACAAGAGACCAGTGTTTTAGAGATGGTTGCTTCCTAACCATATGAGGCTAAATAATTTATTGACTGATGGAGGCTCATGGGAAGGTGTTTTGTTAGCAGTTATTTTCCAGATGGAATAGTTTGTTGTAATTCCAGTTCTGAAAATGAAAGCTTAGTGGATTTTGCTTGTTGCAGGTGGAAAGCAAGATGCAGCAGGGGGACAACAGGTGTGTTAGACAAGTAATAACTAAATAACAACAGCAAATACAGACTGGCCTTAAACTGGGGTCTGACTGTTGTCTAATTACATGTGTGTTTTCAAAGTGTAGTTATGTATTGTCACAACTTTTCATCTGCCCTCTACAGTGAGGTCCAAAATAGCGTCCCTTTCTCATGACTGAAATAGGGCAATCCAGAGCTGTGCCAGGAGAAGGGTGGGAAAACTGAAACTATGGTTTATTGCAGAGTGTGTTCAGTTGTTCAAGATTCTAATGAATCTTAATATTGCCTAAGGGAGTGTAGTTAAAATGTGAGTCAGTTTGTGCTTCACTTGTGACCAAAGGGCTTCAACAAGCACCTGTTGTAAGGACACCTTCTCAGATTGAATAAATGAAAGGCTAAAATTAAATTTTTACATGTCCTTAGATAAATTAAGTTACTTCTACATACAAATGCTACAGATTGGCTTAAAAAGAAATCTACCTGAAATGTAATTTTAAACTGACTAACATTATTCCTGAGTTGTTCACAGTTGTTATTCTCCAAAAGGTATAACATGCATTACTGCATGGCTTTTTTTAGCACTGTATATGCTTACAACTCAGAAGTAAATCTGGCTGAAGAACAAATATTTCATTTTTCTTTTTGCAGACAGGAGAAGGCTACTTTGAGGCCTTTAAAAATGAACTTGAGGCATTCAAGACGAGAGTGAGAATCTGGTCACAATCACATGGCTTTCAAACTATGTTGCTCCATGATCTCAATGTCAATCCTGGTTGTGTGGGAGAGTGGACATCTTTTTTACAGGTAGGTTTATTATTTCGAGAAATTGATTTAACTAAAGCAGATTAGGTCCTGTCTAGAGAAGCTGTACCTTTCTGAGATATAAAGGATTATTTCTAGACTTGCTAGGGCTTGGGATATATCATGCAGTATTATTAATACACAAGGCATATATGGGCTTTCTTTTTACTTGCTGGAATTCACGCAATATCATCAGCAAAAGCGTATGTTTGTTCAGTGCCTTTACATTTTCATGCCTAAAACAAACACTGCATGATAAAACTGATCAGGTGCCTAGAATTGTATTCCCAGTTGCCACCACAAGTGTAAAATCATGGATCAGTCAAGTAAGCCACAGGATCATAAAATGGTTTGAGTTGGAGGGACCTTACAGATTGTCTAGTTCCAAACAGCAGGCTGCCATGGGCAGGAACACCTTCCACTGGGCCAGGTTGCTCAGAGCCCTATCCATCCTAGCCTTGAACACTACCAGGGTCCCCACAACCTCTCTGGACAAGGGAAGTCAAGCCTAAGGAAAGTCTCCTTTTGTCATAAAAGGAAACTGAGCATACTTAAGTCTTTTTTACAGTTCCAGTTATGTCCACATTCTAGAATGAAGAAGTAACTTAAAAGATTGTAAAAAATTCCGTATTAGGAAAGGAATCACAATTGAAAGTATTTACTTGAAATAATTTAAATACCTCTCAGAGGTAAGATCAAACAGCTGAATTTTACGTAAATGTTCAGTTAGGTGCTAGAAATACTAAGACAAAATACAAGCTATGATAGCAAATTTTAAAAATTCTTCACACAGTGAGATAATAGTAGTTGATTTTTTTAGAGCTTATTTCCTTCCTATTGCAAATTTGTCTTGTCATAAGATGGACAACACAGTCTTCTCTGTCCTTCCTTATATGCAATTACAGAGTATTAAGCTGTCTGTTTTTCATCTGTTGCAGAACACAGGAAATCTACAAGGTTCCATAAACACAGATGACTGCAGTTTCAACTCTGTGATACAAAGAGATGAAGAAGAATCCAAAATGATGGACACATTATAGTACTTTTAAGACTGAGGCCAAGTACTCTTTTTTTCCCCCCTTTTTTTTTTCCCCAAAGAAACAAACATGGCTATTTTCTTGACACTTATTTTTCTGGGTACTGCACTTTATTTTTTGTGTCAGATTTTTGTTGGTTTTATTTGGTTTTGAGGGGAGGGAGGGACTTTGAAGGGTGGGTAATTAAGAAAAAAACTTGTAATATTGTTTGAAATGTGCTGCTAGGTTTTTAGTTGTCCTTGAAGAGCAGGGTTCTTACATTGCCGAATGTGAAACTGGATGTGTTTTCTGCTACTAACCTTGCCTTTCATGACTTTAGAAATTAAACATCTGCACAAATACAATGTTTACAAGAAGCAACAGATTCTTGGTAGAATCTGCTATTGTCTTACTACAGATGTGGGTATGTTTTACTCTGAATATTGGAGATTGCAACTGTATTCATGCTACCTTGCTGACAATATAAGCTCTCAAATTTGGTTATCACTAATAGCAATAAATCTGTATCTGGTATCAGTATTTCTGATCTGAATGGATTAGATTAAAACACTGGCTTTCTACCTCTACTAAGGGGATTTAAATGTTATATTGTACTTTCATTAAACATAACTTGGTTTAATCCTAAATCATAAGCAACACTTGTCTACAAATGAGTGCTGGGTTGTATGATTTCTGAGAGTCTGACTCTCTTCTTGCTCATAAGGCTAACTTCAGATTCTGTTTTTTAAATCAGATCTCATTATGGCAGAAGCATTTGATGAAGGGAATGTGAGGTGCAAGGGTTAGGCTAAGACTTCAGTTTAAACAAAAAGCTTTGTTACAGATCATGTAGGGGATGGTCCTCAAGCTGTTCCAGGGGAGGGTCAGATTGGACATCAGGAAGCATTTCTTCACTGAAAGGATTGTCAGTCATTGGAATGGACTGCTCATGGAGGTGGTGGAGTCATCATCCCTGGAAGTATTCAAGAAATTACTGGACATGGCACCCAGTGCTGTGGTCTGTTTAACAGGATGGTGATTGGTCAGAGTTTGAACTCGATTTTAGAAGTCTTTTCCAACCTTAATGATTCTATGATCCTCTGAAACAGAATCCAGTAATTTTCAGCTTTGCCTGCAGCCAAGATAAGGAACAGTCTTAAGTCTGCAGAATATACCAGAGTGCTAGAACAAATGCAATAGCAGATCCACTGATACAAGTAGCTTCTCATGTGACTTGTGTTCTCTAGCCTTCTTTGAAGACAGACAGGGTAAAAGGACAAGGAGCAGTTCTGTCCCACGTGTGAATTGGTGATAAAAACCACAAATTTCTACTGAACCTCGTTGAGTTTGACAGATACTCCAAAAAGGATAAGTAAACACTGCTTCCTCCTTAATAATTAGTTAATTATTAAGGGAAACTTAAGGGAAAACCAGTAACTTCAAGTTGTTTTTTAACTGATTGTTATATGTAAGAGTAGTAAGGGCAGTGTAGCACAGTGACTTGCAATTGTTACCCTTAACAGTAGAGCCATTATCTAGCAACCTGTTATACAGTAAAAGTATTTTTTAAGTTTCCAAGGGGATAGAATTGGATGGTGTGGGAATAAGTGTCAAATAATGAGGAGATTCTCTCCCCTTGGTCCTTCTGGCTCACTGAAACTTCTGTAGGCTTGCAAAAAAAAATCTTAACTGTTTTTTATTGAAATCAAAATGCAAAACTATAACTAAGCAGCAAATTAGGGTTTCTCACTGTGATATGTAGACATTTCTCAAGAGGACAGTACAAGTGGTCAACCTTCTTGGCATCTTTCTTTAAATACAAGGAAAACTGATTGCAGTGAGAGCTGCTGCTCATATTGTTCAGTTAGAGTAATGGGAAGACTTTACAAATTCTACAGGGACCATCTCTTTTTTAGACTCAAATGTGTCTCAATATTGATAATATAAAACTGGAGGTGCAGATGCAGTCCAAGGTATGTCAACACCAGCTCTATAGCCATTTACAGTCACTGCTAAAGGAGATTGGAACCTGCATTACAAGGACACAGCTACTTGAGACATTACCTAGACAGAGTTGTTTTTTCCTAAGGTTTTGCTGACTCTTCAAACTCTCAATCTGGTGAGCATTAAAAAAGGGCTGGGAGGGGTCACAGAAAAATAGCAATGTCTGCTTTACCTGGGCTGTCAGAAAGTGTGGACTGTAGAGGTTTGTGATTCCAGTTATCTAGTGAATAAACACAAGAGCTGTCAGAGACAAGAATCTCATGAAAACCAGTCCAATTGTTACAATAAAAATTGCTACAGTAATATGCCAAAGTTAATATTTTGACCACTGGAAATCATGGCACTGGCATCAATGAGCATATGTTGTTTTCAAAATTAGTAGGAAAGACACATTCAGTCATCAAGATCATCTAGCTACAGGTTTACCAGATTACACCTTATCTGTTCAGTATCTGCTTTTACTCATAAAATCCTACAGGGTTACACAAAGACAGAGGCTTTACTGAATATGTCACACATCATTGAAACTCCATTTCCCATGCCTGCAAGATAGCTGCTTCAAGGGCAGAAATATAAACCTAGTACTTGCTTGTATGGTTTGCCCTGGTACTAAGTGTAGTAAGCTGAGCAAAGTCAGCTAATGTCTGTGCAAGTAAACCTATAAGAAGGTAACTCTTCTGTAAGATCAGTTTATGTATGTGCCAGTTCTGGTCTGAAATGGGTTTTTGCAGACTGGTGGTCATGGTTCTTCACAGCTCCTGGCTAGCCCCAGCTAGGCACATGTTCAAGAAATGTGCTTTCATGTCCTTATCATCACTTCATTCAATGCGTGAGTAAACCAGTCTATGTGCTTTCTAATTAAGCTGTACTCTGAAATGTGTTTCCTTTGCCAGTCAATAGATGCAAACATATTTTCCAAATAAGAGATGCAAGAGTAGCTGCTATTGTTGAAGACAGTTACTGTATTTTTAAAATTAGGTATATTTAATATAAAAAATACAGCATTAAAGTGATAACCACAGGCAACAAAATTTTATCATAATGTAAGTTAAGGACATCATTAGACTTTAATCACTGATGAGTCTGGTAGTCTACTCATACAAATCCTTGATTGCTGAATCTCATTAATTGGAGTGAGCTATGACATGAACAGAAGTTTGACCTATTTTCACCTGGGAATGGCAGCATCTTTCTGGCTCACATCTGGCAACTTGGTTTGAAGGAAAGCATGGATATGTGGCCAGATCTTATTGGTTTCTGTTCCAGAAAAGGATTTCAATAACCCTTTTTTCCTAAGGAAGAAAAAGAAGAAAGCATTACAGAAGTCCAATTGTTTAATTGTTCCAAAATCACCTCACTTGAAGATTGCCCTGGCAGGAGCATGCAAATATTATGTGATGTAATACCAAAAACAGCTGTAGCATTGGAAATGGCAGGCTGGACATTCATTACTCTGTTCCGCAAACAATTAGCTATTGGCCACATCAGTTCATAAACGTGATGGCTGCCTGCAGAACATTTAATCACAAAGTAAAGTAGGAATGTAGTCACCGAGCACGTGATGTGCATCAGTCATCCAGACAACCGTGACTAACCCGAGTACTGTAAAGTTGCATCTCACTGATCAAAGAATGTGCATCAGGAAATGCAAGATAACCAGGCGCAAGTAAGTTACATGAAGAGAAACATTGTGTATAATTTTGACATTTAGAACTAGTAATTTGTAATCACTCCATGATGCAAATGACAATTCTGAAGTAGCTACTTATTCCCAAGGAGTCTTGCTAGCTGGGCCCATCACAGTCCTCTTCTTATAACAACCACTTTTAAATCCTCATTAACAGCTTCTCTATTTGTGTATCACTTCTTGGCCCCTTGCACTTGTTAGAAGGGTTTCTACTTAATACATCCAGAAAACAAAATACTGTTAATTCTTCCAAAAAAGGGGGAATTTTCTCTGTTACCTTACCCACAAGACCTGTGTTGCTCGGAACAGTACTGTTATGTATTGAATAATGCACAGTGCTCTTTATAAAGGTAAATATGGCTCACTGCAGTGATAGGCTATTTTACCACACAGGTTCCTGAAGGTCTCATACAACACTGGAAAACCACACTCATTCTACTGGGTTGATTTTTTTACCAAGTTCATGAAAGCTACACAGCTACCCACACCACACTCACTGTTGTGGTATAAAATTCTGTAACTGCAGAGATCTGTTCCTTGCCATGCTAATGTGAAATAAGCTTTTAGAATGTGGAAGAATAGATTTTACTACTTACCGATAATACTCTAGAACAGGTTTTGTTTGTGCGTCGTAAGCCTGCAGCCGCTTGCTGACAGTCTCTGGCTTGTCATCATCGCGCTGAACAAGTGGCTCGCCAGTAATGTCATCAATGCCCTGGTTAAAAGCAAACACAAGAGTACATTCCTTATTTCTGTTTAAGCATGTTTTGTGTGATTTTGTATTTAAAATATTATCAATTTCCAGTTAATCAGGGTGTAGATTTCGGCTTACAAAGAGAACGGCTATTGCCTGTGTTCTTATCTGGAATATAAGATGTTGACTTTCCAGTAAAACAGTCTGTCAGTTAAAAATACTTTCTCAGTATTGCCAATGTCATAGTAACTTGACTGATTTGTCCTCTGGAGCATTTGTAGAATATTGGGAATATGTAGACAAAGTCTTCATGTACAAGAGAAAACAATATTGTTGGTAATACATTCCTGTATAACAGGAAATAAGAGACCAATTGGACCTTCGTTTGACAATACTAAAACAGGCAAAGGAGTTAATTATCAGTTGCAAAATGGAAGAGTTATCATTTAGCAACATCTGTACAAAGAAATGGCGTAAGAATCAGCTGAAGCTTTCCCTAGAGAGGTAGGGGCCTAATGTGTGAACTTTTGTTCCTGCTAAGTAAGTAAACATTTTGCAGGTCTATTAGATAATAGAGACAAGTGTATTTCACCTGTTCTGCTCTATTGCATGTTTTCACTTAAATATTGCAGTCCACTGTGTTGTGATAAGCCTGCTAATTCGCAAAAGGTAAAGCAGTTCCTCATAGCAAAGCTCTGGCAGCTGAAGCCTACTCTTTGGTAAGTCTAATAATTCTCCGTTCCAGCTTGCCTGTGCTCTTCTGCAATTGAAAATAACCACGATTTTAAACACCTCGTTTTAAACAAAACAAAGGCAATATTTTCAGTTGCTAACTTCCTTTGCTTACCTGGTATTTCAAACTGGCCTCTTTTCCTGCAACACTGAAATCCAAAAACTACAGGGCCTGCTGTGCTTCTGATGTAACTTAATAGAGCTTCCAGGTGAAATGGGATGCCACAAAAGCTAAGTTATTTAGAGTTAAGGATGAAATACAGTTTAAACTGAGTTGCACTAAAGCAAATCCTTGTTCTTAAAAAACTTCTAAGGTAACAATGTACAATCTTCAGGTTCCTCTTTAGGGTATGCAAAGCGGTTGAAAAGCTTCCCTGACTTGAAAGTTTCTACATCCAGTTTTGCAGTACAGCAGCTCTTCCCTTGAAAATACCCATCCTGGTTAAATAGACACACAGGGAATGCATTAAGTGGATTCCTCTGACTGATGATTCAGTGTGCTTCCTGTATATACAGCATGCCTCCTCTGGAGGAAGGAAAAGAAAACTACATTTTGGACTGTACAGACCGCAAACAGGCTAAGACCATGCCCAGATCCTGTGCCAGTGCACAAGGCAGACAGTATTCCAGATCAGTGAACAACTTTAACAAGAGTTTACAAAATACCATGGTGTTCTGCTCTGCAGGGGACAGATATGTGGTCCACCAGCTCAAGGTTCTACCAGGTCACTAACACGCTCTCATACCAGGAGGTTATTACTGGAACGATTCTGTGCTCCCAAGAAATGAAATGAGCCTTTTTCTTCTGAGCTGCTGTGTTTTGAAACAATATATGCAAACAATATTTTACTGCAGCTAGCAAACACAATGCAGCCATTTAGTGCCAACACCAATGTGTATTGCTTACCTGCACTTTGGGAGGACTGAATTCAAGATTGTAGACTCTGCCACTGGCAGGGTGGATCCAACGTGCTGTGAGCCGACACTTTATGGTCTCAAATGGCACGTCTAGGTCAATCACAGTGTCTATGTGACATTCTTTATCCAGGGCTTCTGCCTGAGCAACTGTTCTAGGGAAACCTTTTTAAAGGAAACAACTCCATAAAATTCCAAAAGCAAAGTTGTAACAAAAATTACCTGGATTGTGTCATTACAGAAAGTAATTGCCAGACAGAAAAAAAACCCAAAAAGCATTATCATACTCTATAAAGATTCAAGAGACATCAGATTTTCCAGTATGCTTTAGTGAGTCATGGCATTTTAACTTGTTAATGCCTCCCCGCTTTCATTTCTTCATTTCAATTTATCATTTTCCAAAAACTGTAACAAATAAATGCAAAAAGGTCCCATATTCATATGTACCACATAGCACTACTCTACATAGAAGCACTGTATACAGATTTGGAACAATAAAAGCTCCAGTGAAAAGTTTCACTCAAAAGTCAGAACAACCTGGAAACATTTGTGGCATCTCTTACTTCCCTAGTTGTGTGAGTCTGACTTAAGGTGGTGACCATTACAAACCTGTTTTATTCAATTGCAGCAATATACTTACCAGCTGCCAAATATATTTACCAGAGGCAGTCCAGGATTTGGAAGGGTTCTAGAAGTTCTAGTGTATCAAACTGTCCTCAGGTATGATGACTATGAGAACACTCAGGCTGATCAGGAACCTGTCTCTTCACTTTAAATACACTATATTTTGCCCCATGAACTCTACGACTCCCTACTCTATGTCTTCAACTCTTGGACAAATCTAGTGGAACTTCGGAGGGGTGCAGTTGGAACAAAGAACAAAAAGCCATGGTGTCCACAAAGAATTTAAAATTAAAAATGGAGTGCAAGATCTTCAGTGGTCAAAGCTACTGCAGAACATGCTACTGCATCCTATATTCACTGGAACAATGTCTCTCTTCAAAAACTCTAGCATAGTCTCGTGTTCTTCAGTAGCTTGTCATTTGCATCTCACTTTACAAGTAAACTTCTCCATAAAGGGAAGTACCAATAGGTACAAACTTATTAAACTCTTGCATAACATTGATCTGTCCATTGCACGAGTAAGGAAAAACATTACAAAAAGACAGAGTTGATTAACTCAGACCAAGTGCTTGCTTGTGTATTAATTCTCTTGCACCTGGTTTGCATCACAGTCATGATCTGCCCTCATCCTATTTCTCACACATTCACATTATCTCAGAGAAGTTTAGAACCTTCTAAATGTTAAGAGCAGAGGGAGAGCCAGGTCTTCAACTGCAGTTCTTTTTTACTATTGGCAAGCTAGTCAGCCACCATGCATCTAAGTTATGCAGCTGGAAAATGAGTTTGCTTTGGGACTGAGTAATGAGAAAATTCCTCAACAAATTGAAGTGCCTTTACAAAAGCATTTCATTGAAATTGAACCAGCATTTTCTACATACATTTATTTTCTCAATACAGAGAAAGATCTACAAGATGTGATGAATTGTGAAGATTCCAGGAACACAGAGAAAAGTGCCCTAAATTATACAGCACATAAATCTAAATGGATTATACCCACAGACACCTACAACTCAGACTGCTACATCTGCTGTGACTCTAGAAGCCACCAACCTACTGTGAGGCAGTAAATGGGATTTGGCTAAGTGAGCACACAAGCATTTCAGCAGCTCTGGTTTGAGCGAGCTGACCCTGTCTATTTGTCCTGCACTGCAGTTATCAAACTAAAGATTTCAGGTTAACGTATTTCAACAGAACAGTGTTGTTCCTGCAGAGCCCTTTATGCCAAAGCTATCCCTAGTGTAATTCGCTAAGTCTCATTACAAATGCTGATGCAGACAAAATTTCTGCTCCAAAAGTTTAAAGGCAAGACCATGTTAACATGCAGCAGAAATTGATTTATTCTCTTATGGTCTCAACACCATCCTCTTGCTGAGAGCTGCTGGTGGGCACAGCTATACTGCTACACACCCAGATCCACAAGACTGGAACTGTGTGTACACAGGATCTGGAACAAAAAAAAAAACCTCAGTATCTGCCATTCTTTGCTTTATTGATTAGGTTTCATTGTGCTCTTCACTGTGGGAATGAAGCCTTTGTCTCAGGAAGGAACCCAAATGTGACTAAAGCCACCAGAACAGATCACTGTACATAGGAGCAATAAAGCAGAGAGAGGGACGGAGACCACTGTGGATTTTTCCCTCCCTCTAAATAAAAAGCCACACCAACAACTTTTTAGTTTTACCTATTGAGAAGGGTTGTGCCTTGAGCCTGAAAAAACACGCATCCAGCCTAAACACTATTTTTGTGCTGTGCATCCAACTGCACTCCCATGGGCTGGAATAACAAGAGCCATCCAGTTCATGACGAGAGCAGCAAATGCATTTTTTCTCTAGTGTGAATGCTGAAGCAATGAGCTTACACAGCAGAACTGCGAAACAGTTCACTCTGGGGAACAGAATCAAACAGCAAATGAAGGAGATTTTAGAGTAATTGAGCAGTGGTTTTTATTACACTCCACACTGCTGCAGTACTTTTCCATACTTACCTTGTTACTGCATCACAAGCCTACCTTCCTATTTAAATAATTCCAAAGCCCCATCCTTCAAAAGTTTTCTATTCCCCAGGGACTTTAATAAGAAAAGGCTTTAAAGAAAGAAACTTCTCAATGCATATTTTCTTACCATAAGAATTACCATAAAAATTGCCAGTTTTGAAATTTTACTGGAGTGCTGAACTACCCTTTTCAATATGAATTAAATAGCCCTGTAATGTTTTGAAGGCAGGATGCACCCAAAGCATTTTTCAGCTGAAGAAACTGGGGCAGACTATCTGCTGAAAGTTTCACAACACGCTGGTAACAAACAACTGAAGCAGTCCCAAGTTCTCCAGAGCAGATTTTCTCTCTGTATATAGTGATAGCCAATATGCTAACTTACCATCCAATAGCCAGTTGTACTGGTCTAGACCTTTTAACTCATTCAGCATTAGTTGTGTCATGATGTGATCTGGAATAAGCTGCCCTTGATCAATGTAGGACTTGGCAAGGATTCCCACTTCTGCAAAAGTATGAGAAATTGCATTACACTATCTCTGACCTCCAGCAAGTGAAAAAAAGCCCACAAGCTTGCAAAAAAATTGTTTTGATCCAGATGACGCAGAAAAGTTGTAAACAAGACAGGCAGCATGCTTGCCAAAATTAAATACTGGATGATCTGACCGTGCAAACATGTATCATATTAATATGATCCATTTGTAGTTTCACAGATGGCAACAGGGCAAAACACACCTCTATTCTCACATCTTTACTAGTATAACTTTACTAGTATGTATTTGAAATACTAAGTTCCAAAGACTCAAATGAGGAGAGGCCATTGGGCTACAGTCTTCAAAATATGAAATATAAAGGATACAAGTTTATTAAGATATCAGTCCTCAGACTTCCTTAAAAGAAAGTTATTTTCTTAGTTTAGTGGCTAGCTAGTTACTTACGCTTCGACTTCATTACAAAGATAAATGTCTTTGGCATTTAAGAGAGCAGTCTGCAGCAGGGCACCCTTGCCAGATATGTATTTTTATGATTACTAGAGTTACAAGAGGATGTTTATAGATATTGTACACTATTTATGTGACACTAGTATTTTCCCATGGAACTGACTAACCTTTAATACCACTCATTTATCCCACTCGGTCACTGAAATTCCATCCACACATTGTAGTTCCAGATATCACACCATGTTCCTATATGGCAGGCAGAAGCATGCTGTAGTTCACCCAAATCATGGATATAGCCAGGAAGAAATTCAGTTGCCAGGGTTGTGTCCTAGGCATAAAGTTTCCCTATTTTTCATTTATAAAACAATTACCCAATTATGTTGAGTCACCCAGAATAGCAGCAAGACTGGTTTTATTGTGGAACTGCAGAAGCCTTTACTTGCAACCACTTCAGATCTAGTTACAGAAAACTAAACAGAAGAGAAAACGGGATGGACTGACATACCGACACAAGATACGACCACTTTCAGCAGAAAGCTATGAAAAATGCCAGTCCCATCACTCAGTGCATGGAATGTGCAACAGGACAGAGACCCTGCTTCAGATGAGGCAACTGAAAAGCAGTAGATGCCCTCCAGTAATGCAAATAGTAGCTTTGGTGATAAGAAGGGGAAGAAAAAACATTAAAGGGACAATTTCCCCTTACTGCCTGTTCACATCTGTGGTCAGGCTTTGAAAAGTAGAAAGCCTATTTAGAAACAGGCACTATGCACCTTGGCCAGACTTCAGTAGTGCTCACCACGTGCAAAAGGGTCAGATTGTGGTGCCTGAATCCTCCAGCACATCACAAACTGGAAAGAAGGTGTCAGTCTGCCTAGGTACAAAGTGTCTCTTCCCTACCTTCCTTCTTTATACCTCTTTTATTATTCTAGTGTGCTTTGAACCATGTGCCCTGCAAAAGTAGGTCGGGAGGAGGAATAAATCACGTCTAGATGGTTTAATGTGTACTTGATGCTTGGATCTGCTCCTGATTTGTATTGCAGCATTGCTCTAGCCACAATGATCTAAAAATACACACAAGGCAAGGTTCACAGAGAACGGTTCTAACATACTTTGGAAAGACTCATGGGTTTTTGGGTCAGAGAGATCTAGAGTATGGCAAGATATTATTAGGTCAACAGAAATGGAAAAATGCTGCCTTTTGCCCCTCTCTACATAAGTAATGTAATTTAGAAAGTAACTATTAAAAAAGAAAAAATAGGCATGACTGCACCCAAATAGTTATATATTAGGACAAAAAGCTGGTACACTAGCTCGTAGGTTTTTTTCCATGCCCGCTGTTGGTAGTGAGATTTCAGGAGGTTTGTAGGTTTTATTTCATTCTGGGCTTTCTCAGGTTGGGTCTGAAACCACTACAGGCATGGCAATCTTTGGAATCGAAAGCAACACAAGTTTCTTTCCTTTCTATGCGACAACAGGTACCCATGTTCCATGGTTTTACAAAAGCCTGACATGTTCAAACGACGTTACAGCAAAGAAGCTCCAGCCATAATCAGACAATAATATCCTTAGCACTAGAGAGGTGGTCACAGATTCTTCACTCTCCAAAGCAGCAGAATGTAACAGTAACTGCAGATTCATAAGGACACTCATCTTCAGTGCAACTAGGGACTGACTTTCAATGCAATTGCAAGAGAGCTGCATCTGGGTTTACTTGAATGGGAAACTCTGTAGCAGATTCCGATAAGTTCTGCTCCAGCTAATTTAGAGCAAACTTCATCTCTCAAACTGGCCACTGACTTCTTTTCTCATACTCTGGGTTTTAATGCGTCTGCTACACTTCATTTCTCACCTTTGCTCTCCTTCACAGTCTTTAATTGGTCCAGCCCACCTAGAATTCTTTGCTTAATCACTTCTCTTTCCATCACTTTAGCCTCCTTCTTCAATTCAAGCAATATGATATTTCCACTCACCATTTCCTCTTCTCACACACTCTTCACCTTGATTCTGGTATTTTATGGTCTTGCATAAAACCTAAAGTATTTAGTAAACAGTGTAAAATCCAAAGCACTTGGTAAAATAACAGATTTCCTTAATTTTCTGGAATGGTTACCAACTAGGCCTTACAGTGAAGTTCATAACAGAATAGTTTTGTGACTCTGTGTAAATAAATACTTATGATTGTGCAACCCAACAGAAATCGCATGAATATGATCAGATATGTCTGTGCAAGCATGCTCCTAGCAAATTCTTAACTTATGGATGTTAACTATAGTAAAAGCAGTCACTGTACCAAAGTCATTATCCTTACTGAGCAAGCAGAATTTGTGTGAAGACATGTGGAAATCACATCACAACTGATTTCACAATACAGATAGCTTTTCACCTTCAAACCTGTTTATGAGTATTCCAAAACTAAGGCTGTCAGTTACTTAAGCATAACACTACAGTGATACTTACAAGCGAATGTAGTACTCTACAGCTTGAAGTTGCTGGAAATAATAACACTCTCACTTCCTCACGTGCAGCCTGAGATGCTTCTTACAAAGCTTTTCACCCCACCATAAATAAAAGCAGGTGTGGAAGTCAGCAGGGGACCTTTCATCATTGCAAAAATCTACCAGAGAGAACAACTGTGGCATCTCAACAGAGGCCAGAGGTCAAGCAAGGACTATACAGCAAGAATCATTCATATCTTTACCTAGTACAAACACCACCATATGTAAACAAAGATCATTCTGAAACCTAAGCATGACATGAACTCCTAAGACAATAATAATTTTAAAAGCTATGCAGTTTGAAAAGTATGCCCTTTGCTTTTTTGGAAAGCACCCTTACGTTACACCTGCCCGTTCAGGACTAGGCCTAATTTTGAAACAGCTGCTAATAATTCCAGGTGCCTCTACTTCTAGCCATCAAACAGACATCCAAAAAAGTCTGATTGCCCAGAACTCTTCCTTTTGCCTTGCCTGTTAAAAAATGTGAATATTTTTCCCTTTTAAGATGCTTCCAAAGTAGAAAAAATCAGAAACTGTAAGAGCTATTAAAAACACCTACAAAAGCCACTGAGTGTCTACAAAAAGCACCAAGACGCGGAAACAATGAGGTGTAACAAAACAAGGAAAACGAGATAAGCCCAGATAACCCCTTTCCCCTTCAAGAAGAAGATGCCAAGTGACAGCTTGTGGAGGACCACGGCTGCAGATATGAGGCCGCTTCGGTGGCCTCTGGCCTCCAGAAGAGCTGTGTGAAGTCACCCAACCTCTGCCCGTGTGCGGGGGGAGCACACAGAGGTGGGGCTGGGGAGCAGCAAACCCCCTTAAAGAAGCGCCTTCCCCCCCCGAAGGGGCAGGGAGCGGAGGAGCGGCGCTGGGCGCAGCAGCGTGTGTCCCTTCCCCGGAGCGTGTGTCCCTTCCCCGGAGCGTGTGTCCCTTCCCCGGAGCGGGCCGTGTCACACGGGAGCCCCGCGGGGCTGCGTGGGGACGGCTCTGGCGGGGCGGGGGCGGCAAGACGGACCGTCCCCGCCGCGCACACAGCCCAGCCCCGTCCCCAGTCCCACCTGTCTTCTTCTGCATGTTGTCCCGCAGCAGGTCGCCGCTGGAGAGGTGCTTCACGCCGAAGTGCTTGATGATCCGAGCGGAGACCGTGCCCTTGCCGGAGCCCGGCGGCCCCATGATGACGGCGCGCAGCAGCGGCCGCACCACCATGCTGCTGCTGCCGCTGCTGCTGCTCCTGCTGCTGCTGCCGCTGCTGCTGCTGCTGCTGCTGCTCCTGCTGCTGCTGCCGCTCCTGCTGCTGCTGCCGCCGCCGCGGCTCCGGCCCTCGGCCGCCGGGAGCGCCGCCTTCCCGGGAGCGCCGCCTCGCCGCGCCCGCAGCCCGGCCCGCTCCTGCCTCCCCGGGGGAAGCCGCGGCAGCTCCTCCGGCTGTCAATCAGGGGCAGGAAGGAAAGATCCTTTACGTAAATGCACGGGGGAGGGAGGGATGAACGAATAATGATAATAGAAAGGTAGCTAAAGCAAATTGCTTTTCAGAACGTCGCGTCAGACCGCATTTAGGCATCACGGTGCGAACTGGCCCTGACCAGCTTCCCCGCATCCCTCTGCCCAGGCGGCCCCCTTTTGGCTCCTCCGCCCTGCCTGTTCCCACTCTTAGTCGTAGAATCATAGAATCATTCCGTTTGAAAAAGACCTTGAGGGTCACCGAGCCCAGTAATTAACCCACCTTTGTCTGTCCACCCCTAAACCATATTCCAAATTGACACACCTCCACACTTTTAAAATATCCCCAGGAATGGTGACTCCACCGCTTCCCTGAACTACCGTAAGGATTTCCCAAAGTGAGCTGGGACACGGCTCCTTACCTGGCTGTCACCTGATGAGTGCTGGGCTGCTGACATGTCCCATTGCTGTCACTGCCCTGCCCAGGTGCCCTGAGGCTGTGGCTGACTTTGCTGTGCTCAGCTCCCACGCACAGCAGTCCTGCTCTTGCTAGTCTCTCACAAATAAGCTCTCCCTGTCTGGAAGCAGGCAGCTGCACTTTTAATAAGCCGTGAGTTTTGTTTAAGACACTTGAATGTGAGCAGCTGCAGGTCGTCCTTGTTCTGAGCAGTGTTCTTCCAAACACCCAGAGGTGTGTCTTGCCCGCCGATATGATTCAGTGATACCCAGCTAGAGCAGGACACTGTGTTTTTGCCAAAAGAGAAGATTTTTCGCTGTCAAGTTCAAGGCAGTAGATGTGAGCCTTCCTGCTAAAGGTTCTGGAGATGCTGATGGATCTCAACCATTGTGTACCAGAAGGGCTACAGTGAAAAAGTGATCTCACAGAAAGCAGAGTTAGAGACAAAACATTAATGAAATTCAGCTTCCTGCTTTAAAACCTTCTTTCATTTCAATACTTTTATACTGAAACAAGTAAAGCAACAAGAAAATATTCAAATGGCTATTTGGTACTTAAGAACAGGAAGAAAATTATAATATAGCCCCAAATCTCCCCAGTGAACAAAATTCATTACCTTAACAATTAAGTAGGAAGGCACTGGCTTAGCACATAGGGCTTGCTATAAGCATAAATCTCATTACATTCAGCAATGTGAACCTTCATAATTGAACCTAGTAATACCTATATTGCAGTGTAGTAAGACAGAAAGAGTGAAACATTCAGGGCTTTAGCAGTGTTCCCAGGGCAACATCTCAGTCTGCCAAAGCACCACAGTCTTAAACAGAACTTGGCAGCAAAAGCCATTTAAATGCTAGAAGCCGCACTGTTTGTATTAAGCATCAGACTCCAGAGACTTTTGAACAGCAGAAGTCCACAAATTGTGTTGATAACTCTTCCTAAAGCAAATATATGGGAAAATGGAAGGTATCATATGAAATAAATATCTAACAAATAACTAGACTTGTCAGAGAGATAATTAACTCTAATCTCCAATGCCGCCATGTATAAAAAGCAGCAGTCATTTATCTGCCTGTTATACAGGAAGCCTGAAGTTCAGCCTCTCCACAGGCACTATTGAGCAGCTCAGAAAAATTTCACACAGGAATGGTAAGATTATCCCATTGTTAGACTGTTAAAAAACCTCTCTGAACTTCATAACAGATTCACAAGAAAGGGGTGACAGTGGATAGAAACACACTTCTCGTACGCACACATATTCTTACTAACCTATGGCAGAACAGAAGTGGGTACTTAGATTATAAAAAATAGGTAGAAATAGAAGAAATTATCATTCCCCTCTCCTTCACTATCTTTGCTGAAGTCCAAACCTTGTCCTAGCAGTTTTGTGCAATAGTTGTGACCTACTCAGAAGTGTAAAAATAAATAATGGGAGAAATGGGTCTATGGCTGACTAGTTCATATGCAAAGATTTACACAGCTTTCTGTATTTAAAGACATGCATGTTTTTTGGTTTTTGGGTTTTTTTTTAGCAGCCCTCATTTTGATGTTTGGAAAATGACATTTTATTGTCTTTATATAGACTTAATTATTCGTCTCTTAACACAATAACCGATGTTTATATAGCACAACTTGTGCTGTATTTTTTATTAACCTTTTTCACACATGTAGCCTACAGTTACAAATTAAAAACTTACCTCTTGCTCAGTGAGCATTGAAGTAGCCCTCATGATGACTGAACAGTAATCAAAATCTTGTTTCAAACAAATCCAAATATTCTTACCAATAGATAATTTTTCAGATTTCTCAGCATTTTTTCAAACATTAGAAATTTTTAAAGAGGCTTTTTAAGACTTAAATTGTCAAAATAGTTTCTGCCAGGTCTGCTTCTTGGAGACCTAAATCCTTCCTTCTTGATACAGAATTCCTTCAGTACCATTGGGTAACTACTTCCCAAGTGTTACATTTTATATAAAAATGAAATGGTTACTTACATGAGGAAGAAGTTATAGTATACTGACTTTGACAGGACTTCTGACATAGTCTCCCACATAATTTTTGTACCTCATCTGGGTGGATGGGTGGGCAATTAGATGGGTGAAAAACTGGCTGGAATTGAAGTGTAGCGCTTAGCATTTTGTACCCAGCCAAGAGCTGTTGACGGTGCGTTTTGTCAGTCTGTCCTGGGGCCTTGCTGCTGTGTCCAATGTGTGTGAATGACCCCAGAAGCAGAGAGAGTGCACCCTCGTCAGTTTTGTGAGTAATACCAAACCATGAGACCTGAGCAGATGGGCTTAGGGGCAGGAGATTAGTTCTGCAGGAACAGCAAGGGAAACAGGCCAAGCAGGACCCTGACAAAATTCAGCAAAGGCTGGTTCAAAGTCCTACACCCAGGACACGCTACTGCTTCCAACAGCGCAGGCTGGGAACTGACCATCAAGGCAGAAACTCTGCTGAAGAACACTGGGAGGAACTGGTGTACAGCCAGCTAAGCACCATCCAGCATGTGGCCACTGACATCCCGAGCTTTATTAACAGGAGTGTAGGCACCACCTCAGGGGAAACAGTTATCCCCTTGTATTAGGCACTTCTTAGGCTATATCTGTGTACCCTGGCCAGTATGGGGCCCTCCAGTACAGAACAGGCGTTGCTCAGCTGGGGCAGGTTTAGCAGGACCCATGGTTGTTCAGACTGCAGAGAAGTGTTGAGGAGTACCTCACAGCAGCCTTCTAACGCCCATGAGAAGGTTACTGAGAAGGCATGGAAAGGCTCCTTACTAAGGTGTGTGGCAGGACTCAAATCAGGCAGTGGAATCGGAGTATTAGTAGAGTCAGCCCTCTGGGGTCTTTAAGACCCGACTGGATAAAGCCCTGAGCAACCTAGTCTGACCTTGCTTTGGTCCGCAGATTGGACTGCAGATCTGGATTCCAACTTGGATTAGGCTATGATGTTGTATTTGTTAAACAAGATACCCCATTAATCAGGTTTAAAAAAAAAAAAAAGGCATGAAGTACTTATCCAATGAAGACTAACGCACACACACAACACAGCTGCAAATTCTTCCTCAAAAAATGTATATCATCAAGAATATTTGAGGAGCAAATTTTTCTCTTTTTAATTAGATATAGGTTGGAATATGTAGAATGAATTGTTGTTGAACTGTTTGCTTTACATTTAAAGCAGCAAATACGTAATTCTACAAACCATATATGAAGAATTGTGATTCTTTATTTATATTTAAATAGTGTTTTATTGCAAAGAGGGATTAAACAACCTAATTCCTTATTATTCCTCCCAGATGATGAGTATAGCAAATTAGCACTTATCCATAACATGGGTTCTTCCAAAACTGTAAGTTTCCTAGGAAACGTGTATTCTTCAGACAGAAATTTATTGCCTGTACAGCAAGCTTGCTACTCAAAACTTTATTTATGACAAAGATGAAACACATCTTATTTGTAAAGTGAAAACTCTATTTTTAGCATAACTGAAATCCTAACAGTCTAATTCAAGAATTATTAATTCAGATGTAATTATTACAGAAACAATATGTTAATGCTAAGTTACCATTATTGTTATTTATTATATAAATAATTAATTGCTCCACACACAATTCTTAGTTTCTACCATTCTCCTGGTGTTGTGTTCACCCTTGTCCCCTCCTTCCCTAGGCACTGAGGTCGTGGTCTCACTCAGGTGAGGTGGGTGGTGTTACAGTGAGTGGTCAGCACCTGGAGTCCCTCACCAGGAACAATGCCATGCTTTTGTCAACAGCTTCTTCTTCATCCCTCTAGGGTTCACTTGCAGTTATTTTTTTGTGCTTGCTAACACAATTTTACACCTTGCTTTTTCTTCACTAGTCTGTAGCTCTACATTACATCTGAGTTTACTGTATACAGTACCTTCCACATATAACAGATAGTTTCTTTGTCTTTTTTGCTAAACCAGTTCTGTCCAGCCCCAGATCTGCATTCAAGAAAATTAACAATTGATAAAAGAAAAATAAATTAGCCATAGAAAACCTGTCAAAACTGCTCTCACATTTTTAAAGGAAGCAAAGCAAAGCTGCAAGCAGATCAAAGAATATTCAGACAGTGCAAGTCTGACACGCTTCTGTACTGATGCCTTGGAAACTCAGTACAAGGCTCATTTCCTGTTACAAGCAATGGCAATACTTTACTACAGTCACAAGTTGATAATAATAAAATAAAGTATTTTAATTATTTGAAAAATATTTCTGTTGTCACAGTGGTTCTTTTGAGATGTATTTGGAGTTTGTAATTTTAGCCCTACAACAAGCGCTCATCACAGATTTTTTCGACATCCCTCAAAATACACATAAATAGGAAAAGACATTAAGTTCAAGTAAAAGAGAAGTTACATAGCTGCGCTTCTGAGACTGTGTGAAAATTCTTGGGAGATATGTAAAGTAACAGAAATTCAGAAAACAGTGGTGTCTTTTTGGATACTTGGAGCCCTCACACATTAACAAAAGGCAGAGCGCTCTTGGAAATTTTTATAATGACCTTTTCTGTGTTATTTATCTCAAGTGATTAAAATATGAGGACACTGTCATGTTCTCCAACCATTGATTAAATGAAAATTAATATTTTCCCTGAGTATTAAGGGTAAACCAGTAACAGCCTTACATTTTGAGATTAAATTGTAACAACTGTCCAGATCATGACATGTATACATCTATGACCTGCCACTCAGTCTCTCTGTGCCACCTCTAGGCAGTTAATAAAAATATTTTTCCTGACACCAGAAATCCTTAAACTCCTAGGACAACAAGCTATCAGCACTCCCAGGGGAAAAAAAAAAATCCCTCCTCTATGTTAGGGTATTTTTATGACAGATAGAGCTGTCATTTACAGGGATACTTACATTATACCAGCAGGGTAGTGTTTTTCAGTCTATCTGCCAGTGATTTTTTACAGAATTATTTTATTTCAGTTACATGAGAAAATTCTGGCTGCCAGTGGAATAATTTTTGGGGAAGACAATTTTCCTGATTTTGTTTTCCCATGCCTTGACATAAAGCAGATACTTCAAATTGTTAACAGATGATAGCAAGTAATTGGAAGTCACAGAAGGAGGACAGGATGGACAGAACTAAAAATACATGTGTGGGAGAACAGGGGAGTACACAAAGGAAGAGAAATGAACCACAGCAGAGAGTTCATTTGAAGTAGATATATTTGACTAGACATATTCAATGCAAATTTAAGATGCAGAGTTCAGACTATGCAGTGAAAAACACAGATACAGTAGCAGCACCTGAAAGCCTTTTATACAGCTGTCTTCACCGAAGAAGACACTCTTGATATCAGTGGGAGCGTTAATCCTCTATCACATCCCATATCCACAGCCTCACAGCACACTGTTATCTAACTACTATCCTGCTATTATGTCTAAAATGCCAGTGAATGAAGGAAATTAAAGGAGACAAAATTGCTCCCTAAGAAAGGAAAGAGTAAGTGTCAGACAAAACATTCTCCATTAACCATGAAAGATTTAGCACTGTTTTCTTTGGAATTCCAACATACCCTCCTGTGGGAGCTGTAGGCATGTAGTAAGAACTACCTTGAGGTGAGAACTCCTTGTTTTTCTCAGTTCACAGGCACCGATTTTAGCTCAAAACAAGCAGGAATTTGAAAACAGTGATATCTGACTTCTCACAGGTGGTGTTACTGCAAGAGGCTGTTCTAACTATAGTGAGAACTACTTTTATACTAGAAATAGTATAAAAGAGGCCTTGGAAAATAACTAGTAGTTCCTTTCTTTTAACAGAAGCTGTTGTGGTGAGTTTTTTACACGTCATATCAGTCTCAACAACGACACCCTCCAAACTCTGAAACCCAAAGGAATGTTGCAGAGACTTGACTGAATTTAATTGTTAGTAAGAAGGAAAACAAACCAGTGACTTATCAAGAAAGTTTTAAGAATTTTTGTGCAGAGAAGTATGGACATAGGTTTATTAGCTCTGAGAAGATATGAATGTTCTTTACTTTCCTTACACTCACAGTTTTCTCTTAGTTCTGCTCAGTGCATTACAGAAAAGAATTTCAGCTGCCCAAAGGCCCAACTTCTTTTCTGGTATATTTCAGGGCTGCAACTGGCAACTAATTTCTTACACACAGAAAGCTACATTTCTTTGATTCCACAAAAACATGACAAAACTCTTTTTATCTAAAAAGACTGATCGGTTCATCTGCACATGAATCATGAATAGCTCTAGGTATTTTTGCCCATGTCTCAGAAATCTTGGGCATCACATATGTGAACTAATGCTGTTCACATTTTTTGATCCACATTTTCCACAAATTTCTCAACCTGCTTCCTTTAAGAAAATACTGTAGGCTTTGTTTCTGCCCAGATCTGGTCTTTTGATTAAGATGCATAATTTTTCTGGTTTGGATTTTTTGCCTTAGCACCTGAGTCTGGGAAATCCACAGCATCTGTACAGGCTGGATGGTAAATGGATTAAGTGGAGAAGAAATTTGGGATACTCGTATGTGAAAAGTTGGACTTGAGCATAAAGAGCAGTGTGTCCAGCTGGTCAAGGAACACAACTGCCCTCTTCTACTCCACGTTTGTGAGACCCCCACTTGGATTTCTGCATCCAGCTCTGGAGTCCTCAGTACAAGAAAGACAAGAGGACACAGTCTTAAGCTCTGCCAGGGGTGGTTTAGGTTGGACATTAAGAGGAATTCCTTCATGCAAAGGGTGATTGGGCACTGAAATTGGCTGCCCAGGGAGACGGTGGAGTCACCATCCCTGGAGGTGTTTAAGGAGAGACAGGATGTGGCACTCAGTGCCATGGGCTGGTTGACAAGGAGGTGTTCGGCCATAGGTTGGACTTGATCTCAAAGGTTTTTCCCAACCTAATCAGTTCTGTGATTCTGACTTTGTTATTCTGTGACATGGACCTGATTTAGCCAGTCTAGATGTGGGCCACAAAAATGATTGGTGGGCTGGAATAACTTCTTCTTGAGGAAAGGCTGAAAGAGGTGAGATTGGTCAGCCTGGAGAAAAGAGGGCCTTGGTGAGAGCTCATTGCAGCCTTTCAGTATTTAAGGGGACTTATCAGAGAGACAGAGGGAGAATTTTTACCAAGTAGAGGCAGGACAAAGGGCAAGACATTTAAACTTCAAAGAGGGTAGATTTAAATTGGACATAAGGGATTTTTCTACAATGAAGGTGGTGAGGCACTGGAATGAGCTGCCTACAGAAGTTGTGAGTGCCCAGTGGAGACCTGTAAGTGTTGAAGGCCAGATTGGACAGAGCTTTGAGCAACCTGGTCCAGTGGAAGGTGTCCTTGCCCACAGCAGGAGGGTTGACTAGATCATCTTTGGATGATCCCTTCCAAACCAAATCATTCTGTTATTCTGTCATACAAAGCTTGCTAGTTTATCAATGCAACAAAAATCCTTATGCGTGCTGATCAGCAAGCAGCATTAGGTCAGCAAGCAGCTAATAAAAGGTGCTTTAGTTACTCCAGTTTCTGAAAAGCATACCTATCATGGGTTTAAAAAAGGTTTTAGACTCTGGAAAACAATCTATTTTTTAAAAAAAATTGTTATAATTGTAAGGAAAATAGTCTGACTTTTGCTGTACCAAACTGGAAAGTGCTGTTGACTCCTTTGAGGGACAGGAGTCCTTGCAGAGAGAGGGATCTGAATACAGTGGAGCACTGGGCAATCACCAGTGACATGAAAAGGACAAGTTGAAATGCCAGATTCTGCACTGGGGATGGAGAAATGCCAGACACAAGGCTGCACTGGCAGAGAGGCAGCTCTGGGGTTGCAGAGGGCTCTGGGGACGATGGCCAGCAGCAGCTCTGTGGCAGCCAGCAGTGTGCCCTGGCAGCCAGGAGGGCAGCAAAACCCTGCCCTGGGTGCACCAAACTCGGCACCACCGCCATCCAAAGAGGTGACTGTCCCTCCACACGCAGGGTGAGGACAGGGCCTCCCCCCAGTGCTGGGTGCAGGTCTGGGCTGCACCATTCCACAGGGCTGTGAAGCTCCTCGAGTGTGTCTGGAGAAGGACAGGACAGCTCGTGGAAGGACTGACACCATGGCCTGTGAGGAGCTGCTGAGGGCTTTGGGCTCGTCTCCTTTGGTGAAAAGGAGGCTGAGGGGCACTCTGCGTGCTCTCGGCAGCTTCCTGAGGAGGGCAAGTGCAGGGGCGGGCGCTGATCTCCCTGGGATCCAGAGAGAGATGTGTGGGAATGGTTCAAAGCTGCGCCAGGGGAGGCTCAGGCTCGCCATTAGGAAGCATTTCTTTACAGAGAGGATGGTCAAACCAGATGATGCCCCGAGCCTGCCAGTGTGTAAGGGACACGTGAACAGTGCCTTTAATAACTTGCTTTACCTTTCGGTCAGCCCCGAAGTGCTCAGGCAGTTGGGCTAAATGATTCTTGTACATCCCTTCCGACTGGACTATTGGACTATTCTACTCCAAGAAACTTCTTTTCCTGTGCACGTAAATGTAGCCTAACAATTGACATTGTCACACCTCCACTGTAATCCACGTTTCTCCTAAAATACCGACTGAAAGCTTTAGTCAGTCTCCTCCTTAAGGACAGCAGGACACTGTCACTGTCATTAAGCAAACAGGCTGTCCCAAGGACCGCGAGCCGGACACATTCCTCCGCGCGGTTTTCCTTAAGGTAGTCACGGATAAATTACTGAACAGTACTGCCTAAGGAACGTGTTCCCAGAAACTGACTCATTTCGATATGGGGACAGTACCCTGGTGCAAGCACCACGTGCCGCTCCGGACCGTCCTGACCCGCCCGGGGGAGAGCGCGCACCGCACGGAGGAGCAGCGGGCAGGGCACGGGGCTTCGGTCAGACACTCCTCCCGACACTTCTACACTCCTTAAGTTTCAAGTGTAAACACGCAGGTTGGGAGAGCAGAGGAGAAGGCGGAGGCTGCCACCCCCGTCGCTGCAAACTCAGCCACGGCCCGGCTGCTGAGCGCTCCCCGCCGCGCCACCGTCCCGGCGGATGCGGAGCGCGGAGGCGGCGCGACCCCTCCCAGCGCCCGCCCGCCCCCTGCCCTTTGCCCCCGCCGCTGTCCCAGCGCTTCCTGTTCCCAACCACGTGGGCAGCGGGATGGCGGGCGGCGCGGCGGGCGAAGCGCACTGCCTCAGCTACTCGGGCTGCAACTTCCTGCGGCAGCGCCTGGTGCTGGCCACGCTCAGCGGGCGCCCGCTCAAGATCCGCAAGATCCGCGCCAAGGAGGAGGACCCCGGCCTCCGCGGTGAGCAGCGGCACCGGCGGCCGCGGGGCGGGAGGACGGGGGGCGGAGGGGCTCCGGCGCCGCTGTGCCCGGGATACGCTGCCGGGCAGGGGCAGCCCACAGTGGGAGCTGGGACAGCCCAGGCTCCATCTCGGCGGGTCCCAGCGGGGAGGAGGGACCCAGCTGCCTGCCCGTGTCTCCCCGGGAATGGGCTCTTCCCTGGGAGCTCCACGCACCCGTCTCGGGTGGAGCTGTCACACGTGGGGCGCGGGGCTCCGGGAGGAGGAGGAGGTGTGGGAGCGGCGCGGGGCGGTGAAGGAGGCCGGAGCAGGGGAGCTGTCGTACTCCCGCCGCTCTGTGCCGTCAGCCTCCCTCGCTGCCCGGCGGGGCGGGCGGAACGGGCAGTGCCATCCCCGTCCCGGTGCTTCGGCTCGGCTCCGCAGCTCTGCCTTCCGCGCGGTCACGCCTTGTCTCCGGAGCGGGCGGGCGCGGGCGGCCGGGGCTGGTGCTGCCCTGCCGAGCCGCCCCGGCGGCACGGGGCTGGTGCTGCCCTGCCGAGCCGCCCCGGCGGCACGGGGCTGGTGCTGCCCTGCCGAGCCGCCCCGGCGGCACGGGGCTGGTGCTGCCCTGCCGAGCCGCCCCGGCGGCACGGGGCTGGCGCTGGGGCAGCGGCGTTCGCTCCGCGCCGGGCGGGAGGCGGTGCGGGAGCGGCCAGGCGGGGCTCTGACCGGCTCGCTGCGGGTGTGAGCCTCCCTGACAGCCCCGGAGCTGCATCTCGTCCCCGTGACGGTGGCTTCGCAGGCGGGATGGTAGAAGTAACTCACTGGCACAAGGGCCGTCCTTTATGCCGCGTGCTCGAGCATCGTGTGCTCCGTGTGTTTGTGGGAGCTCGTGTTTATGCGGTTTTAACGGGTCACACACTATCCTTTGATTTTCTTATCAGGGTTTGCACTAAAGGTGAAAGAGGTGAAATCCATTTACTTCCCATTTCTGCAGACTTGTTTTAGGGAAACCTTTCTTAGGGAGTACCTTCTTCATTCTTGTACAGGTCCTTTGGCATCCCGGGGTGAATTCCATCATAAAATGAAGTAAGAAAACAATAGGATAGAGTTTGAGGAAGAAACATTATTGTGCTATTCAGTTGTTTTTTCGGCAAGGACCGAAAGTTCTGAAGTTCAGAACAGGGGCAGATGCTACTTTGCTTCTTGAGAAGACTTCAGTTTGTAGCTAAAAATTCTACTAAGAAACTGCCACAGCATTCTTGTGTACTTGACTTAACATTTACCATGACCCATCATATTTATTATGGAGTATTTGGTGCTGGTGAAATTTGTAGATATTGCCATGATTTTTTGAGAAGTGTCTCAATTGCCTTTTGAAAGTTTGGGTTCAAGTGTAAACTATGACTGTAACAGAGAAACAATAAGAAAGCCTAATTTGTGTTGATAATTCAACTTGCAGTTCTTTTTGCTTTTCATGACTGTAATATTTGTAAACTCTTCTGTAGGTGTTCCCAAAGAGTGAAATGTGAACTCACAAGGATGCATTCTTGCACTGGAAGATGCCCCAGTGCTGTCATATAAACTTTATAAATGCATAAGCTGTCACAAAGTCTAGACGTTGTCATAACAGAGAGCAACGCCAGTATTATGTGATTGAGGCATCAACCATATTATGCAAATATTGACTGGAAAAAAAACCAACAAAAAAACCCCTGTAAATTCTGCAGGTAGCTCTGTGGTTTAAATATCTAATATGTCCTAGAGTCACATAGAGAAAAAAAAAAATCTTTTTACTGTGTAAGAAGTAACACAGGGTTATTGCTAAGGAAGTTCTGCAACCTACAAACAATTATGCGGATACTGTTGGTTCTTAAAACTGCTTGGGTTTTGAATTCTGCATATGTTCACCCATCTTGCTTGATACTGAGTCTGTGTCATGTTGGGATACCTAAGTACTAGAATACTAGCATATTCCTCCTGGGATGGCTTTTTTTAGCTGTGTTTTTCTTGTTTCCTTTTTTGTTTTGGTTCATTAGGAGTTTTTGGTAAAATCTGCTTGTCCTTTCTGTTGTCTCTGAGTGAGAGTCCACACAGTCTGGAAAAACTGAGGAATTAGTTCCACACGAACTGCTATAGTATAGTGAACACAGTGAGCAAGAAAAGGGGCAGTGGGAAGACTTGTGTTTCTCTAGCCCTAAGAATGTTCATGACTGTTTTGGAAATGGAATATCTGAGAGTCTGCAACAACTAATTGTGTTTGTAGAACAGCTATGCAGCAAAGGCTCTTCACATCTAAATGTCCCCTTCGTTTAAGCTAACGCTTTTACAGAGAGAAATGTGAAGCTGTTATTAGCTTGTCATGCTTCAATATAGGGGGTCCTGTTTGCTATGATTTGTATCTTTGGCTTTGTACTGAGCAAAATGTAAATTGTAAAGGGTTTTATCCTGGGCAAGAGCCAGGATAAAGCCATTGTGATCAGAAATATAATCAGAAATGTCCGCTTGTATTTTGTGCTGTGTATCAGGGAGAGGAGTGTGACTAGTCCAGCTGCCTCATCTGAGGGCATGTTGATTGATTTGAGATGCCTGTAAATGTGGAGGCTCACATTAATGTCTCTGTTTGTACAGTGAATTGCCTTTTCTCATGTGGTAGCATTATACCACACCTTGAAGTGTGAGGGGAGCCTTACTGTCATGGAAGGCAGGAAATGGTAAAAGTACAGCTAAGGTGTTGAACTTCTAAGAAACTTTATAATTCTGTCTGTGCTCTTCTCCTTAGATTTTGAAGCAAGTTTTATTCGCCTGATTGACAAAGTGACCAATGGCTCAAGAATTGAAATAAATCAAACAGGTGAGATCTGTTTTTTTCTGCTTCATCTGTTCTGGTCTCCAGGATTTATCAGTTTCTGCAGTGGAATTGAAGTTTTGTCTTGGTAGAGGTAGGTGTTCAGATATGATTGACTGAGAAGATCAGAAATAACCAAGTTGACAAGTTTTGTAAATCTTGCACGTGCAAGATCAGTGCTCTACCGTAATGCAGAGTGCTAAGGAAACTATTGCCCAAGAATTAAAATTAGTAATTTTTTAGGTATGCAGGATTTCATAGTGGGGAAAGGTTCCTCTGAACGAGAATCAATTTTTGTAGAAGAAAAAGGAGGTTTACCCTCTACAGAGGCAGACTTCTGAGCCAGACTGCTTTCTTATTCTTGCTCACAAAAGGATTTGATTAGAGTGAAAACATCCCACATAAAAACCTCACCTGGCCTGACTTTGTTTGTTTGTTTGTTTTGTTTTGTTTGTTTTTTAAAGGCTATTAATTATTTTCAGTTGGTCAGTAAAGAAAATAAATTACCATCAGATATGCCAAGACACGAATAACCTGATGAACTGATGAAGGTTCTGTGGAGGATAATAATTGTTTGTATCAGCATTTTGGAGATTGCTAAGAGATCCTTGGTTTAGGGCAGGAAGAGAAAGGAGGAAAATGATGTGCAGGACAGACAGACACTCATGAGCATTGGCCCATTTATTAGCTGCTGACATTTGACTAGTGTGCTGGAATTGCTACCATCTTCCATTAAGTCTTACATTTGCCCACATACATTGTTGCAATTTTTTTTTTTTTTTCTGTGGTAATGGCCAATGTTGTTACAGTGCTCTCATTTGGTTTCTTCCCTGGCCTCTTCCCCAGGTACTAGCTTGTATTATCAGCCTGGTCTTCTCTACGGAGGCTCGCTGGAACATGATTGCAGCCCCAGTCGTGGTATTGGTTACTATTTGGAAAGTCTGCTCTGCTTGGCACCTTTCATGAAGCATCCATTGAAGATTGTCCTGAGGGGAGTAACAAATGACCAAGTAGATCCTTCGGTAAGTAATAAAGTTTAACTATCAGAGGAGGATATTTTTCCCCTAAAATGAAAAAGATTAGGAAGAAGTGTCTAAAACATACTGCATTTTTATTATCCCTCACAACCAGAAGTATCCATTGTTGCTGCATTAGCAAACTGAATCAAAGAAACACCTTGTTGAAGGTTGAGGGGAGGAGTGGAATTGTTTAACCATTCTGTTGCTAGGCAACTAACGACCAGTACTTAAGGGCCATCTACTCTTACAAAAGAGAAAGACTTTTGGCTAGGCAGGCACGGGAACAAGAGATTGGGAGATTTGATAACGGAGACCTTCACTCGAAAGTCTTGGAGGAGAGAGCAGTGGGAGCAAGTGGCTCTCTGCTTTTTGGCTATGACTGCAGAAAAAAAAAGCACCCGGCTTTACACTGGTTTTTCTCTACCTGGTGGGTGAGTTCTCGCTTTGGGAAAAAAGGCACGGGACTCCAATCCTCTCTTCCTCTCTGGGAGGGTGCATCTCCCAGCTGGGCTGCCGTGGAACAGGACCCCACCTGCCACCACCCTGCACCCTGCCTGCCACCACCCCGCACCCTGCCTGCCACAACCACGGAGTTCCTGCCGCCTCCTCTGCTGGCTGGCCCGGATGGGCTGACCTGGCCGCTCCATCTCCCTGCTCTGACCTCCCTGCCCAACGCGTGCGGCTGCACTCAATCTCTGCCCAGCCGCCTGCCATTCTCCCGCGAGACCGGCCTGACCTCACGGCACAGCGCCATCTGCAGCTTCCCGGGAGTCATCGCACCTGCCCTGCTGGTCTAGGAGCCCAACAGCGCCCCTGCTGGCCGTGACCGTGACTGCACCAAACGGGAAAGTGCCTGACAGCCCAGGGACATTTGCCACCGAGTTTTTGGTTTTGTTTACTGTTTTTTTACCTTGTTTACTGTTTTTGTTACTGATTGTTTACCTCATTATAGATACTAGTAAAAAACTCTTACTCCTTTTCCCATACCTTTGCCTGAGAGCCCTTGATTCCAAAGTTATAATAATTTGGAGGGAAGGGGATTCACATTCTCTGTTCTAAGGAAGGTTCCCATCTTCCTTAGCAGACACCTGTCTATCAAACCAAGACACACCTACTAAACTGTACCATGCTCAAAACTTCAGTTTGCAATCCCCGTATTGACTTTCAGTTCAGTACTGCTTCTGTTTTCTCCCCTGAAAACTCCTTTTAAATGCAGTGTGAGGCCCTGCCACAGGTTTAGTTCTCCTCTTCTCTTAGAATTTCAATGGATTATTTCTGTTACATCAAACATGTATTTACTGTATAAAGAGGAAATTGTCTTTGAAATTTGAGTGCAAAAATGAAGGAATCTTTCTTTTCTGTTGGATCCTGGACATAGTCATACTACTGCTGCTTTCAAGCCGCCTTTCTATTAGAAACAAGTCACCTGGTGATTAAGAAATTACAGTAGCAAAAGTATGTAATAACTCTCCGGTTCTTCAGAAACATGCCAGAAAGTGTGGTAGGTCAAATGGCTGTGAAATGCTTGCTTTAATTTCTGCTACTGCTGATTTGCAGTCTTTTGGTTTGCACCAGTGTTGTTACAAAGACGAGCTGTGGAAGACATGGGATCAGAATGCTGAAGTGATGATTAGTAACGACTAATGCCCTTTATTATTTTTCTGCAAAAAACCCAAAGCTTTGTTTTTAGAGAGCAGCTTTACTGTTTACTTTTTAAATGGTGGTTGGACACTCCCTGTTTTCCTCTGAGTAGGTTGAGGGACACATTGTCATCTGAAAACTTTGCCAGTTTAAATGAATACAAATGCCTATGTACTGTGAGGTAGAACTGCAGATTCCTCCTAGTATTTATGACTTTTCAGCTGTGCTTCTCTTGTCATTTAAAAAACTCACTTTCTCACCTCTGGCTCTGTGAAACATCCACAAGTCAAAGGTTGATCAAAGTGGGTTGTACACAGCACTATAACAAAAAAGAGGAAGCATTTTTTGCTACTCTTTCGGTCATTGTGATTAAAAGTACTTAACTGGTAAGTAGTAAGAATCAAAGAAGTTTTTTTTTGTTGACTATTTAATCACAATGGAGAAATTCTTGCATAATATGAAGAGTAGTCCAGTGTTCATGTTGCTTTCAAGTAAGTTTGGACACTCATCTAAAGAACTGAGTCTTGATTCTGGAAATTATCCCCTTTTTGGTGTCAGTCACATGGACCTGAGATTAAACTATTTTAGTTCAAATGGGTGCAAGAATTATGGCCAGTTTGTGCTTGAAGAGTGCTTGCGCTTGCCAAAGCTCCCACAAGTGGTTTGGCGTACATCAGCTGTCTCCAAGCTCCTGACTCTAAATGTAAATGAAATGCATGTGAACAGTTACATCTTAAGTTCATATAGTAGCAATGACACAGTAGTTGTTAGTGACAACAGTAACAACTTCAGTTACTGTGACCCAGCTCGCACTTGTTAATTTTTTAAGCGGTTATAACTGAATACCAGCTCCTAAAATTGGTTTAAACCTGGTTTACGTCTGTTTAATTTGCCTGAATAAACAATCCTGGTGCACACTGACAAGGTACTTCAAGGACTTTTACAAGTTTTTTTTGTATGGCATATGGCTCTGCTGGTTGCTGAGACTAAAAGCACAAATTTAAGTGCTACCCTAATTGATTTGTATGTTTAAGTAAATGGAAACTTGGTTTTGAATTGGTTTTCACTTTTTCAGTAGACAGAGGGCGTTTATAAACTGGGTGAACAGTTATTACTTATACTTGCCCAGAAAGGGATGCCTAAATCCATTTATCCATCTATATGCTTTCTGGCTTTCTGAGGAGAAGATGGAAAAGCAAAGCAATGTGAATATAATGGGGGAGTTTAAAATGAGCTAGGTTTTTTTTCTTGCTGCTCTTCATGTAAGGACCTTTCTGTTCAGCTTTGTGGGTTGACTTGCATGGCCAGGTTTTGTGGCCAGAGGTGGCTTCTGTAAGAAGCTGATAGAAGCTTTCCCCTGATCCAACAGAGCCCATGTCAGCTGGCTCCAAGACAGACCCACTTCTGGCTAAGGCTGAGCCCATCAGTGATGGTGGTAGTAGATTGAAGGAGGAAGCATGGGGGGATGGAACTGTGGAATAACCAGCAGCTGGAGAGAGGAGTGAGAGTATGTGAGAGAAAAAGCCCTGCAGACACCAAGGTCATTGAAAAAGGGGAGGTGTTCCATGCACTGGAGCAGACATTCCCGTGCAGCCTGTGGTGCAGACCATAGTGAGGCAGCTGTCCTGCAGTTCATGGAGGTCCACAGCAGAGCATATATCCACCTGCAGCCTGTGCAGGACCCCATGCTGGAGCAGGTGGATGCCTGAATGGCTGTGAGCCTGTAGGAAGCCTGCACTGGAGCAGGGGCCTGGCAGGACCTGCAGTCCCATGGAGAGAAGAGCCTGTGCTGGAGGAGGTTTGCTGGCAGGACTTGTGAACCCACGCTGGAGCAGTTTATGAAGAACTGTAGCCCGTGGGAGGCGTCCATGAGGCAAGTAGCAGGAATGTGTGTGCAGCCAGAGGAGTGTGATCTTTCTCTTATGGTAGCAGTGAACAGGTAGGCTCACTGGGCTTTGTGAAATTCACTCTCAACACTGAGGTATTGGCTTTTGCACAGCCTCAGAAATATTTGTGGGATGTGATTGCTCTGTGGTTTGAGGTTGCTCTTTACCAGAGACCCCTTTGTCAGGAGGACGTAAGGGAATATTGTGCATCTCCTGCTGTGGGGAAAGTAGAAGTAGTCCAGGTGAGAGGAAGGGTGTTTCTAAAGGACATCTTGTGGAAGGAGAGACTTTAGCTGTGTTCAGTAAGGCTGCGTTCCTGGAGTATAAGAGTGTGTGTTTGCTTCAGTGTTTGTTTGCATATATTAATAGCCCTCCAATTGGGCTGCAATGGAAAGCTCTTTGACAACTGGCATCAGTCCAAAAGAGTACTGTGGCCACTGAATAATGTGCACTTGTTCCAACTGGGACTGTGGTGACATTATTACTAATAATATTATACATATTATTTGGTATATTATTAAACATTGGAACAGATTGCCCAGAGAAATTGTGGATGCCACAACCCTGGCAGTGTTCAAAGCCTGGCTGGATGGAGCCCTGACCAGCCTGGTCTAGTGGGAGGTGTCCCTGCCCATGGCAGGGGCAGGTGGGATTAGATGATCTTTAAGGTCCCTTCCAACCCCATAACATTCCATGATTCTATGATAATATTGCACAGCATTATTTCTGTGTGAGTGATTAACGCTAAATGGGTGAGAGGAATGCTACTTTGCTCACGCTGTTGGGAAGTGATAAGCCTTTGGAATACCAGCCCGAGCTGTTCATTGGCAGCCTAACTTGCGTTATGTTTTCCTGTGTGGTCACTGGTGAGATCTGACCTGGGTAGCTTGTGGAACTGACCATGTGGGACATGTTTTAAGTTTCTCTGTACAGTGTTTATGTATGCAGGGGGTGTTTTTGTAAAGCGCCTTTTTGAAGGGAATGGAGGTGGCACACAAATGATTGCTCCTATTCTCCTTCTCTACGTATTGTTATTTTGACATTTAGATAAAGCTGCAGTAACCTGTTTTAGAACAACCATTCTTAATGTTTGCGTTTCCGAGTGTTGAATGTTTTTAGAGTTATGCCGTGGGGCTTTAAGTTCAAATGACTGTCATGCTGATGTGAGACTAGCATATGAAATTTTAGCTTAGGAGCAGTGATCTTCAATATTAATCAAAATTCAGCAGTTGTCTGTAGAAAACAAGAAATTTTTCCTACTGAGCTTTCTCCCCCCCACTTTTTTTTTTCCCACGTTAAACTATTTTTTCTCTTCCCCCTTCTCCCAGTCTAGGCCCTTTTTCACAAAACACTATATGCATGGTGGGGCTAAATGATCTGTGCAATGCTAGTCGATATGCAGGCCAACTGATGCTTTTCCCTTTCTTAGGTAGCCATATGCTGTAGGGTTTCTGAGTTTTTGTTTTGGTTTTTTGTTTGTTTGTTTTTGGGGCTTTTTTATCTTTGCACTGGATAAGGGATTCTAAAAGCTGTTTTCTTTTTCTTAGCTATTGTGGATTTCTTTGAAGGGAATTGATTTGCATTTACACAACTTTGTGAAAAAGCACTTATCTATGGGACTTAATATGTTGTCATTTGTGGTGATGTATACCCTTAGTTTTATAATGCCTTTGCTTTGGTGCAGTTTGGTGTTATGTTGTCTGTTCTGGAAATGGAATAACTGCCCTCCAAGAGGAGCTGAAGGATCAAGTTTATGGCTGAGGATAGGTGTGGGAATTGCTGGCTTGTAGTTAGAACTAACTTGCAGTGGGAACTCTTAGTTTGCCTTGGTTCACAGGCATGGATTCTAGCTCAAAACAGGCAAGAACCATAAAGATAAATAAGAGACTCACAGGTGGTGTTATTGCAAGATGTTCTAACTATAGGTAGCCAATGACATTGTGGGGTGGTGAATTGGGAGCCAATGGATATATGACATGAATGTTAGAAATAGTATAAAAGAGGTTTTGTACAATAAAGAGTAGTTCCTTTCTTTGACCGGAAGCTGTTGTGGTGAGTCTTTACGTGTCGTGTCCATCTCAACAACGGCAGGTAGGCAAAAGGCTAGAAAAATGGGTTTACGTCTCAGTTCAGTTGCTGTTTTGTGATTTTTGGTGAAATACTTCTCATCCTGCCCAACTTCCCACTTGTCTGTGAGGCAGGACAGCCTTTTCCCATTCTTCAAATACTGCTGATTGCCTTCTCTATTTAGGCTGCAAAATTGGAACAGTCAGTCTCATATTATTTGTCTGGTAAGTATAAGTATTATGCCTCGAATTTGTCTGAGGACTGAAAACTATGATAAGTCTTGAAGGTTTTGGAGTTCTTAACCTACACAGTAAAGCTTTCTGTTTTTACTGGTATCTTTTGTTTCATAAGAAGAAGGGAGAAATGTTGTGTAATTTTAATGTGAACCAGATCAGCTTGTTGAAACTTCTGACAGTGGTATTCACATATTTGTGCACATGTAAAGGCTTTACTCCAAAAGCCAAGTTTGTATAGTTAATGAATACACTGGAGGGCCAAATCAAGGCAGCCTTGCTGTAAACACAAACTTCGTAAGTATAAAAAGTTAAGCATTGGCTTACAGGTTTAATTTTTTTAGTGAAGACATTCAAATATTGATACTACCATTAGAAACAGCACTAAATGCCTCTCTATGAGAAAAGAAGAATGTTGTCCAGCAGGATTTGAAGAGTGAGAGCTGCAAGATACGCTCATAGTTCCTGAGGTACCTGTAAGAAAATGTTCACAGATTTGTGGGTGAGGCATGTGCTACTACTTTGTCAGTGTCTAGCACTCTTTGCAAAGCAGAGAAAATGAAGCTCAGGAATTGTGGATTCTGGCTGAAGGCATGGGAAAGAGGGTGCCTCTGCAAATGCTCATGCCTGTTTCCTTCATCTGCATTTAGTTTCTTTTTGGTCATGCTGTCCTGGTCCTTTATCTCTGCAGCTGTTTGTCTTGGGTAACTCCCTGAGCTGTTGCACCACTAAATAATTGTCACTTTTGGCAATGCTACTGAAGTTCCAGGAGAGGGAAGAAGAGGGCAGTCACTGTAGTCTTAGATCAGCAATTAGGAAGAGCAATGGCAAGGATAATTCTGTTCAGACCTGGACCTGGTGAGCACCTGGCTTAAAAGGGAGTACATTGATGATATGTTGCCTACTTCAGATTCTTTTAAGTGCTTCAATAGAAACTACCTATAAGCTTCTGTTTCTTAGAAACAGGTAAAAAAAGTTGTTGGTAGAAGAGTGATCTTTCTGCCAGGTCAAGGTACTGATCTTGCAGTGGTGATTGAAAAAATGCAGAAGTTCTTGCAGTAATTTTTTTAGCTGTGGGAATTTTTTAGTAACGACAGAAGAATATTGTTTTCTCAATAACAGAGAAATGTTCAGAGAAATGTTTAAATGTTAGAGAAACAAGTAAGCTGTTTTAGCCGAACCGTAATGGAATTCAAAATCAGGCTGAGGAAGAAAGCCAGAATAGGAAATTCCATCTGCCAGTAATTTATTCTAGGAATTTTTTTTAGTAATGATGTACTGTGGTAGTCTAAGTTGTTGAAGCTCTCTGTGCTACATTCCCATGTCTTCCTGTAAAATACCTTCTATGGAGAAGATTTGTCTTTATTAGTCACCTCATAAAGCAGTGATTTTTAAATTAGTGACTAACATAACTTCCAATAAAGAGTCTGCTTCTTGAATTCTGTGTTCCTTAGGTTGATGTCCTTAAGGCAACAGCTTTACCCCTTCTGAAGAAGTTTGGAATTGATGGTGAGAGTCTGGAAATCAAGGTAAGACAGTTTGTTTTCTTTTCTAGCATGTGTTGAACTTATGCTTTTGCAGTACTTCACAGAGCCGTATACTTGCTGTGGGTTTCTGTCTCTAACAGATAACTGGTTGTGGCTACACATGTTTCTAAAATAGTCCTTGTTCTCGACATGTTTAAAGTGGCATACAAGCCACAGAGTGATAGAGAGGGTAAGGAGAAAGAAGTGAGTTTTCTTAGTCTCCAGAGAAGACTGAGAAACCTTTTTTCTTTTTGTTATTTTTCAGTTCATTTAATGTCTTTTTATTTCTACTTGTTCATTCTGCACCATATTTGGGACTAGGGGTAAAAATGGAATCTTTAACCTTCTTCACCTGTAGGAGAGCTGGATCTGTGTGTGGGGAGTTGAGGTTTGCTTCCGGTTTGGAAAATACAGGAAAGAAGCTTTTCTTCAGTATAAAATAGTCTTCGGGGTTTTTTTAGGTTAGAGAAGTGTGTGAAGGCCTGGCTGCCCTACTGGTGCCTGCTGGTGCCTTGATCTGCAAAGCTTCACCCCACGGGTACTTCAGCCCACCCTGCCCACGGCCCAAGTGCTCACATCATTGTCTTGGTCAGCCTCTACTCCTCCGACCCTGCAGCAGGACTGGCCTCCAGCTGCCCACAGCCCTGCCCTGCGTGGCTGTGGACACCCTTAGCCAGACCCACTCGCTGGCCCGTGTCCTGACTCCATCCTTGTGGATGGTGGCTTGGGCTGGTGGAACTGGGCCAGGCTAGACAGATCTGTTAGTGGGAATGAGTTCATTCTAGTCCCTCACATGCAGAATCACAGAATATTCTGAGTTGGAAGGGACCCATAAGGATCATGAAATCCAACTCTTAAGTGAATGGCCCGTGCAGGGATCAAAGCCACAATACGGGCATTATAAGCACCATGATCTAACCAACTGAGCTTAAATCAAATACTTATAGTCTCTTCAGCAGCAAGGTGCAGATCTGCTACTAGAGATCAGTAATAAGCCAAAAAGTTGTTTTGGTAAAGATGGGCTTTTTTTGGTTTTGCACTGTTTCCTATTGAGATATCATGCCTTAGTATACTTCAGAGGAGAGGAAGAAAAGAAATCAATGTCTGCTTTTAGTTCTGATGTGAAACCCATTTCTGCCTTTAGGATGTCTTTTTCTTGCCTGTGTTCACATAATACCCCTACTTAAAACATTTTGTTCTATGTGAAATAAAAGTGTTATTTGGGGGTGTGTAAGTACAGTCTTTGTGCTATTTACTAACCTGCCTTTTTCCTCCATTATTCCTTCTAGATCAACCGAAGAGGAATGCCTCCGAAAGGGGGTGGAGAGATACTCTTTTCATGCCCAGTGAGAAGGGTTTTGCAGCCTGTTCAGTTCACAGACCCTGGGAAAATCAAGCGCATCAGAGGAACTGCGTATCCTTTTTGTTTGCTTGTCTGTTTTTCTATTTTTAAATTAATTTGCTTTAAAAAAAGAGTGCCCTAACTTGGAAGTCTCAGAAGTGCACCCAGGTTGCTGAGCATGTGTCTAGGTAACACAGGGTAACATTGCACTAAGGGGTCATACAAACAGATTTCAGGACCATGTCTCAAAACTGCTGTGTTCAAAACTTTGCAGTTTAGAAAGCGTTTGTAGGCAACTGAATAAATTTAAAACCGAACAGCACTATTTAAAATCTTTTCAATAGAAAGAAAAAGTTAAAACACCTTCCATCACATAATAAAAAAATCTTACCTTGTGTGTAAATTCAGTTGTAACAAATGTAGTTTAGTTATGCATTGAATAGGTGATATCTTGGCAGTTAATGAGTCTAGCAGAAGTTAAATGGGAGCTTAAATCTTAGTTCAGTTTACACCTTGCAGCAAACTCTAATCTTTTTGGTGTGTTTTGGGAGAAAGTTCTTTGGCTTTTCATATTTGGTAGTAGCATTGCAATGGAAGTGGAGGAGGCTTTACTTCCACATGGGGATAAGGGCACAAAATACTTTTGTGGACTTTTCAATTTTTCAAACAACTGCACATCTAGTTAGTGTGTTTTTGGTTTCATTTTTCTCTTGTGGCTTTTGTATGGTATCTGTCATGAATCTGCAGTCATTGTAGGAAGAAGGTAGAAATCCCTTACAGCAAACTGTCTTAAGCAGTGGTCAACATGTAGTTTAATTTATTATTGAGAGTCCCAAACATGATCCGGCATTGATTACTCAAAAGGAAAGCAGGAATGAGGTCAAGTTTTCTGCCAGAGGTGTAGGTTTTCAGCCTGTTTCTTCTTTTACTTTGTGGCATGCCATCTGTATGTGAGAGCTGGATGTTCTGACTACCTTGTCCAGTTGCAGCATTTGGATAAGTGCAGTATTGCCAAGCAAGAGCAGTTTTACTGGAGGCATAAGCTGTAGAACAAAAAGGAGGCAGCTCGTTGTGCTTTTGGTGGTGTGTGCCATGGTCTGTCAATGAAGAAAGTAATTTTCTTATGCCTCCATTCCCCTCTGTAGTAAGTAGTTTTGTCTGTTTCTGTGTGGAGGAGGAAGCAATGATCATGACTTTATTGCCGTTCTAAATTGATGTTAATGGACAGCACCGTTCTGGGCCACTTTGACTGGTTTTGATGTATCTGATTGAATTCTGAATTTCTGCTTTGCTGCATGCTCTTCTAGGCCTTTTCTCAGGGATACAGGTTTGCCTTTAACCCTGATGAGAGGCAGTGTCATTTTAGTTTATCTATTAAGTGAACGTTCAAGACAGAAGAAAACAAAAACATCTGGAAGGATAAATCCTTGGGTCTTTTCTAGCTATATTTTTGTCCCTTCAAGATCATCTGTGCAAATCTTCTTTCTCACAGCTGGGGAGATTCTATTACAGGAACATTTTATAGTAATCCAAAATACCGAGTGCATCAATTGTGCCAAACAATCAGTTTTCTGATTATTTTTTAATGATTTTCCCCTTAAGATCTCAGAGTTTTTGGTGTGCCTAGATCACAAGAGATGCTTGTGTTGGTTTTGCTTGGCCCAGGACATCAGCAAAGTGTCTTTAGCATCTAAGAGAAATTTAAACCCTTCAAAAGCTGTTGTGGTAGGCTTGAAGAAGTTGTTGAAGTATTGGGAGAAGGCGTATCCCTGTGTTTATGAGTTAGTTTTGCTTAGCTCAATTTTTGCAAGTGAGTGGGGAGGGGTACAAAGATGGCTCCTATGTGTCCTGTGTGAAGATTTTGGAAGTTTCCACCATGTCCAGCAGAGCCAATATCTGATTGCTCTGAAGATGATGGACATGCTGCTGGCCAAACCTGGGCCAATTAGAGATGTTAGTTACGCCTCTGTGAAAACATATTGAAGAAGAAATCAAAACAATGTGAGCACACACTTCTTTTTAGCCAGAGGAGGACCATGAGGTAAAAATACATGAGGGAAACAACATGGAGGCACCAAGGTCAGTGGAGAAGGTGGGGGAGCAGGTGGTCCCCCTGCAGCCCATGGGGTCCAGAGGATGCAGAGAACCCCCCACAGCCTGTGGGGAGGTGCCCATGCCAGAGGGTGTGGATGCCTGCAGGAAGCTGTGATCCAGTGGGAGTCCCAGTAGAGAAAAAGGCCTTGCTCCCCAGGAAACAGCCTGGCTTCAGCTCAGATTTTTGCACTCTATGGACAAGGACTCATCTTGTGTTGCAGCAGGTTTCAGGTGGGCTGCTGCTCACCTTCTTTCAGGTGAGATTGGACCCACGCCAAAGAAGTTCGCAGAGGACTGTCTCTTGTGGGAGGGACCCCATGGCTAAGTAGAGGACACTTCTCCCTGATGGACTTATCAAAGAAAAATCCATACCCTTCCCCCCTGCCCCCAGGCTGTTGGTTGGAAGGAAGGAGAGGGTGAGCTGAGAAATGACGCCATAAGAGGGCGGGAGGTGAGTGAAGAAACAGTGTCTTACGAGCTTATTTTTAGTTCTCATTTGTCCTCTGACTCTGTTAGGTTGGTAAATCACTTTGCAACTTTAAGTTTCGAGCATGTTTGCCCTTTGTGCGTCCTCCCACCGGTTCCTATCTCAACTCATGAGTCCAGTGTGTGTTGAACAGTTTTTCCTCTCCTCTGCACAGCTGCAGCAGGAGAGAGTAGAGCGAGCAGACATCATAGGTGCCTGCCATTTGGCCAGGGTCAAATCTCGACAATGCTATAGAAATTTGTAGAAAAGGAAATTCCTCCTTGCCAGCTGGGATTTTTGAGAGTGTATTTCTCTGTGTTGCTCTGTGAATGTGTGTGTAGATGTGTGGTTAAATGTGCCAAGCATGAGTCTGCATTATAGTAGTGATGGAATTTAAAACGTAATGTACTTTGCACATTTGAAAGTCTGTTGGGAGTTTTTCTGAAGCAGCACCTGAATACAAGGGCAGAAAGGCAGTTCATCCCTTGTGTACTGTGAGGAGGCGGGTTGCAGTGAGCAGGAAGGTTGTACTTTGTTCTTTCCTGGAGCCTTCAGATGCTGAGTGACTAGAGAACTTGATAGCTGCAGAGCACTGCAAAATAGTTGAAGATAGCAACAATATTTTTCTTCGAGCCTTTTAAATTTTTTTTCTTGAAACATTTGTTTTTAATCTTCCCAATTTCTCCCTGACAGAAACAGAAAGGCAGGATTTTTCACTGCTAATTCACGGAAACTTCATTTAGGATCACCTTTTAATAATACATGAAGAGCAGAGCACATGGGACTTCCTCCATTATAAGAAAGTACAAGATGACAGAACAGCAATTTAAATTTGATGAAGGGCATTTTCAAGATAGATGTTTACCTAGTCGTAATCTGTTCTTCCGCGCATGTTCTGTGTACTTCACTTCATGGTGTATCAATGAAAAGACTTGTAGAAAGCGTTTATGCATATGGTTCTCTAAGTACAGGAGCATGGACAAGAGCCCATGAATAGATGTACAAAACCCTCATTTTCTGAAATAATGCACTGGGGCCTCTTCACTTTTGTCAGTCTCTGCTTTCAATTTCTCTTGTGACTACAACAGATTTCTTAGCTCAGAAATGTAGATACTCTGTCCGAGTGTCACCACAGATGGCAAACAGAATGGTGGAATCTGCAAGGGGCATCCTGAATAAATTCCTCCCAGACATCTATATCTACACAGATCATATGAAGGGGGCCAGCTCTGGAAAGTGAGTATCCAGAATTCACAGGAAACAGACATGTGATTCTTCATTTGTTCATCTGCTAGGGTGTTCTGATCTATAATTTTACTGAGTTTTAGATAATAATCTTATGTTTTGTTGACTTGAAATAAATATTTCTCAGAAGGAAAAACTGGATGATTCACTAGGTACATTTGTTTTACTTATGTAACAGGGATAGAAGTGTGTTTTCTTTAACAAGGAATGCAATACATCATTATTGCCACTAAAGGCAATTTGACCTCCCTTAATTTTTAAATCTTTTTCTTTGAAGTGAGGTTAAGATCAAAGGTGCCATGGTATGTTGAGGAAACCAACGTTCAAAGTTGACTGTACACTTTCTGATGGCAATGGTATTATTAAGGATGGGACCAAAGTGTTTTAAGGAAGTGTTAGAGCAGTGCGGGTTGTCTTCTGCTGAGTGGCTGAAGGAATGTCCTCTCACTAGCGAGGACTGGAAAATTAATTTACTGTACTTCCACAGATTTTGTTTGCCAGAAGAATACAGAAGTGGTGGATTCAATTCAGACAATTTTGCTGTTGTCTGTCATCTCTGTTGTCCTCTTGTCACGCTTGAGGATGAAAGATTCTGGATAACTCACTTGTCTTCTGTCTGTATGTTCAAATGCAGGCATTCGTGTTTTCTGTCACAGTTTCTGCTTTTTGAAATATTATCTTAAAATTTGTTAGATTACAAGTTTACAAACCTAGAAATTGGTAAATAATTTTGAAGTATTTTTTGCCTCTTCCAGTCCTTCATCATATTTAATATCCCAGGTTTGTAACTTTAATGTCTCCAGACTGCTAACAGGATCAGAATTGCAAAAATTTTTCTGTGAGCTGTGTGGTTTTGAGGTCTCAAATTTTTTTAATCTGTCTATAAAATTAAGGAAATCAAATGAATTGGTGCAGCAGCATTATGTTTTCTACATGTAGGTCATGCAGAGGGATAAACAATAGCATGGGAAAAGGAATTTAATCCCTTTTAACCTGGCTGGCTGGATTTCTGGTGCTACTGTGTTGTCACATTCATCTTAAGTATGAACCCAGTATGATAGCAGTATCCCTGATACTAACTAATTGGTGTAATCTTGCTAAATATTGAGACTTCCAGGTGAAAGAGGTGAAGCCCTGAAGAAGGGTAGTTTTGTTTTTGAATGTCACAGAGAAGAAACACCAGATACCTTTGAAATGTTCATTAAAAACAAATTAAATAAACGTGAAAGATACCCTTCTCTATTTAAAAAAAAAAAAAAAGTGTTTCTGAGGTTTGGATGGCTTTTTATTTTCCTTTTCATTTTTTCTGTTTAAAGGGTTTGGCCCAGGAAAAGCCAACATAGAGGGTTTTGTGGCAAATGGTACTGGGTTTGACTTTTAAATGCTGTTGTTATTTTTCTTTTTCCAGAGTAAATCTAATATATCAAACAGGACATTTGTCATCCTATATGAGGAGCTGTTGAAGAACTTGAAGTTCTTGGCTCATTACACCAATTTTGTCCTTAAATGTGTTTTTTCCTTCTCTTTCAGATCACCAGGTTTTGGCATGTGCCTCACTGCAGAAACCATCAATGGCACTATTCTCAGTGCTGAGCTAGCCTCAAACCCTCAGGGCCAGGGAACAGCTGTGCTTCCAGAGGAACTGGGCCAGAATTGTGCTAAGCTGCTGCTTGAGGAGGTCTACAGAGTAAGTGGCCAATATGTTTTGTGTGTATAAATGTAAGGCAAGGAGGTGATAAAATTGGTAAAGGGACAGGTGGTTTGGGGGCACCCTCGGAAAGGCTCAGAACCAAAGAGAGAAATGATCTGATGCTGCCAGTGTCTTCTTCATCCAGGTAAAGGGTGGTTTTGAATGATTCCTTTAACAGTGTAATGACTTACTGGGGGCATGTTAATTCCAATGTGTGAGATGTGATACTGTGAATCACAGGAATGGCAAATTGTTTTTTTGTTGCTGTCCGCAGCAGATTCAATTAGCTTCACATGGACTGTTACTTCTTCCTTTTGGAGTAAGTTGGATGGGTAATATAGTCAATGCTTCTAAACTGGAGTTGGAATGGGACATTAGGAGTGGGAGAACAGAGAAGGGGAAAAAACCCCAGCAGGCCTCCATGTTGACCACTTTGTGATGATGATGATGACAAAGTCAGATATGCTGAGAATTGTTGATTGTATGAAGAATTGGCGGAATGGGTTGCTAGAAAGGAGCTAGGATGTTGTTTCCTTAAGAATCTTAAGTGCATCACAGTTTTTCTCAGCATAATATTTTTTTCTTTACTACAATGGTTTTCATTTGTGGCAAGAATTTTAGTGGATGAGCAGCTTTCAGTCTTAAAAATGATTTGGCAAATAACACCCTGATGAGTTTCTGATTTAATAATGAACCTTCCAGCTGCTTTGTTTTGTATCTCCATGAATGTTAAAATAACTGGTTTTTAGTATTGATAAAATACATTTGGCCTTTAGGAGGCAGTCATCTACAAATTGTACTCGTTTAAAAAAACCAAGTAGTTACTCTGAATTGTAATAACCTGATGTGACTTTGCGAAGTGTTAAAACTGTCATTATTGTGATTCTGTATCAGGGAATGTAGGCAATTATAAAAATGCCCCTCAACCTCAAATCACATCCATACCTGTAGTATATTGTTCATCTGTGTCCGTACAATTTGTTCCTTTCCCTGCTGCAAATCTTTCATCTGTTTGAATTGTCAACTTTCAGTCTTCCATTAATATTTTGTTTTTGTTATTCAGTATATGCACCATGTTGCTAAAGGACTTTTCTAGCCCAGGTTTCTTATGTCATAGAAATGCCACCAACAAACTGTTCTTCCTGGGTTTTTGTATTTGAAAGTCCAGCATGTGTGGAGAATGTAGTCACAACTAGTGACTGAAACGTGTCTGTTTCTGCAATTATATAGTGTCATGTAGTTATTTTTATTTCAAGGGTAAATTGTAAAAGCCTTTTGGTACATTTGTTGCTTTGTGTAAATGTCTTGGAGAACATCTTCAGGTAGTCAGATGTCCAGAGACATCAAAAATCAAGTTTCCACATTCTTCTGTCAGCAGCAATAGGATTTTTTTTCCCTTTGAAAACCATTCAGCACTTGACAGATTAAAAATAGTTAGGGAATTTGTCCTGATGTTATGCTTAGCCTAGAGTAAGATGTCAGAGAACTTGTGAAATTAAGGGGGCTGGAAAGGCCTAAAGCAGGTAACTTTCTGCTTTAGTGTACTGCAGCATTTTGAATATGATGAGTCAAATTCTGCAACAGGTAGTGAGGATCTCAAGGCAACAGGAGAAAACATTTGAGGAGGAAGCAGGGTCAGGCAAGTCTGTGAATGATAAATTAACAGGCTGTCAGGTTTCAGTGTCTTTGGAGATCAGATTGTGAGTGAGTGAGGTTGTTAGCTGTGGCTTGCTATGGTACTGCTGGTGCGCCTGGAAGACTTCTTTATGTGTGGGCGACTTCTGTCCAAGAGTGATGAATGCTGAGCAGTATACAGACTACCTGTCCTTCGCTACAGCAGCTCACTGTGGAACAGTTCTAGTTTGCTAGCGTTTTTTACTATTGTGCTACTTACCCACTGGAGTGCTTAGTCATTACTTAGTGAATTCCCTTCTCCCTCCGTCATAGGAAATATGATGGGTTTTGTTATGTAGTTTTCAGAAAGCGCACTTGAATTTATGTTTGACATGTGCTAGTCTGAATTTTGAAAGATAAGCTTTCTTTTTCATTTTCTCTTTTATTTTTGTGGGGTTAGTTCGTTTTTTGTTTTGTGGTGGGCTTTTTTGGGTGTTTGGTTTTTGGAGGTTTGTTTTTGTGTTTGTTTGGGGTTTTTTTTTGTTAGGTCAGTTTGATTTAGTGTTGAACCCAGAGAGGATATAAAAACATGTTGCGAAGTGCACAGTGTTTGTTTAGTTTTAATATACTAATTTTTTTATGTTTCTTTGCCTAGATAAGATGTTTAGTGAAGCTAAAATTTTGGGAAAGCAAGAATAGAATGCTCTTAACGGGCAGTCTTTGAGTTCCACATCTTTTTACACCAGCTACTTGTTGAATTCAGGACTCAAGGGAGAATTTCTTTTCCTGTGTTTAGATCTTCTCATTGTGAGATTTCACCATCTTTGTTTTTGCCTGTAGGTACTATGCTGCAGGAGCCAGGGAGGGTTGACCAGAAAAGGGTACCCTGAGAGCCCTGGAGATAATTCTCTGCAAATGGGCTTTATATGTTGGGGTCACCCATAAATCTGCTGGAGTTCATTACTGTTGAAAGGGGCCCAGGGACACTTAATAAAAGTGCTTGCTATTGTGTAAACTTTACCACCGAGGAAATCTAAGGATTTGAGTCTTATTAAATGTCCTTTTACTAAGCCTTCAAAAAAAAAAAGGTTTTACGATTCTTGGAATCAGCAGAGCTTTTTTAATGCACATTTGTTGATGGAAATATGTCAGAGCTGATTGACTAATAGTAAGTGGCACAGTGCCTTAATTGCAGTGGCTCTGCAAGACGGGGCAATGGAGTGACTGACTAGCATTGTCATTACAAATCCATATGCAGTTCTTTCTGAAGCTTAATTGTAGAAGGCCAGTAAGGATTTTAACTCTTGTCTTTGAAAGGCACTGTTTATGGGAGCTTTATGTAGCAAGTAATTGGCAGAATAAAAAGGCCTGGAAGAACTGGAAAAGGATTTAATTTTTATATTCTTTGTGATCATGAAAAATAGGGGAGTATGTATACCTGTTTAAGGCTGAATTCTTTAATGAAGGAAGGCCAAGTTGCTAGGGGACCTTGAAGAGGCAGGAGGGCTAAGGCTATTTCATTTAACTAGAGTTAAAATGAGTGAAGGATTTCACTGATGCCTTAATTTTCAAGATAATAATACTTCAGTGTGCTAAGGCTCTGCTCCATTCTTCTGGAGAAAAGCCCAAACCCCAAAAACCAAAACACAAACCCTCTGCAATAATTAGTCTCCACATAACAAATTACTGAGTCTTGCAAGTATGTACCACACAGGTAAGGGAGGAAATTGTTTGTATGCCAAAATAAAACTAACACTCAGTCAAAGCCAGGCTCAAGCTCAGAAGAATAAACCTTTTTGAAACACTGTTGTCCAGTACCCAGAGTTGTGATGTTTGTACATGTCAGCTGTAGTATTTCTATAACAGCATCTAAAAATGGATGGTATTTTAAATGATCTGTGTCTAATTGTTACAGCTAGCTGGATCTAGCTCTCTAGTCAGTGTAAACAATAGTGGAGAAACTACCATAGACTGAATTAATACAGTCTGGAAGCTGCATTCTACATTGGTAATGAGTGCCAGCTATTTTGGAACAAACATACTTGGGCTCTGACTTTGCCCATCCCATTTCTTTTGGGAGGGTTGTTTTTAATTTTCTGACTCTTGAGTAAGTGGCAGGTGGATTGAAAAAAAAAGACCTGGCCTTCTTGGGAGTGTTAAGTCCTTCATTTGGCAGAAGTTACTGTTCAGTCATTGGATTACGAGCAATCATTTATTGTCATTGTCTGGCAACTGCCTATGTGGGAATGGTGTTGCAAATGAGTGATTTAAGTCACTTAAATCACTGGCAAAAGTATCAGCAAAATCAAGTTTTGGAATAAATTTGCTGAAGTGCAACAAAGTTTGATGGCAAGGTTCACTGTTGCTTACTATGTAGGTGAAGTACACAAAGAAAAATCAGATTAGAATGAATCTACAATGATTTATGCAGAGAACAAGAATGCAAAAGGGTAAAGATGGAAAAGGATAAGACTGCAAAAGGGGTAAGGGAGACCTTCCCTTTGGGTCACAAGAGTGGACCCCTTGCCAAACAAGCCTCAGACTTGATCAACCATTTATGTCTAAAGGATGTAGCAGCATTTAATCATTGACTACTGGAATGCTGACACAATCAAAAACTTCTATAAAGTGCATGGGCACCAGCGCACACAGTATGGGGAACAAACAAGATGAGCTGGAGGTCTGCATGCAGTCACAGGGTTCTGATCTCACGGCGATTACAGAGACATGGTGGGATAGTTCGTGTGACTGGAATGTTGTTATAAATGGCTACACCCTGTTCAGGAGAGACAGACCAGGAAGGTAGGGTGGTGGAGTTGTCCCCTGTGTGAGGCAACACCTGGAATGTGTCGAGCTCTGTCCTGGGGTGGATGATGAGGGAGTTGAGAGCTTATGGGTCAGCATAAAAGGGCAGACTAGTAAGGGTGGCACTGTTGTGGGTGTTTGCTGCCTGATCAGGCGGAGGAAGCAGATAAGGCCTTCTACAGGCAGCACGAAGCAGCCTCAAAGTCACAGGCCCTCATTCTTTTAGGGGGAATTTAACTACCCTGACATCTGCTGCAGAACCAGCACAGCGAAACACAAACAGCCCAGGAGGTTCATGGAAAGCACTGATGACCATTTCCTGACACAGATAGGGGAGGATCCCACAGGGAATGGTGTGCTGCCCAACTCATATAACAAACAGGGAAGGCCTTGCTGGAGGTGTGACCATGAGAGGGTGGAGTTCAGTACTGGATGAGGATGGAGCAGGGCAGCAAGTTAGCTTACAATCATGGACTTCAGGAGAGCTAACTTTAGCTTCTTCAGGGACCTTCATGGAGAATGTAATGGGAACAAGCCCTGTACGGTCCAAGAGACCCTGAGGGGTCCAAGAGAGTTGATTGATATTCAAGGATCGCTTCCTTCAGGCTCAACAACAGTGCTTCCAAATGTGCAAGTCAGGCAACGGGAAAAAGAGATTTGTATGAATAAATAAAGACCTCCTCTCATTATGAAGGGTAAGCAGGAAATACACAGGAGCTGGAAGCAAGGTCAGGTCACTTGGAATGAATATTGAGAGGTTGTCAGTGTCTGTAGAAATAAGACAAGTAAAGCCAAGGTCCACCTGGAATTAAGTCTGGCAAAGAATGTCACAGACAACAAAAAAGGCTTTTTCAAATACATCAATAACAAAAGGAAAAAGGATAATATGGGTCTGATACAAAAAAGGAGTAGGACTCTGTTAACAGAGGACACAGAGGAGGCAGAGTTAGTGAATGCTGCCTTTACATCGGTCATCACTAACAAGACCAAGCCTCAGGGATCTCTGACCCAGGAGACAAGGGACAAGGAAAGTTGAAGGAAGACTTTCCCTTAATTAAGGAGGACTGGGGTGGAGTCAGGCAAACCTGGCATCCACAAGTCCATGGGCCCTGATGGGATACACCCACAAGTGCTGAGGGAGCTGATGGACACCAAATGTAAAACCATCTTTGAAATACTGTGGTGATCTGGAGAGATGCCTGAGGACTGGAAGAAAGCAAATGTCACTCCAGTCTTCAAAAAGGGCAAGAAGGACGACACAAGAAACTACCAATCAGCCTCACATCAATCCCTGGAAAGGTGACAGAGTGCCTTATTCTGGAGGCCATTTCTATCTGCATGAAGTGCAAGAAAGTGAGCAGGAGTAGTCAGTGTGGATTAATTAAAGGTAAATCATACCTGACCAACCTGCTTCCCTTCTATAATGAAACAAGTATATGGGTGGATGAGGTGGAAGCAGCGGATACAGTCTACCTTGACTTCAGCAAGGCTTTTGACACTGTCTCTCACAACATCCTTGTAGGCAAACACAGGAGGTGTGGGCTGGATGAGTGGACAGTGAGGTGGATTAAGAACTGGCTGAATGGGAGATCCCAGAGGATTGCTGTCAGTGGTGAAGGGTCTGGCTGGAGGCCTGTCATTAGTGATGCTTCCAATGGTTCAGTATTTGTCCAGTATTGTTTAATTTCTCCATCAGTAACTTGGATGAAGGGGCAGATGCCTCCTCAGTGAGTTCAGCGATGACACAAAGCTGGAAGGAGTAGTTGATACCCCAGAGGGCTGTGCAGCCCTTCAGAAGGACCTCGACAGATTGGAGAGGTGGGCAGAGAAGAACGGTCTGAGGTTCAACAAAGGCAAGTTCAGAGTCCTGCCCCTCGGGAGGAATAACCCCAGGCACCAGCAGAGCCTGGGGCTGTTCTGCTGGGGAGCAGCTCTGTGGATCCTGGTGGAGGGCAAGCTGTCCATGAGCCAGCAGTGTGTCCTTGTGGCCAAGATGGCCAATGGTATCCCAGGGGAATTAGGAAGAGCATTGCCAGGAGGTTGAGTGAGGTGATCCTGTCCCTCTACTCAGCCCTGGTGAGGCACATCTGGAGTGCAGTGCCCAGTTCTGGCTCTTCAGTACTGGGGAGACATGGAGCTCCTGCAGCAGGTCCAGAGGAGGATGACAAAGATGATTGAAGGACTGGAGCATCTCTTATGAGGAAAGGCCAAGAGAGCTGGGCCTGTTTGGTGCTGAGATGACTGAGAGGGGACCTTATCAATGTATCTGAAGGGCAGGTGCCAGGAAGATGGATTCAGGCTCTTCTTGGTGGTGCCAGGCAATAGGGCAAGAGGCAATGGACAGAAATGGATGCAGAGGAAGTTCCACCTGAACATGAGGAAGGTATTTTTACATATCCTTTACAGTGCAGGTGATCACACACTGGAGCAGGTTACCCAGAGAGGTTGTGGAGTCTCCCTCACTGGAGGTATTAACCGTCTGGATGCAATCCTGTGCCACGTACCCTGGGGTGATCCTACTTGAGCAGGGAGATGGGACCAGCTGACCTGTGTCCCTTCCAATCTTAACCATTCTGTGATTCTGTGACTAGCATTTACAAAATGATTCAATAAGATTTACTATAAGCACAGTAGTAACTTAGGTGTAAATTAAGAAATGTTCATACTGCACTTGCTGTAGTGTATTTAAATCAGTTTATACATGCACACACATAGACACAAAGAAGTATGCAAAAAGCTTAAAATTCCCAAGTTTAGTAAAATACTTACATCAGATGACTTTGTACTTGTCAATGGGTGAAGGGTCAAGCTTGAGGGTTGAGTGTATCAGCCCAGGCCCTGCCAAAAGGTGATTGTTCTCCAAGTATTGAAGACTTGAGGGTTGTTGAGGTTCAAGAGGCATACCACTTAGAGGAAGATGCTGGTGCAGCCTGCTGTGGCCCAGGAGAAAAAGACCCTCGCTTAGTACTGCTGCCTACAGGGTTGTGAGATGCTTGGCCTTCTCTCATTCTCCATCCTGGCCACAGTCTGGGTCAGTTGTTACTGGACTTTTCCTCAAAAGGTGCAGTAACAATAATATTGTTCTACCTGAGCTATGATTTAGACAAAAATAATGTTCCAAGGCTGTCCAATAGAAAACAGCAGTTTTCCAATAGAAAACATTTCCTAGGCAGAAGTTCCTAGGAACAGACAGTGTTTCTGATAAGCTCAAGAGGAGCTTAACTGCCCAGGAGCCATTAATCAAGGTCAAGGTCTGATGAGAATTCCTGAGGACATCATAGGGTGGCCCAAGGGGACGGGGGGGAATGCACCACCACAAACAGGCATAGCACGTTGCTACTGCATAACAGTACTGGGGATGACTGACTCACTACAGGAGGAGAGCTTATGTAAGCAGTTGGGACATGATGGATGCATCATGTTTTGATATATTGCTTAGGACATGATTGACTCCATGCTGATTGAGGCTTTTGTATAAATTTGGTTATAAAAGTAGATACTGTATAATGTTTGCAGCTGTAGAGAAACAAAAAAACCAAACCCAGAAAATGTGAAATTTTCATCCAAGTGATAAGGACCATTTTGAATTATTAACTGAACTACAAATACAGAAAGTCCAGTGTCAAGAATACTCCTTACCAAACTCTTACCTGCTTCTTATACATGTTTCTCATTGGCTAATACAGCTGGTGAGAGCTGTGGCTCTAGATTGCACCAGCAAATTCTGCAGGTACCCTGTTCACTCAAGATAAAGCACAATTTTTGTCAGTCCCATAGAAAGAATAGGTTGAGTGCAGGAACTTCACTTTGGTATGGCAGATTCACACAGCTAAAAGGGCAAGGACTGCTGTAAGAGCATATTTTAGGAGTTGTGTCATGGTAGTGAATGTAATGAAGCTACTTACATTGTGTAGTTAACTGCATGAAGTGCAGAGACTTTTTTTCAAAAGAATGGATCTGGGGCTTGCCACACAGAAGCAAAGCCATCTTGAAAATTAAAACTTCAGTAGCCCCTCCCCTTGGAAAGGTTCCCCTTTCTGCCTCTCACTGAGTGAATGTGCTGAGGTTGTCACATTGTCTGATTTTCTTAGTCTATGTAGTCCAAAATTTATTTTGTCCCTTGCCTTTTTGGATAGTGTTATCTCTTGAAATAATGATAGGTTACCTTCCTTATACACAAAGGTAACTGTCAGTTTACCTCACTATAGAATTTGGTTTAAAAAATATGAGCTTTTAGTTTTGGTCTCTCCAGAGTGCCTATTCAGAGAACTTAGCATTAGGTCTAATGCAGCAGAAAACTGTTCACAGATTTCATGTAGCTGTGGATCAGGATGAGTATAAGGACAGTCCAAAATAATGTCAAATATTTTTTCTATTTTCAGAGTTTTTGCATATCAGTAGTTGGTAAATTTTCTCTACAGCAGTCTTGACTGAAAGTGTCCCTTTAACTTTCTATTTCAGCTTTGTAAACAATTCTTATTTCTAATTCTAGCCTTCCAATTCTAATTTATTTATGCTTCATAGTAAACACCTTCCTTATACAGAACAATTTACCATGCACAAATGACTTAGTGCAGTCAAATATGTACAAGAGTATGTGTGTTTCTACTTAATTTTATGCATGGCACATTCACTTAGCAATAAAAAAAATCTTCCATTTTAATTATGGAGGGGAAATGTTTTACAAATGTAAACCCACAAAAGTTAGCTGGAAGGGTTTATGTGGATAAGTGCTAAACAACTTTTAACTTCCCAATTCGCACCTGTTAACACTGAGCTATTTGTCCAAATAAAACTTTATTGTTATCATAGAGTGCTGGAATTCATGGTATCTTCAAGTGAAACTAATACCTCTTTTCAATTTATTGCGAAGAAATTCTTCCGTGTTTACATTCTGTGATGTTAAAACAGATTAGGAGGGATGTTTAATGTGACCTTCTTACTGGGTTTTGTTTTAGTTCTGTTCCTTTCCCAGCCTGCCATGTGAAATTAATTTGTCATTATTAAAAAATCCAGATTTTTATCTTCGTGGCTCTTAAAAATTGGGAGTGGTATTTCAGCCTTTTAAGCATATCTTTTGCCTTTGTTACTCCCATCCCAATTTCTGGTTTGTACAGAGATTAATTATTAAAACATTTTGGTTTGCAGGGAGGCTGCGTAGATTCAACAAATCAGAGCCTTGCTCTGCTCCTTATGACCCTTGGACAGCGGGATGTTTCCAAAGTCCTGTTGGGACCTCTGTCTCCATACACGTAAGTTGTTTTGTTCAGTTCAATTACACAGTCTTGTTTTAATTCACTAGTTTTATTGCACAGCTATGTTTATATATGGAAGACTTTACCTATGGTTACAAATAGAACAACTTGTACCTGACTTCAAATGAGATGAGTGGTGTAAGTTGCCTAGAGTTTGTTTCTACACATTAGATGAGTCTCTTCCTGTTCTATATTATTCCTGTTTCTTAGAATTGCAGAGACAGGGTTTATTGATGGTTCTTGACCTGGAATGTATGTGTACATCAGTTTGCTTTTCGTTGCCTAGTGTACACTACTATGTTTTCCCTAGCGATCTCTCTGTAGCTGTGTCATTAAATGTCATATTTCAAATGGCTAGCCAAACTCCAAAGCTGTGATTTTTCCTAGGAAACAGCTTAAGACTTCAATTCATGGAGCTCTGTGCGATCTGAAGGTTTTATCCCTATAGGGCAGCAGAATCCTATCTGGGCCTTCAGTCTCAGTTTTTATTACAGCTTTGTTGACACCTGGTAGTTGTTCAGAGGATAGAAAAAGACTAAATTTCTTACATTGCTAGTTGTAAATACAGGTTACAGAATCACAGAGTCATCAAGGTTGGAAAAGACATCCAAGATCATGAAGTCCAGCTTTTGACTGAACACTATTTCTCAGCTAGACTGTAGTGCTAGGTCTGGTTGTTTCTTTAACACTTCCACAGGTTGTGACTCTACCACCTCCATGGGCAGCCCATTTCAATGCTTAACAACCTTTGCAGTGAAAAAACTCTTCCTGATGTCCAACCTGAACCTTCCCTGGTGCAGCTTGAGGCCGAGTCCTCTAATCCTGTCGCTTGTTGCCTGGTAGAAGAGACTGACCACCATCTGATCACAACCTCCTTTCAGGCAGTTGTAGAGAGTGATAAGGTTCCTTGAGCCTCCTTTTCTCTAGGCTACTCAACCCCAGCTCCCCCAGTCACTCCTCACAGGACTTGTGCTCCAGACCCTTCACCAGCTTTGTTGTCCTTCTCTGGTCTTACTTCAGCACCTCAGTGTCTTTCTTGTAGTGAGGAGCACAGGATTTGAGGTGTGGCCTCACCAGTGCTGAGTACAGGGGACAATCCTTGCCCTGGCCCTGCTGGCCACACTGTTGCTGATCCAGGCCAGGATGCCATTGGCCTTCTTGGCCACCTGGGCGCAGCCTGGCTCATGTTCAGCTGCTGTCACCAGCACCCCCAGGTCCTTTTCCTGTGGGCAGCTTTCCAGCCACTCTGCCCCAGCCTGTGGCACTGCCTGGGGTTGTTGTGACCCCAGGGCAGGACCTGGCACTTGGCCTTGTTGAACCTCACACCCTTGGCCTTGGCCCATGATCCAGCCTGTCCAGATCCCTCTGCAGAGCCTTCCTGCCCTGCAGCAGATCAACACTCCCACCCAGCTTGGTGTCACCTGCAACCTGACTGAGGGTACGTTCAATCCCCTTGTCCTGGTCATTGATGAAGATATTAAACAGAACTGGCCCCAGTACTGAGCCCTGCGGATCACCAGCGCCCAGGTGGATATAATTCCATCCACCACCACGCTCTAAGCCCAGCTATACAAAAGGAATTTACCCAGTGAACAGTGTACCTGTCCAAGCCACGGGCTGTTACTATAGTTCCCTTGGTTCTCCTTCTGACCCTTCTGGTGTGGGCATCACACTGGCCAGCCTCCAGTCCTCTGGGACCTACTCAGCCAGGATGATGCTACATGATGGAGAGCACCTTGGTGAGATCTTCTGCCAGCTCCCTCAGTACCCTTGGATGAATCCCATCCAACCCCATAGACATGTGAGTGTCTAAGTTGTACAGCCAGTCAATAACTAGATCCTCCTGGATTACAGGAGATCTGTTCTGCTCCCTGTCCCCCAGCTCAGGGGGCTAGTTACCCTGAGGATAAGTCTTACTGTTAAAGACTGAGGCAAAGAAGACATTAAGTACCTCAGCCTTTTCCTCATCCTTGATGACAATGTTCCTCTCTGTGGCCAATAAAGCATGGAGATTTTCCTTGGCCCTCATTTTGTTTTTAATGTATTTATAAGAACACTTTTTATTATCTTTCACAGCAGTGGCCTGATTGAGTTCCAGCAGAAACTGGTCAGGGAAACCATGTTCATTAACAAAAATTTAATTTATCAGACTTCCAAGTGATTTACTGGATCACAGTTATTTCTAGAGACTGAGCAGCTTTTCTTTAGACAAATGAAGGGAGGTTTGTTTAGCTGACAATGGCATCAAATAGTAAGAGTATGAACTGTCCTTTTTCGGTTATCATGGTACCGGTGCTGTATACGTGAAAGGTACAGTACTGTGATAACTGAAGAATGATGGTGCCATCACATGAGAGCTAAAAATTACCTAACTGCTCTTCTCAACCCCTGATACCTTGGAAACAACATCCATCAGATTTTGAGGGGAAAACAGGGAAGTGTCCTATTGCACAGAGGGGAAGTAATTCCCTGTAAAGTAAGTATTCACATGGAAGGTTTCTGAAGAGTAGATATTAGTGTTTGAAGTGCACAGTTAAGCATATGGAAGAATCTAATCACTTGTCATTGTATTTTTTTATTTCTTACTCTTTTTTACTCTATGAAAATCGAGCAAATGCACTACTTATATATATATGCCTTACTTTATGAGCAGGCTTGCTTATGCTCCAGTTAGTGGGTTGTCACTTCTTCTAAGCTAGGTGTATGCAGCAAGGATAAAGGTCAGGACCATACATCCTGGAGCAGTGGATCATAAAATCTGTGATTCTGAGAGAATCTGTGACTCATCAGTCCTGTGAGGATTTGTTCAGATATAATGCAGCTTTTTCTGCAACACCCCATGCTCTCAACTAGGGCTGCTTATAAAGGACTGGTAGATTTGGCTCCCAAGCAACTCATTGGATATGCAAGCTTTATGAAGTAAATTGTAGTATTGTCATGTTCAACATCATTGTCCCTTCTTTTCTCTCTCAGAGCTGTGACATCTCTGCTTTCTACAGAATCTGAAGCTATTTAAAAGCTACGTTATGCTAGATTGCCTTCCCTGTCCAGCATAATATATCATGAATGTGACAGTTCAGCTGGTTGCTGAGAGCACCACATGGGGGACATGGTGCTTTGGAATATGTCCATCAGAATGAGGAAAATTTCTCTGAGATTTGTGTATTTTTATGGGAGACATCCTTTGCCTGCACTAACGAAGGGGAGTGGAAGGGCAGGCAACACCATGAGCAGGGCAGTCCTGAGTGGCAGTGGGGACACCAGTCTGCATGACTAGTGGCTGTCTGCATTGCTCCTTTCTTAGAGTTGATATTTCACAGAAGTGCCTCTCTGTCAAGCTGAGGTTAAAATGAGATGCAGGGTGTGGGCCATGCCACTAACTCACAGAGGTCAGTCTGGCAGGACAGACCTGTCTGCGTGCCGGGGGATCCGTATGAGCCAGGAGTATGTGAAGGACAGCAACAGGAAAGCCTGAGTGCCCCAACCCTTGTCTTTGCAAGGGTTTAGGGGCTTCAAGGGGTGGGATTATGGTGCCTCTGCCCAGCCAAGCTGACACCTGGGAGCTGTTCCCCTGACCGGGGTGCCCTACCCCAGCTCCTCAGTCTTTCTCCTGCTGGGAAGGGCTCTGTCAGGAGCAGTGCTGGGGCTGCCAGTGCTGCCAGGCGGAGCCTTGTGCAGGCCCCAGGGCAGCTGAACCACAAATGCATTGCTGGTGCACAGGTCTTCTCTCACACTGGTCTATGAGTTGGTTGCTTTGCCCTGACACATGAAGTTCTTGTGTACTTTTTGGTAATCCTTAGCAGGTTTTGGGGAAGAGACAGCACTTAGATAAACAGGCTTTTTACTCTTCTTGTTGGTGTTGGCTGTAAGACCTCCGGTGTGACTCATGTAGCTGTCCCTGCACCTAAAGAGCAATGTTCAGCTCTGCCTTGTTCTTACCTGAACACACAGTGTAAATTTTCAGCAAAATAAACCTTCTTTGTACCTTTCACCCCCTCCCTCACTCCTCCAGCCTGTGCCTGCGTGGTTGGTGCAGCCTGCACTATTATTTGAGGTGCCCACATGCAACCCAGATCAACGTCAGAACTAATGCAAACCTGCTTTCTGTCATGTACCCCTACCCCCACTTCTTTCTCTCCAATTTTCAGGGCACTTACCACTTGTTCTTCTACTGCTACAAGACAAAGCTGGCCTTTTGCTGCTTCTGCATTCTCCCCTGATGTCCCCAGGCAGCCTCTTGTTCGCTTGCACTCCAGTGAGTCTTTCCCATGTACATGGAGGCTGATATTTTTCTCACTCTGCCTTTATTCAAAAGGCAGAAGAGGCACATATGCAGGATAGCCTGCCTGTGTGCAAAGAGAGGTATGGACTGAACTGATCCCACTAACGTGTTGCAGAGTTTGCTGATCACCTTTTAGGATTTTTCCCTGAGTTTCTGGCTCCACACTGCCTCTGGCATTTGTACAGTTTATTCTGTGCCCTCCTTGCAGTTCAGCGTGCCACTCCTGCTGTTCTGGGCTTGGCCGCTTTCTTGTCACACTGCCAGAGCCCTGTGAGAGGACCCAGCTAAGGAGAAGGCTGATAGAGAGCTTGTTGCCTGTCAGCTTTACTGAAGCATTTGTGCCAGCATATGCCCATTTGCCTATTATAGCTGCAACTAGAAACCTTGCAGTTGGGGAGGCATGGAAGAATAGGTGATTTTCAGCTTTTCCTTTCAGCTGTTAATCCATTCGAGAGATGAGAAAGCTGGTGTCTGTGCTGAGGCAAGTTACCAGTCCAGGATGGTGTAGTAGAAAGTATACATAGCATTCACCCTACAGAGGTATTCAGCAGATTGCCCTAGAGATAAGTCAGATCATCCCAATCAGACACCAGTATAGGTAAAGCACTCTCTCTCTGTCTGGCTCCTGCCATTCCCCTTCTCTCCTGTGCATATATCTGAGTGCAGGAGCAGCAGCATGGCCAGCTGAAGCGTATAAAGCAATTTTGCTCCTGCAGTTTTCATTGTACTTCTTCACAATTTCTGTGAATAGGAGTTGCCAGGAGGCTTTCAGAGTCCTCATGATGTCACAGTGGGGACAGTTCCACCCTTTTGGTCTCCTGCTTCCCATTTTTTGGGTACTTTCTCTCCATTTTTTGTAATGATGTATGTGTGATTAGCTTGCGATTACGCTTTCAGCATGTAGAGCAGATGCTTTTTTCAGTATGCCAGACAGGCAAATGTGTTAACTAGATGTCCACATTCCCTTTCTTTAAACTAAGAAAAACACATACCAGTTGCTGGAGGAGATTAAATCTTAGTTCAAGACTGCAGACTTGCTTGTGGCCATGACTGGAGGCATCCAGACTTCTGTCAGGAGCAATTACAAATTTTCTTTTGTAGTCTTTTGGTGTAATTGTTTGTTCCCTCTTTTGGAGAAGCCAGTAAAAATGTTTTCTTGGCTGTTTTTGATTTTGTTCTTTTTTTATAGTTTTTCATGTTACTCACCATCCAGTCAGTGTTTGTTAAGGATCACTGTGATTGTTTAGTTTCTTCATGCCTTTCTTTCTGAAATGATGAAACATCTTCTTCCTGAAAATGACAAAACAGGAAGAATTCTGAGTCTGACTGTAATTCTAATGAAACATTTAACTAAAAAGTGGAGAGATTAGTAATACAAATCAAACACATGCTTTAGGATCTCTCTTAAAGTGTGCACCCAGCCTTTTGGCTCTCCCTGTTTATGTTTTATTTCTCCTTTAAACATTGAGCAGGGGAAAGGAGAATCATGGGTTGGTATGGGGTTCATATAGAACCCTCTCTGATGAAGAGTCAACATGAGGAGTAAATGGCCTTGCCTTGCTACATTTCTCTCTTTTCTTCTTCCCTCACCATTTTGTCCTGCTGTATTTCCAGCCATTGCCTCTCTCTGCTTATATAGAGAGTGCAGAGGTTTCAGTAGGAGTCATGGGCCACTTCTACAACACAGGTGAAAACAGTGGAGCCTGAAGCCTTGTTTCTCTGTACTAAGCAATATTTTTGTATCTCATTCACTATGCTCATTGCTGGAATCTGTGTTAGTACATACTGCTAATGGGCTTTCTGTCTTGTTTCTTAAACTGTGTTATTTTCTCTCCCTCAGAATTGAGTTTCTGCGACACCTGAGAAGCTTCTTCCAGATCATGTTTAAAATTGAAACAAAGACCCCTGAGGAAGAGCACATGGGTGGGGAGAAAGTCTTAATGACATGTGTTGGCACTGGATTTTGCAACCTTAGTAAAACTATAAGATAAAAAACATCTACAGACTTCGTGAAGGACAGAAAATGCTGCAAAAGATCTAATAAAACCTACCTGTCTCTGTACTTACTCTGGCATAGGGAGGCCTGTGATGACTCCAGTGCGGGGGTACCTAAGCCCACTGCATGTAAACAATAAACTGACTTCAGACTATTTTGATCTGTGCTATTTATAAATGCAATGCCAGTATTCTGTGCTGCTTGGAGGGGCTCTCTGGAGTCTCAGCTGACTTGGGACTCTTTGCACTGTATTCCAGTGAATGGGACTGTCTCGGGTTAGAGACAATTTTCCTGGGTGGAAAGTGCTCTGAACAGAACACCTCCCCCCACAGCAAAGGCCTCTGGCACCCCCTCCCCCACAACACCAGAGTCTCTGGAATGAAAGTGGAAAAAAGCTGTTTATTCAGCACAACCTGCCGAGCGCCACCCCCCACCTCCAGGCACAGGGAAAGGGGAAAGGGGAATCACCAAACCCAAATGAACAGTTGATGAACTTTAGTGTCCTTTTCCTCAGGCATACCTACACCTTTCGGGGGGTTTCCCCCCCGGGGGAGTTGCTCCAGTGGCTCCCTGGAGGATTCCGTCGACTGTCCTCCGGGGGCTCCCAGGGTTCTCCAACAAAAAGTCGAGGAAAAAAGGGTTCAGCTTCTCCTGGCTGCTGAGCACAGTTAAAGCTACAGGACATTTTAGGCAGGCATGCAAACGATATGGGATACAGGATTATCATTACATCACCCCAGGACATTTCACCCCTTATTCCATATCATTGGCTTAAAGCCCACACTAATATGTTTTAGTTCTAAACACACACACATATATATACATACATGCATACATATAGCATATATTTGGCACGTATGCCAAATGGTGGCAGTGACGTTCAGCAAGCAATGGTACATCCCAACATTACACGTGGCCCTCATCAAAATCAAATCTCCCTGAGGTACATATCGTGTTTCTCCATTTTCCTGCATTACCGACCAGGTACACCCTGGTCCCTGAGCAAAAACAACCCCATGGATAGGTTTGTCTTTACACGAGGCAGAATTAACCCAAACAGTCTTTCCTAACAAGCCTCTGGCATGTACTGCTGGGACCTTATCTCCATCTACTGTATGGAGGAGCTCAGATTGTGCAGGGCCTGCTTGGTTGATGGAGCCTTGGGTGTTAACTAACCAAGTGGCCTTTGCTAAATGCTGCTCCCAGTTTTTGAAAGTCCCTCCACCCAGTGCCTTCAAGGTGATTTTTAACAATCCATTGTACCGTTCTACTTTGCCGGCAGCAGGGGCATGATAAGGGATATGGTACACCCACTCAATGCCATGCTCCCTAGCCCAGATGTTTATGAGGCTATTTTTGAAATGAGTCCCGTTGTCTGACTCAATTCTTTCGGGTGTACCATGCCTCCAAAGGACTTGCCTTTCAAGGCCCAGGATGGGTGTTACAGGCAGTGGCATGAGGCACAGGGTAGGTCTTCAGCCACCCAGTGGTGGCTTCTACCATTGTGAGCACGTAGCGGGTTTGAGGCAGTGTAATGTAATCAATCTGCCAGGCCTCACCATACTTGTATTTGGACCACCTTCCCCCATACCACAGGGGTTTCACCTGCTTGGCTTGCTTGATTTCAGCACATGTCTCACAGTTATGGATCACCTGGGAGATACAGTCCATGGTTAAATCCACCCCTTGGTTTCGTGCCCACTTATAGGTGGCATCTCTGCCCTGATGGCCTGAGGCATCATGGGCCCATCGGGCTAGGAACAGCTCTCCCTTATGCTGCCAATCCAAGTCTACCTTGGACACCTTTATCTGTGCAGCCTGATCTACCTGTTTGTTGTTTTGGTGTTCCTCATTAGCTCAGCACTTGGGGACATGGGCGTCTACATGGTGGACCTTCACAGGCAGTTTCTCTGCCCAGGGACCGATGTCTTTCCACTCTTCAGCAGCCCAGATCGGCTTTCCTCTACACTGCCAATTGGCCTTTTTCCACTTTTGCAGCCAATCCCACAGAGCATTGGCTACCGTCCATGAACTGGTGTAGAGGTAGAGCTTTGGCTGCTTCTCTCTTTCAGCAACGTCCAGGGCCAGCTGAACAGCTTTGAGCTCAGCAAGTTGGCTTGATCCACCTTCTCCTTCTGTAGCCTCTGCAACCTGTCGTGTGGGACTCCATACAGCTGCTTTCCATTTTCGCTTTGTCCCTACAAGACAACAGGAGCCGTCAGTGAAAAGAGCGTAGCGTGTTTCATCTCATGACCATTGTAGGGTGCAGCTTCCTCCACCTGAGGCACCTGTTCTGGCTCTTTGTCAGTCAGACCAACCTTCAGGCCAATTTGTAATTATTTCCAAGATGCCAGGGTGATTCAGATTTGCCATACGGGCGCGCTGTGTAATGAGGGCAATCCACTTACTCCATGTGGCATTGGTGGCATGGTGGGTAGAGGGAACCTCTGCTTTGAACATCCACCCCAGCACTGGTAGTCGGGGTGCCAGGAGAAGTTGTGCTTCTGTGCCGATTACCTCTGAGGCAGCTTGGATTCCTTCATAGGCTGCCAAGATCTCTGTTGGGGTGTAGTTGGCTTCAGCCCCTCTGTAACTTCGGCTCCAGAATCCCAGTGGTCGCCCTCGAGTCTCGCCAGGCACCTTCTGCCAAAGGCTCCAGGGCAGGCCATTGCCCCCGGCTGCAGAGTAGAGTACATTCTTTACTTCTGGTCCTGTCCTGACTGGGGCAAGGGCTACTGCATAGGCAATCTCCTGCCTGATCTGGGCAAAGGCTTGTTGCTGTTCAGGGCCCCAATAGAAATCGTTCTTCTTGCGGGTAACCTGGTAGAGAGGACTCACAATTTGACTGTACTCAGGAATATGCATTCTCCAAAAGCCTATGGCTCCCATGAAAGCTTGTGTCTCCTTCTTGTTGGTTGGTGGAGACATTGAGGTGATTTTATTGATGACTTCAGTGGGAATCTGGCACCGTCCATCTTGCCACCTCACTCCCAGGAACGGGATCTCTTTAGCAGGCGGCTTGACTTTGCTCCTTTTGATGGCGAGACCGGCTTCCAGGAGAATCTGGATGATTTTCTCTCTCAAACACTTCTTCCGCTGTGTTCCCCCACACAATGATGTCATCGATGTACTGCAGATGTTCCGGAGCCTCACCCTTTTCCAGTGCAGCCTGGATCAGTCCATGGCAGATGGTAGGACTGTGTTTCCACCCCAGGGCAGTCGGTTCCAGGTGTACTGCACGCCCCTCCAGGTGAAAGCAAACTGAGGCCTGCACTCTGCTGCCAGAGGAATGGAGAAAAATGCGTTTGCAATGTCAATCGTGGCGTACCACTTTGCTGCTTTGGACTCCAGTTCATACTGGAGCTCCAGCATGTCTGGCACGGCAGCGCTCAGCGGCGGAGTCACGTCATTCAAAGCACAATAGTCCACAGTCAATCTCCATTCTCCTTCAGATTTGTGCACAGGCCAGATGGGGCTGTTGAAGGGTGAGTGGGCCTTGCTGACCACCCCTTGGCTCTCCAGCTCACGGATCAGCTTGTGGATGGGAATCACAGCATCTCGATTGGTTCGATACTGCCGGCGGTGTACTGTCGAGGTGGCAATTGGTACCCGTTGTTCCTCCTCCTTCAAGAGTCCAACTGCAGAAGGGTTCTCTGATCGTCCAGGCAAGGTGTTCAATTGCCTAATGCCTTCTGTCTCTACAGCAGCTATTCCAAAAGCCCACCTGAGTCCTTTCGGGTCTTTGAAATAGCCATTCTGGAGGAAATCTATCCCCAGAATACACGGGGCCTTAGGACCAGTCATGATGGGATGCTTCTGCCACTCCTTCCAAGTCAAGCTCACTTCAGCTTCCACCAGAGTCAACTCTTGTGATCCCCCTGTCACCCCAGCAATAGAAATGGTTTCTGCCCCAACATGCTCCAATGGCATTAGGGTACACTGTGCACCAGTGTCAACCAAAGCCTCGTATTTTTGTGGTTCTGTTGTGCCAGGCCATCGAATCCACACAGTCCAAAAAGCACGGTTTTCCCTGGCCCCTACCTGGCTAGAGACAGGGCCCCTCTAGCCCTAGTGGGCATGCATGTTAGAGGTTCCTTCAAGGGGATTGGACGTGTTAACTGGAGCTACTTCCCTTCTAGTGGAGTTTCCTCTCTGAGTCTTGCCCTCCTTCAGTTCACTCACCCGTCGCGCCAGAGCAGCAGTGGGTTGTTGGTCCCACCTCCTCATATCTTCTCCACTTTCACACAGGAAATACCACAGCTCACGTTGAGGGGTGTACCCGCTCCTCATAGCCGGGGAACATCTGCGTTCAGTACCAGGCTTGATCTTTACTGCCGAGATTTGGAGAAGGCCCTCTTTAATCTCCTCACTGAGTTTCTTGTGATTCTCCTCTATCCTATCTTCAAATTTCTGCAGACGTGTCTCCACAGCTGAGATTCTTGCATTCACTGGGCCATGCACGGTATCTGCATACACTCGGAGCTTCTTTGCCATATCAAGCACGGTCTCATGCCCATCATTTCACTTCATCATTGCTAAAGCAGAAGAGTATTCTTTTGGCCCCAGTCGTACGAGTTTTCGCCACATCACAGGTGTACATTCTACCGCATCCAGATCCATAAGTGGGGCTGGGTTTGCTATGTCCTCTGAGAAGACAATCTCTACCACCGCCATTTCTCTCAAGCATTGGATCCGTTGTTCTATGGTCTTCCACGGGGTTTGTTGCTGATAGAGATCCTCGGGACACAGGTATCTCTCCCTCACACCTCTGATAACTTGTCTCCAGAGGCTGCAAGGGTCAGCCCCATTCCATGCCACTCGGTTGATATCTGAGTCACGTGACAAGGTCCCCAAATGCCTAGCCTTGGTACCATCTAGAAGTGTAACATCGCCTGCAGCATCCCAAAGACGGATTAACCAGCTAATTATAGATTCATTTTCTCGCTGAACGTAATCTTTTCTTAGGCCGCGAAGGTCCTTCATGGACATGGACTCGCAAATGACCTCTGACTCAGTTGTTGGCTTTGAGGATCCCTCATCCCCATTATCATCTTCTGGGTGATCAGTTTTGACTTGGTGTTTCCTGCTTCTCGTAACAGGAGCAACTGCCATTGGCTTAGGCTCCCTACCTGCCTGTTCTAGAGTATCTAACACTGTACAATAAGCATATGCCAGGCCCCAACATATTGTTTTAAGGTTGTCATTGCACTTCTCTTTGAGATACTTCCCCACCTCCACTGGTCTCAGAATTTGTTCAAGGGGAATCTCCCAATCTATTGGGTGAGAGAATTTCTTTAAAATTCGGCCTATGTCCTCCCATACTCCACACCACTCAAATTTCCCCACGTCTGCATCAGGTGTCTGCTCCTGCTCAGGCCCTCTGGACATCTCAGCCCTCATTCTGGACAAGGTGACCATCATATAGCTGAAACCTACCAGATTAAGCACCATGAATACCAAGACAGTGGTCTCTTTAATATCCAGGGGAAACTCAACATTTTCAAAAGGTGACATACCAGGTTGGGCAATATTATTAACAAAACTCCAAAAGAAGCTACTATAACTAGGAGAGGAAAGCAACAGAGCATATACAGGCTTACCAGTTTCCAATACCTCTGTTACCTTCTTATTGATCGTCAATACCATGCACATTACTATAACAAGCCGGAGTCGTGCCCCTGATCTATGAAAATTATACATCAGAGAACAAATTGCCCTTATCTGTTGGCAGGGAAACAGGCCTACATGCCAGAGAGACAGAATCACATCAAACAACATCCCATCAAACAGCATGGTGATCACTGATTGCTGTAATCCAATACAGAGTGTTCAAAACCAGAATGTAATTATTAGTTTTTTCCACTTTCTGTACCCCACAAAAGGTTGGACACCAAATTGTCAAGCCCCTTTAAGTTGGGCACCAAAATTTATCTTGGGTTAGAGACAATTTTCCTGGGTGGAAAGTGCTCTGAACAGAACACTTCCCCCCACAGCAAAGGCCTCTGGCACCCCCTCCCCCACAACACCAGAGGCTCTGGAATGAAAGTGGAAAAAGCTGTTTATTCAGCACAATCTGCCGAGTTCCCCCACAAGGCACAGGGGAAAGGGAAAGGGAAAAAGGAATCACCAAACCCAAATGAACAGTTGATGAACTTTAGTGTCCTTTTCCTCAGGCGTAGCTACACCTTTCGGGGGGTTTCCCCCTGGGGGAGTTGCTCCAGTGGCTCCCTGGAGGATTCCGTCCACCGTCCTCTGGGGGCTCCCAGGGTTCTCCAACAAAAACTCGAGAAAAAAAGGGTCCAAAAAAAAAAAGACGATGAAGAAGCAATCCCAGAGGAGGAGGGGGAAAAAAAGAAAAGCAGCAGTCACAGCAGCACCTGCAGCAGCCCGACTAAAACAATGTCCCTTCCTCCCAGAACAGCCGAGCGGGGGAGAGTTTCAAAACATCCCGCGTTGGCAGAGCTTCTCCTGGCTGCTGAGCACAGGCATGCAAACAAAATGGGATACAGGATTATCATTGCATCACCCCAGGACAGGGACACAAGTGCCTCATGTCACTGTGCTCTCAAACTTTAATGAGGTGAGTGTTCTGGTTTTATGTATTTACTGATTTCACTCATAGCTTTTTCTGAAAGGTTTAGATAGAGAGGGAAAACAAAATTTACCAAAACAAGCTTTGCAGTGAAACATATGGTTTTCTTTTAGACACTTAAATGTAGAGATTTCAGATAAAAGTTAGTTCTGTTAAAATCAACTGGAATAGAAAAAGACACAGAACTCAGCTAGAAAGAAATTAATGATTAAATGCAGAGTAGCCCTTTGATTATTTGGTATTTACTCAGCTGTGCTTAGAACAGACAATTAATAATCTCAAGAAAAGAAGTTCAAAGGAGAGCCTAGACAGTTACAAATTTTGCACAGATGCAACCTATTTAGAAGCAATAGAAGAGAGCATTGGGAATTTTCCAGGGTCAAATGTATTGTCAAAAACCAGCGAAGTAAGAAGGTCACAGTGAGGAAGACCCATATTACTTCATCAAAAGCAGCCCTCAGACTCATTTTCCAGACCACTGACCCAATTCCATTCCAGGAACTGCGCATGCTTAATGACTTTTTGCTAATTTCCATACAAAGCGGGGAATGGGAGGCCCTTATGCTATGAATATGTATCTGTATTTTAAATATGCATTATTGTTGCAGATAAATAAGTTCTGTGTTGCATTGGTACTTCAGAGCTGTACATTTGGGAACTATCCCTGCAGCTCTCCGGCGCTGGAATAAACCTACACTTTCTAAACTTAACAAGTTAGAGAGTCTTCGTCCATCTCAGGTGGATATCAGTATTAGATCTATACCCACATTTTAGTAATTCAGCATTGCAAAACAAATGATCACAACAGAAATGTTAGATTCTTGAGGTAATTGCAGAGATAATATTGACATGAAAATAAAAGTAAAGTATGAAAGTAATTTTTTGTTTATACATTGTTTGTGTGTAGAATTTGTCAGATGCTCCATTCCAGTTTACATTTGCTAAATTCACAAAATCACCAAATAGTCTGAGCTGGAAGGGACACAGAAGGATCATTAAGTAAAACTCAAGTGAATGGCCTCTACAGGGATCAAACCTGTGACCTTGGCGTTATTAGTACCATGCTTTAACCATGCTGACCTCATCTCTGAGTTGCAGTTTCACAGGAAGAATAAAATATCTGTCTTTTATTTTTCCTAATGTTAGAATACTGCAGAAGAGATCACAGCCTATACTGTCTTATTTTAGACTCTTCTACGAAGATGGGCATGGAAGGAGAAACCTCCATGACAGCTTTTGACTTACCACATACATTGTTTTTAAGTTTATTTGGCATGCTGTGCACGTGGTTCACAATCAGTTGTGCAAAGTAGCAAAAATAGCTGTAGACTTTGAGGGAGAAAAAGATATTCAGTTACACTGTCATATTTTGTTCATCTGACCCAGTTTTAAAGTGCTGATAATGCTACACTGCTTGGATTCACAGATGCAAAAAAGTTTCTGCCAGGTTATAAATATTTACCCATGGAAGGCTTTTGGTAGATTCCAGGCAAACCTGCTGAAGTTAATGCTGAACTCCTGACACAAGGGAAGACATTTATATTTGACTTCAGACTATACATAGTGTGTCTGAAGTAAAATAAAACTGTATCAAATGCTGGTATATAGAGAGAGCAAATACTAGTGACTATGTTACAGTGATTTTACAAACTTTATCTGATGCCACTGTAAAGTGGGCATTACCTCTGTAATATGGTGAATGTATATTGGACCCAAAAAGGACTTTGACAAAAGTTCAGTATTTGCTTAGTGTTTTGTTAACTATTGCAGGCCATGTGAGTAATTTTTTTACTGTACTTTGTTCTTGTTGCAATCTGTCAGACATGTTTTGGAAAAATAAAGTATTTTATTCCTAAATAAGGTTTTCTTTCCCTCCCTTTAAAACAAAACAGACAACAACTGGAGAAAAAAAAAAAAAAAAAGCTTGGAAATCTTTCCTGAGCCCTTCATAAGATTAATGGCTATCTTGAACTGATACATCAAAGAAATAGCTTTGAGAGTTGCCAGAGAGGGAGGAAGGGAAAGGGCAAAGCCGTTCTTATAATATACTAGCTTTCCAGAATTTGACTTACAGTTAAGGAAACTGTAAATAAAACAATAGGACGTGAAATAAAATAACTTGACTATATTTTTCTCACATTTCCAGTTAGAAAAAGGTATGGAGGCAAAAAAGAATTTACCTTACTCCCTTCTGACACTATGTAAAGAAAAGACTAGAAACTTTATGAATTAAAATTACTCAAAATATGAGGAGCCACTGATCCAAAACGTGAAATGCACAAGCTATGATTAATAGCCACTAGAATAAAAATACAAAGCTTGTATTAATTCAAGATTCAAGTTTGTGCCACAGCTCAGATTTCCAAAATGTGCCTAAATAAAAACTTGGAAGTATTGTCACAACTTCAAAAATAAAAAGCTTATTATTTTTAAGATTACCTATGAAGCTGTGAGCATTTTTCCAAATGTTCCAGTTGCACCAGGCATAGAGAAGGCAATTAAAGTTGCCCAAGTAGCAGATTCTTCAGCAAAAATTATGTCACACAATTACTTGTACTTATCTCACTGTTAAAGTTGGACTGGTAACACTTAGCCCTGCTGTAAATTGCATAGCTCTACAGCACAACACTTGCTGTAACTCTGAATTTGCTCATTGCTTTACAGAGAAAAAGAAAAGTATATCAAACAAATACGTTTTTCTAGAACAGTCACTCTCTGAAGAAACAATAACAATTCCAGAGGAGGTTTTAGGTTAGAGCTTTCTTTAAATTATTTGGCCTTCATAGGCTGGGAAAAGTACTTATTAGAAGGAAATCCTGCAGATAAAAGCTGTTTGTTTATCAGCAGAACAGCAATTAACATCTGTTTTGGTGGTCTGATCACACAAGCAGTAAGATAATTAATTTTAGAGCTGGACAGAGGAAATTAATTCTTGGTGAAAAAAATTCATAGTGTCAGTAGCCACAGACTTTATGGTAAAAATGATAGTTACTAGGATAATCTTTCATCTCAGTCTACCCATGGCAGAGTAATACTCAGATAACTTAAATCTGAAGTGATTAGCTATGCATGAATAATTCTGTACTCTTTGAACAATCCATTAGCAACTTAGTTAATCCCTTTGGGTGAACAGCTCTGATGATAGAATCAGAATGGTTTGGGTTGGAAGAGACCTTAACCCATCCACCATCCACCATCCCCCAACTATGTTGCTAAAAGACCCATTTAGTCTGGCATAGAACACTTCCAGGGACTGGGCATCCACGACTACTCTGGGCAACCTGTTAGAGCAGCTCATCACCCTCACAGTAAAGAATTGCTTCCTAATATCTAATCTAAGCACACCCTCTTTCAGCTTAAAGCCATCATCCCTTGTCCTGTCACTACACACACTTTTAAGAAGTTCCTTTCCAACTTTAGGTTCCATTTGGTACTGAAAGGTGCTGTAAGGTCTCCACAGACTTCTCCAGGCTGTACAAACCCAAATCTCTCAGCCTATCCTCATAAGGAGGAGAAGTGCTCCAACCTTCAGATCATCATGGTGGCCCTCCTTTGGACTTTTTCCAATACATCCAGGTCTTATGCTCAGGGCCCCAGAGCTGGATGCAGCAGTGCAGGGGGATCCCACAAGAGTGGCAGTCACGGTGGGGATGTGAAAAGTATTTGTAAAATATTCCCTTAACTTGCATCTCCTGCCAATTTTGTAATACTTTCTTCCATGATACTATGATGGTAGTTTGACTGCGTGTTCTGTGGTTATGTCAGAAAATTGATGCTAACTTGATGTAGGACAGGTTCTGGAGTAGAAGAGATTATGCTGGAAGCAAAATTGTTTCGTTCCAAGCCAGTGCACTTTACCAAAGGCATATGGCTAGAAGCCAGTGCAATAACTGTCTGGGGAAGCACACAGTAGGTAAGTTAGCTAGGCCAAAACAGTAAGTACATGGCTGTCTTGGGTAATGTTTTCAAAATGGTGTTTATGTTACTGCCAGAGCATAGATACTTTCTCTCTTCTTCCTCTCCCCAATGGGTGATACGGATTTTTTTTCAAGCCACTGAGGCATAATTCGCTGCTTGCAAGCACTGACATTCACTTCCCTGTTTTTCAGTCATACTCTTGAGAGGGAAGCCAGAGGGAAAAAAAAGAGAAACAAGAAAAGAACCAGTTTTCAGGAAGCATAATTTTGCCTATGAGTTTATTTCTCTCTCTTTCTTTCTCTCTTTTTTTATGGCCATCTCTATGCTTTTATTTTGTATGTCTGATGTGTGTTCACTTCTATACTTCTATTTAGTCTGGCTCCTAAGGGATCCCAAGTGAGACACACAGCTGTGTCAGGGCAACTCTAAATAAAAGAAAAATGTGGAAGGAGCATCTTGCCTTTACTCTTTAGGTCTTGGTAAGCTATGCTTTAAAAGATCATTCGTGATGGGATATGTAGAGTCTTCCTGACTTGTGCCTGATCTATGAGCAACACTGACAAGCTCTGAAAAACACCTATAACCTGTTGTCAGTGAGAGGGGTAAAAAGACAGAAAGTCCTGCAGGGAAGAGAGCGTGTGGGCTGAACTGTGTTGTGACAGCATTGTATGAGTAACAGAAGTAAGTCATGCACTGTGTCAGAGCATCACAATGTCCAAATAGGACTTGGACTAGATATAAATTGAGTTGTGACATTGTTACAAGACAGATCTATTAGGATGATTTGTAGTAAATCTGTAGCAATAGATGTCAGGTGTTAGTGCTAATCTCTTTCCTGGAACAGTAAGTTTATGTATATGCACTAAGGAGACTGCCCAGAGCTGTATTCCCTGTCTACTAGAGAGTACAGAAAAAACTCGGTCTGTCTATGTAGCAATAAGGAGGCCCACAGAGAAAACCTGATTTAAAGTGGTATTGATCAAGGATATAGCTGCAAGAAAACAAAGGCCAAAATAAGCTCTTTGCTTGGGGGTGAACGGTGGGTGAGTGCCCATGGAAATGAAGTAGCAACAGCTCTGCAGAGCTGTTGCTACTTCATACAAGATATGTCTAGATCAAAATATGCATGAGTTTTGATTATTCACTCTTTTTTTTTTTTTTTTTTTAACATCATGAAAGTGAAAACAAAAAGAGAAGAAAGCCCCAACCTTATTGGTTTGTTTGTGTGACAGCATTCAGAAGGTGCCTGAAGCAGTAAGGCTTCCTGAGAGATTTGTTAAAGTATTTGTATTTAGAAACACATCTAAACATTCAGAATGTGGCTGTGGGAAAGAATTTCTACTGCAGAATGTTTCTGAGCATTGATTGTAAAAATCTACTTAATAATTCACACCACAAGTTTATTATCCACTATTTCCCTTGATTTTTTGGACATAAGTAATCTACATAATGTGTTTTCAAAGCACACATCTACAGTGAATCAGGACTAAATAAGAGAGACTAGGAAATGGCATTTCTGTTTCTTTCGGAAATGTTTTTATCAAGTTGTTAGTAAAAATACTGTTTCTTCATCCTTCATTGTTAATGTCTGCAGCAAGTTTTGCCTTGAAACAATGTCAAGATCTTGTCCTAGACTTTTTAAAGCAATGATGTATGAATTCAAAGTGAAGAGCTGTTTTGTAAGATCTGGCTTTTTCCATGGTATGTAGAGCATCTTAGAAAACCAGGCTATTAGAGAAGGCAAAGGCTTCTCAACAGTTTCTTACTCAACAAGAGGGTGAGGGAGGCAAGTCTGAAGCGGCTGGATGTGGCAGCTGCCTGAAAAGGTTTTCTTAATTTTAGTTTCAAAGTACAAATAAAGAATGAACATCTGTTTCAGTTTGCAGAGTTAAATAAGCATTGTTAGCAGATTATTTTAAAACTTGAAATTTACAGTAAGAAGCAATAAGAGAGTGTAACTAATAGCGAAGGAGAAGGATGTTGCAGAATCATATTACCCTTCTTTTTCCTCCCCAGTCTCACAAGTTTATGCAGAAAAGAGCAAATTTTGTCAGAAATTGTTGAATAGCTATTGAGATAGCTAAGGAAAATACAAGACATTACCAAAATTCTCACTTGCCTAACTGACACAGAGTGAAAACTTAATCATATTTATGTTCATGGCATTTTCTTCACTGAACCGCTTTCAAAGATAGAGCTGCTATGAGAGAACTTGTTTGAAAACTTCTCTTTTCACACCTTTTCAGATTTCAGTGAAGTCTCTCACTAATTTCCTCTGCCTTATGTCTTCTTCAGACAATAAGAATGATATTAACTAAAACTTTTTAATTGTTTTTTCCAAGTCATAGGCATATAAATATAAAAAGGTACATTTTTTGCATTCCTGTAATGAAATTCTTGGTCTTATGCATTTTTATCCTCTGTTCCAAAGCCTGTGTTTTGGAGAACTGCTTTTGTGCCAGTGGTACAGAAGAATGAAGTGATTCATTTGTGTCCCACAGGGAGCTGGACTAGAAATATCAAGATTCATGGAACCTCAGGTCTGTCCAAACATTTGCCTCACTTGATGATGGCTATAAGCTTGTTTGAGTTCTACAAGCCTCCCTGGCTTGTTTTTGCTCCATTTTTAAGTTGGTTTTCCTTTGAGGTAAGCAGGTTTTTGTTTGTATGTTTTTGTTTAGTTTTGTGAAGTTTACGTTTTTTCCTTTGTTTTGTTCACAGAATTTGTTTGGTTTATTTTGTCTACTTCTAAAGACTAAATTCTGCCAGTTTTACTTGAGAAAGCTTTCCACTGTGGTATATACCTTTCTCTGCTGGTCTCTTCTCAGTCCTCCTGTTCGACCATGGTCTTTGCTCTATTAGACAAGCTGGAAGAACAGCCTCCACCATGCTGCACTGGGGCTCTGAGCTGCTACATCATTTCACTTCTCTGTTCTCCGTATGTACACAGAATCCTCTGCAGGCTGTCTCCCTGGCCACTCACACAGACAGCTTCCCTCTCTTTTTTCCACTGGTCATGATCTGCCTCAGTGCAGGGATTTTTATCCAGGGTTTCTAAAATGGAAAAGTGAGGAGACAGACTGGAGTTCTTCTAACTAAACCTGCCCTAGTAGTTCCTGCTGGGCAAACAAAGCATTGTCCTCATCTCTTCCATCTCAGAGGTCTCCTTGAAGGCTTGCCGTCTTGGAAAGTAATGGTCTTCTGGCTGAATCCTCTGAGTTTTAAAGTGGAGCAAGAAGAAAAACTAAGTCTAACACTCAAAATCAAAGGTTTTTGCTGCTTGGCACTAAAACCTTTGGGCTGCTTTAAATCGGGTGGAATAGACAATGAATGGAATGGAATAGACATTCTGATAAAGTCGTGAGTCTCTGAATTATACAAGATAAAATCTTGATATAGAGCTCCATCTTACTCAATTGGAAGACTTTATTTTTTAGGACCCTCTGTTAAGGAAGCCAACCTAATGTGTTTGCTTATCAGTGTTGGGGGGTTTTCTCTCATTAGCTTTCCACTGATGAAAACCCCCATTACATTTCATCATACAAGGTGTCTACCACTGCTCCTGCAAAGACCATCTCCAGCACAAAGACAAGGTTAGCTTAAGAGAAGGAGTTCTGAGGACTACATATGACTTTTTAGCATCTTGCTTTTCAATGAAACAGTCACAAAGATATAAAAGCACACAATGAAAGAAACTAATGTAACTGTGCTACTGTTTCAATTATTTCCATATATTTAAAATGTTTAAAGCTATTTTAAAATACTGTTCTTTAGCCCATTAGCATTTTATAGGAAATAAAAAAAATATCCCAACCCTTGCCAGAATATTTTTGCAGCACTAGTTCAAAAACAAATCAAGAAACTCTGATACTAAGGGCAGTACTTCAGTAGTTGTATCTCACCCACCATTCTCATGACAATCCACTTCTTTGTTATTACTGCAGCTGCTAGCCAAATATTAAGCTCAACAAGTTCTCTGTGTGGCATCTTAGTTTCACTTTTGGGGGTAAGCAGAACAGTGGCAGTTTCAAATAAAAGCAGTTCCCTTTGCAATCTTTTCAACTTGCCTCCTCTGCCATTTACTGAATGGTAACCTCTCCATAGATAGAATATTTATTTCTGCTGCCTGCTGCAGCATTTCTCAAGCACAAACTGCCTCCTTTTGTCACAATTTCTGCTAACCGAAAATATCTCTCTCTGGGTTCGCTGGTAGCTCTAGGCTTTCTGTCTATGGCTGACTCAATTCTGTAGCAGCAGAGGAAGCAGAATAGAAGACATCCGAAACCAGGAGGGTTAGACACCTGTGACTCATCTCAGAGGGCTGGGTTTCCTCCCCAGGTCTCGCTGTGTTAAAAGCAGTGACAGGGCTGCAGGGTACTCTTGTAGCTTCTCTGGTGCTGGGAATGCCAGGTTCAACATTGCTCAGCATTGAGTGAAAACCATGACAAAGAGCTTTCCTTAATTTCTCTGGGTGAGAACTAGTTGTACTCTTCAAAGCAATTAGATGAACACATCTAATGGCTTTGGTCCTTCACATGAAAGGTATCTTGGGAGTGACACACTCTGAAGCTACTCCCTGTGAGGATCAAGTTAACTACTGTTTCTGCCTCAGGTACTACTACCTGGACAATATTTTTTATAATCTAAAGCAGCTAAGGAAGCTTAATGGCAAGTGATATATATTCTTTGCTCTAGGGAGAGCTTTTGTGCTTTATTCTGTATGTGTGCCTCAGTGTCAAGCAATACTTACTGGAACTGCTTATCTAAAAATTTTCCTCCTCCAAGAAAAGGGGTTTGTGGAAGCTATTTCTAGATCCTGAAATGCTCTCTCAGAGAGATCCAATATGTGGTTTATTTCCATTACGCTATAAAGAGTGGAACAAGGAATCAATGTTTTCAAATGCAATAGTTGCTGGTTGCTTTTTTTAAATACAGGAAATTAAAACAGCTGAATTTGATTTATTGTTTTAATTACCAAGAAAAATCTTTAACTGATCTGAATGGAGTTCAGTTATAACAAAGGAGGAAAAAAAGAGAAATTTGACATGGGATTGATGTTGATTGTACCAATGTAACTACAAAGCAATAGTGAAAATTTCTAGTTAATTAAAATTACGTAGAGTCTGACCCCACAATTAATTAATGAAAGCCATGTTACTCAAGTGGTGGCCTGCAGGAAGGCCTCTTCTTAGAAGTGCCTCTTGGCTGGTTTGCAGAGGTCCATAGCAGGGTATCTTTTTGAATCCAGGCCAGGAATTTACTTCTTTATGAAACCCCTGTGCGCCTGCTATTTTTAACTGAAATTGGCCAAAAGATTCAAAAGCAAAACAGCTATGCTAAAGATACCTAATAATTTATTTTTAGCATAAAATGTTTTGATGTTACAGTTTTGACAGTGTGCACATTTGATACAAACACTGATATCTAGTGCTTCCCGAAGTAACTTTTTCAGAAATATTGATAAAGCTAAGGGTCTCATACATACGTTCATTTTAGCAATGATTGCTTAGCATGTTTGAAAAATAAGCAGACTGCATGTTTTTACAATTTTATTTCAAATTGGAATAGGTTTCTGATTTTAAACTCTGTTCATCCTTTTCCAGAACTGTGTATCAAAACACAACTTACTGCTACTGTGTACTATCAACAAGAAGTATAACTGAGTAGAAGCAAAAGTGAAATTCAGTGTCTTTGCTTCACTGTGAAATATTAAGATGAGAATAAATGTGGGAAAAAACCCTACAAATTAAATTTTCACTTTGAGTCTACTGTAAGCAGTTTAGAGACTTCTAGAATCAGTTCACAGAAGTTTCTTGTTCATATATTTGTGTGTGTATGTTAAAGGTTCTGCTCTTACAGAATCATAGGATGGTTTGGGCTGGAAAAGACATTAAAAATCATTTAGTTCCAGTACCCCTGTCGTGGTCAGGGACATCTTTCACTATACCAGGTTGCCCAGAGTCCCATCCAACCTGGCCTTGAGCATTTCCAAGAACAGAGTGTCTGCAATTTCTTTGGGAAACTGTTCCAGCACCTCAGTACTCCCACAGTAAAGAATTTCCTCTTAATATCTAATTTAAACCTATTTCTTCAGTTGAAAGCCCTGATGTCCTGTCACTACATGCCAATGTAAAAAGTCCCTGTCCAGTCTTCCTGTAAGACTCCTTTACAGGAAGGCTGCTAAAACTGGAACGCTGCTATAAAATCTCCCTGAAGCCTTCTCTTCTCCGTGCTGAACTCAAGTACCTCCATTAAGGTCTCTGACAATTGATGTGAGTACAGTAGGCAGTTAGGAAAATGTGCAAGATACACTTGGTTCAGTTTTATGACATTGACTTCTGTATTGCATCCAAATAGCTTAGTAATTGTATCTTAAATGTGTTTAAAAATGAAAAATATGGTAGAATTAAAAATATCATAAAAGTTGAGCTCTCAAGTGAGGAAATTCCAAAATTTCAACAGTTGACATTAACAGGACTTTTGTTACCCCATTTTGTTGTCTTTTGACCTTTTAGTTTCCAGCTGTATCACACTCACATCCTGCTAAACTAAAGCAGATTAAATTACACAACAGATTAAATAATAAATAAAAAAAAGACCAACAGGATGAAGCATTACTGATGGAAATGAATTTACATAAACATTAACTTTTGAGGCTTCCTGACTTTCACAGATAGATAAATGCTGCCAAACAAGCTCAGGAAGGTTAATTTTCCATAACAATACACAGTAAAAGAATCTGGACAGAGCAGCATGCAGTTCATTTAAAATCAGATATTATTAATCAGTACATATTTAACTTCTAGAAACGTTAATTTTAAAAATTCCCAGCAGATGTTCTCATCTAAATGTCCATACATGTCTTGAAATGTAAGAAAAAATTCTAATATATGTACACGTGTGAAAACACTATTCAAAGAACAATCTTACTTTCCACAAACTCATGCCAGGTCATTATGCAGTCCTGAACACTGTACACAATGAAGTCCTGGAAAAGGCATTCACATGAACTGGGGCTGGAAACTTTTAATTTTGCATTAGAGTACTTCTGGTCAATTTCTGAGTCCCTCTAAATATCTGGAAACTCCAAGAATGAATAGAGAAATACAAGTCTGTTTTTATTAGGGAAGCAGGCAGTTTCCCTAAGGTAAGAAAGGCTGAGGTGATTTTGCTTAGATTTTTCAAAAGAGAAAATGGACCCTGGTCCCTCCAAAATCTGTTATGAGAGGTTTTCAATTTAGTAGACTTCCCTACTCCCACGGGATTTTCAAAGACAATTTCTTTGTCATCATTTATTTTCCTATTGATAGGTAGACCTGGGAAGGCACTTTAATTTGTCTTTATTATGAATATGAATATAATTTGTGTAACTGTAGAAACAAAAACCTTTTGAATTTTGTGGAAGGTTGATCCTGGCTGGATACCAGGTACGCACCAAAGCTGCTCTAACACTCCCCTCTGCAACTGGATGTGGGAGAGAAAATATAGTGAAGGGCTCATGTGTTGATACAAAGACAGCAAGAGATCACAAACCAATTACCATCTCAGGCAAAACAGACTGATCTTGGGGAATAATCGAATTTATTATCAAGAAAATCTGAGCGGGATACTGAGAAGTAAAACAAAGCTTAAAAACACTTTCACCCACCTCTCCTCCTTCCCAGCTCTACCTTCGCCCAGCAGCACAGACAGAAGAGGAACGGGGGTTATGATCAGTTCATCACATGCTTTTTCTCCCAGTGCTCCGTGAGAGGAGTCCTTCCCCTGCTCTGATATGGGGTCCCTCCCACAGGAGACAGTTCCCTATTAACTTTGCCAGTGTGAGCTCATCCCACAGGCAACAACAGTTCTCTATGAACTGCTGCAATGTGTGTCACTCTGCCACAGGTGCAATCCATCAGGCATAGACTGCTCCAGCATGAGACCTCACAGGGTCACAGTTCCCACCAGGAAACCTGCTCCAGTGTGGACTCCTGTCCCTGGGTCTGCAGGTCCCTGCCAGGAGCCTGCTCATGCACAGGCCTCCAACAGCATCACAGCCTCTTTCAGACATCCACCTGCTCCAGGCATTGGGTCCTGCACAGGCTGTAGGTGGATCCCTGCATCCCTGTGGTCCTCCATGGGCTGCAGGGGCACAGCTGCCTCACCATGGTGTTCACCATGGGCTGCAGGGGAATCCCAGCTGCAGTGTCTGGAGCACCTCCTGCCCCTCCTTCTCCACTGACCTTGGTGTCTGCAGAGCTGTTCCTCTTGCATATTCTCACTCTGCTCTTCTCTGGCTGCAATTGTATCTGCCCAATAACTATTTTTCCTTCTAAAACATGTTATCAGAAAGCATTGCTACCATTTCTGATTGGCCCAGCCTTGGCCAGCAGCACATCCATCTTGAAGCTGGCTGACTCTGGCTCCACCAGACATGCAGGAAGCTTCCAGCACATTCTGACAGAAGCCTGTAACTCTCCCATTACCAAAGCCTTGTCACACATACCCAAGACAAAATCACATATTATAGTGTTTAGTTACCAGTTAAGCACAGAAAATATCCTGCTTTAAAGATGAAAGAGAAAACAAAGTAAAACAAAACTAAAAAGCAAGCAAAAGTTGATTAGGAAACAAACTGTTACGTGATGGAGACATGGCATACTGATAGACTCCTGAAGCATTCGTATTGCAGTCATCAGGAGTTTTGACAGCAGAGCCACTAACAAAAAACACTGCAAGCTAAGGTCTGCAGTGTCTATGCTTCAAGGTTCTCCTTCAGCCTCAGGCTGCAGTTTTATTAATTTTGTTTTATTTCATTCTGTTAGCAGATTTTGAGGAGAAATTCAGACTTACTGACTCTTCTCCTCACTGTGTGGTACTAGTATACCTGTTTGCTCTGACACTAAGCAAAAAGTCACAGAGTGACACTAAATTTGTGGTTCTCTGTAATGTCATTTATACCAAGCCATTTCCCATCAGTGGACTGCATTTCAAAAATTTATTTTGAAGTTCTACAGTTAAGCCAATCGCTTGCACTAAGCTGCCTGCCTGCTTTTTCCAGCTACATAACTGTTGGCTACATGCTAGGTTTTATCCTCTAATAGGAGAAAGGCACATGTTCCTTAAAAGGAAATCCCATGCGGCTGCTTCGTTGTGACTCAACTAACTTGGCAAGAAATTAATTTACTCCTTCTCCGTATCAGATCCACACCAACCTGTGCTGAGCCACATGGATGAGAGTGTTCAAAGGCTTGGAACACTTAATAGAGCCACAAGGATGAGAGTGTTCAAAGGCTTGGAACACTTAATAGAGCCACAAGCGCTGTGGAGATCAGTGCAGGTCTTCAATGAGGCAATCACCTTCATTAAAAAGTAAATTAAAAAGTAATCTTTATTTGCGGAAAACCTATCAGAAACTATTGAAACCCACAAAACTGGAATAATTCAATTTGAAAGGTACAGATGCAAATCTCACGCACTACATGTTGATCTGTGCACATGCCACCAATATAGGTAAGAAATACAGCAATACTACCATGCAATCTTCTTTAATGCCAAGTTTTAATGCCACTGAACATCCAGCACACACATCCCTCATACAAACCAAGAATCTCTCAGGCAGAGCACTGTTCCTGATTACTGTGGGCAACAAAGCAGGCTTCTCTGTCTTCTCCTTATATCATTTGGAGGGAATCCCAGAGAGCTGTTGGAAAATGGAAGCTTACCCAGCTCCTGGAAAATGCTAGGAAAGGAAACAGGGCAGTTTTGGACACACAGGGAGCATTACCTGATTCTGTTCCTCTGATTTATAAAAGTCACTGGCCTGCATTAGTCTCTGAAGACTCTGAGTGCTTTTTTAGTTGCTCAGCAATTGAACTAATGCTTGTTCTTGTAAGGTTCTTTCCGTGTTTGTTAGGGGTTTTAAATTTTTTTTCCTATGGGATTGTTGTATGATACAGCATTTTGTACCTGATCAAGAACACAGTGGGCTGTTGGAGAAGGGACTGACTATGAAGTGCATCTTGCACCAGGAGTGAAAATGAGGGTAGAATTTAGTGCCTGGAGAAGTACCTTTTGCATTCTTAGGTATATGCTCCAAAAGCAGTCTTTGCAGAAATGCATTACAAAAGGTATTTTTAGGCACTTTCTACTGTCTCTCAGAGGAACAGGTATCAAATCAATGTCTGGAAGGGGACAATCTTGCGCTTGCCATTGGGGCACTCAAAGCCAAAAGGTGGCTTATTTCCCTAAGTTCTATTTTGCCAAAGGGGATGAATTAGAAGTGTGTCCTTTCAGGAGCTGAGTCATATACAAACCTGTATTTACAGGTGCTGTTTCTTTCTTTCTCCTCCAGGAAGGGTAATCACTCACATGACTTTAGAATATAGGTTTCAGAGAGTGACTATAAAAAATGAAAACATTCCTTTAAGAGTGTTCTTTGTGCAATATATTTAAAGGAAAAACATGGTTTTTTAACAAAAATATGTTTCTTCTCCAAGGTTGGACCTACTACACAAAGAAAAGGAGAAAAAACATTACGACATACAGACTTACTAAACAGTAAGAATTTTACATTCTACTACAAAAGTAGAAAGAAAAGTGAAATACATACAGTTTGACTTCATAGATCTGACTTAAATAAGTAACTTCCTTAGAATTGCAATTTGTGCAAGTTTTGCATATAATTCTCTGCTCCCGGGAGAAAATATGCTTTAATTTCAGCTGAAAATGATAAATCTAAGTACAACTACGAAAATTTTTAAAGGAACTATTACAAAACTATTTCTGTAATTTTTCAGCTTTTTGAATATGAAAACGAAACAAAATCTATTTTCTGGCCTGCACACTAATCTCAGAATCTGGAACAGAGAAGTAATCAAGTGAGTAAAACAAAGCCTTTTAAACAGATGGCAAGTTTTGTAACTTGCTTTGAAAAGCAAACTAAATTTGCTGTAAAAATCATGTTTTGTGTATAATTAGTGGTATTTTTGGCCATTATTCGGGGATATGTTTACTAAGTTTATTGTTTAGCATCCATGGTTTTGGATTCTGTGGTTATGCCTGTGTTACTACACGCTACACACAACGGTATTCATACAGTGTGAACATGCAAAATGAAATATGTGAACAGTACAGAGATAAATGATACTTCGACTCCCCACTACAGTCTGACACTTGTATCCAAGCATATTAATGTGCAAATCTATGATCAGTTAGCAAAGGAAAAGGAACTGGGGATGCTTAAATGGTAGTTTGACGCAAACCTGAGATGCTCACAGTTTTTGAGCGCAGATGCCTTTTAAAGGATTTGTTAAAAATTGATGTAGTAGTAAGAACTCTGATAAAAGTAATGAACAGCCCTGAACAGACTAGTGAAAAAGGATATTTCATATGACAATAGCGTTTCTTGCTACAGTATACTAAAATTTGTTGCATTATAACAGAAAATAAACAAAAATGCCAGTTATCGTAAGATAAGCTGTAATTTTGGGAGTCCTAACACAGACTGGACTTTCACAATCCCATCAAGTGATGGTGTGCTTTGTCTCTTCAGAGGCTGAGATACTTTGCAGGTCCAACTGCACCTGACGATGACAAATTGCTGAAACTTAACAATATAAGATTTGTCATCTATATCAGTAGAACTCCTTTCCTTTACAGGAGTCTGTCCACAGAGATCTTGATGAGGAGAGTCTTAATATATGCACTGAGCACAACCAATGTAGTACACTACTCTCCTCATCTTTTAAGTGGTCTGGATATCAGTGGCATATTAGGTAATTATGTTTGGGAGGCATCAGAATATTTTTATTTTGGAGTTTCTTTCCTTTTCCTGCTTGGAAGAAGTTTTCAGTGTTACTGCAGCACGTTTGCATGAGTTTTCCACACTGCAAACTGGGAAGACACATTAAACATTAAAAAAAAAAATATTAGAGGGTATAATACCACAAAACGTCCTTTGAGAGGAAGGACTAGACATTATAGAAACATGCTGTAATTTACTTTATTTCAAAATCACCAGGTCTTCTTTACACTGTACATTAAAGAAAAACAAAGCAATGTACCCACCAAGATAATTTCTAGTTCTGAAATTACCTAGATTTTGTTTCCTGTGAAATGCTATAGGACATGGGCATACTCTTTTCTTCTGTACAGAGTAAAAAACCATACATCATGTCATAGAAAGGACAGGGACAAGACTGTCCTTAAAGAGTCACATTTTGACAGTACCAAATTACTAGCTGACAGGTAACAACCTGCTTTGAAAGCCCTGAATGTCATGAGCACAAGCCTGTTGGCAGTCTTGAGATTCATCATGTATCAAGCTTTTACATGGCTTTTTAGTTCTTCCCTGTCCCAACTTGTGTTCTTCCTTTGTCTAAGGGACAACCCAGTTCCTGAGCTTTCAGGTGAGGCATGTTTACTTGGCACAGACAAGAAAAAAAGGAACAAGCTCATTATACAGGAAGTAACAGAGAAGCGTGCATTTCAGAAGACAGAACTGTGCAATAAATCCCAGGAGGCGGGACAGGACTAGCACACACACTTTGCTTAAAAAACAGCCGTGCGTTTTTTCTTTGGCCCAGCTAACACACGCACTACTGTGCAGCCAGACCGCAGCAAAGACGCGCTGCTTGTTTACCACGGCTGAACAAGGCCAGAGCTGTCCCTTATACTCGCTGGTCCGATGCCCTTTGCCTCACTGCGGTCCGGCTTTCACCTCACCGCGGCTCCTACAGACGGAGCCTTGTGAGAGACAAGAAGCCCTTGCAGCCTTGCAGCAGCACCGACTGTGGAGCAGGCAGCGGGGGCAAAGAGCAGCACTCGCCTGCTCGGCAGCGGCTCCGCTTCTCGCACTGACAATACCCTGGTGCCCCCTCCAGTGCCGACGGAGCCTCACGGAGTTCCAGGTGAGTTTCGATCACGCTCTCAAGCACATATCTGACTCTTGGGGATGGTCCTGTGCAGGGCCAGGAGTTGGACTCGATGATCCATGTGTGCCCCTCGCCCCTTCGAACTCAGAGTATGCTGTGATTCTGTGACGAGGGGGCCGCCGCCTCCGCGGGAGAGCTGCGCCGTGCCTGCCCCGCGGCCGCACGGTGTCCCCGCGGGCCGAGGGACAGCGCTGCCCGCCCCGCCCGGCACTGGGCAGCCCAGCGCGGAGCGGCCGCGCCTCACCGGGGGGAGCGGCGGCGCCGCCCCGCCCGCAGCCGCGCGATGACGTGAGCGGTGGCAGCACCGCCCAGCCGGAGGCAGCGGCAGAGCGCGGGTCGGCGCGGAGCTGCCGCCGCGTCCCCGGCCGGCGCCGCCGTGCATGGCGAGGGAGCGGGCGGGACGCTGCCTGCGCGCCGCGCTGCACAGCCGCCGCCGCGGTGAGTGGGGCCGGCAGCTCCCGCCCGGCGGCGGGGCCGTGGGGGTGGCCGGGTGGCGGCTGCAGCGCCGTGTCCCGCGCCCCGTCCCGCGGGCGGGGGCTCCCCCCCACGGGCAGGGCCGGGCGGGCGCTGGGGGGGCGGCGGCCCTGCCCGCGGGGCGCTGCGAGCGGGGCACCGCGCCGGCTTCCTCCCCCTCCGTAAACAGCGCTCCGGGGCCGGGCCGGGGCCGACCTGGGCGGCGGGGAGCTGGAAGTGTGGCTGCCGCGCCTCTTCGGTGGAGGTGCTGTGTGTTGCGGGAGAACTTCCTCGAGAATACTTATTTGTGCCGTTAAAAAAAAAAAAAAAAACGCAGAGGGAGGGCAGATAGTCACGGAACCACATTTGTAGTTTTTCCCTGTGTGTCTCTGTTGCATTTGCTTCTGCGTGGGGAAATATTCCGTTAGGTGTGGGATGTGAATTAATGGATTTAATTGACTTTTAGAAGATAATGTCTTTTTTCTTTTTTCTTTTTTCTTTCTTTTTTTTTTTATTTTAAGAAAATATTTGCAGATAAAACTTCTTCAGATTTTTTTGTGACTGAAGTTTAATTAGAGCCTGATTGTGGCCTTGTCTTCAAAATTCTCACTTCTGCAGTCAGTGACAGGTGAGAAAACAACACCCTCCTTTGGTCATTCATAAATTGTTTTATGCTGAGAGATGTTGACTGTATTCCTTTTGCTTGCTGGACAGAAGGAAACTTAATTGGAAAGATTGTAATGGCGATTTAGGGTTTTGAGTGTGATTTTTCACTTGAGATTAGTTACTTTATGGTCAGTGTTTCTGACATCTTAGCTCTGTAAAGCTTATCAATTTATTACCTACTTCTTCATTTGTTCTATTGCTAGTTAAATTTAATATATATGTAATTTAGGTGAGAGAGAAGTATTTCCTAAGTCTCTATTTTATGGAAAATCAGTATTGACAGAACACTGTAGAGAGATTCTGTGCACTCTTAAAGGTATTTTGGATCAGTTACATGGATTAACTTTTTTTTTTTTTTCCTTCCCTGCTTCTCAGTCTTCCTTGTAACTGATGTAGTGGTATTACTGTAGTGATGTTCTTTGGGCATGCCCATTTATCTTCCCTTCTTAGGGTTGTTGGCAGTAATTTGAGGGTTCAGTAGGAATACAGTAGCCACTACTGTCTTCTGCTTGATGGGAATGCATCCCAAGTGACTTACATGGTGTCAGTCTAGAATTTTGAATTAAACAGCCGTATTATTGTATGAAATAACACAGTTTTAAAGTAGTGGTGCATTTTCCAAAGAAGCCTTAAATTTGAGCTATTTACAGGGATTTTAATTTTTGTAAGAGCCAACAACTGCAGCTTGGGGAAGTACTGTTTGCTGCTGGGAGGGGAAGTTGTAATGAACAAGAAGTACATGGAATGCAGAAAATGGTCCAACATCCTTGTTGGTTGAATCAGAGTGACTGGAACTGCTGAATGGAAAATGAAAGGAGGCTGCTACCGCTTTTTTGCTAGTAGCTGTTCAGAGTGATGATTAGGCTAATAACAAGTTGAAATCTCTGTAGAATAACCATTTCCACCCTATGTGGAGGTATCATTGCACATGACCACAGAATACTACTAAAGTGAATGTTACTGCCATGTTGTACTTGCCGTGGCATCTTCTTTCTGAAATTAGAAGAAAAGCAGTTGCTGAACGAGGTTGTTGCTTTGCCATTGGTCTCTTCATCTCAGCTCTGGGGCATTTTTACAGTATGTCCTTATGTAAACAAAAAAGCTAAGTGATGATGTTTGCAGTTACAAGAAATAACCTGAGATCTCATCTGAACGTGCCTTAAAAGGGAAATGAAATTCAGAAATGCAGCAGTATTACACAGAGACAGTAATGATATTGTGTTCATTATGAATAGAAGAGTATCAAACGTCACAAAACTTGCATTAAAAAGCAATTAACAGAATTGACCATACAATAATAAAACAAGTATTTGCCCTAAAAAATGGCATTCTAAAAAAAAAAAAAACCAACAACTGGAAGAAGGCAACCAAAATCTGGCGGCTTTTTTTAGAAAAGTTACTAGAACTTTAAGTGGGAGGTTGAACTAGATGGCCTCCTGAGGTGCCTTTCAACCCAAATTATCCTATCCAATTGCTCCTGTGCTGTTACAAGCTAGCATTTTTGTTTTAACAGGCCCACTGTTTTTTACCTTGTCTTACATACAAATATTGTCACTGTCATTAGGCAGTACATAGTTCTATTTTTTCTTTTGATTTAACAGAGCTGCTGTTTCAAAGCCTTTGACCCTGGCTGTGCACTGATTTTGGTAGGTTCCTTACGTATTCATACATCCCATGAGGTTCTCAGCGTGAGCCCAGTAAGATGACTAATATGAGTAATACTAGCATGATCTGAGTCAACATTTGAGCTCACGCTTACGTTTGTATTTCTCTAACTTGTTTCAGATGCAATTTCTTTATCAGAAGGTGAATGAGGAGCTTTCTTGAATTTCTGAATATGAGATTTTGCAGATTCTGTAAGATAGATCTGTCTTTTTGAGGATGTGAAAAACAGTGCAAAAATGTGAATATACAAAGAAGCTTCTTTATAGTAGTTCCTCTGAAGGAACTGTAATCCAGTTTTATTTGCCGCATACAAATAGATGCTTTTTGCTGCATGCTGTATTCATCTAGAGAATACATTGTACCTCTCGCTTAAATGGGTTGTATGCGTCTCAATACAGTGAGAGCTACAGGGTACAAGCGTAAGGTAGGTTGTCACTGTCATTTGCAGCCTGTGAGATGCTGAAAGAAAAACGGTGATGCCTCACTCAAATGTTAAGCTCTGTGGGTTACGCAGTACTGGGTACAGAGAGGTCTGGCTCACATGGACAATGATAACCCCGATGTGCTATGTAGAATGACTTGCCTAGAAGGCAATTGTCCATCTAATTCTGGTTATGCAGTTAGTGTATCACACAGTCAAAGCTGAATCTTTAAATCTGATTTGTAGAAAAAAAAGTCCAATCTGGTGCAGGCGACTATTGATTTAAAATCATTAGAAGCATTGTCCTTTTATGAGGTGAGTTGTCTCTGCATCTGTCTTTGACAATGACTTCCACAATAGTATTACACGGTGCCTTTTGTTGTTAGTAGATTGCTTTTTAATCATGGTTGCACATTTCCTTTTATTAGGTAGGGAGGCATTAGCTCTTGATGCTTTGATTTTCTGTCTTCTTGGCTTTCTTCTGGTTTTGTGTGGTGGTTTTTTTTGCAGGGGTGGGGGGAGGGGGTATATGAGTGTGTGGATTTGCTTTTTTCTTAGAATCTTTAGCATTTGTTTATACCTCATACAAATCTATTAACTGATTTTGATTTTTTGTGGTTTTTGAGATGTCACGAAAGATAATATTCCAGATGAATTGAGAATGTTTCAATCCCTTCCCTCTTTTCATCAGAACACTTTGTTTCTTGTCTCGCATGTGCCTGTATTAAGCAGAGATTCTGTTGAGCTGCACATCCTGTGAGTGGTTGTTTTGCTTATCTGCTTACATTTGACTTAAAATTTAATGTCATGTGGGATAAACTGCAAGTTATTCTTTAAGGAGTTTATTATTTTGTGTTTGTTGACATCAGATGTTATCTGCCTTCTGGTTTTTTTGCTTGGCTAGCTCTCAGTTTTGATCCTGCTCAAGTCTCATGTAAGCCAGTTATCACCAAAGTTGTTTTTAAGCTAGGACTTTGAAAGTGCATATATGCTTGCATAAATATGTATGATGTGGTATTTCTTGCTCTGCATGCATCCTCATGTGGGACCTTTTCTGATATTTACCCCAGTTATTGACCTGTGTGTTGTTTGTGGTGTAGTTTTTTATTGACAGTCCAGTGGAGCTGTTTTAGCTGGTGTTACCTTTATCATTCTGCTTATGTGCTTGAGCACTTGCAGTAGCTTTCAGGACTTTAGAAAGTCTTTTACAGGTGTTTTGAGTAAATGGGTTTATTATACATGTTCAAAATGTTGTCATTAAAGTTATTTGCATGTATAATTAAAATGCTTCTTTATGTGACTTCATTGGTCTCAAGGATTTATCTTTTTGTACCATTTAATGAGTATGACTATCAAACCAGTTTAAATCAGCTTGTGAGGCCTTTTTTTTTTGCACAGTCTACATCATCCTGTTTACCACAAACAATGCAAGAATTTTGAGGGATTTTTTGGGGGGTGGATAATATCTTAGAGGAATAGTGTTCGTGTACAGGTCTAGTATGCTTTAAATTAATATTTTCAATCTTTGCTATCCATTAGTCTTGCTTGACTACTAGGATTTCTTAGTTACAACCAAAACGCTCATCAGTATTTGACATGTCACAACACTGGATACAACTTGGATTTCTAGCACTGTCTGATATTTCTAAAGTAAAGACAACCTTTGTCTTCTAAGTATCCAATCTTGATACGTAAATATACACTACATTTGGTACCTGTATTTATCAAACAGTTTTTAGAGGCCTCAGTTATTCAAATGCACTTAGATTGGGAGGCCTTTTAACTTCAACACGAAATTATGGGATTACTTGCATGGGTTCAGTTATGGAGATACGGCTGCAGGTGGTGTCTGAGTTATGTATTAGGTAAAATTTGACCATGAGACTAATTCAAGAGCATTTGAGGACAAAGACCATTGGAAAAACCCATTAACTCCTACTAAAGTTTATATATATGTAAAAGTTTTATATGTAAGATTTATAAACATCATGGAGAGGGAATTACAAACCATGAAGTAATAGAGATCTAAGAGTACAGTGGAGGTGTAGTTTCATGATCTGTATTAACTATTCTCTTAAATGTCTCTGTTTCTCAAGACTTTACTTTCTTCAGCCTCTTACAAACACTGGAATTTGCTGCTCCCTCGGTTGTGTAAACACAACAGCTGTTTTTAGGGCTAAGCTGTAAACTGTATCACAAATGACCTAAGTTAAAATTAATTTTTTGTCTCATTTGGAACAAGTGGCACGATGGAAAGGGAATGGACAGGATAACTTCTTAAGCTGGCTTGCAGTGTCAGAGAAAATGTTGTGTAACCACATTGCGGATAACTCCGAAGATGGACTGAGCTACAAAAGAAATGTTGGGTTCCCAGTGAAATCGGAGGGCACTAGATTGCACAAGAGCCAGATCCTCAGCTGTGGGCAGTAAAGCATATGTCAGTCCAGCAGCTGGCTCCCAAAAGACTGAGACTTTGGAACTACTGTAACAACTGTGTAAATAGGTGCATGGTTATCTTTTAATTGCTGTATACCTGGGTCTTCATAAACCTTTGTAACTCTGCTCTCTGGCAGGGAGCTTGTGAAAAAGTACTTTTGGTTGCTTTTTTCCTAACTTGGTTTCTTCAGTGAAAGGGGATTTCAAGGTAGTTGGCTAACATTAGGGCATTCTGTTCCTATGGGTCTCTTGGTTCCTAATACTGGAGCCTAGCACACTTAAGTGGTCTTGTGGACATTGAAAGGATGATGGAATTTTACTGAATTTCAGTATTTTCAGAGTATTCTGGAAGCATGCTTGTGGAAGCTGGGGAGACACATATTAGACTTAAGTTTGTGGTAATGAGAACGCAAAACAGTTGGTGAAATGTACAGATGCTATGCAAAGTGGGTATAAAAATTATTTGGAATCTTCACTTTTCATTGTTATGTGTTGGCAGACCTAAAAGCAGTGGGATGAAATAGACGGGCATCAAAGTGGAGAATAAATAAACCACTGAATTTATTTGGTTGAGGCTTAATGAGATTACACCAGTATCAATCAAAACCAAATTAATTTGAAGATATGTCTGCAGTGTAGTTGCATGTGTGATACTGACATATGTAGGTGTACCTGAACTCATTCATATGTCAGCAGCTGAAAGTCACAGCAGGGTAAACTGTATAGGACACTGAAAGCTAGGATTTCTTTCTAATGGGAGCACTTAATTGGGAATAGCATTCCTAAACGGTGACACTTATCAATATTTTTGCCAGTGAACTCACAAAACTGAGTTGTAAACCCACTGTGGAATGCTAAAATGGTTTTACTTCGTTTTCTGAAAAAGGTTATAGTATTTGTCAATTCTGCAGTGATTCAGTTAGTTTTGACACATAAGTTTTTTGAATTCTTGAACCTGTGGTAAAAATTTTTGGGTAGGTTAACAATACATGATGTCTCTTTTTGTAGTTTAAGTTGTTATGCTGTGATGTGGTTGTGCAGTTGTTATGACTGTGCAGGGTGATGAAATAATATTTCTTAGACTTTTCAGAAAGGTATTTGAAGTTTGTCATTACCTGATATTACAGAAGTTAACCACATGCCATAATATGCTGGAAGGCATTGTCTGTCTAGTGTCTTAGCCTTGCAGTAGCTGGGGGACTGCTCAGCCAAATTCTGTGAAAGGTCCTTGAGTAGTTTTATATTTAGGTTATTTGAAGCCATTTCTGGAAATACAGAAAAGCTTTACTTTTGAACAGCATGTAGGGCACTTGGTGCTTTGTGTTACTTTGTCAAACTACTTTGCTCCTTCTCCAACATCTGTAGTATGTCTTGGATAAGAAACTCAGTATTGGTTTGAGTTGCTGCAATGTAGCTGAAGTGTTTCTGACTGAGAATGCCTAAGGGGAAGTGACCTTGAGTGCCCTTTATCATACAAGTAATGGGTTAAATATCTGTGAAGCCAGGAAAAGTTATGGTCTTCTTTCATGCTGAGGAGACACACAGAATGAAAACAAGAGCATTATCATCCCTGATCTTCAGTGGACAGGTGGCTAACAGAGGTGAAAAATATTTCTTTAAATTACTGTTTGTTTTAAAGAAAGGTGTTCGAAGGTTGTAATTACAGTTCCACTAAGGCCTGAATTTAGTCATAGTGTAACTTTTGGTTAAACAGAGATATCGCATGTAAAGAACCACAGAACAATATAGTGAGGTGGGGACCTCACTTGGTTTCTGTTCCAAAGTTCTGTATAAATCAGGGTCAGTAAGGAGGTCATAAGGGGTATGAAAGATGCATCCAGGAAGGCCATAAAAAACTCCAAGGATGGAGACAGCACATTGACTGCTAGGCCATCCTCTGGATGTCAAACTTCCTCTTTACATCCTCTCTGAGCAATTTGTGTTTCAGTTTGCCCCTATTGTGTCTTGTCTGCTGTAAACAGCCTGGCTCCATCTCCTGAATAACTTCCGTGTTGGTACTGGAGGCTGCTGCGAGGCTGCCCTAGCCTTCGCCAGGTGGAACGGGCTCTGCTCCCCAGTCTGTCCTCACCCGGTCTGTGCTGCAGCCCCCAGCTGTCCTAGTGGTGTCTGCTGTGACCTTGTTCCTGTTTGCCAGTGTTTTTTTTGTGTGTTAGGGTAGTTGGATAGGGCCTGGACTCAGAATTTTAAGTTCAGCTAAGATCCGTGTATTGGCGGATTTCTAAGTAAAGCTCAGGACAGTAAGTGGCCAGAGAATTTCCAACAGCCATACTGGGAACATTCTTCCCCTAGTTTGTAGAAATAACCGTAAGGTGATGAAGTATGTTTGGTTTAAATCCTTGAAGGATATTGCGACTAGAAACAGTCTGTTCAGCCTGTGTAATTACTGAGTTCTCATTCTTTAATGAACTGCACAATTTGAAAAATAGAATATGTTTTGATAAATATATTTGGTTATGTAACATTTCTTTATAAGTATTGTATTTAATAATGTCAACTGTAGTTTTTTTCCAGAGTTTTATATGCTTTTGTTACATTTCAATTTCACAAATGTAGCATGGGAGGAGTAAGTTAAAAATTACTGTAGTTGAAAACTATAGCAAATGTGCTTTTAAGCATAATGTAATTAATTGAAATTCACAGTCTAGATTGAACTCTTTTAACTTCCATCTCTTCTTACATAAAAATGCATCATAGTATGTCTTGTTTAATTAAAAATGTTAGTGCAAAGAACTATTTAGCTGCTTCAGTGATGAAACATGGAACAACAGTTTAAAAAGCAAACATGCAACGAGCGGTCTATATTAAATGTTCTCTTTAATTGCAGTCATAACTTAAAGAAGATATTTTAATAAAATTTGAATAAATCAATTTGTCTGGCCATTAGATTGCCGAGTATTTAATTATATATTAATATATAATTAATAATTATCGTGTAATATATAGTTAATATATAAACACACACATTTATATTTGGGGGTTGTGTTTGGTTTTTTTTTTTTTCTTTTTTAAATTCATTCTGATTCTTTAAGATTCATGGACTGTTCAACAACTGGAACTTTTGAAATGTTATGGTCCTTTGTTTTTGTCAGGTCATTAAACTTCAACCAGTTGAGACCATTGCATTCTGTTTTGCTGGACTGAACGTCTCCTAGAACTAGTTAGAAGGGTGTGCCAGTGCAGTTTGGTTCCTTCATCAAGCTGGATCCCTGAGCACAAGTTCGCAAGTGAAGTTAGTTTTAGTGTTTGCCTGTCTTAACAGCTGCTCTATGATCTCATTGCTTACTAATAAAGTTAATTGTGGAATGCAAGTTCCTTGCCTTGAGGAACATAAATATATCATGGATCGGTTGCCATTTTTTTGCATCATTTAATGATGTCTACATTTGTTTAATAAGAGCTTGTACTGGTGATACTATTTGTGCCTAAAGTTCTTCTATTTCTTACTAAGATTTACTCTTATACTTGAGGAGTTAGTATATATATAATGTTGGAAGACTTGCCTTCTGTTTCCACTCTTTTTTGGTTTATATTGCTTTTTAAATTTTGTGTTGCTGCCTCTTTTCAAATTAAAATGACCCAAATTATTAGGCTGCTTTTTTATTATTTAGTATTAGTTCAAAAGGGGAAAGAAGAAGTTTTAAGAAATCCCATTGTTAAGCAAAATAACATCTTAATTGCTTCCCCTTTTAGAGAGAAGTATCTATTCAGAGGTAGTAAACATGCGTGAATTATTACTATGGTGTTATTGGTTGAAACAATCATTGCTTATTTCTGGTTAAAAAGAAAATCTAATTTCTTGTCTAATAATTAATTCTTTATAATACATTACAGTGATTCTAGAATACATATCTGTTGTTTGGTGCAGTGTGTTTCTCACCTAGATGTAATTTCCAGTTACTCACTGAGCCTTTAGAGGAAGAAGCTAAACAAACAAAACTGATGGACATCCTTTTGCTGTCAGGGAAATAAGTTCGGAAATCATTGTAACTGATAACACTTAAAGGAGAAGAAAGAGAAACTAAGGGAAGAAAAACAGTATTAAAGCTTTCCTGAGAAAGGCGTACAAGATGCAGCAACAAGGTTAAATGGGCTTATAGATTCATTTGGTGAGCTTACACAGCAGGTGGTAGGAAAAAAAGTTTGTGTAAATTGTAAGAGTCAACTTCTAATATGAATGATACACGCAAGGTAACTATTTTGAACCTACAAATAAAAGAAGACAGTCTTAGTTAAAGGTAGTGTGGGGGGGAGCATAATATAACCTCACTGTTTCTAAATGGTTATATTTCTAGTGTTGTTAGAAAAGGAATTCTCTTCTTCTACAACAGAAAAATACTGCTGCATTCCTTCCTCACAGTAGTGAAGCATGAGGTGAATTTACAGGCAGAAGTAGGAACTCAATAGGATTCTGGAAATAAAATGGGCTTAAAGTAAGGAGAGAGCAGGAATGTAAACGGCTTTGTCTCATCATCCCTCCAGATGCCTCTCTGTTCATTACCTTCTTAGTGTCTCTACTCTTTTTTTTCAGAACTTTTCTGTTATGTTCAGCCAAATCTCTCCTGTTGTGACTTTGTTGCTTTCTTGCATTCCTTCCTCTGGTCCCATAAATAAAGTAGCCGTTAGCTGTTCTGCTCAGTCAAGTCAAGTAGGTTTTAAGATTGCTTTCTGATCTTGACAGTAGTCAAGGTCTGACCTACTTGGAACCAAACTTCGTGGCCCAAATCTAGCCAAGTCTTTTGTCTTTGAGTTTGCATTGCTGAAACAACCTTTACTCTTTCTGGATCTGTTGTCCTCCGACTTGCTAGAGCAAACTCCCCAGTTTAGAGTAAACTCAAGTTTTGAGTAGATCCAGAGAGAGAATGGGAAGAAAATAACAGAAAAGCACTTTACAGCACTTTAAATATGATTATATGTGCAAGTTGGGCTCAGTGATATTAAAATTGGCTGGCAGTTTGAAAAACTGATTTTCAGTTGAAGGAGAACTGTTGCTGGTTTTGAAGAAGAAATTAGTTTTGATTTGTTAGTGGAAGAAACAAATTGCATGTGAAAAACAGGTTGTGAAAGGGCTCCTTTTACTCTCAGTGAGCAAGGGTGTGGTATTTTGATTAGAATTTCTTTTGAAGTGTGAGGAAGGAGAAGTATAGATATTTTGTTTGGAAGGAAAAGAGAAACTGGCAGTTTGTTTGGTAGTAGACTGGATGAGAACTGATGTTTAGTCTGAATACAAGCACAATGGTAGGAAGTCAAAATGTATTACAAGTGAGGGAAAGCAAATGCAGATGACAGGTAATTAAGAAGGTGCAAGAAACCATGAAATTAGCTTGGTTGGTTAGAGCATGATGCTAGTAATGCTGAGCTTGTGGGTTCAGTCCTCACACAGGCCATTCACTTGGGCTCAGTAACCGTTGTGGGCCCTTCCAACTCCGAATATTTAGGGATTCTTGAAGTTATAACTGTCCTTGCTTCTTTGTGAAGTGTCACAAATGTGAATTGAGTGTTCTGTGAAGGTGTGGGTGGGTGAGTGGTTCTGTATGAAAATACAGACAGATGCAAGTGCTTGTATGTGCCTTTTAACTTCAGCTGTTACTGTACATGATTAATCATTCCAGGAGTAGTAAGTGTTGGAAAGTGCTGTGTGATGTCAAATGTCAGTGAGGTTGGTGTGTTGAGAGTAGAGAGGTCCTTTGTGATAAGACTTTGGAAATGTTCTTTTACAGCTTCAGTATAGACCACCGATCCAGGAAAAGATTGATGCTGGTAGGTGTTTGAAGCACGTGCAAGTGCTATGTGCAAGTGTCTTGCTCACTCCTGATTCACCGTGGTTGAGGGCCAGACACTGGCTGTAGGTGAACTTAAAGGATATGATAATTTAAACTAAAATTTTTTCTAAACTAGTGTTTATTTCCCCAGAAAATACTGTATCTTACACAATGGGTGTATGCACCCATTCCTTACTTGTTTTTCACCGACACCATTTCACCTTTTTAGTTTATTGACAGAGGAATGAGCAGAAATATGTATTTCAAATTTTAGTCTGTTCATTATTTAGGCCGTGTGATGGAATAAAGTAGCAGCTTAATAAACCTTTTATTTATGACACCTCTGTTTACTGACACAGATCATGTACAGGATTAGTTTTGCAGTTGTAATTTGTGATCTCTCCTTTCCTGTTTGTTCCTATGTACTTTTATTTTAAAGTTTTGTTTTATCTCTATGATGGATGAGGCCCTTTTGAAGTCAGTTAATTATTGGATTGCACTACTAATTTGCTGGGTGAATTGTTGGTGCATTGCTACATAATATAACTGTTACTGAAACAATTACATACCCATTAGTTCACAGCTGTAAATGCAATGTTTACTGTAAAATGTTATACAATTCTGTTCATTTTATGAGAGGGTATATTTAGTAGCATATCGTTGCACACATACATATACGTTAGTCATTCTGTATTTTAAATTATTACATTCCTCTGTTTTGTGGAATACTGGAGTCAGTTCTAGGTAATGATTAGAATTTCATATGCTTTCAAAATGTGGTAGAACATTTCAAATATATTATTGCTAATGCTACTGTTTCTGCTAGTTTCAAAACATTTGAAAAGTACTCTCTGTGTTCCGCAAGTAGATCATCAAAATGCTACTGTTGGACTAGTTCACACAAAGTCTGGCTTTAGTAAATCTCATTATATGATTACAGCTGTACTTAAAGTGTTAAATTGTGTGTGCAAGTAACGAAAGAAATGGCAGGTCAGCTGTGGATTACACAGACTGTATGTGGGAGTGTCAGTTTGTTAATTTGTCTGTCTTTTCTTTTTTGTCCTTGTAACCTGAAAATCCTAGTTGATTTAAGAATGTCATGCCTACTGTCAAGACTACTATGATAACTAGACCATTTATTTTGAATAGATGTATGATCTCTAGGCTTGATGATAGCAACACATCATTTGACATCTGCAGTGGTGTGTTTGTTTCACACAAAAAATAGAAGATAAAAAAACCCTTATGTAATTTTTAGTTCACTGATAGTGCTGGAACTAATGACAGTAACACTGTAATCTAAACTTCATGACAGGCAGAAATGAAGTAATTTGCAGCGCAGAAATAAGAAAAAATTGGCAGTTTTTCTTTGTGGCAACACTAGCTTTAGTGATTACATGAAAATGAGTTTTCTAGAACATTTTTCTAGATATATTTCCTTATATATTTTAGGTTTTATATAATTATTAAGTGAAGTTTTTTTCCCCATTAGAAGTCATTCTTTGATTGTTGCCTGTTTGCAGATAATCCTGCTTTGTAAAATTCACTTGTCACATAAATAGCCTGATCAATAATTTCTACTTTCAATGGATTATTTAAAATTACTGACTTGACAGCCGTTACACAAGAAGACATTGAAGATTATCGACTCTGAAAGGAACTTGTATGCTCTTGAGTGATAAGGAAGTGAAATGCTAGGGAGAGCTGGCTCATTTCTCTTCTACCGAAACGAAAAACCCCTAAACCTCTCAAAGGGGCAGAACAAGTTCCTTTGAGGAGTCCAGCTGCTAGGAAAGGAAGGAGGAAATAGGAAATGGAGAATGCCCAGAATAAACAAAGGAAAATGAATTTAAAGTGGGGAACTTTTGCAAAATATGGAATAGAGCAGGGATATGGAGTAAAGTGGAAAGAGGAAAAGCAGGTTTCTTTTTCCCCTCCTTTTTTCCCTTTGTCTTTTTGAGGACAGGGACAGGGTTATGATGTATAAAAGAGAAAGAAGGAACAAAACCAGAGAAAAAATGGAAGGGGATTTATCTGCCAGCATAATTATAATGCTGCTGGACTAAAGGCTCAGCTTGAGAAATATTTTGAAGCTTTATAGGACCAGTACAGCCAATATGTTTGCTTTTGTGTGGTAAAGGGAAAAATATTTAACCATTTTCCCAAGTCAAGCTACTGCACTGAAAAAGCTCATGAAATGAAGCACCAGGAAGGGGACCCTCAGCAGCTGAGCAAAGGCAGTACAGAGGGACTGATTAGAGAGCAACTATAGCTCTAGGAACACAGTGGAACTACGTAAGGGACTGCTTTAGGTCTGTAAAAGGAGTAAGTTGTAATGACATTTCATCTGTTTTGGTCATAGTGAAAAGCAGACTTGTTTCAGTAGTACATTGTCCATTTACCAGGATGTGAGCTCTGGTGTGTGAAGCCTTTGACTGCCCAGCTGTACCTTCCGTGTTAGTGAATTGGCAGAAGCTTCCCACCCAGTCTATCAGTTAACACATAAAAGCAGAGTGGAAAGGAAGACAGCACTTGTATAGTGTTTCCAGGTTTGCTTGCTTACAGAATAGAATTGCTGGTGAGGCAGACAGCATTAATAGGAAGGGGTTTGGCAAGGCTGGGATGAGAAGGTATGTGGAAGCTTACTGTCACTCTAACCAACACTTCCTACAAACAAGCCTGGTAAACAAGAGGAATGAGATCCTCGAGCAGAAAACACTGAGAAGAGAGAGGGCTTAAAAGTTTGGAGTACTGACTATGCTGTGCTGAGGGCTTAGCAGACACATTCCTGAAGGGCTCCACAAGATGGGGTTTTCGGTGCTGCAGTGATCTTCTGTTGATTGAGTTAAAGGACAACTGAATTAACTGGAGTTAAATAACATAGATGAAGAATGCCAGTAGGTTTTATTTGTCATTGTTTTATTTCTAGTACTGCTGCTGCTGTGAGAAGTGGTGGGCATTAAGCTGACAAAGTCACTGCACCTAGTTACACAGTATGGTTACATTACTTGAAGTAATTCAAAGAAGTACTGTTTTAGAGATACAACATATCAAAAAAGCACAGTCTGTAATTCCATTCCATTCAGTATAAAATAAGGTCCCTAAAATATTAAGAACAAAAGAATAACTAAAACTGCATATGTGTTTACAGCTGTTGAAGTGGCTTGAAGTGCTCTTAAAGATGATCTGCATCTGCATCAAGGGTTTTTATTTCTTTTTTTTCTTTTTTTTTTTTTTTTTTTTTTTTTTTTGTTCCTATGTATTTAAAAATAGCCAGATGCCTATTTAAAAATAACCAGATGCCTATATGCAAAAGATTCAGTATTATCACTAGAAACCTGGCTGCTGCTCTTTTGGGATTGAAGTTGAAATTTACATTAGGTTAATATGCATAAACCAAGCCAACAATCAAACATCTTAGACTCCCTAATCTGACTGAGCTGCAACTTGTTTAATTTGATTTTTGTTTTTTTTCTATCAGGATTCAAATACTGTTTCACTTCTTGGGTTCTCAGTCAAAGCCTTACGAAATCAACAAAATTAATTTGAATTAATTTGAATTAAACCATTTTAATTTTGAGCTATGTGGACATGATAAATATTTGGGTAATATGTGATGCCACTAGTAGCTTAATTAATCTAAGCAGGTTTTCTGTGTATTATCTTTATATTTGGTTAGATTTCTGAGTTATTGCTGAGGTAACTAGGTTACTAAAAGGTCATTGTTCTAGATAAAATATCAGATACAGCATTTTGGAGGCAGCCACCATTTAGCACCCTCTGGCTTTGTTATTCTGATAGTATTTCTGTGTAGCAGGTCCTGTTTATTGCTAAAACATTGAAGTTTTTGGTCTAAGTTTAACAAGCTTCCATGTCCCGGAACTCTCTTGCAATGCAAGTTAAGTGTTGAGAAGACGTATGGGAAAACTCCCGTATCAATTTGCACTTGAAACTTCTAAAGATAACAGAGGACTAGGGGCTGGAGGACAGAGGGTGGACAGCATGAAAGAGCTTATAGTCCTTGCTTGTTTTCATTGGCAAACCAGGTTGCAGAGACAGAGAAAAGCTTTATTGTAGTTGCAAAGGGAGGAAAACGTTTAATCTCCAAATACTTTGCAACTCGGAGCATCTCTTCCTTGCTAAAATGGGTTTTCTGAAATAATTTAATTTTTTTTATTTTTTGGTCAAATTGATGTTACTTACTTGCTGGCTGATGTAATCATCCCATAATGTATCCTGGTTAAAAAAAAAGAGTGATTTTGAATCCTTTTCTATCTTTATGTACTTATAAATATCTATAGATATTAATAGATATTTCTGTAAATAGAGGTTATTTATTTTCAGGAATCAGTCTGCATCTGTGTGTTAATTTTTTTCCCCATTTACAGATGGAGTTTGTTGGTCATTGATGTTACTTGGAGTAAAATACTGCTTTCTCTCATGTAGTCTAGTAAAGTCTATTGTAGAGTATTATGAAACATCCTTCAAGTTTGAGGAAAGGGATTCTCTCATTTTAAAGTTTGGTCTGCACTGGTTGAAAAAAAAAATCATGTTAGCCCAAAGAAAGTTTAAAACTGAACCAGCTCCTTTGTAGCATAGCAAAGTTCCTATATTAGAGTCAAATTTTGGGTTACTGTTCCTTCTTTAATATGCAAGTCTTGCAATTGTTTTGCAGACTTTTGCAAGTTAGAAGCTGTTCCAGCAAGTTTAGTGATTGTGTCAAATATGTACAACTTCAAAAGAGACAGCAGATGTTTATGAATGATATTCTGTGATGTAGACCTGAATTTTTCCAGTTGCTAAGCATTTTTATGTTTGCAATTTGTTGTCTAGATAGTCTTCAAATTAGAGAAATCTGAAAGAAATGCAGATACTATAGAACTGTACTCCTGTTTTTGGATTTCAGCCAGGTTATACATAAGGTCTCCACCCATGATGACTAAGTCCTTCATATATTTAAAGTATATAAGTAAAATTGAAGGTGCATAATGTTTGTTATGTGTGTGGATGTATAAAGAACACGTAATCTGATCCATATAATATAGGTGATGCTTATAAGATATGTTTACTGCTCAGTTATATTGAAAATTCGTGTTCAATTCAGCTCTCACTATACCAGTAGTTACTGTAATTACTACTTTTCAGGGCATGCTCAATTATTTCCTAAGTGTAGCCTGCATTTTTCTTGAGTATCTAACTTAACATTTGTGTCGCTAAAATGTATTTCTTTTGAAAGAAAGTTTTATTTGAAAGGCCAGTAATTTTGTCTGATTGTGCATTCCAGTTCAAAGCTTCTTAATACTAGATCGTTCCAGCTTTGGCATGCTGGAATAAGGTCAGTGAAGTACTGCCAAAGATGAATACGGCTGGTGTACTGCAGGCTGAGGGAATTGATGTATTTTCATTTTGAGAAGTCTAAGGAGACATCTGTTTGCTGTCTTCAGCTACCTGTTGGGAGGCTATAAAAAATATGCAGCTGGACTTTTTTTTGAAGATACACAGTGTTGAGAGACAACAGACACAAGGAGCATGGGAAATTTTAGTTAGGTATTAAGGAAATTTTTTCAGTGGGAGGACAGTCAAAGACTGGAACAAGCTGTTCAGAAATGTTGTGAAATATCCATCTCTGAAAATGGTAAGAATTTTGCTAGACAGGCTTTGAGCCTGCTATAATTTGACCCTGTTTTGAGCAGAGGTAATAGACCAAATGACCACCATAAGTCACTTTCAACTATATTAATATTGTTTTTGTTATTATTATCGTAATCATTATTATTATTATTGTTGCTATGCCATTCTTTTGTCACTTTCACATGTAATAGTTGTGACTTCCAGTTTTGTTGCTGTATAAAAACAATACATGGTTTCACATGAAAGAAAATTTTGCTTGAATTGCACCTGTGTATGAATAATCATAACACTAGGGTAAATAATCTTGCTTGCTTTTGATTCCCTTTTGATTATTACTTTGAGATACTAAGTAGTGTATATAACAACTTCTCTAAAGTGTGAGTTTTTTCATGTTTCTGAAAGTAGAACGCAATGGGATATTAAGTCTAAATCCCTGCAAATGTCTGCTGAAGCTGTACAGATATTTATGGTTAATTGAAATTCCTTACTATGTAGAAAGTATGCTCATGGCCTTTTTTCTGTATGAGACCTTTTATTTTCAGATTTTCCTTGAGTATGTTTTTAAGCAAATGTAAGTTTCCAGCCACAAACCAGCTTCCTCTTAACTCTGCTGTTTTTTCTGCAGATCTAGAGAAACTTCAATTTTCAGTGGTTTGTTCATTAAGGATACGTTTTCAAGTTGGTATATGACAGGCATGTTTCCCTACATTTCTCTGCATCTGTGCTAGCAATCCTGTGTTTTTAAAGTGAAAAAATGGAGGAAACTGATTTGCTGAAAAATTTAAAATAGTCCTAACTGAAACTGGATTACTGAATGTTGTCACAGTACAAAGACAAGTGCTGTCATAAGGGAGCAAGTAGGAATACCAGGTGAAAGGGAGAGTGAGACCTCAGCTTTCCAGAATTTCACAGGGTTAAGCTAGTGTGAAACCGCTGTACTCAAAAACTAGACTGCATTAACCTTCATATTTAAGACTTCTTTTTCTTAGTAAAATTAGTACTGGAGTTACTTAAAAGTTAAATAATTACAGTAGTCTTAGGTTTTCGTGATGATAGAGTAAGAATGTAGCTGGTTTTGTAGGCATTCAAAACTAGTTGAACTGCTTGTGCAGCTCTAGCTGTCTCTTACAGGTCAATTTGCAAGTAAATGCCCTTGGTTCACTGGATTTTTGTTTCTTTGGCATATTTATGAATAGGTATCTTTAAATGTTTCTCAGGTTTTTAATGAGTTTTAAATGGTTAAACGTATCTGTTTATGTACTGAAAAGCTAGCATGTAGAAGAGTTAATCAGGAGTAAATCCTGAAAGTTGAGAACTGAAGTGAGGTTCCATTGGACTTCATAAATTGCATGTTGATCCCTGATGCATTTAAGTTTGCAGTAATTTTAACACTTGCCTCTGCTGTTTCCAGAGCTTTGCCAATGGCTCATGTATTTCAGTACTGTAAATTGTGTTGATGTTTTCAGGAGTGCCACTTTGATTTAAAAACTTTTTCAGAGCTCTTCATGATTGCATTCTTCTCCTGTGTTGTCAGGAGGGCAACCATTTGTATATGAGAATTGAACTAATGTGTTTGAATTGAACTAATTGAACTAATGTGTGGGTGCAGTTCTCTTGTGGTCTGTCAATTTGTATGTGTATCACATTTGCATACCTTATATCTTACATTGTGAATTAAAAGCTGCTTCTACTGCTGTTGCAGATGGTCTGTGTTGACTGGTGCCCCATTTGAGAAGCAGGCTTTCTAGCTCATGCAGCTCTCTCTGCTGGTCAGCCTGTATAATCAGTTGTGCCTCAATAAAAGCACAGCCAGGACGTTTCCTTTAGTGTATGCCTGTCTTTTCCTACCAAGGACCAGGAGGTTTCATTGGAGGTCAGTTGCCTTCTTCTTCAAGTCCTTAAAAATCTCCAAATAATTAATTTGGGGTGTTCTGCCACACCCCATGTTGTGTTCCAGTGTGAGCTGTCCTTGCTGAATGGATTTGCAGTCCTCTCTTGATTTTGCTGCCATATTCTGTGTCTTCCCTGAGAGTGAAATGGCCTGCTTGCTTTCTTTTCCTTTCTTACCCTGTTTACCTAGTTATCTTAGGATGGTGTTGTTATTTGATAATGGCTTGTCTCTTAAGTCATGCAATGACTGCTCATGTAGGTATTTTCTTCGTGTCCAAAAATGTCTCTCAGATGTGCTGCTTTGAGTTTGATTCCATTCCTTGGAAGTTCACTTCATGAGTGGCTGATCATGATTCTCTGTCTTCTAAGTTAATAAGTTACTCTGATTCCCTTCTGTTTTTGGATCACAGAAGAAAAGTGCTAGTCAGTAGGATGGGAGAAGAAAATTGTAGAAAGTGACAAGAAAAGATGGAGAAAGGAAACATTAGAAGAAAAAGAGGAAATTGCATGGAAATGAGGAATGATGTGTGTTCTTAAAGTTAATAGTTTGGAAGGGGGAAAAAGTCAGAATTTCTAACTTAATTCTAGTACCTTAATATCTTCTGGTCTGATGACACCTGAAAGCTGAAGGGATTTTCAAAACTCTCAGACATGCCTAATGGCCATCAAAATCACTATTTTGAGTGATTTTTGTATTTTAATTTGGCTGGATGCATCCATGTAAACCTCTGAAAACATGTCAGAAATTGTCCAGAACATTAAGCATCCTAAATCTGTGCCATACAATTGACAAAGCAGATGAACAACCACTTGGAACATTAACCAATCAGATAACACCACTTGTCTGCATATTCCTACAGATCTTGTTTTTGAGCTGTTTTGTCAGTTCCCACCAAGCTACCTCAGTGATGATTTCAGTGCAAGTCATCTTTAGTCTGAGTCTAATACTAGTTCTTGGTGAGAAATGAGCGCTGCATCCGATAATGGTAACAGAGGCCTGGAGTCTTGCAGATACTAAAAAACCTTGTAATACTTACTGTATTTTTCACTTTTAGCATAATACCATGTGATTTCTAACCATGGTACGATTTATATATGTCGTCTTAATTATTTGACTCTGCAAAGATACTTCTTTGCTAAATTATAAATGCTAACACCATAACAAACTGTACATTTATATGTGAACATTTAAGACAATTAACATTTATTTTCGTTCTGAACACATATGAATTGTTAGCACCTTGATAAAATTTCAGTTTCCTACCAACCATGCTCTTCTGCTTTTTTTTCCTTTCATGCAGTTGAAACAAAGACTTTCAACACCATGAAGCAGTCAGTTCTAGTTTTTAAGGCAAGTCATTACTGGCGTTTTGAGACCAATAAGAAAAATCTGAGCACTAATAAGTTTTCAAATGTATTTGCTTTAGTGGTTGCAAAGAATGGAGACTGGGAAAAATAAGAGCTAACATACTCCTATTGGGATACTTGTAGTTTGTGTAGTAAATTCAGCATTTCCATCCATTTTTCTGATATGGAAGAATTACAGCATTTGACAAACTAAGCTTACATTTCAAATAAAAGTAAACAAATGGACAAAACATGCACGATTAAGTACATGGAATGGCACTGAACTGATTTTGATTATCTGCCTTTATAATGTTGATGACATAAATGGTAGCATTTTAAAAGGAAAAAAAGTAATATTATTTTTGAAACAAAGTCAAATAAGTTATTGAATTTTCACATTGTCAGATAATGTATAAATTAGTTTGTACTGACTGATTGCACCATGACCACAGCAAATATTTAAATGTTCCCAATTCCAATGTTTATTTCAAAATTATTAATACATTCATTTCTGTAAGTACAAACAAGTGCAATTAACATTCTGTTGGGTTTCTACCGGCTATTTGGAAGAAAATTAACTGTACCCCAGCCAAAACCAGCACACAGTTAGCTCTTTCCTTGTTACACGTTGCTGGTCTTGATAAGTGCTAAAATGCTGCTATGGGATTTTGGCAACAACATGGAAATGATGCTGCTGGGAGAGGAATAAAGATGCAGGTAATGTGGTGTTGAAATTAAATATGTAGAGAAAGAATCACATGTGAAACCCTCCAAACACTTCTGGTGTACAAAGTCTGTCTCTTCTAAAAAGGGAAAAAGGGAAATAAGTAGAATATGTGAATGCAATCCATGCATATGTTTAAACAGCATTATGTCTACATCACAGGTAAGAGATTTTCTGAAGATACAGGAATATAAGATAGTCTTGAATGTGATCTGAGCTACGGCAGTAGTTGTACTGTAGAGCCTGATCAACAAACAACCATTTGTGTCATTTTTCATGAAGTCATAGAATTGTTAAGATTGGAAAAGACCTCTAAGATCAAGTCCAACCATTAACCTAGTAGCACTGTGCCCACCACTAAATTATATCCCTATGTGCCACATCCACATGCCTTTTGAACGCTTTCAGGGATGGTGATTCTTCCACCTCCGTGGGCAGCCTGTTCCAATGCCTGACTACCCCTTCAATGAAGAAATTTCTCCCAGCATCCAGTCTAAACCTCCCCATGCACAACTTGTGGCCATTTCCTTTTGTTCTGTCACTTATTACCTGGAAGAATATACCAAACCCCATCTCACTACAACCTCCTTTCAGGTAGTTGTAGAGAGGGAAGTTGTTGTTTTCAGGTGTGGCTTGTAAAGACCATAAAGATGATTTTTATATTTATTTTGGCTTAAAATCTTGATCACTATGAAACTACCCTGGGGAAGTACTGTTGTAGGCTTGTTCTGCGCCTAAGCTCTCTCCTGGGCACTTATTCTTGGCTGCTGTTAGAAGAGCTAGGTATGCCTTTGGTCTCATCCTGTATGGCTGTTCTGAAACAAGTGAACTGACAACCGGCCTGGAAAAAATGTTCTGAGAGATTTAACTCTCAAAATCAAATTGCCCTTTGTAATTTAGATGCAGAATAAATATAAGTAACAGAATTGTTTCATGGGCAGTTAAAAAGGAAAACTGGTCTGAAGTCATACAATGTGCTAAATATTGATGATAGGTGGAAAAAGACACAGATTCAAAGAATGTTTAAGGTTGGAAGGGATCACAGTGAGTCCTCTGGTCCACCCTCTCTGTTCAAGCAGGGACATTGCAGAGCACATGGCATAAGATTGTGTCCAGATAGTTTTTGAATATTTCTGGTGAGGGAGACTCTGCAGCCTCTCTGGACAATCTATTCCAGTGCACAGTCACCTGCACAATAAAGAAATTCATCCTTGTATCTAGGTGGAACTTTTGTTGCTGTTGCAGTTTGTTTTCTTATCTCATTGCTGTGTCCAGTAACTTTTTCTTATCTCAGCCTGTGATTGTCACCTTTTGTGCCTTCTCAGTTCCATCCTGCCAGAGTGGGAAGGGAAGGTCACATGAGCTGTGTCTGGTTTGGGAGAGTACCGGTGGCAGCACTGAACTGGGGAGTACCATTCCTTAACCACAACAAATGCTTAGAAAAGGAAAAGATGACTGACTTAATCTAGTAAGGTTTGTGTGCATTAAGTCAAAACCACTCCAAAATGGCTGTAAATGTATTTTCATAAAAAGAACCTTAATTGCAGTTGCTAAATTCTCTAGAGATATTTCAAAACTGGGGTTGGATTTACAGGTGTCCCAATTTGTTAGATAGCAGTTTGAGGAAAAGGAGGAAGGAATGTTTCAATATGGCATTCTGAAAGAAACAGAACTGGTAGGCTAAGAAAGAAATGTTTCATAACTAGTGAATGTGAAGAATTAAGAGGTTTTTTTCATTGTTCAGTAGTTAGAGTGGAATGTAGGTGTTCCAAAAATACTTACTGGTAATCCTTCATTGTAGAAGTAACAGTAGCAGCTCAGAATATTAGGATCAGGAGACATGAAAGATCAGAGAATGGTGAAGAAAGCAAGTGGTTAGGAATTCAGCTTTTGAATCAAGAAAGATCCCTGTTCTGAATTTTCAACAAAAAGAGGATGAAAGGAATGCAGTTAGGCAAAGACTGTAGTGTAGAATGCATGCAACAAGATAGCTTTTTGATTATATGTCTGTCCAAAATATATGGCCCGTGTTTGTTGGCTTTGTTGCTGAGTTCATGTACTTGAAAATTATATGACCATAAGCACTAGTTAAATTCACTCATCCTTGTCTATGCTAGTAGAGAATATCAGTCTGTATAGGTTTTGTTGAAAGCTGTTGTATTGCATGGTATGTCTGCTGTGGGCACTGGGTTTCAAGCAACCACTGCAGGTAAAATCCAAGGATGTATTAAGTAGCAGTAAGTACGAACTTAGTAGGCTTCACTCTGCCAGTTTCTTTCCCTGTTCAGTAGACAGCTGAATCTCGGCGATAATCGATAAGAAATTCATGTCACATACTGGTATTGAAGGGAAATAAAATTTTCAAGCTCATCACATTGGTAGTCTAGGGAAACTTAATAATCACAACATAATTTGTGATAAACTGTTTCTTGCTGTGATACTGATCACGAAGCAAATACTTCACTGATTGTAGAACTATGTACTATTAATTAAGAAAACTTTTGCAACATAGGCAAGTACTTGAAGTAGAAAAGCATTAATTTGAATGCTTTTGAAAAACTGAGAAAGAACTATTTTAAAGGCAGGTACCTATCTCTGATTTCCCATAAATCCATCCTGAACATTATGATAATTTTATGAACAGCAATTGAGGGAAGGAGATGTACTCCAAGTGTGCTTAATTAACTTCGGTTGCTGAGTAGAAAAAACATGTACTAACATCCAACATGCACTTTGAGGAAGGTTTTGTTGTGTGTTCAATGCAATACAGCCCTTTTCAAACCTAAATGAACAGGGTGACTGAGAAATCATGCTGTAGAAAGAGCAATATTAACTTAGCATCAACGGGTGGGAATCAGCTAATTGTGTTGCCCTTGCTTTTTGTGCTTCTGAACATCTAGGTTTGTTTCTCGGCAGTCTGTGCTGTGACCTCTTCAACTTCTGTATGGCTGCACAGCCTTCAGACTCATATTACAAAAGCAAGATAGGTTGGGGTGGAAGCTCTGTGACAAGACATGAGGAAATGACATGCTGCTTTAGAAGCTGTTGGGAGCTGATTGTCCTTCAAGACCACCAGTGCTTCATTAGGGCACTGAAACTCATAGTAATGATTTTTTATCCATTTGAATAGAGAAGAAATTGGCTGGCATGGATGTGTTTTATAAACCAATGTTATAACAATTGGCACAACTTGCTGAAGCCTCTTCACCGCCCAGTTAGGCTGGGTGTTTTAAAAGCTCTGTGGAAAACTGTAGTTTCTCTGTGCAGGAGGGAGCAAAACTGATTTATCTGAGGAGCATGTTTGCACAGACTGCCCAAGAAAAATTTGAGAAGGTATGAAATCCACACCTGTGAGCTGGTGGACTGTGCAGAACTATTTCTGCAATTCTGTTTTGTATATACTTGTGAGAAAGCCAGATGCTTATAATTATTAATTTGTTTCATTATATGTTCTGGGTGCTAAGGAAATAACACAGCTACTTTGTTCTTTCTCCATTCTGCTTGAGAATGGCCGATCAGAGGGTACCCAGCTGGAACCATAAGGATTAAAGCTGCTTTGTTCTTCTGGAGAATTGTGTTGTTACAAGTATATATTGTTGTGGTTCCTTTCAGTAAGGCTGGTTGGCTCTGCAACAGATAACATTGTCAGTAGTTGAGACTACACAGTCTTTGTTCTGTTATTAGGAATATGCAAAGCATGCTATAGAGGCATAGAATTATAAAGGTTGGAAAAGACCTCCAAGATTAAGTCCAGCCTTTGACTGAACAGTGCTATGCCCTCAGCATGAAGTGCTATGTGTACTCATTTTTTGAACTCTTCCAGGGATGGTGACTCCACCATTCCCTGGACAGCTCGTTCCAATCCTTAACCACTCTTTCAGTGAAGATTTTGTTTTCTTTATATCCAACCTAAACCTCTCTTGGCACAACCGGAGGCATTTCTGCTTGTCCTTTCCCTTGTTACTTGGAAGAAGGAACCTCACCACAATCTCTTTTCATGTAGCAGCTATAGAGAGTGATAAGGTCACCCCTGAGCCTCCTTTTCTCCAGGCTGAACAACCTCAGCTCCCTCAGCTACTCCTCACAGGATTTATGTTCCAGACCCTTCACCAGGTCTATTGCCCTTCTCTGGACATGCTCCAACACCTTGTTGTAAGGGACCCAATACTGACCACAGGATTCAAGGTCTGGCTTCACTAGTGTCAAGTACAGGGGACAATCACTGCTCTGGTCCTGCTGGTGCAAGGCAAATTAAATTACCTTTGGCCTCTTGTCCCATGGTGGCTCAAGTTCATTAAAGAATATCAGTCACTTTTCGTGGTATTTTTTCTCACTTCACAATGGAAAGATTAAAACAGTGATTTGGACATTCGTCTTATCTTGGTCTTGCTCAAGGGCTCTACTGAAAGATGGCTTATACCTTCTCCTTTTTATTTTCTTCCCCAAATCTCCTCCAATGGTCTTTGGTTTTTTCCCCATTAAGGTATTTTCTCCTGCTTCCTCTAATTTTGTGTCAATTAAAAAAATTGGTTTTGTAGGTTTCATTTGTTCTGCCTTCATAAGAAAGGAAGTCCGAAAATGTTAGCAAGAGGAGGGTGGCACTTTCAATGCTTAAAGGCATTAACTGCACTTGTAGTGCTCAAAGACATGAGCTGCCGCTGAGGTTTCCTCCCCATGTTTAAAGAGGAAATAATGACTGAAATCCTCGGCTTAAAGTTCCTAATCACCACCCCTGAGGCTCAGCAATGTGATCTAATCCTGCTCCATCAACTTTTTCTAGCCCACTAAGGGAATAAGTATATGCTGCTTGGGGAGTGATTGAAGTACCAAGGAAATATTTGATAAGGCTTAGAATAGTAAGTTCTTCTTCCCTGCAGATGGGGAGGGGGAGAGAGTGAGGGCAGGAAGGGGAATGTAATGCACTGAACCACCTGTGGTATATTTTTAACAGCAGCTATTCCTACTTCTTATTTTGCTCACATGTAGCTGTTATTTGGACACCATGGGAATAAGAAGTCAATTCATTTTTTAACATTGGTATGGGAAGTATTCTTTACCATATGCTCTGCATTATCTGGTTTGTTAGTCTGGGAATGCTGGGCAGACTCAACACAACCCAAGGGAACTGGGAAATGAATGTCCTTGGTGGGGAGTGACGTAGCATTGGTTTAATTGGATGAGTCTGCAACCTGATAAGGAGAGATCATATTTGCTGGAGATAGGAGGGGAATGGAAGAGTCCAACATACTGTTTTGTACAAGACCATAATGTAGAGGTGCAGGAGATAAAGTGGGAGAAATATGTGTGTTTTTCCTGGTTTTCTTGATCTCTCTCCTGCATATGACTCAGTGTGCTCTTCATCTTCCACCTGAGCTGGGTCTTGTGTTTTTACTTAATCCCCCTGTCACAGAGTTATCCCCCCACTCTGGTGCTTGTCACTGCCTCCCAGCAAATAATCCATGAGAAGATACTTTCTTTTCAGGAGTAGTTGAAACTTCTTCCCGCGTCTTAATTTGTGTTCAGTTATGTCTCCAAAGTTTAAAACATAAAGCTTTGGAAGAACTTAATTCTGGCAGGATGCCTTAATTTCCTTCCTCTTTTTTGATTTTTCTAGGAATCAAATGGTGTTCAGACTTTTGGTCATGTTCAGTAGCAATTGTTTTCCTATCCTTACCAAGATGAGGCAGGTTCCAACCTGCTAGTTTTTTTCATTTGCGTGTGCACAATCATTGATTTCACCTTGTCTGTATTAAGGTTCTGCCTACCTTTGAATCAATGAAATTTTAATTAGTTGTAAACAAGTTAAATTAATTTTTAATTAGTCGTAAACAAGATGGAGTAAGTGCTAAATCATTGAGGTTATTTCAGCTAAAATTCTGTTCTGTATCCAGTTGTGAATGAGAGAGGAGAAAAGAATTTCTCTTCATTAAAAAATCTTAGTTGGGAGGAGGAGTGGGGATGGGGAAAGAGGAAAAGCAGCTGCTTCTGAGAGAAGTTTGGGCTCAGGCTTGGTGTACTAATCTGTGCTTTTGACCTAGTAATGCATTCTAAACTTGAAGACTATTCAAGCAACATCCAGGTTTTAGAGTAAGGGGTACTCAGATTTTTCTGGAAGATCAGATGTTCTGCTGTGTCAGTTTCTAATATGTGTCATACTGTTCTTTCTCAATTCACTCTCTTTTTTTCCCCTCAGGGATTTGCTTTTTTCCTGTTGCCCACTCTTCTCTTTTTGTGAGTACAACACATAAAATTATACCAAATCTTCAGTGTGACTCAGCTGATGTGCTTACATTGCTTAACAGGACATAGTCTGAGAGGGGGATAATTTGGTTTTAGGAAGTTACCATATCAGATAAGACAGAATCCTTCTTCAGAGGAGATGTCCTTCCATTACACTGTCTTGCTGTCCACAAAAGCTTGTGTCTGGTAAAAAGAAGTGCAAAAACCACATCTTACATTATTTTGATTTTAGAGGGTTTCTGACATCCTTTGTCAGTTACTAGAGTAGCTGCCATAACCCCTTTTCTCAAAAAGAAACTGCTGTACCTCTTTGTGTTGAGTCTGGCTGAGATGGAGTTCATTTCCCCAGAGCAGCCCTCGCAGGGCTGTGCTCTGCACTGGAACCTGCAGAGGTGTTGGTGACACACCAGGGCTCGGCTGCTGCTGAGCAGCTCTGCACTCCTGATGCCTCTCCATCATTCCATCCTCCCACCACCAGCCTGGGGATGGGGAGAATCTTGGGAGAGGACATAACCAAGCCAGCTGACCCAAACTGACCGAAGGGATATTCCATACCACAGGACTTCAGCTCAGATACAAAACCTAAAGGAAGGAGCAGGAAGGGAGAGCATTGGTTATTTACAGTGTTTGCCTTCCAGAGCAACTGCTACATGTGCTGCAGCCCTGCTTCCTGGGAAGTGGCTGAACATCGCTTGCTGATGGGAAGTAGAGAATAGGGTTTTTTTTTCTCTTTGCTTATGTATGCATAAACTTTCACTTTTGCTTTAGTAAACTACTTTATCTCAACCTGGGAGTTGTTTTGCGTGTTACTTTCTCTCACCTGTCTGGCTGGGAAGGGGAGTGGTAGAGCTTGGCGGGCGCCTGGCATTCAGCCGAAGTCAACCCACCAGACCCTTCTTGAAATTCTGATTGCCTGTCTGAAGTGACTGGCAGAATTTGTCCCAACCTACATGCTATCCTGAGATGTAACATATACTGTGTGGTGACATATGCTGCTTGTGCCTGTTGTTAATGAGGCCAAGTGTTAAATCTTTGTGAACAGTTTTCAGGGGAGTGGAAAGGGGAAACATCTGGTAAATGAAAATCTGTCATTCCTAAGTGCGGATGGAAGAATAACAAGAGTACGTTTTTGTGAGTTTATTTACTGCTCAAAATAAAGCAGAGGGCATTACATCGTACATAGTAATGGCATTTAGACTGGAGCAGTACCACACAGTCACTAAGAATCTTATTTCTGTTGTAGGCATGAGGAATATCTTGGTCGTGTATGAGGTACTGAACAATACGCCTACAGCTTTTGATAGAATTGTTCACAGTACTGTTAGATTTGCTACCTAATTATAACTTTACTGAACTCTAAAAAGTGATTGAGAATGGAAGTAATAAACACTTTACAGAATCACTGTGTTGTGTTACTTTGAGAGGTGTTAAATATATGGGTATATTACATCTACGTCTTTCCCTTGGTGTTTTTTTTTTCCCCTTGGTATGATTTGTTTTCTTCCTTAGTCATGCCCTTTGTGTTGAACTCTGTGTGTTCAGGAGAGTTTCTTTCTCCTTCCTCTCCCTGAGGTTTTCTGTATATACTAAAACTGAAAAATGAAACATGAGACACTGTATGGGGAAAGTTACAATAAGGGTTGAATTTTAAAGTGGATTTTTTTTTTCAATGTTTAAGTAATTTGGAGATTTTCAACTATTTACCTTCCTTGAAAAGAATGATGAGATACATTCTTCTTTGCAGTAAAATTTTTCCTCTTCTTTCATGAAACAAGGAATTTTGTTTATATCTGGCCTACCAGTGGTTCACAGCATGACCCTAGGGAAATGATTTAGACCCTTGTATTAGATCTGGAAATTAAGAAAGGTGATAGTGTTTTATGCAAAGCATCCTAGTACTGAACTGCAATGGAAACTGAAAATATTATGGTTGCTGTGCATTGTTACAGACTTGTGCAAATAGGTAAAGATTGTCTAGAATAGGGGAAGGGCTCTGGTGACAATGAGGCTGTCTTAGTCACAGAACAGAAGAATGCTCTCTTCTGTAGCAAAGCTGCATTGTGGAGGTCTGTTTTTAACCAAATTTTATACTAAAGAATGCTATCAAGGATCTGAAAAATTAAGGCTTTGGTCTGATGTCTCCTGTCATTTGCCTGGGTTTTTTCACATTTTCTTTTTGTCTGTGTGCCAGTCAAAGAGACATCGTTGCCCTGTGACTGTATTTATTTTAAACTTAAAAAAATTAAACTTAATCCTCTTATTATTTGCTGGATTTGCAGACAAATATTGTAATGTGTAGTTTTGATCTAGATGTGGGTGGACTGTTTCTTGTATGTACTAGTGATCAAAATCCTTACAAAGTACTAATTAAGAAAAAAATTATTTAAAATACTGCTTACTGGTAGGTGAGTAGATGTGGCAAACTCTGAAGGGCTGTAGAGGGGAGAGGAATGTCTATTCCAGCATCCACAGATGCTGGAATGCCTGGTCAGAAGTGGTCCATTCAAACGTTATTAATTCCTACCTAGGCTTTTTAATTTGCTTTTGTTTGCTAATTGGAATATATATTTAACAAATCCAAGAAATACCAGTATTTATAGTGACATGTACTTTATTTAGGAACATCTTTACGAGCTCAGAGCATGCATAAAGAGAGGAGAGAATTTCTAGTTAATTTCAGTGGGCCTCAGCAATTTGTCTTGTACCTGAAAATGTATGTACAAAACCCTACTTGTTAGAGAAACTAGTTCAGATGGAGACAAGTCGTACTTAGTATAATTGGCTGTAATAAACTGTATTGCGCTTGTATTCGAAACTTAGCTCCACTCTATCGAATTGTTTGCATTCAGTGAAATAAAAAGTTCCAAAGAGTCTGCAGTATATTTTATAGGCATTTTTGGGAGGCCTAGCTGGGTTTTTCACTGTGTTGTGGTCACAGCTTGCTTTTGTCAACTTTGCATTAACTGCATTCTTTTTGCCATGGAAAGTGGTTCTTGGGGTCTGTGCTTCTGTGCACTGGCTTGTTCAAAACCCTGTGGAGAGGTATGAAATACTTAATTTGTCAGAGCTGAGGTGAAGCTGCAAATAAGGATGCAGAATATGCTGAAATGTTCTGTAGAAAACAAGTGGCTTGTAAGTCTGAGACTGATGTAGGAAAAAGTCCTTCTTGTTCTGTAATTTAGAGAATAGAGTAGCTTAGATCTTGAACATAGTGCCTTAGGTAGATTCAAATTTCTATCCACAAGTGGGTGGGAAAATAATGCACTTAGACTAGATTTGAGCAGTATGATTGTGGAGTTGGAGTGGGGATTTGCAGGGAGAACTGTGGTGTCTTGGTTCATGTTACTGAGTACATATATTTGCAGAACTTCTGGGTGAGTTCCCTCAACTTGACATTGAAATGTGGGAGAAAGCCCTAGACTTCAGGGCTCCGAGGCAAAATTTGTGTTGGAGTTTGACTTATGTATTGAGAGACCTGAGTGCTTTCAGGGTTTTTTCCTTCATTTTCTGTCATCAGAAAGACTTTCAGGAGGAGTTAAATAATTGTTCAGTGGGAATTTTGTAATGTAACATTTTTATAAACAGCTTATCAGTTGTTAAATACTGTTGTGCTATAAATGTTTAATCTTTATTTTATAATGCCTTGTCATAAAGGAACTGATAATAGCACAATCTGTAACAGCACATTTTAAAATCCAGAAAAGAACACTTTATCTTCTTATCTGATCTTCTGTATATCATAGACCAGTTACATTTTGGCTTTCTTCCTCCCTTCATCAAGTTGAGTAACAGAAGATTATCTAAAACTTGTTCTGTAACAGTGGATCTACTCTTGATGTTTTAAAATCAGTGAATACAGAATCTTCTTCTTTCTTGACTGTTTTTCCTTAGAGAAAAAAGGTTTTTTTAATAGGTATTTATTCTAAAGCTATTGTATATCCCATTAAACAGTTCATTGTTTTTCCACTATGTTTTTTATTTCTTGAATCTGTCAGGTAGTCTGCTTGATCTTTTTAGTCTATTGGGGCACAATTTTCATGCTCTTGCCTTCTGCAATTTTCTTACAGTGTTTCAGGATATATGAAAAAGGGTTTGTGTCATTCTTATTTCAATGCTTGGGGGAAAAGGCAATGTGAATATAGGCAGTTCTAAGTTTATCTTAATTTGGAATATATTCTTTCTCTTTTAAGGTGAAGTGTACAATTGAATGCTTAATTGTACTCAAAACAGTGTTCTGTAAGTACTGGACACACATCTTGGTAATTTGACTCTTCTGCAGTGTTGGGGGAAGCACCAGTCTCTCTATTTTATAATATACAAGAGAACACAGAGTATTTGAAATGCTACATTGTGAAGATATGTTTGTCTTAACTAAATGTTTCTTTCTTGTTTCACTTCTATTAGACTTTTTCAGAATCTCTGCTAGTGGCATATTTTATGAAGAACCTTTGTTTACTTTCAGAGCCCTGGGTTTTCTGGCCTGCATTTTTTTCTGACAATCTGTGTTTGTAGAGATAACATGATCTTGGCAAAGCATGTAGTGCAGTATCTTTGCAAAAGCTGGCTGGTATTTCAGATAGGGAACAAGTGGAGAACTCTCAGGCCATTGATGATTAAGGAAACATTAAGTAAACTATCAAGCAAGTGCATTTTCCTGAATTATAAAGATAAAACATCAACATTGCTGTCATAAATTATTCAGCAATATGAAGCATTAACATAGGGTTTTGAAAAAGAATGTACTCCTTTTGTAAAAATACTTCAGCTCTTCTGTTGAAGAGTAACAAGAAGCTGCAATATTTATATGTTATAATATTGCTATATATAATTACAGTATATGTGTATTGATACAGTAATTGAACTCTGAATCATTATTTGGCAGGCTTGTGAATGCATTTGTATAGTCTTGACTTTACTATTTAATTCTACAGAAATCACTTGATTTCAAATATTTCTGTGGCAGTTGCTTGCATATCTCAGATCATTGCGTCTATGTCTCAGATGGTCTTCTTTGTCTTTTGTTGTCTCATATTATGTGACCAGGCCCTGATTCTCTAAAGATTTATAAAAGTACCTATTCATAGCCTTGTTGAAACTGTGTAGGATCTAAGTTGGAGCGCAGGGATGGAAGTGTTATGGGTTTGTGTTGGCTTTTCCTTTGGTTGGATTTTTGGGGGGTCCTTTTGGCAGGTTTGTTTGTTTGTTTGTTTGCTTGGTTTTTGGGTGGGGGTGGGTGTTTTATAAGGCTGGTTTTTTTGTATTTGCTGGCTGACTACTTCAGGCGCTAATCTCATCTAGGTTTTTCATTGCTCCTGTAATACTAAAGAAAACTTAAATAAAAGTGTAAGACACTTTATAGAGATTGCATTGCAAAGAATTAAATTTTCTACAACCAAAGGTTAGCGCTTGTAAATAATATTAGTGTCTCAGGTTTCTGTAACTGATGGGTCATTGTAAAGAGCTAGCTTGCTTTCCTTTGCAAAATTTTAAGTATTTTTCCAAACATGAGAAGGAAGGAGGGGAATGACACCAAAAATCCCCTGGAAACCCCCTCACCTTGAGGAGAGTATTTGTACAATGAAATTTGCATTAGATCTGACCTTTTGATACACAATTTCTAAACTGAAGCTGAAAAAGCAGGGTAGGCTGAAGAAAGTACTTCTGGAGAGTTCAAAGGAGACACTGACATCTATTGCTCTTGGCTGTTTGGAAGAGTTTGCTGATTCACTCTGACTGAACTGTTATCCTGTTTACAAGCTGACAGTTATTTCTGCTAAGAGCTAATTTGTTCAAGCACATGTTTCCAGATTATGTTCAGATAGTGTAGCTGGCGTAGGAGTAGTTCCTTCATCCAGATGTTTTCACATTTTTGATGTCTCTGTCTCAGATTTACTAGACTTATTTTCCCCCGTATTTTTCACAGAAAAAATGTTGCAGGAATCAAGGTCATGCATATTTTATCACGCAGTGTATTATGCAATTTTCTTGTCCAAGACCACTTTACCCTTTGCTTTTGTCAGATGATGAAAAATGGGAGAGGAAAGAAGCCAAATAACCTATGGAAGTGGGAGCAGCAGGGATGACACCTTACAAACATAACACTGTGGAGAACATAGTGGACCTTTTTTGTGTGCTCTTCTTGTAGGCAGAAGAACTGTTTGGGGTTATGATTATATTCTTCATGATACTTTACTGTGTATGACAGTGTAAAAGAGTACTTTTAATTTCTAAAGGTAAATATTTATAAGTTCAGCAAAGAGTAGTAGTTTCAGTGATCATATTCTGGAATTGAAACTGGAGGCATCATTTCACCTGGAACAACAGAATGAAGAGACATAGTGATTGTTCCATTGAATTGTTTCTTGCTTAAGGTACTGCAAATTTTCTTAAACTGTCTTTGAGGTTTGAGTAACAGGTTTTTTTCTTAAACTGTTCTCATTCTTGGGCAGGAATCAGTATCTTTCATTCATTCCCATATCTTTCTTTACTTTCTCTCCCATTTTTTCCCCTTATGTTACTAAATTCAATCTCTGTTGAAAGAGAAAAGCCACAAAATAAACCATGAAGGTGAAAGTAGGTTTTTAGACATTGTTTTGACACTTCTTGTCTTTATAATGGCTCTTCCTTTTTCTGTTTACCTCCTACTTGCTTAGAGGAGACTTAGTAGTGTCACCACCCTTTCCCTCTGCTACGTAATTTTCTGTTCCTGGTTCTCAGGAAAATTCTCATTCTTCAGTGTTCTTGAGTTGCTGCACGTAGTGTGAACACACACGACAGTTACTTTAGACACAGTAGTTTTACTAAGCTCTGAGGAGGGAAGTTGCCGGACTGGGGAAGTGAGATAAGAGTGCAAGAAAACGGAGATGAGGGAATTCAGAAGGAAAGTCCAAAACAGTTTAACTTTTTAAAATCCAGGTCTTGGAAAAAGCTTCCTGAACAACTGCAAGTGGAGCAGTTCATACTAACAGCCAATGGCAACTGGAAAGACTTATGACTGGTTGTCCTTACAGAAATGTTTGCTGTGAGAAGCTCTTTATCTTCTGGGAAGGAAAAAGAACCTTGTAATTTCTGCCACTATATAACTCTGCTTGGTGAAACTGTTGTGTTGCTATTTGCCTAGAAGATAACCTTTTTTATAGACTCAGAACTCCAGAGCGCATCTGTAGCTGGAGAGGATAAAGAACGTTGTCAGAGGTCTGACGTCTCTTAGAAGTACCAGACTACAGCAAGTGATGGGTCTTGGCTGTTCTCTGTTCTCTCTATTCCCTGGTTAAGCTGTTGGGAGTAGAATGTACCTGGGAAATCCCTGCCTGCCACAGAAGGCTGAGAGAAGAGTAACTGGTTTGAAACCTTTTCCATTGTGATACAGCTGGTGTCTACTGTGCCATTCTTCAGCACTCACTGACTGCAGTGTGACATGTATGACTTCCGATAGCTTAGCGTAGCCTGCATGGTTCTCGACAGTATCTGATAGACCAGCATCTGTTTTGCAACTGTTGATGCTATTCTTTGGCCCTGCAGTACTGTAGCGACAAGTGCTGGTTCATGTTTTGACAAATGGCTCTTCAATTACAACAGCAGGAATTGCATTTCAGAAAGAATAGCTAACTTTCTTCAAAAGTGTCTTCCAGCATCACCTCCCCACTGTCTCATTCTCGCAACATTTAAGAACGCAAAGTAATTTGACAGACTACTTTGCTGTTGTTGTACTTATCGCTTTTGTTTGCGCTTCCAGTTTTTATTTTAACTTGTGAGTGTAACTGTCTTAAATATTCTCGAGAGGTTGTTGAAGGGTTTTTCCCCAAGATAGTATTTTTAACAAAAATACCTTTTAATAGAAAAATGCTTTTTTTTTCTGCTTCAGTGCTTTGTTGGAATGTTTTTTCAACAATGAAATGTTATTTTTTCATTGAATCTTTTTTTATTATCTCCTGATTTCTTCCTAGTGCATTGGTAGTTTTTCTTACATAGAAACTGGTGCTTTGATTGTTTAATGTAGAACAGTGGTTCACTATTTTTCGTAACCAAAAGCCATCCAGGCAGAATGAGAAGCAATCCTGCTTTTTAACTTGAATTAATCTCCTCCGTGTACACTGGAGCATTGGCAGTTCCTGTTAAATGTCTTTCTGAAAGAAATCAAAGAATCAGTTGAGGAAGACCTGTGCTCTAGTAAGTAACCATTTATTTTGTGGTCTGAGCTATTAAACAGTATTCAGTTTTCAGTACAGTTAACAAAAGAAAGTCTAGTATGATATGACATACTTGTGAAAATACCATTTAGTCCTAATTTTGCTGTTGTCACCTTTTATTGTATCACTTGAGACGAATTTGAGAGATACTTAAGGGAATAGTGGTAAATTGGTTATATTTTTCGCATGCTTCATGCAAAGGTCTTCCTGACCCATTATTGTTATTTTCTGTGTCTTCCATGCATATAAAGATGTGCAGGTAATGGTAACTCTGAGTAGACTAAGGATCCTCAGATGCCATTGTCTTGGGACGTAATCTGTGCCAAATGATTGGGCAACTGTTTGAATTGCTTGGAAATTTTCTGATGAAATAGACTTTTGCTGAAATTTATCAGCTTGGTGAAACTGAAATGTTTTGCAGATATGGCCCAACTTTTTCCCAAGTTCTGATGGAACCTAAGCAGAGCTGTTGCTTCTGGGCAGGTCTTTGATTTGATTACTTTTCTGGTAACTCGCCTACTTGCAGGTTACTGTGTTGTTGAGGCTTCTACCTGAATGTGGTGTTCATTCATTTTCTGACAGCAGCCCCAGGTGCTTTTCTTCCTGCTATAAGTTCAGCAGTTACTTCATTCTGTTGTGAAGAACTTAGAAATCACAATTTTTAAATTTCTAATCAGAATGGAAAGATTATAATCCTCATATTAACGGCTTCTATCCACTTAGTCCCTGTGTGCCATGCAAGTGGATCAGGCCAGGATCATTACTTTTTCCTCACACAAAAGTTCATGGACTGCTGCTGAGTTGCAGGTGCTGGTAGTGGTTTTCCAAGTGAAAACTGTAAGCAGATGTTATCTTGGCTTCTCTACCTGTTTTTTTGTGCATGTTTTGTCAATGATATGTTAGTCTGTCATCTTCGTTCTGTATTTGCTTGCCACCACATGCATTCAAATTTTGGTGTATTAAAAATTCTTGTAAGCTACTAGTATACAGCTGATAAAACAGGAAAACTTATCTGGATTTACTTCACTTTTTGCAGTTGTTTCTTGTAGGAGCAGTTCTTTTCTTGCGTTGCTTTACATCATGGCAGGGCAACAATAGGCAGAGTATATTAGAAAAATGACCATGAAAACTGAAGACACACTCCTTGTTCACAAAACGTCTTTGAATGTGCTTTAAGACAATATTTTTCGTATTTCTTGAAAGCTATTTTTAAGGTCAGAATAAACATTGCCTGAGAAAAGACAACAGGGTTTTAATGCAGAAGATGGTACACTTAAAGCACAGATTAACTTTATGTATTAACTTGGCACCTATTATCCAAACAGTGGAAAAAAAGTTCTCAGATTTTCCAGATTGCTTGGTATTTTTAAAGGTATTGTTTTGACAGTATTTTGAATATTTTGACAGTCAGTCAGGAGAAAGTTTTCACCTGAATATGTATTGAAAGTATATTTATCTATTGCTGTGAATTTTTTTGTGAAATTCTAGCTGATGTAGCATGTTTTGACTGAACAAAGACTTCATAACCTCTTGTTGGTCCATTAAAAAACAGTCATTCTGTACAAGGTGATGTTTTAAAAATACAGTACTTTATTGCCTGTCAGAATAATGTATGCATTTGGTTCCTTGGATTTAGTATACTTCTGTTTTTAAAGTATACTAAATTCAAGCACCAAAACAAACCTGCGTATATGAAGAAAATCAGAACCAGATTTGCAAGGATACCACATGTTGTGTAAGCAGAATAGGAATACTGTTGTTACCTTTTTAAGATTTTAAACTTTTCATAACATAACAAGCTATGCTGAATGCATGGGAAAGTTTAGTTGTGCTGCATTTTTCTGTGCATTCAAACTGAACTGCAAAGGCTATAATTTACATAATAAGTATAAATCAAACAAACTAACCAAAATAATTGCAAGTGGGAAACTGTTTTTTTTTCTTGGTCTAAGTTTGGATTTAGAGGTAAAATCTTTATTTTGATGGTCTTTGAACAGATACATAGTACCCTTTAGAACCTTGTGATGCTCTATTACTACTAATGTAAGATCTGTTAGCATTTTTTGTCATACTTTGCTGCAATCTCCTGTCACAGGTGGGGTAGGCCCTTCAGACAAAGTTTATTAGAGAAGCTCCCACTGAGTCACAACGTGCAGAAGGGACCCCCTTCTCAGAGAAGAGCCTGGTGTGGCTGGGTCCAATCTTAGACCCAGAGTGTCAATAGTTTAAGAAATTACAGGGTTGTAGTTGAACCTTTGTACAACTTTGTCCCACAGGATTCAGGAAGGTAAACCAGATATATTCATATAAAAATGAATTATTTACTATAAAAAGTGGTTAGACCCAAAGATCTTAATCAAAATTATTTACTACCCAGTGTAGAAACTAATATTAGGATAGTATAGTGTACGATACCAAATCAGTTATATTAAAGGAATTCTATTAAAGCTAGCAAAAAAAACCCCTAAAAATTATTAAGTAGAGATTGATGTTACTTACCCATATGACCAACTGTGGGCAAATCTGTTTCATTTAACCTGGAGGAGCAGAGGGTCATCCCCACCCAAGGGAGGAATCTCCACACACACTCCAAGAAGGGATATGTTAGAAGAACCTGCAGTTTGAAAGTGGAACTGGACTTTCAGAGTGTAAAGTGATTGACTGTCAGTCATCTCCAGGCCAGCTGTGCCACCTTAGCATTTTTAGATAAGAATACTTTACCACAGCTGCTACGTCTTCGCCCCTCTATCAGGATGTTTAACTTTGCTGTTGATGAGTCAGACTGGTTTTAGCATAATTCAACACCAAAATCAGCATGACACCCCCTCTCGGTTCACCACAGATAGCTTTGTGAAATGGGGCATAGTTTGAGTTGCTTTACTGCATTCCAGGCAGAGCATCTGCTATACCACCTACCCACCATTACTTGGGAAGGCTTTCATTCTTGATGTTGCTTGAAAGAAGGATGTGTGTATAAGCAGATGGAGAGTGTGCACATTGCTGTCATCTTTGGTTTACTGGCAATAAGCATGTTGAATTGTTGGGAGGTAGCCTATGTCTTCAAAGCCTTGCTTGTCAATAGAAAATGCTATTTAATCTTTCTTCTTTCACTAATAATCTGAGTAGTTGGTGACAGAGGCACAAACACTAATTACATTTATAGCGTTTCTGAAGGCTTGTTGAAATAAGAAATTCTGTATTGTGTTCTTTGCAGACAGTGGCAACTTGGAGATGATGGATTAATTTATTTTGACTGAGACCCATCAGACTCTTGAGTTAATTTTGCAATTGGGCATTTAAATCCTCGCAGCTACCAGAAATTTAAGGTGGTATAGACTTGAACAAAGAGAGGGAAAGAAGAAATGGGGGAGCTAGGTCATTGGCAAGATGGTGCACTCTGAGATTGGTCCAGCAGCTCTGCTGCTGAAAGAGTAAATTGTGTCAGATGAGACTTACTCAGTCTGAAAGTGTGTGAATGGAATAGTTTTTTAAGGCCTCAATGCAGATCCTCTAAATGGGTATGTCAGTAAATGTGTGCTGAAAAAAAAGTAGTTGACTCTCAGGAAAAAAAAAAAGGGATGGGAGGAGAAAGAGGTTACATGAACCTGTTCAGCTTGGAGTTTTTAATCTGAGTTTCCATGCTTCTTGTTCACAGCTATAAACTGCTCTTTCATAAGCAGGCAATCATTTTTGTTTGTCATGTGAAGAATAGATGTGATACTGGGCTGTTTTATTGATTTTTTGCCATTGAAATGCAAGCTGCAGTGTCACTGAGGCTATTCAAAATGTTTCTAACCTTATTCTGTTGGGTTTGTGGAAAAACTCCACAGTTACACACAGTCAGATAAATCTTCATGCAGTTTTGCTCAAAGTCAGGAGCCTGACTGGGAATTATGAGTGCTAGGCAGTTCTGAGCATGGAATAGTACTTTTAAAATAGAAAATAATTTAGAATACCCACAGTGCCCCTTGGTCAGAAACCTGTGCGAGCAGGTGGTGGTTCTCTGCTTTGCCTGAAGGTCATGCTCTCAGATTAGTGTGCATGGAATGTGTGCTCAGTGGGTTAGTGATAGACAGCTCTCCCCCAAACAAGCTTTACTCCCTCCCTCCGGCATTTCAGCCCAGGTCTGGAAAATTTGCCCTGACCATATTGGCCTTCAGAGATCCGGGTATGTCCAAAGCACCTGGAGGAGATGCATACAAAATACACAGCTGTCCAAGCAAGGCAAACTGCCTGTCTCTAAAGCTACTGTTGGAAGAGGAGAAAGGCTAATCATTGCCATCAGTCTGACTTCTGTGGGGAAAGAAGCTGAATTTGCTGCTTATTGAGATGGGTTCTTTTTTGGGGAGGGAGGACGGGAGGGAGTGTGGTATTCATGACAGACTCAGTCGACACAGCACGTGGCACTGAGTAAGCTGTGTTGATGTTTTTGCTCCTGTTCAGGGAGATACCTGTCAAAACATAAAACCTGAAGAGTTCTCCCATTCTGAATTCCGTCCCCTTTGAACTTCTATTGTGTTTCTCCCCCCTTTTATTCAGTTTTAAAATTAATTTTTGATTCTCTGTCAGGCCCTTTCCTGTGTTGGGAGGGTCACAAAGGGAATGTATATATTATTTCGCTGCTGCAGGAAGCTGCTGTTGTGCTTAAACACTTTCAGATGGAGTTTCCTGCAACCACAGAAGTGTTGTGCAAAGAGAGCAAGGGTGGGTGTGCCCTTGGCCTTCCTGCTACAAGGCAGTTGGTCTTTAACTTCCACATGAATTGAAATGAGTGGATGTTGTCAGTTTTCAAAAGGAATTAATTGTTCTGGCTGAAGGGACTATTACTACATTAAGTGAACGTGCCATGCCTCTTTTTGAGGTTACTTTTCCTTTTTCATTTCTATTTTTTTTTGTGTAATGCCATTTACAGTTTTCTTAAACTGATGCTGTATTCACAGAAAAGAAAAACATTGTGTAAAAAAATGGTAATTACATTTGAAGTCAGGTATCTGGCTTATGCACCACTTTCTTGCTAGGACTGAGAAGCAGTGTCAGTACCAAAAATGTGGTTTAAATTTTGTGTTTTTAGTTTCGTATTTAAAAGAGTCTAAAAAGGCTTTCTGTGTTTAAAAAGCCTAAAAAGTTCTTGGCAAACATGACAGGAATTTAGGCAAATAAGATAGAAGCAGATCACTGTATCTAAATAGAGATTTGAATTCTTCAGTAATGATACATTATATATTGTTCACAGCAATTAACATTTTTTTAATATTGTGTTTTTATTGCAGATACATTATGTTCCACCTCTTCCTGTGTGCCTGCTTTGTCTGACTTTCTGTGGATTCCTGCAGCAAGTGGGTGGCTTGTGACGTGCTTGTTTAAAGGGCTTCATCACTCCCATATTTAATACAGGGATTTCTCAAGTGATAAAAAGGTAGTTAAGTGTTGGGAATTTATCTGTAGTGAGAGGATGCTCTCAGTTTTGCACGTTTGAAGTTGTTTATTTGATGTGGTATGGCTAAAGACCCTGGCCCAGGAGGTTTCCCTTCAACAGCCACCTATTGCCTCAAACCCCACCCTTCCCCCTCTCCCAAGAAAACAAAAGTTGAAAAAAAATGTTCTGAAGGATGTGAATGCTGCATATTATTAAATCATTAAAATTTTATATGTCCTCTATGTTTTAGTGAAGTGTCTTCCATCAGTTGTGATTTTTGGTCTCGTTAACCAGTTTCTTGATGGTTTACTTAAAAAGAACCATATGAATTACTGCAGCCCAGTGTGGCTGGTGAAAATAGTTTTCAAGTGCTTTGGAGGTACAGATGAGAATGGTATGTAAATGTGTTCAATGCTGGTGATTGTGGTTAGAGCAATATAGGGAATGATTAATTTTATCATTTAGAAGCTGTGACTTGAAATGTTATCTGGATTAGGAACATAAAACAGTCCTATTGGACCAAATAATCTCTTCATCATTACCAGAATCACATCATTTACAGCTAGTAGTTTTCATCTCCAGAACATCATCTTTATATCTCTGATTTTGTTACCCATTCCTACTTATTACATGAATAATTGAATAGGCTATTTTTTTAATTGAGTCTTTATTATGTCAGACATCCACTTTAAGATGTGTGTGGACTTGGTATAGTTTCTTTTATATCAAGCAAATAGCTTTGTGGTACTGAGTAACTTATCTACAAAAGTCCCCTTCAGGTGAATGTTTGGATTAGCAGAGAGTTAATATTGGAGTATTTTGCAAAAACTACTGTAGTAATTAAATAAGTCCTCCTCTGGAGATTAAAGGTGTGGGTTAAAGCTGTGAACATTTAATAAAAGCAAATGGTAGAGCACTAGCATTACATCTTGCATAATGTTGACAGAAGTAGTGAGAAACCTTTTAAATACAATGCTTCTAGTAATGTAGTGGTTATTTTCTTCTAAAAACCAATAATTCCTTATTGAGTTATGAGAGATGCCTTTTTTCCTTAGTTAATCACATACTTGTTACCTGTGCTATCTTTGGAGCTAAAAGCACATATCTTCTCATTTAAAGGTGGCTGGCACTCTAAATGAGGCATAGGGAATGCATAGGCCCTAGATAAGGGTAGTAGTATGTGAATGTAGTATGTAGAATGTAGTGAATGACATTTTCATCTAGACATTCATATTTATATGTCTATGATACACTGGTTCTTTGTGTTGCTTAGTTTGGGAAGGATGCATTTTTTCTGGGTGTTGGTGTCTTGTCTTTTCTCTTTCCCCCATAATTAGCATAATGGTAACACAGTTTTATTCTCTTGGATCTGTAATTGAATATTTTTGTCATCTCGTAACTCATGAAGTTAATGTTTTTCCTTATTTAAGGTGTTCAGCCTTTTTTTTCCTGCTGATATAACAGTTGTGGTTTCCATAGCCTACGTCATCTTTAGCCCACGTAAATGAATATTCATACACTCATCTTTTCTTTAGTAATTGTAGTTAGGAACAGACAATTTAAAAAACCACCAAAACATGTTCCAAACAGCTCTTTTATGATAAAGCAACATACTTCAATACAAACAAAAGCTGTTGAAAATAACACATTAAGAATGTAACACCCATATGCCCTTGCAAAACAATAAACATATTTTTAACTTGAACAGTTCAGTTTTCAAGCACAATGTCTTTATTAACCATTCCGTATCTTCAGCAGTGACATGCAGACTCTTAGCAAGTTTGGGAATGACACCAAGTTGACTATGAGACTGATGGGATTGAGGAAGGGGACACCATCCAGAGGGAGCTTGACAGACTTGAGAATTGAGCCCATGGGAACCTCATGAAGTTTAAACAGGGCCAAGTGCACCTGGTCTTGCGTCTGGGTTAGGGAATCTCCAGGATCAGTACAGGCTGAAGGATAAATGGATTGAGAGCAGCCCTATGGATGAGGACTTGGGAATACTGGTAGAGGAAAAATAAGACACGAGCTGGCAATGTGCACTTGCAGCCCAGAAAGCCAGTTTTATCATATTAAAAGAAGCATGGCCAACAGATCAAGGGATGTGATTCTCTTCTGCTCTGCTCTGCTCTGCTCATGTGAGACTGCACTTGGAGTCCTGTGTCCAGGTCTGGGGCCCCTAGCACAGGAAAGACATGGACCAGTTGGAGTGAAGTGCCACAGAAATGGCCAGAGGTCTGGAGTGTCTCTTACATGAGGAGAGGCTGAGACAGTTGGAGTTGTTCAGCCCAAAGAGAAGGAGACATCAGGGAGACCTTATTGTGGCCCCAGCCAGTCTTTGATTCTAGAAAATCAAATCGGTATAGTTGTCTTGTTAGACCAATTCTGCATTTTCAGAATATGAAATGCTGAATTCCAGGTGGTAGTTACTTGGAATCACTCTTGATAAAAGCAAGCTTTTAGACTGTCATCAAAGCTTTTATCGTAAGTGTGGATTATACTGATAAAAATGATGATGGAGTCACAAAGAAGCAAAGATATTTTTCGGCTGGATTTTGGAATGCGCTGTCCCATCTCACATTTTTAAACTTTTTTTTTTCATTATCAGATATACCTATGGTTATTTATTGCATTATTAATGTCTTCTTTGATTGCATTTATCAGAGAGGACTGTTAGCTTGAGTTCCTTAAGAATAGATTAAATGATTATTGTGAAAGGAGATGGTCTTGGAAGACCTCCCATTCATAGGCAAATACCGGGTCTGCTTACGGATTCTCATCTCAGTACACACTTTTTTTAAAAAGTGTCTACTTACAATTAAAACTTAGCTGAAAGCTGCTATTCCTAGCCTTCTTTTCATCAGTGCCAGTTTGTGACCCAGCTAGTTCTTTTGTCTTCTGATTTTAAACTGGGAATGAGTTGTACAGAACTCATTAAAGCTATTCTTTAGGCTTTCAGGTAAAATTAGCATGTTGCAGTTGGACAGGTGAGCACATGCTGTCTAAAATCCAGTGAAAAATAATAATCCTCTAGCTGGACTCCCAGTTAATATTTTGGTCTTTCCTCTAATACTGTCTATTACTTTACCTCTAGGGCTATGTAGTAAATCAAAGAGAAACTTAGCTTCTCGTAAACCACTTAAGCCATTCTCCTGTCTACAGGTTTTAATGCTTTCTCTGTGTCAGAACAGTACTGTCATTAAATAGGAGTATTACAAATAAAACCAAGTACAGTTAGTCAAAAAGTATTTCTTACATTTCTTCCAGGCAAATGCTCTGAACAGAACCAAAACAAACTATGGCTTGTCTTACAATGACAAATATGGACAGTGCAGCAGCTTCTACTGTCCACCAGAATGGTGATATCCGTGGGAATACCAGTGCACCCAAGCAGACTGAACCATTGCTTCAAGTGTACCTTTATCATTCTCCTGGGAAGACAGAAGGAGATTACCTTCAATTTTCAGCTGGAGAATATGTTGCAGAAGAGATTTGCGCCGCTGCCTGTAAAGCCTGTGGTAAGTATATACGTAACAGATTATCTAATGAAGCAGTGAAATTCAACATCATACAATAGTTTTTAACAATCCAGAGCTCATCAAAATGGTGGCATTTAAACTGAAATGCTAATTTCTCTGTTCTTTCAGAAGTAATTAGTACTAGGCTGTAAAACTGTTCCCATTAAAATGGTTGTGAATCTGAATTGGGTGACTACCGTATTTTTTTCAAATATTTTAAGGATGTACTATCCTTTAACTGAAAGTCTTCTTTCATTGGGCTGACATAACAGTTTGGATAGTTAAATCATAGCAGGAGCTGTAAATAGCTTGAATTACTTTCTGATGCAACCCTGGAAAACAGATTGGTCCTGGACGTTCTATATTATACATGCTTAATCACTTTTTAGAAGGAAATTGTTCTAAGAACAGGTATCTAAGAATGCCTTTGAATTGTTACATTTACCCAGAGTCTAGCATAAACCAGTGCAGAAATCTGTAGTAAATTTGTAGTACTTTCATTGCAAAATTACGTTGACTTTTTAAACAAAACAAATTAATTCAAATAATCTCTGGGCATGAAAGTGACCATCTTTTTGTTCCTCATGTACATGTGCGCACACAGGCATGTACACTGAGTCTCTCCATATGTTGTTTTGGGTTGTCAGTGTTATAAAGCTAGATTTATCTTTAGCTTTCGAAGTGCTGTGTTTTCAGGTGCAAATGAATTTGAAAGAAGGGATTGTAATTCCAAATTGTGTCACGTCTAAGAAAAGACTGGATGTGCCACTTAGAACCCTGTTGTAGTTGACAAGGTGGTGTTCAGTTATAGGTTGGAGTCAATAATCTCAAAGGTCTTTTCCAACCTAATTGATTTTGTGATTCTGTGAAATACTTCTTTTCCAGGGGGTCACAGTTATGAAGCTGCTGACTCTGACTGTACATTTTTTATCTCCAAGCAATCTTAGACTTCTGTGATTTTGTCTTTTGGTGGCTATACAGTTCTTAAATATAGTTGTAATGACTTTAATTTTGGGAGGGATCTGTCATTTTTTCCTGGACTGATAAATGTGTTGCACTGAGTTACATGCTATGAGTTGATAGTTTACCAGGATATGCTAGTTTCACAAAGATTCTCCTGGGTTTAAGGCTTGGTTTTCCTTTAAATTCTTCAGGTGTTTCAGAGTTTGACTAAGTTCTAAGTTTGGAGAGTTGATTTTCATGTAATAAGAGAGCTGTAGACAGATAAGCACATATGATGAGTTCAGCAGAAACACTGCCTGGTATTCGTTGTGGTAGACCATGAGGAGATTGGTATTTGGAGGTTTGCAAAGCTTTAGCTTTGTAAGGTTCTTCTTCTCTAATGAGCTCGTAGGTCAGAGTTTGACAGATGGATGTGGAAATTTTCTTGAAGCTAAGGTATCTTTTTGATGGTGGCTTGAATTGAGTTCTTCCAGGTATCTTCCACTGTGTCCTCAATTTTATATAGATTCTCCTCCACTTAAAGAAAGAAAAAGGTATTGTCTCCCTCCTTTAGAAAATATGCCCATACTAATTTCTGTATTAAGGACAGATTTCTTAGCATTGCTGCCCTTTGGGCTTCAAGGCTTGATAACCTTGTTAGGTTTGTCAGCTTAGTTGAGACCCTCAGATACAACATCTAAATGTGTTTAAAGCTAGTGGGTGGTAGAAGTTCTTTACTTTCCGAGTGTTAAAGCAGTATTGAATTTTTATATTAGGCAGTTGTTAAATACTTTTCATTGGAAATAGATACTATTGTAGTCACTGAGGGAGTGAAATAGAGAACAATTTTACTGGGTCATAGTGGGGGGAAAAGCTTCTTTCTTTAACTTAGATATTTATCTACCAACTTGACAGAAATTAAACTGATACGGGCTTGTATCCATCACACTCACTAGTGTGAATAACATGATCTTTGAAAGAGCATATTGCATCATCAACTGTGACATCAGTGCCTTGGTTCAGATCTAACTAGATTTTTATTTTGTGATGGGGAATAACAAGTCATCTGAACATAATTTTTTCAATAATTTTTATAATTAATCAGTTAATTAAACCTCACCGTCCAGGAAATTTTCCCATCTCATCTGAATTCGCTGGGATGGTAACTACTTTAGTACTTTGATTAGCTGTTTCTACTGTTATTTCTTGTCTCTCCTTTTTTTTCCTTCTTTTTTCTCTGGTTTGAATTTCCCTTGCTTCAATTTGCAGATGTTTCTGCACGCTGTGTTTTTCTTTTCCTTTCTGCTTCACCAACCATAAGAAGATTTTTATGTGCCATAATCAAATTATAGAATCATAGAATGGTTTGGGTTTGAAGGAACCTTAAACCATCTAAACCTTAAATCATCTAGTTCCAATGCCCCTGCCATGGGCGGGGACATCTTCCACTAGACCAGGTTGCTCAGAGCCCATCCAACCTGGTCTTGAACACTTGCAGGGATGGGGCAGCCACAGCTTCTCTGGGCAACCTGGGCCAGTATCTAAGCAGTAAAGAATTTCTTCTTGACATCTAATTTAAACCAACTCTCTTTCAGTTTGAAGCCAGTCACCCTTGTCCTATCACTACAGTTCCTGACAAAGAGTCCCTCTCCAGCTTCCCTGTAGGTCCCTTTCAGATACTGGAAGGTTGCTGTGAGGTCTCCACACAACCTTCTCATCTCCAGGGGGAACAGACCCAACTTCCTCAGGCTGTCTTCATAGGGAAAGTGCTCCAGTCCTCTTATCAACTTTGTGGCCTCCTCTGGACTTGCTCCAACACTTCCATGTTAGGGGCACCAGAGTTACTCCAGTTGTGATCTCATGAGATCAGAGTAGTGGGGAAGAATCATGTCCCTTGACTGATCTTTACGTCTTCTTTTTAGTAAAATTTCAATAATTTTCTTTAGCTAGAATCTTGTGACTGTTTTATTCTTTTGGATAGTGCAGATTGTGTTATCCAGTTTCTCAGGAAAATGTGCAGCCCATGTCATGTATGATATTCTTTTCGTCCGCCTCACAAACGTGCAAAATTAAATTCCTGCTAAATCATAAATCAAATTAGTTTTGTTTCCTGTGACATCAGCTCAAGACTTTGTACTCTATTACTTGTTTTGTCAGACCTCACCAGCCGTTCTCAGGACATTTGGCTTTCTGGGATAGTTTCTGGTTTGCTAGGAAGACTAGAACTCTAGCTCCTAGGTGTATCCTCTTATACTTGTCTGTTTTAAACATAATTTTGTGTGAGCAGTACTTCTTATCAGATTGTTTTTGTAATTTTCTATTGTTTTAACTTTGTTCAGCAGAGTTTCTAAAATATATCAGTAATTATTTATACTTACTTGTATGAAGGAACTGTTCCTCCTTGTACAGCTGAGGCAGACAAAGCCCTTTGACGAGTGGCTTCTGCCTGGCACATATGAGGGCAGTACTATACTGGGAGGTTTTTGTGGTTGTGGTTGTACAGCAGAACACGTATGTCTTCATACGGATGCCTAAAACATACAGCCAAACTACGTTTACGTTGGCAAGACACATCTTTTGGGAGTTAGCTGTGGGTCGGAATACTTCATTAAGAAGTGAATCGTTCAAGTAGTAAGCCAGGCTGAAATATAACAAATTCAGTAATTGTTAATGAACTTTGTAATCTGAGCAATTGATAGATCTTTTGATAGCAGAGCTAATTAAATCCATGTATGATTGCTATCAGTGGCAAGCAGGACTGGATCTAGGCAAATGTCAGAGAGAGTCTTGGTATGTACCTTTCAAACAGTTCCAATGATTGAAGGTTTTCCAGTCTCTGCTGACTTGCCATTAGGTCTGTTGTATCTGATATGTACTGGCTATAAAAATATTAGTCTGTGTAAATATTGTTCTGTCAGTTTGATACATGCATACAAGAGCTCACCCTTTTTCTTTCTTTTTTTTTTTTTTTTTCCATTTTATTTTAAAACAGTTTTCTTGTTTTGGAAAAGTATAATAAATATTTTTTAAAATGTAGGTATGTGTTTTTTATAAGGAGAACTGAACATGAAAGTGACTATCACATTTCCAAACAGAAATGAAAAAATAAATAAGTCTTCTTGAAATTAAGTTTAAATTGACAAATCAGTCATGTTTCAGTTCTTAGCTAGTTAATTGCCAAGTAAAAAATTAGAAATGTCACACCAAATTGAAGAAAAGTCATTGCTCTCAGCCTGAGCAAGAAAGTGGTATTAGAGGAACTAATTGATGATGGAAATGAAATATGACAGAGAAATTGTTCTAGAGGTCGTGGAATCATTGTGTTAGGTGTATCTTCAGGATCAGAGACTTGTTTTCTCAAATCATGATCTTAAACCCTTTGATCTTCTCTCCTCTCTGTCAAAGAATCTTAAGTAGAATTTCTCTTTTAGGGTCTTTTTCATGTCTTTACAGTCAACCTATAAGACTGTCAAGCAGTGATGCTATTTGAACAGAAGTAGAAGTAACGATTCAAGAAAGTCACCAGAGCTGGTGGAAAGAGTGACAATGCAAACTTGATATGATATTTACAGAATAAATAAACTTGATTGTTTACAGAAAAGCTGTAAACTTTGTTCATAATTTTTATTTTATTTGAATTCTATGTTACAAAAAATCTAGAAATCTCTTTAAAATTAGCGTAATTGAAAATAAAATGAATTTTGTTGTGTATGTAAATCAATTACAGACTACTAGAAACATCTGAAGTCTGAACTTGAATGTTGAATGTGTTTGTTTGTATACAGAAAGAAAGTTAGTTTATTTGTATACTACACTAGTAGTACTACGCGATACGAATAATTTTACAGTAAGGTAATTCCCAATGTCTTCTAAGTCAATTTCAGAGTTTTCATCATAAGATGAAGTAATTAAAAAACATAAACAGCTTTGGGCTGTATACTGTAACTTACCAGAATAATAAATTACACAGAAGATGAGTACTACATGGGTAAATAATTTTCTTTTAATATTTAAACTAACAATTAGTTTATTTATTCTGTTGTCTGAATAATGTGAGTAAAAAATGTGTGCATCATTTGTATGTGCGATACAAATTTTTACAGGATTAAAGTTAACAAATTGTAGATATTTTTAGATAAGTGAGTTTGTAAATTACGGTTAAAACAGTTACATTTACAAGCAAGGCATTGTTTGATGTCAGCCAAATAAATGTGTGCCATGTTCTTGAAAATCTTAATAAATTAGTAGCCAAGTATGCAGAGATAATCACTTTAAATGTAACTAGAATATTTGAACAGTGCACTGAAAAATGTTTTGCTAATGCAGAAACATAATTTTGTGTAGCATCTTTGGTTTCTGTCGTGGCTTCTCCCCTGGTGTATAAGAACACTAAATTTCTGTAGGATGTATCTGACTTCATCTACGTACTGTCAGGTTTTTGTTCTTATATCCACATCCCCTTCTGTTAGGATCGGTAAACTCAGGAATCTTTTTAATGGAACTAGAATCCCAAGAGAGAACACATTCTGAAATCCTTACAGGGTTGCTGGGTTTTGGGCAGCTAGCAGTTAACAAAAGACCTTGATTTTATTTGCTTCTGTGTTCGTGGGGTTTTTTTAATGTTGATATCCTGAAACTCCACCTAGGAACATTTTTATTCTCACCCCTGTGAACTGCAAATAGATTGGAAGTTCCATGGTTCCATGGTACTTCCCTTGAAAAATGCTGGTCTCTTTTGGAAAACCATAAGACGGCAGAGAATTTTTAATTACAACAGAGTGAAAACACTATTTCAGAGCATTTAATGTGACTAAGTGCAGGCAGTTTTGCAGTCAATTAAATGTTTTTAAGGGAGAGACTGCATTGAGTAATGTGATGATTTTTACTACCACTTTGCTTGTATGCTTCAGAAGAGATTCCTTGCTACTAACAAAGGAGTTTTAGGCAGGTTTTTCCTAACATGCTGAATTTCCAGAACTGACATGACTCAGAGTTATCACTGAATATAGCTGTTCACTGGGGGTTGGCTTTTTCCTTTAGTGGTTTTGTTTGGTTTTGGGTGTTTTTAGGAGGGGGGATTGTGGGTGTGTTTGTTTGCTTGTTTGTGTGGGGTGGTGTTGTTTGGTTTTTGCTTGTTTGTTTGTCTTCCTTTAGGTGATAGCCTTTCCTGAAAATCCACACAGAACATGCAGCCCCTTGCTGCTTCCCTTCTAGCTAGGGAATGAATTAATTGGAGCTCTGGGCAATTCTGTTTTTCCAGGAAAAGAAATACAAGCTTTGATTGACTATTCAGAAAGCATTTTGTTGACAGGATAGTGACATTGAATGTGATGTCAAGGGTTTGGTAAGCCTCCAGTTTGTATGAATGATGTGGGTAAGATATTATTTTTATGTCAGAAAAGGCAAGCAAATCTCCATCTGGTATGTGCAAGGGTACCTAAGTTTTAAATAACTTACTTCCAGTGGTGTGGGAACTAGTATATGTATTAGACTTTGAAAATTTGAGATTTTTAAAATTGTTTTTACTTGTTCAACTAATTGCTTTAATCTTTTTATGTCTAATGACTTACATACTTGAATTTACAGTTTCATGCAACAGTATTTCTATTGCAGACTACGCATGGATTTCACATTTCATAGTGGTGTCATGGCTTGTTGTGATTTACCCTTTCTGGTTTTTATTTTTTCTTTAAAGAGGGACATTGCCTTATAAAAATGTACTGTATGGGAGAAAGGATTCCTAATACCAACAAAGGTGGTGATACAGAAAAACTGTATTTTCTTAGTTGCTTCAGGATAAATGAAGTAGTGTGACTTCTCTGGATGTGAAGCTCTAAAATCATAATGAAGAAGAGAAGGCTTGAAATAGAAGTTTGAAGTGTAAACTTACGCTGTGTTGTAGCTTTTCATTATTTTACTTGACAGTCTGTATAGTATGACAAGGCTCCTTTCTTTAGCCTTATGTAATAAATAAATAAAATGTAAAGAGATATTGTCATTGCAGTAGTCCAGAAAATTTATTTGATGGCCCTTGCTGGAGAGACAAAGAGGAGAAAATTCTGATTAATTATGTCTGAGTTAGAGTCTTTACTCCTAATTCATCACTGATTGAGTTAATAGGATGATTAATGCAGTGCAAAAATCCAGGGGAGACTTTTCAGTACCTGTTGTGAATGGCTTTTACGATTTTACTTGTGTTGAAAAATACATTTCTCAGAAGTTTTCACTATTGTTGACATGTCTAGGTTTCAGCAGAAGACTTTTATTCCCCACCCCCGTCTTTTGGTTTTCATTGTTTCTAGAGAAAACACTTAAATACTGGTTATCATCACTTGAAAATTATGCATGCAACTAATAGTGGCAGTAAGAATTACATGAAAAGAGAAGTTTCTGGCCTCTTTGCTTTTGTCAGATTTTTGTGGACAATTTTTGAGACTAATAAAGGGATTAGCTCTGTTTTATAATTGCTGAGCATTAAGTGAAGCAAAGCAAATGCGTAGTTCTCAAGGGGAAGGGAAAAAGCCATGAAACTCCTTTTCTTGAAAGATATATATGATCTCTATGTCCTTGAACACTGGCAGTGAGTGGTCCAAGTTACAATTCAGAATTATAAATGCCAAAGTATGAGGGATGGAAGAGCGCACAGTTTACTTTTCATACAAAGGAAGAAAAGTAAACCCCAGTGGGGCGGGGGTGTGTGTTAATATAAATATTTCCAGTTTGTAGGGGAAGTACCAGAGTCATGTCTCTGGCTTAGTTAAAGTTTCAGAATGGCGATGATACAATCTTGAAATATCTCTGGGGCTTTTTGAGAGGTGGGGTGGCATGGTGGTTGTGGTGTCTGTAATGTATTTGGTGAAATACAGCAGCTTAGCATTTGAATTAAAGAACATGATTTTGAAATGTTTTCTTGTTCAGTGTCCTTACACAGGATGGTTAGTAGTTCGAGTAAATGAATTAGTGAGACTAGGTAGGTCTTGCTGGGTATACAGGTAAATATTCAGCATTGCCCTGAATGCTGTATAGCATCTGACAAGAGTCATGAAACCGGCTAGTGATTCTTACATCAATTACACTGTTATTGATCTAAAATTATTTAGGATACAGACACCACGCTGCCTAAAGATGGCTAAGTTAGTAAGTTCTAAGTTACTGCATTATGGACAACTGACAGTAGTATAGTATAGTTCATCCTGATGCCTTAAACAGGCTGGTAAAAATATGAAGCAGACACAGCAGTACAGGGAAAAGGGAATTTACCTCGGTTTAATAGGATCCTAGGTGCCCAGACCCATCAAAGGTGGAAAACACACCATGGAGCAAACGACGAGTCGGGAACCCCCGTACAATGCGTACCGGATTTTTATGGACTTCACTAAATTAGCATATCTACTTAAAATCCCCCAATAAGAAACTTAATAAATGAATAATTGCCCCCATTCTAATGACACCCCCCCCCAAATTGAGACTACAGCCTAGTTTACAAAAACACGTTCCAAGAGAGAACAGGTTGGAGCCTCTAGTTCTGAGATAATATGAATGTTTGGTCTTCCTCGCTTTGCAGGACCCCAAACTAAGCTAAATATCAGACTACAAGGGTTGTAAACATGTAGGGCTAAAGTACAAGGAGTATTTGTGCAGGGTACAAGGAGTGTGTATAGAGGGTAACAGGGAAGGGAAAGGGTATAAAAATATATGAAAAGGGTATAAAAAGAAAATACAAAAATCACCGGCATCAATCCCACTTCACACATCAGACGAGAACCATGTTTAGTTGCATGGGATAGGTTTCTTCTTAACTCCATTAAAATTTTCTCAAAACTTGGATGGATTAAATATGTCTTATTGCACCATAAATTTGCAACATTTAGAGTTACAGCAAATCTTTCAGTTACTAATCCCCTCAGGTTTATTTTTGTGGGGGTTTTGTTTTGTTTTGGTTTCTCTTTCATTGCCTTGCATAATGCTTTCCATTTCTCTTGTTTCCTGTAAGTTTATGACTGCTTTTCAGAGAAAATCATGTGCTAGAGCCTGCAACTCTGGTATGTTTTGTAGAGCTTTGGTTTAAGAAAGTGTCAGATGATTAGCCTACAGATTTCGGCAGTTTGATCTTCACAACTGCACAATAGAACTCTAGATCTTAGCCCTCTTACTGGACCCCTATAGAGGCAAATCCTGTTTTGTATCAAATTTAATAAGCTAGTTGTTGTTAAAGACTGAAATATATGTTGTTCCAAAGGGTTATGTGGTTTTATATGTGGAGTTGATTAGTTGTTTCTTCTGATTGTCTTACATGCAGTTTAGATGTGATGAAAGAAACATGGGGTCTGCCTCCTTCAATAATTAGGTATAATTATAATATAGGTATATGTTGTTCTGAACAGAAAGAAATAAAGAATTTTCTTTTTCTCCTTGTTTCTTACGAGAATTTCAATTATTCCATTCTAAGTCTTTGAGCACAGGTGTGGATACTTTGCCTTTTCCCAGAATTCTTTTGTCTCTTAATGTCATTTTAAGTTACTTCTGTTGTCTTTACCTGTTACCTTTTTCATCATTTTTTTGCCTTCTTACCCCAAAGTGTGTTGCTTTAATGTAACATTTCCTTTAGATATGACCTACTGTGGCTTCGAAACGGTAATTTTTCATCTTGCTCTCTGTCCTTTAGACCTGTCTCTCTTCCTGTCTTCAGAATATATTTGTCAGTACTTGCAGTTCATTCTTTTGTGCTGTCAGTTGTCAGGCACTTAACCTGTTTTCCAAATCTAACACTGGCATCACGTGGATGCATAAAACTGCAGCATAGTACACTGCTGTGTCATATATTAGGGTGTGTTTCAGCTGGGAGCCTCAAAGCCAATTAAAATTCTGGTGCTGCTGAAGAGTTGACACTCAACTGATTTCCATAGTTTCTGATTAGGTAGGGTTGCTTGTCAGTTATCATTAGCATAATTCAGAGTTGTTGAGGGAAAAAGATGTTTTCCAGTTCTGATTTATTTTAACAATATATGTTTGTATTTGTTCTAATTTTTCAATAATTCTAAAAAATCAATGCTTAGTCTTAAAATCAATGCTCAAATCAAATGATCTGATTTTGGAAGGGCAAGAAAAAGAATAATCTACTGTAGTAAGCTGCTTCTGAACTGAGACTAAGAAGACATTTTATTAAATGCCATACAGAGAAAATCTTGTAATCTAACAGTGAGGCATAGGACAGCAGGTGAACACAGTCTTCAGTAGAGAACATAAAGGAAGAATGAGAAATTCAACCAGCAAAGCAGCCTGCAGGTTATGGGATCATGATTGCAGTGTTGTTGGCAATATTGATTCCTGTTGCTGATAGCAGTAGACCACTGTGGCAATCTGCTACTCTTAACCCACAATATTTTTTTAATACTTTGTGAAAACACTTTATCATATAGATGTTTGCTTCTCTGTTCTTCATGTAGGTATCATGCCAGTGTATCATAACATGTTTGCACTCATGAGTGAAACAGACAGAATGTGGTATCCACCAAATCACATCTTCCATGTAGATGAAGCAACCAGACTCATCCTGATTTACCGGATAAGGTAAGCTAAATAAAATGTTACATGCTTGTCATGGTAAAACAAAACTGTGAGAAAACACCGCCAGTATGATATTTAGTTGAACTGCAGTTTCTCTTAGAGGTTATGGACAGATTGCTGGTGCTTTTGGGAAAGCAGATAAAAAAATGAGAAAAAAGATTCAGAAATATTGGAGTGATTTGAATAATGTGCTTTATTACTTTTCTCTATCCCATATGATTACCAGTGTCAGATTGAAGACACAAACAATAAAAATACAACAGAAGTAAAAACAATACTTTTATTAATAATGATATATCTCATCTCCTCTGTGCTTTGCTGTTTCAAATTACTGGCAGTTCTGTAATGCAGAGTAATTATCCTGTGCAGTCAGTCATGTTTCTGCAATAACACTGTTTTTTCCTAACCCTATATTTGAATGTGGACAGCTTAAACTATAGTCACAGTTTTCCTTTTCTAAATTATTTCTTTTTATTTACATTGTATAATTTGGCCTGAGTGTTCTTCAGGAACTGTTTCAAAAGAAACTGGAAGACACTAAAAAAATTCTTTGTATTCTGATTAGTGAGAATAACTTGGTAAAGGTTCTCATTTCTATCCAGTACAGTTTATCACCCTGCTTAAATATTGTAGTACTTTAAAACACCAAGAACTGGATCAGAAGCCTTCATTGACTAACTGGGGTTTCATAGTGGTCCTCCAGAGCAGCCAGCACTAGTTACATGTGTATGACAGCAATAATGTCCGATGTTGCTAAGCAAAAGTGTCTGTTTATTGATTCTTGCTTAAATTTATTTCCTACCAGGTTTTATTTTCCCCACTGGTATTGCAGTGGCAGCAACAGAGCATACCGGTATGGCATTCTTCGTGGTGCAGAAAGCCCCGTCCTTGACGATCTTGTCATGTCTTACCTGTTCGCACAGGTATGATTTGTTTGCTTATTTTTTAATGCAGATTGGTAAAGGTTATTAGTATTTATTCCCTTTCCATCTTCTCCTAGTAACTCTGTAGGCTCTTGAAAGCTTGAAGCCCTCTCAAGCTGGAAATTAAATTCCATGTCCTATTGTGTATTTGGAGAGATGAAGTTCAAAACAGTGCTTCTAAGCATGATAGCAGCTGGTATTCCTTATGAATAAGTGCATCATTTTGTGGATGAAGTAGGTCATTCAGTCTTTTAAAAACCAAGCCAACAGAACTCCCCAGACAAACCAAACATAAACAGTCAAACAAAACAACAACTCTCCCCAGCAATTGTACCCCAAGCCCCTTTTCTTGATAGGCAGCAGTGCTACAGTTTTCATTTGTTTTCTTGCATTCTTTCTCAGTGGCGAGCTGATTTTTTGGATGGATGGGTACAGATGCCTGTTACTCACGAAACACAAGAAGAATGCCTTGGCATGGCTGTTCTAGATATGATGAGAGTGGCCAAAGAAAAGGACCAAACCCCAATGGCTATTTACAATTCAGTCAGGTGATTCCATAATTTGTAACTGTTTCACATCTATCTGATGCCTAAACCTAGTGTTTTTGCACCTTAGTATCTGGGAGGAGGTGTTCAGCTGTTGGCAGTTGATGTTTTCTAATGGTTACATATTTTACCTATTGTGTAAACTAGAAATTAATAGAAAATTCATGTCATGATGGTGATTCATGATTCGGAGACATGGATTTGACTCTCTTATTGAAAGGTAAGGCACCAGCTTCTTATGTGAGAAAATTTGTAAGCAATAGTTTGAGGTGAGACACCTTCTGGATGTCAACAGATCCAACCCCCTGTTCAGGGCCAACTTCAGAGTTAGATGAAGTGACTCAGGGCCTCATCTAGTCGAGTTCTGAAAATGTCCAGATGTGGAGATCCCATTGTATCTCTGTGCAGCTTTGTCCTGTGCATGACCGTGGTCATCATGAAATATTTTCTCTGTACCTAATCAGTATTCTCCGTGCAATTGATAATTCTCTCTTGTCCTTTCATGTTATTAGAAGACAATTAGTAGAACACCCTACTTGAGCCTTCTCTCCAGGCTAAACTAATCAAGCTCCCATATGCCTCTTCTCTCATGTCAGATGTTCCAGGCTCTTAACCATCTTGGGCAGATCTCTGCTAAACTTTGAGTGTATCAATTCACTTGGGTGCATCAATCCTCTCAGTTTCTACTCCAGCTGAGTTAATTCTGTCCCTGCTTGCTACTTAGTAGTTGATGTTTGTCTTGAATGAAATCTAGCAAGAGAAGTTAAAAACAGAATGAGACCAGCTCATTGCAGGTGGTAACTGTAGCTCTGTTGCCTCTTGGTACAGACTATGGACTGTGAGATAGGAACTTGAGTGAGAACCAGCCACGGTGTTTTATTATACCACCTGTATTTTCAGCCAGGAAATCTGTCCTTTATCAATGTAGTTGCCATGCAGTATCTTCTCCACAACTTCTACACCAAGCAAAGTAATTGTGTAACTTCTGCTGCCTTAGATCAGAACTTAACTAATGGAAACATAGACATCTTTGAATTTATGGAAAATGCATTATGTAATACATGTTGCAATTGACTGAGGGGGAAAATGGAAGAAGACAGCTGTATTTCAAGAACAAACTACAGATTTAAGAAAGGGTCTTTGTTAACCTACAGTTGAAAATGTAAGGCTACATTTAGAGGAAAAAGTATTTTCAGTGTTGACTTGTTTAGCACAGAACTAATTATCTTTGCTGTATTTAATGGATAAAATTAGTAGCTTTTTTTTCTGATTATGTATTCACAGCTACAAAATGTTTTTACCTAAGTGTGTGCGAGCAAAAATCCAAGACTACCACATTTTGACACGAAAAAGAATAAGGTACAGGTTCCGCAAATTTATACAACAGTTTGGCCAATGCAAAGCCACTGCCAGAAACTTGAAACTTAAGTATCTCATAAATCTGGAAACCCTTCAGCCTGCCTTCTATTCAGAGGTTTTTGAAGTAAAAGAACCGGGTGGAGGTCCTTCTGGAGAGGAAAGTTTTGCAACCATAGTAATAACTGGAAATGGTGGAATTCAGTGTTCAAGGGGAAAGCTTAAAGACTGTGAGACACTTGGAGAGCAGGTAATTTTTAAAATTATTTTACTGACTGTGCAGTGTTGTGGAACAGAGTAATAAGCTTATTTTAGAAGTTCTGATTTACCTCAAGTAAATTTGGTAGGTAAATTTAACTTCACAATAATGATACAATTTCCATGTGACTGAGGATCACAGAAATATATTGACTTAAATAGTGCAAGATTTTAAAATTAGTTTTTTGTTGAAATGCTTGAAGGAAGTAGTGTAATACTTCTCTGCTTGACATAAAAAAATGTGGAAATGTAATGACCTGGCCCCCAGGTATAGGTAAAATGCAGAAATTCCCCAAATTCTTTTTGAAAGCAAGGATCTAAGGACTCCAAATAACAGGTAAATTTCCCTGTACCTCTTTCTTGCTGCAGTTAGACACCTACCAGTGACTGAGCTGGCAAATTTAAGGTGACATCTCTGTGACTGCGGAGTCCAAATAGTCTTTGTTTGGGAATTAAGTGCTAAATGTTTCCTCTAAGTGCTACCAATCATGCAGTGCTGTATTTTTATTTATCTGTATTATATTGTGTGTGCAATTTCTTATCACAGCTATTCATTATGTTGAGTTTACTAAAACCTGATAGAAACTCAAAGCAGTGTACATTGAGAGTGCGAGAATTTTCCAAACATAAAAGTAAAGGCAAAGTGGGGCACATGTGAGTTATTCAAAATAATCTCTTCTGTTTGGTACTTTTGATTCGTAATATGTAGCAGTCAAGACCGAACTACAAAAGGTTGCATTTTACATTACGGTGTGCTGTAATAATTTGTAAAAATGTTATATGCGGGTGGTTTTTTCCAATACTTAGCAAAAAGTAAATCTGATTACATGCCCATATTTTTTAAAGTGTGGTGTTCTTAGAGTATTTGTAGATTCATCTGTTATGTATCAGACTTAATTACCGGTTATGTATCAGCACTCTGCCCTCCCTAATTTTCCTGTAAGTGCCAGCTGCACAGACTGGAGCTATCAGAAATGTCAGATCATGCAATTTCCAGTTTTAAGTGTACAAAATTCGTTCATACTATGCTATTTGGGCTTGGCAGCCAAGCCTTTAGTAAGAGCAGTGTTTGAGAGAATTGTAGTTTTTTATAAAGACTGCTAAATTATTTTTTCATTGTTAAAAATAATCATTCCATTATTGACAGACACTGCGTATATTTTCACTGGTACAGAAGCTATTTATGAAGTTGGTTTTGAAAACAGAATGAATAAATATGGCTGCTTGTAAACATGATCATAACTTGATTCAGTAAACTTTACTGATCAATTGTTATTTAGATACTGAATTGAAACATAATTTTTATTTATTTGTATATAATGACATATGTGGAGTAGGTTGTGAAGAAATTGGTTTTGCCAGTTCATGTTTTCAACAACTGGATGAACATATAGATTGGACTGAGAGGACAACATTTTCTTACACTCTTTCTTCATTCCTGCTACAGATTTTGTAGCTTGTATCACTCTGAATGAGGTCATGACATTTTGTATTGCTAACAGGCTTTCTAAACCTGTGTAATCAGGATGCCAATAATAAGCTCACCAAAAAAAAAAAACAACTCTCAGAAAAGTAATCAAAGTATTCCATTGTTCACAAAATACTACACAGCAAAGAAATGTCTACAATTATAAAAACCCAAACCCATATGTAGATATTTCTGTTCACAGCTCCTGGATCTCTGTCCTTTAATTTATGTTCCTAGTGATTGTTCCGTAAGCAAAAAAATCCTTTATTTGCTTCTAATGGCACATTTAAGGTTTTATAATTCTCTTTGTTGCTGGCTTACAAGTTTAGAGTTGTAGGAATTCCAATGCTGCAAATAGGTGAGGCTTTTTAATTGCCATTTATGTTATTACTGAAATGATATAATACTTGTTGCAGGATTTACAGACATACTGTGATTTTCCTGATATCATTGATGTCAGCATTAAACAAGCAAACCAAGAAGGCTCCAGTGAGAGGAGAATTGTCACCATTCACAAACAAGACAGCAAGAATCTGGTCTGTTTGCTTTGGTTGCTGTTCTTTCAAGTAGATATTCCTTTGAGCAGGCTGTGTGATTGCTGTATGCGTAGTATTGTACAATCCATGACCATGTTAATTAAGCATGAGATAAAGCTAAACACATATCAGCAGTGTAAGTGGTGTATCAGAACACTAAAGGTCTTCTGCATTCAAAGCTGTGTGTTTGGAATAAAATAGAAGCAGACATTTATATCTGAGGAAAATTTCTGGTACACAGATTGGTTCTTTTGTTTATTAGTCTTAAACCTGAGTCTGTGGTTTCAGTTCTCAAGTGTGCTGTTTCCATGGTGTCCTGATAAGCTGTCTGCTAGAGACCAACACATTGAAAAAGGCTTCAAAATGCTCTGAAGCAATGATGATTCAAAATAAGTATCAGGACAAAATTAATGTCATTGCTTTTACTGTTTACAATTCTTTGAAGAAGATCTTAAGAAAGTATTTTATACACAAATGTAAAAACTGTTTTGCTTGAACTCCAGCCTTGCACTGGAATCAGGCTTTCTAGCAGGTGAAATTGTCACAGAGTTGTGGGGTGGGCTGACCCTGGCTGGACACCAGGTACCCACCAAAGCTTCTCTAATCACTCCCCTCTTCAGCTGGACAGGGGAGAGAAAATAAAATGAAAGGCTTGTGGGTCAAGGTAAGGACAGAGATTACTCACTGATTACCGTCATGGACAAAACAGACTTCACTCAGGGAAATTAATTGAATTTGTTGCCAATCAATTCAGAGTAGGGTAATGAGAATAAAAAATCTTAAAAACTTTTTCACACCACCCTCCCTTCTTTGTGGGCCACCTTTACTCCTGATTCTCTACCTTCATCCCCTCAGCAGTGCAGGGGTTTGGGAATGGGAGGTGTGGTCAGTTTATCACATCTTTACCTCTCAATCCTCCTCATACTCATTCCCTGCTCCAGCAAGGGATCTCTCCCATGGGGAGCAAGCCTCCATGAAGTTCTTCAATGTGAATTGTTTCCCCAGGTGCAGTTCTTTATGAACTGCTCTAGTATTGGTCCCTTCTGTGAGGTGCAGTTCTCCAGGTACAGACTGCTCCATAGCTCCATAGTGACCCATGGGCCCACAGTCCTGCCAGCAAGTGTGTTTCAGTGTAGGCTTCCCATGGGGTCACAACCTCCTTGAGGTTCTTCACAGGGTGCAGGGGGATGATCTCTGCCCCACCATGAACCTCCATGAGCTGCAGAGGCACAGCTGCCTCACCATGGTCTGCACCACGGGCTGCAGTTGTTTCCAGGTGCTCTTAGAAAGGATTTTGAAGACTCTGTATTCTTGACACTTACTCAAAAGTACCAGCTTTTTTTACTCTTGTCTAGCAAAGAACTTGGCAAAGAATTGTGTTCAGCTGCTAAGCGTGTCCCCAGTGTCACAGGCAAACACATAATAAAGCCTATTCTGTTGGGTTACACTACTGAATAAATTCTAGGTTGACTCAGAAAATGCTTCTCTATTTTCGTTTTATTTGCAGCAATAAATATGTTGTTGCAGATGGATTTAGTTTTGCCCTGCTTTTATGTGTTCTGCATCCTGTGCATAAGACCTTTTTCACACCCATTTTCCTTTGACCACATTCTTTTCCTCCCTGCTTCTATCCCAGTGCACCTGTCTTCACAGTGGTAAAAGCTCAGCTTCAATCTATTATCCAGCTCAGCATGCCAGTTTTTGCCGACTAGTAGTTAAGTTTTCGGGCAGGTACTTTATTTTTCTTTGCTACTTGAAGGCAGCCATATGAGTCTTTGATAAGCGAAGACGTTCTTTTAGGAAAAAGAACAACACTGTATTGGCCGTGCAGTGGGTGTCTGCATGCTGAGTTGTATCTACTCAGTTTTTCCCTTTAAAATGTTCTCTCATATCAGCATTCCTCTGCTGTTTCATACATTTAGAGTATTTTTCTTTATGGCTGATTTCATGGAATCATGGGATAGTTGGAGTTGGGAGGGACTTTAAGGATCATCTTGGTCCAACACCCCTGCCCATGCTCTGGCACAGTCCATTAAAGCACGTTGCTCAAAGCCCCTTCCAGGGATAGGGCATCCATAGCTTCCTTGTTTTGTTTAGTTTGTGTTGGATTTCAAACATTGAAGATTGCTGTCAAGTTTTGAATGACAACAAGAAGGTAGAACGTCAGTTAAAAACTGCTTTTATTCATATCTATAATGTGCACATACATGCATATCTTTTATAGCATGAGCATATCCAGGAATTTTCTGTTGCATATTAAAAATTTAAATTCTCTCTCTCCCCCACCCCCCCATTGTTCTCTGGCAATTGAACAGGAGGCTGAATTTCAGTCATTAAGAGAAGCTCTCTCCTTTGTGTCATTAATTGATGGATATTACAGATTAACAGCAGATGCTCATCATTATCTCTGTAAAGAAGTAGCGCCACCATCAGTCCTTGAAAATATTCAAAGCAACTGTCATGGGCCAATTTCGTAAGTGTTTCTTTAATAACAGAACAATGTGATACTGTTTTTGGAAGATGAGCATTAGTTGTCTGTGAATAGGCATCTTAAAATGTTTTTTATTGCATTTATATAATATAAACTGCTTTATATTTTTCCTCTTATTTTTCAGTTTGTAAAATACAGTGCCTTCTTGATATGTTAAAAAAGTGGAAAAATCATTCCTTGATATGGATAGAAATAGTCAGTTAGCAAGGCTTGTTTAAGAGGAAATTAATTCTTATAAGAACAACTGTTGCTGTATTTCAGCTCTTCTTTTTTGTTAGTCATTTTCCTAGTTAAACCCACTGTTTTTTCACCCAGACAAATATTTTGCTAATTTTAGCTTATTTGTTAGGAAATTTTATTAAAGCTCCTTTCATAATGCATGTTGAAAATTATATCATAAGCTGTGGGCAATATACTCTTTTAACCCCTAACATTTCTTACTGAATAAATAATTGTGATGGTTTAGTGTTAAAAACTTTCGATAGACTGCTCTCTACATAAGCAACCACCCTATATATTGGAAAATAAAGGGGCAAAGAGATTAACTTAAAGCAGTATAAAATTGAAAGTTTTAATTGTTATATTATGTATCTGTTAAAATTGCTCATTAGCCAGCCTATGATATTCCTGAGTTATAAAGTTATGCACTATTAAACATTTTCTTTTTACCATAGCATGGACTTTGCTATCAGTAAACTGAAGAAAGCTGGTAATCAGACTGGTTTCTATGTCCTTCGCTGCAGTCCTAAAGATTTTAAAAAATACTTCCTTACCTTTGCTATAGAGGTTTGTATTCTTAGTGCCTATTTAATCTTTATTGTGATATAACAATGAGCCTGGGATGTTTAGTAAATGATTCTGAGTTTCCCCTCCTGAATGCTTGTCTGGTTTGTATATTCTATAGCTACTTTTGTCAGACTGGCCAACTTTCAGGGTCTTATGAGAAACATCAAAGTGCTTGTTGGTAAAGAATTGCTAATGCACATACCATGTGCCTAGGAGACCAAGACAGCTGAAGGAAGAGAGCTTAAGAGTTCTGGAGATGGTGAGCTAGGCCTTGGGACTGTGGTAAATGTTTGGGAGATGGAGCAATTTGATGGGTTTTCTATTTTTTTTAAGTTTGAGGGGTTTTAGTTGAGTTCTTTCCATGGGTTTTCCACACACCTCCTCTCCCCTCAAAAGTGGGGCTTCATTAGATTGTGTGTATGGCCTTTGACAATCTGAGAGTACCTCTCCTTCACAGATTCCTCTGGGTCTGGGTCCTGTCCCCATCCCCCATGCTGGGCTAGCCATATTATTTGGCAGCTGTTACATCAACACAAATCTCTTGGGTATATCTGGTGTTAGCTAGAGAGAAAGCCACCCTGGAAATGCATACAGTTCTCACACAGCCAGAGAACCAGGTGTACCTCTTCTCTGTAACATTGCAGCTAGTGATAATACAGTGCTCTAATATTGCTGTTAAATAATTGCATGATCTTGTTTCAACAATGAGTTTCTCTTTAATTACATTAGCAGAGCTACCTTTGTGTTTTTAGCTAGGGAAGGTAATACATGGGTTTTCCTGCTGATGTGCAGCAAGCTAGTAAGTTTACTAACACTGTCAGAGATAGGTACTTCTCTGAAAATGACCAAGTAATGTTGATGTGTGAATGGACAAAATGTTATGTCCAGTCAGTGAAGTGTGTTTGACAGGGAGTTTTGTAAAGAGATCAGTTCCTGAGCAAGCTTAGGCAAAATTAAGAGTCAAGCTTGTGAGAGAGGACTACCACTGTAGTGGTGACCTCGCTTAAGTGACCTCTCTACAATTTTTTTTTTTCTATTTTGTGAGTCTTGTGCAAGTCATTTGAATGCTTTTTATATTCAGAATTTGTTGGAACATTTGCTGCAGTATTGAGATACATGACCACGAAAGCACTATTAAAAGCTCATCTTGTTTAAAAATGTTTAATGGTATCTTTTCCAGACTCATTGTAAAAATAATTTAGTACATATTGAAAATCTGTATTAGGAAGTAATTTCTTAGAACTGTACTGGAGATGACAGGAAAACAGAACTACAGCTGAGATCTGCAAATGCCTGCCAAATGAACATAGATTGTAAGCATTAGGGCTATTGCTTCCAACAAAATTTTGTTTTGATGAAACCCCATGTCAGGGTGAATAAGCTTTCGTTAATGGCTCTGAAGGATTTTTCCTAGGATCCATTATCTGTTTTCTCAGCTCCGTCTTTTCAGATTTCATTAACATTTGTTTTTCTCTAGCATCAGCATGCTAGTTCCAGTGATGAGAGTAGAGTCATGCTTTCTCAGAATCAATATTACATAGTGAGAACAAAATAACATATTATGATCATATTTTCCTGAAACATCCTTTCTTTAATTGGTAGTGTGCTATCCATTTAATATGCTTTCAAATATTAAATGTTAATCAATTTCATTTTTAATGGAAAATATTTCTGCAGCGTGACAGTACTACAGATTATAAACACTGCTTAATTACGAAGAATGAGAATGGAGAATATAATCTTAGTGGAACCAAGAGAAGTTTCAGTAATCTTAAGGATCTCTTGACCTGTTACCAGACAGAAACTGTCCGTTCAGACAGCATAATTTTTCAGTTCATCAAATGCTGTCCTCCAAAACCAAAAGGTAAGAGAAAGATTATTTCTAAGCAGAAGGTTTTCTAACTTCTAGATTAAAGAGTTAAAAATAAGTTAATATTAGATGCCTCTGAGGTGGATACATGATACAAAACTGAGAGGAACTGTTGATTCCCTTGAAGACAGGGAGGCCCTGTAAAGAGACCTCATCAAGTTAGAGGATTGGGCAATCCCCAGCCCTCTGAAGTTTAACAAGGGAAAGTGTCAGATTCTGCATCTGGGCGGGGCAAGTCTGGATGTACAGACTGAGGAACGAGATGCTGGAGAGCAGTGCCGGAGAAAGGGACCTGGGGCTCCTGGTCAAAGGCAAGTTGAACATGAGTCAGCAATGCGCTGGCAGCCACGAGAGCCACCTATGTCCTGGGGGGCATCAGGCACAGCATCGCCAGCCAGGCAAGGGAGGGGATTGTCCTGCTCTGCTCTGCTCTGTACTGGGGCGGCCTCACCTCGAGTGCTGGGGGCAGTTTTAGGTGACACAATATAAGAGAGATACAGAGCTTTTGGAGAGTGTCAAGGCACGGCCACAAAGGCAGTGAAGGGTCTGGAGGGGAAGCTGTACGAGGAGCAGCTGAGGTCACTTGGTTTGTTCAGCCTGGAGGAGACTGAGGGGAGACCTCATTGCAATCACAATTTCCTCACGAGGGGAAGAGGAGGGGCAGGCACTGATCTCTGTGGTGCCCAGTGACAGGACTTGAGGGAATGGCCTGAAGCTGTGTCGGGGGAGGGTTAGGTTGGGTATTAGAAGAAGCTTCTTCATCCAGAGGGTGTTTGGACACTGAAGAGGCTCCCCAGGGAAGTGGTCACAGCATCAGCCTGGCAGAGTTCAAGAGACCTTTGGACAAGGCTCTCAGGTACAGGGGGTGATTCTTGGGGGGTGTCCTGTGCAGGGACACGAGCTGGACTTGATGATCCTTTTGGGTCCCTTCCAGTTCAGTGTATTCTGTGATTCTGTGGTTCTGTGTGGGTTTTTTAAAATTTCACTGACCTATTTTTTCATCTTCTTTGTCATAGTTTTCAGTCCCAGTGTCTGCCAAATTTATTTTGGTGTAAGGTGGTCTTCCAGAAGGAATCATGGTAGCCAGTTTCATGATTAGAAGCAAAACTAGTTTCTTAATTGCAGTGGATTTTGTGCAGCAGCATTTCTTCTTCCGCCAAGTGTTTCCATGTCTTGAGAAGGAAAGAGCTTCTGAATGTATAATTTACTGCTAAGAATAATTCCATAGACAGTGGAACCAACAATGTCAGTGAATTTCTGTCATTGGTGATATTAGCTGAGTTATGCCAAGTCTGCAGTGTGGTTTCAGCTTCTTTTTAACACTGGAAAAATACACATGGAATAGAACTCCTGCCTGAGGAGTGGATTTTTCTTGAATGTACATTAAATTTTTTTGCCTACCTTTGATATTCATATCTTTTTCCTTTGTGAAATCTTTAAACATCTGCCTTTCTAAGTAGTACTACTTACAGTTAATATTAGTTAGTTTTTGTCTCTATCATAAGGTCCCTATTTAAAGAAAAACTTTTGAGAACAGACTATTTGGTGTAACTTTTACTTCTCTCAGATTTGATTGAAAATAGCCAATGGATCCAAAACCTTAGAAAATATTTTAAAAGTAAATATGTATGCATATTATAGAGAATAATTTTGTAATGTTACTCCATTGAAAACAAATACATATGTGTATTGGAATGATAAATTATTAAATAAATATAATCATGGATGTGAGCAGATACCCAAAAAGATGTACTTTTCAGATTTAGTTTTAGCATCAGACCTGCTCTACTTCGTAATATAACTTACATCCCTTTTTTCATCCTTGATTGTTACTACAAATACAGTAGCAGTTAAAATGTGAAAGGAGGTAGTAATGTTTTCAGAATGTTTGTTGAAGGTAGGAATACTTAAAAGACATAAAACACATGAGTGAACCTAGATGGTTTTGCTGATTAGAAAATATCAGACTTTGATTTAAATTAAATACTGTGTGGCTTTTTAAATAAACTGATCTCAATGTGATATCTTGTTTGTGTTGAATTGGCAGCCCCTCATTAGAGGGCTCTTTAATAATTTGTCTGAAATGTTATTGGTTTAGTTTTATATTTTTCAAATTTACTGTGGTTTTTCTTTCCCTCTTTCTTCTCCCAGATAAATCAAATCTCCTAGTCTTCAGGAGCAATAGCGTTTCTGATGTACCTTCATCACCTACACTTCAGAGACACAATAATGTCAATCAGATGGTCTTTCACAAAATCCGTAATGAGGACTTGATATTCGTAAGTCCATTAGTTGCTTTTTCCACTGCAGATGTTGGGTTTAATATGCACCAAGTTTTGAAAACCTCAGTATGTGTTTAAAAGAATCTTATCTGAGGTAGGAGACCTTGCTGTAATCTTTCCTTAGAGTTGTGGAATTTTTTTTTCCCCAGGAATGCAAATAATTACTTTTTTATAATTAGGAAGCATCCTTTTGTCTACAAGAGTAGTTTTTTGCTTCTACAGATGTCTAAATATATATTTCACATAATCCATTCCTCTCCAGTTCTTTCAGCAAGTTATTTTCTGAGATCCCTGAGTAGTCAATAAAAACAAGCAAAACTTTGAGATGTTTCTGATCCAGTTGCTTCCTTTCCCTCTCAGTTGGACTCCACAGCCAGCACACCTCTAAAGATTTGCATATGTTTATGCAGGGTTTTTTTTTCCAGTTATCTTTTTTAAAACAGGTATTTTTTATTTTTTTTTCTGTCTGTATACTTCCTTCCTTTTAGGAGGAGAGTCTTGGACAGGGCACATTTACTAAGATTTTCAAAGGTATAAGGAAAGAAGTGGGAGACTATGGCCAGCTCCATCAGACTGAAGTTCTTTTAAAGGTGCTGGATAAAGTCCACAGAAACTACTCTGAGGTTGGTTGTTGACTAAAACTACTCTGATTGTTGACCCCTATATAACATTTGTCCATGCTATGTTGAGCATTACTTTTCTTACAAAAAATGAGTATTTGTCATATGTTAGAGGGTTGTATGTTGAACCAAGCTCATGCTTGGACTTGCGACTCTGAGAGTATGGATTTGAGACTGGCTTTGGGAAGTACACCTGTGTACTTTATTCCCCCTGTCCCCGCCACCTGTCAGAGAGTTCAGAGCTACCCACTGAGAACAGGAGAATGGTTCATTTATACAATTAAAGTACCACAGGAGAGGTATAATATGGCCACAGGATTGTCTTAACCAGTAAATTCATTGTGTACAGACACGGCACCACCATTTATGGAAAAACACTTCCTCTGGGTGGACTGTCTTTAGATTCTCTGTTAAAGTCAAGTAATAAATCAGAAGTATTTATGTATGAGGAAAACTTGCCATACGTGAATTCACCCATAATCACTGAGACTTCTCACTTTTTGAGTGAAACTGTTAGCAGACCTCAAGTGACTTTGTGCAAAAACTAATGAACTGGTAGTACAGTTGAGCCTAAGACTGTAAATGTAAGACTTTAAAGACTTTCACAAGATGTAGTAGTGTTTATTATATTCATGTAACTTTATGTACTGCTTATTGTTGATTATGTAATTTATTCAAATTTCTAAGTATCTAGCTGTGTCTACAGCAAGCCAAGAGAACCAGTACACTACTCAGTGAACTTTTAAATTAAGACAAATCTATATGAAAATTTACATAAAAGAAGACATTTCAGATGACTGAAATGTGTAAACCATGTAAGGTAGGCACTTTAAGCTACTGAAAACAATAACAAAAATTCTAATTTTAATCAGATGGGTAATATATTTATATTCTAAAGTTTAGTATTAATGAGTTACTAAAAGCTCAGAGTATAGAAATAAAAGTATAGTTACCAGAAGAAAAAGGTTCTCATTTTCACTTTGCTTTGTTGGGTGAGTAATCAGTACACAAGCAAGTGTAGGTGGACATGCCACTGAAGGGAATAAAAAATGAAGAAAGAAATAATAGCACTTAAAATGTTCCTGACAAAGTTGGAAAAGGTTTTGCAGTAACGGATGAATTATATAATACTTTTTGTCTTTTAATTTAATAATGTGCTACAAAGAAATAAATTGGAAACTGAATAGTGCATTATCACAGAATAAATTAGAAAGTGAGTAGTGTATGCTGAATTTCTCTCCAGTTTACTTTAATAGTTAATTGACACTGAAAAAAAGATTATTTTTAAAATGTTGAGATACACCTGCCTGCAGAAAAAAAGAGATTGTTGACCTATCTGGAATGTGGGCTATCAGTTATTTAGAAAAAGAAAATTAGAAAAAAACTCTCCACAACCAAAAAAACTGAAACAAAAACCAGCCAAACAACAAACAGTTGCCAAGCACAAATCAACAACAAACCATATAAAATATGTTACATGGGGTCTTTGCAATGAGATGGAAGTTGAAATATTTTTTTAAATGGCCATGGTTTTAGTAAATTTATTAGAATTGTGGGGCTTTGTTTTCACTAATGTATTTTCTTTCTCAATCATTCCCTCTCCTTCCAAAAAGTCATTTTTTGAAGCAGCAAGCATGATGAGCCAGCTTTCTTACAAACATTTGGTGTTAAATTATGGAGTCTGCGTCTGTGGAGAAGAGAGTAAGTAGAAATTAATTACCTTTTTGTAGTAATTTTTATACACATTTCATTACAGTTTGACATTGGTGTTGGGTAAAACCAGGGAAGAAACAAAACAAGGGAAGTTCACACGCCAGCTGGACGGCCAATACACTACTGTTCAAATTGCAGTAGTGTTAGTCCTGGTATCCGAGAGCTAGTTAATTGTAAAACAAAGAAAAGGCAAAAACTGTTCGAAGTACAGTCAGTGTGAATAGTAATCTCTTGCAAAGGCGCAGTCATGTCTAATCTATCTGAGATCAGTTTTGCTGTGCCCCTGAAATGAGGTTTTGAAATGGCAGAAGTATTGCACCCCTACGTTGTATCTGCTGTGGTTAGCTAGAAAGGGAGGTAAATGCGCTACTCAGAAAAGTTCTTCATTTCTGTATTTAGAAACAGAAACTGCCACCCTTTTCCGTAAGTTGAGAGTTGTGAGTACAAATGTAATTTTAGGAAGTTTAATTTAGAGGTCCCATTCTGAAAACATGAGGTCCTGTTAATTCAATGAACACACTACAGCATTTTAGCTGCAGTAAAATCTTTGCATTGTCTACAAAAGTTGAGTGCCTTTTCAGTTTTGCTTACTTCTTTGTGACTATGTATTAATAAGATTTTTTAAGAACACCTGAAATATATTTATACTGTCTTGTAATGAAATCTTAATTTTGGATGGTTGACATATGCTAATGTGTATTGTCTTCAAATAAGCACTGCTGGATCTCATTTTGACAGTTTTTCCCCTTCATTCAGTGTTTGGACTGAAATTTCAGTTTTCCCTACACCCATTTTTTTCCTGTGATTAGAAATTTGTGTGAAAGGAGGCATTTAATAAAAACTGTATAAGCATATTATGTAGATGGTTACCTTCATTAGGGAGAAAGAATTTCCAAAAGAGAGGGTGGATTTTCTATCAGAAATTATCTCTCTTAGGAGGCTAGAAAAGGCACAGCGCAATGTTTCACCAAGAACTTGTGCCAGCTTTGCAAAACAACCGCATGGGTTTTTTTCTGTTTTATTCATTGTACCACACACAGAGACTATATACAAAATTTCAGGTAGATCAAGTTTATAATTGAAAAGCAATTATTGAAAGAGGTATATGGTTATATATTTCACCTTTTCACAGCTGTCGTCTAGAAATGGTTCTCTTTCTGAAGGCAGGAAACTTATTACAGTTTAATGAGAGGCAGTTACTAAGAAATAGGAAGAGCAGCTGTTAATGATTCTGTGGTTTACACACTTGGCGTACAGATTTGATTAAAATTGTTTCAGATAATTGCAAAAAAAAAAAAAGTTTGCTGTCTGTAAAATGAATTTGTTAAAAAATCCGTTTATTTGTTACAGCCAAATATAATCATAGTAGTTTCTAATGTGAACATCTTGCAGCTGAAGGCAAGGGTTCAGTCCTGTGATTTGAAATTGTTATGTTGAAAGTGATGAATACAGCAGTTCTTGTTTCTGGAGTTATTTGCTAGATGGCTGTGTGAAGGCATGTGTCATATATATACAGACATTTTTAGGGCAAATACTTGTCTGTTTTCAAAAAAAGCATCTTTTTTCAGTAAAGCATTGCATTTTTCAGTAAGAATATGGATAGTAAACAACTGTGAAGTGAATGACTTGAATTTTGTTCAACTCACTACATTGATAGTGCTGTACACTACTGTGCTTTATCAGCACTTACATTATTGTACCTTTCAGGTGAGGGTGGAAAGATGCTCACTGGATTGTACCTTAGCTGTAAAATATTAAATCTAAATAATTAAACCTAAAAGATTAAATCTAGTAACTTTGCATTTGAGAAGAAATTGGGTGAATTTCCACATGTGGAAGAAGTATGTGTAGAGTATTTGTGGCAATGCTCAGATACCACAGAGGTTGAAATTTGTAGTTATATCACCAATGAGGTATGAAAAGAAGAGTAGTACTAGAGTCATGAGTCTGTCCTGAAATTTCATTATTTGTTGTTGGTTTTAATTGTTTTAATTGTTACTCATTTTACTATTATGAAACAGACATCCTTGTACAAGAATATGTAAAATTTGGATCCTTGGACACGTATTTGAAAAAGAACAAAAATATTATCAATATTTTATGGAAGCTTGAAGTAGCCAAACAGTTGGCATTAGCCATGCATTTTCTGGTAAGTGGTTCAGTTTCTTTAATAGGTGAATTCAAGTGATTCAGACTAACACGTGTAGAAAGGATGAGCTATTACCTGAATTCGTGAAACTCTAGAGGGTGTTTGATAATAGGCTGGGCATATACCAGCTATTTAGTAGATAGCCAGAGACAGACTTTGTATCTGACACAAAGTGTAGTTAAATATCCCCTTCTTTTTCAATGGTTTATGTTTTAGCATGAAATACAAACACAGTTCCAGTAATGCTTTCCCCCCACCTCCCTCACAAACCAATCCTTTCTGGACTTCCCACCTCAGCTTGTGATGCTGAGCATAAACTATTTCCTGGTAGGTTTAATACTTAACCACTGGGAGGGGAAAACAGTGTACTTGTTCACACTGCTAGTACGTTCTTGTTGCACATTAGGTCTCAGTATTACAGTCTTTCTAGTTCAACATAACATAAAGGCCATTATTCAAAGCACGATATATGACTAGATAAGTCTTTCCTTTAACAGAGTTTAAATATTCCTACATTAATTTTAAGTGGAAGGATGAGTATTATTCTGAGTTAACACACATCTCATTGTTTCAAACTATAAACTTTAGGTCGATAATGAAAATTGAAATGAAATTAAATTAAAATTGGCCGAAAACTGTAACTTTGAGAGAAACTGATGAAGTCTCTGAAGTTTGATCAACTTAATCTCTGATGATTATTTTATTTGCTGATGTTTCCCTCATGCTGTACAGTATTTGTTTTTAAATTTCTCTTCAACAGTAAGTCGTCTTTTGTTAGCATGTAAAAGATGCATTTCTGTTTATAGGAGGATAAAGGCCTTGTTCATGGGAATGTCTGTGCAAAAAACATCTTGCTTATCAGAGAAGAAGACAGGAAATCTGGAAACCTTCCATTTATAAAGCTAAGTGATCCTGGCATCAGTATTACAGTTTTGCCAAGAGATAGTAAGTCTTTGTATCACCTTTCTTGTTCAGTGCTTCTGCTTGAAAAATAAGTTTGGGGTTGGGGTTTTTTTCTGACCACCATTTAAAATAATTCTGTTATAGTAAGTTCCTTATCTGTCATTTTATAATAATCTCTACAGTCCTAGCCAAGCAGTTTTGAGTGAATCTTCTTTATCAGTAATTAACTACAGGAAATAAAGCCACAGTTCTCCATTGTGTGCACTTTTTCCCCTGCTGTTCTCATTTTCAACTTCTTTCATTGGTACTACTATTGTTACATTGTAAATGTAATGTCTGTTGCATTTGCACATAGTTGCTGAACCTAGTGTCCTGTAATTGATAAGTATTTTATAGCTTGCAGGCACTTTCAGGACTGAAAACAAATGCACTTTTGAAAATGCTGACTTGGCAGTTAAAAATCATCTTCAGTGCATTTCTTGTTGAATGCCAGGAGTCACTTGATGGTGTTAAAAATGCTGGATTATCATCCACCATTAAGACTGTTCCAGTGCTTTATAAGCAGCAGAATTAATTAAGCCAGATGGTTATGCTAAAGGAACTGGAGTAACCTTACTATTCTTTTTGTGGTCTTCCTTTTTCATCATTTTGGAAATATAAAAACACTTTATACTTGGTACTTATATACGTCTGAAGAAATAATGTATCTAACACTGTATAACTAATGCAGTGTCATCATTTGGCAGTAAACTATTTAAATTCTCCCCGTTTTAATGTGAAGCTTACATTATTCTAATGAGATCTTATTTTTAGGAGCTCATAATTCCAAATCAGTACAATCCCATGTTTTAACTTGTTACTACAGTCAGTAACGATAGCTTAAAAAACAGGTAGTGTAAAATTCCTTTTCATGGTGCCTTTTGCTGTGCTATAATGTGTCAACCACTAGCAAAGTACTTTTTACTTGTTGATATCTAGTTCTTCTGTGGTAACTGTTAAGTCTTGGTAACACTGGGGGAAATACAGAAATCAGAGAAAAAATGTAATGTGGAAATGATGTTAAGGCAGTTTTATATCTTCAGATTTTTTACAATAGTACTAATGGTCCTCCACTCTGACTCACAAATATTGGTTTTACTTTTGTCGATATTCTGTAATTTGTGTTTTAGGCAGGAATGAATACTTGGAAAAGTATTAGTAGTATATTACGGAGTGAAATACCTATGTATACTAAAGTATATTTTTACCAAATCAAATATGTTAGGGAATTTTCTGGTTTTATTATTCACCTTAACAAGTTTCTTTTGTGTGATTGCACAGTTCTTCTTGAGAGAATACCATGGGTTCCTCCTGAATGTATTGAGAATCCCAAGCAGCTAAGCCTAGCCACAGACAAATGGAGTTTTGGTACCACTTTGTGGGAAATCTGCAGTGGAGGAGACAAACCCCTGAGTGCACTGGATTCTTCAAGAGTAAGTGTAACTGGGTCCGCAGTCACAGCCGTTCTCTGAACACTTCTAATTTAGAACATCTGCTGTTGTAACCAGCATGTAAAGTGGTGTGGCCTATGACCACTGTAGGAAAAAGACATTTTTGCTCATAGATAATGATCGGAAGAGATGAAGTTTGTTTTTATGTTGTTTGGTTTTGATTTTTAAGGGGACAAAGTACAGAATTGTCAGTATTATCTTGTTTATATTTTTGTTGCTTTGTTGCAGCAGTGTATCACTTGAAACAAAAAGTATTCCTAATATTGTGCATGGATTTTAATTAGCATTCTAGCAATTGGACATCTTATATGCCGTAGTGTATTGCAACAATTCTTCTATTTTAGCTAAACCAGAAATGTTACTTTGTCTCAAGCAGGGGCAGGGGGTCCAGGTGAATAAAAATACTATTTCTTATGTATTTGCTTCTTTAGTTGGAAGAAAAAAGAATATTTTACTATGCTGCAAAAAGATCTGTAGTATTATTTTTATAAAGGTACTGTAACCTTCCCATAAAGCCTGATCTGATTTCTCTGGTATTCTAATAAGCTTTTACAATAATCTCCAAAGTTTACCTAGACCTAGCTTAGAGATGTCTAAGTATTTCAGAAGCTGCCCTATGTTCTTCCATAATACTCATGAAGCTTTTCACAACTGTGAGCTCTGCCAGCTCACAGGTCAGTAGAATTTTCTGCTGGACCTATCCAGTTGAGAATTTATGAAATGACCAATAAAGGAGACACTATTTTTCTCATCTTTCTCTGTCTTCTTATCTTCCACCTGTAACCAGCTCGAAATTTCTGAACTGATCACTCTTAAATTTTACCAGCTTTGCTTTTGATGAAAATTGGTCAGATGTACATTTGGTGAGCTAACAAGTCTAGGTTTAGAGCTGTAATTTTGGCTACGCTGGTGAGAATGTTAAGGCTTCTGCAACTCTTCATGGTTGTAAAATATAAAATGACTTGCCTGTTTAATTCCAGAAGCTACAGTTTTATGAAGATAGGCACCAGCTTCCTGCCCCCAACTGGACAGAACTTGCAAACCTTATAAACAACTGCATGGATTATGAGCCAGATTTCAGGCCTTCTTTTAGAGCAATTATACGTGATTTAAATAGTTTGTTCACTCCAGGTGAGTCTGTGATACAACAGGATCAAAAGGAATCCTGAGTCCTCTTTGTTCATTTTCTTGTAGTGCTTTCATTTTTGTATGTTTTTTGCAATACATCATTCTTTGACTGCAAATTATTATATAGAAATAAAGGTGGCTGTCAATTGCCTACTGAGCTTGAAGTATGCCAAACAAATGTAGAACATGCCATGATTGTAACAAGGTTATTTCTTCTGTTGTTCACTGCTCTATGCCTCATGTTCCCTTTCTTCCCTTCTTCTTTCTGCCTCTCAGATTACGAGCTATTGACAGAAAGTGATATGTTGCCAAATATGAGAATTGGAGCACTTGGATTTTCTGGCGCTTTTGAGGATCGGGACCCAACACAATTTGAAGAAAGACATCTTAAGTTTTTACAGCAACTTGGCAAGGTAGGATGTATCAAAATTTTCAAATGGGTTAGGAAATGACTATGGTTTTCAGATATCTTTTGATGACCCCATATACATTATTTACAGTGAAACTTCTGTTATGCACGTTAGTAATTTCAGTCATGTCTGGGCAACACGTGCAGTTCCTTCTAGCTCTTTTTTCACTTTCACAGTATCCTTAGACAAAAGAAAATTAGCTGAGCTCCACAATGAATCCCATCCCACCGAAAGGCTAAAGTATTCTTCAGTAATGCAGAGCTGCCTGACATTTTTATATTTTTTATATATATATATATTTATTTTTTTAATATATACACGCACACACACACACACACACACACACGCACATACTTGATCTTCACTTAAGACTCTGGAGCAGTCTTGCGCAGAACTAGTGGGATTGGGATTTTTGTGCATGCATATTCTGAGAAATCTGAATGTATAGTCTCTAAATTCAGGAGGAACATAATATGTGTTCAAGATATATGTAGGCCTTGAACTTTTTTGGCTTTAGAAATCAGCATTTGGTTGCTAGTTGTGCCAGTCATTGCAGCGTGGTTGTGTGCAAGCATGCCTAGACAGCTGATCAAATGCAGTTAGCAGACCTTCACCAAGTACTATTTTTCTAGAATGGTTCCTTTCTATTTTATGGGGTTTTTACATGATAATTATATATTCCTTTGGCTTCAAGTACTAGTGGAAGCAAACCTGAAAGTGAAGTAGCAGAACTACTTCTGTTTTCAGATGGTCGGTTGTTGACTGTAAGTGTTCTCCCTGACAGGGAGAACCACAGAGTGGTAGGTGATGGCTGCATAAAAGGAGATAAAAGGCAAAATAAATGGAGAAAGGGAAGAGGACAGAACATTGAAACAAATGGGAGAGGCATCAACAAGAAACAGAGCAGAATTAAGAACCAGGACAAATGGATTTATGCAAGTGCAGGAGAAAGATTATGCCAGTGGAAGTGGAAATCTGTGGAGGGAAAGAAAATAGATGGACATCATCCACTTTCCGTGTCCTCATTTCCTGTTTTGTTTGCTTCTTTTCATGGAATTTGTTTCTTTTGCAACTGTTACCCATGATCCTGAACTTTTTCTCTCAGGGAAGTTCTGTGGCATTTCACTTACATAATCACATAATCTTAAAGCTTAGTACAGGGAGCACTGAACAAAAACTACACTGTACATGAACAAATTGTACACTAAGAAACACAAAGAAAGAAAGAAAGAGCAATGTGGACTTGTTTTTAATTCCCAAGTATTTCTCTTTGTGACCCAGGGGAATTTTGGCAGTGTTGAGATGTGCCGGTATGACCCACTGCAGGATAATACTGGGGAGGTGGTTGCTGTGAAAAAGCTGCAACATAGCACAGAAGAGCACCTTAGGGACTTCGAAAGAGAAATTGAAATACTTAAATCTCTGCAGCATGATAACATCGTTAAATACAAAGGAGTGTGCTACAGTGCAGGTATGTGCTATATTGAATACACCTTAATATACATCCTAAATTTACCAGGACTTAGAAAGTACAAAACAAGTATACTACATCTCAGTACAAGGTGGATATTGAATTCAGTCACCTCATTGCAGAATTTGAATAATTTAGAGAAAGTGTCATTTTGACTATTTACCCAGTTTCTTCATCTTAAAGCCAAAAAGTTGCTCTAGAAAAGAATTTAGGTTTAAGTGGGAGAATGCACCATTTTGTAACCATTCTTGGTTTTTTTTCAATGTAGTATTTCAGAGTGGATATTACCCATTTTTGTACAGCCTATACAGTAAAAGAGTATATATGAAAAAGTTTCAGAAACAGATCTGTTTGAGTGAATTGATAATGCCATTTAAGTTGATGAAGAAAAGCATGGGTTCTGCCTCAGCCCAGGGTCTTACTGTAAAAAAAACCAGATGTATACAGATGTATACACTTCTACTTTGCCTTAGCAATAGTAGCTGAAGTATTGATGAGATTATCTTGATTAGAGATATATTAATTTATCAAGCATATCCACATTTTTGTTGAGTTTAAATAAGTGGCATTTTTGAGGAAATGCAGTTAATTAATATATGGAAAATTGCATAGTGATTTACAAATCAGAAATTAATTTATTTTTATTAAGTCCATTTTTTATTACTGCTATTGATAGATGTTTTAAAACACTTATATTTAAAAATCTGTCATTGGAAAATTACAGAAAAAATTATATTTGCATCTTTTGTTATTGTTGTAAAAGGACGTCGGAATCTAAGACTGATTATGGAATACTTACCATATGGAAGTTTACGAGATTATCTGCAGAAACACAAGGAGAGGCTGGACCACAAGAAGCTTTTGCTGTATGCATCTCAGATATGCAAGGTAGGACTTTTCAAATGATATACATTATTCAACGAAGTTTTGTCTCTTCGTTTTCATCCCATCTGTCTGAAACCAACAATAACTGGTTGTTTTGGTGTATCTTTCATAATTCTGTTGGACTGCTAGCACCACATAATCATAAAACAAAGTAGCAATATATATTCATGTAGTCAAGAGCTGGGAAAACTTCTGAGTATCTTACAGGATGCTGAGACTGGCCTATCTGCTGACTTGACTACGGCAGAATATACTCTCTTCCTAAGGAGACCTGAAATAAAATATTGTAGGATTGCTAAAATGCTCAACTCAAATGCCAACCTGTTCATCACACACTATAACTGAATTTTCACAATTTTGGCATTCAGCTATAAAACCACCATAACAACATGTGTATGTTTAAACAATTTACTTTAAAGTGTAAGTAAGAGCAAAGATACGTGATTTCTGTATGCAGAAGTAGAGGCCATAGAAGTGCCCAAACCTGTAATGAATTGTTTGGTACCAAAAATAATTCATAAAATCCTGAAAAGTGGTACAAATATCTGATCTTTCCTGTGACATCTCCGTTTCCTTAGAAAGAGGGCTTATGCCTTCCCTAGTTTTGTTCTGTAATTGTGCTTTAAATACAAGGAACTAGAGACACCAGAGATTTCATTGCATATTTAGAAGTTTGGGAAAAGAAAAAAAATAGGGTGAGCGGGAGAGAGACAAAAATTAAAAAATACAACCACACTCCCTCAAGACGTACCAGAAATATTTTTAAACTTCTTTTCCCAATGCCTACATCAAAGACATGGAAACAGTAGGTTACTTAAAATTACAGAATAACAGAATCCGCTAGGTTGGAAAAGACTTTTGAGATCATGGAGTCCAACCTGTGACCAAACACCACCTTGTCAACCAGACCATGGCACTGAGTGCCACATCCAGTCTTTCCTTAAACACCTCCAGGGACAGTGACTCCCCCATGTCCCTGCACAGCCCATTCCAATGTCTGATCACCCTTTCTGTGAACGGCTTCTTCCTAATGTCCAACCTAAACCTCCCCTGGCACAGTTTAAGACTTTGTCCTCTGGTCCTATTGCTGGTTGCCTGGGAAAAAAGAACAACCTTCACCTGGCTACAGCCTCCTTTCAGGCAGTTGTAGAGAGTGATAAAGTCCCCCTGAGCCTCCTTTTCTCCAGGCTAAACAGCCAGGCTAAACAGGTCCATCAGCCATTCCTGATAGGACTTGTGCTCCAGACCCTTCATTGGCTTCTCTGTCCTTCTCTGGACACACTTCAGCACCGCCTTATGAGGATGGTAACTGAATCTTTCGTAGAAGAAAGATGCAGCACGGATTTTTGAACACACAAAGGCTGCAGCTGTTTTATTCTGTGTCCATCTCAGCCAGTGATCTCAAGGTGCTGGCCTTGTGTACTCATAAGAAGTTGTGAAACATATAGAAGTCCTCAGGCATTCATTCAAAGCCTGGTGGAACAGCAGTGGCAACATTTCTCAGGACCCTGGTCTGAAGTATCCATTGGGAGGACTGGAGGATGGATTTTGCCTTTTTAGGCTGTGCAAGTATGGCAGAAATCTTTGGTAAAGGAACTGTATTCGGAAACTACAAAGAAAAAGGATCTTAGTATGTGTGTGTACACACATATATATAAAAGAACTTCCAAAATATTACAGGTCTTCAGGATGGTGAGAAATCAAAATAGCAAATGAGATGATTCCTTCCTAAATACCAAGCACCAGCCAAGAGAAAGGGAGCTAAAGTATGCATCCTGCAGATACTTAAGTGGGAAAACATCCTGCTTTGATATGACAAACCGTGGGGACAAACAGTGTGAAAATGTGGGAAATCTGCATAGAGCTTGCTCTTAAGGAAATATGTCTTCACTTCTAAGAAAAGCAAAGTCTAAGAGTTATAATGTATGTGCCTTACTTTGGAGTGTTGTTGCTGTATGACCTGTGAAGTAGAGATTATATCAGTTGCTTTAAGATTTCATTCTAAACTGTGGCGTTCTGTTACTCTAGAACAACGTCATTATAAGCATACTGAGTACCTGATATTGTGAAAATGTAATCTGAATGCTTTTTCTTCATTTAGCTGATCGCATTTTGCTCTTCAGCTGGTTTTGCTTTTCTTGCAATGTTTGCTCTTTCGACATCTCACATCTGCTGGGCATTTCTGTCACTCTGTAATCTTCGGGGTTTTTCATCAAAAACCTTACTACCTCTACCTTGCTGCACTCCTTTCAAGTGTATGAGAGAAATGAAGGCAAGCCCATACCTGAGGGCACAAATGAATGTGTTTGGTTGTTTGCTATATTTTGGTTCCTTGCTGCTATAGTGAGAAACGGTTTTCAGTCTGTTAATGTTTAAAGTGTTTCAGGTTTGCTTTCTGGAGAACTCAATTTTAAAGACAGAAACATGTGAAATCACATTTAAACTCTGTTGTTAGGCTAGTGCCACGGGATTATGATTTCCACTTAGAATTTTCATTGTTTCAATTAAAGATCTATCTTAGAATAGGTGTTTCTCAGGCAAACATAAAAGTCACTATCATCAAACTTTAGGGCTGTTTTCAGAATAGTATGTCATAGTAAGAAAAAACTGTAGCATTTTCATAGGCTAGTTGTACCAGAAACACAGAAGCCTCACTTTGAAGAAGTCAGGTTTGGTATTTATGGCAGTGGATAAGGTGGCAATGAGGAGTGGCGTTTTTGGACACCTTTGGAATGGGTTGTGAGAGAATAGCGATGCCACCCAGCGGTGCTGGGAGGTACTGGAATCTGAGAGAAAGGATGCACTTCATAGCCAAACTCTCTCTCTGAGGTTCCTCACATGAAAGAAAAAAAAAAAAAAAAGAAAAAAAAAAAAAAAATTAGAGAGGGAAACAAGCCTTTTGGCATGAGTAGTATAACAATTTTTAGAACTTTTGAGGTCACTGATGCTGTTAGTGTAATTTATTCCTTTTCTGTTGTGTTGAAGGGGTGATATGCTTTCTTATAAAACTATGAAATGGACAATTTGCTTTGTGATTCCTTTCGTGTAAGAGCTGGGAATCTCTTGACATTGTGCAACATCCCTTTCAGTCCTCCATTTATTCCTGTCTAAGCAGAGCCTTCTTCTTGTACTAATGCCACTACACACGCTGTCTTCTTCTGAATTTCATTATTAGTGAAAATAACTAGGTGCATTGGTAAGAAGGGATCATCAGCAACAAAAGACAACATGGCTTCAGACCAGTGTTTTCCTACAGCAATCAATGGAAATGTAACAATAAACAGAACTGTGTTGCTGAATAATGGTCCATACAAACAAGAAGCAAGGCACACAGGTGGGACGACAGTCAGAGAATAGTTGTCAAATTCAACAAATCCTAATATAAAATTTCATGGAAGCAATCAGGAAAGCAGATGCAGAAAATGAAGAAAATAGAGTAAATTAAATGAACAGGCAGGACATTCTTCTCATGTGCTCTGGATTGTGTAGCTTAGCCCAGATTTTGTTTTCCTTTTGTTTTCCTTCTGCATATCACTAGTAAACTGCATTTGGGCACAGAAAGGAGCTCTAACGACTATCCAGCTATGTAATCAAAAAATACTTGGCTTTGACAGGTGTTCAGTCTATCTCCCTCCAGTTAAGAGAAGTCCCTGAGCTTGGAAAAATTAAGTCCTCAGAGAAGACAAACCTTGGTTTGGTTTTAGCTTTGAGATTAATTCATCATCTCAGGGAAAGTGCAGCTATGTAATGGTAAGAATAACTTTTCCTGTTCTGTTTGTAACCTCCACACTTAGGGCATGGAGTATCTGGGTACAAAAAGATATGTTCACCGGGATTTAGCAACAAGAAATATCTTGGTGGAGAATGAGAACAGAGTTAAAATTGGAGATTTTGGATTGACAAAAGTTTTGCCACAAGACAAAGAATACTACAAAGTGAAAGAACCTGGTGAAAGTCCTATATTTTGGTAAGTTTTCTTTTGGTATGTGAACTCATGGCATGTTTTCAGTTTTTGCCATTTCAGCCAATTTGTTTTGCATGTTGTGGAATTCTTATGTGAAAGCTCCACATCAGTCTTCCAGCATTGTGAAAGTCACATGGTATTTCACTTTACTGAGTAGCATATAGGACTTTTCAACATATTTAAAAAAAAAAAAACCAGAAAAACACCCAAAACAAAACCCTAAAAAATACCAGCCTATTTAAAGGAAATAGTATCCAACAGAACACGTATTCATAGATAAAGGAAATCTAAAATGGCCTATTCCCCTGTATGCCTTCAAATTTTTAGGACTTCTAGTTCCCTAAACAGTGGTCATTCATGCTTTCCAGCTGAGATCTGTTGGATAGACCCGAAGAGAAAATGCCATTCCGTACATGCGGTTTTAATCTATATTTTAATTCTGACTCAGTCACTGTTTACCTAAAGAATAAATGGTACAAAAAGGCATCCTAGTAGATTTTTTTGACATGTACAGTTTAATTCCAGAAGTATCTGCAACATAGTTCAAGGCTCACTGAAAATGATGGAAGGCTATAATTGTCTTTCTTTGCAGGTCTAATCACATCAAATTCTTGTTTACTTGCACTATGGAGAAGAAATATACCTACAGCCTTGTTGGAAAAAAAATCAAGCTTGGTTATAGTTATCACTGTGTTTGTTTAAGGTGGATTTAGTTTTCAAAACCAATTAACTATTATTAAAGGAATCATTACTAATTAGAGGTTACTGAGAGGAAATGAGAATGTGCTAATATCTGTAAATAAAGAACACTTACTAATGAAAAAAAATCTGTCTTACTAAAGCAGATGTCTTCGAAACCAAAATGACACGTTACACAGAGGAATTTTCCTTTTACTGTGTGTTGCAGGTACGCTCCAGAATCTCTGACAGAAAGCAAGTTTTCTGTGGCGTCAGATGTGTGGAGTTTTGGTGTGGTCTTGTATGAACTCTTCACCTATATTGACAAAAGCAAAAGCCCACCAGCTGTAAGTATGTAGTTAATGATTCTCAGAGAATATGTTTGTTTTTTTAAAATTTCTAAAATGTATGGATTGTCCTACACCTCAATAGGTTGATCTCTACTGATTCTTTTCTGGAGTTAGCTGAGTGTTTATGAGGCAGCATCCAATCAGAAGCAGTAACCTGCTAAAAGGTACTGGTATCAAGCTGTAACAAGGAAAGAAGATCTGAAAATTACTTCATAGTCTGCGCATATCTTACCCATCCTGTAACTTAACGTTTGAAAAATTTTTTTAAATCTCTTATTATCGATTTTTTTTTTCCATACTTCGTGGAAAGTTATCCCAGATGCAACCATTCTGTTGCATGACATTTATTTTTAATGCTGTTCCAAATTCAAGACTGAGCCAAACAAATACATATAAATTAAGTTAAATAAGGTAACTTAAAGGTATTTTGTGTTACCCATACCCAAATTAGTAAGTTAGTGAAGTTCAACAAAGAAAAGGAGTGACTTTTTACATACTGTTGACAGGTATCTTTAAAGACAAATCTACAGTGGGTAAAAAAAATAAGGTACATGATCTTACTTATACCTGGCAGTTCTCTATGGGCATAACAGAGAAGAGTTGAGCCTTCTATATTTACCAGAGCTGGATTCACCCTTGGCCAGAGTCTCAGTCCTGGCAAATGTGATTTTGAGAGCTGAATGGTGATGATAGGCAAAAATGCACTTGGAGGATACCTCTATTGGCCTCAATGGACCTCTTAGTTATTCCATACAATGAGCTATCAGAGGTATCAAGGAAGAACTCAAGACAGCTCTTCCAGCATAAGAGCATAAATGTTGCAGACACCTTCAGAAGGATTATGAAATGAAAAGTGATGGAGTAAGTTACAGGCTCAGGTGGACTATACTTTGAGTGAATCAATTCTATGTGTGCATTCACCACTTCATCAGGTTGGTTATCCTATTGGTATGTATCAAGAAAAGATAATTTGGTAAAATTAACCAAAGTAGTCTGTTCAAATTTCTTAGTCTTTGTAATTATACTTTGTTTTCACAACTTGCCTATTTGCATGTTCAACCAATGGTTGTTTCACACTTTAATGTCAAGGGTCATTAAAGAAATTTATGTAGCATTGGGGGAAAAATAATTCCTTTATGTTGTGCTTAGAAATTTACTTCAGTTAATAGCACATCCTCATTTACTTTTGTTGTCTGGCAGTCTGAGTGAGGTTTTAATCTGCTTTTTGTGTTATTTTGAATTTTCGGACAGCAAGGTTTATCTAAGGCATTTTTGCTGGCTTTAATTATACTATTTCTTCTGCTGTGTAGTTGCTGGTTACTCCTGCTAACCATTTTTTATACATCAGCATGATAATATCTGTTTTCTATTTGGCATTTTTCAAAGCATCAAGATCTTGTTTTAATGTTCCAGAGAGCTCTTTAGAATCAGCTATGAGTTTATCCTTTTAAAACTAATTAACCACAGAAGCATAGAAGGGACCTTAAAGATCATCTAGTCCCAATCCCCCCTGCCATGGGCAAGGCCATCATCCACTAGACCAGGTTGCTCAGAGCCTTGTCCAGCCTGGCCTTGAACACTTGCAGGGATGGGACATCCACAGCTTCTCTAGGCAACCTGTTCGGTGTCTAAGCACCCTCACAGTAAAGAATTTCTTCCCAATATCCAACCTGTATTTCCTCCCTTGCAGTTGGAACCCATTACTTCTTGTCCTGTCACTTCAGTTCCTGATGAGGAATCCCTCTCCAGCTTCCCTGTAGGTGCCCTTCAGTTACTGGAAGGTTGCTATGAGGTCTCCAGGCAACCTTCTCATCTCAGGTGGAGCAGACCCAACTTTCTCAGGCTGTCTTCATAGGGGGGGTGCTCCAGTCCTCTTACCAACTTCATGGCCTCCTCTGGACTTGCTCCTACACTTCCATGTCCTTGCTGTGCTGGGACCCCAGAGCTGATAAAGCACTGCAGGTTGGGTCTCACCAGAGCAGAGCAGAGGGGCAGAATCCCCTCCCTGGCCCTGCTGCCCACACTGCTTTGGATGCAGCCCAGGACACATTTGGCTTTCTGGGCTATGAGTGCACATTGCCAGGTCATGTTGAGTTTTTCATCAACCATCACCCCCAGTCCTTCTGCACAGGGCTGCTCTCAACCACTTCCCCTCCCAGCCCACAGATGTGTCTGGGATTGCCATGACCCACGTGCAGAACCTTGTGCTTCCCCTTGTTGAACTTCATGAGGTTTGCACAGACCCACCTCCCAAGCCTGTCCAGGTCCCTCTGGATGGATGCCCTCCCTGCAGTGTCAGCTGCACCGCTCAGGCTGCTGTCAGTGAGTGTGCTCAGGGTGCCCTCAGTCCCACTGCCCATGTCACCTACAGAGGTGTTGAGCAGTGCTGGCCCCAGTACTGACCCCTGAGGGACACACTCATCACTGCTCTCCCCGTGGACAGTGAGCCACTGACCACAACTCTGAGTGCAGCCATCCAGACAGTTCTTTATCCACTGAGTGGTACATCCATCAAATCCCTGTCTCTCCCATTTAGAGACAAGCATATCATGTGAGACAGTGTCAAATGCTTCATGTAGGTCCAGTTATAGAATGTCAGCTTCTCTGCCCTTATCCACCAATGCTGTAGCTCCACCATAGAAGGTCACCAGATTTCTCAGGTGAAAATTTTCACTCTTAGTAAAGCCATATTGTCTATTTTCAGTAATTTCTTTGTTTTCCATATGCCTTAGCATAGTGTGCAGGAGAATTGGCTCCGTGGTCTTGCCTGGCAGAGGTGAGACTGACTGGCTTGTAGTTCATTGGGTCTTCTACTGTCCCCTTTCTAAAAAGCAGGGTTATCGTTCCCTTTTTCCAATCATCATAAACTTCGCCGTAACAACTTAATCTGCCAGCTCCCTTAGGACCCTTGAATGAATTTCATCAGGACCTACAGACTGCTGTGTATTCAGGTTCCTTAGATGATCATGAACCCAATCCTCTCCTACAGTGGGCTTAAGGTCTTCATTCTCTCAGTCCCTACATCTGCCTTTCTCATCATGGGTGGCCTGCCTGGAGCATTTGCCATTGAGGACTGAGGCATAAAACCATTGAAAACCTCAGCCTTCTCTTTATCTAGGGTAGTCAAATCATCAGCTAATGATGAACATTTTAAAATACTTTTCATTTAGTGCTTTAAATTGTGTATGTATCACTCAATTTTATTCTATTCTATATTATTATTCTATTCTACACACATAAAAAGCCTGTAATTATTTATGTATTTTCTGGAAATGTAATTTACAATTTTATCATTATTATGTACTATTCTATTTATTCTTATTATTCTTTAAAGAATTTTTGCTTGGTAAGAATATTGCAGCATCCTTTTATCCCTTAAATATTATATATGACAGCTGGCCTTTTGTTTCAGGAATTCATGCGCATGATTGGCAATGATAAACAAGGGCAGATGATTGTATTTCACTTGATAGAGCTTTTGAAGAATAATGGACGACTACCAAGACCAGATGGATGCCCTGATGAGGTGAAGTACTGTATTAATACATTACTATAGTGTGAAAGGTGCTCAGTTAGGGTGAGTGCCTGGTAAATGCAAAACTCTTATTTTGTTCTGCTTGGACCACTGAAGTATTTATTCAAGTGGAATGGCTGTACTGTTATTTTACCAGTTTCATGATGAGTATAATCATATTTCTGTTCTGGTTCTTTAGCTTGCACTGCCTCAGGAGTCTAGAATGTAGTCTTGCTAAATATATTAAGGAGGACTATTATGGGTGACTGCTGTACTTGGGCACTCACACTTTTCTGTCAAAATAAAATACATTAAGGCAACAAGATTAGAACTTGTTCCATGTAAGTCCCATGTAGAGATTCTCATTCAAAGCTGTGTATTATGGATTCTTTTGAAATCTGTAATATTTAGCAAAAGTATCTTAATATCTACCTAAGGTTTTTCACATATAATTCCAAGATTTAAAGAGCTTTTTATCTTGATTATTTGCTTTCTGTTACTGTTCCTTTCCCAAGTATGGAAGGCCCATGTTTTTCATGTATATTATTCACTGTCAAGCATTTTCAATTTGCAGACTGTAGGCACAGTTAAGTACATGAATCAGATTTTGTATGTTTAGGGTCTTCAGATATGTGTTCATGTCCTTTGTAGATACTGGAGTGTAGCTATAAAGCTGTCCCCAGAGCACACAAATTAATTCAGTGTTCTCTTGGTTTTACTTATACTCCTGATGCTTTAAAAAATACTTTCATACGACTTCTAAGTCTTGTAGTTCTCTGTTCTTCAGAGCAGGGTGCACAATGTCAGGTTCAGTCAAGCTGTTAGGGCTGTACAGTAGTGAATTAGTAGTGAAAAAAAGAAAGTAAAACAGTTATGGTTTGAGGTTTTTTTACATATGTAACTTCCAGCTCAGATTAATTGCTGCATCCCTTTAAAATCAACCATGCTTGGCAATAAGTCAAGAAACAATCTATTCAAAACGGGCAAAAGGGAAAACACCAGGGTCAAGCGGTCTAATAGAGATGAGAAAGAATGGTACAAGTGAGGCAGGGAAGCCACGGGGAGAGAAAGAATGTATAGGCAATGAAAAGAGAAGTCCCTGAAGAACCTTGCATTTTATGTACCAGTACAGCAACTATTTAATTGCAAAGGTTTGGCTTTTTGTAGATAACCTGAATGTCATATGTATAAGATAATAAATAATCTGTTTTACTGAAATTGTATCTAAACTAACCCAAAGGTTTCAATGTTTGACATTTCTCTAGATATCAAAGCAAGGTGGAAATGTCTCTCTGTCAGAAACTGTGCTCATCCCCTTTCAATCCTGAAAGGCCAGTCATCACAGATAATAAATCTTCAGATATCTGTAGCTTATGGCAGCTTATCTTGCAGTTTACAAGCTGCTTGAGACTTGATTCTAAAGCAGCTTGGTCAATGCAGGTGTTTGAAATTTGCTGAAAGATAAGGAACAGTTTCTACTTTTTTTCCTGGTAGCTGTACAGATTGTTCTTAAGCAATATGTGAAAGACTGTTGAAAGTATGAGAAATTGGTAATAACTGTCTGGATTGAATTAATGAGGAGAGTACAGGTGAAGAGTTTCGCAAGCTGTATGAGACCAGGTGTCAGGTACATCTCTGGGCAGAGAGAATATTGTTGCCATGTAATTATTGTAGTAGAAATGTCTTTCAAAGTGGGTGTCGTGGTTTGATGCTAGCCAAATGCCAGGCGCCCATGACCGCCGCTCACTTACTCTGTCCTGCCACAGCTGGGCAGAGGAGAGAAAAAAAATTAGTGAAGGAGGCATGAGTTGAGATAAGGACTAGGAGGAAACACTCCAAGGGCAAAACAGGATCAACTTAGAGTTACAAAGTGAATTTATTGCTAGCAGAGTCAGAGGAGGATAAGGAGAAGTAAAATAAGCCCTTAAAACATCGTTCTTCCCCCCAGCCCCTCCCTCCTTCCCACTGACAGCACAGGGAACAGGGAGTGGGGGTTTGGTCAGTTCATCACCAAGATCTTCTGCTGCTGTTCAGGGAGAGGAGTCCTTCCCCTGCTGCACCACGGGGTCCCTCCCACAGGAGACAATTGTCTGTGAACTTTTCCAGTGTGGGTCCAATCTCATGAACAGCAGTCCTCCCAAAACTGCTGCAGTGTGAGTTCCTCACATGGGCAGACATTCCTCCCCAAACGGCTGCAGTATGGGTAATTCGTCCACGGGGTGCAGTCCTCCAAGGACAGGCTGCTCCAGCTTGGAAGCAGGGCCCCCAGTCTCCACCCGGTCTCCCACTGGATCACAGCCTCCTCCAGGCATCCACCCGCTCCAGTGTGGGTATCTCCCCACAGGCTGTGAGTGGTCTCTGCATCCCCATGGACCCCATGGGCTGCAGGGGCACAGCTGCTCCCCCATGGTCATCACCATGGCCAGCAGAGGAAGTTCAGCTCTGGTGCCTGGAGCACCTCCTCCCCCACCTTCTCCACTGACCGTGGTGCCTCCATGTTGTTTCTCTCACGTGTTCTCACCTCCTCTTCTCCGGCTAGAAAACCTGGCTGCCCCCTTTGTTTTGATTTCTTCTGAAATATGTTATCATGGAGGTGTAACCAACATCTCTAATTGGCCCAGGCTTGGCCAGCAGCATGTCCATCATCTTCAGAGCCATCAGAGATTGGCTTTGCTGGACATGGCGGAAGCTTCTGGCAGCTTCTCACAGGAGCCACCTCTGTGGCCCCCACTACCAAAAACCAAACCAAGCAAAGCCAACACAGCGGGTTCAGTGTGCACAGTAACTTTTTTTTTTTTTGCTTATTTCTGATTGTGTATGAAGAATAATTAAGAATTTAATGTACAAATGTGGAGCAGTGTATGTTAACTTTGCAGGGGAGTCTTTATTTAGAATTACTGTCTTTGTAAATCTGATTTCTGGTCATACTGGTCTTTGTCATGTTAAAATGTTTTTGAGTTTAACAAAAAAAAAGAGCAAGCAGGAATATAAAATCATAGCAAAATAACACAAGTGTCGTAAAAGTTTCAAAAAACAGCTGAGTGAATTTTCGTGTGTGCTAGTTTGGAAGTAAACCAGCGGAGGAATTGACTCCTCACAAATATACTGTGAGAGATTCCAAGTCAGAATTAAAAGTTAATAGGAAAAACTAAAGTAAAGGCAATAATACAGAAAACACCAGCTTAAACTGATAGAACCAGAATACAACCTGCCACCTTGTTGATCAGGGTGGTGAGAGTAGTCCTCCAGTTAAATGGTGGCTGCAGTCCTGTTGGAGTGATGGATGTGGTCTGGTTGAAGTGGTGACCCTGAAGAACAATCTGGTCTGTCTCTGGAGGTCCGGTGGTGACTCTTGAGCCCTTCTCCTCTGGGAATCCAGTGGAAAAAGGTAGTCCAGCATTCCAGAGTCTCAGCTTATATGCAGGTAGGAATGTTCAGTTCCTCCCCTCTGGGTGGGATATCTCACAATGGGTTGATGTAATCTTATGAGTCACTCCTGGAGACCTTGATGGCCATGAGCAGAGATAGCCCCGATGGTGGTATCAGAGCTGAGGCATGCTGAACACAAAGAGCACTGCCCCACCTCTTTTTAACAACTTATGGAGATGGTAATAGAATACATACTTTTGGTTGCTCTTTCCATGTAACCTAAGACATCATGCTAACTTTAAGGAAAAAGTTTTTTATAATAAGGGCTTTTGCAGAGCTACCTATACTCACTTCTTGCTGTCACTGGAGATCACGCAGATAAGCTGATTGGTATAGCAAGAATTTAGGCACAGTCTTTTGCAGCTATTGTTTGGAAGCATAAACTTAAACCGGATGTTCTTTAGACCAATTCAAATTAAATATGTGTGGCACCTGTTTACCTACTACCAATTTTCTTTTTTTCCTTCTACAGATTTACGCAATCATGAAAGAATGCTGGAACAATAATGTTGCCCAGCGCCCTGCCTTTAGGGATCTTGCTCAGCGAGTGGATCACATAAGGGAAAACATGGGTGGATGAGAAAACTGTCCCTCCTTCAGAGGATGAGTTGGAATGCAGAACAAAATGCACTTGGTCACCTGTGTATATTTGACATATGTACATGTGCACACATCTTATCCTTGCTGGAAGTAAAATCTGTGTGGCAAATACCCTCTCTCAATCTGCATACTGAGGAATCCTGCTGGGGCTTTTTTATCAGGGTATATTTTTTACTATGAGAATCCGTTGAAATTCTCAATAGGGAAAGAAATTATTTTTCTAAATTAAATAATGGGTAATCATTCAACAACACCATGTTTTGCCTTACTTGGCAATACAAAAAAATACTACTTAAAATGTGCTGAAAGTAAGAGGTGAAAAACCAGTGTATTTCCTTGTTGAAATGGAGATGCCCAGAAAAGACTTCTAGAAATATTTTCACACTGAGTATATAGTGACTTGGCACCCTATTTTGTGTGTTGCACAAAGACAACATTGTTAATATAGTTCTGTGATTTTTTTCATTGTTGATGCAGAACTGGCTTCTCTGAATAACAAAACAGAAGTGGTTTGGTGTGCCTGTCTGAATCAGTTATCAGCCAGCAGTATATCCAAAGAGATATAATAGGCTGTGTGAGGTACTCTAAGTATTTTGAGGGAAAGGGAGAAAATTGTGTTTAATTGGGAGATACAGAAAATTTACTAATCCATGCAAAAATTTTAATTTAAAAATGAAAAAGCAAAGATGTTATCCTTTTTTTCTTACTCTCCCCTTGTTGAGTAAGTATTAGATTGCCTTTATAGTGTTGAAGATACAGTGATAACACATAGAAGTGAAGTCATTTTACACAGGGCAGTGTCTTCATTTTAAATAAGGAAAAGCTAAACATACTGCTTTTAAATGCTGCTCTTTTATTCTTTTCATCTTTGTAGTTTTCATGCAGTTGTAAGTGTATCTATGAATTGGGAACTTTCAAAGCAGGATTAAAAATCTAGAAAATGCCTTCATTTTCACAATTCCCCACTTCGCTGTTAAGATGATCATCTTGATATCTTCCTTCCAGCATAGAAAAAGAATACTTACAAATCAGTATCTGATATGGCCAGTCACAACCACATCAGGCCTGTTTTGTATTGAGGTGGCACAAGCCTATTTCTTTCTGTGGTTACACCCAACATGAGACTGTTTGGAAGGAGGAGTTACAAGTGCAATTGCTCCGCACTCAGCGGAGGGCAAGGACATGATTCCAGTTACTGAGAACTGGAAGGAGACCAGAGCTACCTGAATGCTGTATAATTCAGCTTTTAAAACAAAAAACAAAAACTTTCGGAGAAGAGAACGCTTCGGTTTTGCCTTGAGGCATAAAACTTGGGGATAATCTCATATCTCAAAGCAGTATAATTGCAGGGTTTGTTTATTTTTAGTTCAAATAATCTTGTTTGTGTGTGTGTTTTTACTTAAGCATTATTGTTTGCAAAGTAAAATACTTGTTCTTCTTGGACTTCCACTGGGAGAAGTTCGGTTAAGGGGATATACAGCTTGGCAAACTGACCTGACATCCAGATTTATATTTAAAATCAAGTGTTCATTTTTAAAATTTGTGGCAGTGAGTTAGTGAAACAGAGGTTACTTTCATTTTGAGCCCTCCTTAAGTTTTGTGGTTAGCTACATCCATCTTATCAGAAGCTGAAGAACCTCAACTTCTAAAAAATTTTTTTAAAAAAATCCTTACTTCGTGTAACATAGTGCCAGTATAGCAGTGTTTTGTACCACTATGATGTTTCTCTCCCACAATCACTCCTACAAAATTACTATTTTATAGTTCAAGACAGTGCTAAATAGGGAGAGCAGCATCAGCTCTCTTTCTGCCCATTACATTTAAAACGATTTCTGTTAATGTTCTTGCCACCAAGCACTTGCATAGATCATTTTTCAGACTAATTTCTCAGTCAGTTTTTAAGCTGCAAAGAACTTTGAAGTGCTTTGTTCAATTTAACATGTTTTCACAATTTCTATATATTGCTTTGACGATTTGGAATTTTGTGAAACAATGTCTTTGCATTTGTAGTCTCAGTTACGTGTACGTGTTTTTTGTAACAAAGGAGATAAAGCTTTAAAGCATTGAGACAGCATTTTAGCTGGATAACATATGCAGGAATTAATAAAATTTGCATTGTATGACACTCAGTAGCTCACTGGTTTCAAATACGTAGTAGACCATACATAATTTATGTAAAAATCTCAGGGAAGTTTGTGTAATGCAATGAAGAAATCTTCCAGTCTGCTATTTTTTTCAAGTGAATAAAAGATCTTTTTCTTGTTCTACTACAGTATGACTAATTACATAGTCTATTTGATTGCATAAATGTAGTGGTGAACTCAAGGATGATTTTTAAGTGTCTTGTGGAGTTTGTTTTTTTTTTTTACTTTAATACTATATCGTTTTTAGAGAAAGCCATATCTTTACACTGCAGTGTAATTTTGTGCTGTTGGTCAGAGACAGTCTTTTGTAACAACCAGAGGCCTGTGCAGAGGGCTCGATTATTTGAGATGAATGTTCTTAGCTGGGAGAATAGGACCAAGTAGTGCTTAGGACTTGGGGGATAGTCATCTGCAGTGTCAATATTTAGGTCCCAGAGCAGACCCAGTGGCTTTCTCAAAAAGCTGTTGAGGATGTAAATGCAGTGATTTTGCTGAATATGTTACTGCCAATTGTGTAATCTTTAAAACAACAACAACAACAACAAAACAAAAAACACTGTATTTTGTATTTTGAAAGCTCTCAGATCTACAGTAGCATTGATAATGTCATATTTTTACATAGCCTTTGTATTAGTAGACTAAGTACTTTGTTTTAGAAATTGTCTTCAGTTGGCATTGCATTTGTCATACATTAGTGTGATCATTATGCTACCCAAAATGCTGTTTGGTTTTTTTGGTAGAAAAAGTGCTGGCTTATGTATACATGACTGCTACTACAATGTAGAATTAAAATATTAACTACTGCTTTGCACTTATATTTGAAGTGAAGAATTTTTGTAAGTGCGCAATATATCTTATAGAATCTCTGCAATCAAGTATTCTGTCGTGTAGTATTGGTTTGTTGTCTATCAGTATAAATATGTTAAGTTTCAAAGTTAGCTTTTAAATATATTCCACACAGTATTCCACAAATTTGCAAGAGTCATGTAGTAAGCCAGAGGAGGAATGGATTTTCAGGAAAAGAAACCCATATTCTTGTCAAGTCCTAGAACTGGTTGAAAGCTTCCATAGTTGAGATAATTGCTACTAAATGTACTGATGAATACAACTGTAAAAATATATGTAAAAATTACATTTTTCCCCCCAAATTAAATTTTTAATTGTTGCATTTAGTTGAGATGTTGACCAGCTGCATTGAAATGTATGGAAAAGATGTTACTGTATGAAAAATGAAGAAATGTAACTCTTGTGTCAATAAAGTGAGCTTTTCAGGAATGTAGAGTCACAAACATCTAGATGATAGAATTCTGAGAGCAAACGTAGAGGTGTAGAAGAACAAGACTAAAGTATGAAGGCTGATATTCAGCATGGGAGAAGCGTTCTGAAATGTGAAATGCACAATGAATTATGAAAAACTGATGTCTACTGAAAATGCCATACCATGACAAATATGTGCTAATATATTTCTAAACTGTATATTGTCTGCCTTAAGTCTAAAATATTCACAGACACCTAACCTGGCTGAAAAAATTTCAAGAGTTACTATACCAAAAGAAATTACTAAATATTGTGCCATGCCAGATGACAATTCTGAAAAGGTGTTTGATTAAGAAGTTATTTTCTGAATTTTTCTTTCTGAATAAGAGGTTTACAGTACTTTATATTAAAGTAGAAAAAGTCCCTTGGTGGTAGGGAGCAGGGAGGAGAAGACACCTGCTACTTACGATTGAAATGTAAACATTTGAACACATGGTTTTTTGAAGAGAACATGAAAAGGATATTTTTTAGAAAACTGTGTATCCATACCTGAAACTTAACTGTGTGTTTATTTTGCGTTTGGATAGTGAAAATAAAATAACTGAATTCAACAAATTACACATGCCTGCCAGCATTTTCTTTTGTACAACGCCTAAAATTTGTTACTGGTGTTTAAATCACTGCTGAAGACAGCTATGTGTTGGAAGAGGTAGAATACAACACGTGCAACGTTGACCTTCCTAGAATAGCCATATGAAGTGTTTATCCTTTGGAAGAAACTTAGCTGTACCAAAGTAAAGTTGGTATATTAGGTGTTACTTAAACAGTGAGACTGGGGTTTTTAATCTCTTCTTTTATTAGTGTTTTCACTAAGCAAATTAATTTGGGATGAAGAAACACTTCCCTTTGTTCTCAATATTTGGAGAGATGCAAGTCGTAAGACAGAGGTGGCTTATACCGCCTTACAATTCTGAAATTTGTTAGAAATTATAATGTCCTGACTTTTATTACTTTGTCATCTTGCCATATGACTTTGCTGTAACTTTACAGGAAAGTTACCACCACTTTTAATGAAAATTACCACCATTTACCTTGAGCAGAGTTGAATGCTCTTATTAAATACACAACTGATGTATTTGGAACAGTCCATCCTCAGTGTCTGTGGTAGCAGTCCATGGTAGTTACAGCATACAGAGGCAGTGTCATTCAGCAGCCAATACATACAGTTGAACATTGCAGACTGTTCTCACCCAAAAATCAAAGCCCCTTGAGGTACACAACATATTTCCCCACCCCTCAGCAGTACCCACCAAGTGCACCCAGGTCCTTGTGCAAAAACAATCCCACAGCTGGATTTGCCTTGCTTGAGGCAGGACTAATCCAAACCGTCTCCCCCCAGTGCATTCCCCATATGGACCACAGGGACTTTATTCCCGTCTGCAGTGTGTGGAGGTTTTGATAGGACAGGGCCAGCTCGCTTAGTAGAGCCTCTACTGTTAACTAACCACGTGACCTTTGCTAAATGTAGATCCCAATGTTTGAGGTTTGTCCACCCATTGCTTTCAGTGTGGTTTTTAACAGTCCATTGTACTGTTTAACTTTTCCAGAGGCTGGTGCATGACAGGGAATGTGATACACCCACTCAGTACCGTGCTCTCTGGCCCAGGTGTCTGTGAGTCTGTTCTTGATGTGAGTCCATTGTCCAAGTCACTTCTTTTGGGGCTGGCATGTCCTGACAGCACTTGCTTTTCAGGGTCCAGGATGGTGTTCCAGGTGGTGTTGTGAGGCACAGGGTACATCTCCAGCCGTTCAGTGATTGTCTCCACCATTGTAAGCACGTAGAGCTTGCCTTGGCAGGCTTGTGTGAGTGTGATGTAATCAATCTGCCAGGCCCCCCCATATTTTTCTTTCTACCATTGTCCACCATACCACAGGGGTTTTTACCCTCTTGGTCTGCTGGATTCAGCACACACTTCACAGAGTTACAGAGAAAGGGGATGGAGTTTTTAGTGCTGTGTGGCTGTGACCACATGTTTTTTTGCATACCATACACATGTCAATGAAGATACGGCTTCAGCAAGGAAACCCGAGGGTTGGAAGGGAAAGTGAGCCGTCTTGGCTCTCTCTAGTGAGACAGTGTCAAACCTGGTGGACTCAGCCCCCTTCCATCACCCCGGTCCCTTTTCTGTTCCTTTCAGTGCCGTGGAATGAACACCCCCAGCACTGGCACAGCAGAAGCAGCCGCCCAGAACCCAAAACCCCAGCTGAGCCAAGCCGAAGAGGCACTGGTGCTGGAGTCAGCCAGACGGCACCAGGCCGAAGTGGGCGAACACTGCCAAACACAGTTGAGCTCAGCAGTCCAGAAAAACAAACAAAAAATAATTGGGCAGTGCAACATCGATGATCTACCTTCCAAAGGGTTTGTTCCATCCCAGCTGTTAGTTGTTTTCAGACTGGTGGAGGGAGGGAACATTAAGCCACAGGAGCTTTCCTCCCCATATTTCCTTTGGGAACTATCTGCATGAAGTGTTTTTTTGTTTGCAGTGGTGAACACCCTTTTGTGTATTAGCTCTTCCTTGAAAGAGTATCTTTCCCTCTCATTTGACAGAAGTCATCTCCAGAGGCTGAGAGTTTGTCCTCTTCCCAATGTCCTTGTCAATGCCCACGTTCTGGGACAAGGAACCTAGTTGCTTGGCTTCACTGCCACCTAGTTTCATACCAATATCCCAGCATTGGAGCAGATGGGTCAACATGGGCTCTCCTGACTGCTGGATGAACTTTTTTTCCCATATCTTACAGCTCACCCAGGGATGGGGATTGGGTCATTACCTCTTCCTCTAGTGACAAGTGTCCTGCTTCCTCTTTATCCCTCACTAAGCAAACTGCTTTGGTTTTGGATTTCTTCTCCTGTACAGGGCTGCTGCTACCAACAGAGGTTGTTCCTCTGGTTCAGCTGCAGTTTGAGGGGCCGCAGTGCCTGTTGGTCTGCTTTCCTCCTCCTTCCCTGAAGGTGCTGTCTGGTAATGAGCAGTGTGCTATAGATGGTAGCCAGGGCCCAACACACTGGATCTCTCCTAAACACTGTTCTATTCAAATTTGCTTCTGGTGTCTGTATTTTAAGGTCTTCAAATTTAATAATTGATGTCAAACATGTTCTGCTTGCATAACAAATGACAGAAAGGAATACTTAAAATTTTCAGTCAATCTTGGACCTTGAACTAGTGTACCTGTGGAGCCAAATCTGATTATACACACAAGAGATTTCAAATAATTAATTTCCTTATAAAAGGGACAATAATAAGAATGTAATTATGTCAGATGGCTCCAATAAAGATACCTGCCACCTTGTAAAGTCTCTCAGAAGAACTGGAAATGTGAGGAGAACCAAAAGCTAGATTAAGTATGCCAGGAGAAGAAAGGATACTCTTGCAGAGTTGTATCAGTACTGCCGTAGATCAGACTACCTAAACAAAGACAGCAAAAAATTCCTGTTTAAGCTCAAAGTGTGTGATCAGTACAAGTATCTTGAATATATACAGTCAATTTTAGCTGGGTGATGCATGGTTGAATGGTTCATGGTGGGAAAAAATTTGCATTTTGTTTCATCCCCTCTGTAATACAGCTTCAATCATATTACTTATTAAATAATTACATATTTTTACTGTATAATATTATATAATATATTAAATAATTAAATAATTACTTTATTAAACTTTATTACTTTATTACTTCATTACTTTAAAATTCAATTAATTAATTTCAATTTTATTTTAATTATTAATTAAATTAATTAAATTAATTCATTTAATTAAAAATTAATTAAATAATACTGTATTAATAATTCTATGTGCTTCTTAAAAAGAAAAAAAAGCCATGAAACTTAGTGAACCTTCTCAAATCACTCCTAAACATCATTAAAATCCGTCAAATTTATTGAATGCTGTTAAATGATTATTTTAGCTCAATAAAACACATTTCTGCTTCTCTCTTTTGAGATGTATTCCACTTATCCACAATATTTGGCTAGTATCAGTTCTCAGCCCTAGATCACTGGGGCAGTTTTGCTAGTTAATTACACTTGGGAATTTTAGTAAACATTGAGGCATGGAGAGAGGTACTAAAAATATTTGTTTGGGTTTTTTTTTCTCTATGTCATTATTTGTTTTAATACTCCTTTATTTCCTAAAATTATGGCTATATCTTGGTAATTTTTTTCTTGTGATGCCCACTGTGTTCACATTCTCAGCTAGATCTTTTGTAGCACTAATTGAGTGTTTTTCCATCTTTTGCAGAGTGCTTCAACACCTTCCCTGAATTTTCTGTTTAGTTTGTGTACTTCTGTATCACTTTCTCGTCAAAATGGTGATTGAAATTTCCCATTAATATGAAGTTTTTCTGCTTTTCGTAAGTCCTTTGGTCACTCAGAGAAAGACTTATCTCCGTTAACAGTGTATTATTAAATAAAGTATATTAAATAACACTTTCTTTACAGCCTACCATAGTCTCCTACATGACAGCTATATCATTTTTACTGAGAAATGTTCAGTCACTTTAGCTTCCGAAAGCCCTTCTGGACTAAGGAATAAGAGTAAATGTCCTGGAAATAGCCTTCTAGTTTTAGCTGTCTTTCCTGAACAGGCTATGCATGCCTGTATGGACTATCCAACCAAATCTCTTATCATGCCAATTAAGACATGATTTTGAATATGATTTAAGACATCAAGTCATTCCTGTTTCTTGTCCTCTTGCATTACTTGCATTAATAAACTAATTATAGTGTGTGTATAGATACGTAAGTGCTAGTTATCTGCTAGAATATAATGAACAATAGCATACAATGAATAAATATTTGTATATAATTAACCAAGATGTGTCAGTTTAGCTCTCTCAATAGCACACCAGGAAAATACATCCTTCCACTAAGTCTTTATATGAATTACTGTTTTGTATGTCCTTGGTTTGTGTTGTGGTCAGCACTCCTGGAGGACAAATCTCAGAGGAACACAGGTTGGAGGGTCCTTGGCAAGGCTCCTGTCCCACACTCTGCCCACAGCAGGCTCAGCTGCAGGCTCAGACCAGGCTCCTTGAGGCATTGCTCTGACAGGGCCTGAAAGTTCCTCTAAACTGGAGACAGCACAGCTTATCTGGATCCTGGCCCTGCTGCCAAAGCTGTCCATGTGAGCTGAAGACTTCTTTTTATATGCAGCCTGCACCTCTGGCGTTTCACTTTATCCATATTGTCTCTCAACCTCTTCCCATGTACTGCAGTGAAGAGCCTTGCTCCTTGATGATCTCTTCGCTGATAGCAGGGTACTATGCCATAGGGATTTTTTTTGAGCCTCCAATTACCTGTTCAGGTCAACTAATTTAGTTTAGTTGTAATCTAAGTTTATGGTTAAATTTAGACTCAAAGATAAAATTTAAGAGATTATTGTGTTAAGGAAACTTCCCAGTCTGACGATTCAGCCTTCCAGAGCTGGGATCACAGTTACTCCACAGTGGGCAGCTCCAGTGAGCTGATGGATGTCCCACTTGACTCTCTGCACACCCCACTAACACTCAGTCAGAGTAAGATTCCTTATCAGTTTGATCCCAGGTTTCCCAGAGCAGTGACTCAGACATCTCTACCCTTCATACAGTTTATTCAGGGTGCGGTAACAGAAAAAGTGCGAGATGCCTCCAAGGGGGGACCCTGAACAAAGGAATCCCTGGGTTTTTATACTCTCACAGTCAGTGCAGCAAAGGTCTTGTTCTTCCTTCTGACTCCTTGGCTAGAGGTTGCTGAGTGCAGGCTGGCTCCTGCTGTGTCTCTGAGTGTGCAGTCACCCGGGTAGCACCACGAGTCCCCTTTGTAATGCAAAGGGTCCATGCCAGTTCGCTGCCTCCTGCTCTGGGCTGCCACCACCCAGAGCTCAGTGTGATCTGATGCTGCAGCTGCCCACGAGCTACCTGCACTGAATGTATTCCTCAGCCCTTGGATGCTGCAAGGCTAAAAGAGGCAATATTTTAACCAAGTTAGGAATGAACAGCAGTGACAGTTCTCTTACACACACTGCTGTGGAAAAGGACTATACCATGAACAGGACTCGTGCTTTTTTAAAAAATTTTTTTGAAGCCCAAGTCACTGTGATTTAATGAGACTTGAGTTTAGAATAGAGACACAGCTCTGACCATCATTAGATTTGTTATTTTTAACAGACTGTCTCCTGATCAATAATGATTTTTAGTTTCCACTATGACCTTTCTATGTGGCCTGGAACCCTGCAAACTGAAACCTAGCTCACTGACAAATTCTGAAATAAATTCTGTTGCCTGAGTAAGTTTTTGGACAAGTTTGGAGACACATTAAGTAAAAAAGCTTTTGTGTACTTGAAGGTAGATTCACAAAGCTGCATTTACTAAGGGTCTGCCAAAAAGAGAGTCAGAGGGGGACAGCAAGAACTTGGAAGGTGCGCTTCCTCATATAAATTTTGGAAAGGCTGACAGGAATTGCAGCATAGTCTAAGAATCCTTGAAAAGAGGATGTGTAGAGATTAAAGGATGAGGTTCCAATAAAAAAAAAGGTGCTCTCCAAAGTGAGTGGATCTCTTTGAAGATACCTGCACTCCACACTTCTCAGTGTCAGTGCAGACAAGCACTGGGCAGGCAGGAAGGTGCACCAATACACTCTTCAGTGCTGGGCTGGAAATCATCTAAGTTTCTAAAAGCAAAGTTGAGAATGCTTGTCTTCCATCAGGTAGGTAAGCCTGCAAGAGCTAAACCAAGGTTAAAAGTTAAACTGCCTTAGACTCACATCTAGCAAAGAGGTTCTGTGACCGATTGCTGGACAACTGGAACAATACAGAAGACAAGGCCTTTTTCCATGGCCTATTCAGTTTCTGAGCCTTCTGATTTAGTTACACAGAGACACACACAGAGTTCTCTCTCTCATGCAGCACTCAATGAGAGTGGAAGAGACCCAAGAGAAACAGAGCTGAGAGACTTAAGACAAAATGTTGGGAATCCAGGAAACCTGACAAAGTGAAAAGAACCAGAATTTCCTCTGTGATGGAAGTGCAGCAGTACTGCTACAAACTATAAGAGGTTCTGACAATGTGCCTTGCTCAGGTCAAACACTACAGTCCAGGGAAGACAATCCAGACAAGGCAAAGCAGCATGTCTGGCTGTAGCTGTTTGGCTGGCCTATTTTGAAGTGCAGTACCCAGGAATTTTCAAAGCACAAAGGCTGGCATCTGGGTTTTTGTTCTCATCTGGCTTTCTGTACGTGAGAGATACACTACATCACTTAGCTCTGCTAACAGTGATTTACTCTTGAAAAATCATAGAGATACATCACTCTAAGGTTAAAACAGGAGAGTAGACTGCAGCTGAGGAGCATTCAGCAGTGCAAATCAAGTGTGGGAAACTTCCAGGAAAAAACATCTAGATTCATGAGTTCAGGAAGTTTGCATGGAGAAAAAGCACCGGATGCACAAGAGAGTTTACTTTCCTTCCCATTCCTGCTGGTTCTCCAGAGTTTGTAGGTCAGAAAACTACTGTACAAGCACACTGTTACAGTGCAGTGTCTAATATCAAGACCTGACCGTAAAGCAGGTGGCACAAAGCAGTCTAACAGTCAACTAAATCTGTTGGAACTAAAATCCAGGGAAAGGAGCCAACAGCTCAGGTGTTTGTTCCCAAGATACATGAAAGCTGTGTGATGGTAGAATTCATTCCCTGTGTGGTGGCATAATGAGGAAAGGACCCCCATTCAGCTACTTGCTGCTACAGCTGAGTGACTGCAGAGCAGCAGATGGGATACAAATCTACCCAGGTTCCATTCTGCCGAGTAGGAAAGGAGCTGGCATTTTCCACTGGGTCTCTACTGCCTGACCAAGAGGAAAGATGGAAGTCTCAGAAACTCTTCCTAAAACTCAGAGTGCTAAAACTCAGGTCTGTCTCCAGCTTTGCCAGAAAGCAGAAATAAAGGTTAAGGTTTTTCCTGCCTGTTAGTGGACGCTAAAAAAGAAAACAATTAATAGCCCATCTCCAGTAACTCTTGAATCTAGGAAACTCATCATTTTCCTCTATGGTTTAAACAACTGGCAAAATAAAGAACAAGCCAAACAGGACTAGAATTAGGAGGGAGATGTGTCTTCCAAGTCTCTGGGATGTGCTAGACAGCTCTCTGCAGCAGATTTAGCATTCTATCTGTGGTCAAACTTACCTGAGGTACTGAGCTCTAGCTATACCACAAGCAACACATTGCATAATTGCATTAAGAGTTCCCTTAGATTTAAAACAAGGCAGTAGCAGGGAACAGAGCTAGGAGACCTGTTGTTACGTACTGCTGTGAATTATTCCCATGTTTTTGGGCATTGTTCTAGGAGCTCATAGTCAAACCTGAATCAGACTACACACACAGTGAAAAAAGTTCCCCAAACCATCCAGAATACACACATGCAGATACAAATGGCAGTGCTAATACGGGAATGTGCCACATTGGTGTACCACTTTCTAATGATGAATTCAAAATAGCTGTTCAGAAGGTGGCTCACACATCTTAATAGGTTATCCAGAAACTGGATACTTCCTGCGCAGTAAGGCTTTATCAACAGGACTGCAAGGAATTTCTGTAAAAAACAAGTTGATAAAGCAATGTTTTCCTCAATACCTAATTTCTCTGCAAAAGAAATAGTGGGGAAAAACCTCAGCTTCCTTCTCATGAAAAGGTGTATGCTTCCGAACAGGTGTGATAGTAAGCTGAACGTGTTGCCTTAAACTGCTGTCCTCACCTTTCTGCTGCTGGATACACATGGCAGCCCTCCCCAAGGTGCTTTCAGCAGAGACACTGTCCTTTTGGTCTGCTGTCTGGATCAATACCCAACTCAATCATTATTTTATGTTTTGAGCTGTCTGCTCTAAAATGTGTTCGCTTTAAAGCGTGTTTGCTTTCCCTACCTTAATTTTACATAAAAGGCTTGCTTCTGGTCTTAACAAAGTACCTTTAGCCACCGAGTAATGTGAGCACGTAGCAGCTGGCATCCTCTAGACCTGTTCCAATCAAGTGACACATAATTGTCACCTTTGGCTATGTTGCAAAGAAACCATTGTAAAATACAGCCTAGTTTCACAGAAAAGCTTCAGTCCTTGAAAACTCAACTTGCTTTAAAACAAAGAAAACCTTTGCACACTGTAATATATAGACAAATACTTTCTTACTTTAGAGTACAGACTGAATTTCTGTCTCTGCCATCTGCCTGTACCATGGCTCACCTGCTAAAGCTGTTACAGGCTATGATGAGGCCTATTAAGAAACCAGATGAAAACACAAATTTCACCTTTTCTCTAGGTTGACTCATACCTCTGAGAAAAAACCTTTTTATATCAGATAAAGACTGATTTTTCTATTTATAATCCCATCTCAGCCTGAAACATTTCCACTCAAACACTATTTCCACTTACACTATTTATAGTTTTACCAATGGGCTACATCTAACTCAGCAAATTAAACTCCAGATTGTTCCATTCAAGGCTCAAGCTCACAAATTTACGGTTTTAACTACATCTTTGTTTCACTCAAGCCTGCTATTCACCTTTCCTAATATTCTTTTTCAAAAGCTTGGGAGACAGTTTTCTAGTGAAATTAACAACATACAGGATAATTTTCAGTTTCTTCCTACATGGCATTTTCGTATTGTGACTTTTCTTAGGGGTTCTTAGGTTATGTACCTATTACTCTTCACCTTACTACTAAATAATCTTAACTCCAGAAGTTCTTGATACTGCTTAAAAATAAGGAATAATTCCCCTCAAACTCATCCTGTATTCTCCTAGGAAATCCTAGTCTAAACTAGGAGGCTCCAAACCCAAAACTGTCTGTGAGGTAACGTTGCTGGAAGACAAGCTATAGGTGTTTAGCCAACCCTGTTGCAAGAAAAGCCCCATCCAAAACTATAGCAGAATGTCACACAGTTACTTTTTCTACTCAGAGTGGCAAAAAGCATCTTACAGACACTACAACAATGATGTTTAAGAAGACAACAAATTTCTTCATAAATATCATTACAATGACAGAAGAGATGGCTCTTTTCCTGTGGAAGATAAGAGCATTCATAGTGAATGTCCTGCCCTATCTCTACTGAATAAAACTGATGTCTTATAAAAATAAAAAAAGGATAGATATGTGCCTAATTGCTGCAATAACAATAATACCTTAAGAAAAAGAATAAAGAAGTGATGCAATAATTGCAGGAAGCAGCAGTCCAATCAAGGAACACTTGTGAAAAGACAATCTGAAAAACAAAGCCGAAGGCAACAGCTGCACAGTCTAAGCCCTGAAGCATACTCTGAGTCAACTAGTGCTACCAAGATGAGTTACCATGAGTGTCATAGAGGTCAGAAAACCCAAAACCCTCACCTCGTTAACAATATAGCTAGAAATACAACTTGTTGCAGCTGAGAAAAACATGCAGGAAGGCAAAGGATTAGAAACTACAAGGATTAAATTAACTATTTATAAACACATAGCATTTCGCAACTTAGAAGTACGTCTGAAGTAGTGTAGACCAGAGTAAGAACACACAGAAAGATGTCTGAGTGTCTGTACAGTAAGTTACTTGATGCACATCCAACACTCTCACCCAGCAGTAGTAGGGGAAAAATGGAGAAGTAAAGTAAACAAGGAATAAAGGAAGTGTTATTTTAACTATCTAAGCCCATCCATGTGTAGGGAAAAAATATTCAGGTTGCTTCAAGTGTTGTGGTAAAGACAATGCTGCATAGAAAAAATCCTGCAGTTACAAAAGTGTGGTCAAAATAATCAGCAAGCTGAGTCAGTGTCAAGTGCGGTTTCAGCTGGTAAGATATTAATTCTGTACAGTTTTGTACCATGAATCCCATTCCAATATTGTTGGATGTTTCAAGGAAGCTGGAGTGGAACTCTTCATTAGAAACTTAGTAACACCAGAAGTAAGGGGTTCAAACTGAAAGAGGGAGAACTTACCTTAGGTATAGGAAGACATTCTTCCCGGCAGGGATGGTGAGGCACTGGCACAGGGTGCCCAGAGCAGCTGTGGATGCCCCACCCCTAGCAGTGTTAAAGGCCAGCTCAGATGGGGCCCTGAACAACCACATCTACCAGAAGGTGTCCCTGCCTGTGTCAGGGGCGATGGAACTAGGTGGTCTTTGAGGTCCCTTCTAACACAAGCCATTCTATGATTCTACATTCATTCTTTTGACAGAGGAAGAATAATTCGGCAACACGTAGTATAATTACATTTTAATGAAATATTGAAGTTCTTGTTAAAGTGTTACAAAGATATAATACATTTGTAATATAAGTGTAAAGGCTGAACATTAACATGAAAAGACTTAGTAAAAAATATAGATTAGAAGTTACTGCAGCAAAACAAACTCATTGCAATTACACTTCTGTTTTGTTTGTTTTGTTGTTTTGGGGTTTTTTTAAGAAAACCAGTTATATTGACTATAGCACATATAGACAAGATAAAATACAGCAAGAGTTTTCTTCCTCCATGAAATATTCAATCTAATAGCACTGCAACAAACACTGATTTCATGCATAAGTGTAGGGAGGATATTAAACTCTGCATATAGTACTAATTTCAGCTTTCGTACAGCCCCATTTGCAACACATTCCTGCCAAACCCAGAGACTCCCGTTTTCTTCTGGGATACCTGGCCCAAGGATAGTTGCTTGATTCCATGGGATTTTCATTTCCTGTTCCTCCCCTGTCCTTCTGAGCAGCTTCCTCTACCTGGCGAACAAATTTTTTGAAGTCTCCTGCCATAGGTACATATTCATTATAGTAATTCAAATTATACAAGTCCTTAAGTGTCTCCCATCCAAGAAATGGGCTGCTTCTCTGCAATTGCGCTCCTTCAGGATCCAAAATTGATTGCAGGTTGAAGTTTCCCAGTAGTTTGTTACTTGCTGTTTGTTCAGAATCTGTTTAAAGAGAAGACTTTTTAATGTTCGGGCTGTAGGAGCATCAAAAGGAGCACACAGCTCTAAGCAATAGTAACAAAACCCATTCAGTTAGTAAAAAGCAAAGCACTATTATGTAGGAGAACTGTGAGTACTTCAGAATCTCCACACCATGACTTGTAGCTTACTTTTAGTGGAGTCTATGTTTTGAAGTCTGTACCTCCTGTTAGACATGGACAGCACACAGAAATTACTGAAATTGAAGTAAAGGCATCCTGTCACAACTGCAGTGTTATTAATAGAGAAGCCTCAATTTTTTCCACAGGAACAGAATTTTATTGTAAAGACGTGTATCCAGAAACACCACAGAGCTATGCCTTGTGTCTGATGAATTAGATTAGACCCTTCCTCTCCTGTGCACAATCACACAAAGAAGAACCAATGTAGGAAGGACTAAATAAGCAAAGATTGCATGTAAACTGTTTCTTACAGATTGTATTTTTCTGTAGCTATTTTAACTGATGCTTTCCACTCATTTCTTGCATTTCTCAAGGCATATCAGAGGCTTGCAGAATTTACTTATGACATGCTTTATCCCACTGATTAAAGTGTTCTCAAAAACCCAGCTCTACTTCTTTCCATCTCACACTTTTTCTCTTGATTTTACTTCTGCAAGGCAAATGGCATTGCTTACTTCAGCTAATCTGAAGAAAAGCAGCTCTTCAAGTCTTAATTTAAAAAGAATCAAAAATAATTCTTTGTCTTGTGATCTTAATACTGTTAATTTTTTGTTAATATGATTAATTTTTTGTTTCAGAAAGCTGAAAGAACATGAGAACATCCATTGGGTTTTATATTTACTTTAATATGGCTAATTAGTATATAGAACATAACTTCCAGATAGAACAGCTGCCTGAGTATGTGCAAATATAAAAGTAGGTGTAGCTGCTTTATTAAGTAGACAGTGACTGCTATTTAATAGTCTTTTGGGGTGGAGAAGACTCTTAGTTAGACATCGTGCAGCACAGTGGGGGCTCCTTAGTGACTGCTGTTCTCAGAAGCTGCTGTTAATAAAAAGGAAAGCAAAATTTGCTGGGAAAGAACATAATCCCTGCAGAGGCTGTATGTAAGTAATTTGTTATAATTACAAAGGTTAGTTTTATCTTTTACTCAATCTGTGATGTGAGAAAAAAAAAGAAAAGCAAAAAATTCCCAGAACACCCCGAATACTGGATTCATTAGCTGCCTGAAGTCTTAGGTTATTTCACTAACAATGTGTTTAATCAGGAAAAATAAAATCTCTTCCATTGCACATTTTCGCCACAATTGCCACTTTTGTCCTTGGTAAAAACGTTATTTCTCACTATTCAAAATATCGACATAAATTAAGAGTCACCACTTAAAATTACTGTTACATTACCTCAGTTTGAGAACACAGCCCAAAAGGCATCTACTTACAACTTCTTAATGTGTCGGGCTTGGGACACGAAACAGTAAAACTACGAGGAATATTTTACCCATCAAGTGTTTCACCATAAAGCTGCTCTTGCTGTGTCAATTGTAACCTGAAGCACCAGAGAGCTCCATGCATCCTGCAAAGCGCCAACTCTTCGAGGCAGAGCAGCACAAGAGAGTGATCACATCTCGCACCATCCCACACCCACGGCGGTCCCGCGCATCCCGGGAGGGAAATTCCGGCAGGGACCCCACTTCGTTCCCCCGCCCGAGCAACTACTAAGCCTTGGGAAGGGAGAGAAGCCATAGTGATAGGCGCTCCCTACCGCTCCCCAGGGCGCATCAGAACTCCCCAGACGGCCAAGAGACGGGGAAAATGTGATTTTGTGGGATTTTAAAGTAGAAGAGCCTCTGCCGCCGGCAGTCCTGCCAGCATCTCCGTACTGACCAAAAACTTTGCAGATTATCCCGGCAAACAGCGGCGCAGCGCCTGCCGTGCCTTTTCCTCTAAATCCAAGGGCGCCCTTGCAGAAGTCAGGGAGATGCCAGCGAGCATCTAGAGGGAAAGCGAGAGAGGGACGGGGACGTTCCCTGCGCGGCTCAGCGCGGGAGGAGCGAGAGGCGCCGCGGGGCGCTCGCCCGTCCCCGTTCCCTCCCCTTCTCTCCGCTCCCCCTCGCCGGCCGTCTCTCGGCAGCGAGCGCAGCGCCCCGACAGCAGCCCGGCCCCCGGCCCCGCTCCCGGGACACTCACCGGCCGCGGGCGCCGGCTCCACCGCCAGCAGGGAGAGCCGCTTCCAGCGGGACCCGCCGCAGGTGAAGATGACGGCGCGGATGAACTCGCGGCCGCACAGCTTCACCCCGTAGCCGTCCCCCTCGCCCGCGGGCTGCGCGGCGCCGGGGTGCCCGGGAGGTGCGGCGCACAGCAGTGCCACCGCGGCGCACAGCAGTCGCAGCTTGGCCATCCCCATGGCGCTGTCCCCGTCCCGCGGGCGCGTTCCTAGCAGACCCGACGGCCGCCACAACGCCCCCGAGCGCGGCGTCCAGCCCAGCCCCGCCGCTGCCCGCCGCCCGCCTTTTATGCGCTGCGGGCGCCGCTGAGTCACCGCCCCGGCCCCGGCCCCGGGCCCCCTCCCCTTCCCTTCCCTTCCCCGGTCCCGCCGCTGTCGTCTGTCGCCGGGCGGGCCCTGCGCCTGAAACAGGCGTCGAGGAGCCCTCGGGCAGTGCTTTCCCCACTCTGCCCTTGCGGGCTGTCGCGGCTCTTCACGCTGCCGGGAAAGTGCACCTCACCTTCGGCCGCCGGCCTCGGGCTCCCGGCCCCCCACTTACCCCGGCACACGCTCCTTTTGCTTTGCCGGCTCTGCCCCTCGGCTTTTCCTGTTTGTGGCCAGGTTGCAGTGCCGATGCCCTTTCGAACGGCTTTGAAAATGTGAAAAGCTTAATCTCGACTGTTATTTTAACAGGTCTAGAATCTCCATAACTATGTCCTAAAAATGTTGGCTGATGTGAAAAGACAGAAACAAGTAAAAGAAATGCACTTTCATAGAAGTACTTCAGCTGTGGATACTTGAGCGGGGATTTCAAAGCCTGGGTTCCTCTCAGGTTTGCTGTAGCTGGAGGCCTGAGTTCCGTGGCAGCCACAGACATCAAAGCGTCAGAGATGCCGTGGCTCCAGTGTTGGCATCCTAGGGATGCAGAGCTCCACAGCTGAGTGTCTCACCAGCAGGCCCCAGCAGGCTCTTGCTGAAAACAGTGGTGGTCTTTCGGCTTCAGGACTTCAGACTACAGAGCTATGCACTCTGTGAAAGAAAACTTTACTTCTGGATTTGTTTATTGGTTTTGGTTTCTTTTCCAGCACAATAGGACAAGAAGTGGCTGCTGTCACCTTTTATAAAAAGTGATACTGTGGAGAACCAGAAGAATTCATCTCTCTTAAAATACTTTGAACCTATTGTTTTGCATGACAGCTACACTTTCAATCCCTTGAGTATTTCTGGCATACTAAAAAGACCCTCAAAACTCAGTCTAGAAGGAGAGCACAGAGAAGATGTACCTCTACAGACTAGTGTACACAGGTGAATGATTCACTTGTGCTGGTGGAGAAGTCATAGACTCTAGTCACCTCTTCAAGGAGGGCTTGAGTGTTTTACACTGAACTGGATCTTGTGGAGGGCTAAAATAGTGAGCAGCTCGCAAAGTCATTGTACTTTAACCTCAGCGAGTCACCAAGTCCCACACAGCCACTTGCTCATTCCCCCATTAGCATGACTAGAGAGAGACTCAGAAGAGTAAAAGTGAGAAAAGTCATGGTTTGAGATAAAGACAGTTTAATAGGGAGAGCAAAAGCTGCACACAAGCAAAACAAAACAAGGAATTGATTCACTGCTTCCCATGGGCGGGCAGGTGTTCATCCATCTTGGTAAGACAAACACCATCATTACAAATGAACCCTCCTTACTTCTTCCTTCTTTCCCCCACGTTATGTATCGGCATGACATCCCTTTTGTTATTTTGGGTCACCTGTCCTGGCTGTGTCTCCTCCAAGCACCCCCATACCCCTTGCCAACGTGGCAGCATGAAAAGCAGGAAAGGCCTTGGCTCTGTGTAAGCACTGCCCAGCAATAACAAAAACACCTCTCTGCTATCAACCCTGTGCTCAGCACAAATCCAAAACACAGCCCAATAGCAGCCACTGTGTAGAAAACTAACTCTACCCCAGTCAAAACCAGGACACTTGTCTGTATTTCCTTTTTGGTCCAGTCTTAAGTGTTTTAGATAGTGGTACCTCTTCAACAGTAGGCATCCAGGATGTTGATAGGATGCAATCCACAGAAGTGGAAGCTGCTAATCCAAAATTCCTGAAGAATAAAACCTTGATCTATTTCTGTCTCAGCTGAAGTCTTACCTACTATAGTGTTACAGACAGAAGTTGAGCAGGGGTGATCGCAACTTGCATTTTGAGAGAGCAGCAACATTGATTTTTTTGGTTCATGGACTTTTTCTGAATATACCAGCCCATCAGGTGGATTTCTACATGGACTGTAAGTAGTCTTCTAGACAAGGGATTTCTTTTTGGTGACTGGAAAGCTGTAGTAATGTGAAAAAGCTCTACGGGGACACGGCAAGGATGAAGCTACCTCCTGAGTCAGGCAGTGACTGACCGGATGACTCACTTGGCTTGTAAATTAATTTAATTAATTTTATACCCTACTTTTATCCCCATGCCCAGTATTTTTTCCGGTCTTTAAAAGCAGAAAGATGTCAGATATCTCAGACTTTTTACCAGGGAATTTTAAGAGAAGTCCCCAGAGAGCAGGGTGGTTTGTCAGTCTAGCTGGAAAACTCCTGCCTCTCTACATGCTTTGGTTTCAAATTTAACTGGATCCTCAGTTACTGTGGCTCCCCATCTAACTCCTCCAAAGCAAAGGCAGACATTGTGATGGCCACCTCTAGAGGTTTTCTTGTAGGACCACCACTTTTGCAACTATCTGAAGTGCATAACCCCCAACAGCCGCTGCTAAATGCAAGCACTTGAGAGATTGGAAAACAAGTAGTTTTTCTCTGACCTCACCTCCTTCTTCACCAGGGCAACTGAATGTGAAAGACAGAACTTTCCATGCTTTATGTTGAGCTTGTTGGTATGTGATAGAGCACAAGTTGTCAAAAGAGACCTTGGAGGGAACACCTTTTCAAGGCACTCCTAACTCCTCAGGGGAATGCACTGCAGCCCTCTTCATCACCCTTCTTGTAGAAAAGCATAGACTGTGACTGCTCTCTCCCAGGATTAAAGACTGGCAACAACAGGCAGTGAGTTAATGAGTTTTATTAAGGATCATATTTGAATGAGCTGACAGTAGCTTGACATTGCTCGGTCAATATGTTACTTTGCTTAATGCAGTTTGCTCATGCATTGCTCATATTTTTCCTCCGGCCATATTTTAGCAACAATGCCTTTGCATCTAAGGCTTTCAACTCCATCTAACGTGATTTGAATAGTAGGTTATACAGGAACTTATTCCATTTGTCATAGAACTTCAAATCATAGAGGATTTTATACAGAAAGCTTAACTGGCAATCCCTCTGCCATGGAATTAAATGAGGTTTGTTTATCTGTTCATCATAGCTAGAAAAACGACTATTCAAAACACAACATGCAGAAGAAAAATAAATTAAATATAACAAATCTTAAGTAACTATATGATTTCTTACTGTTTGTTTTATAAAGAAGAAAAGACAATAGCAAAGAAACGAATGACCATTCATGATCTGTAGGATGTTTCCAGGCAAGTACATCCAGTGTACTGGCTCAGTGCAAGCATTTTGTATCTTTTAACTTCTTAAAACAAGGTAATTTACTCTCCTTGCAGTAATTTATGAATCTGTTGGGCAATAGCAAAATTTACAGAAGGTAAAGGAGGTTTCACAAAAACTGGTGGCTAAATGAAAAATATATCCTTTAACAGTACCTCCATAGCCTTGAATATCTTGAATTAAAGTCTTATTCCTAAGTTAAAGGTCAGACAAACTACATAGAAAATCTACAGTAGGGCAAAAATTTACTGATTTCACTAGACTTTTTCCAGAGACTTCACTTCAAATTCATGCAATTCACTGCTGCAAGGACATCTCAGTTTTTGAAAGCTGTCCAAACATTAATTTAAAATATTTCTTAAATTTGCTTAGTACCACACAGGGTTCTGCAAGAAATGGGAAATACCACTGCATCCATGTGATTGGTGACCAAGTACCAGCATTACCCAGCTATCCTTCATCAGAGGACTGTGCGGTTTAGAAAGCAGCTCAATTTTAAGAAAGCTCATAATAAAAAATTAAGAAATTCATGCATTTTTGCATAATGAAGTCCAAAGCTGATAATAATAATAATAATGCAGCAACTATTGTGTTTGTAAATGTCCACGTAAGTGCTTTCCCCTTCTACTTCTAAAAGCAGTGATGTGCAGTTAGTCATAAAATAACTCGTAAGCATTTAGGAAGGGGCTGTGATCTTCAACTTTCCCTATTGTGAGGAAGGGGCCCAAACTGGACTCCCCAAAGTGACTTCGCTTGTTTCTCCTCAATACTCATGTATCACAACCAGATAAACCAGAATAGTGAGGGGGAGGTCCTTGTGCCTCGCAGGTGGCCCGAACTTTCTTGGGTTCTGAAAATGAGACATATCCACAATTAGAACACAAAGTGCTTAATTCTGACATCCTAATCGTGACTGACTTCTCACTTTTCTGGAATAATCCTGCTCCAAATGATACTGCTTCAGGCTATATGGCCATCAGACATTAAACCAGAAAAACCCAACAGGATTAAGGTGGTCAGAAGTAGTACCTTCAGGCCAGAGCAGGTTCTCCCTGGAGATGCTCGTCTTTCTTCCCCTAGTGATTCATGGAAACAAAGACAGTTGCTGTGATATATTAAAGTAAGTCTAATGGCTGAGGCCAGCTGAGCACAAATGACAGAAAGGTGCAGGATGTTTTAGGTGTTTTATTTATTTTTTTATCTATCTTTATTTTTTTATTATTTATTTCTGTAACAAATATGATGATTATGGACAACTTGTGCTGTAAACATCTATTTCCCCGAAGTAAATCTTATCACCAATAAGCTCCTGCTTTCTTTCACTGTCCTCTGAAAGAAGTGATTCCATTCAATTACTCTGCAGCTGTCACTAGACAGATATGACTGTGCATGGCACGTGCAAGCATTTTGATTAATACGCTGGTTGTAAAATAACTAATCCTGCAACAAAGAATGAGCATCTTCAAAACACAAGCATACATTTTCCAAGAAAAATAGTAAAGCTAACAGTAAAAAATAAGGGCAATAAAGGTGACTAACGCTTAACTCCTTGATGATCTTTGCCACATTCTATGTAGCCCATTTAAATCCATTTCTGGGCTAGCCTGTATTGCTTAGAGCCTTTTCCTTAATAAATTTGGCAAATTTCACTGATACGGTGTAATATTGAATTAAAGTTACCCCATTTCTGTCACTTTTTAGTGTGGAGTCTTCAAATAGATTAACACTATTGATCTAAGTTCAAACTTGGGGAGAAAAAAAAAATCAAATTTAGCTTGGTTGGAGTAATAAAAAGCCACCCTATTATCCCCTAAAACTGGTATCTGGACCATTACTTTGCTCCCTTTAACACTGGCTTTTGATCCAACACCATAGCCAAGAATCTGTCACAAAGATAGAGATATTGATTCCTAATTCACAGTGGATACGATTAGGGTATTCCTAATTTTCTAAGATTTATAAGTAAAACTGTTGTATGGGCTGTTAAAACTGTTCTCTTGTGAAAATGTCTTTCATAGGATTAAAAGGAGGGCTAAAAGGCACAGATGGAGACATACAAATACCAAAAAAAGCTGGTTCAATTTTCTTTTCTGGAAGAAAGAGTATCAATAGATGTCAGATATCAAAACATAGAAGACTGTTACCAACTTCTTCAAAATTACAGCAAGGTGGACCTTAGAACTTGGAGGAAACATAGCAAATGCTCTGTTACTCAAAGCAAAGCAAGAGAGTGGAGTAGTTATGTTCTGGAAGTAGTACATTAATACATCAGCAGGTGGTGAGGGATTACATTACAGGACAGGCTGTGTCCTGTACTACGTGAGGTAGTCTTGAGCTGCATTTTGTGATCTCACAGAACATGTGTAGCAAAATGGGCTGAGCTGAGCACTGCCATCCAAGAAATTTTTGCTGCCTAAAATCTTAAACAGCCCAAGTGTAGACCAAGCTATTATAATCAAACAAGCTATTATATCCCATTTTATTACACTGCCTGTTAAAACATATCACATTTGAGATCAGTTACAGACTGTATGCATTGTTAAAGTGCAGATGACAAAACCAATTACAGAAGTGACTATACGCAGAAGTCAATGCACTTTCAGAAGTCAAACTGTGGAAATTGTGCTATTAATTTCTTCTTTATTGAGAAGCTTTTGTTTCATTACATATCTACGTTTCTTATTGTAACAATATTCTACTTTTAGTTAAGTAGTCTTCAAAATCATATTTAGGGCATTATCTCCAGCTGGAATTTAATTTTTAAGTCAACAAATTGTCAATACAGACTTAGGCTTAATTCATTTTTGGATGCTTTTTGAGTATTTGTTTTTCATTCTGCAATTAGATTAATGCTAGAAGAATCGTCATCCAAAATAATCTGTTTCTAAACAAGATTTCTAATATAGAAAGATGCATTTTTTTCCAAGTGTGACATCAGAACCTTAAAGTATACTAAAACTATATTCTCGGTATGTACCATGCTAGAGTAAAGGCATGCAAAAAATCCCTCAGTTTTTCAGTACTTGTAAGGCCACTTGGATCTACTCATTACAAAAACATACATTAATAATTTTGGTTGCTGTTAGCCTAAGTTAATATTCATCTTAGTAGTGAAACTCTGATTTCATGTAAACAAATTATCCTGAGTTTCAGAATGTCAAACAAGCATGAAAAAGATTCAGGAAATAGCTACATAATTTGTTTTCTCGTTTTCAGAAACTATCTCTGCTCATACTTTAACACAGTTTTCCCTAAGAGTAAAACACACAATTAGCAAGTAATGTGTTTACTTCTGAACCTACTTCTGATAAAAGCTGTTTATTGCAGAATTTGAAGCAGAGATGGTGAGTTCACTGCTTAAAGAACAGCAAATAAAAAGTGCCTTATTTTTTAAAAAAATTGACTGCCTGCTCCTGACTTCAAATTGAGCTGTGTATCCTGAAATATATTTGAAAATTATGGCCATATTTACACAAACTTATAACTACCAGTTAACTTATCTTTATTGATTATACTGAGTTTGGTCAGTACCAGACATTTTTACTACAGTTGAAAGTTATTTTCAGACTCTGAATAGACAATGAAAATTCAGTATTTCATTATAAACAAGAAAAATATATTACAGCAACAATGAACATTTTGAAGAGATACATATACTATGACAACAATTGCTTTAGAAAGTAGTGTTTTTCAAAATTAATTAAAGTTTGATTTTTTAAAAGCTCATAATCTTCTCAATTTTTTTATTATTTATTTATGTCCAAATGGAGTATTATTATCACATTTCACATATATAGCTTTAATACCATCTTTCTATTTTTCTCTGAAGAATTTGCTCTGAGATATTCTGATTTTCTCCAAATCTTCAAATGTGAGAGGTCCTTTTGGCAATTCTAGCAAAGAGCTCTGTGTGTCAAGTATGTTCTCTGCTTCACCTTAAAAAAAAGAAAAAAGAAAAAAAAAAAAAAAAGAAGTCAATTTCCCCAGCCTTACAGTTAGAAAACAAAGGAAGGGAAAAAAACCAACTTAAGAAACTGATTTAGCCATTCTTGTTTGGACGACAATAACAAAATAGCAAGTCAACAGTTATATATTACACAAGCAAGCTGATGTCAATACAACAGTAAAGTTATCTCTAAGGAATTTTGGACTGGTGGGATAATTAGGAATCTGAGAAGAAAGTGGATCAGACAGACACATAAAGATGTACATAAGCTTTAATAAGTAATCATGGGCACAGTATCATAGATGTACCATATTTGGGCACAACTTTTCTTCTCGCCTCAGGACTAGCCTAAAAGATGCCAGAATGTGGGCAGCACAGGACTTCAAGCATTGGTCAAAGCACACTGCTCACAAAAAAACTTGCTAAGACAGTCACCTAAACATGAAGCATAGCAGGGATAAGTTGTAGAGTGCAGATTGCTCTGGGTAAGGCTGGAATGAAAACATCTAGGACAAATAATCCAAAAAACAAAGATACAGACTGAACATCATACACAGGCTGTGCTAGTCTGATTGTGATATAAGAAGTGAGGAAGACTGGGCAAAAAATGCATTTGTTTTGGCTGATGGCATTTGGAACAGTGCCAACAATGTTGTTTACCCTTGCTTTAAGTCCCAGCTTCATAATCGTTACAGCAGTAGTTTGAAACTGTGTTTATGTGCAATAAGCCTGACAGAATATTGCAATACAGACAAGATTATGGCCATTCTGTAGAACAGGTCTGAGTGCTGAAATTTCCCAACTCTTACTTTTATTGTACTACAGTACCTGGGACCATCAATAATATCCAACATTGGTTACCACTCCCACAATGTCAGTCATTTGCATACAGCATCTGATGGTGAAATAGCAAGAGGTCTCGGGTGACAGATGCAGACAGGCAAATCTCGGGCCTGCCACTCACATGTACTAGAGCACATTGCTCATTACATCCTTCTCACACTGCCCAGGACACAACGACTAAACTATCCAAATCTTGGAAAAGGTAGTCAAAGCTCCATGGCACAGCAGAGCAGTTCTCTGCAATTAGAGGCTGGCCACATAATCCCTACCCTCCTCTAATAATCTGTCCGAAAAATACCAGCAGTGTGTGCCTGGACAGGGAGGAAAAGCAAAACAGCAAGGCCAAGAACAGAGATAGCAGGTCCCTGACTGATTCTTTGTGTCCTCAGAGGTTCAGAAGAGATAATGGACTTGACGGCTGTTCTGTAACCCTGACATCCTCAAAAGATTACACTCTGATACATAGTCCTGGCAACTCTTCTACAGCACCAGCAGAAGTCAAAAGGTGTTTCCCCCTATGCCCTCAGTTTTGGTTTTTAATTAGCCCAAGCTATAAAGCAGGAAAATATACCCCTCGTATTTCAATGTGGAAGAACTCTGAAGTAATGAGAATTTTTGGACAAGCAAGCCAGAGACAGAATAAAAAATTAACTGTAAAGAAGATCAGAGACAAAATGCCTGATGAAAGGCAAACAAAGAAACCTTTTGGGAGTATAAAACAATTCCAAATGATGAAGGACAGCAGACGCAAACCTATGTGATCAATGTAGTTCAGATATAGGGTTCACTGTGCAGCACAGAAATAATTGCAGATTAGTTCAGGAGACAGAATTGGCTATGAGGCTGAAGATAGATCCTGGAGGAAAGAGACCAGTTAGAGAAAGAACAGCAAAGGGAGTGGTGTATACATCCATTATTATACCAGAGAGATGAAGTGTGCCACGCACCTACACAGTAGACAAGCAGAGAAATAGTGTAAGAAGGCATGGGAGTGAACACCGGGATCAGCCAAGTACTGAGAGCAAGCATTGTGACTGCAGGTCAATTATGTCATAAAACCTTCTCTTCAACCATCCAATTTTAATCTTAAAATAAAAATGAACTCCTGAACCTGATTTCCAGACCAGATTCATTCAGGCTAGTCCACTTCCTTTTAATCTAGTGCTGATATTGGTAATTAGTTTAATTTCCTTCTCTTACTTTCCTTTATCCTATCCTGTAAGTAGGATCTATAAACCCAAATATCTCATGTCTTTTTACAAAGCTAAACAAACTAATCATTTTTTTTCCTCTTGCAAGGTAGCTTGTCATTCCCTAATAGTTTTGCTCTTTAGTATAATTTCAGGTTCCCTTTACAGAGGTGATCTAAATTACATGTAAATTTCCACAGGAGGTATAATTTTCCTGCACATTCCCATTTGTACTCTATTTGTACTAAGGTTGTGAAATATGCATCCCTGGAGAAACTCAAAAGCCTTTTGGACATTTTCCGGGGCAGTTGGTCATAGATGATCTTGCCTGAGTAGGGAGTTTGGACCAGACAACCTCCAGAGGTCCCTTCCAATCTCCATCATGCTCTGATACTAGGAAACCTCACTTGATATTTCTAGACCTTTCTTGACTCTCAATTCGATCACACTACTGGATTAGACTAATTCTGTGATCATCTAACACATTCAAGTCTTCCCTTTTTCTACCATTTCCATCTGGTGAGCTCTGATGGTAGAAATCTCTATTAGTCCCTAGTTTCTTGCTGACTTTATCAAGTTGAATCCTATTTTACTGTGTCATTTCTTCAGACCATCAGTTCTTCTACCACTGTTTTCTTCTCTGTTGATGAAATTAATCAAGTTTGTCACCCAAAGATTTGATTAGTATAACCTTCTCATAATTTCAAATATAAAACAAAAGATCCTGACCAAATCTTGAGGAATATTGTTTACAACCCTCCTAAAGGCTAACCTTCCTTTTTAAACACAAAATTTGACATAATTTCTTTACTCCTATGCTTACCTGTCTACTAATTTCCACATCTTTCACACTAACTTAATCTTTATGTAATACCACACCAAATGCTCTAACGAGTTTATAGTGGATCTACCACATTCCTTTTGGGGAGAAAACATTTGCCTGGAAAAGGCAGAGTTAGTTTGCCATATTTAATTTTATTTTCTATTTGGTGCCATAATTTCTTTTCCCAAAAACATTTTCACAAACCTTGCATACCACTGAAGTTCTCCTAGTGGATCTGAAGTGATGAAGATGACTTTTTTTATTTGGAAAGTAATAGGATACAACATTGCCCCTCTTCAACCTCTGTGTACCATATGGTACACAGTAAACACAACATACAAGTCCTATATTCCAGCTGCTCATTCTGCATGGAATGTACTAATCTCCTTTTTGACACTGTGATTTCCAAGAACTACCTAGTGTTTCTTCCTTATGCTTAAGTGACTGTTCATATTAAAATCCAAAGAAATTTATTTAATGGGGTTGAGGACATGTTCACAGCTATGCATTCTTGCATCACCTAAATATATTTGCACCTGCATGCAGCAGGAACTCTCACAGATTTTGTCTAATTAACTTACAATTATTTTCAATGGAGCACACAGTTAGGAAACCTGAGTGTTAGACTGGAGGGTAAAGACCAAGAGCTGGAACAGATTTTTATTTTGTTTCAGTATGAGGGTGCCAGTAGCAGACAAGACAATCAAGTTAATTAATAAAATTATTTGTGAAGTGAGAAGCCATGGTCCCGTGCTGCCTTCACTTACAGTCAACACTCACTGAGCATGCCTCCTTCATTAGGAGCCAGAGTTAACATAAATGCACCCCCATAAACCCCAATGCCCATCATTTAATCAGGTATAAAAGGGACAGCTATGAGGCAAGACCCTGCTTTCTGGGACTCACCTTTCTGCAGTCTTAGCAAGGTGCTGCAGCAAGATGAGCAGCGGGTGACTGTGTTTGGTCATGAAGGTGTAAGAACATGATTCACATCTATATTCCATTAACCGTTTTTATAATCCCTAACCCTTTCCCAAAAAACAGCATCGGAGTGGAATATGGAAGGAAATCACTAGATCCGTCATTTCTCCCAAATATGCAATGCTTACATCACCTGTATTTACAACCTCAGAGTTCAAATATTTTTGAAACAAGGAGAACACAACAACTGTCTCAACTGAAAAGAAATGCTGTATAAGTAGAGTGAGCACCCTTGACTAAAAAAATATCTAATTTTAACAGAGAAGAAAATAAAAAGAGGGAATATTTTTGTCAAGAAAAAGAAATAAAAAAGAAATCTATTACAAGTTTTCTTGCAGTCTTTTTAAAAACATAACAAGTTATATGAATCTTATGTGAACAGGACAGACTTACATACCTTTCATCCTTTGCAACAGTGTACCATAGCCCATATCATATTGATAGGCAAATACAAAGCCTAAGGGAAGTATTGGCAGTAAAACTCCTGGGTTCTTCCTTTTAATTGCTCTGTGTAAGGAAAAAGAAAAGAAAAACATTATTTAGGATATTCAGCACATCAGCACTGTTAGGTCGGTTTAACCTTGACTGTCTAGGACTTGTGTCCTTCTACAACCTCTGAGCAAAGAAGAAGTCTTAATTTCTTCAGAAATATTTGTCTTCTGGTTGCCTTCTTGTTCAACCCAAGGGTATTTAAAAAATGCTTATAGTGAGTTTTGCATATATCTAACAAATATGGAATTATTTAACTCATGTAGCATGTGCAGGTACATATACCCAGCCACTTGCAACATGTAACAATGTAGGTTCTGTGTTCATTTTCAAATGAATCTGGAGTCTACGGAGAACACGTAAAGCATTAGGTGCATTTAGTCTTCACTATGTACACAAAATGACAAATATTGCCTACATTTCTTCTAATCATGAAGAAGAAGAACACACAAGAAAAACGTTATCAAACAAAAGTACCATAGGGCAAGCTTTTCCCTATGCAATAGAGCTTTATTAGCCAGATTTCTTTTTCCCTTGGGTCAGTTGATTCAGATTTAAGTGAGCAGACTTCAGAATACATCCACTTGTTCACTGCACTAAAAAAATCCAGACAGAGGATATGCGACTCATTAATAGCTCATTAAATCATATTACAGACAAGAAAATAGCATGGCTTTTAAATATTCTCTCCTCTTTCAAACACAACTTTTAGTTTACACTGGACTTCTGCTACTTCAGATATGTAATTTTATTGTCAGCTCATGTTTCTGCTTTTAAATAAATCTGCAGTACAGACATAACCAAAATACATCCAAAAGCAGACAAAATTCAGAGTCCCTTTGCCATTTGATCAACCCCTGAGTAGTTTCTGGATGAAAAAAAATACTAGTTGTAATGCAAAGGTGAAGATACAGCAAAACAGAAATATATAATTTAATATATTAATATTTTCTGTTAGGAAATAAACTTCATACCCAGTTGTTAGAACTACCGCAGCAAGTCCAAAAAATGTCCCAAAATATTTAAGAAATTCCCGTGTCCAAGCAATCTGCATAGCTGTTTGTCTCTCTCTCATCAGGTTCTGCAGTACTAGTTGCCTTTCCAGCTAAAGAAGGGAGAGAGATTAAACAAAATTAAGTCATCCATTTTTTTAAAGATTGATGCAATCTCTCACTGGTCTATAAATCCAAAACACTAAGAAGAAAATCCTTCATAGCTTTTTATCAAGAACAGTCTTCTTCAGCAACAGTTTATAGCAAGAAAGCATTTAGGTCAATTAGCAAATGGTTTTATGCATAATCTTTCTAATGCTGCTTGTCGAGGTCAAGCCAACCAAAATACCAGTGTTAGGTTTCGAGAGCTCCCCAAGTCTCAGCAGGATTCTCTAGATTAAGATTCTCTGTCCTTTGTATTTCCACAGCGAGACATAGAGTACCTGCTTTCCCAATAAATTCTGCTTAATTTTAATTTAGTTGTAGTAATTTTAGAGTCAATCTTGACACCTCTTTGCCCTTTGAGGATTTCTCTTCCTCATGATGCATAATATAGCTAATAACTCTTCTGCAACATCACAGTTTACAAATACAGAAAAATACTGAAGATAACAGATCTTTTATAGGTTCTGGAATATACATCAAAAGTCCATAAGGAAATACTTCTATTACTAAAATTAGAAACAGTAATGCAAAAAGTACAATCTAGTCAATATATTCATATGTCCAAGTAGAACTTTCTATGGTGCATAAGAATAAAAAAGCAGACTACTAGATTTTTTTTTTTAAAATTACATGTCCCGTCTAAACCTACTGACACATTTTCATTAAGTAAAGTAAATTCAGTATTTCTTAAAGGTTCCTCTCAGCTATACAGAAAACAAAAAAGAAGACTGGTATTTCCATCTTAGTGTGATGCAGAAAATAAGAATTGTGCCAAAAATAAGCAATCTGAATCCAGAGTGGAGAAGTTAGTTAACACAATAAGAAGTCTGCTTCTTCACAGTAATAACTCATCTTTTGGGAAAAAAACCCCAGAGTACCTGGGTTTGTATGCCTAGGCTAGCTAACCAAGTTGGATGAAAAGTTCAACAAGGTAAGGAAACAGAATAACAGCTGCCAACAAAAGTGTATTCTAGGGAAAAAAGAACAAAGAGTGAATTCAGAAAGTTCTCTTCTAATGAATCTCTAAAAGAATTAAATACGTTTTTTTCTCCTGCTTTCTAATTCAAGAATAATTTAAAGGATATGCAATTACTTAAGGTTTCCACCCATTTATTCATCTCCATTATTATTGATTTAGCCTGAACAGAACAATTTCTGTTAAATTGTTACTAATTATTTCTTCCAACTATATTGATCCTGCTATCTTATTTACAAGTTCATTCAGTACCTAGATAGGTAGAAATAATTTTGAGACAGCATAATGAAAAAAGGACAGATCTAATTACATATAATTGTACACAGTAAGAAAAACAACGTTCACTGTAGTCTCACAGTACTATTTCATCTGTTTCTCTTTCCTCAAGACTTGCATTGCAATTGTTGTTCTCACAAAAATATCAACAGGCTTTATCTTTCTGATAGCCATAATTTTCAGATTGCTTTGTTGGTTTTTTCCTTCATAAGTAATTATATAATGGCCGAAAAACCACTTAATAAAATATCAAAATAATTAGATTTTATTTTGTCACCTACAAGACAGTTGGAAATTCTAAAATAAACAAGTACACTGCCCATTAATTAGACCCATTTTTGTCCCAAAGACCCTAAGCCTGGTAAATTGCTGAGGGCTGACGTGATAAGATAAAATAATGACATATAATATCAATTTAATGACTTTATTTTCGTCTTCAGTGTGATTATAGGTGTAGTTTCCACATACGTGAAAAGTATTAAGGGATCCTTTGTTTGGCTGTCAGCACGGACAAGGAGCCTATGCTTCCGAGATGCACAGTATTACCCTAAATGAGCTTCAATTTGAAGAAGCACATGGTAAGGAAGTGGGACAAGGACATGCTGATGAAATATAGGTCTTGCTAAAAGGAAACAACAAAGAAGAAGAAAAACAGACAGTTTAATATGCACAGGATAATATATCTTCCTAATATGTTCAGGAAGAAGTAAGCATGGCATAAAAAGAAGGCTGTATGTTCATGCCTACAAAAGTAAACTAAAGGATCCTAATATGATTTCTTTAAAAACATACACACACAAAAAAAACCCTCAACAAACCCCTCCAAAAAAAACCCCTCTCATACATTATATTTTGACAGCTCTTTAAAACCCAAGTGCTGAAAGAAAAAGTTAAGTCACAAACAATAAAGTCAAACAAACACCATGCTGCAGGAGACTACTGTCATATCAAATTCCAGAAACCGAAGGGTACTTTCATGTACATCTACAAGTAATTCATATAAATAACCTGGTATAAATGGAAAAAACTTGTTTTCTATATTATAGACAGCAGCCAGATAACATAATCAAACATTTTTCATATTCTTTTCTAGCTAGATATTTCTTCTTTCACTTGAGAGAAACAACCCTCAACTTTCTGCATCCAAAAAGAAGCAGTGGGATGAAACACATAGAAAAATGCTCATAATTCCTTTTGTTTGAGGAAACATCTTCCATATAGATGCAAAACTTTACCTAGATGGAACATATATTGTATTTAAATTAATTTCTTTAAAATATATACATATATTGGAGGGAAGTTTTAGAACTATGAATCCTAAGATGAAAATTCTGTGTGTACATGGTGAAAACGTGACAGCCAAGAACCAAAGGTTTCAGAGGAATACTAATACACAGAAGGCAGTAAAAAGTAGGTCTACTGAAATTTGGCTAAAAGACTAGTTTAATTCTTACTATTAGTGAAGTTTCATTATGTTAAAATGAATAGTTTGCTATTTTAATAGTTTTACTATTTTGTCCATAAACCTACAATGTAGCATCAAGAAAGCCCAGAGATGTGTTTGGGGATGCTAAGTAATCTACACTACTGATGCAAAGGTTTGTTTTTAAACCAATTTTTATTTAGTCATAATTTATACAGAGAAAACTTAGTAACAACACATGAATGTGTGCTCCAAAATCCCTTTGAACCTATGTAATTTTGTGCCAAACTCAGGATTACCTCTCTCAAATGACAGAAGTTCCCTTTGTTCTCTACTCCTCTATTCTGAAAAAAATCTTCATTTATGCTTTCCATTTCCAAGATCAGTTTTGTCACTTGGCATAATTTCATCTTGCAAAACAAAAGACTCACAACAGGACTACAACAGGAATCTGAGTAACCAAGAGATTTAGTCTAAATGTTTTAAGTGTTCCAGGGCAATTCCACACTGACTCCACTGGATTTCAAGCTCTCCTTAAGCAAAAGAAAAAACTGAGCAACCAACAATTATGGCCTAAGTTGTCCTACTATATACTGTTTCATTGCATAACTTAGACTTACTGGAATAACTGTAGAAAACCATGGAATACACCTGAGCTCTTCTCAAGGAGCTCAGCAGGGAACACCTCTCTGGCATACTCTGACAAAGTAGACAAAAGGCAGGGCACCTGTGCCATCAAAGATTGCTTCAGCATGTCCAGACCTGACATCTGATCAGCTAAATAGGTTTAAAAGCAATGCTCGACTCTAAAAGAATATATACATTTAAATTAATTTTGGATGCTCTAGGTGTCAAAATGAAACACCTACATAGGTGCTCAGGCAACTCCTCTGCACCGCAGTCTTTCAAAAATTCAGACAATTCATGGGCAATATCCTTATGCTTATCCATTTAGCAAGCCAATCTTAAATGAACATCTTGAGCTCAGATAGTTTTGAATGACCAAGCTATCCTGATATGCTGACTTTACACTGGCAAACAACTATTGGCAGATCTTAAGGCAAAACCAGTGCATTAAGACTGCATTGACCTTAAGCACATCTGGATTTGAAAACATATCCATATAGGAAAAGATTCAGGAGTCTACCGTGAAAGATGACTCGAAATTAGATGAAAGAAAACCAAATCATGTTTGACTGCAGTTCAGATCAATATCCCATTTTCAGCTGTTAATTTCCTAGTAATTGTGTCTTATTTTCCTCTGCATGTGTTCTATTGAAAATGCCAGTCACAGTGGGATAGTGAAAGACTTTTGATCTATTAACATGCAGATTTTTTTACGAAGGCCACGTCCTTCTCTCTTAGGACTTCCTTTAGAATAATGTTTAAGATTACTTCCTTTACCCATTTGGCAAAGCAGGAGTAGGGATTAAGAACATTAGATAATAATTTTTACTGCAAAACAACTTCACCTGTAGAACAGTATAGGTAATAAGACCAAAAAAACTATACCACTTAGACTTAGCAGAGGGGGGCTGGAATTTATTTAGAAAATTCTTACTGATAGAAGTTGATTGTTGAGGAAACAAGCCACAAGTGCACATCACACATATCAGGTGAACAACCATTCACCATCCAAGTGCTGTGTCTTAGAGAATAAATTCTATTTCATTTTAAATACACAAACCACCCATCTATATAGCCATAAACACTTCAGTACAAATGATTTATATGACTATGCTTGTACTAAAAACTGCAGATAAAGGGTCTCAAGTGCAGATTTACAGATTTATCACAGGAGGAAGAGAGATGCTGTAATTTTCCTAGCCAGGTTCCTGTGCATAGCTCAAGAGAACTGAAGCTGTGATGGGGATGCATGGGTACACATCCAAGCATGCTTTGCAATTACTTGTATCCTGTAACAATCAAACTATGTTTTATAGACACATTTAATACCATAATAATATATTTTTAAGTGACAGTAGCAACTTCTATATTGGTAAAAAATATTGATTGCATAATTTTAAAAATTAAGTAAAATATTTCAAAATAAAACAGGTACTAGTAACAAGTGACATTTTAAAATTTATAGAACTCTCAAGAGGACCCAGTCAGAAATAACTTTCCCATTTTTCTTTAAATACAGCTAGTAATTTCTCAACACTGTGTGAGAAACTGTAAGAGCTGATTGGGATTTTGAAGTCTGCCACATACATACTGTTACAGTAAAAGGAAATCAATGTTACAAAATGAATCATGACAGATGAAGAGAAGTGAGGCGGAGAGGGAAAAGGTCAGTTACTGTGAAAGTGATAATGCTAATAAACTAGTCAGTGGTTAAGATCCTTATCATTTCTACTGATTATTCTTCAGACTGCCACAATGATGTCAAACCACATAAAAGAGCATTTATACCATCATTTCATTGATTAAAATCCAGTGGGAGAAAACTCTCATCTGAAATAATTTAATCAACTTTGACAACTTGCAAAAAAATAACTTTCTGGATTACAAGCCACATCTTCACTGGACTAGAAACTTCTCCTACTTCAGACCCTTAGCTTATTTTCTCTCTTCCATGTTCAGATGTCGTAGATGGAACAGATGCCACTTTGGTTTTGTATCTCCAAACAGGATGGAAGGTGGTGTACAAATACTCCACAGAAATGAAAAGCAGAGCCAGTGCAAAATGCACTCTTCCTCACTGTCCATGTGTATTAAATACTATTTCACTGGTGTATTTTGCGTGAGTGAAGATATATATTTGGGGGAAAAGACACAGCAATCACCCCCAATAAAGTGTCTATTTGCAACCCCAATATGCTTAATGGCTCTTTCTGGGAGATATGCTCTTTTACCCAACCTGCCTAAAATATTGGGCAGGACAAACACTTAGCTTGAGAACAGTCATGACAGTAAACCTACAGAGAACTGTATTTCATGTCATCGTCACTAAGACATAATTGTACCAACAGCCTGGTAAACAGATATTCAGACAGGAAAGGAATTAACTACTTTATAATAGAAATAATCAGATAAACACCATCTCTGCTTAAGTTCTGAAACTCAGTATCTGAATCTAAGAAAAGTGAAACTTGAAGAAACTGTTAGAATATCCTTACACTCATGATAAAAGAGCCTCCAGTTTTGTCACAGTTTAATACATCTGTTACAGGCCATGGCTACTCTGCCTATAATAGGTTATAGTCACTTACAGTTTTTCAATGGTCAGACACTCTGAAAGTGTTCTTTTTAAAACAAGTAACTTCTAACTTCTCAGCACTCAGAGCTGCAATGAAAAAGAAGGCTTAAGTTTTAAAAAAAGAAATGACAATCACACATACAAAAACCTGCAAATCCCTTCCAAAGTACATATAAAAGTTGGTGCACAGATAGTAGAGCCACATCTGGCATTTCATCAGCAGATGAAAGATTAAAGCCTCATGTGACTTACAACTGGTGTCATTCTTCCTAATCAATGGGTAAAATCAGAAGCTGTTGCAAATGGTTGTTTGGCAAAAAATAAATGGAAAATAGAATAGTGATACCTATGTTTAAACCTCTGTTGTAAGCCACCACAGTGCAATACAGAGATGAAAACTTAAAATAATCATGCAGTGTCTGCTTGGTTATATGACCAGCATGCACACAGACACGTCAGGAAATGGGCCTCTAGATCAAACCGTTAAAATAAATCAGACTTAGATGTTTTATCCTGCTGCTTCAAAGCTTCCTTGCAAATATTTTCCATATCAAGTACATAGAGCAATTAAAATTATTAGCACTGCAAGAAATTGCACACTTTAAAAAGAAAACTCAATTTTTAAAGCTTCCCAATGCAAAGATTGATTACAAATTATTTACAAGCAAAGAGCTATCATAAAAATAAAAGGGTCTCACAATATTAGCCACAAGACAGAATGTAAACTGCACCAAAAAAAAAAATCACGCAGAATCACAGAATATTCTGAGTTGGAAGGCACCCATCAGGATCAACTCCCAACCCTTAAGTGAATGGTCTGTACAGGGATCAAACCCATGACATGGCAGACATTAGCACCAAATCCTTTATATTCCTGTTCTCGTCAATAAGTTACTGGAATTACATCCCATGTAAAGAGAAAATAATACCAAAAGCCCTTAAATCCATGTGAGATTTTGTGCTGCGCAAAGGAGAGACTCAAACCAATAGGCAAATCATGAAGGTAAAATTTCTTGGCAGTAATCCAGCATTCTTATTTTTCTGCTTTGTGGCCTTTAGGGAACAAACACACAGCAGAGTGCAGAAGGGCGTCACCACCTGCATTTAATAATATTATCTTAAAGAGTAACTGAAGTTTTAAGGTACTGTTACCAGTGTTGAGAATTCTCAGAAGTTTTATACGAGCTCTGTAGAGACAAACCAAATCATTGAATAGACAATTATATAACTAGCAGGCATCAATCCTGTAGGAATAGTAAAATAGATGAAGAAGCACAAAACAAAGAGTTAACATTACAATGTCAAGTAATTTCAAAATCTGACTGATAATTGAATAAGAACTTTCTTTTTTTTTTTTTTTTTTTTCTTCAAACAACATTCAGGAAATACTGTTTCATAGAAAACAAGTAAAAGACCAAATTTTACTTCAGTGGACTTAACAGAAGAAGACTAAAATGATAGGTTTGCTCTACTAAGAAGAAAGGAATTATGGAAAATTCATAGTGTTAGAGGAGGCAGCTTCAGAAGGTATTTATTTCTTTGAAGTCAGTTAAATTCCCCCAACAAACTGAGACTAAATGCGTAAGGGTAAGCTGGAGGTGGACCTCCAAGCAAGACAAAAGCTGCAAGCTGTGTTCACAATGCAAGGTACTAGTCACAGATATTCCCCAGCAAAAAGACTGGTAGAATTGATTCAATTGAATAAATTTAATTAATATTAGTCTCACTACTAGTGCAGCAACCAGTCTGTTTTGCATGTTTTGCTGGCAGTCATTGCATGCTAGAAATAGCTATTAAAATCTGCTCTTTGTAAACCATTTCATTTATTTCTTTACAGTGATCAGGCAGAGTATACAATCTGTCAGCTCATACCAGCCAAACTGGCTTTTTTCCTGCAAGACAGATGGTTCTAATCTTCCTCAGTACAGATATCATTTATCTTGTTCTGTTCCATTTGATGCGCAGAAACTAATAAGGATATAGAATTCTTACCAGAGAGCATTTATTTCCCAGAATTAAGCCCAGATCACCTAAGGGGCAAAACAATTTTTGTAATGCTTCAAGACAAATGCATTAGTGATGTCATAAGCGCTACCAGCACCTTGTCAATAGAAAACAAATCTAGCTATTTCCCACCCCAGAGGGAAACAGATGGTAGTAATCTCGACAGGCAAAGCTTGCTTACATTTTACCTCGTGAGAAAGAAAGGTAACAATTGTTTTCATTTTAATAGAACTTTTTTCAAAAAATCCTTTTCACTAAATCTTGCTGAAAACTTTGGAGAGGAAAAGGTTATGGTTTACAAAACCCTGAAGAAAATGACTCAGTGTCTGAGACATTAAGAAAAATTAAATTTTTCAGGTATCATCACAGTGGTGGTTGATCTTTTACTAACAAAGATAAGGTGACAAATCTGGAGATATATTGGTCACAGGAAGGACTGCAGAAACCTGTGTTAGTACTTTCCTTTTTTATCAATGAAAGTGAAAAGGTGTGAAAAAAGTTTTCTTGTTCAGAAACTCACTGGTATTTTAACATCAGCCATTTTTCCTGCCAAGAGTCAAAACATAGCACACATATGCCTTTCAAGCATCACTTCATTTTAAGGTCAGCTGACAAATAATTACAATATTTTCACTGAGCAATGGGTCAATTTGATTTATTAAGAAAAGAAAACCCAACAGAACCCCAAGATTGTATTTATAAATATAATAATCTTCAAACAAAAATGTGTCATCTCCCCTCTGCTCTTTCATGTTCTCTCACACTCTCTTTTCCATTCCTACTTTTAGCTCATTACTAAAAAAGCATCTCAGGATAAAGGACCAGGACAAGATGCAGGTCCCTACCAAGAACAAATAATAGGCTTATGAGACACAGGGCCAGGAGCTGGACATGATGACCCTGATGGGTCCCTTTCACTCTGCATATCCTATGGTTCTATCAACTCCTTTTACTTGCTTAAGATGAAGTACTAAGAGGGAGCCTACTAGGTATCAAATAGACATTAATATTTTTGTTTTTCAGAAGTTTTGTTTTCTCCTTGTGCAGTATCTGTTAACATTTTGCATTTGTCTTTAAGAAAGTGGCCCAATGTCTAGTTTCTAATACAATCCCTACTAACCTATACTGTAATAGCATCTTTACATTCTTAATAGATTTTTAATTTTAAGGAATTTAAAACTAACCGAGGAGAGGAGGTCAGAGGAGACCTGTCTGATAAATAAATCAGGTTCCCTTCATCTCTCCCTCACAAAATTCTCAGTATCTGTAGTACAGGAAGTTCAGCGAAGTGCTAAATGTAGAATCCAAGACTAAATTCAAATATGAAAAAACAATAACTTAGGGACGGTATACATTTGTATAAAAAAATTATCTTCTTAAATACACAGGTACAAATACTGCTTGTACTTTATCAATGCTAAATATTTAATCTCATTTTTCACTTGAACATGTGTTCAAAATGCTTCAGCTGTCTCTTTTACTATATATCCTGTCACGTTATCATAGGAACTTCTTAGTTAGAAGTTTCTTAAGAAGTAAGAGCTTCAAAAACCACGAGAGGGTTACCTAGATTATCAGACAGTTTCCAGTACAAAACAAACTTAAAACTCCTGCTGGAAGGTTTAAACTTATTTCTTACTGAGTGGATACATAGATGTTACGATTTTTTTGTACATTTTCAAAAAGACATTGAGGTGAAAACCAAACATGAATAATAAACAGTTGTATAACTGAAGTTACAGCATTTTGTTTTGAGAAACATGTGAGTGTTTGGAATTGAAATGTTGTAGCCCTTTCCTATCTCTTATAATACATCTGATAATTTTTTTACTGCTAACATTTCTTTAATTCAGAAGAAAAATCAATATAATTTAGTCAAAAGACACAGTCAATTAATAAGCATGCTATGGGGTACTTCTATACTTTCATTTCAGATTTAAAGACAAACTGTTGAACATGAAGAGAAAACTGCCTTGTTAGTTTCATTTATTGCCATTCAAAGCAAACCTCTCAAGACAGTAAAATCCTGGCAAGAAAGTAATGCAATCATGCTGTGGTCTGCCTCTTACCAAGAGTTAACAGTGTAGAGGAAAGAAAACATATGATATTAAGTTGCATTTATCTATGCTTTCAGTGAGTTTTTGATAGTTTTTTCCAAACACACATACTTTTGTCATAATTACATTCTAATCCTATTAATGTTTACATGTTAACATACATGATGAAATAACATCCCAAAGCATTTTCTTATAAAACTGAGAGCTTCAGAGCCATTTGTGGATATGGAAAACATTTAACAATTGTTTCACTTCAAGCTGATTTGTGAATGCATGTGACATAACTTGTGCATACACTGTAAAATGCATACATCTTTCTCCATAGGCAAGAGCTGAAGAACAGATGAAAGCACAGAACACTTAAAAGCCATTTTCAGAAGAAGAAATCTTATGATTTATTATTTGAATGAACTAAGTAAGATATTTTTTCTGCAAGAGACAAATACATTTTTGGCATTTCCATGTTGTGCCAAAAGAAAATTTCACTTACAGAAGGAAATGCTGCATTATTTTTCATCTCTGCTTATTAAAATGCTTATTATTTTTCATCCCTTACTGCACTAGAGGATGAGTCTCTCTAGCAATGTTTTATACTATCTGCCCACTTACTCCACAATTTTTACTAACTGAGAAAGAAATGCCTTTGGTTTTTATTTCCTTTATTAATTTGCATCACTGCCAAAACTTCAAAAGAAGCTGTTAAAACAAAGCAGGGAAACTCCCCCAAGAAATAAAACAACCTGAAGGAGAAGGGAAAAAAAACAAGGAGTATAAGAGTATCCAGTTAGGTACAGAACTACAGAGCATTTTCCATAACACCATCTGGTCCTCATTAGAATACAATAATGTAGTTTTCTGATTGCTCAAAAAAAAACCAAAAAAAAAAAACCCAGATGATGTTGGGGACTCCAAGAGAAAGAAAATATTTTTAAAAACAAGACAAGATTTCATGGATTTTCAGAAAAAAAAGTACCTCCACTGCATTGTCCAAACATAGAATAACACTTTATTTTTCCAGATTTACTTGATCTTGGCATTTTTTTAAAACCAAGGAATATAGAATGTTTCCCATGCCCACACAGGGAGCATACAGGGAGCAAGTCTATAAACTCTCAAAGACTGACTGCTATGAAAGCACATCTATGACTGTTTCCTGGCTATCCAATTTTACCTGGGGAGAAGAATGCACTTTAGAGTCTGACACAGTAAAACAGAGAGAGAGGAGGGACAGCAGCAGAACAGGAGTGAGACTATCCAGAGATTAATGTTGCAGACAGGTTATAATAAAACACTTTTATTATTGGTAAATACAAGATCTGTCAGAAGTACATTATTTTTCTAGCCTGTTTATTTTCTTGCAAGTTAAGTGGCTCACATCAAAGATTAATTTGGAGGAATATATATCTGACTCCAGAATGCAATTACGCTTTCCCACTGAGAAAATTGTTTTTCTGTCTGATAAGAAATCCTCTAGCTGGGAAGAAAAACCCCAAAAGTCTACAAAAAACCTCCAAATCACTCTGAACTCCAAACCCAAAGCAACAATAAAACAATTACACCCCCAAAGCACTAACTGGTCTCTTTTCTTTTCATCAGTTTCAGTGATTCTTGGCTCCTCCTAACTTTTTCTTAAAAGTTACACTTTTCAAGAATTTCAGTCCTCCAATGATCACTCTTATCAGCCTGATCTGAACCTGAAAGACTGGCAGACCTAAGCTGCTGCAACACTTTTTTAATGTGTTTTGCTTAAATAATGGTTATAGCTTTTTACTGAAATTTCTGATTTCAACTGACTTATGTATGTGCTAATGCTGGATACATAATGCTACGTACAGTGTAGGGGAAATTTATCTGTTAATGTAGCAATATATATTACGAAACTTTCAAAATATATAGGAGATTATACAATTATTTTTCAGGTAAATTATTCCCACCAGCAAGATTTATTTTTGCTTTGTTTTCACAATCTGACAGGCAGGGCACACTGACGCTTTAATTGCCAATTCCCTTCTCCATGCCTTGTGAGGTCATTTCTGTATCATTATCACTTACACACACCTGAAGCCTATCTGACAGCCATCAGTTAGAAGTTGGACCAAGTCACACCTTGTTTCAACAGATTGCTGCTGTGCATGTGGTGCTCAGCACAAGTGCAGACATCAAGCAGTGACTGCTTATAATTCTCAATCTGGGGAAAAAGAGATGTGAGGAAATCCTTCCTCACAGGATCCACGAATACAGTGGAGCCACAGTCTGCCTGCTCTCATGGGGGTCAGAGCATCATAAAATAACTTGGGCTGGACCTCAGCACAGGATCAGCTCAGAACAGGGTCAGCTGTGTGATCAGACCAGGAGACCAGGCTGCTAAAGGCTTTATCCTGACAGGTCTTGGAAACCTCCAAGGATGGAAGCGTCACTGAGCCTCTGCTCCGCTGCTGGATTGGCCTTGAAGGGGAAAAGGTTTCTCCTTACATTCAGTTTGAACTGCTCCCCATATCCTGTTTCACTGTATTCCCACTAACTCTCACCCTCCCTGGATCCTGCACCCCAGAAGGCATCCCATTCCAGGCTGAGTAAGTACAGCTCACTTGGCCTCCTTGCAAGAAATGCTCCAGCCCTTGGCCATCTTGAAGTTCTGCTGCAAAGGCTGCTCTTTTTCATCTAAATTTTTCTTGCAGTGGAGGAGAAGTAGGGGAAAAGTGGATACAGTATTTAAAGGCTTTTAACAAAGCACTGAACAGAAGACAGCAGTAATTTTTGTCAACCTTCTGGCTTCACTGCTGCTTATAAAGCCCTCGTTTTTCCTTTTGACTCTCTCTTTTGTCAGGACACACTGCTGACTTATGCTCTAGTTGCTGTCTTCCAGTGCCCATCTCTACAAAATTGCTGCCAGTTGTCAGCTCCCAGTGTGGATTGTGGCCAAGGACACTTAGCTGACACTTAAATCATGGCAGCTTTCCTGAACTCCTTTATCCTTCAAAACTTCTATGACACCTCACCTACCAGGCAAGACAAAATCCATTTTCCCAATGGCCAGGGTCTGCAAATGGTCTTGCAACAATCAAGTCTGCCTCTAATATTACAGTTCTCCCTTATTCGTAAGTAACAAATTTGGCTGTGCACGAGGGTTGGATGGCCCATCTAGTACATACCTGTATCAGTTATTCCTCCCATTTTGCAGATGCATACTCAACTGGTTATGCCCTCCTATACATGGCACTTTCAACAGATGTTAGGGAGACTACAGACTCACGAGAATCAGTCAGTAATCCAGAGACTTTCTTCAGCTGTTGAAAGAACAGGCTGCTGCTTCTTCATGTACTTTGTCACCCTGATTGGTAACCTGCAGCACGCTGCCTCCACAGTGTCAGGTTTTGTGGATTCTCCTTTGACCTTAGCCCACAAACTACACCTTCTCATCATGGTGTAGAAGATGTCATATTCCTTGTCTTTCCTTCCTGTCTTTCCTGAAGAGCTTGGACCTGTTCATTACAGATTTGAAGTCTCATGAGCTGTCCTACCACACCTCAGTCATTCCCATGATGTTGCAGTTTTGTGACCACAGACAGCTCTTGCTCTTCCTGCTTGTTTCTCAGGCTGTGTACAGCTGTGCTGGAGCATGCACAGGCTTCCTCTCTCCAGAACCATCAACACTGCAGAAAATCCCAGCACACTGTCTCATAAAGTCTTCCGCGAGGACAGACACATTCTAGACTTCTTTATTTAACATCTGCTGCAAAAGCAAAATGCTCCTAATGTGCTGCTCTAGTAGAAACAAGTTTTTTAGGACAGCAGAATGTGATTTATTGTTTGGTTTGGAGAAAACACACAGGTTTTTAATTTTCTGGGGTTTGGGGCCTTTTTAAAAAAAACAGAGTGAAATGCTCTGCAATAGCTTAGAGAATTCCTTGTGCTCTATTTACTTCCCTATTTACTTCATTTCACTATGCAGGCCCCTATGCAACAAAATTTTCTCTTCCATTCTCTGACCGGTGAATCAGTGAATTCTCTCCTCACTGCTTTTTTGTACAGTTTTCCTAGAAATGTATCCAGGTGAAATTTCAATAGCTAGACAACATCAAGAGATGCACTTAGTCGCTTAGGTCTGATTCTTATACATAAAGATATCAAAGCAAATCAGTCAGATACTACCTTCCCATCTGTCATCTCATGATAGAGAAAAGAGTGCTACAACAAAATTACAAACTAGTCTTCAATTCAGATCTCATTACTAATGATGAAGTTAATATAAGAAAGAGTAAAAAGGTCAATCATTAAAGGATTCAGTGTATCACCAATTATTTGTGGAGTTCCAATGAAAAATATGTTTTAAGTAAGTATTAAAGCGCCTTATACATTGAGTTATAACTGAAAACAGTTACGAAGGATTTTAAATACTACAAGGACTTAAATTTTTTAGTTGTATGGACTAGAAACTACTGCTTACTATGCAGTATTATTCCTACACACATCAAAATATCTTCATGTAATTCAACTCTTACAATACCGCTGGGAAAAAATAACAAAAACCCCCATTATTAAAACAAAATCTCAGCTTCCTCCTTTGCAGGGTTATCTTTCAAGTAGTGCAGACATGCTATATACAGGAAAACTGGAATATGAATCAGTTTCCCCTGTGTAGAGTTCCTCAAGTAAAGAAAGAAAAAGCAACACTTTAGAGCCAAAAGCTCTCTGAAAATGACAGCAGGACATAAACTAAAATCTAACTGGTGGAGTGGGATGGGGTGTCAGGGCAGGGAGTGGCATTGTACTGAGTTGGGGTTCTGTTCAAAAGTAAAGGAAGTATTTTTGATTCTCCTACATGCATGACGAAACCTGGCAAAAATTCTATGTCTATACCCTAAATTAAAAGTCTTTTAAATTGTGTTTAGAATGTCTTTTACACATCACTGCAAAAATACTCCTCTGAGATGCAATGTTAGTAAGCTCTCTTTAATGCAATCCTAGAATCAAATTCATTAGCAGTAAACTAAAAATTTAATCTGTACTGTGCCATGATCTTCTACCATGATTTTGCTTCTTACCACTCTATATCGAGTATACAAGGTTGTTTTAGTATTTTTTATATTATTTGAAGACAACGTACTTGTATTATGCACTAATCAAATTTAAGCCTGTCTCATCACAAGGAAGTCTTTAGGAAGCATCACAGTTTGTGAAGTCAGCCAACTTCCTATTGAAAAAACCACCTGTCAGTCAGGGGTCTAGACAACTCATTGTAGACAGTCAAGTCACTGTCTAGAAATATTTTTTAAAACAGTATTTAAAGTGTTCTAACCTATACTGAGAAAAGAATAATCAGCCACAAACATTTCTGCATTCCGACTTGCCACTTTCAGATGTGTATGTTTTTCCAGGTTACCTTGTACATCTTCAAATGGCTTTCTTAGTAAGTAGTTACTGCAATAGCTTTCTCAAGGTATACATTTGAGAGGCTAAAAAAAGAAAAGACAAGGAATAAAAGTCTCACCAGAACAGAAAGTACAGAACATAGCACTTAGACAAAAAAATACACAAAATTCCTGCATTTAATTGGGTTAAGAGCACCCACAGAGCTCATACAAATAAAAAAAATCCCCTATAACTGCTCTGTGGCCTGGAGCAAAGATCTCCTCTAACGCATTCAGTCTCACTAAAAACACTTTGCAAGGCCATATACTAGTCTTGAGCTGTAGACCTGATATATTAAAGTGTTTGGAAATAATTTTGCAAGCTACACTTTAAGGAGCAGGCTCGTGATAAAAATGAAGCCTCAAAAAAACTTCTACCACAAACAATCTCCACTTGACACAGACTGGTATTTCATTCTGGAGCCACATGAAGACAATACAAACAACTGGCAAGTCCTTCAACATCAAGGCAAATAGTTGAGCTTTGATTATTCTTCCAAAAAGCATGAAGATACAATTTACAAGGCCAAATCCCTTCTTTCCAGAGTTATCCTGAGAACGGTATAAAGAAAAAAAACCATGCACACAACTTAACAATATCTTTTAATATTCTCTTATTCTGAAGTAGTCAAGCTGGTTTGGGTGTCCAGCACACATCAGAGTGACTCTAAAACTGAGCTTTAGCATGCACCGAGGTTTGGGATTTGGAGGGGTCTTTATCAACTTCTGTCATCTTTTCGCTTTCTTATTTTTGCAACAGTCTCCTTCCAACCTACAGTCTTCCACAGGGGAAAAAAATCAGTCACTGGACAGTTTTATATCTTCTGTCTATTCAGAGAAGAGCATATACCTATTTGGGGTTTTTTTTTGCTGGGAGGGAAAGAAAAGAAAGAAAATAAAAATAAAAAAGTGTTCTGTCACAGAAATGAATAGCACAAAAGTCTTGTTCCAAGCACTTTACAGTAACTTGATGACACTTGTTCATCTCCAAGGAGCAGGAGAAGCTTTCACAGGTTCTGACTGTGTCACCAATACCTACTTGTGTTTCATTCCACATCAACCCAAAAACTTACTAGTTAATTTCTGTGCAGTGTCACACCACAGTTGCAAGTAGGGAAGGCATTCTAGGTGAAACAATTTTGATGATTTCTTGACTCACATCAATTGGCTTGGAGTAACAATTGTACTCTACTCCTTCAACATTTTAATGATGGGGCACTTTAAGAACATTCACAAGCTATGAAAAGCTCCAGCAAGATTTGACCCCCCATGTTGTTTGGGGGTCGATTTACAATTAAGTCAAATCCATATTTTTTAATGTCTTATAGTAAATATATCATATTGCTTTCATTAATAAATGTGATGGTTTTCAGAGAAGCATGAGTGAACTGATAGCATCCAAGTCTCAGTATTTCACCATAAGAAAATGTATAAATGCTTTAAGTTAAGCTATTTCATTCTGGTCCTAGCTATTTCATTCTGGTCCTAGCATGACCTAACTTCTCCAAGTATTTCTAGTTATGATTTCTGTCTAAAAGCAAATAAATCAGCCTATACAATTTTTTACAAATAGCCTGAAAGTAGTTTGTCTAACACTAGACTCCAGACACAACACAGGTTTTACATAGGGAAAAGACAAATAAATGGCAGTCTTTCCTCTTCCCTACACCCTCCCTAAGCTTAAAGCAGAACAACTTTCTTCCGTCCCCTTGTGACATAAAATTTAGTCCTCCCCTTGCCCCCACTGAATCTTTGACACCCGATTCAACTTTACACTGCCTGCGTTTTCAAAAGATGGGGGTTTTCTAACACAGCAGGTGTGTCTGCAAACATAGTAGGAATCAGATATGAACAGCTGTTTGCAGTGCTAGAAAGAAATGTACTATGTTGACTGTCAAAAAGATGAAATACAATGCAAGGGAGCTATTGTCAAAAAGAAGAAATACAGCGCTGGGGAAGTTCCTGAAGCGCAGCTTGTAAAAATTTGATATATAATTTTAAAAGGGTTTTTTTGTAACTGCCCTCAAAGTTTGGTTTTTTATAAATGCCTGAGCATTTGAGCTAGCACTAGAGCTACTTGGCACCTGGGGCCAAGGCAAAGTCTGCTATTCAAAGTCTGTAGCTGCCTACAAATGCTAGTTTGAATTCAATATGTTTCCTCAACTGTCTTTTCTTTTTTTGTACAATGGAGAAGCAGATTGTGAAGCAACTTTCATTATCAATCTGTCAAAACAAAAACCTTCCTGTTATTTGGGTTTCCAAAAACTTTGGAGGTGGGAAGAGCATCTTTATGTAGGAGGAAAAAAAAGAAAGGTTTGTACACAAAACTTGTGATTGCATCTGAGAAACGTGTAACACATCCCAGACAGAAAATAATGTCTACAAACCTTGCAAAAAGTTGCTTTCCTTTGAACAGTTAGGAATTACCACGTATCATCTTATATTGTATAATCTTTCCTTTTGCTATTTTTCTCCTCCTTAGACACGTTTCCAAGGTCACCTTCAGAGTCGGTTTACTTGTGATCCTACAAAGCCTACTATCTGCACTCTGCTTTGTAAACAAGAATATGCCATCTATTGGCAACTGAGTAAATTGGAAGTTCCTCCATCACGACTTCAAATACTTAAAAAATTTACCTGTTTTCAACTGAAATCCAAAACTAAAGGAACAAACTCCAGCTAAATCCTTCAGATTGCATTCCAGCACTTAGCATATAAATATTACAACTAAGTTACAAGATATCTAATGACAAATCAGAAAGTAACAAGTCCTATACTGTAAGTCTGTTCAGCACAACTTTCTGAACCTTAATCAAACTGTTTTCCCTTTTTCTCTGCTGCTATTTTCTTACTTTATGAGAGGCAGTAAAACATCCCCTATGCCCTATTTAGTCTGAGGTTTCCAGAACAATGAATAGCTGTTCTGACTGAACTTAAAGAGCTGTTTCAAAGATTTTTTGATTTTTTTTTTTTTAAGAGTGGAAGAGTTGAAACATATTTAACTCATATATTTTAAGAGTGTAAGATCCATGTTTTAGGAACCACACTGTTACCAATTCACTTTAACATACACGTTTCTTAACACCGCAGTAGCCCAGCTGCACTTCCGTGTGAGCTGCAGCACAAGTGTACTTTGCAAAGTAGGTTTGCAAAACCGTGTTTTTAGGGTCGGGCAACTATAGCGATAGTTTCCACTTCTACAATTGGTTAACACAGACTGCCGACAAGTTCTTTGACACAGAGAACAGGTGCTTTACACCCGAACCTGCTGCACTCGGTAAGCACTCGGGAGCTGGCGGAGCAGGTAAAGAAGGGAGCACCTTTAGCCCGGGAGCAGAGCAAAGCTCAGCAGGCGAAGCTGCCGGCCCTGCCTGTGCGGGCAGCGAGCCGCGGCGATCTTCCCCCGCGCCGCCGCCAGCCTCTCTGTTACCTGGAGCTGCATGAACTCCTGCTGCCCTTTCAGGCTGTCGTTCATGGCCTTCGACAAGACGAACCCCATGGCGCCCTGCAGCGCAGCACACACGGGACAGGGAATGCCGGCGCGCCGGGAAAACGCGGGGAGCGTGCGGAGAGCCGCCCCCGGGAGGAGCCCGTCCTGGAGCCCGCCCCTCCGCTTTTCTCGGGTGTGGTGGGCGCAGGCACTACCTGTAAATTGACAAGGAAAAGAATTACAAATGCCTCTGACTCTTAACGCTTCCCGTCTTGCTCTGCCTTTCATCGTGGGTCAGAACGTTTTCATGGCATCATCATCCATAGTTAAAGGCTGGCTTTGAAATACAAAGAGACTAAATTTTCATACTTGCAAATATTGAGTCAGAAATTACGCTCTGTCAGTTGGCCTTTAACACGGTGACACAAAAAAGCGCGAGAATTACAGAATCACAGAATAGTCTGACTTGCAAGGACCCACAAGGACCATCGATTCCAACTCCTAGGTGAATGAACCATGTGGGGATTAAACCTACAACCTTGGCATTATTAGCACCATGCTCTAATTCCCAGAATTTCCATTGTAGAGTATCTCATTTAAGTTTCCATTAAGTGAAGTGATACTTCATTTAAGTATCTCATTGAGTCTGTGAGGATATGTAGCACCTCAAATACCAGCTCATAGTGCAATTTGACATCTGACCTCACCACAAGAAATTAGTGTTTTTCCAGAAAGAGTCTACTCATTCAATCTGCTGACATCTTGAGGTGCAAATGTTGTTTTTGCTAATATTTATTTTCTAAATGCAAGCATTTTCTAAGAAGTTCTGTTAAAAAAAAAAATCTAAGAAGACAGCTATCTTCCCGTTTTCCCTCCCCCCCTTTTTTTTTTAATTTTTTTTTTTTTTTAAATTACTGGCAGATCAAAAATGGGAGAAAAGTAAGGAAAAAATAATATTTTTTTTCTGTTGTGGAAACTTGCTTAGCATTTTTATTTGAAGGAAAGAGCTTGAAGTAAAGAATTTCCAAGAACTTGAACTATTTTAGTGGTACTTTGAAATAGTCTGTGACTTTTTAAAGTATTTAATAAGTATTTGATCTCTCCCCTGGATCTCTGATGCTGCAGATGTCTGGGGAGAAAATTCTTGGTATACTCCAGCTCCACGCAAGAGGGCAGTACTACATTGGCAGCCGCTGATGGATATTTCTTTAGCTGGACTTCATCAGAGAGAAATGTGAATGATGGGTCTCTCACTGATGAATTTGTGAGGATGTGATTTTCCTTCAAAGCAGGTTACCAAAGACACTATCCACCTTTATTCCCTGAGCCCCTTGCAGCCAAGGGAGCCATTTTGGTCTGCCCAAATCTTTCCTTGAGGAGAAAAGTGTTTCAGAGCGCAGTAAACCTCTGTATCGCAGCTCTGGCAGACCTCTGTATTGCAGAGGTCTGATTTCTGTGGAGCGCTTAGCACGATGTGACAGCAGATTTCAATAATACAGGAATAGGTAACGGGGAGGTGGAGGGGCAGAACTGCAGCTTATTGCTAGGGAACTGATACTGGTTTCTGAAGAAAGGATTTAAGAAGCAGCATAGAGAATGGTGGTTTGTTTCGACAGGGCATGAGAAGCCACTGTGATTTACGCCTGTGGAAGGGAGGCAGGTTTGAGCTATATTGGACTGCAAACACTGGAAGGAGCCCCCCTGCCGCAGGGGCTGCAGGTCTCGCCTTTCTCAGCTGATGCCAATTGCTGCTCCAGACATGAGCTGAACGATGTGATTTCACATATATTTCGTATTTCAATATTCACGGAACCACACAGGGGGACATTGCCTGTCCTGTTCCAATTCCCAGTCTGTCACGTCATGGTAGGGAGACTCCAGGAAAAAATCAGACAGCATCGTATGTGCAGCAACAAGGTGCTGTTAGACTGTTGGCACTTCTGAAGGCAGGCAGTATTCCTTTAATCCAGAAAGTGCAGGTATTGCTGCCATTACAGAAGACCCCAAGCACAGCCATAAAGACGTTTTATAGTAATGCCAGTCTGGCAGCCGTTTGTCCCTTTGGGTTTTTTTTTGTTTTGTTTTGTTGTTTTTGTTTTTTTTAATAAATTGAAACATGTATTTTCTGCACAAACAGCTGGCCCAAAACTAATTAAGCATTGGAAATGCTGATTGTGGTACCTAAAAAAAAAAAAAAAAAAAAAAAAAAAAAAAAAAAAAAAAAGTCAGCTGAAAATGGAGATAGTTATAATTTGTGTCAATGCAGATATTTACGGGTAATTTATTTGTGTTTTTTACATGATGAGGAAGAAAGAAGAACACAGAAGAAGAACCAGAAGAAATATTTGAAAAAAAGCAAGCATTCTTCCTCATACCTTTATATGTAGTGCACTAGGATGTATCAGTTTGAATTTTACCATAATGATTCGGATGTAAAATGATTCATTATTCTCATCAATGATATAATCCAGATCGAGAAGGAAGCATATCATGCTAGAGATAGCCCATAGAACTAGTATGTGGAAAGTAGGTTATATCTGTATCAGTCTGCCTGATTGATTCCATTGAACTCAAAAGATTATCTACAAAATTAAATTCCAAAATCTATCAGTCAAAATACCTAAATAGTTCAAAGAAAGACAGATCAGTGCCCCAAATTTGTAGTATTTAGCAAGTCAATTTCCTTGTTTTACCATAATATATTTACTTAAATATGCTAGAAGTGTACTGACTGTAAACATAAATGACTGTAAGACATTTTAACCCCATAATAACTAATTCTTTAACTTGTGGCAATAATAATTTTTTTCTTTTAATTTTAGGGATGATGGTACAGCAAAAGAATCCAGATTTCTAATACTTTATATTAAAGAAAAAAGATTATTGCAACCTTGAAGTTTTTTATCTATTTTTTTGCTTACTATTCAACTTCTGAAAATAGGAAATATGTGAAAGTCCTAGTAGCTACATAGCGCAAAGATAAACCTGTGTCTTTGACATAGCATTTTTTGTTTGCTGTAGGGTAAAGCCCTGTGTTATTTAGTCTTCTTAGTTAACTAAAGCATTTATCGTAAACTAGAAGCTTCCACTTCACTCTGGGAATGTTTTTGTTGTCATTTTTTGTCCTTATTGGATGGAAACTTCTCAGTCTGGTTTATGACTGTTCTGTCTGGTTTTGTGACTGTTTTGTAACTTCATGTATACCACACAGCTGTGTAAGTAAATTTGCCAGTTACAAATGTCATGTTTATTGCTAAACTTTGAAGCTTATTAAATTATAAGCTTCCTCTGAGTTCTTTATTTGGGCTCCTGCTTGCCCTGAGGCCTCTGTGCTCCTCTGTGTTTGTCAAGATGAGTCTCTGTTGGGCTGATATCACCTGGGAATGGCCTGGAAGCAGCAGGAACAGCAGTCATTGTCTCTTTGGAGGTGTGTGTAAGGTGTGTGCAGAGGAGCTTTTATTGCATAACCTGATATCTATATCCTTCTTTTTGAGGGATTTATGGTATATGGTTTCGGCAGATGTGAACATGATTAAGCCAATTGCTGACAAACAATTGGTGCCTCCACACCAATGTGCTGATCAACAAAAAACCTGGTGGCTTCCAGCTGGGGATTTCGGTGGTTTCTTAACCACCTGATGGCTTATGGCCCATAAAACCATTAACTGCATACTGCAGATGACAGTACCTGATGCTTAGGGCACAGACAGTGTAGGGGTTTGTGTGTTGTTCCCCTCCTTCAGCACACATCTCTGCCACCTGTATTCTGCTGTGGGTCACAATTTTGTGTTTGATTTATATTTCACTCTGTAAATATACCCACTAATAAACTGTTCTCACAATGGCTCCTTGGTTCTTTGGTAATGTCCTGAGTAATGCTCTTATTTCAGGGCTGCTTTCTTTCAGAAAAGTTACAGCAAAGATCTTGTTAGGGTCACGTTTCGTAACATAAGAAAGGTTATCCCAGCAAAGAAACTATATACCACACTGTATTTCCACATTGTGTAATCAGGTTATAAAACTGGAGGTTTATCTCCCAGAAGGCTCTTTAAGCGTTGAGGAACAAAGCTATTTTAATAAATTGTTTCTTTGTCTCTAGGGAAGCAGAACATAGCTCCTGGAGTTCACGGATATCCTGGATACCTTGTCATCATTTCCAGTCCTTTGACACCAGTCATCCTTCTAAGTATGTATCAGTCATGTACCACGTTTGGGAAGTGAATGTGATTGCACCATGATAAAAAAGAAAGGACAAGGAAAAGGCAAGCGCGGGGGTGGGGGAGGGGGTTGTGGGCACTGATGCCACTTTTGGTTTTGTTTCTAGAGCTCTCGGCTCTCAGGAATAGAAAAGCTGCCCGGAGAACTCCCTGTTCCGCCACGGCTGAAGCGCTGGGAAACGTGAGGCTTAGGAGCACGGCGCTGGGGTTTTTCGGGATGGCTTTCCGCGAAGGGCCGCGGCCGGGAGCAGTTCCAGGCATTTCCGCGGCCGGCGAACCGGCGGCGGGAGCCGGGGAACACCTGGGTCGGGGCCGGGCTGGGACACCGCGGGACACCGCGACCGAAGCAAAGCAGGGCCGGGCCGGTGTGCTGCGGGACACGCTCCGCAGAGCCCCGGCCGCCGCCAGGGAGGGAGGGAGGGAGGGAGGAGCTACCAGGTAGGGAGAACAGCCAGGGAGAGAGGAGCCCCCAGGTAGGGAAGAGCGGCCAGGTAGGGAAGAGAGGCCAGGGAGAGAGGAGCCCCCAGGTAGGGAAGACGGGCTAGGGTGAGAGGGAGGAGCGCACAGGTAGGGAAGAGCAGCTAGGGAGGGAGGAACAGCCAGGGAGAGAGGAGCCCCCAGGTAGGGAACAGCAGCCACGGAGCGAGGAACCCCCAGACACGGAAGAGCGGCCAGGCAGGGAAGAGAGGCCAGGGAGGGAGGGAGGAGCCGGCAGGGAGGGAGGTGCGGGCAGGCAGGAAGCAGTCGCCGGTCGGAAGCAGCCGGAGCGCGGCGGTGCGGGCCGCGGGCTGGCGGCGGCCGGAGCCTCCTCGCGGGGCGGCGCCGATCTCGCCGTGCCCTGCGGCCGCCGCCGGAGCCTGCCCGGGCGCGCTGTCCCTGAAGGCATTTGCGCTCCTTGGGAATGCCCGGTGACAGGCAGGACTGAGATAGCTGTCTGGGAAATCTGTTGTGCAACAGGTGAAAAAAACTCCAAACCCAAACCCCACCACAGCAGTATAGAACTGTGCAGTGAAATGTGTTTGTGTGCGTGTAGATGTGTATATGCATATGTATATATCAGAGTATATGTGTATATACAACGAAATTAATAGGTACAAAAAGAAACCCAGCCAACCAAATTCCCACCTGTCCTGATCTTTTATTTGCTACTAAACATTTACATGGAAAATGCAACTCTGTGACCTCGAGGCAAGCGATGAAAAAGCGGAAACTAAGTTCCTGAAGCTGTAAGGTTACTACACCAGCAGCTTCTGTGTTCTCACAGAATTTTGCGAAGGTGTTTCAGTTTCTTTCTGTTGCACCTTTTTCCTTTTTTTTTTCTTACTGAAACAATGTCATTTAGCATATTTTTAAGAGCGGAAAAAAACGCAGTGGAAATTAACATTCATCTGTCTCACCTACTGCGGATATCCACCCCTCAACCTCCTAAGGTAGTTTCAGGTTTTTAGAACCTAAATGTTACATTGAGTTATTTTATGTACCATTGTTTCCATGTTCATCTCACACCTCAAGTAAAAACGTTAACCAGTTTTGTGTATTACGTGTTTTTGCTTCCATGACAGATACTGTGAGCGGACTGTCAAGTGGCAAGGAGAAAACACTGGAAACTCTTAAGTGGATATTTCACAGTATTTTAACTCTTCCAAGAATCTCTATCCTTTTCTGGGGTATGTGAAGACAACTTAAGTGGATGACTTACACTGGAAAACCTATGTTTAAAGTTGCATTTTGTGCTGTTGACCAGGTTCTCCCGCTACAGTCCACAAGTAAATGTGAGTACATCCTTTTGCTTCTAGTACTTGGGTTTTTTTTTTTCCTGTATTGCTAAATGACTTCTAGAATCAAAAATATGAAAAAGGCAGTGCTCTATGTCTTTTGCTAACCTAGTGCATAGGATTAAGAACACTTCTTTCACTAAACAGTAGTAAGGCAAGGGGCCTTCACTGTTCACATATTCTCTTCACTGGGGAAGAGAATATGTGTCCTTACCAGAGGAGGGTCGGAAATACTCTTCCCATTATTCCAACATTATTCCTTTTCCTACAACCTTTACAGACATAAATAAGTTGTGTGGAAAGTTCCAGACATAGTTAGCAGCTGTTTGGCACTGCTTGAGATTAATACTCTAGGGATCCTGAATTTATGTAGATGGATGACCACTTGCCACTGGTGTTCTAAGGGCTGTTAGTCACCCATAGCTTTAATTCAATTGGATGCTTCTTAAAATGCCTGTGGCATTTTATGCTCTAATTTTTGCAACATTTATGCCTCTGGTTACAGTGAACCACTGTTAGCAATAGAGAATTTTCCCTACTGGGGAACTTTCCAGTAATAGGGAAGTTTTTTAAAGAAGTAGGTGGACTTACATCAACATCCAAGTTGTCACATGAAGTCTTTTGACACATAGTTCTGGTTTTCCTATGTTCTTTATTTGATTGTGGGGGAAACATACAGCAGCAGTACTGAAGAGTATTTTGCACAGTGAATATATTTTGCTTTTAAAAAACGATTTGCCACAGATGTCGGAAGCTGGCAGGAGGGGAGAAGGAGCACTGTGGTAGGTTCTGTAAGAAAAACAGTAAGCAGATAGGTTTAGTAAAGAAATTTGATTGGCATCAAGATCTCAAACTGCTTTAACTGATACAGAGGATCCTTCTGCTCAGAGTGAAACAGAAGAAGGTTCTATAATGGTTATTGCAGTGGTTTTCTTTTTTTCATGCATATCTGGATTTGACCTGGACCTACATTTTTTCTCTCTCAAAGTGAAAAATTGAATACAGCAGCAGACTTTCTCAGTCTTGAAGAAATTTGTAAGTAAAAGTCATGCTTCTTTTGTGTATTGTAAAGCTTGTTTTTCTCTACAGCGGGAGAAAGCAAAATTCAGCAATTGCAGGACATAAATATGGATCTTGGAACTATAGAAAGTAACTTCTTGTCATCCGTCTCCCAGGAGTTAATCAGAACACCTCTCCTGGAGATCATGCCAACATTCAGATTTTCTGTCAAAAAGGTGGATAAGGGTTGCCTACATGAATATGAGTATCTTTCAATATCCTGACAGTAGTGCACATGCTGTTTGTTCCAAGCAGTGTACTATTTCAATCAGCATACTTTGTTCCGAGCAATCTACAGCCTCTACTTTAAAAAAAGTTTAAAAAAAAAGAAAAGAAAGTATTTTAGTCTGAGTGTGCTGCACTCTGGTCCTTCTGACATGGGGAGTGCAAAACAATACCCATCAGTCTCAACAGCTGGCCCTTCTGCAGGCTTGTCTCCAGACTAATGGTGATCATGGCGCACTTGTAAGATCAGTGTGCCTCTATCTTGTTTGAGAAGCTTTGCTTTGGAGCTTAGTTGGTGCTTTGGACTGCTTGTTACTTGAGCAATGGAATCATGATGAAGGCATTCCGATGTGTACACATTCACAGAAGCTCTTGGACACTCACAGGATTAGGCTGCAATTTTCCAGTGCTTCCAAGGACATCACTTGTGCCTAAGGAATAAATTTGGTACCTAACCACAAGCCTAGGATTCATCAGTGAATCAGATCCTTCACCCTGAGAATGAATCAGATCCTTCACCCTGAGAACCTTCTTTGTGTTTTTTCTGCACCAGTTTTCAGAACATGCTTACGTTCTTAACAATGTCGTAGATTGACTGCCTTTCTCAGCTCCATATGCATTGCCTTCTGCAGATCGGCTGCTGGGATCATGCAGCAGCAATCTGATGAAAAGAAGTAGCTTGAATCAAGTTCTTATGGGGAGTCTAGTTCCCTTAAGCCACAACACTGTAAAGGCACATGTGTCTTATGAATTCAGGATAATATTGTTGTTTCACTATCATCTAAAAGTTGACAGTCAGAGAAAGAAGGACAAAACTATTTATAAAAATGGTGAAGAACGTCAGTCAAGATAGAATTTCATCAGTTAGGAAGAGTCATGGGTATTACAGTTGTCTAATTTCTTACCCAAATTCTGTAACTAACTAGAAAACAGTTAAAGGCAGTATTTCCTTATTTTTGTGGATGTTTGGGTATCCAAAATCAGGACTTTATTTAGAAAAAAAATCTTTTTCTAAATCTTTTTCTAAGAAAATCTTACCATTTTCTGTAATCATGAAAGATTTCCATTTCAGTGTTTGAATTTTTCTTACCAGTAATTTGAAAAATTATGGCAGTACTGGATATTAGTATTATTCTGACTTAAAACACAGACTTACCAAAAGCAGTGGGTGTGTGAAGGTTACATGTATGCGTTGAAATTAACAAGCACTTTATAATGTTAAAATGTGTAGGAGTATAAAAGCCTATGTCAGTAAAGAGGGGAAAAACTTGTGACAGAGAAGTGAAATAACTTTTTTATTCAGAGGTAAAGCAGCAGAAATTCGAGACCATAGATTTTGCTTGTAGAGTAACTGGCTTTGTCACTATTTTACAAAGGCGCAATTGTGTAAACAGCTGTTAAATAGTTGTTATTGTGTAAATACTTGTTAAGAGATGTATTACTGCATGAATTGTTTTCACAATGTATGTGACTTTGTGAGCCTTGTGATAAGTATTGTGAAACCAGGGTGAAAAAAATGGGGTGTGTTCACAGTATGTTAAAATAAAACAAACAGATGGGGAAGAATCAAGTTCTATTTCCTCCAGTGACTGAGTATAGAAAATTCTTTCATTCTTCTGCTAGGAGTAATATTTCCTGCTACAGTTAGGGGAACAATTGGATATTTGTAAGTACATATTTATTAATTGACAGACAATGATAAAGCATCTATTTAGCCATAATCAAAGACAGGTGCTTAAAGCAAATAAAGTAAGATGTTCATCCTGGACCCATGCAGGAAGATTTCTGCCTGATTATCTACTGTGTGCAGTCTTGACCTGTTTTAGATTAGGGTGGAATTCAGTGTCTTCTGTCCAATTCTTTGTGTGGACTGACTATAAAGTGTATTTTCAAGTGCAAGTCAGAATATGAGTATGTATTTATGTTTGTCTATTATTTTATCATTTTAGGTTCTGTCTACATCATGAGAAGGCCTTTGCTTTTGTACGTATTTTTATTCTACTGGCGTTTCCTAAATGGTAAGAAGCCCAGACATAAGAAGCAGTAGAAGATTTTTAGTATGTTTTCTTCCCATTTATAGGCACAGAAATGTGAATTTTCCAGTTTTCCTTCAGCTGTTAGCATTTGAGGTTTTTTCCTTAATGTTTTAAATTAAAAGGTCTTAGCATGGTTTTACATTAAACTAGATGCATGTGCTTTGATATGGGGCCAGGTAAAACCCCTGACAGTGTTCCAGCAGGGACACCATTGCAAACAAGGTACCATTTGCATTACACAGAAGGCTTTATTGGTAGCATCAGACCTGGGAATTTTTGTGTATTCATTAACACTGTGTGTGACAACAGTTGGCATTTATATAAACAGAACACTCCCATCGGAGGCACGAACAGTTGCCTGTTACCATGGCAGTGTTCTCAAAGCAGCAGCTGAGGGGCTGCACATACAGAGTTCACTGTTTTTAGAGCAGCATCACACTGTGTGTGTGCACAAAGCAGGTGTCTGCAGGTGTAAGTACCCAGTGTGTGTGCAAACAGCAGATGTCTTGTGCTTTGTCACACACTCAGACAAGTACACACCAAAATGTTTAATGCTTTGGCCCTTAAAATCTCATATGGGTATGGTAAGACATGACATCAAAGATAGGGCGTATTATTGGAAAACTAAGTTTTCTTCCAAATTTTGTTTTTCAGCTTTATTCACTGTTGAAGCTCCCCAGTCACTCTACACTGTGGAACACGGGAATAATGTGACCATGGAATGTACATTTCCAGTGAATGGGAAATTGAAGTTTAAAGATTTAAGTGTCAGCTGGGAAAAGAAAGATGAATTGAAGCAGGTTTATGAACTTCACAAAGGGGAGGAAGTCTTCAAAGGTCAGGACAGTGACTTTAAGGGAAGAATAAAATTGTTGAAAGAGAATCTGAACTTGGGACAGTCTCTCCTTCAGATCACTGATGTGAAGCTCAGAGATACAGGGGATTATCGCTGTATTGTTGAGTATGGGGGAGCTGACTACAAGACAGTCCATCTGGAAGTCAAGGGTGAGTGTGCTACTACCAGAGGTTCAATACTTTCTGTTACTCTTAAAAGATTTCAGAGGAGACCTTGAAGGAAGACGTGTCTGGATTAGCAGTTAAAAAACCCCAGTGGAGACAGGAGCTGTCCGATGGCATTTGTGCAGCTGTGTAACTCGGCATTTCTGTTTAGGTTAAATCTGTGTTCTGTCCTTTAATTCCCCAATGGCCTGTGAAGAATGGGGTTGCAAAATCATGTAGACAGTACAAAGACCATAAAATTGTAATAAATCCTGTACCTGTGTTACAGACACAATAGTGTTATTTGCTTTTCCTGTCAAAATCCAAGCTGAAACTTGACCCTGGGGGCTGGGGAGAAACAAAAGGTGTCTTGCATTTAATATATGATGTTCTTCTAACTTCCTACTAGTAATTTTTTTCTTCCCAATTGTTTAGCCCCTTACAGAATTATAAGCCAAGGAGTGGTGAGCACAGGACACAAGGAATGGAAGTTGACATGTCAGTCAGAAGGATACCCAGAAGCTGAAGTGATATGGCAAACCAGAGACTACGAAGATTTGACTGATAAGGCAAACACAAGATATGAAACTGGAAGTGACCAGTTGTACAGTGTGACAAGTACCCTTACAATCAAAAGTGAAATTGATGAGATTTTTTACTGTATATTCTGGAATAAAGAGCTGCAAGAAAATACATCTGCCATTTTACACATAGCAGGTAACATTTTAAAATTTTATTTATGGCAATACACTTCAAGGTGCTAATGTAATTTTGTCCCAGCTGAATCAGCCATGATTTGTTTGTCTTTCCTATCTAATTTTGGAAAGGTTAAAAAGAAATACCTGTGTTGTTTTGTTTTTAATGTACATTTCCACCATACTAGCATGTTCATCATGCATGTGTGGTCAGAATTTAAAGACAGGAATTTTGTGTGACCTGCAGTTATGTGAAAATTGAGGCTAAATGTTAAAAAGTTCCATTATTTGGAATACATGCAACTCAGCACCTGGAAATGAAACCCTCCCCTATACATTAAACACATCTTCCAAGAATATTCTATTTTGTTGATGATTACTGTCAAGTTAACTTAAAAAATATGGTATTTTCCTGCCACTACAGCCTTTGCTTTGAGCATATTTAAATTCCACTAATTGTACACAGATTTTTTTCCCTCATAAAGTCTGGATTGAAGGAAAATGAATACGTGGACAAGACTAATACAATTCCTTATTAAACCTTTTAACTGGGCAGTTCCCCTGATGCTTTTGTTTTGCTTATTCTTTTCTGCATTGTAGCCTGGTATGTTTTCAATCAGACTGGAGACCTGATCCAACTCAAAAATAGTACTTCTGTTTGTCAGACTGTTACTTGGTCAGGTCCTTTCCCTGGTCATGTTCACCGCCTAGCTTTAAAAGCACCTGTGCTGGAACAATTTTTGGGCCTGACAAGGGTTTGAAACACACAGGTTAAAGTGAGAAGGCCAAGTCATTTTTTCAGTCAGCAAGCTTGGTTTTAAGTTTTAAGAAAAGTATCTGGCATTCGAGAAGACCACTTACCATTTGCATTCAGAGCTTTCCTTGGTGAAAGGGACACTGTTGTCTCAGTTGGTTTTTTTCCTGTGGTCCTGATGGGAAACAAAGCTGGATGTAATACTTTGACAAGCAGAACCGTGATGAAACCAGAGGCACTATCACATGGAACACAGGGAATGAAGACAAATATGAAGATGTTCTATCTTTTTTTTTCCTTTATGTGAACAAAATGTGGTTAAGTGCTCCATTAGCACCTGCCCTTAGACACAACCTACAATGCTGTAATCGTGTCTGAATTACTTATAGCAAGAAATACAGTGAAAATGAAAGGAAATGGGAGAATCTTATGCAATTATGTAATATCTTATCTCTCACTTGTTTTTCTTGAAGATTTAGCTGATGGCATTCTCCAGACTGAGAGCAGACGCTTTGTTGGAGCAGCTCTCATTGCTACTGCTTTTGTTGGGTCCGGGCTTCTATTTGTGCTCTGCATAAGGAAAGGTATTCAAATTATTTATTCAAGAGTATCTCAGTTATTGTTAGTCTGTTCTGTTAATTCATCCTCCTCGAGTGGAATGAGACAGTTTTTTACCACATCATTTATTTCTCTTTCTTTGCAGCACTTAGGTAAATACTAGAAAGTTACCAGAGTGGAACAAGTTACCAGCCCCTCACAAACCACTTACCCATCCATATCTGTTAATCTTTCTTATAGATAAGGATGTAGATAAGTAAGATTAGTGTCTAATCTATTCAAATATCAAAGCACAGTTTATTCACCTACTGCAAACTAAAGATTCCTGTTCTGTGTTCTCTCTTTCGACTGAGGACCAGAATGCTGATAGCAAACAGAGTACTGCGGGTTTTTTCGTGGGTTTTTTTTTTCCTACATGCTCTGAAAAACTTCACTGAACTGTGAGAATCTGTTTTTTAAAGAGAATATTCCCACTCAGGCTTTGCATCACTTTGCTGATTTCCTTACTGAGTTTTGGGCTCTTTCAGTTCACTGACTTAAATTGGACATTTTCAGCATTACAATCTGTTGAGAAGCTAAAGCAGTTGTAATAATTTGTTTTCACTTGCTTGCTAACAAAAGAAAAACTTGTAGAAATCATTTTTAGGGTATCTGAGTATAAAAAGAATATAGTTAGCATCCAAAATAAAGAAAAAAAAGTTTGAAACTTGCTGCATGAACTGAAAGAAGAACTGTTAGTTTCTTTTGTTTTGTTAGTTGGTTCTGGGTGGGCTATGGAGACTTGTCCTGGCTGAATATTCGTAAGTTTAACAGGCTTGCAGGCAATGCTAACAGGCTACAAAAGGCCTGTAGATAACCCTGTAAGTATAAGAGTATTCTTGTCATAAGAACATGATAGGAATAGGAGCAGGACATGAAAGTGAAAGAAGGGACAGCAAAATCCTTGACTGCTCAAAAGATTCCCACTGGGGATTTCAGTGAATGTCAGAAGGTTCCTAGGTTGCCTGACTAATATTTATCATTTGTGTGTGTATGTGATAATGTATATACATGCCATGATATATGTGACTGTCATGATTATGTTTTAACTCTATATATACACACTACCCATGTGAGTGTATGTGTATGTGTCATAAATTACAAGTTGATTCAAATGCTAAAGTAGTGGCAACAGGTGTTTGTTTTAAACCCCAAGCTGTCCTGGGTGACTGGACAAGTGATTCTTTCAGGACAGAATCTCCTCAGGATGGGGACATTTTTCCCCTCAAAATGCACTGAGAAGGTTATTGCCTTTTTTTTCCCTGTTGTCTGTTATGTTTGAATTCTGGGTGAAAATATACAATGGAAAACTACTTGACAAGTATTTTCCAGTGATGTTAATGTATAGGATCAATGGAGTTCTGGCTTAGGAACAAGGAAAGGAAGTTGGAAAGGAAACCAGTGGACTGGAAGCACTGAAAAATTTCTTTTAAAATCTTTGAATTTACCATTTTGAGAATGAATGCTTACACTATGCTAAGTGTGCCACTCCCACTGGTGTGTTTAAGCCTCTCATTGGATCGAAAGTAACTATTTTGTTTTCTTTTTGATCTTTTTTCTCTTTCGTTTTCTTTCAGCTAGAGCAACTAAAGGCAATAGAACACCTGTGGCGAGTTTGTCAATGGCAAGTATGTACATATGACATAAATCTACCAGAGTGTGATTCTTGTAGAAATAATTGCTCAAGAGTTAACTCTGTAATGGTGTCAGCCAAATGGAGATCTAGATTCATTTTGATTTGGCTTTCTGCTTTTCATTTACATAACTACTATAAATGACAGTTGAAAAGTGACTTCTCATGATTGTGTCATCGTTTTGAAAGGAAAATATCAAAGTAAAGCATACTTGTTCCGGGAGCAGATGCACTCCTGATATGCACAAGAAAAGGACAGAGCAGTATGCTGTGTTTTGGAAAGTCTGCAATAGGATAGGACAGGCTTCCCAGAACATAATATTTCAGAATGGCGTCACATCCTGATGTGCAAACTCTGTGCTGCAATTTGAACGGTGTTGTCACGTTCCTGTGTTTTCTCCAGCATTATAGCATGCATTCGAGGGTTTTTGTCACAACATTCATGACAGAGAGTTTGGCCCTGTGAGAGAAACACAGGGAAGCTTTAGTTTCTGTGTTGTGATATTGATGCTATTTATTATCAGCAAAGTTCAGTGGAAGGCAAGTACCACTATGATAGGTGGTATTGAAGAAAATTAAGAAAAAGGTGAGGAGACTTAATATTTACAGCCGGAGAGAAGAGATTAAAATCCTTTTGCTACCTCTCCAGATGGTTATGGCTTGATTTATTTTTAATTTGTTGTATGTTTTTATTTGGAGACCACCACAAATTAAATTGCTGTGTGAAAATCAGTTCATACTGGTCATTGGCATTTTTCCTAAGAAAACCTCTCTTGAGAACACACCAAATAGACACAGCATTTGGTGTTAATCTCATCTCTTGCTCTTCATTCAAGTCACTTAGCTCCTGGGTGGCCTGAGATGGCAATTTTTAACACAGGTTTATCATTATATGAAAAGTTTAAGCTATGCTCACTGCTACGTGTATGCATGTCCTTTGCTTACAGAGCTGTCAAAAGATAAGGATACACATGACTGCAGAGATGCATCTTTTGAAGACGTAGAGCTGAGATGTAAGTAAAAATGACTAAAGGAAAATCAGTAGCAAAATGCACACAGCATAAATCATCCCTGGTCGTTGGAACATTGATGCAAGGCTGGTTTATTTAACCTCTTGTTTCAACAGACAGAACCTTCACGAGAAATATAGCTTCCCATTCCATGTCTTACAAACTCAGCATCATAACTCATTACGTACTGTTCGTTACATCAAATAATGAATCTATTTTTTAAAGTTGAAAGGATAGTTATACAGAGGAAAATGTGATGTGGAGATGTATAACAACCCAAATGAGTCTATTTTTTTTAGCTCACACTTGCTATAGAAACAGTTGTTCATGCACATCTCTAAGGGTGGTGATGGTAATGAGGAAGGAGACAGGAACCCATCACAGCCACTTGAGCAGGTCTCAAGCTGTGCCATTCTGTTTTGGCAAAGCAAGAAAATGCAAGATCAAATATCTGAAATCTATGAAACAACCTGTGATGTGGAACAAGAGGGTAAAATTATTGATGTTTTTCTTTCACTTTCTTGCTGACTTCTAAAGCATTTGTAATAACTGCAATAAATATCTAAACCCCCTCCCTGCTACATTTCATGACAGCAAACTTACAGGTAAGCCTGCTGGACCTGCAGATATAGATCTCCAAGCCAGAGTTATGGCCTGAGGATATGCAGCTGGGGATACTGACAGATAGAGCACTAAATGTATTTGAAAGAATTTAAATTTTTTTTTTTAAAGAAAGGGACCTAAGCAACAACAATCTCACTGTATTTGCTCAAGAGCACTTCCCACCAGTGTGTTTGAATGACCACTTTGTTTCTCTCCATGATCCTCTTTCTGTTTGACCTTTTAATGAATTTAATTTTAGATCTTTAATTTTGACAATGAAGGACATTTTTTGGTACCTCCAAACTCTAGGAAAGGAACCCAAGGCTATGAAGTGTTCTGTACCTTCAAAATTTTGTAATTTGCTGATTTTTTCATATAATTCTTCCTTTTACAGATATTCAAATAGAGAAGACCTAGAGAATGCAGTCAAAGACTATTTTCCTCTATTGTGAAGACCTGATGGCTCAAATGTTCTGTGTTCTATCTAGTGAAGGGGATATTAATTTTTTGCATTTATTGCGTGATGTTGTATGTATATTGTTGTAACTCAGGAGAAAACATAATTAAGTTAAAATAATTATTATACTATAAAAATCATTTAATTCAAGGTTCTGTATATGTGGCTAGATATTGAACTATTTATTTAAACATCAAAGTTTCTACCTTCTCAAGTTTAGGCAAATGTGTCTTTCACTGGAAATTTCAACTAAAGCACTTTAGGTTTATGTACATCATGAATTTCATAGCTAGTTCTTGGTAGGTCATCTTCTGAACATTTTTTTCTTCCTTCTCCACCTGAGCTCTCCATTTCCTGCAGAAATTTTGTTTTCCATCTTTTGAAGAATTTTTTCAATACTTTGATCTTCATAAAAGATGATGGTGCAACAAGAGAAGATGCTATATATACAGGGCGTTTTCGGTCCAAATACCAGATGCCCACAGCTAAGCCTGAAAAAGATGATGTAAACCTCTTGGCAACTATGGTTTGGAAGTTAAATTATATTGAGTTTTTTGATATCTTTCTTTGAAAAATGTTCTGGGGATTTAATTTCCTCATGATATATCTGGCACTACTTGGTTACTGCTCATTACTCTTCTGATTTACAATTTGGGGATAATACTATTCTTTGGACATTTAGGAAGAACAGCCCTTTTTTTGATGGCCATTTTGTTTGTCTTGGGTAAAGAAAAAGGAAAATCTTCCTAATTTTAGGACATGAAATACCTGCACATATGACTACTTTAGAAAGGCTGAAGAAACCTGTACCTGGATCCCAATTTGCAAATTATAGTTCTGTTATATTTTAATAAGTGCATAGCTCTTTTGAGGAGGATCATACACAGGTGAAAATTATTTATTACAATGGAATTCACAATTGTATTTTTGTAATAAAATACATTTTGTTTTTCTTGTGTTTTGTCCTGCTTCTCATGACTTGTCAGTAAGTAGTGTAAGCTCTATTTGTGTATTTCTAAGAAAAAACAGTATCTAAGAATTGGGTGTAGAAGAGAGTCTACAGCCATGTCATCTCTCTAATGTCTCCCACAAAGAAGAGATGGTGAAGAACTAGAATCTCACTGCACTCAGGTTTATTTTTCAGTCAAAAATAGGTAAGTTTATTGTGCAGTCCTAAGAATGTGGACACAGGCCTCATTCATGAATTCCAGGGCTTCACTGCTGGCAGTATTCAATCTAGTTAATGTAAGGTTGTGTTTAATAATCTCAGAAAGCTGTCCCGTGTAGTAGAATAGAGAGATGTGTCTCAGAATCATAATAGGGTTGGTTGACCCCAGTTAAGTAAAATAGTCACTAAAAAGTGATTTCCCTAATTCATTGCAGAGCTTGCATATTCTGGTACTGATTCTTGCCATTTGATTCTTCGAGGATTTTGTGGGAATTTGAATATACCCTCCTGCTTCCCCAAGTGCTTTTTGAGTCTGGGTGTCACTGAAGTTGATAGCCAAATTCTAATAATCTACAAAGGGGTTTTTGAAATATCAGGGCCATTTGTAGAGAAAATACTGACTCAGCACAAAAATGTAGAATCCTATCACAGCATAAATAATTCCTCTTCCAGACAAGATGACCTCTTCCTTTTCTACTTCCTGTTTGAGACTGGGCAAGTTGTGTGTGTGTGTGTGTGTCTGTGTGTGTGTGTGTGTGTGTGTCTGTGTGTGTGTGTGCGCTAAAGTAAAAGTGAAGAAGTTCTCTTAGTTCTTATCAGCCTTTGCAAGGCAGTGCTGTTAACAGTGATTATGGGACTGAAGTTAATGTCTTTATCAAACTCCACTGGACATCAGGAACTGTTACATTTCTCTTTTCCCAGCAGTGGAAAGGGCAAGTTACCATTGCAAGCACTGTATATCAGAGGTGTAAAATAAGGAGATAGGGGATAAAAATACAAATTCTGTAGCTGAACCCTAACTTTTAAAATGACAGTGCTTGAAACACTGAGTGGTTGATAGGAAGCATGAGATTTTTCTACTTCCTTAGAAAAGCAGGACATGTGGTGAATAACAGGTCAGGTGAAAAGATCTGTCCCCACTAAATAAGTTCTACTTCTCTGAAATACAAAGCAGAACTTGTCCAATCTAATTTTAGAAATTAAGCTTTTAGTATAATCTAAGTCTTATGGCTTCACTTTTATGAATAAAGGCAGACAGACCCACATGTTTATCCTCCAATGCAAGGAGTGGTTTCAGCTCAAGTATTTTCTACTCATTACAGAGGGAGAATACACACCTAAGTGAAAATAAAGCACAATTAGTTAATAAGAGGAAAGTGGAAATTCTTCACCTCCTGGCACAAAAAAATGTGATTGGGCATTATATGTGTAATAATATCTTTTCCTTCAGATAAAAACAGTTGCATGCTACTTCAGTGTTTTTGGGTATCTGGGCAACAAAATACAGCAGCAAGCTGGAGCAGACTTAGCTTCAGTAAGCTGCATTTTACTTCCTAATGGCAAAGCATTATTAGACTTCCAAAAATGCTCAGAAAAGGCTCAGCAAAGCCTGCACAATCTAAATTGGCTTATTTGTATTTCAGTTCAGGACTCATTCATTTGACAAATGAAACTATGAACCAGTGTGGTGGCCTGCTTTGTGATGTGGCACTTGATTTTGTAGAACATGAAAGCTATTGCTAATAACAATTACTTTAAAGAACTAATAATACGAAAAGCAGAAAAATCATTGCTATTGACCTGCACAGCTTTTCATGGAACAGTGTGCAGGATGTGTGTCCCTTTTCCCCCTTTAGCCAAAAAGTACCAATGGTGTATCATTCAAGCATTGCTACCCAGGAAAATGAAAGAGATGTCAACAGTGGGATTTTTGCTTTTGCAGAAAGCTGTTTGCAGAAAGCTTTATACAGGTGTTAACAGTAGGACTTCTGGTTTTTCAGCATGTTCTCCCAGCTTCCCTATCTCAGTCTCCATATTTATCTGATCCTGTAAATATATGATTGTCCCACACAAGTCACAGACTAATGGGTTCATGAGATGCCCAAAACAAGTCACCAGCTCCTGGGCAATTTCACTGAGCTTTCTCCCTATCCAAAAATGGTAGCACATGAAGAAAACCTATTGTAGGTAGAACTAGCTCAGAGTGAGTAAAAGACGGTGACAGTGACTGTGAAGTAACTTTGGTGTTTCTTTTCTGTCATCCAAATCATTGACTTCTGACAGCTGCCAAAGAAGTAATTGGAGCTTTTCTGGGAAAAGGGGAGACTACTCGTGAATTATTTTGTGTGAGAGGGCTACACATGATAAGCTTACGGAGGAAAAATAAAGTAAGGTAACAGTGGTTTTGTTGAACTGTTTTGCTCTGTACTAGGCAGCAGGAGACACGATTTCACAGTCTAAATCAGTCTGGAACTGTGAGGCAGGAAATCATTGCATATCATCCCAAACCAGCTAGGATTCACAGGGCTGAAGCCACAATAATTTTGTGTGCTGCAGTAGAGCACATTTCTCCCAAGTGGTGAGAAACTCACAGGACACAAAAGAGTGCATGTGTCCCACCTGTAGCACCAATGCATCCTAGAAACCTGGGAGGAATCTGAATGCAATTTATGTCTCCCACTCATGATGTCATCATAAATTAAAAGACAGAGTGATGAAAAATGAAAAGATACATCCATTGATAAACCTGTTTAATAGAACAAAATACTTTTATATTGGAAAGGAGATCTGTCAGTCACCTAATCCAATCTTCTGCTCAAAGTAGTGACATTTTAAAAACAATTGCCCAGGCTTTGTCCTGTAAAGTTTGGTGTATTTGTAAGGATGAAGATCCACAACCTCACAGGAGGGTTTGATTAGCCTTATAGTGATTTTTTTTTTTTTTTGTAATAACATCAACTTAGATGAAAATTTTGAGGAAATGGATCCTGCAAATACTAAGTAATTGCTTGAGGAATTCATGTAAAATTAATCTGGGCAAAACGAAGAAAATGTAACTCAATAGTTTCATGAATGCAGAACAGTCCTAGTAAATGCAAGTTCAGAGGCCAGCACTGTACAGTGCTCTAAATGGTTATAAACCCAGCAAAAAAAAATGGGTGTAATCAAAAGCAGAATTTGAGCATATAAATTTTATGGAATGCTCTGTATCATTTTTTTGGATGCACATTCTCAGCAATGCAGAGAACTGAGCTCAGCATACATTCAGCATGAAACTGAAACTGCTAACAACGCCCTGAGAAACAACGCCCTTTTAACATGGTCATTTTTTTGTGACATAAAGCTTGAATAAATCAGCCTACAAGCTGTGCTATTGGTGCATGTTATACACTGTCATGAGAGTTGGGTTGTTTCTGCAATTGTGCAGATACGATAGAGCTTTGAAAATATTTTTTGTTACATGAACCAGATCCTCCCATTGACTGCATAAAGACCTGATGTGAGTATAACACTGATAAAATGCAAATTGATGTTTACTGTATTTCTGACTGATGGATTGCAGATTTTTTCCCTAGATTCTTAAGATTTACTTAAGTTTATTTTCAGTTTGTTACTGGGATATAGACTCTGATTCTGAACAAGAGACTGGATAAGTTCCAGATCCTAAAACATAGGTCCACATAACTTCACACCCTGATAGTTTTAGAAGCTGAACCTGTCTTACAATTCTATCTTCTACCATAGGCAAAGGCAAAGAAGTGGTGCTGGTGAACCTTTTCAGCTTATGCATGGGAATGTACCTGTTAGTAACTATTTCATCCTGAATTTCAGGGATGAGTTGAATGAAGAAAAAGACTCTGTATATACTAGTATCTATATGCTCCTGTTTATTTTCTTTTAGTTGTTATTAACCCACGGCCTGCAGACAGTAAGTTGTTTTGATTGTACAGCAAGTCTGGAGGCTTTCACCTTCTGCATTTCAGAATGAGCACAGGCTATGAAGAGGATAATTGCTTGTGCCTCCCTGAGAAGACTTTCTTTCTGTAGAAGCTGGAGATATGAAAGAAAATTTTCAGTGTATCATGCCAGAGTGTTAGCCTGTACTCAGTGTTGCTGCCAAGAGCTGAAAGGCATATGTTCTGTGGAATACACAATTGCATTTTAAATGTAATAATGTTTTCTGTAACAAAATTTCATCCAAATTCTATCCTAGCATCTTTGGCCCAAAAAAAAAAAAAAAAAAAAAAAAAAATAGAGGTTGTATTAGACTGATTGTGTTTGACATGGAACAAAAAAACTGACAGTGGAAAAGATACAAGTGACGGTTAAACAATGCAGGAAAAGTGAGAATTCTGAGATAGTGTGAGCAAAGGAGGAAGTGAGAAATTATATCTCTTCACCTGAAAGCTGAAGTGAGATGGAAAACAGACTGAAATTATGTAAACTGGCTGTCACAGGTGAATATCAGGAGCAAAGCAATGGTCCCAACAATAAATTGACTGTGTGGTGAGGTGGGCAACAAGAGACTGCAATAGGTGTGCAAAAAGAGGAAGAACAGTAGGTGAGATGTTATGTGGATAAAGTGGGTTGGAAAGAATGAGAACAAAAGATTATGTCCACAGAATATACTGAGATTGGCTGGAGAAATGGACTTTGAAAAAATTTTAATATGCATGGTCAGGTTTTTTTATGGAATTCTTGAAATTAAAACAAAGTACCTTCTTTCTGATGGTGAGATATAGAACGGCTGTATTCGTATCAGGACCTTTTTTGTTTCATTTGTTGTTTATTTTCTGACCTACGATTTTTAAACCTTTTTCTTTAACTTTTTGTTTGATTTTGTTTTGTTTTTTAAACTGGATCCTTCACTGAAAGTAAAATCAGCTTAGCCATTTCACAAGGATGTAAAAAAATTGTATCTTTCTGCACATGCGAGAGTGTTAGAAGAAAGCTTTTGAAAAAAGCTTGCTTTCATTGCAAGATGCACAGAAGGCCAGGGAGTTTCAGAAAAAAAAACAAACTAACAACTTTTCAAAACAGGGAAAGACAAAACAGATAGTGACTGGGACCATATAATCTTTTGTGTGTGCATGGGTGCATTAGAAGATAGTCTGTTTTCTAACTAAGTGAGCATAAAACTCCATACCATACAGGAAGAGTCAAATGGAGGCAAGTAGGATGCCCTGTTAACACAGCTTGATTGCTTCTGATTGAGTTTGTAATTTTGTAATATTTCCAGAAGGCACTGTGTAATATTTCCAGAAGGCTTAGTATAGGTTCTAGCTTTGCAATACAATGGGACAGAGTGTAGGAGAGGGACTACGAAAAGCATGGTGTGAGCTCACCTCAGCTCAGTAATGTTGCAGAGTCTGTCAGCAGCTGAGAAAAAATTGTGAATGTAGGAGTGATCCGATCAATTGCAATATTAAGTGTTTCAATTCCACAGCAAAGTCTACCAGCTCAGGATGTCTCACCCACCCTTCAGACCGCTTGCAGTACCTTCTTTGCTGAAGTGTACGAGACACTTGGTGTGGAGGTGGACACAGGCAGCTGGCCAGCCTGGTGACATTTCCATCTTCCCAGCTCCCAGCCGTGGAGTTCAATGCCCTCCCTTCCTTCCACTTGTTGAGAGCACCTGTGTTACACCTGCTAAAACTGAGTGTGATCACATCATGAGTGCGGTCAATGGGATACCTTGGTCTGCAGGGAAACACAATACAAAAAAGGATCTGTCTACAACACCCATTAAACTTTAAAAGGATCAAGCACCCTTTTCTTAGTCCTTTATTCCTTTTATCTTCCAGAGTGAAATACAAGTGATTAGTGTGAACTTCTGTGCTGGTTTGACTTCTGCTTTAAACCTGGAGAAAAGCCAGTGTGCTTGAAAGCTTGTTTAGCTTTTCCAACTGTTCTGATTATTCTAGTGGAAGTTATTAGTCTAAAAACTCTCCTTGCTTAATCTGCTAAGTTTCATTATGTAGATGCTAAATGTGTTTGCTGTTCTTAATCATCTGTTTGCTCAATACAAATATTTTAATAGCTGAAATGATGTTTCCAGGAAAGGGTTTACCATGAGTTACTAGACTGAATCAGCGGTCTGTGCCTCAGGTTGTTTTGTTTAGTGGACAGCACAAGGATTCTGTTCAGGATTCTTTGTTAAAGTTGTGTTGAGAACAATCATAGAACTATGGACCCACAGAATGATTTCAGTTGGAAGGAACCTTTAAATGCCATCCTTTAAATGCCAATCCAACCACCCTGTAATGAGTGGGAGCAATCATAGCAAGGGTACTAAACAAAGGTAGTTCCAGAGGATCTTATACAAAGATGCTTCTTTTACTTAAGAAAAGCATTATGATCTTTCATGGATGAAAGGAATAGGATTTAATTTACATTATTCAGATGTGTGTTTCAATCTTTATTAGAAAGGAGTAGATTGCAAAGCACTCTGTGATCTTCATGTTCATTTGCTTAAAAATCTTCTTGTAAACTTAACATAATGAACATTGTGAGAGTTGTCACTAACCAAGGCCAAATCAATCCTCAACTGCCAACTCACTGTGGTTCACATGAGCGTTTTCTGAAAATAAGATCCAGTAGTCGTAACAATAAACACACACCAAAGAGGTCTGTACAAAGCACAGCTACTTAAGTGAACTATCCCAGCTTTTGCTCAAGAGCTCCAAGGTTTAGGCATGTACCAGTTCGTTGTTCATATTTTGCACCAGTTTCAGTTCCTGAGAGCATCCTTATGATGTCCAGCTTTGTCAGAATAGACATCTCTTTGCTTCTGTTGGTAGAATTGAATAAAGCCTATACATTATGTTTAAAATGGAATCATATTGTTGTCTGGAGCATACACCTTGTACAGTTTGAAATGGGAATACTGAATCTAAATATTCTGAGGGAACAAGAAATATCCTTCTCACTCCTTACCAGAAGGATTTTGGACAGCCACTTAAGATTTCATGTGAAGTAAAGCATTTAATTGGCCAGAAATTACCCTTCTTTGAGACAAGTGTTATAATCCTTCTGAATACGTGAACTGGGGTCAGGACTAAAGCCACAGGCAGGATCAAGTGAATGAATCAAGAGGAGAAAAACAACAGTTAGTGTTGTTTCAATCTTTGGTGGAACTTCAGCAATTTATTATCATTGCTGTCTGGATTTCACTCACCATTCACTATGAAAACTTACCAGAATATGTTACTTGTGGGCCAAAGAAAGCCAACTATGGGTTTCAGCTTAGTACTTTCAGTAAAGCAAAAAAGCTGTATAAAAAGATAAGATTATATTCCTCTTTTTGCGCATTCATAGTCATACTTATGTATTCATTGCTCCCGTCCAAATTTTTAGTCTTGGGCCTTACATCTTCATTGAAACTATTGCAACTCATAAAAAGCCATGATGATCTTTAGAGGTTTGATGTGATGCTTTTCACTACCTCAACTCTCCAAGGCTTTTTCAGCTTGACTCTCATAATCACGCAGCACTGTGTGATACCTTGTTTTTTCTTCAGCAGGTTGGTCTGGGAAATCAATTTACTGCCTGGATCTGAATTGCTGCTGAAATGTCATGCAACTTCTTACTGCTTTCAGATGTGTATTTTCAATTCCTCACTTTGCCTCAAGAACCATTAAGTGCTGAATTTAATGGTGCAGTGTTCCTTTGTTTTATCTCTATGAATCATAGCAGACATATGACAACTTCATTTTAGAAATGGCCTTTTGCT